>OY755040.1:73285401-74612901 GCA_963576565.1 Aspidapion aeneum
TCTCAATTCTTTTTAGGGAATACCACTTTCGCGTACTTGGCTTTTTTTACATGAAATGTTTTTGTTATGATTTCACTCCTTTTTTAAAGGATTTGGATAATATTTAAGTTTTAAAGTAGTATAATATTAGGAATATTATTCAAAAGTATTGCAATGCCTTATTAAAAATTTTCAGGTTTCTGTTATTTTCCCATGGTTTTATCATAGTTCCTATCAGCCTTCTAAAGCTCAGCTCTCTAGTGTCCCTGGAAGTAGGCAAAGTTAATTTTACATAACTTTACATTCATAGGGGAGGAACGTAAATTAAAATTTTGGTGTTTTTAAATTTTTTCCTATAGTCTTCTAAAGCTCAGCTCTCTAGCGTTTCTAGAAGTGGACAATGCTAATTTACATAACTTTACATTTATAGGGGAGGGAAGTTAATTAAACTTTGGGGTTTTTTAATTTTCTTTTATAGTTTTATCATAGTTCCTATCAGCCTTCCAAAGCTCAGCTCTCGAGCGTTTCTGGAAGTAGGCAATGTCACTTTTACACACTTTTACATTTATAGGGGAGGGAAGTAAATTAGAATTTTGGGGTGTTTTAATTTTTTTCTATAGTCTTATCATAGTTACTATCGGCCTTCCAAAGCTCAGCTCTCTAGCGTGTCCGGAAGTGGGCAATGTTACTTTTACATTACTTTACATTTATAGGGGACGAAAGTAAATTATAATTTTGAGGTTTTTAATTTTTTTTCTATAGTTTTATCAGTCTGGTATTTCTGGAAGTGGGCAATGTTACTTTTACATAACTTTACATGTGTGGGGGAGGGGAGTAAATTAGAATTTTGGGGTTTTTGATTTTTTCCAGGGCTTTGGTCATAATTGCTATAAGTCTGCCAAATTTCAGCTTTGTAGCATGTCTAGAAGTACAGTAGAATATTGATGATCTATACATGAGTAAGTGAGTGAGTGAGTGAGTGGCAATTTCGACGTTTTTTGAAATTTCGTAACTACTTTACTACATTATGGAATATCATGAAACTTGGAGGGGTTGTTAACTCCATGAAGGTCTACGACTGTGCATAGTTTGAGATTCGTAGCTCATTCCCAAGTAGAGTTCTAAATAGGTCAAATATCGGCTGAAATGTTTCAAGAAAAGATGGTATACGGCGCGCGAACCTAATAAACAAAACCTATAAAAATAATACTTGTTTCTTTCTGATTTTTAAAAATGGCCAATGAAGTCTTAGGTACTTAGTTTTTAGAAAATTAGATAAAACCTAATTATTTCAGTTTATTTTGCATATAATATAGAAATACATATATGTGGGTAGACCTAAAACTTTATGATTTGTATCTTACCAAGAATATTACCCATCCAACTAATTAATAATTTTTGTAGAATATTTATCTATCTTTATTTCATGTCATTTCAATCATTCTAAAAAATGAGTAACTTTTAATTTAAAGGCCACAAAAAAACAAATTGGACAAATTCCAAAATGAAAAAATGGTTAATATCATACCTCGAACCTTGTTTTTAGTCTAACAAAAAACACAGTTTAGCATTTTCGTATAAAATTTTGTTTCAAACTTTGTACAAAAACCAAGTTATTTAAAAAAAAGAGAATTCGTGCGCCATTTTTTTAAAATAGAGGCGAGAGCAGGCATCATTCTACAAAAATTATTAATTGTGCCAAGCTTCGGACATTTTGCACAAAAACGTCATATTATATGGTTAAACTACCTAACTAATTTCAAGTCTTGCCCATAGGAAAGTGTCTGAAAAGCTGTCGCAAAAATTTATTATATTACAAAATCAATCAAGTCAAGTTAAATAAAACCGTTAAAAACTACCAGCCAGAATAAGCAAAAAAATGTTACAAAGCCCCTCTTAAAATATCAGACCCAGGCACTCGTTTCTGAGAATTCTATTAAATATTCCAAGGGTAAAAAAAGCAGGTACAAATTACATATAACAAAGAAGCCCGTAGCGTCTAAAATCTAATCTGCAATGTTGCCAAATTTATGAGGCCGCTGCGACGCGGTTTTAATACGCAGAATACGTTTTATACCACCGAGGTGACTCAGTAGACCGTTTAGTTTCAGTAAAAGCGCTGCTAGCGCCACCGGTAGATACGTGAACTACACGGCCAAAAAGTAGCTATATATACCATTTTGTGACCTCAGAATAAAATTTTGCACACAGCTTGCTGAGTGTGTCAGGAGTCATCCCTGAAATTTTTATTGAAAAACGTTGTCACCTCAAAAAAGTGAGGTACTAAAGTTATATATGAGGTGACACCGTAGTTTATATACTTTGTTTTGAGGTGGCTAAGTACCCTTTATCAATATATATATATATATTATATATATATATATATATATATATATATATATGTATATATATCTCCAAATCATTTAAATATATAGGTACTTCAACTCAGTGATAAAAAACCTACGACCCAGCTCTCCTAAGAAAAAACTGAGTGACCGTTCGCTGGAGCCCAAACATATTATTATTATTTAAAATCAGTATAAAAAAGTAGGCTACAAAATAAACTCACTCTCTTCGGAATTGGTAAATACATTCCTTATTATTTGAGGGATTTTCTGGCTTCGTTCCAGTTGCAAAACACCTTATAGTATTTCCCGATAAAAATACTATTTTTATATTATAATGTTTGGCCAAAGTTTTGCTATTCGGCTTATTTTTTTTGGAAATTCCATGAACATATGAAATGTACATAATCTGGATTGTTTTTAATTTCAGAGATCGTTGAGTTTATTAATTTCTCAGAATAACCATTCTGCTGTAAGTTCTTTTTAATGTTGTAGATTATTGTGGTTAATTCTACAAATATTTATGACTCCTAAACACAAACTTCTTATAACTCCTTGTTTTGTAGCAACAGAATGGTTATATTTAAAATTAAGGTACTGTCCCGTGTATGTAGGTTTATAATATACAGTGGCTTGAATGTTTCTGTCTATTCGTTTGACAAGAACATCTAAAAAACGTAAGAAAATTCGCCATTTCGTCTATATTTTTTGGCCATATAATAAATGTGTCATCCATGTATGGTAGCCATAATTTTGGCTTGACTCTTGCTGTGTTGATCGTATGGTCCTCGAACCACTCTATGTAAATGTTTGCTACCACTAACGTAAGAGACGAACCACTTGGAAGTCCATCATTTTGTCCGGAAAACTTAGTTTTTACTTGAAAATAACTTTTTTTAAATAAGAATTAAGGAGACTTATCTGCAACATATCCGTTACCACATCCACCGATAGCGTTGTTTTCTCGTAAACGTTGATGTAAATAGTCCGGAGCCTAAGCCCCTTTTGTCTGCATTTTTGCGTACCGTAATGAAACTTTGCACCAACATAGTAGACACTATATTGTTTGTTAAAGACATAAAGAAAAATTGTAACACTCATCGGCAAAGAAAATTTTTTATAAATATATATATATATATATATATATATATATATATATATATATATATATATATATATATATAGATGCACGCGCCGTTGTCACCTCAGCGTTAAGGATATGACGACCTGACCTCACCTATTTCTAGTGGTGTTACCACATATATAGGTACATACATGAGATGAGGGGATTTTCCTTTACCAGAATTTCAAAAGAGCCGTAAATATTTTTTTTTAAATATTTGATAAATACGTGGAATACGTTCGGACCTCAGGCCAATATACAACCTTTGGATATGTGCTATGTCCTGCCACCTCAGGCACTGTTGCCGGTTTTATTGAGGTGATAACGTATGGCGTATATCTACCCTAACCTATAAGCAACGTATTAGCTTTATCTGACTAAATTTATATATTACATACAAGGTAACAACGTTTTACTTTTATTTAGGGACACTTTAGCAAATATTACAACTTTAAAACGTTGCAAAAGTTTGTAAGACAAGATTAATGGTGGCAACGTACTGTCTTTATATAAAAAAGCGTACCTTTATACTTTCATTATAGAAAAACGGGCTGTTATTTTTTTTGAAATACTCATTTTAAGGCTTGTGATCTCAGAAATGTTGCATAGCTTAAAAGTCCTAAATACAATTTTTGTTGGGAAATGGTTTACTTACTGTCAAAAATTCTACACATAGATCCGATAAACAAATAAAAGGGAAGTGTCAAAAATACAGTTTTTGGAATTCTATTAAATTTAATAGTTTATATTAATTTGTATATTTTTTGGTTTGCAATGATTATGACATGATGGATATGACAGAATTTTGAATATTTCTTAATTTATCCGTGAAAGTAAATTGAATAAAAAAGGAGTTGTAATAGTTAGTTAAGGCGTTTAAAACAGAAAAAAAACATATGCAGGATATTGTGTTTGCCCACGCCACAGCCGAACGCGCATATTATAAATCTAGTAATAACCACCAGCACCCAAAAGGCTCAAATGTCACGTGATGTCAGAATTTGTAAATTACATTCTTTATCATTTAATTTCCAAGAAAGCCATAATAAAATTATAATTTTTATTCGCTATATTGCAAATGCATCACCCTGTATATACAGCTTATTATTAATATTTTCCTGCACATTGTGAGAGGTTAATGTAATGAAAAATTTGCATAGTTTCCTATTATCCTGCTTTGCAAAATTGCCAAATCTTGACAGCAACTTTCTTCAGTTTATAGTATTTGTAGTTACATATTTTTTCAAAACGAATTTCTCTGAGTTCGTTTTAGGTTATTTAAATTTGTACCAAAGTGTTAAATTCCTATTTAAGTATACTAATAATTTCCGAGTTGGCCCAGGATTACTTATACGTAATCCTGGTTCAACTCGTATTATTAGTGTACTCCAACAGGAATTTAAAACCAATATAACTCAAAAACGACCTATAGTTCAAAAGATAATATGAAAAATAATATGCAACTTTACATTATCCCCTGAAAAATGCCACGGAAACATAAAAATTGACTGTATTTAAATGCAATTTTCTGAAATAAAATAAACAGATCCATGACGGATCTGATACCTTTCTAGCTAGCCTATTAGAACACTTTCCGTTTTCAGTTTTTTTGTACATATCTCAGAAACGAAGGCTTTTATGAAGTTTCAAGTTATTACACAAATTATTAAGATAAAAGTGCTCCAATATATTTCCAAAGCCGCATATTGTTAAGATGCTCCGTTAAAAAGTTCGCATTTAAAAAAAAAATTAATTGTCAAAAAACTATCAAGCATTAGTGGATTTGGACCAAAATCTATTCAGCTCGTTAGAATGTCAAACACTATTTCACCTAAAAATGGGTTTAGCGGTTTAGGAGCTATCGTGTTACGGACAGAGATACACGCAGACAGACGTCACAACGATATTGCTCAGATAGCTTCAAACACACCCAAATAACGCAGTTTCGGCGTTATCTCAATTTTTTTTCTAAAAAAAAATCTCTTTTCAAAACGACTTGTTTTGCTGCGATTTTCACTATTGTTTTGTCGCTTAAAAAGCAAAGCTTAGTAGGAGTAAGTTTTTTTCTTCTCTTGAAATAGCTGAATTCCTCCAAAGACATTGAATATAAGTTACGGCCAGGGACGTAGCTGCTATAGTGGTTCTTCTTATTGAAGGAAAAAGCTAAATAGCGCGTGACAAAACATCGCAAATTAGATCAAAGTGATTTTTTTGTTTATGCTAGCCTGACCAGGTTAAAAACACTAAAAACGCGCATTTTTGTCCGATTAACTTAACGTTAATTCTTTTTCCTGGCATTATCAATATTTTAAATTAGTCAAGTGTTTTAAGAATTGGCTATGTTGGCGCAAATTAAGTAAAAAAGTCGCATACTTATTCTTTCAAATTCGAATAAAACCCTAGTAATATGACATTTGTTTTTTTTGCTAAATCCGTTTTGGTTCAAACTTACGGAGGTATTTTTAAGTAAAAAACTGGAAATAGTAAAGAATTTTTTTAACATGTTTGTTGACTCATTTTTTTAATTTAAAATTGGCTAAGTAAGTTAGTCAAAGATTTATCATTATTAAAAACCGGATTTTCTTAATAAAAAAATTTTAAAATCCGAGGCGTTTTTAAAAGTTTTTAAATTGACACACATATCTATACAAAGTTCTTTGCCACCACAAAAAGAATTACTTATAAATTGCTGCCCTTCATACCTACACAACGGTAAATGTTGGCTTCAATTTTCTTTTATTTATAACACTTTTTTTGGACATCGTATTTTATAGTCGAAGCAAATTAGGCGTAAAAATGACGACTAGATGAACAGATTTATAAGGATTTGACATTTTGGTTGTGAACTCCCAGTAGGAAACCTAAGGTGCAGAAGCGAGGAAAAAATGTCAAAAATAATAACCAAAATATAGAAAATCAATGTCAGGCTTTGCTTCCTATAAAGCTTGCATTTACGATAGGTGTCCTTAAGGAAACCCCCTCTACCCTAGGATTAACCTCCTCACCAAACTGAACCTCACGACGATTTTCTGCGTTTATCTCACAAACCGTAACTTTTTATATTCTTCATCAAATTTCTTATATATGATTCAAGTTTCAAGATTTATTCCACACATTTTAAATGTAAATACAGAAATTCTAACATTTTTATAATAAATTTTTTAATTCTTTTATTAGTGCTGAAAGCGAAAAATTTAATCCTGTAGTGCTTTTACCTACAAACAAAAGATAGAATACAAGAAAAAAATTAAGTAACTAAAAATAGCTTATTAAAATTTTAAAAATTTTAAGAACATTGACTAAGTAACTACTGTTTATTACTTAATTTTTAAACTAATAATTTTAATTATAATACTTTCCTGTCAAAAACAAACTCTTTACATATAATTAAAGAAATAAATCTTTATTATTTTTTACAGACACATACACACACACACACACACATGCATTCACATAAACCCATATGCTATAGGTATAGGTACAGGTCAAATTACTTTGATAACTAGTGTCTGGAATAACGTAAAGTCTGGAATCACCCATTATTGCTGATTTAGAGACCGTTGATTGGATGACATGATTTTATTAAATAAATGACGTACTTCATGATTACTTTTAACTCTATTTGACTAATCAGGGTGCTAAAAAAAACTTATTTCATACAAATGTCTTTTATTAAGTGTTTAGGTATGGAGATACTTTAACTAAAATGTACCACATTTGTAATGACCTATCAAAGTCAAATGTGAAAAAATATACCGGGTGTCCTATTTAAAGAAACATAAGTTTATGTCATAGCTTTTCTGGAACATCCTGTATAATTAATCATAGCCTTTTCTAACTCGTATTTTAAATCTTTATTTGATATCCAAGCTTTTTTCTAAAAAGCTTGCAACTTTTTTAAAAAATTCGTGATTCTACACTTTACGGACACTGATAAGTAGGCATAATAAAGGGTTTTGAAAAAATAGAAAGACTAAAATCGGAAAATACAAATTCTTTTGATATTTTGACAAATGATTTAAAACATAGCATCTTTATTGCTTTAGGAAATTCATTATAAACCTTTGCCCCAAGCAAAATAAACATCCTTTGTGTATGGGATAGGTTTGAATAAAACATAAAATAATACGGATTTTTTTTGTGATCTTTAAAAATAGCCCCATAATTGGGACGTCAATGGAGTTTTCTACAATAAACTTTATTATGCATTTTCTCTAAAGTACTTAGTATTTAGAAAATTGGATAAAACCTAATAATTTCAGTTTATTTTGCTTATAATATAGAAAGAAATATATGGAGGGGATACCTTTAACACTTTGTGGTTTGTATCCTAGCAAGAATATTATACATGCAACTAATTGATACTTTTTGTAGAATATCTATCAATCTTTGTTTAATGTCATTACAATCATTCTCAAAAATAAGTGGTTTTTAAGTTAAAGGCAACCAAAAAAAGGAAATTGTGCAAATTCAAAACTGACGACAAAATGGTTGATAAAACTTGAAAACTATTACTCTAACAAAAACACTTTTTAGCATTTTCTTATAAAATTTAGTTTCAAACTCTTTTACAAACACCAAGGGATTTTAGAAAAACAGAATTTGTGCGCCATTTTTTTAAAAAACTTCCTTGAATATTATGGACAGTCAACCCTATAATTGTGCCAAGTTTCGAACCTTTTGCACCAAAACCGCATTTTATGTCTATAATGACTAAACTACTTAACTAATTTTAAGTCTAAAGCCCATAGCACAGGGTTGAATAGTTGTCGCAAATACTTAATGTATTACAAAAGTAATCAATCAACCGTCCAAAACTACCAGAATAATCAAAGAAATATAGGAAGACTAACAAAATTATTTCAATTATTTCAATAAGATAAAAAATACAATAATAATCGTCTACAAAGCCCCTTCTAAAATATCAGACTCGAGACGTTTCCAAGAATTCTATTAAACATTCCAAGGGTAAAAAGCAGGTAATATCTGAAATTACATACAACAAAGAAACCCGTCTCTAAAATCTAAACCACAAGGTTGCCAAATTTCTGAGGTCGGTGCGACTTACACGCAAAATACCTTTTATACCACCGAGGTGACTTAGTAGACCGTTTAGTTTCAGTAAAAGCGCCGCTAGCGCCACCGGTAGATACGTGAACTACACGGCCAAAAAGTAGCTATATATACCATTTTGTGACCTCAGAACAAAATTTTGCACACAGCAGTTTTTATTGAAAAACGTTGACACCTCCAAAAAGTGAGGTGACAACGTTATATATGAGGTGACAGCGTAGTTTATATACTTTATTTGGAGGTGGCTACGTACCTTTTATCAATATATATATATATATATATATATATATATATATATATATATATATATATATATATATATATATATATATATATATATTGATGCACTCGGCGTTGTCACCACGGCGTTAAGGATATGACGACCTGACCTCGCCTATTTCTACTGGTGTTAGCCCATATATAGGTACATATATGACATGAGGGGAAGTTCCTTTACCAGAATTTCAAAAGAGGGGTAAATAATTTTTTTTAAAATATTTGATAAATACGTGGAATACGTTCGGACCTCAGACCGATATACAACCTTTGAATATGTGCTATTTTCTGCCAGCTCAGGCACTGTTGCCGGTTTTATTAAGGTGATAACGTATGGCGTAAGTCTATAAGCAACAATAGCTTTATCTAACTAAATTTAAATATTAAATATAAGGTCACAACGTTCTACTTTTATTTAAGGACACTTTAGGAAATATAACAACTTTAAAAGGTTGCAAAAGTTTGTAAGAAAAGATTAATGGTGACAAAGTACTGTAAATAAATAAAACACCGAACATTTCTTGCTGTTATTTTTTTTGGAAAACACATTTTGAGGTTTTGTGATCTCTGAAAAGTTGCATAGCTTGAAAGTCCTAAATATAATTTTTGTTGAAAAAGGTTTACTTACTGCCAAAATTCTAAAATAAAATTTTTCATATCTTTGTGGCGTCCATTGTATATACAAAAAAATTTGACGTTGTAACATCCCTAAATATTTGTGTTAACTTGTTCATATTTCCAGCAATGTTGCCAACGTTTCATAAAAATAACGGATGTAACAAGTACCTCTATAAAAATAAGAAAGATATACTGGATGTCACGAGGAAACAAATAACAAATAAAATATACAAAGACGTTAGGGATGTCACAAATGTGTGCAAATATGTAGTTATATGTATGCAAATAAGAAAAATATACACTGGATGTCACGGAGAAGAAAATAACAAATAAAATATACAAGCACGTTATTGATGTCATAATAGGCTTACAAGATGAATATACGGCAAGGACTAAAAAAAAATACTCTGCTAATATATGGGCACCTACGCTCACACTAGGTACTTTAATTATAGTGTACGTGTAAGCTAATATTGTTACGAATATATTTGTGACAAGTGGTATCTCTACCATATATGTCACAAGGTTTGTTATTTAGTGCCCTTGTGACTGAGGGATTTAGGGGAATATGAAAACTAAGTATAAACAATCCACATTTATACATGTATCTTATATAAGAAAACAGATTAACAGGAATAGAGGTTATTGCTATAAATAATTAAATAATGTAAAAAGAGGGATGCTGGCTGGAGAGAGTTGACCTAGAGGCCATAAGAAATAGAACTTATAGGCCGTAGAGAGTTGGGCTTATGGGCTATAAAGCGTAACCACCATAGTGAGGTTTTACTAAGGTATGTTAAGTAGGGACCACATTATTTCAGTGGTGTACTGGGTTCGTAGGGACCACGTATTTCAGTGGTGTACTGGGTGTGTTTAGTAGGGACGACGTATTTCAGTGGTATACTGGGTTGATCACTTGCTAGAGTGATGCCGGTCTATTATCCAGCATCGGCTTTTATAGACGAAATTAGTGCAAGCGCAGCAATATTGGTTATTGCTATAGTAAAATGATCCGAATTTAAACTTATTTATGACAGTATAACTAAAAGCTGTAATATATTTTATTCAACTCCAGACTCAAATACCTTTCGTTTGATACCACACAAGCCATGTTTTGACCTAAACTCTAATTTTTTTAATTTACCCCTACCTTTTTTTTTAAACTAAAATGTATTTTGTTTAACGCCAGACTCAATTACCTTTCGTTTAATACCACACAAGCCATATTTTCATCTAAACTCTAATTTTTGACATTTACCCCCACCCTTTTTTTAAAATAAACTAAAATGTATTTTGTTTAACTGCAGACTCAATTACCTTTCGTTCGATATCACACACGTCATATTTTCACATAAACTCCAATTTTTAAAATCTACCCCCACCCTTTTATTTGGCTTGCGTTAGGTCGATTTTGTTTGTTTTTAAATGGGACCATCTCGACCCAAGACCCAGCCTAGGTACCAAATTTCATTCAAATCGGGCAATTTCACGTTAAAAAAACTCGTCAGATTAAATTTTATCTGACTAGATTTAAAAATTCCTTATCTATTCAACTTAACTTTAGTTAAATTTAGTTGAAAAATAATGAGCCTATTATTAATTATTGTACCCTATATTCACAGTTTGTAGGTCAAGTTAGATAAAAGTTGTCCGTTTTTGTATGTAACTCCCATTATCTTTTTGGACTCAGACTTCAGTTTTTATCAGTCCCAATTTTTACTTTCCTAGTTCGTGCAGCAAAAGCTAGGAAAGGTATTATGTTCGACGGATTTATTTTTAAGATAACTTAGAAATATTTTGTGACATTTGTTTGTTTGTATGTATGTTTATCCGGTTCGGACTTTTGAAAAACCTGTAGCTGCACATTAAAATCGGCTTACTATATCGAAATGGCTTTTCTGCCTTTTACCTTGAAATTTTTTAACTTACGTACAGCCATCTGAAAAACGCAGTAGTTCTGGGTGTTTAAGTCGCTTTATTTTTTTTTCAAATCAGATTTTTAATCAATTTCTGAAAACTCCGTTACCAGAATAAAAATTGTGGGGAAATAACAAGTTTTAAATAAAAGTTTTCGTATTTTGTAATTTCTTATTTTTGACACGCTTTTATTAGCTTCACCTGTATGTCTGTAGGTAGGTATGTATGTTTGTAACTGACTCCTTTGGACTAGATTTTGACCTAATTTAAACGAACAGATTTAATTTAAGCTTTGTACACTTATCAAGAACCGGTGACAATACAATAATTTTCCAGGCGCACCCTTGGGGGTACCTCGGGGATCCGCCCCCCCCCCCCAAGCCTAAGAATTTTGCAAAAACAAACAAATTTAATTTAGACTTTGTAGACATTTATCAAGAACCGGTGACAACGCCAAGATTAATAATTTCGCAGACATTTTTCATATATTTCAGGAATAAAACAATAAAATAGGTTAAAATACGGCTTAATGAGGTCTCGCTCCCCTCCCCACAAGAAATATTCCTTATTAAGTTTTTCTCATTATCCTGATCAGGATAATTTATTTTTATTATTACTAGTATTATTGTGAAAATAAATCATCGGTATACTGGCAACATACACTAAGTCAAAAATTTAGTTTTGAGAAAATCGCATTTTAACAAGTTTTGAAATTAGGAACAACATTTGAGACATTTGATTTCATTGAGAAACTCCTGAATTTTACATTATTTATGCATTGAATATTGGAGAACGTATGTAAGTACCTATGTAAAAAAAGTTATTTTTTGAAATTTTGGTAATATTTTATAGATTTTGTGAAGTCTGTGATTTAATGTATTTTTTACATTTGGTTGTAACGGCCAGGTTTCACCATGGCTCAAAAACTAAAAAAAATGACTTTGAATGTATTTTGCTAGTATACCGACGTAATATAGTTAATTAAAAAACACGATTTCACAGCACATTAAACTAAAAAGTAAAAAAAGAAATATAGTTAAAAAAACTAAAAAACACGCTTCAAACTAAACAGTTAAAAATAATTCTTAATATTAGTTGAAAACAATAATGAACGAAAAATACTAGTATTATTGTGAAAAAACGTTGGGCTCTCGATATACAAAGAAAATATGGCACAAAGCTCCCCACGATTTTAGCTCACACGACTACAATACTATAGTAGTGTGAGCTTATATATCTTTGCTTTTCAGATGATTTTGAAACTTTTTTGTTGCGCCGTCTGTCTGTCTGTCTTTCTGAACCTTTCATTTTGAAATTTGTATTGGAGAACTTGGCTTTACTTTTATCTTAATTCGTTTTACGGAATGCCATTTTCGCGTACTTGGCTTTTTTTTACATGAAATGTTTTTGTTATGATTTTACTTCTTTTTTAAAGGAATTGGATAATACTTAATTTTTAAAGTAGTAAAATATGCGGAATATTGTTTAAAATTTTTGCAATGCCTTACTTAAATTTTTGAGGTTTTTTAGTTTTTTTCCATGGTTTTATCGTAGTTCCCATCAGCCTTCCAAAGCTCAGCTCTCTAGCGTTTCTGAAAGTGCACAATGTTACTTTTACATGTATAGAGGAGGGAAATAAATTAAAATTGTCGTGTTTTTAAATTTTGTCCTATAGTTTTATCATACTTCCTATCAGTCTTCCAATGCTCAGCTCTCTAGCGTTTCTGGAAGTGGGTAATCTTACTTTGACATAACTTAACATTTATAGGGGAGGAGAGTAAATGAAAATATTGGACTTTTTAAATTTTTTCCCATGGTTTTATCATAATTTCTATCGGCATTCCAATGCTCAGCTCTCTAGCGTTTCTGGAAGTGGGCAATGTTAGTTTAATACAAATTGACATTTATAGGAGAGGGAAGTAAATTAAAATGTTGGAGTTTTTAAATTTTTTCATATAGTTTTATCATATTGTCTTTCAGTCTTAAAAAGTTCAGCTCTCTAGCGTTTCTGGAAGTGGGCAGTGTTACTTTTACATAATTTTACATTTATAGGGGAAGGAAGTAAATTAGAATTTTGGGGTGTTTTAAGTTTTTTCTATAACTTTATCATAGTTACTATCGGTCTTCCAAAGCTCAGCTCTCTAGCATGTCTGGAAAGGCAATATTACTTTTACTTAACTTTACATTTGTAGGGGATGGAAGTAAATTAGAATTTTGGGGTTTTTCCTATAGTTTTATCATAGCTCCTATCAGTCTGCCAAAGCTCAACTTTCTAGCATTTCTGGAAGTGGGCAATGCTACTTTAACATAACTTTAAATGTATAGGGGAGGGGAGTAAATTAAAATTTTGGGGTTTTTTGATTTTCTCCTATAGTTTTATCATAGGTCCTATCAGTCTGTCAAAGCTCAACTCTCTAGCATTTCTGGAAGTGGGCGATGCTACTTTTACATAACTTTAAATGTATAGTGGAGGGGAGTAAATTAAAATTTTTGAGTTTTATGGTTTGGTCATAATTTCTATCAGTCTGCCAAATTTCAGCTTTGTAGCATGTCTGGAAGAGTGAGTGAGTGAGTCAGTGAGTTGAAATTTCGACGTTTTTTGAAATTTCTTAACTACTTTACTACTTTATGGAATTCCATGAAACTTGGGTTGTTATATCCATGGAGATCTACGACTGTGCAAAGTTTGAGATTCGTAGTTCATTCCGATGTAGAGTTTTAGGTAGGTCAAATATCGGCTGAAATGTTTTAAGAAAAGATGGTTACGGCGCGCGAACTTGGCGAGGCACTGCCGTGCCCTCAGATCTAATTACCTTTAAATTCAATAAACTTTGATTAAAACAAAAAAACACTTTGCCGGAACAGCTTTTGCTTGATTTCTACGCGGGGTCACAAATAAAACGAAACATAATTATGTAAGTGTGGATGTCACAGAGAGACGAATTTAAATCGAAGTATACATACTCAACTCAGCCCAGGGCTGGCCGATTGCGGACCGGCCGTTTGCAAAAATACTACGGGTGTAGTAAGGGGCTAGGGCTAAGGTCACTCATCGTCAAGCAAGCTTTACATGTAGCGAAGCCTAACTCTGATTTTATATTTTTTGGTTATAATTTTTGACATGTTTTCCTCGGTTCCGCATCGGCGGCTCGTTGTTATTTTAAAAATATGGTTTTAACACAGTCTAAAGATCTATTTAATAATGATACAGTTTCAAGATAGTTTGCAGCATAACTTTTTAATTACATAAATATATATAGTTTAGGTACCTTTATACTGTGTAAAACAACATCTTTAAAATAAAACTGAACCGCCAATGCGAAACCGAGGAAAACATGTCAAAAATAATAACCAAAAAATAGAAAGCTTGACGTTAACTAGGCTTCCTATAAAGCTTGCCTTTACGATGAGTGTCCTTAGCTAGGGCACCTCCAAGACGTAAACAGGGAGGTGCGAAGCACCCCCAAGCATACTCACATAGAAACTGATTACTAATCGGCTTTGCTCGGTACACAAAAAATGGCCGATATTCCAGTAAAATCTATGACTACAGTACCTAGATTTAAAAAAAAAATCTAGATAATTTGGACTAGGTACTTACCTATGTTCAGCGAATTTTTGATAAATTATGTAGCTCTATACCTAGCTGGATATGTTTTATTTACTGACGCTGGCGCCACTTGGGCAGAATTAAGGCCCTTAATTATTATGCAAATAATATAAAATAAAAATATAAGATTTTCATTATTCAGTCTAGCAATTTATTCTCATTTTCTTTTCTTTTATATCTATATTTTTTTCCAAATCGGCTAACCCATAGTTTACTTTTTTTTAGGTACCTAAATTATTCTTTTGAATTTTTCTTATATGTGCTACTCCTTAAAAATAAATAAATAAATATATATATATATATATATATATATATATATATATATATATATATATATAGAGGCGCAATTAGGGGGGGGGGGGGGTTCTATAAAATCGGTTAAGCAGTTTCTGAACTCGTTGCCTTTACAGGGTGGGCCAAAAAAACCTGGACATTTTTTTTATTATAACTTTTGAACTATACAATCGATATTAATGGGACACTTGCCCAAGAATTAATCAGAGTTTTGACTAATTTATCATTTTTTGTCTGCCATCTTAAAATCCAAGATGGCGGACGAAATTAAAATGTACCTTTCAAAGATGCTCGTTTACTCTTGTGTTGCGAATATGTTCTAATTATTTTTTTAAATTAGTAAGAAAGCTGCGTTCTTGCCAGGCACGACAAGGTACGATTCAGTAAAATTGGTTCAGTGGTTCGATAAAAAAATATTTTTGTTCAAACATTATTTTGAATATTATACGATTGCTTGCCAATCATGTCTGTATTTATGTACTTATAAATTCATTACTACTGAACCGATGTTAGTGGAAATAAACAACATCCTGGTGAGAATTGATTGCTTTTTTAAGATCATGCAAAGTTATCTGATCTGATCTTAAAATTTAAGATGGCGGATAGAATTATTCTTGATTCTTTAAAATGGCGTGTTTATTCTTATTTTCCGAAAATGTTTTAGATTTTTTTTAATCTATGAAAAAGCACTACTTTTTTCCCACACAACGAGGTAAAAATTATTAAAATCAGTGTGATGGTTCTCAAAATATCTATTTTTGTTTCAACCATTGTTTTAGAGATTATACGATTGTATTGCCAATCCTGTCTGCATTAATTTTCCTATAAATTCTACCAATTTTAGTGAAACACAAAAAATCGTGGTAAGAATTGATTGCTCTTTAAATATTATAATCGAAATTGGCCGCCATCTTAGAATTTAAGATGTCGGACAGAAATTGCCAATGCAATCGCATAACTTGTAAAACAATTGTACAAAATCAGATTTTGTGAGAACCACTTCGCCGATTTCATTAAATTGTACTTTATTAAGCGGGAGAAAAGTAGTACTTTCCAATAAATTAACAAAAAAAACTAAAACATTTTCGAAAAATAAGAATAAAAGTGCCTCTTTGAAGGATCAAGTATGGTTCTGTCCAACATCTTAACTTTTAGGATGGCGGCAAATTTCCATTATAGCCTTGAAGGAACAATCAATTCTCACCATCATTTTTCTTATTTCACTAAAATCGGTTTGGTAATAATGAGTTTATAAGGAAATGAATGCAGACAGGGTTTGGCAATGCAATCGTATAATCTGTAACACAATGACGAAAACAGAAATAGGTTTTTTGAGAACCAATACACCGATTTTACTAATTTGTACCTGGTTGTGCGCGGGAAAAGTAGTGCTTTTCTATAAATTAAAAAAAAAATCTAAAATATTTCCAGAAAATAAGAATAAACCCACCATTTTTAAGAATCAAGTATGATTCTGTCCGCCATCTTAAATTTTAACATGGCATAAATTTTGATCATGATCCTTAACAAACAATCAATTCTCACCAGGATGTTTTTTATTTCATCAAAGTCAAAGGTTCAGTAGTAATAAATTTGTAAGGAAATAAATGCAGACATAGGTATAGTTTTCAAAACAATGGTTGAAACAAGAATATTTTTTTTAGAACCATCAAACCGATTTTGCTGATTCATACCTTGTGCGTGTTTGCAACATAAGAATAAAAAGGGTACATTTTAATATTGTCCGCCATCTTGGATTTTGAGATCGCTGACAATTAATTATAATTAGTCAAAACTCTGATTAATTCTCTGCCAAGCGCAGTTTGTCCCATTAAAATCGATGGGATAGTTCAAAAGTTATAATGAAAAAAAATTGTGCGGTTTTTTTGGCCCACCCGGTATATATGTATTGATTGATTTATAAGAATTCTAATTTAATTCAGCAGATTTGTTTTTGTAAAAAAATCACTGAATAGAGTTAAAAATATACTATTATAAATCAGTACGTTTTGACGTAGCTAGATTAAAATTTAGCGCTCTTTTTACTCATCTGACTTTAACTACGTGGTAAAAAGGAGGACGGAGATAGCAATTCACAAATAGTATCACGTTCCTATCCAAGTCCGTTAGTTAATTCACTTTTGCTCTGAGGTACATGAAGAAATATTTATTTATATTTTATATTTATGTTCTCAATAAGCTAGCTAACATTATTTATTATGCTAACATATTTAAATATTTTTACAAAGATGCAAGTCAAGTGAATCGCTGGACCACATAGCAACAGCCGCCCCAAAATAAAGAATAAACCAAATTTAATTAATAAAATAGGCGTAATGCAAGGTTGTCGCTTTGACGGATGTTACAAGTGCGTGCAATTAAGATGAAAATATACATTGGATGTCACAGAGTGATGAATTTCAATTGGATCGATTCTTGAATATACTCGCGCCAATATACACGGAAATTTTGGCGTCAAAATTTTTTTTAAATTTTGCTGTATTCTTCATCAGACTCATGGTATGCTATGACATCCATTTAATTTAGGTACACCCGGGCCCTCCCCATCCGGACTGTACCAAAAACATGGAAAAACGTTGTGACATCCGAATTTCGATGTCACGGCGTCGAAGGATGTCACAAGATATCTAACATTTTTACGCCTGGATGTCACAACGATCAGCGGATATATATATATATATATATATATATAAATGTTATAACCTATAAAAAAAATTTCAAGCCATGCTTGATGAACAAAAATTTTTTTAAAGTTTATGTTATATCATAATTAAAATACCTTGTTTCTCGACAAAATCTCGAACAAAAAAGGACGATTTTTGTAAAATTCCTTTCAATTTCCCAAACTGCATAGCAATCACTGACCAATCAGATTCCCTAAAACCCCAAAATCTTCATTCTCCAGAAAATCAATAACACAAATCCGTATTCATTAATAAGACTAAAACTGACTGAATAATTTTGAGGCACTTTATTTAAATTACAAAAAACCCATGTTTATTGTTTTATAGGTAAATAAATCTGTAAATAATCTTCGAGTCTTCGCAAAACAAAGCTTTTTAGGTTAAAATACAACACGGCCAATTACGCAACTTCTGTCGTAGAAGTTGAACAACCAGAAAATTCTTTCTATCCCTGTTTCACCCCAATGACAAAAAAGGGACAGACAACTCACTCGAACCTATTCCAAAACTGAAACATATTCAAAATGAACCTCTCCCAACAGTTAGTTCCCTGCATAAAATCAATAATCTCGAACTTAACCTGACTACAGATAGGTAGTGTGCAAGTCACCGGATAAATTATCAAAGTATTCTAATTAAACTCTCTTACGTAAGATGTCGCTAGAGGTTAATTTTTAAAGCAAATATTTAAATTCACTTAGCAAAAATGCGTTACGAAAAAAATGTAATTTTATTCGTAACACACTGCCTATAGTCGGTTAAAAAAAAAATTAATTTATTTAATTTTTTTTTCTGTCAGTATTTTCAAAAAAAAACTATCAAATTTCAAAAATCATAAAAGAAATATGCTTGGTCAGGAACTATCTCAAAAACATTAAGTGATATATAATTTTACTTAAATAATAAAAAAGTTATATGGGTGCCAGCACATACTTAAACTTTATTATTATTATTATTAAAGGTCTTTATTTTCCAGCAACTTACAAAAATTAGCAATACATAATTTTTTCTATAACTAAAAATGCTAGAAAAAGGCCGAAGATCAGCTGTCTGTTTCATCCAGAGATGAATGAAATAGACTCTGATTTGCATCTTGAGCCATGATTTGCATCTTGAGCCAGAAAACTTATGTGCAAGTTTTACAATATGAAACTTACTTTTATATATAAAAAAAACTTAATACTAAGTAATACAGCAATATTTTGTAAGGACATTGTACTTCCATTTACAATAATATTACCTGGTGGGATTCAAATTACAAAGTTTTGAACTCACCACTAATGTCATAATCACAAGAAAAATTTTGACAGGATCAAATTAGTAGAGTAATGTTGAATTGACATAATAAACACACTCTTGGGCAGCGACTCGCATGACAGTAGCCAAAACTCCTATAGTAAAGGCTTGCCTAAGCTACCTTCGAGGCTATCTCAACCCCCATCACCAAAATTAAATTATTGAGTTATTACTCAATTTAAATCGACACATCCGGGTATGTAAAAAAAATTTAGAAACTTAGTTTCTGTAAGAAAAATTAATCTGATTTCAAAAATATAGAAGTTGAAAAAGAAATCTAATGTGTTACCAGAAATATATGAAAAACTTTAAATGGAAGACTTAAATCAATTGAAAAAAAATGTTCCATTATTATGTTTTTTTAATAAAAAAAAATTGAATGCAAGAAAAATAATCTTAAAATACTTCTTTTTTCTTGAAATATAAAAAATTTAAAAAATGAATGAAATTTTTTAAATATTGTTCTCTGTAAATCATATTTATTTAAATAAAAGTATGCACTCCTATATTGTCCACAGCAAAACAAATTGTTTTCTGTAGATCACACCTCATTTAAATAAACATGCACTCCTTAATGTTTACAGCAGGACGAGAATTTTTTTCTTTTAAAAAATTGAAACAAAGAAAGGAGAAAAAAAAGTTGCCTTCTGAAGGTCATATTAAAATATGGTCCTTAGCCTTCAGCTAGACAAGAAAAAAAAACTATATCTGCAAAATCTGTGCAAACCAAGGGAAATAACACATGCGGTCCAAAGTTTACACTAGATCACCAAATACAGTCTTTTTTTATATAAAAAATTACAAAAGTTAAGTGAAAAAATTTAGTAAAAAAAAACTCAAATGTTAATACATTAAAAATAATTAAAAGTTAAAAGTAATTTCAAGAAAAAAAAAACACGCTTCGAATTATTTAGGCACAGAATTTCACTAAATATGCGAGCTATATGTCATGTCCTTTCGTCATTGTCATGCCTGGCTGTCCGTCTGTCATGTCTTGTCATGTCTCCCACCACTCACCCTTCAGTAACTGACTGGAATAAAGATAGAAAGTCCAGTTCAGGTACCACCAAAAATTTAAAACTTAAAAAAAATAGTACAAAAAGAGTTAGACAATGTTAGGGTAAAAAAAAAATGTGAACATTAGTCAGAGATATCACTTTCTGGTTCTGTCCAATCATCAGAATCCAGTTCCTGTGTAACATCAGGTTTTATATCAGATACATGATAATTACCCAAATCACTACCATTCCTGTCTTTCAGGCCATAAACTAATTTTGAAAGTTTTCTAATAATTACACAAGTAATAAACTTAGGTGCCAGTTTGCCAACAAAATTATTTCCCGCATTAGAGAGAACATAGTTTTTCTTCCAAACGTTATCCCCAATAAAATACTCTACGTCTCTCCTGCGCAGGTCATAACGTTGTGTGCTCTTTTTGTAAGAATTATACAGTCTTTTTCGAGCATCCTCAAAAATTTGTGGGAGTTCTTGTACTGTGTCTGGAACATGAAATTTCTTAGAGATTTCTAACCTATTGGTCGGATTTTCTGAAATAAGACCATAATAATCACCACTGACAGGAATGTTTCGAGCAAAGTTTAAAAATGGCTTGGTACCAATTAACAATAGTCACTACGACATGAACATATGGCTAAATTTAAAGTTTTGGTTATCATAAGCCCCTTTGGTTGAGATAGAGTTATACAGATAAATTTTATATAGCTATTGCCGATAGCTGTTTTTTTTTACATATAGTTTTTTTAGAACCAAAATACACATTTTTGTTTTTTTATAAACTTGGGTGATGATTTGCGTCCAGAAGGGATAAATGGCTTGGTGTGAATAAACTAAAGTTTTGTTTGGTAATTCTACAGAATTACTGTACAGTATGTACAAATTTTGATGAAACTTTGGAATATTTATATAGGGTGTTTTGATGGACCTGATCAGAAAATAAAGTTTTTTTGTTTTTATCCATGGAAAATGATTGAAATCATAGTTGTATTTTAAAGATTACTTCAAGTATACTGAATCTAACATTTCCTGGGTTAAGATTGTTTTGTTTTGATGTTATTATTTTTCCTAACCTCAATTCTAGACAAAACTATTACAACATATGTAAATATTTTTTTTTCACTATTGTACATCAAAAGAAACGAGGTTCTAAAAAGGAAGTATGTGTCTTTTAAGTTATATTTGAATAGTAAAATCTATAATTTTATTAATATCATTTTTTTACTACCTTTTTAAGAAACTGAGTTTCAACAAAAAATTAATATTCTTTTTTTGTTTATATTTGATCATTTGTTTTTTATTTGTTTTTCTTTCTGAAACAAAATAATTGTTGAGGGTTGTAAACAAAAAGTAATCCTGATCTTTTATTTCGTTCCTACATTGATACATTGGTAACATGGTGATAGTAAGAAAAATCTGTCACCATTGTTGTTAATTGTGTCAAAGTAAATAGAGGTCTATTATCATTTCAAAAATAAAAAATTGACAATATTTTTCTTAAAGGAACCTCACGACCCTAAATAGCTCTTCCTAGCCGAGGTAAATTTGAGGTATATTAAAACAACATCAATAATATACAAAAAGTTATATTATATGAAAAAAATAATATAACAACCTACAAAAAATATTATTATGACAATATTTTTCTTAAAGGAACCTCACGACCCTAAATAGCTCTTCCTAGCCGAGGTAAATTTGAGGTATATTAAAACAATATCAATAATATACAAAAAGTTATATTATATGAAAAAAATAATATAACAACCTACAAAAAACTGATTATTTAAAAAAAAAGGAGAAGGTTATAAAAAAAATAATACCTAATTATTTTTGTAAAGGATTATTACCCTTTGGCAACCACACTACATATTTACCTGGGTGTTATGGCCATAATATACCAGGGAGGTTATAGTTTTAAGCAAGTTGCCATCAAGTGTACATCATGGTTTTTAGAATAAAATTTTATTTTCTTTATCCTTAAGAATTCATGTTTATGCTTTATTATTTTAGTAGGTTTAGAGTACCCATTAATTTATTTTAAAATAAATTAATATTTTTATAATGGACGTTATACGATGAATTTTCTCAAAATAAAAGGAAAGATCTTGCCTGATATTCAAGGAAATGGAAACTACGGACTGCCTGATCCTATGGAAACCATGGACTGCCTGAGACAATGGGGACTATGAAGTGCCTGAGACCATGGAAGCTATGGAGTGTCTGAGACATTGTTCTGGTCAGGAAATAATTTGCAATGGATTTTTCGTAACCAAAAACAGGATGGAAATTGCAGCCCCCAAGGACCCCTTTTAAAAAAACAAACTAGCATGAGCATTTTGTCCACATCGAGGAAATAGCGAAAAAAATGACTTATCTCAATAAGGGAAACTCTTGACATATTCACAGACCCTGCACAGCAAATCAGTAGTTGGGGGCTCACTGAGAATGTGGTTTTAATAGATAATTTTCTCAAAACCTCCAATGGAGAAGAAATTGAAGGTCAATCCACGTCATTCGACGTGACTCCCGGGACCAGAAACCACTAAAAGGCAAATCGCAATCTCACCAAAGGACAGGATATTCTCCGACCAAAATATCAAGTGGAGCTATTTACAGTTGATGTACACGGACAGTGCAAGCAAAAACTTGAGCTTTTTTTTACGAGTTAACCATGCTTATATTTACGTAGCGTTTTATTGTTCCATAAAACAAAAATGCTACAATTTTTTATTATTTACCATCGTTCTTAAAAATTAGAAGTTTTTAAGTTAAAGGTCACAGAAGAAAAAAAGTTGGCAACATCTAAAATTGTGGAAAAATGGTTTGTATCATAACTCTAGAGGTGTTACTTTGGAGAAACAAACACATACACCAGTATTTACTAAAGGGTGCTAAGTGCTAAGTCCTACAATCCTAGGTTTAAAAGTCTACATTTTGGTTGAAGGTTTAACTCAATTTTCCCGTAAATGCAATAGTTTTTAATATTTATATAAATTGTTCATAAATACCTTGCATTATGGGTCATCTTTTTTTGTTGTTACAATGCCATTATATCGACACAACCCTTAGGAATAAATAAAAATAATAAAAAGTCTGGTCTAAATATGACGAGTCGTCCGACATTTTAAAACTAATTTGGAGTAACACCCTTCGAGCAGTTTTTTTTCGAATTGCACTGGGAGAATGAGGATTCTCATTCACATACTGTTTTGGGATCGTTCCAAAAATAGGTAGTACGGGACAGAGCTGTTGAGAAATGTACCAATAGGTAAGTGAATAGGTACCTGGTAAGTACAGAGTGTTTAATTTTAACCTTGCGCAAAAAAAATAAATGGATCCATGACGGATCTGATACCTTCCTAAACTATGACACACTGCAAGTAAACACCATCCTATATGAACCTTAACAACAGTTTTTTGTAAATATGTCTGAAACGAAAGCTCCTACCAAGTTTTTGGTTATACAAATGTTTTTAATTTTAAAACTTTTTAACTGTCAAAAAACTGCCATTAGCATTGACGAATTTCGACCAAAACCTAACCAGCTGGTTACAGTATCGAATAATATTTTACCTAAAAATTTCATGAAAATCGGTTGGCCGGTTTAGGAGCTATCGTACTACGGACAGAGTTACATACACACACACACAGACATCACGACCATACTGCTAGGGTAGGTCAAAATACACAAAAAAAATTTTTCGTCGAAAACAATAATTTTTCTAGCCATTGCTGTGCGGGCTAGGAAAGTAATACGAAAAAGTATATTATTTTTATCAAAAAAAAAATTGTGACGTCGAAGGTTGGCTTCTCTCGTGCGCAATATCGCGAGCCGCTCCCGCTCGCGCCTTCACAAGCTAGCTCGAATTGCGCCTTTCCCACGCTGGCTTCTCACAGCGCGTAATATCGCCGAACGGTCATAGAAACGCGACTGACATTAGATCTATATCTATACAACTACATATCATAAGAAAAACATTTCATGTAAAAAAAAGCCAAGTACGCGAAAATGGCATTCCGTAAAAAGAATTGAGATAAAAGTAACGCCAATATCTCCAAGACAAATTTCAAAATGAAAGGTTCTTACTAGTTTGGAAATATTTTTTTGCACATTGGGGAGAACCGAATCTTAGCAGTTATTTGACCTGTAAGTATTAAAAAAATACACTTAAACCGGTCGGTATCAAGTCTATAGACTTGATACTTAAACCCGGTCTACAATGCTAAGTCTTAAGGTCTTAGTAAATACTAGTGATAGTGTTTTTGTAAAAAGAATTTGGTTTTAATTTTTGTTTAAATCTTTTTCGCTAGAGCCTACAGCAATCAAGTTATTTTAGAAAAACTGAATTTTTGCGCTTTTTTTCCAAGATTGACTTGCAACCTGTAATGTATATAACGACTGGCCTACATGGATGTAAGTGTTGGGTTAGATAAGTTAGGTTAGTTACCTTAGTTCTTTTCTTAAACATTCCGCTTCGGCCTCAACAGCTGCCAGCAAGCCACAATGAATTCCTCTGACTGGCGACGCAACTCGGCACAAACCTGACGTCATGTAAATAATACGACCTCTGGCGCGCCTGACCAATGGCAACATTATTTGAGTAACTCTAGTTGGTCCTAGGAAGTTGATTTCTGTCGCTTTTTTGATAACCTAAGAACAAAAGACAGCCTATAAATTACTAAAACTTCACACGCACTAATCGACACAGAGGTTTTGGACCATCCGATTAGCATTTAAACAATAAACGATCCCACAGACCATATTAGCTCACACTACTACTCTATAAGTAGTGTGAGCTATGGTAATCCTAATTTTTTCGAGAAAAAAAAAGTTGCTCCGATTTCAAAAATTTTTATATATCTTTGCGTTTCAGATGATTTTGAAACTTTTTTGTTTTGCCGTCTGTCTGTCTGTCTGTCTGTCTGTCTGTCTGTCTGTCTGTCTGTCTGTCTGTCTGTCTGTCTGTTTGTCTGTTTGTTTTGACTTAAACTCAAATTTTTAAAATCTACCCCCACCCTTAACAAAAACAAAAACTAAAATGTATTTTGTTAAACTTCGGACTCAATTACCTTTCGTTTGATATCACACACGCCATATTTTCACTTAAACTATAATTTTTGAAATATACCCCACCCTTTTTTTAAAATAAATTAAAATGTATTTTATTTAAGTCCAGACTCAATTACCTTTCGTTTGATATCACACACGCCATATTTTCACATAAACTCTAATTTTTGAAATCTACCCCCACCCTTTTATTTGGTTTGTGTTCGGTGAATTTTGTTCATTTTTAAATGGGACCATCTCAACGCAAGACCCAGCCTAGGTACCAAATTTCATTAAAATCGGCCAAGCGGTTTTTGAGTTATGCGCGTTGGTCGTTACAGACAGACAGACCGACAGACATACAGACAGACAGACAAACGGCCCAACAAAAAAGTTTCAAAATCATCTGAAACGCAAAGATAAATAAAAAAATTTGAAATCAGAGCAACTTTTTTTTTTCTCGAAAAAATTAGGATCACTATAGCTCACACTACTATAGTATGGTATATGTGTGAGCTAAAAATTGATGCATCAAAAAAATATATAGTTGAGGCAAGTAAATATGTGTTTGATATAAGCCAATCATTTCATAATTTAATTTTTTTTGAAAGCTTTATTTAAACAACAATAATTTTTATAAGATTTTAAATACTTAATTATCTCACAAAAGACAACTGCATTTTTTATACAATAACTCCAAATCAGATGTAAGCTGGTCTCGGAGAAAAACGTTTTAACAATTAAAAATTAAGATCTAAACATTGATTTGACAAATAGTAGAGCAAATTTGTAGGGTATTTCAATAAAAAGCTGCAAAAAGGGTATATTTTTTTATGTTTGGCATGGTAGTAGCTAACATCAAAAGCTAAATTTTCAATGATTTCCGGCATCGGAATCCAAGATGGCGGCTGCCAAAGTTAAGAAAAAAAATGAATTCCCTGTTTTAAGACAAATTAAATTAATTTTGATAAACTTAAGATTTAAAAAGAAAGATTCGATTGAATTGACCATATTTTACTTAATAGCTTCTCCGTTAATATAAATCTAACAGTAACTTTTAAATAAGCAAAGTTAAATAATTTTTTCTAAATCATCAGAATCGGATGTCAAAAATGACATATGTCATACACTTGTCAAACTTTTGACATATGCTTTATTTTTTTAAATAAAACACCCTGTATATAATTTTTTTAGTTGATAAGACTCGTTTTTCTGATTTCAAAAATATATAATATGTTGACATTTAGACCAGCCGTTATTGAAATATTTGAATTTTAATAACTTAAATAAACAATAAGGATGTTGCCATTTTGTTAATGAATATAATCTTTAAAATGCAAATATTTCAACAACGGCTGGACTAAATGTCAACATATTATATATTTTTGAAATCAGAAAAAGGAGCCCTATCAACTAAAAACATTATATACAGGGTGTTTTATTGAAAAAAATAAACCATATGTCAATAGTTTGACAAGTGTATGACATATGTCATTTTTGACATCAGATTCTGATGACTTAGAGAAAATTATTTAACTTTGCTAATTTAAACGTTACTGTTAGATCAATATTAACAGAGATAGCTATTAAGTAAAATATGTCAATTATCAATTTATTCAAATCACCCGGCACGTGACATATGTCAACTTTTTTGACATATTTAAAACATCTGTGTTTTGTTTAACGAGATGTCTTGGTTTTCTCAGTTTTTTTTGTTAAATTTCGAAAAAATAAACAAAAATGTTTTTTTTTTACTTTTTCGGCCGCCATCTTTAAAAAAATATATACATTAAATTTTTTTTGTACATTACAATTTAAAACTAATAGATTATTAGTTAATATTAATATAAAACTACACATCTTGGTAAAAAGATTTATTAAACCAAAAAGATACTGTTGTGTTTATATTTTGAACGCCGCCATCTTGGATAATAATAGACATATGTCATTTATTATGAGATATTTACAATCGGCGACCCCCATTTAGTATAAATCAATATATTACACGGCAATACTAGTTGTGTCAAATAAGAACAAAAAAATTTCTTTTTTATCTGAACTTCGGCCGCTATCTTTAAATGTTAAATGTCAAATTGTAACTTTTTATAAATTTTGACAAAATCTGGCTTACTACTGATAAAATCCAAAAAAATTTTTTGTCAAAATTTAACTTGGTCTACTGGTTGTAAAGGTCTCTTTTATTTTTGACAAATTAAGCGCCATCTCTGTGTCGGGTAGCAAACTTATTACTTCGTTTAAGCAGGTTTAAAGAACTGGTCAGTAGCTTTAATATGAGCTATTAAAAATAAATATCGCACAAAAAATAAAGAAAATTTTGAAGAAAAACTGTTTTTTTAGCCGCCATTTTGTTTTGCAGTGACAGGTGTAAATTTTTTTGACATTTTTAAATTTAGTATATCCCACTTAGTAAATTTATCAAAATTAATTTAATTTCTCTTAAAACAAGGAAATCATTTTTTTTCTGAACTTTGGCAGCCGCCATCTTGGATTCTGAGGCCGGAAAATCGGGGATCCTCGAATGAAAATTTAGCTTTTGGTGTTAAAAAAATATACCCTTTTTACAGCTTTATTTTACAAATTTACTCTACTAAAATCTATAAGTTATGCTACGTGAAAATTTTGATTAATTTATTTTTGAAAGTGCTAAAATTATGTATTTTTTTACATCATCTGGTAACTCATTGTAAGTTTTCGTGCACAGGCGTATGGGATTGTTTAGAGCAACATTTGTTCTTGTACTTTCTAAAAATAAATTTTTATCGTTTTTAGTTTGGTAAGAATAAACTTGGTTCCTATAAACAATTGTAATATTGTTTTTTTGTTGCTTTTTTAAAATTTTAAACATAAATTTACATTGTTCAATTTTTAGAATTTTAGAAATTTTTAATATAGATGTCTGAGTATAAACTTTGTCAGTTGGTGTTTAAAAGGCAAATTAAACAAAACTTTAACTACTTGGTTTTGAAGAAATTCGGCATTCTTAAACAAAGTTTTTCCACTGGTTCCCCAAACAGGTATAAGATATCTAAGAATGGATAAGAAATAGGCATTATATATTTTGTGTAAACACGTTTTATTTAAAAATGACGACACCTAAATAATGCTCCTATCATGGGAACAATTTTGGTTTTAATATTTTCAAAATGCAAGGTCCAGGTCAATTTATCGTCAACAAGTAGTCCTAGGTATCTAATACTGTCAACTCTGTCGATCTTTACATTGCCAATTTGAATATTGAATGATTCAACTTTTGTGTTTTTTTGAGAAAAAAGTATGTATTTAGTTTTTTTTTAGATTAATTTGTAGTTTATTGTGAACTAAAAAAGATTGATATTTTATGAGGTCATTATTTACAATAATTTTTAAACATCCTATGTCAGAATGTACATAAACAAGGACAGTATCGTCGGCAAAAGTGAAATATTGTCACGAGGGGGTTGTCGTGACTATTTGTGTACGTGTTGCGCACAAATAAAGAGGATCGTGAGATAGTTTAAGGGTTTATTTAATACTAGTACAAAGATACTTACACACTAATCACTACTGTCTGGCCCAGTCTTCTGATACAAATATTATTTACGTGTAGGTCGGGTTCAGCTCTCGATCAGAATCTATACTTGACTATTAAGAACTGAGGTACTTAGCGTACTCACTGAACTGAACCCCGACTATCCGTTCTTGATTGGTTTTATAGAAGCATGTAATTACAAACGTGTTTCAATCTTAAACATAAATCGTTTGCACCACATACTTCCTAGGTTGACGTCCTAATACTTTTACATCAGGTCAACCAACCAAGTTCCGGATAGCATGCCCAAATTACATACATGACATATGCCCCTCTTCGAAGAAAACTGGACCCGCAGTTTTAAACAAAATAATTTAAAATCTGATTTAAGCAAAAAGAAAAGAATAAAAAATTAACAATTTAACAATCCAATCGACAAATTAATAAATTAACCAAATAATACTCTGATTCGCGCAGCTTTACTTGCTCTTGGATCTTCTTTCTTCTTCATGTCTAGTTACTGGTTAATGTTACCGCAGTCTTGCTATGTCAACGGAAATTGCGGGTTGCATGCTGCCTTATTCTTCCTCGACGTTTGCAGATCGCTCTGTAGCCATTGCCCATTTACTATTTGCTTATCGCCATAAATACTCTTCCTCTCAAATTAGTTTCATGGAAGATTTTGCTTCGGATTGCTAGGTTGTCGTATTGATTAGCTACACGGCAAATTGGAGGGTTGACGTTGACTCCCCCCGCTAGATACGTTGCTGGTCTGGTGTATATGGTTTGTTATGAGCTTGCGATAGGTTGACGATTGACTATCTGTGCTATCCGGTTATTTCTTTTAAAGGACGGAGATCTGATGTGTTTTTTTTTTTAAACAAGAGGCTTCTAAAAGCCCATATAAACTAAATTTTTACTATCGTAAAACTAAATTTTACTATCGTAAAACTAAATAACCTATCTAGGCGTTAAGTCTTTTGCTAAGACCAGTTTGCATACTTACGGATAATACCTGTACAACTTTTGTTACCTCATTGGCAAATTATTTTACCATAAATCCATCATGTTCAAATAGTTCTTTTTGTTTAGGCCTTGAACTTTACTTTCAATAGGGAACATTTTCCCATGCTATTTTTCAAAAGAGGACTATTTTGTATTTCTCTGCCTCACTTACTATGTTTGCTAAAAATTACCTAAAACTCAGAAACTTTGTTATTATTCAGGTATTTAACACGACATGGATGTGTGGATTCACAAACCACAGTACTACAAATTAAAATGCGTACCTAATAATGTTGTAAAAAAGAAAGACTGATAGTATGTGTGCCCTATGTTATGTGTATTCTATCCTGGCATCTGGATACCGATATTATTATTAGAAAGTCGCGTTCTGGTGCATTTTTAGGTTAAAATGTTCTTCAAATTTTGAAGACATTAATCATTGAAGTAAAAAAATACAAGAAAGTCTCAATTAGTCAAACTTATTAAAAAAAAATTATTCAAAAGTACGTCTTTAGAGTTTAGTTTAAAGGCCCTGGAGGCTCACACCTAAATTAAATTTTAGTCTGAATTGACATATATACACTTACTTCGATAGGCAAATTAGTTTTATTTAATTTTGCATAGGTGACCATAACATAGCCAAATTATTAGAGTTACTGTTTTCCTAAAAAGTTTATCCGAGTAGAGTAGAAATATTTATCCAGATAATTCGACAATATAATTTGGGGCAATGAAAAAATAATAAAAATGTAGATTCAGCAAATAAGTAGCAAAAAGTAGTGAGTGTATGTATACCAGATATTGCCAATCATATTTATAAGTTTAAAAGATAGAAATGTTATTTAATGTACTCACCATAAATAATAATGGGCATTCCTTCATAATGTAAAAATATACATAATTAATTATTTCAATGAATCAGTAAAAGAAAACTAATTAAGCCTAATAAAAACTACAAGAAAAGAAGAAAGACACTTTCTCACTTAAAAAAAATTATGTATGGAGGGTTAAACTAAGAGTTAGTTTAGCTTTAGTTGTTAAGAAAAAAATGTGATAGGTACTTCCAGATGCCAGATTTAATATTATTTAATGAGATTTCTTTAGAGACGCAGAAAAAAAACAATTAGTTAAGAGGCACTGAATATTGGCCGTCATCAATATTGATATCGTTGTCATTATCATTATAAATAAAGGCATCTTGAGTAAACTTGTTACATAAGTTTTCTGAGGAACTATTCTGAAAAGCCGAGAAGAACCTTTGAACTGAAAATTCCAAATTATTTAAACTATTTTGAGACAGGTAATGGTCATTTTGCTTGTTTATATTTAACATCGGATTTTGACTGCATTTTTGTTTACAATGTGAAATTTCATACTTGTTATTGCGATAAAAATTTCGTAAATGTTTTGTTTTTCTTTCGAGGCCAATGTCACTGGCTGATGTTTTACCTATTTGAAAATTATGATTGTTGATATAAACATTTCTATTAATTTTAGACTTTTATTTTTCATTTTAAAATACAGATTTTGATTATTACTTTTGGTAAAAAAGCCTAAATTTGCACCCCTATAAATTTTTACTAACTTATGGTGCCTGGATAAAATTTGAAAATAAACAAAATCTTTTAAGATTGTTGGTTGTGAGACTAACTCCAGATGCTTAGCTTTAAGGTCTTTAGTAAACTGAAAGTTAGGAAAATTATTTAAAATCTGACTTGTAACTTTACATGGAATTTTTATATTTAGTGTTTCATTTGAACCTAAATAAAATATTTTTGGCGATTTCAAAAAAATCTTGTCATATTTGCGTTTAGTAAATTTATCTGTGACGGAGAGGCAAGAGTCTAAAGGACCAGAATACGAATTATAAAAATTAACTGAAAAGTCCTCCCCTATTGTCCCCTTACTATTGCAATAGTCAATAATGACTTTACATTGTGTAAGAAAAGAAGTACCCAAAATTAGAGGTACTGGTAGTTCTTCCACTACAAAGGCAGAAACCCTGTGTTTTAAATGGCCGAATTGGATTTCTATGTTTGTTTTCCTTAATGGGTTAACAAAATGACCACCTGCTGTAGATAATCTACTATTCCCTTGAATTTTCAAAATTTTTCCAGCTAAACTTTTATGTATTATGTTTTGTGAAGATCCGCTATCTAATAAAATATTTAAATTTTTTCGGTGATTTATGCAACCTTTGATTTGCAAGATATTTGAATTTGAACTAAAACACGACAAGTTTATATCCTCCTCAAAATTTTGATCCGATTTGTATGAATTTTGCAATTTTGTTTCCGCTATATGCTGTAACAAAAGTACAATGTCTTTAAGTTTGTCTTGTGACATGTTGTTTGTACATAAAATTCTAAAATTTTCATAAAATTCCCTCAAAATTCCATCTTCAAATGTATCTAAGAAATCGACAAAATCTATTTTAGGACTGATTAAATTTGATAAAGATAATAATGAAAAATAGTAGCTTTTAATGCTCTCATTGGGTAACTGTTTTCTTTGTCTAAACTGTTCTCTGAATGTTTTATATGCAAATCTGCCACCGAAATACTTTATAAAATCTGTTTTGATGTCATCCCATGTCTTATTTTTGTTTGAGTTTGTCTGTGTGTAGCTTGTGTACCAAAAATTTGCGGCCTTTTCCAAATAGGACTTTAAACATCTCATTTTAAATGTGTTCGGCCAAAAATTTTTGTCACAAATTCTGTCGTATTCATTTATAAAATTAACGGGGCAACTGCAAATCGAATCAAACGTAGGTGGTTCTGTAAATTGAGGCACGATTGGAGTCATATTAAGTGTGTTGCAATGTGGTTCCATATTTAAAACAATAAAAACAAAAAATATTTGAAGAGAAAAAAATAAAATAAGATAGACTTGTTTGTCTTAGAGGCCTACAAAATGTACTGCCCAGCAAAATTAACGACCTACCAATATTGAAAAACCCTTAAGAAATGCTAAAATCTCTATAAAAATAGCTTTAAAAAAAAATGACAAAAGAGATAAAGTATCTTTCGAAAAAGAAAACGGCGCCTCCACCATATGTCACGAGGGGGTTGTCGTGACTATTTGTGTACGTGTTGCGCACAAATAAAGAGGATCGTGAGATAGTTTAAGGGTTTATTTAATACTAGTACAAAGATACTTACACACTAATCACTACTGTCTGGCCCAGTCTTCTGATACAAATATTATTTACGTGTAGGTCGGGTTCAGCTCTCGATCAGAATCTCTTTACTGTTTCTATACTTGACTATTAAGAACTTAGGTACTTAGCGTACTCACTGAACTGAACCCCGACTATCCGTTCTTGATTGGTTTTATAGAAGCATGTAATTACAAACGTGTTTCAATCTTAAACATAAATCGTTTGCACCACATACTTCCTAGGTTGACGTCCTAATACTTTTACATCAGGTCAACCAACCAAGTTCCGGATAGCATGCCCAAATTACATACATGACAATATCGAGCTAGAAGACCTGATTTTTGTAAACTGAGTACAAATATTAAGTTAGGTAATGGCCCCAAAACGAATCCTTGAGGCATCCACACTCTACGTATTCTGATTTACTAGAGACTTCCTCTAAGCATGTTTTTTGTTCTCTTTAAAAAGATATGATTCTATTAATGTGTACATCTTTCCCCGTAAACCAATTTTTTCAATTTTTTTTTAAAGAGTTTTATGATTAACTACATCAAAAGCTTTTTGTAATTCAACGAAAACCGCCACCACGTGACTTTTACTATCAAGAGCCTTTGAAGTAAAATCGACAAAATCAACAGTAGCACCAAGGGTACTGCTGTTTTCTTGAAAACCGTATTGATAGGGGTCAAAACCTACTTCCTGTTTGAGAAAACTGTTTATTCTTATTTAAATTAAAATCTCCAATAATTTGGACAAAGTGGAAACTATTGAAATAGGCCTGTAATTTTCAATGTTTCCAATGTTGGTCCTGTTTTATGTAAAGGTGTTACTCCGCTGAGTTTAAACGGAAAATTACTTTCTTTAAAAGTTTTATTAAATCTACTAGAATTGGTGCTAGAACTGTTTTTAAAGTCCGGAAATCTTTAGTATTTATTTTAATCGGATTTTGACTGCATTTTTGTTTACAATGTGAAATTTCATACTTGTTATTGCGATAAAAATTTCGTAAATGTTTTGTTTTTCTTTCGAGGCCAATGTCACTGGCTGATGTTTTACCTATTTGAAAATTATGATTGTTGATATAAACATTTCTATTAATTTTAGACTTTTATTTTTCATTTTTAAAATACAGATTTTGATTATTACTTTTGGTAAAAAAGCCTAAATTTGCACCCCTATAAATTTTTACTAACTTATGGTGCCTGGATAAAATTTGAAAATAAACAAAATCTTTTAAGATTGTTGGTTGTGAGACTAACTCCAGATGCTTAGCTTTAAGGTCTTTAGTAAACTGAAAGTTAGGAAAATTATTTAAAATCTGACTTGTAACTTTACATGGAATTTTTATATTTAGTGTTTCATTTGAACCTAAATAAAATATTTTTGGCGATTTCAAAAAAAATCTTGTCATATTTGCGTTTAGTAAATTTATCTGTGACGGAGAGGCAAGAGTCTAAAGGACCAGAATACGAATTATAAAAATTAACTGAAAAGTCCTCCCCTATTGTCCCCTTACTATTGCAATAGTCAATAATGACTTTACATTGTGTAAGAAAAGAAGTACCCAAAATTAGAGGTACTGGTAGTTCTTCCACTACAAGGGCAGAAACCCTGTGTTTTAAATGGCCGAATTGGATTTCTATGTTTGTTTTCCTTAATGGGTTAACAAAATGACCACCTGCTGTAGATAATCTACTATTCCCTTGAATTTTCAAAATTTTTCCAGCTAAACTTTTATGTATTATGTTTTGTGAAGATCCGCTATCTAATAAAATATTTAAATTTTTTCGGTGATTTATGCAACCTTTGATTTGCAAGATATTTGAATTTGAACTAAAACACGACAAGTTTATATCCTCCTCAAAATTTTGATCCGATTTGTATGAATTTTGCAATTTTGTTTCCGCTATATGCTGTAACAAAAGTACAATGTCTTTAAGTTTGTCTTGTGACATGTTGTTTGTACATAAAATTCTAAAATTTTCATAAAATTCCCTCAAAATTCCATCTTCAAATGTATCTAAGAAATCGACAAAATCTATTTTAGGACTGATTAAATTTGATAAAGATAATAATGAAAAATAGTAGCTTTTAATGCTCTCATTGGGTAACTGTTTTCTTTGTCTAAACTGTTCTCTGAATGTTTTATATGCAAATCTGCCACCGAAATACTTTATAAAATCTGTTTTGATGTCATCCCATGTCTTATTTTTGTTTGAGTTTGTCTGTGTGTAGCTTGTGTACCAAAAATTTGCGGCCTTTTCCAAATAGGACTTTAAACATCTCATTTTAAATGTGTTCGGCCAAAAATTTTTGTCACAAATTCTGTCGTATTCATTTATAAAATTAACGGGGCAACTGCAAATCGAATCAAACGTAGGTGGTTCTGTAAATTGAGGCACGATTGGAGTCATATTAAGTGTGTTGCAATGTGGTTCCATATTTAAAACAATAAAAACAAAAAATATTTGAAGAGAAAAAAATAAAATAAGATAGACTTGTTTGTCTTAGAGGCCTACAAAATGTACTGCCCAGCAAAATTAACGACCTACCAATATTGAAAAACCCTTAAGAAATGCTAAAATCTCTATAAAAATAGCTTTAAAAAAAAATGACAAAAAGAGATAAAGTATCTTTCGAAAAAGAAAACGGCGCCTCCACCATATGTCACGAGGGGGTTGTCGTGACTATTTGTGTACGTGTTGCGCACAAATAAAGAGGATCGTGAGATAGTTTAAGGGTTTATTTAATACTAGTACAAAGATACTTACACACTAATCACTACTGTCTGGCCCAGTCTTCTGATACAAATATTATTTACGTGTAGGTCGGGTTCAGCTCTCGATCAGAATCTCTTTACTGTTTCTATACTTGACTATTAAGAACTTAGGTACTTAGCGTACTCACTGAACTGAACCCCGACTATCCGTTCTTGATTGGTTTTATAGAAGCATGTAATTACAAACGTGTTTCAATCTTAAACATAAATCGTTTGCACCACATACTTCCTAGGTTGACGTCCTAATACTTTTACATCAGGTCAACCAACCAAGTTCCGGATAGCATGCCCAAATTACATACATGACAATATCGAGCTAGAAGACCTGATTTTTGTAAACTGAGTACAAATATTAAGTTAGGTAATGGCCCCAAAACGAATCCTTGAGGCATCCACACTCTACGTATTCTGATTTACTAGAGACTTCCTCTAAGCATGTTTTTTGTTCTCTTTTAAAAAGATATGATTCTATTAATGTGTACATCTTTCCCCGTAAACCAATTTTTTCAATTTTTTTTTAAAGAGTTTTATGATTAACTACATCAAAAGCTTTTTGTAATTCAACGAAAACCGCCACCACGTGACTTTTACTATCAAGAGCCTTTGAAGTAAAATCGACAAAATCAACAGTAGCACCAAGGGTACTGCTGTTTTCTTGAAAACCGTATTGATAGGGGTCAAAACCTACTTCCTGTTTGAGAAAACTGTTTATTCTTATTTAAATTAAAATCTCCAATAATTTGGACAAAGTGGAAACTATTGAAATAGGCCTGTAATTTTCAATGTTTCCAATGTTGGTCCTGTTTTATGTAAAGGTGTTACTCCGCTGAGTTTAAACGGAAAATTACTTTCTTTAAAAGTTTTATTAAATCTACTAGAATTGGTGCTAGAACTGTTTTTAAAGTCCGGAAATCTTTAGTATTTATTTTATCTATATCAGATGCAGAATTTGAATTCCTTACTTGTAAGGATTCTAGTACTTCGGTTAAGTTGGTTTTTTTAAAAACACGGATTTATTACTTTCAATTTCTTCAGAGTGAGAGTTCGGTTGATTTATAGATATTTTTGAAACAATACTTTTGCCAACATTTGAAAAGTATGAATTAAATAAATTGACCATATTGTTTTTATCACTTATTATATGTCCACGGTCTTCAATCGATTCTATAGTTTTACATGATTTGCCTTTTATTAGTCCATTGATAAATGTCCATTGTTTTTTAGGGTTAGAGCCTGTTTCGTCACATTTTTTTTTCAAAATACGATTTTTTTAAATTGTCGTTTTCCACAAATTTTTTTTGTTCATTAAATTGTTTTCTGATGTTCTCATTTAATGGATGTTTTAACATATTTTTATATACTTTGTCTCGATTTTTTATTAGTTGGAGAAAACCAGGAGTAATCCAATCATTGCCTTCCCTGTGTTTTATGTTGTATAACCTACTTGATTAATTTTTACATTTTTGAGTTGCTAAAATAAGTTCTGAAAAGTTTTCAATTTTTTTAGATTGAGTAAGTTTTATAAATTTTGTTTTAAAAAGATTTTGATCTAAGACATTGTGTTTATTTCTAACCTTTTTAGACAATAATGTTTTGCTTTTAGTAGGTATTTTAATTTGTAATGTTTTGTGATCACCTAGCTTACCCTGCAATAAATTAACACTACATTTAGTATTTTTATTTGACAAGACATGGTCCAAGATTGACTTTTTTGTTGGAGTTACCCGAGTAGCCATACTTTCACTTAGTTTATTACAAATCTGAAAACCATTATGTGTAACACTAGAGATGTAAGTAAAACTGAAAATTTTTTACATATTTCAGAAAACTCGAGCTAAATTCAGCATAAATTCAAAGCAGTTTGGTTCGGTTCGGTTCGGTTCGGTTCGGTTCGGTTCGGTTCGTAAGTTAAACTGAAAAATTTTTACAAATTTCAGAAAATTCGAGCTAAATTCAGCATAAATTCAAATCAGTTTGATTCGGTTCGGTTCGGTTCGTAAGTAAAACTGAAAAATGTTCACAAATTTCAGAAAATTCGAGCTAAATTCAGCATAAATTCAAAGCAGTTTGGTTCGGTTCGGTTCGGTTCGGTTCGGTTCGGTTCGGTTCGGTTCGGTTCGGTTCGGTTGGGTTCGGTTGGGTTCAGTTGGGTTCGTTCGGTTCGGTTCGGTTCGGTTCGGTTCGGTTCGGTCCGGTCCGGTTCGGTTCGGTTCCGTTCCGTTCCGTTCCGTTCCGTTTCGTTCGGTTCGGTTCGGTTCGGTTCGGTTCGGTTCGGTTCGGTTCGGTTCGGTTCGGTTCGGTTCGGTTCGGTTCGGTTCGGTTCGGTTCGGTTTGGTTCGGTTCGGTTCGGTTCGGTTCGGTTCGGTTCGGTTCGGTTCGGTTCGGTTCGGTTCGGTTCGGTTCGGTTCGGTTCGGTTCGGTTCGGTTCGGTTCGGTTCGGTTCGGTTCGGTTCGGTTCGGTTCGGTTCGGTTCGGTTCGGTTCGGTTCGGTTCGGTTCGGTTCGGTTCGGTTCGGTTCGGTTCGGTTCGGTTCGGTTCGGTTCGGTTCGGTTCGGTTCGGTTCGGTTCGGTTCGGTTCGGTTCGGTTCGGTTCGGTTCGGTTCGGTTCGGTTCGGTTCGGTTCGGTTCGGTTCGGTTCGGTTCGGTTCGGTTCGGTTCGGTTCGGTTCGGTTCGGTACGGTTCGGTTCGGTTCGGTTCGGTTCGGTTCGGTTCGGTTCGGTTCGGTTCGGTTCGGTTCGGTTCGGTTCGGTTCGGTTCGGTTCGGTTCGGTTCGGTTCGGTTCGGTTCGGTTCGGTTCGGTTCGGTTCGGTTCGGTTCGGTTCGGTTCGGTTCGGTTCGGTTCGGTTCGGTTCGGTTCGGTTCGGTTCGGTTCGGTTCGGTTCGGTTCGGTTCGGTTCGGTTCGGTTCGGTTCGGTTCGGTTCGGTTCGGTTCGGTTCGGTTCGGTTCGGTTCGGTTCGGTTCGGTTCGGTTCGGTTCGGTTCGGTTCGGTTCGGTTCGGTTCGGTTCGGTTCGGTTCGGTTCGGTTCGGTTCGGTTCGGTTCGGTTCGGTTCGGTTCGGTTCGGTTCGGTTCGGTTCGGTTCGGTTCGGTTCGGTTCGGTTCGGTTCGGTTCGGTTCGGTTCGGTTCGGTTCGGTTCGGTTCGGTTCGGTTCGGTTCGGTTCGGTTCGGTTCGGTTCGGTTCGGTTCGGTTCGGTTCGGTTCGGTTCGGTTCGGTTCGGTTCGGTTCGGTTCGGTTCGGTTCGGTTCGGTTCGGTTCGGTTCGGTTCGGTTCGGTTCGGTTCGGTTCGGTTCGGTTCGGTTCGGTTCGGTTCGGTTCGGTTCGGTTCGGTTCGGTTCGGTTCGGTTCGGTTCGGTTCGGTTCGGTTCGGTTCGGTTCGGTTCGGTTCGGTTCGGTTCGGTTCGGTTCGGTTCGGTTCGGTTCGGTTCGGTTCGGTTCGGTTCGGTTCGGTTCGGTTCGGTTCGGTTCGGTTCGGTTCGGTTCGGTTCGGTTCGGTTCGGTTCGGTTCGGTTCGGTTCGGTTCGGTTCGGTTCGGTTCGGTTCGGTTCGGTTCGGTTCGGTTCAATACTTCACTGTAATTTTTAAGAAGAAAGTCGATGTTAAAATCCCTTATTAGTATAGTTTTTCGTTTTGTTTTATTTAACATCTCATCAAGGTTTAACAAAAAATCATTAAATTTATAAGATGGGGGTCTGTAAATAAGGGCCGGTTTATCAATGGCGGGGTATCTCGTCGTGTTAGCTAGCCCTGGGCCAACTTTAACCTTGGGGTAACGCTCGAGTTAAAGAGAAAAGTGTTTATCCTCGCGATTTTAACCCAGAGCTCCGAAACTCGCAGGTTGGCAATGCTTGTAACAATCGACCATGTAAGTTTTCCCTTCTTATTTAATAGTCTGTGGAATTTTTGACATTTTGTGGTTACAAATAATATGTTTTTTTGTATTGTTGGTGTCGGATGTTTTGTTAAAAAATATTATTTTGAAAAAACTTATTCAGTTTCTTTAGTTATTGTGCTCTAGCCAGTAAGTATCTACTATTATGATGAAAATAATTTAGCTACATAAAAGCATGTAGTTCCAATTTTGTAAATTTTTTCTGTTGTACTTAACTTCTAATTATAGTCTAAAATAAAAATGCATCTATAAGTACCTATCTACCTATTAAAGCTAGATAATTTAAGAGATAAAATAAGTTAAAAGCAAATGGATTAATATCTTTGGTATTGGATCATAATTCTGCATTTTTTAAGTATATTTTTAGACTAATACACCTATTTTATTTTTGTTACATGTCTTTACAAGGAAACCAACAGACTTCTACAATTTAATAAAGAAATATCAATAAGGCACACCAACAAGAAATAATGGTACTAGTTTCTGACACATCAACCTGTTATCCCGGAATGACTTATTTACAAACACCCCCCTGTGCAACGCAAGCAGAGGCTTCCTGGGTGACCAGAAAGTGTTTAAAAACCTTGATGTGATATAATATTTATGTTAGCATGTTGCAATAATTTAAGTATTTTATTTTGATGTTACGTACAATACATATGTATATACATTTAATTGTTGATTATTTCTGATTCCTAAAATACTGTTGTATAACAAAAGAACTTAATAGTCATTTTTCAGGGACCACTTTTTATTTTGCATTTTTAAATATATATTAAAAGTTTTAAAATTATATACATAAATTAGTAATTATAATAAAACTGGTATAAAAATTATACCATTTAATTATGGCGTAAACTAAAGAAATAAAAATAGATAATAAAACTTTCTATTCCTATACCGAACCTCCTAATACGGGGTTCTATCAAATTCATGAAATTTTGCTTCATTCTGCCCTTCAAAAGTTATCCAAATTCATATAAAATCTTCCTGGTATAATTTCAACCCTACCGACAGAGAAAAGGCGCGGGTCTTTGCGGTCCGAGCACAAAGTCTTTGACTTTGACTTTGACTTTGACTTTGACTTTGACTTTGACTTTGACTTTGACTTTGACTTTGACTTTGACTTTGACTTTGACTTTGACTTTGACTTTGACTTTGACTTTGACTTTGACTTTGACTTTGACTTTGACTTTGACTTTGACTTTGACTTTGACTTTGACTTTGACTTTGACTTTGACTTTGACTTTGACTTTGACTTTGACTTTGACTTTGACTTTGACTTTGACTTTGACTTTGACTTTGACTTTGACTTTGACTTTGACTTTGACTTTGACTTTGACTTTGACTTTGACTTTGACTTTGACTTTGACTTTGACTTTGACTTTGACTTTGACTTTGACTTTGACTTTGACTTTGACTTTGACTTTGACTTTGACTTTGACTTTGACTTTGACTTTGACTTTGACTTTGACTTTGACTTTGACTTTGACTTTGACTTTGACTTTGACTTTGACTTTGACTTTGACTTTGACTTTGACTTTGACTTTGACTTTGACTTTGACTTTGACTTTGACTTTGACTTTGACTTTGACTTTGACTTTGACTTTGACTTTGACTTTGACTTTGACTTTGACTTTGACTTTGACTTTGACTTTGACTTTGACTTTGACTTTGACTTTGACTTTGACTTTGACTTTGACTTTGACTTTGACTTTGACTTTGACTTTGACTTTGACTTTGACTTTGACTTTGACTTTGACTTTGACTTTGACTTTGACTTTGACTTTGACTTTGACTTTGACTTTGACTTTGACTTTGACTTTGACTTTGACTTTGACTTTGACTTTGACTTTGACTTTGACTTTGACTTTGACTTTGACTTTGACTTTGACTTTGACTTTGACTTTGACTTTGACTTTGACTTTGACTTTGACTTTGACTTTGACTTTGACTTTGACTTTGACTTTGACTTTGACTTTGACTTTGACTTTGACTTTGACTTTGACTTTGACTTTGACTTTGACTTTGACTTTGACTTTGACTTTGACTTTGACTTTGACTTTGACTTTGACTTTGACTTTGACTTTGACTTTGACTTTGACTTTGACTTTGACTTTGACTTTGACTTTGACTTTGACTTTGACTTTGACTTTGACTTTGACTTTGACTTTGACTTTGACTTTGACTTTGACTTTGACTTTGACTTTGACTTTGACTTTGACTTTGACTTTGACTTTGACTTTGACTTTGACTTTGACTTTGACTTTGACTTTGACTTTGACTTTGACTTTGACTTTGACTTTGACTTTGACTTTGACTTTGACTTTGACTTTGACTTTGACTTTGACTTTGACTTTGACTTTGACTTTGACTTTGACTTTGACTTTGACTTTGACTTTGACTTTGACTTTGACTTTGACTTTGACTTTGACTTTGACTTTGACTTTGACTTTGACTTTGACTTTGACTTTGACTTTGACTTTGACTTTGACTTTGACTTTGACTTTGACTTTGACTTTGACTTTGACTTTGACTTTGACTTTGACTTTGACTTTGACTTTGACTTTGACTTTGACTTTGACTTTGACTTTGACTTTGACTTTGACTTTGACTTTGACTTTGACTTTGACTTTGACTTTGACTTTGACTTTGACTTTGACTTTGACTTTGACTTTGACTTTGACTTTGACTTTGACTTTGACTTTGACTTTGACTTTGACTTTGACTTTGACTTTGACTTTGACTTTGACTTTGACTTTGACTTTGACTTTGACTTTGACTTTGACTTTGACTTTGACTTTGACTTTGACTTTGACTTTGACTTTGACTTTGACTTTGACTTTGACTTTGACTTTGACTTTGACTTTGACTTTGACTTTGACTTTGACTTTGACTTTGACTTTGACTTTGACTTTGACTTTGACTTTGACTTTGACTTTGACTTTGACTTTGACTTTGACTTTGACTTTGACTTTGACTTTGACTTTGACTTTGACTTTGACTTTGACTTTGACTTTGACTTTGACTTTGACTTTGACTTTGACTTTGACTTTGACTTTGACTTTGACTTTGACTTTGACTTTGACTTTGACTTTGACTTTGACTTTGACTTTGACTTTGACTTTGACTTTGACTTTGACTTTGACTTTGACTTTGACTTTGACTTTGACTTTGACTTTGACTTTGACTTTGACTTTGACTTTGACTTTGACTTTGACTTTGACTTTGACTTTGACTTTGACTTTGACTTTGACTTTGACTTTGACTTTGACTTTGACTTTGACTTTGACTTTGACTTTGACTTTGACTTTGACTTTGACTTTGACTTTGACTTTGACTTTGACTTTGACTTTGACTTTGACTTTGACTTTGACTTTGACTTTGACTTTGACTTTGACTTTGACTTTGACTTTGACTTTGACTTTGACTTTGACTTTGACTTTGACTTTGACTTTGACTTTGACTTTGACTTTGACTTTGACTTTGACTTTGACTTTGACTTTGACTTTGACTTTGACTTTGACTTTGACTTTGACTTTGACTTTGACTTTGACTTTGACTTTGACTTTGACTTTGACTTTGACTTTGACTTTGACTTTGACTTTGACTTTGACTTTGACTTTGACTTTGACTTTGACTTTGACTTTGACTTTGACTTTGACTTTGACTTTGACTTTGACTTTGACTTTGACTTTGACTTTGACTTTGACTTTGACTTTGACTTTGACTTTGACTTTGACTTGAACAGTCAACAGTCAACAGTCAACAGTCAACAGTCAACAGTCAACAGTCAACAGTCAACAGTCAACAGTCAACAGTCAACAGTCAACAGTCAACAGTCAACAGTCAACAGTCAACAGTCAACAGTCAACAGTCAACAGTCAACAGTCAACAGTCAACAGTCAACAGTCAACAGTCAACAGTCAACAGTCAACAGTCAACAGTCAACAGTCAACAGTCAACAGTCAACAGTCAACAGTCAACAGTCAACAGTCAACAGTCAACAGTCAACAGTCAACAGTCAACAGTCAACAGTCAACAGTCAACAGTCAACAGTCAACAGTCAACAGTCAACAGTCAACAGTCAACAGTCAACAGTCAACAGTCAACAGTCAACAGTCAACAGTCAACAGTCAACAGTCAACAGTCAACAGTCAACAGTCAACAGTCAACAGTCAACAGTCAACAGTCAACGTTCAACAGTCAACAGTCAACAGTCAACAGTCAACAGTCAACAGTCAACAGTCAACAGTCAACAGTCAACAGTCAACAGTCAACAGTCAACAGTCAACAGTCAACAGTCAACAGTCAACAGTCAACAGTCAACAGTCAACAGTCAACGTCAAAGTCAAAGTCAATGTCAAGGTCAAGGTCAAAGTCAAGGTCATAGTCAAGGTCAAAGTCAAGGTCAAAGTCAAGGTCAAAGTCAAGGTCAAAGTCAAGGTCAAAGTCAAGGTCAAAGTCAAGGTCAAAGTCAAGGTCAAAGTCAAGGTCAAAGTTAAGGTCAAAGTCAAGGTCAAAGTCAAGGTCAAAGTCAAGGTCAAAAAAATTACCTTCATACTATTGGCCTATGCTTAAAAAACTACTCGCACTATTCGGCCATCAAATGAACACGCAGACTATTCGCCTATTGTGATGACGTCATTACCTCCTCATTTTGAGCCAGAACGTATATATATCCACTACTATTTTTTGTAGTTTTAAACAGAAAATTTTGATTCGTTTTCGCGGCGTAAAACACAGGAATTTGAATTGAATCAACTACATTAAATAATTACTAGAAATTACAAAAATAATTTAGGCAATACTCAATTATCTATACAGACAACTTAATACTTTCGATGTTTCTGTCAATCACCGCACTGTGTCAAGTCAACCAAAGAAATGTTTGTTTCAAATATGTCAATAATTTGTATTAAATATAGGGATATATGAATCAAACGTTTAATGTACTTATTCATATTACAGAAATACTTGCCTTAAATATATTATTTGTGTTAAATATGTATGTAGTTGATTTAGTGTTCAAAATGTTTGACTTATATTAAACATTTACAGCGTGTTGAAACTTAAAGGTAATATAGCTTCTTTTAAGTATTTTTTGTCTGACGACTTCGAGTTTGAAAAAAATCCTCAAATACATCGATTTTGTTTGCAAATGGTATATTTTTTCACCAGGTATCTTAAAAGTACTATGCACTTATTACAATAAAACCAGGTCCTGTTCAATTTCGTTCTAATTTAAGTATGTTGTAGCCCTATTAATCCTAACTTAAAAAATGCAAAAAGTTTGGCTCAATCGAGTAGATGGAACTTAGTTTCTTAGTCGGTGTATATGAAATCAACAATTTTTCATTCTTGTGAAGATTTTCCGATGGGTTCAGAAGGTCAGCAAACGATATGAGTCGACTTATTTTCTTAGTTCTAAATCTTTTACACTAAGTAAGACATAATAGGAAATACAAGGAAATACCAGGAATTACTAGGATATACCGGGAAATACCAGGAAATACTTGGCAAAAACAGGAAATACATCAAATTGCTCAAGCGCGAGTTATATTCACATAATATTATTTTTATTATATTAGATAAGCATTTTTATAACCACACGTGTTAGCTAACTTTGCACTTTTTTACTATTATATGAATTGTTAGGAGAAAATTAAACCATTCCCAGCAAAGCTTCTGTAGACTTAAGATCGTACTATTGTTACTTTAAAGTTGTTACGCAAAATAAAATTTTTTAAAAACAATTAACTCTAAAGTTAATACTTAACTGGCGCAGTCGGTAGGATGCGTTTAGTATCGGTTAAAAAACAAAAACTTTAATCGGTTCGTGAGTTTCAACTCAACGCAAAAAGAACTTTAACAGTGACAAGTCGCAGTCCTGTGTTGGTGAATCGGGGAAGGATTAATTTGGGCCACAGCGATAAAGCAACCACGACGCAAGAAGACCACAAAAATCGTAAGTGCCAAATTTTCCTTTTCGCCTCTTCCTAAATCGTGTAAGATTTCGGTAGAGATAATTTTAGGGCGTGATTAATTGCAATCAATTAATTTTAGGCAAGATCAATTGGGATCATTAGTTTAGGCAAGATCAATTGGGATCATTAATTTTAGGCAAGATCAATTGGGATCATTAGTTTAGGCAAGATCAATTGGGATCACTATATTTAGGCAAGATCAATTGGGATCAATAGATTTAGGGCAAGATCAATTGCGATCAACTAGGTTAATAATAGAATAGGAAAAACAAAAATAAATAAAATTCAACAAAAATCGAAAACTGAATTTTAGAATTTTAAAAAAAGAAATTAGTATTAAAAAAAAACATTTAAAAATTTATTTTTTTTGTAATTTTTATGAGCTCAGACAGTAATTCTGATTCGGATTCTTTAAGTAGTTTATTTTCGAATCAGTTTAAATCAAAAACAGAGAAAAAACAACCGAAACATTTTGAATATCGGTTTCAAAATTTTGCAAACGTTATAAGACCGTCAAAAATGGCAAATCAAGAAGGTAATGTTATGCCACCACCTCAACCACCACGTATAGAATGGGATTTATTAAGGGCAAGGTTAAATACTTTAAGGCCTTATGATGGTAGTTATGAAACTCTTAATATTTTCTTAAACAAATGCGATAGGTTAGTACAAGACTATTCAGTTGCACGAAATGAGACAATCAATGCATTAATTTTTGATCACATCCAAAGTAAATTGACAGGTAATGCCGAAAAATTGGTAGGCAATAGAAGTGATATACAAAATTATTTCGAATTAAAGGAAGCTTTAAAACAATGTTTTTCTGATCGAAGAGATAAAGAATGCTTAATTCAAGATTTAGCTCGCACCAAACCTTTTAAAAACGAAGATCTTTTTTCTTTTGGTACACGGCTTAAGCACCTTACAAACGCAATCAATCAAATGGTTCGACAAGAAAATCTACCCCTCGAAACATTTGCTATTTTGAAAAATGAATATGAAAAAACTGCATTTATCGCAAATTGCACAGGTAAAATCCGTGATAATATGTTTTTCAATAAACCCGATTCGTTAGAAGAAGCCATGACTAAAGTCAACGAATTCGAAAATTTCGAAAAATTGTACGGTTCTCAAAATAATCCAAATTTCCTTTTAAGTTCAAAACAAGTACCTAATAGAAACATTTTTAGCTCACCAAATCAACCGTTGAATAATTTCCAAAGACAACCTCAAAATTATTTTAGTCAAAACTCAAACTTCTTTCAGCAGCGACCTCAAAATCAAAATTTTGCTAACCAAAATAGGTTTCCTACTGGTCCAATAAATATTCAACCACGACCAATGCCACCAAAAAAGTTTTTCACAGGTGAACAAGTTTTCGGTCCCAAACCAGACGTATTTAAACCAAAAAATACACCACAAGATCAATTACCAAAACCTACCCCAATGTCCGTGACATCTAATAATACATTTAGACGCGTACATAGCCAACAAAGTCAACTACCACAACACTGGCAACGTTATCCTAAACCACCTCAATTTCATTTCGAAGAACTACACATGAATGATGTATCTTCACAAAATAATTATAGCCATGATTATAACCAATACAATGACTATGACTATACCCAATACGATGACCATGATTACAACCAATATAATAGCTATGATTATAATCAGTACGATAGCCATGATTATAACCAGTACCATAGCGATGATTATAATCAATACACCGATCAGTCATATGAAACTAATATTTATTACCAAAACCAAGGAAATAAAATGCAAAATCCCGGAACTTCAACTCAAAATTTAAATATCTCGGAAACTAAAAATAAAACCGAAAATTTTCAAGAGGCCAGCTCCAAATAAAATCAAACCTAGTAGAAATAAATAGCTCTGGCAACAGCGCACTTCCTTATATCGAAATTAAACATCCAAAATGTAAATTATTAATCGATACAGGAAGTTGTCGTTCGGTTCTTCGACCATCAATCGCTGAAGAATTTTTTCCAAATTGTATTTTTAGAAATCAAAATAAAATTAAAACGGCAACAGGTTGCACCGAAACGCAGTTTGAAGTAGTAATCCCTGCGTTTGCAGAATTTAATTGTAACACATATATTAAGTTCGTTTTATTATATAAACGACCTCAGACAACTTGAAATCAACCTGGACATCATTAACCAACAATTGATTGGATCGAAAGTAAAAGTACCATTCATATATCGACAAAATTTTGACACAAGCTCAACAGTAGCATTAGGACCCAAGAAAAAGGCTTTAAAATTAATACCCGTTTCTATAGACGAGGGCGAAATATTAACGAATTATTTTGAAATGTTTACATTTGAATCGGTCATTAAAAATTATAGTCAATCAGATCAATCAATACCAATATCGGAAAGACCTCTAAATCAATATAAAAATCAAATTATAATGACTATTAGCGATGCAGATAAGATGCAATGTAAATTTGACAAAGTCTTTGAAAATACGAGATATTACGTCACACTAACTGCCAATGATGCACAGCAAGACATAATTAAATTTATGAAAGAATTTTTAGAACTAAAACAACGATACGGTATTTTCTTTAGAACCTCAATTTTGGCTCAACTGTCCAAAATATTTTTAAAAATGCATCTTACAAAATAATACATTGCCCAAAATTATTAGTAGACGTAGAGATAAGTGAAGAGCAAAAGGAAAAAATCACCCTGTATCATACCACAAAAACATGTCATAGAGGCATTAACGAAATGAAAACATCAATATCTTCAAATTTTTATTGGCCTAAAATGATCGAAGATATTACTGAATATGTAAACAACTGTGAAACATGCCAAAGGAATAAATACGATAGGGATCCTCCAGTGATTAAATTTAACTTGACGCCCACGAGTTCAAAACCGTTTGATCATGTACATGTTGACTCATTTCGCATATCAAAAGAAATATTTTTAACGCTGTACGACACATTTTCTCGATACGGCCAGGCGTATCTTTTAAATACCTTGACCGGTACATCAGTCACAGATGCATTACTGACCTTCTCAAGCCACCACGGCTTCCCTTTAAAAATAACCGTTGACCCAGGAACTGAATTTAAAAATAAGGACGTTCAAGATTTTTGCAAATTACATAAAATCCAACTTCACATAGGAACCGCCAAAAATTCGAATTCAAATAGCCCCGTGGAAAGATTCCATTCTTCCATTATTGAAGCATTTAGATGTTTAAAGGAAGATAATCCAAAATCAAGCGCAGAGCAACTTATGCAACGCGCATGCCTTGGTTATAATAATTCGATTCACTCTGTACATAAATTTACCCCTCTGAAGTGGTAAAAGGGCACATAAGTAATATCGACCCCTTTAGCATATCGGACGCAGCCATCGTTTCAGACTATGTCCAAAAACACAAAGAAACAACTCAAAAGTTATACGAAAAAATAAAAGAAACAAACCAGCAAGTTAAAGAGAAAAATATAAACAAGGTAAACGAAAAACGATCGGACCCCCCAGATTTCTTAAATCATTCTGACGCCTACATACAAACGAAATCGAGATCAAAATATGCCCCCAAATTTACAAAAATCGCAGTAAAGAGACAAACTCCTAAAAAGATTTTCACCACAAAAGGCACTTATCATAAATCGAGTGCGCGAAAACCAAAAACTAAAAAGAAATCTTCTTTACAGGTTCAAAATGACACTCCCGAGGAACGCCCTCATAGTAGCAGTCATAATGACGTCACTAATAGTAGTCAGCAGCAATGATGACGTGCAAATTACGACCTTAAATAACTCCCTTCTTCCTATCCAACTAGGTAGCTCAAAACAAATTTATACAAAACATACTTTTTTGCATTATATTGATCTTCAATCAATAATCGATCAATTTTCAAAAATTAAAAAATATTTCTCAATGATTAAACAAAACTTTTTAAAAGACAATAATACAAATCCGATATCTTTAAACAGTCTTTCCGAAAGCTCACTTTTGAGAACGGAATATTTAATACAAACCACATATACGAGGTTTAGTTAATGTTGTCGGAAAAATTAATAAATGGCTTTTTGGAACCCTTGATTCCGAAGATGGTGAACGTTACGAACAAGTAATATCTCACTTACAGAAAAATCAAAAAACCATTGTTCAAGAAATGAATTTACAAATCTCGTTATCAAAAACCTTAATTGGAGATTATAACAAAACCTTAATAGTTCTTAGTAGTAACCAAAATAAATTAGAAAACAGTTTAAAAAGATTACAAAATTATATGGGAACAACAATTCGAGATTTAAATATCTATTTGACTTTCCAAAATTTGTTATCACAAATCAATTTAGATTGCCAAAATCTTATTACTTTTGTCGATAATTTAGGAGATGCAATAATGTTTGCAAAATTAAACACTTTGCATAACTCAATTATTTCAGGCACTGAACTGATTCGAATGATGGAATATTTAAAGAAAATTTACAAACCTAGTCAAATTCCAAGTTTTAATAATGTCTTAACTTACTATCAATTTTTGGGTACACAAATAACTTTTTCAAACTTAAAATTAATTTTTGCAATTCATGTCCCAATTATTGAACCCGAAACATATACATTTTACCAATTATTACCTACTATCCAAAATAACCAAATTTTCGTACCTCGATACCCTATTTTGGCACGAAGCTTACAGAAAAATCAGTTTCATGAAGAAGCCTGCCCACAATTAGAAGAAACGTACTACTGCCAAGAACGATTCACCACCGATGACAATTGCACCCTTAGACTCACAGAGGGCTTTCAACCACAAAACTGCCCTGTGTTTAACATCAATCTGCAAGAATCAATAATCGAACAAATCGCACAAGACCAACCAGCCAAAACTGAAATGGTCCACACAAAATTTCGCACTAGTCAATATATTGGAACTAGTAAACCGATTTTAATTAGAATTCCACAGTCATGTGAAGTAACAGTTGCAAATCGAAAATACAGTAACGAAAACCAATTAATAAAAGGAAGACCACTGATCTTACCAAATATTGAATTCCAAAAATTTAAGCAACCAGAAATTTTGGAATCAACAAATTTAACAAAAATCGATATTGCCAATATCTATAAATTAAATGATATTGCCAATAAATTAAAACCAATCAAGATTCAAAATGAATTTCATGCCAGCCACATCACGTCTTACGTTACTTCAGTTATCATTATGATTGTCATAGCCATGATGATATGTTACTTTTGGAAAAATGGAGTTTCACTGAAGTCTTGCCGACACAAAACGTCAAGAAAAACAGTGGTAAAGCAACCACCTGATGAAGAAGCAAAATCCAGCCTCAACTCTGAAGTTGAGCCTGAAAACAACTCCGTCTTCAACTCCGTGATTTTCAGACCTAAGGAGGGAGGAGTTATATTCACATAATATTATTTTTATTATATTAGATAAGCATTTTTATAACCACACGTGTTTGCTAACTTTGCACTTTTTTACTATTATATGAATTGTTAGGAGAAAATTAAACCATTCCCAGCAAAGCTTCTGTAGACTTAAGATCGTATATACCAAGAGCCGGTGACACAGAACTCTACGTTATCCATACCAAAATAATTCACCGTCAAATAGTGTCATATTATCCTTCAAATATATGTGCCTACTTTAGTTAATAACAAGACGTGGCCTGAAGTCGCTAATTAAGCGAATTGTATGAAAAGATTTACAGGTGCGTTAACATCTTATAGTATCAGTTTAGACTCTATTGCAATTATGTCACTCCAGCTGGAGGACAGGCACACGCTCTTAATGTAATAGACAGGTAAAAGTAAACTTACATAAACAAAAAACAAAATAATTTTTACAGTACATGTGTCATTTATACCTCTCCTTTATAAATCCTTCATGCTGCCTCAAGTTGCCTTATCCCCAGTCAGGTAACACCTGCCTCACACTGCACTTTTTTTTAGATAAACTACCTTACTAAATACCAAAACAGCTTTTATCTAATTAGTGTCAGATGAAGCTATTACTAATATAATAGTTAACTATCTTCAGCCAAAACTGAAAAGAGCAAAGTTACGCCTCCTTAAAGCAATTACATATGAACAACATACCTATATCTTAAACTAACAAATTAAATTTTGTTACATAGGTGTCATAAAAATGTCCTTATTGTTAAATGAGTATGCTGTCTAAATTTTACTTGACTAGATATGAGGCACACCGCCTGAAAGCAATTATTTAATTAGACTACATTTACATTAGAACGTACCATGGTATTTATTATGATAAACATGTCACATGAACCTCTTTTATATAAAAATACTATGCTGTCAAATCATCTTTGCATCAAAGACCTCACGATTGGTTATGTATTTAGCCGATATACGTCATGAGATACCAACCAGATTTTTTTTTTATTCGGTTCAAATGTGATAAAGTATTATAAGGTAATGATGCTGCCACTACTTCTTTTGACGTATCGAAAGGCACATTTATTTTAAACTTTCTAAGTTTCATCTACATCAAGTATCAAATGATTTGACTTTGATATCATGTTAATACCCTGATTATTAAATTACTATGCTAACAATTTTTTTCTTAACAATAGCTGAGGCACACATTCTGAAATAAATTATTTACTTTACCTTACTTACTTCGTTTACCTTAGAACATACTAAGTTAATTATTTTGATAAATATGTTATATAAAAATACTAGTAATTAATTTATATGAAAGAAGTTTTTTAAAAATGGGTTTTAAATACCAGTTTGACTACCTGAAATAAGGAATACCCATTTTCTTACCTTTTATTGTTATTGCTTGGGTATACAATGCAGTGTAAATCTCTCTTATATCTAGACCACAGTGGTGTAGGTATCTTACAGTATGGTCACTCCAAGCATAAGGCCTTTTCACTCGCAACACCCGTCCAGCACATGGAACAACAGGACTTTGCCCTCTGGATGCAAACAGGTAAGTTTCTATTGAACACACACAGAATTACTTGCTCATAGTTTTGTTAGTTTATATGTGCTTAATTGCTTCGAAGTAAAATAAAGTTTTATAAAGGATAAGCCTCTTATAAATAAGCCCTTATAATTTTGGTTTTTCGTATCATTATTTAGCTGATATTTTTTAGCTTCGTTCCAACTCACCATTTGATAAAAACGGCCCGAAAACTTCTATTTGCGTTTCAACTGCACGTTGCATTAAAAGTTTGTGTTTGTGTAAGTGCTGATCCATAAAAACCTCGAAAAAAGTTTTGTCAAAACGTAAAATGACCGAAAAAAATTTTTTGGCCCGTAATTTAGTCGAAAATAACAAACAATCGAAAGTAAAATAGACTAAAATAATAGAAGAAACGTAGGTTTGACGATCCGTAAAATTATTGAAGATATATAGTTAAAACGTAAAAGCATCGAAACAAAGTTCAGTCGAAAACGAAATAATAATTGAACCGTAAAAAAGTCAAATCGCAAAAAGGCCAAACCGTACAAAAATAAAAGAGCAGAAAGCAACTCAAGGAAGATGTATTGTTGTCGATCCGTAAAATTGTCGAAAATAATTTAAACGAATAGTAGTTTTGCCGATCCGTTAAAATGTCGAAAATTAAAGGCTCGATAGGCAATGGAGAAAAGACGCAAAATCATCGAAACGTAGTTTTGTCGAAATGCAAAAAGATCGAACCCTGGAAAAGTCGAAAATGAAGGTGCGATGTTGTCAAATTTAGCAAAATTTCTTGGTTAAATTCGTGGAACTGGCGCTGACCGGTTAGGTTTTGACAGGCTCTTAAGTTAGGCGAGTATGATGTAACACTACATTTGGTAACATCGGTAGTTTTTTGCAGCTGAGTTATATAATCGATGAGTTTTCGATTCGACTTTTTTTACAGTTTGACCTGTTTTAACATAATTACGTTTTGATGAATTTTAAGTCTCTTCTTCATTGCGTATCGTGCGTTTAATTTTCGACCATATTATTTTCGACATTTTTACGGATTGACAAAAGTATGTTTGCCTTAAATTGCTTTTACTACGTTTTGTTTAAATTGTTTTCGTCTATTCTACTTTCTACTCTTTGTGTGCGCGCACATTAGGATTTTTCGTACTTGTCGTACTGGCCGAGAAAAGCTTGCTATTCTCGGGTACTGTTTTACAACCATTCCGTTGGCCAGCCCCTAATATATTCAAAAATAAAGAGCTCAACATCTCATATTGTTTGTCATTTTTAAAATTCTATTCTGAAACCTGCGTTTCATTCGCTCTTGAGAAAAATGTTTAACCCAATAGTCCGGAGCCTAAGCCACTTTTGTCTGCATTTTTGCTTACCGTAATGAAACTTGGCACGGTTATAGTACAACACTATAGTATTATTTCACGAAGTGGTGCTCATCCCGAACCCAGTGTAGAGCCAAGATACAGGGTGTTTTATTTTTAATTGCATCTATCTCATTAAAATTCTTTATAAAATTCAAATGTAAACCTAGAGCAATGAAACTTGGCATCGATTATAAGGACATATGGCAAAAAGGGCCTACTCTGGCCTACTTGTCAGACCTGCGGGTCAACCCCCCACTACTACTACTACTAAGGACATATACACTTTTATTTTAAGTGATAAAGAGGTTTTATTGCTTTATTTTCTTTAAAAAAATTAAAAATAATTAATTTTTCTTTGAGAAATGTATGGTGTAGGTATTGAGTAGAAAAAAAAATCCAGGAGCTTAGTTATGCAAAATAAGGTGTTAAAATTTAATCTGGACATAAGCACATTGTTTTTCTTTAAAATAAAAATTGCTGGGCGGGTGTGACATATACAGGGTCGGAGTACAGGGGGGTTTTATTTAATACTTCTAAATTAAAAAAATATAAAAAGATGGAAAAGTATGTGGATTCTTAGACGTAAGGATATTTAAAAAAAATAAATACGAAGTATAAGATACTTAGATTTTATTTATATTTTACGAAAAGAAAATAAAAATTAGTGTAAACTGTTAAATATGCAGGCTGTTTTTAAAAATAAATAAAATTTTTATGATCATTAAGTAATTTTTTTTATGACGACTTTACAAATCACTATGGAAAACCCAAAGTCAGCACTTTACAACAATACTAGTACCCTTTGCAAACAAAATCGACGTGTCCGAGCGTTTCTTCAAATTTCTACGAAAAATACCCAAAGACATTTCTGTTACCTTTTAGTTGGGACACCCTATATAACGCATGGGTCAAAACTTAATATTTCTAAGGGGTGTCTCAGTCTTTCGATAAGGCGAATATTTGGCAGGATGCATTAGTGGATTTTAGGTCATTTTGACCTGGGACACCCCTAGGGTCATATAATCTGTTATGGGTGTCATTTTTGTCGTACATAATTTAATTTATGCAATATTGTTATCCTGGATCCATAAAGATTTCCGTCCTATGGTACAGCCAATCCTAATAGGCTACTGAAATTACCATATTTTAAGGCAAGAAAAAAGAAAACTATTAACAGGACTTAAAGCATTGGAAATTGTAGAGCGGCGGAAAACGAAGTTAAAAAAAATAAATGCAATTTTCGGCAAAAGTTGTCGGAGAAAAAAGTGACATAAAGAAAAGTCATTTGCCATAAAAATGTCTAAAAAATTTGTAGATGTCATTTTTTACACAACCTCAAAATGTTCGAGAAAAATAAAAAAAAAACTAATTTTTTTATTTTTCTTAGCCATAATAATAGCCATTTTTTAAAAACTATTTCAAAACTTATAAAATAACTACAATAACTTAACTATAAAATATTGTGACAATTTTTTTAAACTTTTTTCCCTTTTCGGACATGTTTTTAAATTACAACAATTATTTTATATGTCGCCAAAAACTATATCTTAATGTCAAAAAGTGAGTACAAGCAGAACTGGATACCATGATTTTCTGAAGATGAAATTTCAATTAAAAAAAAAATGTTTTTGATCGAAAAAAACAAATATCTTCGAAACTTCTTAATTTTTTTTGTTTGTAAAATATTGTAAACATTAAGCACCCAAAGATCTCTACTCTTACGAAGTTATGTTAAGCTGACATTATTTTTGCAAAAATAAAAAAACAAAAAAAAAACGGTTTTTTTTTCATTTTTCTCCAACATTTTGAGGTTATGTTAAAAATGACATTAAAAAAATGTTTAGATACTTCTATGACCTATGACTTTTATGTATGTCTCTGTTTTCTCCAACGTCAACTTTCGCCGGATATCACAATAATACGATTCCTTTATTTTTCCAACATTTATTTTTTTTTTAACTTCGCTTTTCGCCGCTCTACAATTTTCAATGCTTTAGCTAATAATTTTTTTTTCTCTCAAAGTGCAATTTGACTGGTCGATAAGCAGAGAACTAAAATAAAACAAAAAGGAAAAAAGTCCTACTATAATCTTAATTGGCTGCAGAGCGATTATTATAGAGTCTAAATTCGTAAGTAAGTGCATAATTTGGAAATTTCGTGCTTGTCGGGCCATATGAAACAGAAAAATGAGAAACCTTCTTTGTATTTAATTATGTAAATAGCTAACCCTACCTAGTGCAATATATGAGGACTGCAGTTTGACAATGAATTCTAGCTAACAAAAGGTCACAGATTAACGATCTGGATATTGCCAAGTCAGGTTTTTGTCCAATTTTTTTTATCCCCCCTGCTCTTATAGCCGTGTTCGAATTTCTGAAAATTTATCTAACTTGACACATTAAAGCTACAATAACAGAGAAATTAATCAAAAATGTGCAAAATGCAACCTAAAAAAAAATTTGTTAGTTTGTTAAATCTTAGCTGCAAAAACTCCCAAAAACCCTCCTGACCTAAGATTTTGAGGTATTCTTAAAAACTAAGCTTCTTAGGAAAAAATATGTAATTAGCTTTATTATAGACAACAAAATTTTCTTTTCAGCGGTGTATTAGTCACTGAGGTACGACCAATGACAAACTCTTCAGCGGCGTCCGTTTATTGAGGTGATGTAAAAAAATGAAAAAAAGAAACATGTTTATTACATGATTTACCCGATTTTCTTCAAAACTAAGCTCTCTATCAAAAATTAGGTTCTATAGTCAATTGTAGACAATGAAGTTTTATTTAAAACGGTGTGTAACAAGGTAAGATTACTTATATTTACAACAATTTAGGATCGCCCGTAAATTACATTAATTTTGAAAAATCACTAAACTTATCGATTATTAATCTTACTTCGTGATACAGCAGCTAAAACAAAATTTCATTGTCTACAATCGACTAAGGTACATGATTTTTGACAGAAGGCTTGGTTTTTAAGATAATCGGGAAAAACATGTGACAAACAGGTGGTTTATTAATTTTTTTTTAAATTTTCTCAATAAACGGAAGCCGCTGGAAAGTTTGGTATTAGTCTGACCGCACTGGCTTGAACTTTATTAAAAAGACAATTTTATTTTCTACAATAAAGTGTTAAATCTTTTTTCCTAAAAAGCTTAGTTTTTGAGAAAATTGGATAAAACTAGTAAAAAAATTGGTAAGTTTGGTGATTTTTCAAAATTGAGGTAATTTACGGAGGCCCCTTAATTGTTATAAGCAAAACTAGGCTCTGGAACGAAATAGCGATGTACAAAATAGCGACTATTAAAATAGCGGTATCGAAATAGCGACAATCAAAATAGCGATGTAATGAAAAGGCGACTATCAAAATAGCGATGTAACAAAATAGCGATGTAACAAAATAGCGATTGTAACGAAATAGCGATGTAATAAAAAAGCGATGTAACAAAATAGCGACTATCAAAATAGCGATGTAACAAAATAGCGACTATCAAAATAGCGATGTAACAAAATAGTGACTATCAAAACTATAGAGATATTTCGGTTCCGTTTTGGCATATAGCTCGACTAAAAGGTTTCTTTCTATGAAATGTTTTCAAAAAAAAAACTTCTCTGACTTCTTTCCCGGGATCCTAAAGGGTGTGAATCCGAACCGAACCGACCCAAACTGAACCGAACCGAACCAGCATATTTTTTCAAAAAAAAACTCTCCAGACTTTTTTTCCGGAATCCTAGAGAGTATGAATCCGAACCGAACCGAATTCGGTTCAGATCGGTTCGGTTCGGTTCTGATTTACACCCTCTAGGATCCCGGAAAACAATCAGGAAAGTTTTTTTTTTAAATAAGCTGGTATAGTCAAAATAGGATATAATAGCGCATTTCGGTTTGGATTGATTTGATTCGATTCGGTTTGGTTTGATTCGGTATTTTCATACATCGCCATTTTCATACATCGCTATTTTGATACATCGCTATTTTGATATATCGCTATTTTGATTGTCGCTATTTTGATTGTCGCTATTTTGGTTGTCGCTATTTTGATTGTCGCTATTTTGATACATCGCTATTTTGATATGTCGCTGTTTTGTTACAAACGCTATTTTGATACATCGCTATTTTGATAGTCGCTCTTTCATTACATCGCTATTTTGATAGTCGCTATTTCATTACTCGCTATTTTGAACGTCGCTATTTTGTACATCGCTTTTTCGTTCCAGAGCCACAAAACTAATCCTGCCCTATTATACACCGTCTAAAAGGAAATTTTATTGTCTACAACCGACTTTAGGACACAATTTTTAATGGAGAACTTGGTTTTCAAGAAAATCAGGGAAAATAGGTAATATGCATGTTTCTTTTTTTCATTTTTTTGCATTACCTCAATAAACGGACGCCGCTGGAGAGTTTGTCTTTGGTCGTACCCCACTGACTTGTATATCGTTCAAAAGGAAATTTTATTGTCTACAATAAAGGTAATGACATATTTTTTACTAAGATGCTTAGTTTTTAAGAAGATTTAAAGAAAACATAAAAATTTTAGGTTTTGGGGGGTCTGGGGGGTTTTTGGGGGTTTTTTTAGCTAAAATTTTATTTTTAGGTTAGGTCTTACACATTTTTTATTCATGTATCTGTCATTGTGGCTTTAGAGCATCAACATAGTTAAATTTTCAGAAATTCGAACACGACTATCGAGGAGGGTGAATAAAAAAAAAATTGGCCAAAACCTGGCTTGGCAACACCCAGATCGTTAATCTGTGACCTATTCTCAGCTAGAATCCACTGTCAAAGTGCGGTCCTCATATTTTGCATACTCAACTACCTACAGCGCCTGCACTACCTTAAAAATATATATAAGAGGTGTGCCAGTCGTTCGGTCAGGCCAGTGTTTGGAACCATAGTCAATTTATTATTTGAGGGGTCCATATGCCACAGAATAATTAAAACCCGTCTTTGTATTTAGTGATGTAGATGAGTTTCGGCCTCAAATATTACTGCATGAGGTGTGCCAGTCCTTTGGTCAAGCAGAAGTTAGGCAGCAAAGTGAATTTATTATTTAAGAGTCCATTTGACATATAAATATTAAAAACCATGTTGGTACTTAGTGGTGTAGGTTAGGTTTATCGTTAAATATAATTATAAGAAGTGTGTCAGTCCTTCGATCAGGCTGATGTTTGGCAGTATAGTCAATTTAGTATTTGAGGATCCATATGACACAATGTAATTAAAAACCTTCTTCCTTTTGAATGATGTAGATAACTTTGAGCTTCAAGGATACTTATAGGACGTGTTCCAGTCGTTCTGTCAGGCGAATTTTTGGCACCATAGTCATTTAATTATTTAAGGGTCCATATGACAAACAATAATAAAAAACCCCCAGCTTATAGTAAATGTAGGTCGGGCAGCATAGTTATTTTAAACTTACGGGACCTATATGACTGCTATTTTATATAAAAAAACTCTTTTCAACTTACGTAGGTGGATCTTAAAAACCTTTATAGTCTAGATGGTGTGCCTTGTCAGCAGCCAGGCAGCAACAAGGCATCATAAGACACATATATAAGGGGGGCGCAAATGACACATGTGCCAACAAAAAATATTAATAATATAATGTTTTTAGATTATGTAGGTTTAACCAGGGGCGAAATTTTATTTAAGTGCGTGTGCCTGTCCTCCAACAGGAGTGAGGTGTGGCAGGATCATCATATTTTTATAAATGGGTTTATATGACATACTTGCAATAGAGTCTAAACTGTTACTATAAGATGTTAACGCACCTTTAAATCTATTCATACAGTTTGCTTAATTAGCGACTTCAGGACACGTCTTGTTATTAACTAAAGTAGGCACATATATTTGAAGGATAATATGACACTATTTGACGGTGAATTATTTTGGTATGGATAACGTAGAGTTCTGTGTCACCGGCTCTTGTAGTAGTACTATTGTTACTTTAAAGTTGTTACGCAAAATAAATTTTTTTAAAAACAATTAACTCTAAAGTTAATACTTAACTTGCGGCAATGCTGTAATATCAAATATTTTTATGGTTTCTTTACTTTGTGTGCAAATATCAAAGACAGTGCAATTTTAGAAACAAAAAAAAATTGCATGTGCTTAAGACCACACGGCAGAAGTGTAAACTTTAACTAGGCGAAATTAATAATATTTGCCTTCATTTGCATCATCATATCGCTCGCTGAATGTTCCTCTCACAGTTAGTCGAATCGAGCCGACTTCACCCGAATGAGCGTTACATAGCCGAGCCTGACGGCTCAGTTCAATTCACTGCCCACAAAAACTGCTAAGCGCGCCTAAAGATGTTTACACTTTAAAAATATGGTAAGTTAGATGGCAAGTTTTTCTTACTGCTAATTTTAGAAACTACTTAACCGATTTTAATAAAATTTGGCATGTGTGTTCTATGAGCTATTCTGTCGGGTTAAGGCAAAGTATTAGATAGTTACCTATATAAAACGTATGCTGTTATTAATTAACGATACCTTATATTATTGTCTTAATAAGGGACCGTTTGTCATATACGTAATATTCCACGTATATGCCTTTTGTATGTCCCAATTTTGACACTATCCTTTATTTTTTAATTGAAAGTGAAATAATAAAAACTAACTTAGCAGTAATAAAGTTATCACTCCTATAGCCTAAGATTTAACAGCATTTTGGCATCTGCAGTGTTTTTTAGGGGTCAATATTTAATGGCTCTGAGTCGTGTGCTAGACCCTACTTTGAATTTGTAGCTGTCCAGGATAGCTTAAATTTGTGACTTTAGGATAAATCCATGTTTTTGAAATATTAAACACATATTTCTGGGCAACCAGTATAAGATGCATCAAAAACTTTTTAATAGCCCATAAAATTTTTAATCCATGACATAGCTACATAGCTATATTAACACGATAAGCAGCACTTATACATTTTTTTTATTTGCAGCAGATTTTTGGCATACTAAAGCATCTGGGGAAAAAACGAATAGGTGCGTCTTATAGCCGGATCAATTCTCTTTCGAACGATGTGCCAAAAAGCTATGTAGATAGCTTTTTTACATATGTCTTTAAAATTTTCATGTACGGGCCAGTACATGATATGCCAATGCCGAGTCCTGCGTAGGTATACTTTTGAAGGCGACGCTTACGGTCGATCCTTTAAGGACTTAGTGGTTGGACACTTGCCGTTTAGGCGCAGACTTTTTGGTCACTATCAAGTTGAGCGCCGATCCATTTGGGAGCTGCACGTTTGGGCAATAGCCATGTGTGACCTTGACACCCACTTTTTTTGTAACGACTATTTGGACGCCTGCTGTTTTGGCGCCGACCTTTTGGGCGATGACTAATTGGGTGCTGATGATTTGGGCAATAACGGTTGTAAACAACAAAAAATATTAATGCCTTGACACCCATTTATTTTGAGAAGATTGTTTGGGGCCTATCATTTTGGCTTGGTTAAAAAAATTTTACCATTTAGGCACCAGTCATTTGGGCACTAAACGTTTGTGCTATAGCTATAAACATCAAAAAGTGAGAATGCCGTGGCACCCACTTTTTTTAGGGTGAATATTTGGACGCCTGCAAGAAAAGGCATTAATATTTTTTTTGTTTATAGCCTTCATGACCCAAATGGCTATGGCCTAAATAGTCATCGTCCAAATGATCGGCGCCAAAATAGCAGAAAAAAAAGTGGGTGTCAAGGCATTACAGTGAATATCGCTTATAGCGATGACATATTATACATATAAGATCCCGACCGGTTTCTATGATAAATGCATTGAAGACGTGTTGCCTATAACGACATCGCATAATTTAACTTAAATTGGTCCAAGTAATCAGTTATAACGACGAGCGATATCGGATGTAACAACGAACTGTAGCCATTGTGTGCCGAAGTTCGGGAAATGCCTTTTATTGTAGGTGGTAAATCCCAGGTTCACGCGAATCGGCATTTGGTCTATTATAAACATCTCTTACCTTTATTGTATTAAAGCTATAGATGTGGTGTGCTTTTGTGTTTACATAATCTAAGCTGCTGAATCTATGAATATCTATAAATTAAACGCAATGTATAACGAAAAGCTTTTACAGTTGAGGAGATAGCTTATAATTTTTATACAAATGTACATTAAGTATGTACCTACATACATGCATAATACATATGTACATACTCACATAACATTATATGTACATATACGCAGTTACATATATGTCTGTAACATAAGAGTATTCCATGTTATTAACGTTTTTTTAATTATCACTTTTTCGTAATAAAAATATATAACATAGTTTGTTACCTTTTTTCTCTATAACGACGACCAGTTATAACGACCGAAATTAAGCGGTTTGTGCGGCTATTGCCCAAATGTTCAGCGCCCAAATGTTCATCGTCCAAATGATCGGCGCTCAAATTGATAGCGCTCAAAAGGTCTGCGGCTAAAGGGTTAGTGTCCAACCAGCAGGTCCTCAAACGATCCGCCGTGAGCTTCGACTTTAAAAGTATACCTACGCAGCACTTGGCAAATGATGCAGTGCCGTGTGTAATGTCACCGCGCATGAAAATTTTAAAAACAGCTGTACGCATATAGGTTACATAGACATAAATTGTCATGTATAAATTGATCTAACTATAAGATGCACGTATTCGTTTTGGCCTCAGATGCTTCCGTCAAGCCAAAAATGCGCTGCAAACAAAAAAAAATTCTTTGACTTAAAAAAAACTGCAAGTTGAAGTGCTGCTCTTCGTCGTGTTAATATAGCAATATAGCTGTGTGACACATTGGTCGACTGGAAATTTTTTAGTCTGTCTATAAAAAATACTCTGCCAATATATGGGCCCCTAAGCTCACACTAGGTACTATAGTTATAGTGTACGTGTGAGCTAATATAACTAAAAACAGAAATATATTTTGTTTAACTCCAGACTAAGTTACCTTTTGTTTGATACCACACAAGCCATGTTTTGACTTAAACTCAAATTTTTGAAATCTACCCCCACCCTTAAAAAAAAACAAAAAACTAAAATGTATTTTGTTAAACTCCGGACTCAACTACCTTTCGTTTGATATCACACACGCCATATTTTCACTTAAACTCTAATTTTTAAAATTTTCCCCCACCCTTTTTTTAAAATAAATTAAAATGTATTTTGTTTAACTGCAGACTCAATTACCTTTCGTTTGATATCACACACGCCATATTTTCACATAAACTCTAATTTTTAAAATCTACCCCCACCCTTTTATTTGGTTTCTGTTCGGTGGATTTTGTTCATTTTTAAATGGGACCATCTCGACCCAAGACCCAGCCTAGGTACCAAATTTCATTAAAATCGCCCAAGCGGTTTTTGAGTTATGCGCGTTGGTCGTTACAGACATACAGACAGACAGACAGACAGACAGACAGACAGACAGACAGACAGACAGACAGACAGACAGACAGACAGACAGACAGACAGACAGACAGACATACAGACAGACCGACAGACAGACAGACGGCGCAACAAAAAAGTTTCAAAATCATCTGAAACGCAAAGATATATAAAAAATTTTGAAATCGGAGCAACTTTTTTTTTCTCGAAAAAATTAGGATCACCATAGCTCACACTACTATAGTATAGTATATGTGTGAGCTAATAATGTAAGTGCCAATTTTGCAGTATCTCATATTGGTTTTCCAGAAATCTGTGTTTTATATTAAAAAAACTTGGATTTTAACTAAATTAAAAATATCCTGGATGGCTACAAATTGCAACTAGGAAACTAAGTTATGTATTTTTTGTAGGCAGTTTCAATCATCATCAAACTCCGCTATATCAGTCTCAAGCCTGGGGTCCCATTGCACTAACGGGAAAGGAGGAGAGGGGGAATTAACAACCTCCTGGACACGCATTCTGTGTACTGTAGAATTCCATAGGGACATGTCGCTTCTCATATTTTGCATTCGGTGTCCCGATTTCTACACGACTCCCTCTTTTCCCCGCCTACTAAAAACAGCGACACGTCAAGAGGTGTCTATTTCGATGTTTCGAGACGACTTGCAAGCAACCAAAATAAAAAACAACCGATCTGTTCGTGTTCTGTGCTTTAGAGGTTATTGTTATCAAAGATTATAGATTATAATATTGTTATTTTGTTCATTCGTGTTCTTTGTTGTGTTGTTCATTACGAAATTTAATTTATTTTCCGCATTGTTGGTTGATAGTATATTTTTACGACGGTAAGAGTTGCAGAAATCGATAGATGTTTCCTGTGAATATTAACAAGAGAGCAACATTTGGAAGAAATTCGGATTTTTAATATTAGAAGGTGAAAGATGAGAGATGATTCTGACCAATTTGAGCTGAGAGATGGGATTTTTATAAAAACCCCTAGACTGACAAAAGATATGGCCAGGCATGTCTTTGATGCAATTGTGGAAGACATTGATGTTACTGAAAATGTAGTAGCAGTTCCAGGAATTTTAAAATTTTTTGCCACATTACATTTTTATGCAACTGGATCATATCGGCATTCAATTGTGCAAAATTTCAATATAAGTTTTTCTCAACCAGTAGCCTCAAGAGCGATCAATCAGGTCACAACAGCTATTGAAAACCGGTTAGGCAACATATGGGTAAAATTTCCAGTTGCTGCCAGAGAAAAAATATGGTAAAAGCACGCTTTATGGAGGCAACAGGTTTTGGTGGGCTTCTAGGAGCTGTAGACTGCACCCATGTTGCCATTCTACCACCACATGAGGAGGAACAAAATTACATGAATAGAAAACTGTTTCACTCAAAGAATGTGCAGTTGGTTTTATTAATTATTTTGTGCGTAGTTGATGTGTCAATGTTTCTTTTGGAGAAGATGCAAAAATGCAGTAATATATATAATTCAAGCTATATATATATATATATATATATATATATATATATATATATATATATATATATATATATATATATATATAAATCAAACAAGTTTCGTGGCTAATCGGGCAAAAAGGAGTTTTTGTTTCCCTCATATTTTTCCGTGGGTAGCCTGAAAGCCTAACCTCACGGGGGCCCAAGATCTAATGGACACCTAATAAGTGTTGACAGTTAACTGTTTCGTCCTTATGGGACTCCTCAGAACACTGCTGGTCAATGTGACAAATCTTGCGAAGTTAATTAGACGGTTTTGTCTCTAATCAAATATAAATTGTGAGAAAACTATCGCAAGAAGCGCCATCTACCGAGATACGAGAGAAACAAAAAACAAAAGCAGGCGAAACACTGCTATACAATATCGATCAATGAAAAGATCGAATGCAAATAAAAAGAAAACAACTATAGTCCGTGACCTACGACAGCTCTTTGTCTTTCAGGCCGGATCAACACATATTGCATTTTTACCCGTCATCAAGACAGCGTCAATCAACGGAATTTTTAAGCCAAATAACACTAACATACGTGGAATTTCGTACCCGTGAATTTAAAAATCAAACAAGTTTCGTGGCTAATCAGGCAAAAAGGAGTTTTTGTTTCCCTCATATTTTTCCGTGGGTAGCCTGAAAGCTTAACCGCACGGGGGTCCAAGATCTAATGGATACCTAATAAATGTTGACAGTTAACTGTTTCGTCCTTATGGGACTCCTCAGAACACTGCTGGTCAATGTGACAAATCTTGCGAAGTTAATTAGATGGTTTTGTCTCTAATCAAATAGAAATAGTGAGAAAACTATCGCAAGAAGCGCCATCTACCGAGATACGAGAGAAACAAAAAACAAAAGCAGGCGAAACACTGCTATACAATATCGATCAATGAAATTATCGAATGCAAATAAAAGAAAACAACTATAGTCTGTGACCTACGACAGCTCTTTGTCTTTCAGGTCGGATCAACACATATTGCATTTTTGCCCGTCATCAAGACAGTGAGCGTCAATCAACGGAATTTTTAAGCCAAATAATACTAACAAACGGGGAATTTCGTACCCGTGAATTTAAAAATCAAACAAGTTTCGTGGCTAATCGGCCAAAAAGGAGTTTTTGTTTCCCTCATATTTTTCCGTCAGTATTCGTTCGATCGCAGTTCAGTACGGTTATATTGCAGCGTACCTGCATGATAGTACTAACGAGGTCAAAGTCGAAGTTTGTTTTGTTTACAATAAACCTCGCGCACAAAAAAAACCTGTGTTAAAAATCTATATACAATGTGTATTATAAATAATATATCATGTTTAAAAGCAAAAAAAGTGTACCATCACCTGTGAAACTTGTTTTAAAAATTAGCGAAAAGCCCAAACAAAATCAAGAAAAAATGGATAATGCCGAATTATTTCAGGATAGCCATGCTAGAACACAAAATGAAGAAGTTTTATGTAGCGAATGGAAAAAATCCCAAAACGAAAAAAATTCACTTAGGGTACAAGTTGATTATCACCGAAGTCAACTGGAAAGTATGCAAAGAAAATTTGCAGATTTAGAGACAAAAGTCACTAAAAAAGAAGAGTCTGACATGGACTACATTACTGATGAGGACGATCTGGCAAGAGAAACTGAGTGGATCAGACAAAAAGGAAAAGGTTGGAAAAAACGTCGAATGGATACTTCACTCTCACCACCACAACAAAGCTCGGGCACTGGAGAGCCCTCCAATAAAACACAAAATGAAGAACCCCCAACTAAGGTTAAAAAAGCTCCATTACCTCCACCGATTATGGTAAATGGCGTAAATAATTTTAATGATATTTATGAAAAGTTAAATATCATACAAGGAGTTAAAATAAAAGTTTTAAATAACGAAAATATTAAAATAAATGTACAAGACGCAGACAGCTATCGGCTGGTTAGTAAAATGCTTAATGAAATAAAACATCAATGGCACTCATACGAAAACAAACAAATAAGGCCAATTAGAGTAATAGCGAATAGGCTACACTTCTCATGTGACCCACAAAAAATTGTAGCTGATCTACAAAAAAAAGGTTTTAAGGGACTGGAGGCCAGCAACAAACTTAAATGGAGAACAAGACAACCTCTTAACATGTTTATGCTCACATTTAGCCACGATGAAGATATCAACAAAATTTTTGAAATTTCCAGTATCCTTGGGATTGAAGTGGAAATAAAAGCACTAAAAACCTCAAAGTTAGTCCCTCAATGCAAAAGATGCCAATCTTATGGACACACGCAAAAATATTGCGCTAAAGAACCACGCTGCGTGAAATGCACGGGAAAACATCTTACTGTAGAATGCCCCAAACCAAAAGAATCTGAGCCAAAATGCATCCACTGTGGAGGCAAGCATCCTGCTAACTACAGAGGATGCCTTGTTGCTAAGGAAATACAAAAATTGAAAAATAAACCTAAGAAACCGAATCTCATACCAAACGTGAGTACAAATAGACAAAACCAACAGACAAGAAACACAGTCACACAAAACTCTGTGACTAGGACATACAGCCAAGTAGCAGCAACAGCTACTATACCTGATATTAATATCAGTAGTCAAAATACTATGGAACAAACACTACAATTAATTTTGGAGAAATTGAACAAACTTGATGAGCGATTAACTAAACTAGAAAGTAGCAATAACGGAGCTACCAATATGCCCCAAAATGGTCAGTAATCTTAGAATCCTAGCGTGGAATGCCAATGGTCTCTTGCAACATCAGCAAGACTTGCAAGTTATTCTAGACATAGAAAAAATTGACGTCTGTCTTGTGTCAGAAACGCATTTCACTAACCAGTCTCACATTAAATTTAAAGGTTATAAAGTGTATCATACAACTCACCCTAGCAATACTGCACATGGGGGAAGTGCTGTAATAATTAAAGAAAATATATCACACTATGAGGAGATGGGATATAAAACCATAGAGATTCAAGCTACATTAGTAAGTGTAAAAACCAAAACATATACATTAGTCATAAGTGCTGTCTATATACCACCAAGGCACTTACTAAAGAAAAATCAATATCTTAATTTACTCAGAAAATTAGGAAACCGTTTTATAATTGGAGGTGACTTTAATGCAAAAAATACCTACTGGGGATCTAGACTGACGAATTCTAAAGGAAAAGAACTTTTGCAAGCTATTAGTGAATATCAATGTGAGCCGATACCAACTGGTAAGCCCACATACTATCCAGCAGATCCAGGAAAAATTCCAGATCTAATTGATTTTTTTATAGTAAAAAATATATCTTTAAGTTTTGTAGATATAGAAGAAAGTTTTGATTTACACTCAGATCATTCACCTATTATTCTAACTCTTAGTAAAAACATAATAAAGAAAGAAGCAAATATCTCACTAGTAAATAAACTGACTGACTGGATTAGTTTTAAACAAAGTCTGTCAGAAAAAATAAACCTATCAGTACCATTGCAAACGCCAGAACAAATCGATAAAGAAGTTGAATATTTTGTTACAAATATTCAACAAGCAGCTTGGGAAAACAGTCCAAAACCAAAGAGAATTTTTAAGGGAAAAAACTATCCAAAGGAAATTAGAGACCTTATATTGGAAAAAAGGAAACTAAGAAGAAAGTGGCAGCAAAGCCGTGATCCTCGGGACAAAACAAATCTCAACAACATGACGCAGCGCATTAGGCGAGAAATTCTAGTAATAAAAAATGAATCTATTAACCATTTTCTTAATGAACTTACAGATGATAAAAATACCGACTATTCCCTTTGGAAAGCAACCAAAGATTTTAAAAGACCAATTATCCAAATTCCACCCATACGAAAATCTAACAACCAGTGGGCAAGGAGTAACGAAGAAAAAGCAGATATTTTTGCAAGTCATTTAGAAAAAACATTTCAGCCCCACGAAGCACCAGATAAACACTTTCATTTAAATGAACCCCATCAAATCGAGGACCATATTAAGCTTACATTACCAAAAGAAATATTAACAGAAATCAAAAATATTAATTCGAAAAAAGCCCCAGGGTATGATCTTATTAACGGGGTAGTCATAAAACAACTCCCCAGAAAAGCTATCGTAAAACTATGCAACCTAATTAATGCGTCTTTTAGGCTTAGGTATGTACCTAAACTGTGGAAAGTTGCAGAAGTTATCATGATTCCAAAACCGGGAAAACCACTCCATGACGTGTCATCTTACAGGCCAATATCTTTGCTGCCAATTATATCCAAGCTCTATGAAAAATTATTGCTTAAAAGAATAAAACCCATCATAGAAAGACAAGAAATTATTCCATCTCATCAATTTGGTTTTCGAGACAAGCATTCCACGATAGATCAAGTACACAGAATTACTAATATAATAGAAAAAGCACTAGAAGAGGGAAAAGTTTGTTCTGCAGTTTTTCTAGATGTAGCACAAGCATTTGACAAAGTGTGGCATGAAGGCCTTAATTTTAAACTAAAACGGTTTCTGCCAAAACAATATTCGGATATTTTGGGTTCATACATATCTGATAGACATTTTAGAGTAAAACAGGAAGACTCATACTCAAATTTAAGAGAAATTCAAGCAGGCGTGCCCCAGGGTAGCGTACTAGGCCCTTATCTATACTTATTATTCACTTGTGATATCCCAAAGCCAGAAAATTGTCACTTAGCAACATTTGCCGATGATACTGGTTTATTGACGGTAGAAAAATCTATTGAAAAATGCATAGAAAAACTTCAGGATGCAGTCACCCAAGTTCACAGTTGGACCACAAAGTGGCGAATAAAATTAAATGAAACCAAATCAATTCATGTTGATTTTACAAACAAAAATATAAATCACATACAAATAACAATTAACAACATTCCAGTACCATATTCGAATCAGGCAAAATATCTAGGTATGACACTTGATGCCAAATTGCGCTGGAAAGCACATGTTAAGAAAAAAAAGAGGAACTTGAGATAAGGTATAGAAAAATGAACTGGCTAATTGGAAGGAAGTCCAATTTAACAATTCATAATAAGTTACTGCTTTATAGACAAATACTGAAACCAGTATGGACATATGGTATTCAACTATGGGGTTGTGCTAAAGAGAGTAACATTTTAGTTGTACAGAGATTTCAAAATAAAGTATTAAGAAACATTGTGAATGCACCTTGGTACGTTCGAAATAGTGACCTTCATCGAGATCTAAAGATCGAAACTGTAGCAGAGACTATAAAAAAGTACGCAAAAAGCCATGAAGATAGACTCCATCGGCATGTGAATGTGGAAGCAATTCAGCTTCTAGACAATACTATGCTAGTTCGAAGACTAAAAAGAATGAAGCCGTTTGAGCTAGTAAACTAAGTGAATTACACATAAAACAAAATAATGCTATAAACACAACACAATTGTGAGTTACAGACTAAACAAAGCGGGGAGAACTGTTGAGTAAACCCTAAGTTTAAATCTGACTTTTCTAGTAAATTAAGTTAAAACAAAATTGCTAATTAGTCTTACTGACTAGATTGTAATTAAAAAAAAATACAGTGTGTTTGACAAATAAAAAAAATAAAAAAATATTTTTTCCGTGGGTAGCCTGAAAGCTTAACCTCACGGGGGTCCAAGATCTAATGGACACCTAATAAGTGTTGACAGTTAACTGTTTCGTCCTTATGGGACTCCTCAGAACACTGCTGGTCAATGTGACAAATCTTGCGAAGTTAATTAAACGGCTTTCAGGCTACCCACGGAAAAATATGAGGGAAACAAAAACTCCTTTTTGCCCGATTAGCCACGAAACTTGTTTGATTTTTAAATTCACCGGTACGAAATTCCACGTTTGTTAAAAATTTTGAATGACATTGCACAATATGCAGGAGCAACACATGATTCATTTATATGGAGGAATTCATTTGTGAAACAGCACCTGGCAACAGCTTATAATGAAGGTAATTGAAGCATGTATAAATTCAAAATTATTATTTATATTTTAATTTTATTTTTGCTATATGTACTTTCTACAAAAACATATTTGCTAATCAAAATCAAAAGAAGTCTGCTGAAGTCCTGTTGGACTTGTATGCCTAGAATTAATTTGCAGAGTAGACATTTTTAAATAATATGACTGTGTAGTGTAGGTATAATTATGTAATCTAATAAAAAAGGATCTATTGAATTTCCTTTTTTTTAGGGAATCACAACTCATGGTTGATAGGGGACTCTGGCTACCCATTGAAGCCATGGTTGATGACACCATTCCGAAACCCTCAAATAAATACACCTGAGTATCGATTCAATGATGCTCACATAGCAACGAGAAATTGTATAGAACGATGCAATGGAGTTCTAAAAACAAGATTTAGATGCCTATTGCGTGAAAGAGTGCTAAGGTATTCTCCAGAAAAATGTGGACATGTAGTAAATGCATGTTTAATTTTACACAATATATGTGTTGCTGGAAACCTAGACTTAAATGAATACTTAATTTTTGAATTGAATAATGAAGAATTTGACAATAATCTTCAAGATGCTAATATATTACGACAGGGTCAGGCTGTAAGAAGGCAAATAGTAAACACATACTGTAATTAGTCTTTAATGTTGTATATTTTATACTTTTCCTATTGTTTTTTTTTTCTTTTATTGTACTTAAAGCATGTTTAAATAAAATAAGTAAATACAGAAAATAATTGAACATTTTTATTTTTTATAACATATTAGCACAGACAAAATCACATAATCTCTTATAAATATCTAAAAAAATCTAGTTTTAAAATCTTACATAGTTTTTTTTATAAAAACTTTAGAATCTTCTAACATTTTATTATAAACTAAAAAAAAGTAATCTAAATGATTTGTTAAACTAAAAAGTCTAACTTCATTATTAATTTTTTTGTACTTTCATAATAATTTCTCTCTTTTTATATAAAAAATGTAAATATAACATTATATAAACTAGAAAGGATGTAATCTAATTGACACTATATATAATATAAAACTAAAAAGTAGTTTTTCTTTTTTAAGCAAGGTACAAACAGTATTTAAACTATTAAGTTAAATAACAACATTTTTATATTGCAGACTAGCAAAGACTAAGATTGCAAATGATTATTTATCTTTTGTTTCTATATAAAATCTAACAAGTTTTTCTAAACTGTCAGCAATTCGAGATGTGTTTTCATCAATGTTTTTTAAAATAACAAGAGATTCTTCTGTCTGTGTTATTTGAGATTCTTGGTACATTTTTTTGTTTTTATTCTTTTGCCTTTCTTTAATACAGAAGATTCCAGTCCAGTCCTTTTCACACAGTAACTATGGTCAGTTGAAGATCCTGGACCTTTATGGTCTGGTGATATGTTTTCAATGTTTTCTTTATTTGGTTTTAGGTAAGATGTCTGTTTCTAAAAAAAATATAAAAATAAATGTAAAATAATGTAAGGTACGTACCTAAAACATGATGAATTTTTTTTTCTGATGATCTCCATAATTTTTTTTTGGTTAAAAGTATAGTGTATACATAGATTAGTAACCAGAAAAACCATCAATGTACTTACTTTAACTAAAACAAGGCTAGAAGCTTTTTCATTTGCAATATGATCCTTTTGCATCTTCAGAGATTGGCCACAAGGTTTTTTATACATATTATGGTCTTTTTGTATCTTCAAAAACGGGATGTCTTCAACTTCTACTTCTTCAATGACCTAAAGTATAAAATACCTTGCACATTAATAATTTTAAAAACAATTTCTTTTAAAAATGTGTGTAAATTTAGTGGTTAGATTACTTCGAAACTGAGATCTTTAGGAGATTTCATTGGTTTGACTAGATTTGATTTTACAAATATGGTAAATGAACAGTAACAAAATCCTATTATGCTTTAAGAGAAATATTTCACAAACTGTATGAAGTCTCCACTAAATCTTGTAAATTCTCATGATTTTGGTACATCAAATTTAATGGCGTTTTTTGTTGGGGTGAAGTAATAAAACTGAAAAGTAAGCCCAATCCAACAAATTTGTTTTTGGGATTAACAAAAAATGGAAGACATCATATTTACCTCCACTTCCTGAGGAACTCCCAACTCCCTTATGCCTTTGTCCCCTTCAATGCATTTTTTGCCCATCAGGTTTAACAATCTTTTCTCCAGAGGAGTTAAAGGGGGCGCTTCTAGTGGGGGACCACCACCAGTTTAAGTAGCCGAGTTTTTTATTCTTGATGCTTTTGCCTTGACTTTCGATTTCCAATCAGTAACTGCCTAAAAAGTGTTTTTATTAAAAATAAATGTAAAATTACAAAAAAGTTGATAGCATGCAATTTAATTAAACTCAATCAATGATTATCGAATATCTTGGATATATACATATAGGTAATTATAGTGAAAGAAAGGACACCACTGTCTTACTCTACAATAATCTTTATTTAGCCAAGTCTACTGGTTTTAAGCTAATTGCCCATCATCACAACTTTAAATAATAAAAATATCACAGGCTCTCCGACAAATTCAGTGCTTTCCTTTTTTTATTGTATTTCCTGCAACAAAGTTAAGGGGTCATCAGCTGCCCATAGCAGATGTACAAAACTAATCCACAGGACTATAAAGGACTCCACAGGACACTATACAGGAAGTTATAATACATGACAGGACCAATAATTTATTTAAAATTCCTGTAGAATAATTTACTCACAAATTTGGATGAGCTGATCACCCCTTGCATATAGTGAATTTTCTATTTAAATAATTAGACGCTTACCCTTCTCCATTCTGCCACTGATTTCTCTCCCAGCCCTATCCCATTTAATTTTAGGGCCACATTTGCCCATACTTCTTGTCCCTCTGCTTTACCTTGGGCCCATTAAATTTGCTTGTAATTAGGTTACTATGCTGTTCGACTTCATTAAGGAAGGCCTCCCAGTGTTGAGAAGTAACCCTCATCGTCAGTTTTTTTAAAGTAATGCAATTAAAATATAATTAATTTTACGTTCGTTTTAAAATACACAAACAACATGAATTCTGAAGGCAAAAAGATGAGCTTTCACTGGAGTGCGCTTTCTGTCCGAAATATCCCTATAAATTCTAGGGAAATCAAAAAAGTTACCAAAACTGAAGGAAAATATTTGCGACATGTTGAAAAATCCCGATTTTAGCCGAACCCAAAACAAGGGGTACGCAGAATACTGTTTTCGTCTCACCTCGACTCGACATGTAGAAATCAACAGTGGAATTCAACATCTCGACAGCGACAGTTGTAACGTGTCATTTTTACGTTTAAGGCAACGTTACATATTTGTTTATTTAGGTAAATAATCAAGGCTCTTCGACTCGTCTTTCTGTACACAAATTAAGGGTATTCTATAGAGCTAGGTTTGGAGGTTATATAGTGTCCAAAAAGTTACCTTATAAAGGAGACATTCCATCGAATTACTGTGGACATTGCACACACCGTATTATCTGGACATCGTAATTGGAATTTAGGATCACAGGTTTGGGAAAAATCACATTAAAACTTTTGATTGTTTGAAAACATGTTTCTTTGACGTTCATGAAAATAAACAGCTGTTCTGCTGGATAATGGCGGCGTTGCCGCATCACAAATGATTTCAGTAACAGGAAGAAAACATTTAGATGAACATTCCGTTCGCTTATGTTTATTTTGGAGGATATTGGCCCACTTTAATATCTTTATTAATTTGATAAGGAGAAGATAAAATAAATACGAGTTACGCACTTTTGTAAATGGCAGATAAACGAGGAATAAAAACCAGGACTAAAAGAATAAACAAAATCGTATTTTTATATTATATAAATTTATATATAATCATAGTTAAATAAAGTTAATAACTAACTCAGTCGGATTTAAGGGTTGTGTAGGGCTAGCTAGTGGGGAGCAAACTTAACATCTAAACACTCTTAGGCCGGGTTTGAGCAGTAGTTCAATGTGTATTTTAGGTTCAAGTTCAGAAACAACTTTATTAATGTAGAAATGTTTTACAAAAATGGCGTCAAACCATATGAATCTTAGAGAAAACATATATAAAGAGCAAAGGAAATTTTTGACTAAAACTGTAACTAAAATACAACTAAATTCTACACTTAGTATAGCTTTACTTATATGGGAATTGGTTGAGTGTTCGAATATTCCTGGGATTGATGCATACTCTGATCTCCAGTAATTGATTTTACAGTTGATGGTTTCAATGCTGAGCTTCTTACAGTCCTGCTGGTTATTTTCCTCCTACTTGCTATGTCGGCAGGGGTCCGGTAGGCAAATGTTCGGTCTATGCATGGAGGGTGTCTCGACGTCTTTGTTATAAAAATTTCAACCGTGGAAATAGATCCGACAAAACCTCAAGGTGCGTTTTACGTATTTTCAATATCCCCTTGGTCGATGCTGCCCCCTATATACCGGTACGAAAGTATTAATGTATTTCCTCATTGGTTAGTTTGAAAACCGCGGGTTTTTTTCCTCCAGTCTCGCAAACCGGATTTAGTGATTTTTTGGTGAGAGTTTTTTTTATAAATAGGTTTGCATCCTTGTTTGAATTTAACCGGGAAAATTAGCTTGGTACTGTCCCCACCAGATCTACGAACGGTTTCCGGAAACTTCATTTTTTGTGTTCTCGACAAAGTGCCTTGTCTCTTTCCTAAAGAATTTTGTCTAGGCTGGTGGCCGTCTATTGGTGTCGCCATTGTTTTTGTGGTTATTGGCAATGCAGTAGTTGCGGATTATACCAAAGACGGCTTACTGTGAGCCGTCGTGTTTAGGCGAATCTTAAAGTGACGCTCACACCCTTTGAGAGGGATTAAAAGGCGGCCTACGCCATTTCTACAGGAAATAAGAGCGGTAAGTTCGATTTTTTTTATTATTTTTTTTGAATTCTTCAAGACAATATTTGCCTCCCAATTTGTAGTTGTTTTTCGTGTGAAATATACTTTTTCGACAAAGGACGGGGGGATTTTTGGAGTTTTTTTATTTTTTTTTAAAACCACGTTTTGGATAAAAACTATATATTGTTTTTCTCCTCTGTCTACAGCCCTGTCCATTCCATCGACGGGACAGTTGTGCTGGACGCTGGTGTGAAGCCGGGTGTAGCATTGTAACGCTGGGAGGATTATTTTAGTTCATCTGTTTAAATCTACTTTATTTTATTGAATCGACATGGGGTTCTCGATTTAAGTTACTCGGTGTAGGGGAACTTCGTGCAAAATAGACGAATTCCAGGAAACTAAAACATTTCATTTTTCACAGGGTTTTACGCTCGGGCAAGATCTAACCACATTTTTGGACCATGTGCTGTCCTAGCGTCATGTGCTAGGTGATTACCAGGGCAGGCGTGAACAAACCAGAGCAGCAGTAGCAGGTTCACGAAACAAAACACCCTCTTATTTAACATACAATAATCCAGGACCAAGGTAGGAGCAAGCTTTAGATATAATTTTTTTATATATAACTTTCCATATAATTTTTCATTAAGTACAACTTTTGCATTCTTGTAAACGCAAGATAAGGTATGACGTCATGAACAAAATTTTGCGGCATAACTTCCATTTAAATTGTACTGTACCTTTGAAAGAGTTTGTTTCAACTTGGTTTCATCTTTATTTTTTTTGGATAATTTTCCTTTTTTTACCATTGAATTATACAAGATGAAATAAATCTTTGTGTTATTTGTACAATCCAATGAACCAACTTTGCAGAGACAAAAGAGAGATGAGGTTATATTTTTTTGCGGTTTCCTTACATCACTTTACCCCTGTCTCATTCTACCCAACGTAGAATGATGACAGCAGATATTTGGTCCAGATCTCCCCTATGACGGAATAATTTTGGAAGTATGTTTTTTTTAACAATCATTTAGATAAGTGAGTCTTACACTACTGACTCAAATGTAGGTACACTGTGACCTGTTGGAAATGTGCATCTACCTATAAAGTACTTTCTATTTGTGTCATTTTGATTCATTTAGGAATCTTTTGAAATCTTATTTTGTTTATTAGTCAATTTTTTTTCGGTTTTTTTAATTACACAAATACTCTGGAAGCCTCGGAAGTAAGTAGTACAACGTTTGGGTTGAACTGTATTTTAAATTAGATCTTCTTTGTAAAACATTGATATTAAAACACTATGGCGCTTAAAATTTTCTTATTTCGGAACCCCCCTTCTCCACTGTATAAAAGTTACCGGGCATATCAATGTTTTACCTAGCTGAAAAATACAGTTCTGCTTCCAGATATTTGTTTAATTACTTAGTGGTTTTTTTTTGTGTCACAAATTGGCACAGTGTTATTGTTCTATTCACAGTGTCACAAAATGTCACCCAACGCATTTTAATTGGCCACACAGTACACGGAATGCGGGTCCAGGGTTCATCTGGCATGGATGATAGCACCCTGTAAGGGCTCCTGGCTAGGATCACAGGTGAAGAAGATGCTGCCTCGTAGTACCGGCGCTGGAATCGTTAAAGGCTAGGGGAAGAAAACCTCGATCAAAAATCACCTGGTCCTCCAGGTTGGGGGTTGGGGCATCAGACTCTCTGATACCCGGAAAAAACGTACACTGTTAAAAAACCCAATCAAACACCTCGGAAAGAAAAGAAAAACGCAAGACGAACCAAGCAACGAAACAGGAATATGATTTTTGGTACATGGAACGTGCAAGGAATGGGTCAAAAAGTTAATGAAATAGTACATGAGTGCAGCAGAATGAAGGTAGACCTTGCTGTACTAACAGAAACGAAAAAGAAAGAAAAAGGATCTGAAAATCTAGGACAATATGACCATTCCTATAGCGAAGTGGCAAACGAAAAACATGCTCAACAAGGAGTATCTATTTTGGTCAACAAAAGATTTAGAAAATTTGTTAATGACAATGGAAACCGACTAATTACAGTATGTGAGCAATTAGACCTAAAAATCCAAAACGGTTTTTTTCAACATAAGGATATATACAAATATACCTGGACCCAACCCTCACAAAACCTGAAATCCGTCATTGATTATCTTATCACTAAACAAAAGACAAAACTAAAAATTCAAGATGTCAGAACAAAGCGTGGATCAACATGCGGAAGTGATCACTATTTTCTGGAGTCCAAAATTCTCTTTCCTTATCAGGGTCAAAACCTGCATCAACAACATCTTGATGATAGAGTGATTGAAGAAATTGATCACTGTAAATATAATCTACTAAGCTTAGAACATGACAGCGTAAAAAACTTATACAAAAAGAGACTGAACGAAAAACTTAATACAAAATCAGGTAAAAACCCAGATAAGGAATACGAATGTATTACATTAAGCATCCATCAAGCTGCAAAAGAAGCACTAGGATTAGTGAAAGAAACTTCTAAAAGAAGAAAACCATACTGGTGGGATGCTGAGATTGAAAGAGAAATAGAGGAAAAAAGGAAATTATATCACACCTACTTATCCCAAAAGACAAACAGAAGCAGAGAAGAATACAAAATCGCGCAATCAAAGGTAAGAAGAATGATCAGTGATAAGAAAAATCTTTCGTGGACGCAAAAGTGCCAGAACATAGATTCTTACTTAGGAGGTAGGAGAGGTACCGACAGCTGGAAAACTATAAGGTCGAATAAAAAAGAAACATGCAGAGATATCATTTCACCAATACCAGACAAAGAATGGGATGAACATTTTAAAAAACTTTTAACTGAAGATATAGCAGAATTCAAGGAAGAAGAAAGAGACAATACAATTAGAACGATGGGAAATCCAGTACCCCTCACAATCTCTGAGGTCAAAAACGTGTGCACAACCTTTAAAAGCGGTAAATCTGCCGGACCCGGAAGTATCCCAGCTGAACTTATTAAATATGGCACTGAAGAACTGTTTTGGAGATTACGGAATCTTTTCCAAAAATATTTAAATGGAACTGTAGTACCAACTGAGTGGAAAACGTCATATATATCCACAACACACAAAAGAGGACGGAAAGATATATGTGACAATTATAGAGGTATATCTGTGACTAGTACGCTAAGCAGAATATACGGTAACTAAAATAATAAGAAATAAAGTGAAATGCGAATATAAAGACATGGAGGCAGAAGAACAAGCCGGTTTCAGGGCGGGTAGATCGACTTCTGATCATCTCTTTTGTATAACCCAAGTTATTGAAAAGAAAATGGCATACGTACAAGAGCTGCTTTACGTCGATTTGCAGAAGACATATGACAGTATACTACTAAATTTACTTTGGAAAGCGTTGGAAAACACAAACATAAGCGTACAACTAATTAAGGCCATCAAAGAGTTATACCGCAATACTAAAGCAAAAGTTAAAATAAAATCAAAACTAACCAAAGGTTTTCAGGTAAATAAAGGTCTTAGACAAGGTTACTGTATATCGCCTACGCTCTTCAATATATACTTGGAACAAGTCCTTAAAGTATGGAAGAAAAAATGCCAAAACATGGGAATTCCGTTGGACGAAACCACCTTGTATATTTTATGTTTCGCCGATGATCAGATAGTAGTGGGTCAGGAGTATGACGACCTCGAATATATGACATGAAAACTAATAGAAGAATACAATAAGTGGGGACTAGAGGTTAATCTCAATAAGACAGGGTATATGTGTATCGGTGGAATGAAACAGGATCTAATCTTAAATACCGGGCAGCGAATTCAGTCCTGTGATGAGTATAAATACTAAGGTCTAAAAATTACAGCAGACGGAACACTAGACAAAGCTATAAAAGATCGAAACATACAAAGAAGAAAAGTAATAACTTTATTAAATGGAATAATTTGGGACCAAAGTATATCAAAACGTGAAGAATAAGAGGCCCAGATGATGAATTATGGGCAAAGAGAAACGAGTGAAGATTGGGTATCGGAAGACGTAGAACGTTGTGAAACCGATAAATATATATAACTTCAATCAACTAAAAAAAATTGTATGTATCACACAATATTGTATATATAGGCAAGCGGGAATTAAAAACAGCCTATTTCAAACCTGAATATAAAGAACAGTATTTTCGGAGGTTCTCTCTCTAATATAGACATATTCAGGTTCAATAAAACTATCTTTCAAATTGCGTCAGTCATAAAACGTAATCAAATAATTAATTATTATAATATAAAAATATTTTCAATTTTAAACACTTTATTTTCCTAAAGTTAAACAACAAACAATATTACCGAAAATATTCCAAATTCAAAATTACGAAATAAAATTTCAATACTTTCCTTAGTGTAATTTTGAATTTAAAATATCTTTGTTATTTTTAACTTATTGATAAAAATGACAATTATTTTCATTTAGAATTGAAAGACCTATCGGAAAAAAATATAAAATACAAGGTTCATTTTAAACCAAAAATTATGTTTTTTTAAAAAACTCGAAAACGCGATGCTTGATTTTTTTTTTGATTTGAGCATCTTAAAGAGGGTCAAGAATTCTACTAGTTTGCCAATTTAAACTTTTTTCTATCTTTACTAATAACATAGTTAACAATAGTGGACACTTAACGTGGAACACCCTGAATAGCATAAAATTTAATGACAGTTGGTTTAATGCTCGCTAAAACCGCTTTATTAGTTTTCGAGATATTTAAGTTCTTTAAAAGTAATGTAGCATCAAGAAATTTGAGGAAATACTGGGAAACGGTATTTCCTTTTGGTGTACAAAAATCGGTGATCGAGCCACCCCTCGAAGATATCCCTGGTTAAAAATTTTCGGATCCAAAAAGTGGTCTGATTTGTGCCCTTATTTTCTTTGTCTTAAAACTGAACTTATAAACTGACGGTATAATACACTATAACTAAACATAACTTTGGCTGATTAACAAAGTTGGAAAATGCACTAAGCGGCTTCTTCAAAATTGGAAAATCAAAAGCTTATTTTCTTAGTTTTGAAATTTTTTTACATGAAAGATTATATTATCATGTCTTCGATAAAATTACTCTGGCTGTTATTTACAATCACGAAAGCCTCGTCAGAAAAAAGTGTTAAAAACACCCTGCAGGCCAGGCAGTCAACGACAGGATCGAAAAGTACCACATGGGGGAGGGAAGGATTGCAATGCTTTTGTTTTACTTTTATTCGAAACGCATTAAAAAACCTCCTGGTGCCGCCCATGTCTTTAGCAATCCTCAAATTTAAAAACCGAAACGAAACTTCCCCCCTTAAAACACATTATAATTACTTAATCAGCAAAAATAAGTAAAAATAGGTAGTTTTCGAGATATTTAAGTTCTTTAAAAGTAATGTAGCATCAAGAAATTTGAGGAAATACTGGGAAACGGTATTTCCTTTTGGTGTACAAAAATCGGTGATCGAGCCACCCCTCGAAGATATCCCTGGTTAAAAATTTTCGGATCCAAAAAGTGGTCTGATTTGTGCCCTTATTTTCTTTGTCTTAAAACTGAACTTATAAACTGACGGTATAATACACTATAACTAAACATAACTTTGGCTGATTAACAAAGTTGGAAAATGCACTAAGCGGCTTCTTCAAAATTGGAAAATCAAAAGCTTATTTTCTTAGTTTTGAAATTTTTTTACATGAAAGATTATATTATCATGTCTTCGATAAAATTACTCTGGCTGTTATTTACAATCACGAAAGCCTCGTCAGAAAAAAGTGTTAAAAACACCCTGCAGGCCAGGCAGTCAACGACAGGATCGAAAAGTACCACATGGGGGAGGGAAGGATTGCAATGCTTTTTTTTTTACTTTTATTCGAAATTCATTTTCAATAACTACCGGTTCACTTTCAATCACTGCCGGCCACTGTTACTCATTTCTAGTCAGTTTTCGTATACTGTCAGTCACTTCAGGTTCATTTTTGCTTACTTCCCGTAAGTTTCCAGTCATTTTAGGTTACTCTTGGTATACCTAAAGTTACTTCCGGTTTATTTTCATTTACTCCTGGTAGCAATTGTATTTTTGGGTCACTTCCGACTGTCTTTCTATCACTTTCGGTTCAGTTTCACTCACATCCGGTCCCCTTTGTCACGTCTGGTCACTTTAAGTTAACTTTCAGTCATTTCTAGTCAGTTTTACGATATTTCCGGTTACTTTTGTTTCGCTTTAAGTATTTTTCGGTTCACTTTAACTGACTTCCACTTTAATTTCAGTCATTTCCGGTTCATTTTCAGTCACTTCCGGTTAGTTTTCGGTTATTTTTGGTCACTTCCGGTTCACATAGAGTTAATTCCGGTAAAGTTTTATTCAATTCCGTTTTTTCCGTCACTTCCAAATCAGTGTCACTCACTCACAATGAACCGGTTACGTACAGTTTAGTTAACTTAAGTTTACCCTTTACCAGCACAATTAGTTTTATTACTAAGAAAAAAAGGTCCTCTTATTCATATCTTATTTTGCATTTTTGCGCCATTATGAACCGAACCGAATCCCCTCTGCATATAACAAAATTTGCTTAAAATCAGTGAATAGTTATATCAATATTTGCTGACTAAGAAAATAAATTCCCAAAATCTTCACAGACTCCCCTCCTATGTCATCCAGTCAGGCAACTATTTGATTTAAGCATTTCTATGAAAGGAATTAACCAATTTTACCACCAAGTGTTCGTAAGTTGATTACAAAAGTCCCATTCATTTGGCATAAGTATATCAAATGAACTTAGCATTTGGAGTAAATGCATTTGCCGTTGACTTAAGAATTTGTTTTATCAGTGTCGCACGTTCAGCACTAGAGAAGGTATCCTTTTTAATAAAAAAAAATTGAGATAACACCGAAAATGTGTTACTTAGGTGTATTTGGATCTAGCAATCTTGTCATTACGTCTGTCCGTGTGTGTCTGTATGTCTGATTGGCCCACGATAGCTTTGGAACCGCTAGACCAATTTTCATGAGATTTTAATAAAAAATAGCGTTTCACATTGTAACGAGCTGAAAGAAGTTTGGCTAAAATCCATTAATGCTAATGTTTGTTTTCTTTTTTACAGTTAAAAAATTGAAGAAACTATAAAAGGAAAAATCGCAACAATATGCACTGAAAAAACAAATGGTTGGGGTAAAGGCATAGTGCATTTGATATATGCGAAATGACTGCTGAGAACACCATGGTTTTAGAAAAAGACGCGTCTTTGGAAAGAAGAGCTGTTCTCTTATCTAAATTCAAAAGGCGTGTGTTGTTGTCAAAACCATGCTGTCATCAGTTTAAAATCTTAGGCATTTGCCATACATCAATTACATTATGCATTTGCCGCAACGATTTGTTTTTTCAGTGTGCGTTTCTCGGTGCATAGTAGAACACATTTTTTTCAATAACTTTCTGGGAGCTTTAATTTCTGAGATATTTACAAAAAACTGTTTTCAACGCTGAAAAAGCCTGGAGTTCACTTGGAGTGTGCTAATGGGCTAGGAAGGTATCAGACCCGTCATGGATCCATTTATTTCGGACTCTATTGATCCGAATTTGAGAGCCATTAATCGAGAAAGTTTATTTTCACAAATATCTTAAATTTATATCTATGTAACATCTAATAAAAATATCGAATTAAAAATGTTTGGATGATAAATTTGTTTTGGCAAAAACATAACTTTATCATTTTTAATAGATTTTGCTGACTACAAGTGCCGCCTCAATTCTAAAAGCAACAGCCGTAATTTAAAAATAGTTTTAAAAGTTTCAAAAATAATTGGAAATGTGGTGAACTAATTTCAAAACAAAATTTATTTTGATAAAGGGGACTGGAAAACTAATTATGCAACACGTGGCTAAAAACAACAGTCAAAATAATATTCTGTGGTTATTTGGCAAAAGCTGATAATTCACTTTTTTGCATTTTTGAGATTTTGTCACCTAGATATGTCTAAAAGACCAAGTATAAAACCCGTAAGCTACTTCATATCACCACACAAAAATTACATATAGCTATAACCAAAGGTTTATTGCATTTATTTGTTTTCTAACTTTCTAAATTTTATTTTTATTTTTTGTAAACTTTTTTGACATGTCTTATCTACATTTTTGTAGCGGAAAAGAATAATAAATATTCTATTCTATTCTATAAAATTATTTTTTAATTATTAATAAGTAAGATTATAGTAACAAATTAATAATATACAGGGTGTTTTCACAAAATACTACCCCATAATACATTTAATGTAGGCAATCATCATATTATTTTTTATAATTAACGAATAATATTGAAAATAGGTATATAAAAATATTTTGAATATACAATTAATAAAAACAATATGTTTATGCTACATATATACAAGGTAGGTAAAATATAACTCCTTATTATATCATAAATATGGTACTTAGTTTCTTACATTGATCTTTATTTCTTTGATTATATATACTTTTTGAAGAAAAAATTTAATAAGATTTTTTTTTCTTTAAAGTACCTTTCTGTTGGAGAAGTTTTTTTTAGGTTTCTCTTAAAAAGCAATGAGATAAATGTAATATATATTCAACTTTTTCGGTAGGTCAGATCGTATTTGATTCTAGATGAATCTATATAAAATCTGTAAAATATTTATGAAATCTTTGGGAAATATGTAAAATTTATGTAAACTCATTGTAAAATGTTTGTGAAATCTTTGTGAAATCTTTGTTAAATTATAAAATATTTGTGAAATCTGTAATATCTTTGTGAAATCTGAAAAAATCTTTTGAAATATGTGAAATCTATAAAATCTTCGTGAAATCTGTAAAATCTTCGAAGTCTACGTGAAATCTGTAAATCCTTGTGAGATTCATAAAATATTTGTGAATTCTGTAAAGTCTAGGTAAAATCTGGTGTACACGTCGTGAAATTTGTAAAATTTTCGTGAAATATGTGAAATCTGTAAAATCTTTATGAAATCTGTGAAATATATGAAATCTGCATGTCGCTTCAAAAAATGAAAAAGTCAGCCATTTTCGATCCGCCATTTTTATTTTTTAAAGTTTAGGTTAAATATCACAACCAGCGACCGGAAACACCCCAAAGTTCCGAATTTGATACAGATCAATTCATAAATAAGAAAGTCCATCATTTTGGATCCGATATTTTATTTTTTTTTTCTTATAAAAAGAATGATGAATTGTATATCAACCTCCAAATAACCTAATTGGAAAAGTTTGGGTCAGACCGCGGCAAATGGGTCCGAGTCGAATTGTCCCCTACCCCCTAAGCATCGCCACATTGGATTAGGTAAAGGAATATCATATTTTAAAACGGTTTCTTTCCTGAAACACGCTACCTACTAAAATTAATACTTAAGCAACGAGTAAAAAAGATAAGAAAATGAATAAATGTTTTCGTTTTCCTATATAAGACGCAACATATATCCCTTTATGCAAGGTTTCATAGAGTCCTATAAAACATCCCTTATCGCATAAAATCGCAAAAAAGAAAAAGTAGTTCTGCAATAACGATAAAATGCTTTATTAAAAACCAGTGCTTTCTTAAGGGTACTTTGGGGTACTCACAAAGACTTTATCTACCAAACTAACGAGCAATAAACAAATAAACCAAAACTTGCAACTATTAAAAAAAAAATAATTAATGTACCAATCGGCAGTAATGTTGATCTTCTAGATACAAAAACTGTAGACTAATGTGGTGCTTCATTATCGAAAATAACAAATCAACTTCTTGATGAAATACTTTCATTCGAAAAATTATAGCCCAAAAATATTCTCGGTTTAATTGCATTTTTCGACTGATTTGTTAATTTGAAGAATTCACTCTAGCTTTAAAACTATATGTAGCGCACTGACGTTTTGAAGTTAGGTTAGGTAAAGATTGATCAGGTATCTCATAAGATGTCTATCACGGGAAATAAATCGATATCTGCCTTCCGTAGATTTCAGGTACTCTCTGACCTGGAGGGTTAGCACCTGTCTAGAGTGCCTTTCCCAGGGATACGGGAGAAGACCACACCAGTGTGAAAGGCGGAGAAGAAGGACCTCGCGTGAACAGGCGTAAGTGGCAACTCTTCTTTTTGGGGAAAATATAAAAAAAACACAGCAGCGTCTGACTTAGAATGAGTGGCTGCAAACAGCGTCTGCCTCAGAATGGTCAGCTGAATATAAACTCACAGACACGCCTGGCAATTGAGGTGTTTTAATGCCACTACTCTCCAATGGAAAAATCATGGCGCATTTAAAAACGAAAGGAAATGGTACCCAGGTGGCAAGGAATTTCTCCGAATCCCACACCTATTTGGTCTGCCTCACGGACTCTGGGGGCGGCAAAAATTCGCTTATGACAAGGATCAAACACTCAAAAACATTCAAACAAATTCACAAACAAAAACTAGTTAAACTAACCATAGGGACATATAATATTAGGTCAATGAACACCGACGAAAAAATTAATGAACTGGAGGAAGAACTGTCAAGAATAAAATGGGACATTGTAGGCTTGTCAGAAACCCGTCGAAAATCAGATAACCGATTAAAACTGAACTCCGGTAATCTACTATGCCATAAAGATAATGAAGATAACAGCAACTTCGGAGTAGGATTCATAATAAATAAAGCCATAAGTAAACACGTCTATACTATTACAGGAATCTAAGATCCCATAAAAAGATGTATCACATCGGGTGACACAATATCCACTAAACTATTTAATCAGGTCCTAGAAGATGTTTTTGAAAACTTAATTGAACCACCCAAGATATGCTGATGATATCGCATAATAACAGATAAAGAACAATACATCAGAGCTACAACCTGAATTAAACAAAGCGGAAATAAAGAGAGCATTAAAGAAAATGAAAAATAACAAATCAGCTGGAAAAGACGAAGTAACGGCAGTAATGCCGAAATACGGTGGTAAAGCTGTAGTTAATACCCTTCATATTCTCCTGAATAAAATTCTAAAAGAAAAATAATCCGAAACAACTGGAAAGAATCCATAACCATTATTCTACACAAGAAAGGCAATTGAGCAGACGTAAAAAACTATCAACCTATAACACTCCTCAATGTGAGTTATAAGCTTTTCACGAAAATATTAACAGACATACTAACAACAAAATTTGACGGATATCAACTAAAAGAACAGTCAGGCTTCAGAAAAGGTTTCAGTACAGTGCACCACCAAATAACCATGAAAGTCCTAGTAGAACGAGCCAACGAATACAACATCCCACTATATATTGCGTTTATAGACTTTAACAAAGTTTTCGATAGCGTTGAGCACTGGGCAGTTAAAGCATCTTTAATTAATAGCCGAATAGATCACAGATACACAGATTTAATAGTCAATATATATAGCGAAGCAGCAACATCAATCAAAATCCACAAAGGAACCAAGCCAATCCGCATAAAAAGGGGTATCAGACCGGGTGACACAACATCCCCTAGACTATATGTTCAGGTCCTAGAAGATAAATGTAACCGGACAATACTTGCACCACCCTAGATATGCTGATGAAGAAAGAAGAACTGATAAAAATGCAGGAAGAAGTGGATTCAGGAGCAAAAAATATAGGCTTGAGTATGAACCACTAAAACTAAAGTCATAACAAGCACAAATGAATATATCACGATCAGAATAAACCCAGAAAAAATAGCACAAGTAGAGAAATAGATGTACCTGGGACAAATTATTTAACTAGAAAAAGAAAATCAGGTAGCTGAAATTAAGAGACGAGTAAGATTGGCCTGGGCAGCATTTGGTAAATTAAGCTACATATTAAAAAATATAAAATGTCCTCAGTACCTCAAAACGAAGGTGTATAACGCATAATTGTATGTATTATTCCTGTACCTATGGATGGATCCCAGACGTGGACTTACAAAATCAAACAAGGTAACAAAAGCCCAAATATCAATGGAAAGACAAATGTTACATTTAAAGCTTACAGATAGAAAAAAGAATAAATGGATAAAAAATAAAACAAAAGTAAGAGAGACATCCTCTGACAAGAGGAGAAAAAGCAAAATCAAAATGAAAATTTGCCGGTCATAACATCAGACAGAAAGACGATCGATGGAATAAAAAGGTATTGTAAACTGGAGACCTTGGGAAAATGAAAGAAGTAGGGGAAAACCACAAATGAGATGAACGGACGATTTGAAGAAACATGCGAGAACTAGATGGATGAACACGGCGGCAGACAGAGAAGAGTAGAAGATATTGGGGAAGGCTTTAAGATGGATCGACGAGGGCTCAATAGATTAGATAGAAATATTAAGGTTAAGATTTAGTAACGACATTGGATGAGTGTCGCCCTCTATGTTTCTATATGCAAAATATAAAAGATAGCCCTTGTATTAGGTGTCCATTAAATTTTGGAAATGTTAAGCTTTCGAGCTAGGTAATCTGACCTGACAGACTATGTGTGTCGTAGATCACGTAATGGATTTTCTCTTTCAATCGATATTTTCGTCGATCGATAATATATTAGTTTATACTCATCTGCTGCTGTTCTAGTTTCTCTCGAATTTTGGTAGATGGTGCTTCTTGCGGAGTACGTAATTTTGTTTTCTCAATAGAAACGTACGATGAGAGATACAACCGTAAATTTAACTTAGCAAGGATGTCACATTGACCAAGCAGTGTTTAGAGGAGTCAACGAAGGACGAAACAGTTAACTGCCAACACTTATTAGGTATCCATTGGATCTTGAGGCTAAGCTTTCGAGCTACACAAGGAAAAATACGAGAGAAAAAAATACTTTTATTTTTACCCGCTTAGCCACAAAAATTTTTTTATCTGACAGGAGTCTACAGCAAGAATAGCGTTTTAGGAGATCGTAAAGATGCAACCAAACCATACCAGTTTCTCTAGATCCTTAAGACTTTTCCTCTTTTAAAACAACCTCTAATTTTTAAACGTTAGCTGTACTCAAAACATTTTGGCTCTTCTTAGCTTCTTTCAAGAAAATTTTTGGTATGTTTCTTTTGCCCTGTCCATCGAATTTTTCGAAAATCTTGCAAGTCTAGCCACATTGTTTTTAAGTGTTGTTTACCTTCGCATAATCGAATATTGATTTCAAACTTTTGGAGGGCTGAATCCAGGTATACAAACATTTTTTGTCATATTGATAGAGGAGTTGTGCTTAATATTACATCCCCAGATAAGAAGAAATTACATAGTACGAGATCGGGTGGCGGAACAAAAATCGAAAGACAAAAGATCGAATATAAAAGATCGAAAAACAAAAGATCGAAAAGGCAAAAGATCGAAAATACAAAAGATCGGAAAACAAAAGATCGAAAGACAAAAGATCGAAAATACAGAAGATCGAAAGTACAAAAGATCAAAAGGCAAAAGATCGAAAAACAAAAGATCGAAAAACAAAAGATTGAAAATACAGAAGATGGAAAGTACAAAAGATCGAAAGACAAAAGATCGAAAGGCAAAAGATCAAAAAACAAAATATCAGAAGACAAAAGATCGAAAAAAAATCGCAAGTTAATAAGATCGAAATATACAAAATGACGCTTATCATGTTTGCTTAGGTATATTCACATAAACAATTTAAGCAAGGTCAGGTAACGTAAAATTACCTAACCGTTAAATAAACCAATGGCTTGTCCGGTCTAGGACAACTGAACGCCGCCAACTCGGCGCCGCCAATTGGGCGCCAAACCAACTGGGCGCCGGGCCAACTCGGCGCCGCCAACTGGGCGCCGGCCAACTCGGCGCCGGACTAAATTTTTTTTTGTTAAAATGTGTAGATAAAAAATAAAATACATTATTTATATACATACATATTTATGTACTATAGTTATAGTTTACGTGTGAGCTAATATAACTAAAAACTGAAATATATTTTATTCAACTCCAGACTAAATTACCTTTTGTTTGATACCAAACAAGTCATGTTTTGACTTTTTAAAATCTACCCCCACCCTTAAAAAAAACAAAAACTAAAACGTATTTTGTTAAACTCCGGACTCAATTACCTTTCGTTTGATATCACACACGCCATATTTTCACATAAACTCTAATTTTTTAAAACTACCCCCACCCTTTTATTCGGTTTGTGTTAGGTGGATTTTGTTCATTTTTAAGTGGGACCATCTCGACCCAAGACCCAGCCTAGGTACCAAATTTCATTAAAATCGGCCGAGCGGTTTTTGAGTTATGCGCGTTGTTCGTTACAGACATACAGACAGACAGACAGACAGACAGACAGACAGACAGACAGACAGACAGACAGACAGACAGACAGACAGACAGACAGACAGACAGACAGACAGACAGACAGACAGACAGACAGACAGACAGACAGACAGACAGACAGACAGACAGACAGACAGACAGACAGACAGACAGACAGACAGACAGACAGACAGACAGACAGACAGACAGACAGACAGACAGACAGACAGACAGACAGACAGACAGACAGACAGACAGACAGACAGACAGACAGACAGACAGACAGACAGACAGACAGACAGACAGACAGACAGACAGACAGACAGACAGACAGACAGACAGACAGACAGACAGACAGACAGACAGACAGACAGACAGACAGACAGACAGACAGACAGACAGACAGACAGACAGACAGACAGACAGACAGACAGACAGACAGACAGACAGACAGACAGACAGACAGACAGACAGACAGACAGACAGACAGACAGACAGACAGACAGACAGACAGACAGACAGACAGACAGACAGACAGACAGACAGACAGACAGACAGACAGACAGACAGACAGACAGACAGACAGACAGACAGACAGACAGACAGACAGACAGACAGACAGACAGACAGACAGACAGACAGACAGACAAACAGACAGACAGACAGACAGACAGACAGACAGACAGGAGACAGACAGACATACAGACAGACAGACAGACAGACAGACAGACGGCGCAACAAAAAAGTTTCAAAATCATCTGAAACGCAAAGATATATAAAAAATTTTGAAATCGGAGCAACTTTGGATTACCATAGCTCACACTACTATAGTATAGTATATGTGTGAGCGAAAATCCTTTACGCAATTTTTTACAAGCTTTTATTTAGGTTCAGATGTTCTGTCTAACTAACTATCTATCAAATCTTGTGAAGCGTTTTTGACACACTTCCCATTATCCGAATTGGATGAAATTTGGTACACACGTAGTGGTCCCATGACAATACAACATTAGGAAAAAAATATCCTCCCACCTCTACCCCCACCCCCTTTCATAGAAAAATGAGTTTTTGACACACTTCCCATTATCCGATTTGGATGAAATTTGGTACACACATAGTGGTCCCATGACAAGATAACATTAAGAAAAAAATATCCTCCCACCCCTACCCCCACCCCCTTCCATAGAAAAATTTGTTTTTGACACACATCCCGTTATCCGATTTGGATGAAATTTGGTATACATATAGTGATCCGATGACAATACAACATTAAGAAAAAATATCCTCCCACCCCTACCCCCACCCCCTTCCATTAAAAATGCGTTTTTGACACCCTTCCCATTATCCGATTTGGATGAAGTTTGGTATACATATAGTGGTCCGATGACAATACAACATTGAAAAAAAAAATCCTACCACTCCTACCCCCACCCTCATCTATAGAAAAATGCGTTTTTGACACACTTCCCATTATCCGATTTGGATGAAATTTGGTATACATATAGTGGTCCGATAACAATACAACAATAATGAATAAATGTCCTCCCACCCCTACCCCCCACCGCCTTCCAAAAAAAATTCGTTTTTGACACACTTCACTTCAAATGACTTTTATAAAATTTGGTATATGCATAAAGGTCCGATGATGGCATACAGCCCAAACAAAAAATATATTTCTACCTCTACCCCCACCCTCTCCTTCCCCCAATAGAAAAATGAGTTTCCAAACAACTCACGATCAGCGATTTCATTATAATCTAGAATAAACTCTTCTTTATTTATTTACCTCTGCATTTTTCTGCTAGATTGATTCTTGCAAATAGTGATATTTAATTGATACGGATATCTTATCGTGCTAACATCGTCAAAATGTCCTTCAGTCGGCCATCGCTTTTATTATTATGATAATATTAGAATGTTAGAAAATGATTTTTAAATTTTTAGTGCATTTTATAAAAGCTTGTGACTTAAAAAATTTTTTTAACTAATTTATTTGAAATTTGATTTTGTTAAGTAAAGTTAAATCCATTAAGTCGACTGTTGAATCTTGGTAGTTGTAGTGTTTGGTAATCTGGTAACACTACAATTTACGTTTTTTATTACAACAATGGCGTATCCAAAAATTAAAACAGCGGATCCAAAATGGCGGATTTTCTTATTTACTAACCGATTTGTCTCAAACTTGAAATATTACATTGCTTGAGGTCATTTACGAAAATTTTTTACTCAAACTTAAAAAAATCAAAATGGCGGATCCAAAATGGCGGATTTTCTTATTTACTAACCGATTTGTCTCAAACTTGAAATACTATATTGCTTGAGGACATTTAACAAAATTTTTTACTCAAACTTAAAAAAATCAAAATGGCGGATCCAAAAGGACAGATTTTCTTATTTACCAACCGATTTGTCTCAAACTTGAAATATTACATTGCTTGAGGTCATTTAACAAAATTTTTTACTCAAACTTAAAAAAATCAAAATGGCCGATCCAAAATGGCGGATTTTCTTATTTACTTACCGATTTGTCTCAAACTTGAAATATTACATTGCTTGAGGTTATTTAACAAAAATTTTTTCTCAAACTTAAAAAAATCAAAATGGCGGATCCAAAATGGCGGATTTTCTTATTTACCAACCGATTTGTCTCAAACTTGAAATATTACATTGCTTGAGGTCATTTAACACAATTTTTAACTCAAACTTAAAAAAAAACAAAATGGCGGATCCAAATGGCGGTTTTTTGTTATTTACTAACTGATTTGTCTCAAACTTGAAATGTTACATTGCTTGAGGTCATTTGACAAAATTTTTTACTCAAACTTAAAAAATCAAAATGGCGGATCCAAAATTGCGGATTTTCTTATTTTCTAACCGATTTGTCTCAAACTTGAAGTATTGTATTGTTTGAGGTCATTTAACAAAATTTTTAACTTAAACTTAAAAAAATCAAAATGGCGAATCCAAAATCGCGGATTTTCTTATTTACTAACCGATTTGTCTCAAACTTGAAATATTACATTGCTTGAGGTCATTTAACAAAATTTTTTACTCAAACTTTAAAAAATCAAAATGGCCGATTCAAAATGGCGGATTTCCTTATTTCCTAACCGATTTGTCTCAAACTTGAAATATTACATTGCTTGAGGTCATTTACGAAAATTTTTTACTCAAACTTAAAAAAATCAAAATGGCGGATCCAAAATTGCGGATTTTCTTATTTACTAACCGATTTGTCTCAAACTTGAAATATTATATTGTTTGAGGTCATTTAACAAAATTTTTTACTTAAACTTAAAAAAATCAAAATGGCGAACCCAAAATCGCGGATTTTCTTATTTACTAACCGATTTGTCTCAAACTTGAAATATTACATTGCTTGAAGTCATTTAATCAACTTAAAAAAAACAAAATGGCGGATCCAAAATGGCGGTTTTTTGTTGTTTACTAACCGATTTGTCTCAAACTTGAAATGTTACATTGCTTGAGGTCATTTGACAAAATTTTTTACTCAAACCTAAAAAATCAAAATAGCGGATCCAAAATGGCGGATTTTCTTATTTACCAACCGATTTGTCTCAAACTTGAAATATTACATTGCTTGAGGTCATTTAACACAATTTTTAACTCAAACTTAAAGAAAAAACAAAATGGTGGATCCAAAATGGCGGTTTTTTGTTATTGACTAATCGATTTGTCTCAAACTTGAAATGTTACATTGCTTGAGGTCATTTAACACAATTTTTAACTCAAGAATTTACAATATTGTTAGTGATTTTCATCGAAATATAGTAGAATATTTAAGAGGGCTAGCACATAATTACCAAGTAGATCCATTGATACGCAAATATTCAAAATGGCCGTGGAAGTTATTAAAATTTTATAAATCCGTTCTATATGCTACATATATATAAAAATGTTCTGTCTTTTGGGATTTTCAATTGCTTAATTTATATATTTAATTTATTTATATATAAATTTTTATATATATGTTATATGAAAATATCCTGCCTACACTTAGAAGAAACCAGAACCTTCTATGAAACCCGAGAACCTTCCAGATAAGAAGCTTATTCTGCTGACTTGCGCTTCCCATGAAATAAACAACACGTGCATTCAAGCCGAATCAACACTTTATTTCTCAGAACCTTTCAAGATAAGAAGACCATTCTGCTGACTTGCGTCTCTCACGGAATAAACAACAAGTGCATTCCTGCCGAATTGCACTTTAGTTTAAGTCTAGAATATTAAGGAATTATTCCATTGCTTAATCAGCACATTTTCTTTATATAAACTCAAATCATTGTAATGTTAAGTCATTCTCTTTAGAATCGTTCTTAAGTACACGTTCAATTATAACGTTTAAGTCCTATATTGTATTTAATCAAAATAAAGTTTTTTAAAAAGTTAAAAGTAAACTTTAAAGTATAACATTTGGCGCAGTCGGTAGGATAGTTTAACACACGCGAAAACACGAGTATTCTAATTCGCGAGTGGTGAAGCTCCAGCTCTTTAAGCTATCAAGAATCTACAGCAACCAAGAAGTTACACAGCAACAAAGAAGTTACATAGCAACTAAGAAGTTACATAAGCAACCAAGAAGCTAGACAGCAACGAACCAAGCGTCCTCGCAACCAACGGATACGGAAGGAACACCTAGTGAAGCCCCTGGTAGCCGAACACGTGGAGACAAATGGTCCAGCTAAAGCTTTTGTGAGAAAGACAATTGAATCATCACGTTTTATTATTTTTTTCAAATAAGTTGATATTTTGAAAAATCTGTTCGATTTTCTAACCCTCACTTTTACAATTTTGAATTTTTAAGGAAAATTTTTGAATTTAAAAGAAGTCAAAAATAAAAATAAAAATTTAGTTTTAAGAAACAAAATCAAAAAAAAGTTTAATTTAAGTTTTAAAATACGAGAAATCAAAAACCATCAAAAATGACTGAACCTCGTAATAACCAACCAGCAAACCAACCTATAGTTGAGGTTGAACCTTATCGTTTATCGGAAATTTTCTCAATAATCCCTGAATACGATGGAGATCAAATATTTTTAGGAACTTTTATCAATGCTTGCGATTGTGCTTATAACATGGCCGTCGGAGATCAACGCGATTTATTGGTCATACACATTAAAAATAAATTAAAAGGAAAAGCCGCACAATTGGTAAACTCTCGAAATCCTCTTTCTTGGATTCAAATTAAACAATTATTAACAACATATTATGGAGATACGCGAGACCTTTCTTCATTAATTCAAGATCTACAAAGACTTAAACAACAAACAAATGAATCACCTTTAATGTTTTTCAATAGATTACAAGTTATGAATTCAAAAATGCACGCTTGTATTTAAAAATCAAATTTAAATATGCTTCAAAAAGATGCACAAATCCAAATTATAGATTCTATGGCATTAAATACGCTTTTAACAGGATTAGAATCGCGCATAGGTCATATTGTCCGTGCTAGCAATCCTAAAGATTTACTTGAAGCACAAGTAAGAATAAGACGCGAACTACAACTTTCATATTTTGAAACACAAAAAACTCCAAACCGACCCAATGTTTCAAATAATCCCATACAAAATAGACAAAATAATTTTCAATCGCGAAGAACAGCTTCTCAACCCCAAAAATGTTTTAAAAGTAATCGTTTAGGTCATCACGGAAGTGAATGCCGTACTTTTGTATAGAGACCCCCGGTATACACAAATCAAAATCAACAATTTAACCAAAATTTTCAAAGACCCAATTTTGCCCATAATCAACAATCTAACCAAAATTTTCAAAGACCCAATTTTGCCCAAATTCAACCAAGCACCTCTAGAAATTTTGTACCACAAAACCAACAAAATAATTTTAGACCATCAGTAATTCAAAGAAATCCAAATTACAATTCCCCACAACATAGAGCACATGTAGTAAACTATTCTGATGAATATTTTAATAATTTTGACAACTACAATCCCTATGATCCCAATTTTGAAAATTTTAACAACTATGATCCTTATGATCCAAATTTTGAAAATTTTCAGGATGAAAATCAGTTTCGTTACGAAAATGAAATCTATCAACCATCTTATGATTATCCTTATTCACAAGAATTTTCAAATAATCTTGATGAACAATATGTAAATGACATAAGTCAATATAATTTTATTAACCCAGAATATATCAAAATTTTGAAAATCAAAATCAAATTTTGCCACCAGAAACCCAAAATTTTCAAATTACTTCCAATCAAAACCATCCACCCCAATCGATTCAAGAAACAGATACCCAATTAGAACAAACTACTACGAAAATCCAACACATGTCAATCGATCAAACCTCAGAACAAACATTCGTGTAAATACCAATCTACATAACTTAAACTCAAAAAATCTTTTTTATATTAATGACGCAACAAATAAATTTAAACTTTTAATTGACGCCGGCGCAGGAATTTCAGTATTTAAAGAAAAAACAGTCGAAAATTATAATAATCGATTTGCAGAAAATGTAATAGTACAAGGAATAACCGATGAAAAAATTCCAATCACTCAATCAGTTTTAATCCCTTTCGCTAAAGACAATCCACTAAAAGTCTATATTTGTAATTTAGACATAGAATTTGACGGAATATTAGGACTCGATTTTCTTGAACATTACCAGTGCGTAATTGATTTAAATTCAAAACAGCTATGCACCAATTTTAAAATAATACCTTTAATTCAAGTAACAGAAAAAACTTTCGAACAAAATCCCGAAATTATTCAAAATCAAATAATAAATCAAAACATACCACCAATACCTAAACCAAGATTAATTCAAAATCAAAAAACGCCACCAATACCAAAACCGCGAATAAATATAAATCAAATTAATTTTCAAAATCAAATATCTCTAGAACCACGAACCGAACAAGTTTTTAAATTAAAATGTAATTTAAAAAACACGAATGCAATTTTAATTGGTCAAGAAATAGAAAAAGTAAGATTACCAAACGCCCTAGTCCACATTAACGAAAATGGTGAATTTTATACGTCAGTAATAAATCCCAATGCTATTCCTAAAACAATAAATTTCAACAACTTGTCTTTCGAACCCATACCAAGTGTTCACGATATTTTAAATTTTAATACCAATGAAGACGAACTCATTGATAGAATCGACCTTATTAAAAATCAATTAAGACTAGAACATCTAAATTACGAAGAAAAAGAACTAATTTCAAATCTTTGTTTTGAATTTTCTGACATTTTCTATATCGAAGGAGATCAATTAACTTTCACTAATGAAATCAAACATACAACTGAAACCAACAATGCTCATCCAATTTTTACTAAATCATATCGGTACCCTCAAATACACAAAGAGGAAGTAAAAACACAAATTAATAAAATGCTCGATTAAAAAATAATCCGACCATCAATTTCCCCGTGGTCATCACCTGTTTGGGTAGTCCAGTCCCAAAAAACTTGACGCCTCTAACAAACAAAAATGGAGAGTAGTAATCGATTATAGAAAACTGAATGAAGTAACAGTTGACGATAAATATCCACTTCCAAATATTTCAGATTTATTAGATCAGTTAGGTAAATATCAATATTTTACAACACTTGATTTAGCATCCGGTTTTCACCAAATTGAAATTGATCAAAAAGATATTCAAAAAACAGCCTTTTCTGTCGAAAATGGACACTACGAATTTGTTCGTATGCCATTTGGTTTAAAAAATGCACCCTCCACATTTCAACGTGTGATGGATAATATTTTATTAGGCATTCTAAATGAACGTTGTTTAGTTTATATGGACGACATTATTGTTTATTCACCAACAATTCATGAACACATTTCACGTCTTTCCGATGTTTTCCAAAGATTAAGAAAATCAAATTTAAAAATTCAACCTGACAAATGCGAGTTTTTACGAAAAGAAGTAGCATACCTCGGACATTTAATTACCGAAAATGGAGTAAAACCAAACCCTGATAAAGTAAAATGTATTCAAAACTTTCCAGAATTAAAAAATCCTCGTGACGTAAAATCATTTCTCGGACTTGCCGGATATTATCGAAGATTCATACCGAACTTCGCGAAAATCTCAAAACCCTTAACAAAACTTCTTCAAAAAGATACAAAATTTATTTTTTCTAAAGAATGTCAAGAAGCTTTTGAAACACTCAAAAATGCATTAATTTCTGATCCAATATTAATTTATCCAAATTCCGAAAACCCTTCATTTTAACTACAGACGCGAGCGCATTTGCGATAGGAGCCGTACTTTCACAAGGTCCAATTGGTAAAGACCTTCCGATAGCTTTTGCATCGAGAACCCTTTGTAGTGCAGAAAGTAAATACTCCACTATTGAAAGAGATCTATTAGCAATAGTATGGTCCGTAAAACACTTTCGACCTTACCTTTTTGGTAGAAAATTCACTATAGTCACCGATCACAGACCTCTAACCTGGCTACTTTCAATTAAAGACCCCGGTAGCAGATTAGCACGTTGGCGATTAAAATTAGAAGAATATAGTTTTAAAATCATTCATAAACCCGGTAAAATCAATAAAAATGCAGACGCTTTATCGCGAATAAAAATCAGTCATTTCAAAGACTGTATAGACTTTAAATCAAACATTAAAATTTTTGCAAACAACGAAAATAACGATCAAGAACCAATTTTTAACGAAGAAGATGATCAAAAAATAACAGATGAATTTAACAGATTTGTTGAACTTTACAAGACGCGATCCCTAATTGATTATTCTAAAATCGAAACCTCGAATGATCAATTATTAGATAAATCAAATAAATTAATAGTAACCTTTTTCCGACAAAATAAAATGGAAGATTTACATTTCAAAATCATTGACGATATTTTTGAAGAAGAATTCCACCTTGAAGAATTAAAAATTAATATTGTTTCTAGCAAAACAGTTAAAGAACGTAAATATTTTATTATAGCCCTACCATTCGATAATGATTATTGTTCACAACACTTATTTTATTGCCTTTTTAAAGACCAAAATGAATTTGAAATTAACAAAACATATTGCATCGAAAACAATCTAGATTTACCAACTTTAGAGATGCTATCTTACATCTTTTCTGATAAAGACATAAAATTAAAAATTTGCCAAAATATAATAACAACCCCCGACGAAGATGAAATCCCAATAATTTTAGAAAATTATCACTTAGGAAAAAGCAACCTACAACGTGGAATAAATGAAACAGTTAGACGCATTAGAGAAAAATATAATTGGCGTGGTTTAACAAAAAATGTAGAAGATTTCATAAAAAAATGTGAAACTTGTCAAAAAGTAAAAATTGTTTGTAAAAATCTAAGCAGACCCTTCGTTGTAACAGAAACACCACGTACCCCTTTTGAACGAATCAATATCGATATTTTCGAATACCCCACTAGAAATTACGCGTTAACAGTACGGGATGAATTAACAAAATTTACACAAGCTTACGCAATGAGTGATAAAAAAGCATGTACAGTAGTTAGTACTATTTTACTATTTTTCCAACATTTCGGTGTACCCTTACGAATACATTGCGATTATGGCAAAGAATTTGATAATACCCTTTTAAAAGATTTATGTACCCTATACGATGTTAAGTTAACATTTTCTAGCGTAGCACATCCACAGTCAAACGGTTCACTAGAACGATTTCACGCAACCCTTTGCGAAATGATTAGAATCAATAAACAAGAAAACCCTGAAGATCATTGTTTTAGCGTTCTTCCATACGCAGTAATTTGCTATAATAATACAAAAAACAAAACACACGGATTTACCCCTTACGAACTTGTTTTCGGACATACATCAAGTAGACCCCCCGAAAAAGTTTATAATCAAGAACAATTGATATCTAAATATGTACGCGATTTAAATAATAGAATGGACTATTTTTACAAATTAGCTAGAAATAGAACTGATCAATCGAAACAAAAATCGAAAGAACGATTTGACGAACACGTACGAAAGAATCTCCCTGAATTTAATGTAGGAGACAAAGTTTGGCTTAAAGAATCACAAATCAAATCAAAATCAGAAAATTTATTTAATGGTCCTTTTGAAATTTTAGAAATACATCGTAATTCTGCAAGACTTAAAAACCCACAAACAAATCAATTAACCAAAGTTAATTTTGATAGGTTAAAACCGTGCTTTGAATAAAATAAAAATCTTTTATTTTAGATTAATGGGAATAATCTCAATCGTTTCCAGTCATTATTCAATATTACCAATAAATAATACACTAGGACTATTTTATCATGAAGAATCCCTTATCAGAATTTCTAATAATGAATGGACACTTGTTGTTTACAAAGATCTTTTACCCTTTAAGAAAGCAATTGAACATAACGACAAAATATTAGATACCTTTATGGATCACTTTTCAATTAATAATAATCAAATTGCAAATTTCAAATCGCAAATTAAAACGCATGTTAGCCTTTTAAAACAAATTTCTAATTACGTTAATATTAAATACGAAGAACTTATCTCGGATACAAAAGAAAAATCATATAGGCAAAAACGTGGAATATTTAATGGCATCGGAACTATTTGGAAATCTATTACAGGAAATTTAGATGCATCAGACAGAGAATACTTTAATGATTGTATTAATAAAGTATCGACTGATGAGAAAAATATTGAAAGATTATTGCAAAAACAAATTTCAGTAACAACCTCTGTTATTAAAAGTTTTAATACGACTTTACAAAAATTACAAATTGATGAAGAAACGTTTAATCATGATATTAAATTAATTCAATATTTAGTCACTTCGATTTCTGATAACGCTGCCTATGCAGAAGCACAAATAAAAGCATTAGATTTATGTGATTCGCTTATGGAAAGTTACACCTTTATTAAAGATTCATTAAATGACGCGTTAAACGCAGTAACTTTTGCACGTTTAAAAATATTGCATGGTTCAATAATAAAACCATCGGATTTGGTAGATTCATTGAAAAAGATTTCTCATTAATTACAAAAAAATAATTTGCCTTTACCAATATCAATCTCAACGGTAGCCCAATACATTAATTTAATTGAACTTAGTGCTTTTCAAACTGAATCAAAAATAGTATTTGTTCTCAAAATACCTCTTATAGACCCTTCGACTTATACTTTATACAGATTTTACCCAATACCAATATTAGATAATCGAACAGGTCTTCACCATACTATACCAACAATTAATAAATTTATTGCGCGTGAAGATGATTCAATGTTTTTCGTCACCTTCCACAACGTGGACCACTGCAAGATCATCAAAAGAAGAACGAAGCTCTGTTCCAAAGTACTTCCGTATCCCATCGACAGTGATACTATTTGTGAAGCTCAACTATTGAAGCAACAAACTCAGCTGCCGAAAACATGTCAAACAACCATCTTCTATGCACACGGCTACAATATTCAACCACTAGAAGAAAATCAATGGCTAGTTACTACATCGGAACCAGTACCTACCAATATTAAATGCAAGAATCAAGAAATCATTACGAAATTAATTGAAACCAATAGTATAATTCGTTTCAAATCAACATGCAATGCTTTTATTGGAAGTACGAGAATTCATTCTGAAACCATATTGCAAGAAAGTACCTTCGAAGAAATAAATTCACCAATAATCAATATTCCATATACTTGTTGTAAAGATATGCCTGCAATCCCCAAAATTCAAGGCCTAAAACCATTAAAGTTAAGCAAAATAAACGTCGAAGATCTGAATATTGCACAACATAATCTTAACCAATATTCAGAAGAATTAGATAAAATGATCAATCAACCATTAATTCAAAAACACATTGATTGGTTTACTATCATTACAATAACATTGATAGTACTACTAGTAATTCTTTACATTATTAACAAATGTCGAAGACGCCGAAGAACAAGAAATGGTAATAATACCAATAACGATAATGATAATGGTAATGACTTTCCACCATTTCCAAAACCTAATCTACAAAGAATTAGGAATTTATCGAATATCTTACCAAAAAGAAGGCCAAGCATACACATCGAAGATCAAATCGAAGAAGAAATCGAACCCAATGCAAAATTAATGATCAATCAATCATCTTAATAAAAGTTGCCGTATAACGCCAACTTTTTCAAAAAGAGGGGAGCTGTTATATGAAAATATCCTGCCTACACTTAGAAGAAACCAGAACCTTCTATGAAACCCGAGAACCTTCCAGATAAGAAGCTTATTCTGCTGACTTGCGTTTCCCATGAAATAAACAACACGTGCATTCAAGCCGAATCAACACCTTATTTCTCAGAACCTTTCAAGATAAGAAGACCATTCTGCTGACTTGCGTCTCTCACGGAATAAACAACACGTGCATTCCTGCCGAATTGCACTTTAGTTTAAGTCTAGAATATTGTTACGGGTTCACAGCGACAAATTAAAACTCGCAATTGTTGAAAACGATACGTCAATTTATTTCGACAAATTATGTACAAAAATACGCACTTAAACTTACTAATAACTTGCGAATGATTCACTACTTTAATCCGCCTATTAACTTCGCGATCACTACCATTGGTTATCTCTGACTGACCCTGGTGCGCGACCCCGGCCCTATATATATAGGATCGTCCATCTCTCTCGAACTTTCCGGCAGCCTTCGACGTCCGGAAAGTTCTCGTATTATTACGACCGCAAGTCACAGATAACGCAACTAAAACCTAGACTAAGAATACAACCTTAAGATAAATCAACCTAATACTACACTAAACCTAAATAAATTCCAATTATAAAAATAAAATTTAAATAACTTAAATTTGTAACACTATCCTCCTCTTCTGGTTTGATCGTCTCGATTAACATTTCCCAGGTAAGATTTTAGTCTGTCTAGATGAACAACTTTCATCTTGGACTTCGGGCTTCTCTGGATTCGGTAGACTACATCATTAATTCTCTTAACAACTTTATAAGGCCCTTCCCATGGTGGTGTCAACTTAGGTGATCTTCCTTTCTTGCGTTGAGGATTGTATAACCAGACTTGATCATTCTCTTTGAACCCTGAAGAGTTTGCTTTCAGGTCATATCTAGCTTTCATGCGGTCACTGGCTATTTCTATTCGTTCTCTAACCACTTCATGGATATCGTGCAGCTTTTGCCTTAAACGTTCGACATAGTCATTAACCTCTAAGTGTTCTTCTTCAGGTGAACCAAACATGATATCACATGGTAAACGCAGCTCTCTACCAAACAGGATACTAGATGGAGTAGCTCCTGTCGTATTGTGAATGGCGGTTCTATAGGCCATCAAAAACAATGGTCCCAATCTGTTTGGTGCTCATCAACAACTTTGCACAGATGTTCTTCTATTGTTTTATTAAATCTTTCAACCATGCCATCTGACTGCGGATGTAAAGCCGTAGTCCGTGTTTTATGTATTCCTAAAAGGTCACAGAGATTCTGGAAGAGCTTTGATTCAAAGTTTCTTCCTTGATCTGAATGTAGTTCCAAAGGAATGCCAAATCGGCTGAAAACATCATTTACCAGAACTTCTGCAACTGTAGCGGCCTCTTTGTTAGGCAAAGCAAAAACTTCTGGCCATTTGCTAAAGTAATCCATGACAACAAGGATGTATTTGTTGCCCTTTTTAGTTTCTGGAAATGGTCCGGCCACATCAATAGCAATGCGTTCGAATGGCAGACCTACGTTATATTGTTTCATTTGACCTCTGGACCTTGTTTTGGGACCTTGGCTGGCTACACAAGTCGAACATCGGCGGCACCAGTTTTTCATATCTTGAAAGTAATTGACCCAATAAAATCGGTTTCGAATTTTGTCCATGGTTTTATTTATGCCTAGGTGCGCGCCTGATCTTCCACCATGGCATTCGGCCACTATATTGTCTACCATGCTCCTAGGAACCACTACTTGATTAACCACAGTAAGGCCATCGGCACTTTCCCAGGCACGTTTAAGGATGTTTTCCTCTACTATCAGTGAATCCCATTGTGCCCACAGTGATTTGAATATCACTCCTTGGTTTGCGATATCTTGCCATGATGGTCGTGACTTGTTATCTTCTTTCAATCTCAAGATAGGTCCTACATCTTTGTCGTTAAGTTGTGTGGTTCTAATCGAAGCCGACATCCATTCTTCATCTGGTTCTAACTTTATCTGGCGCACGTAGGTAATTCCTGCTTTCTGGTCAATTTTCCTGCAATGTTTACAACCCTCAGGGCAAGGTCTTCTGGACAATGCATCTGCATTATTATGCACCCTTCCCGCTCGGTGCTTAATTTGATAATGGTATTGTTGTAGCTTTTCTATCCATCTCGCGACTTGCCCCTCAGGTTGTTTCATTTTCATGAGCCACTGTAACGCAGCATGATCCGTTCTAATCAGAAACTCTTGTCCATAGAGATATTTGTGAAAGTGAGCTACGGATTTAATGATGGCTAGGAGCTCCTTTCTGGTAACACAATAATTTCTCTCTGGTTTGGATAGCTTTTTGCTGAAAAATTCGATGACCCGTTCTTCTCCATCTTGTACTTGGGAGAGTACTGCTCCTATGCCATCGTTGCTCGCATCAGTATCTAATATGAATTTACCTTTGGGAATGGGATATGCAAGAATCGGACTAGAACATAATGCTGCCTTTAGTCTTCTAAATGCTTGGTCACATTCAGTATTCCATATGTAAGAAGCTTTATCTTCTGTAAGTCTATGTAATGGAGACGCTATTTTGGCGAATCCTTCTACAAATCGTCTGTAGTATGTACACAGACCCAAAAAGCTTCTCAATTCATGTTTGTCACGAGGTTGAGGCCATTCTTTTATTGCTTGTAACTTCTTTTCGTCGGTATGGATGCCTTCTCGGGAAACGACGTGACCCAGGAACTCAACTTTTTCTTGGAACAGAAAAGATTTCTTTGAGTTCTATTTAAGATTTGCGTTCCTGATTCTTGAGAATACTTCTCGTAAATTATCTAGATGATCTTGAAATGATTTCCCCATTACTATGACATCATCCAAATAGACTAGGCAGGTTTTCCAAGTAAGGCCTCGTAGAACGACTTCCATTAGTCTTTCAAATGTAGCTGGGGCATTGCGCAGGCCAAATGGCATCACATTAAACTGATAAAGTCCACTTCCAGCAGAGAATGCAGTCTTCTCTTTATCTCCTTCAAAGATTCCTACTTGCCAATACCCACTTTTCAGGTCAAGAGTAGAAAACCAATATGATCCTGCCAACGTTGTTAATGTGTCGTCTATTCTTGGCAGTGGGTAACTATCTTTCTTGGTCACATCGTTAAGTTTACTGTAGTCGACACAAAATCTAGTACTTCCATCCTTTTTAGTGACCAACACCACAGGAGATGACCAGGGACTTGATGACTCTTCAATAACACCGTCGCTGAGCATTTTATTAATGAGATTGTGAACTTCTTCTTGCTCGGCCATTGATAGTCTACTTGGGGGCTGTCTTATCGGTTGGGCATCGCCAGTGTTGATAGCATGTTGAATAAGGTTTGTGCGTCCCGAACTACTCCTAGTTTCGAAGATATTACTTTGTTCTTCTATAAACTCTCTCGCTTTACTAAATTCTTCTGGAGTGAGATGTTGCCAAGTTGTCTCAAATTGCTGAAGTACCTCCATTGGTAACTTGCTTGTATCCTCGGAAGTTGGCTCTTCACATCTTGTTACTTTCTGTACTGGTTCAAATAATGCTACCACCTCCCCCTTATTAATTTTGACACTATTTGGGAAAATATTGGCGACTCTAATCGGGATGTCTTTATCGGTTTTAACTAGTGATTTAGCAACGAGGTAGGTGTTGGGTGTGTTTTGTTGGCTTATGAGTCCGACGCAGCTTGATGTTTTACTTTCTAGCCTCCCAAAAATTATAGTCTCACTGTTACCGACTAGTCTTGTTGTGCATACTGCCACCACCTTTATTGCTTCTTTATTGATGTGACTATTTGACAAAATGAACTCTTCGTTCCCAAATCTTAGGGTATTAAGTTTATTATCAAACGCAAATCCATGTTTACTTATCAGGTCCATTCCCAAGATAAATTCGTATTCTATGTCTGCAACTAATACCGAGTGGCGAATCTTCAACCTCCCCAGCTGTAGGTCTATGTCTGTCTGCCCCAATACGTCGGCGGATTCTCCAGTCACAGTCTTAAGTGTTATTTTCTTTTCTGTTGGTCGAATTTTATATCTCGTTGCAATTTTGAACTTAAGCAATGATATGGCAGCACCAGTGTCTACTGTTATATTAACTTTTCTTCCATTAATAAGTCCGTCGATGTTAAGACTGTCAGCAGTATGTTTTAAGCTCTTGATAGAGTAAATTTTGGGGGCTAAATTCCCATTAGCCAACACCCGCCCCTCTGCGTTGACTAGTTTTAGTTTTCCTGATCTCTTCTTCGGTACTCTGTCCCGCTAGATGGCGAGCGAGTCCTTATTAGGACGCGACAATCGCGTTGAATATGCCAGTAGTAGGTTTAAGCGGGTGCTGGACCACTTTTGAGGAGGGAATGACCTTGAATGACCTTGACGGTCGTTGCCTTGTTTTATGTAGAGACGAATAGTTTGAGTAGTATATTTGACCTTGAAAAGTTGTGAAGGTCATTATGTTGACCTTGAATGACCTTGACGATCGTTGCGTTTTTTATATGTAGAGACGAATAGTTCGAGTAGTATTTTTGACCCTGAACAACCTTGACCTTGTCTGACCTTAAGCACAAAAAATACCTCTATCTTTGACTCTGATTTGTTTTACACTTTTAAAAGATTTACATTATCCCCACCCTAATAATTGTATTTAAACATATAAAAAGGAAAAACAAACCCACTTGAAGTATTAGTAGATTTCTGTATCTCAACGTGTCAAATCACTCTCTAAAATAAAAATAAAGAAAAAATAGTTTAATTTGTGGAAAAACAATAATTTAAAGGTAATAATATGGATATTTCAAAAATCAAACTTGAACAAATAAATTTCGAAATAAACAATGAAGCAAAACTTCAATTAAAATCTTTAGATTCATTAAAAGTTAATACCACATATGTTATTAAAGAAATGTGCACCATTGATACCCGTTATGGAAAATCTGTTTTAATAACATTGGCTGAAGATGCTGATGTATTTAAAACGTTTTTACCAAAACGTGTGCTTAAATCAATAGATGATGATTTTATCGATCTAGTTAATAAAAGTAATCAAAAATATACTCTAACCTATCTGGGGCAAAGTGAACCCACATACATCGGTGCAAAACGTAAATCCATATTTGAATTTGGAATATACTAAATTATCTTAAAATTATTGTGTGTTAAAATATAATTCTTAAAGTATTAAAAATATGAATCGTTTGGAAGAACAAATTCACGATTTACGATTCTGGTTGTTTGAGAAGTCGGACGAACTGATGGAGGGTGACCCTTCACTAAGAGATGTAGCTAGAGCAAATAATTTTATGGATGGTGTCATTCAATGCCAAATGTTTTTTATGGGTAACCAAACACTTCAAGAGTTTTGTAAAAATATGAGATGGCTGAATTTGTTGTATCTTCTGAGGCCATTAGAAGACATTCCACTGGAGCTACTCTTTCCACCGCTCGATGAAGATGAAGATGATGATAGTGGATTCAGTGAGAACGATGATTAAATATAAGACATTTATCAAAAATGTGTATTTATAATTAGTTTATGGATTGTAGTATGGATGTAGTTTTAAATTGATAAAAGCTGTAATAAAATATATTATAATAAGAAATGAAAAACTATTTTTTAATTGGATTTGTTTTATTGCAATATTATTTTTATCTTATTTTTTTACAAAATTTTATAATAAAGTAACAATATTAGTATAAAACACAAAATAAATATATTATAAAAATTAAGGAAGTGTAAAAAACCTATATTGATTTTCATTTGATGTGAATTTTAAAAAATATATTAAAATTCAAATATTTTTTTAAACGATATCCGACTTATTTATCCATGAATTATGTCTATCTGTAAAACCTAACCACTTAACAAAGTATTGCTCCAGTTTATTACACTTCCTTTTCTTAATAATTTTCTCCACTAAATATATTGATGGCACGCTGGTTTTCTGTAGCTCCATTTCATAAAAAGCACCAAGTATAGGTTCTCCGTCAAAACTTTCTATTTCATAAGTGGGTGGATTCGTTATATTTACTTTTACAATTTTAAATTGTTCCGCTGACCACGATGGTGTGTACCCTTTTTCAAAAATTGACTTATATTTGCTTATACGAACTACGTCTCCAACTTTGAATTTAATTTTTTTAGGTACCATTTTTATATTTTCAAATGCGGTAATTCTAGTGGTGGGTTTCACATCAATTGGTCTCATTTTAATAGTTGTGTGAATTGTTTTATTATATTTATCAATAACATCCTGTAAAATATGACACCACTTATAGCTTCCTAATGTAGAGAATTCTTTATAAAGATTTGTTTTTAAAGTTACACTATATGTGTGATAGTGATTTACAGACTTCTTTTTCATAAGTGCTTGGAAGTGTTTATTAAAAAATTCCGTTCCTTGATCAGATTGTATGTTATGGGGGTAATAACCAGCTTGCTTAAAAACATCCCGCATTGCTGCACATATTTCAAGTCCTGTTTTATTTTTTATTGGTCTAGCCCAGACAAATTTAGAAAAGCAATTTATGCATACTAAAATGTATCTATACCCCAAATTATATTTTGATAATTGTTGTATTTCAGCTAAATCAATCTGCAATAGATCCTTAAAACCTTTTATTAAGGTTTTTCTTCGCAGGAAATTTTTTCTTGCAGGTTTATATAGCTCATTAACCACTTGAACTTTTTGCTCACTAGCCATCGTTAAAATAAATACTTTATTTTTTCAATTCAAATGGGTGTATGATATTCTATGCGTCCATCTGACCAAATTATTGGTTACAAAGCGGATTCAAGTGGCTGATGTTTCAAAACTTTTCTTTCTATGGCACTCAATCTCCCATGTAAATTTAACAATAGTTTACCACTTGTCGATTGTTGCGTTTTTATTTTTTCTAAATTGGTTCTTACTGCATCAACAGATTCTGCTATAGCTAGCTTTAGTTCTTCAACTAGTTTGTTTATACGATTTTCCAGAAATTCTAGATTGATAGCGTCTTTATGATCTACAGCATCTGCTATATTACATAAACGTTTGTTCTCAATGTCGAAATCATTTTTAGCGGTCAACTTAAAACCATTACCCTTCAATCCTTTTATATATGTAATTTTGGAAGTTTTTTTTATACGACCAAACTTGTCAATCGTGTTCTTTACACCTCCCATGTAAGATAGTAACTGAACAATATATGCTACAATCAAAAAGTGAGTCCTAATATATAACCCCTTCTTCTCTTAATTCTTCAATTATAGACAAAATTTCACCATCATGACCAGTATGCCCAGCCATTTTTGAGCTCCATAATAATCGCAAGCGACTAACTAATTCTTTAGCAGTATTCCAATATACATAGTTTACTTTATTATTATTGAATTTTTTGAGATTTGAAATTTTATTTCTGGTAATACCAGAACCTTCTTTACTTCTGCCATGTTTCGGTGTTAGAAGTGGTTTTATAAAATTTGTAAATTTTACAGATCGGCTGGTATTTACCCCATATATTTTATTATATTCATTGTAATAGGCATTTGACAAATTAAGTATTTGCTTATAATCGCTGAGTGCTTTTGGGCTAATGTCGCCAATGTTTGACACACTTGGTTTTTTAAAAAATAACAAATCGTATAAATCACGATGAGCAGAAAATGCCCCAATCATATTTTTTTTACGCCAAAGAGTTATTAGTTTATCTGGAAATTTTATTGTAGCATTACCTATCTGAAAATTATCATTGTTGGAATTGTACCTAACACCATATATGGTGTCATAGATAGATGGGTTTGATTTAAGCCCCTCCATATAGATTGTAGATATAGAATTTAAATCTTCCCCAATATCTTGTCTCAGTGATTCATCCATAGCTTCATTGTTGACACTCTTTTTAGGTGATAAATAAGAACTTGCATCTGCATTAAATGATTTTTGACTTTGATTAGAGTATGAGGATATTGGTGTATCCGGCAAGGGTGGTGAAGCTGAGAGGTAAGATCCATGATGAGAATTATTTCCACCATCACCATCTTCCGAATCATCAACCATAACATTGGCTGCAACTCTCTTTGCTTTTTTTGCTTCCACAGCTATCAAAGGTGTTGCTATATTACTACTTGTCCTTTTTACAATTGCTGCATTTTTAAAATTTTCTGAAATTTTTGATAATGGTTTTGAGATGGGTTCATAAAATTTCTCAAGATTTGTTTGATTTTGCGACTCTTCATTTTTTAAAAATTTAAATTTTGTTCTTACTGCATCAGTCATAGCAACAAGATCACGTTTTAAATCGATCGATCGATCGATCGAATTTGACATATTTACAAATAAGATGTTTGCAGTTGTTCGTTCTAAAAGCAACTAAAGTTGTTGCTACACATTTATTAAACATATATGTAACTATCAAATACTTTTCTATATCTGCCATTGTTTAAATCTGCATCTTTAACAATAACTAGAAAACCATATTTATCGTCCCAACATTTTCCACAGATTTCTTGAAACTTAGTAAAAGTAAAGTCTGGAGAAACGTGATCTGAAAAAATATGTCGCAGATTCATTTCATCTTGTTTAAATACTATTATGAAATTTGAATTATCTCGAACTAGCTGTTTTGGTACTCTAGAGTAAGTCTGTGCTAGGTAAAAACAATCTATATTTTTATGCCTCCCCATACTGTAGTATGATTTTATTACACTCTGACCATCGCAAATTACATCATCGAAAATAAATATCGAATTTGGTTTTGCCTCAGATGGTGGTATAACGCAGGATGTATCATTAAATGTGTAGTATCCAAGCCCCTCAATTGGCGATAAAATTTGCTTTAAAAATTCATATTTTGATTGAAACAATGATTTAGAGTATATATATACATTTTCAAATTTTAATCCTAGTGGGTGTGTAATAAGAGTGATAAGCACATTGGTTTTACCACAATTTGATGGCCCAATTATTAATCCACGTATGGAATTGGGTAGTAAAGATCCATGACGTTGATATGTAATACCACAACCCGTCTTTTCATCCCAATTTATAATTGAGATTCTGTCTTGTTGCTGCACTATGCGCATTTTTATATGAACTATCTTTTAGTATTTAAGCTAACTTGTATTTATATCAAAATCAGTTCGATGTCATCTATCAACAGAAAAAGTTCAGTAAAAAAGGGGCGAGGCGTATTTAATTCACTTTTAAATAAACTTCCTGTAGAATTACACATCCCGGGTTATCAATATTGTGGTCCTGGAACTAAACTAAAGACAAGATTAGCGAGAGGTGATCCTGGAATAAATGCACTAGATAGAGCCTGCAAAAAACACGATATTAGTTACTCTATTAATTTGGATAATTTAGAAAAAAGACACAAATCTGATCGCGAACTAGAAGAAAGTGCGTGGCAAGTTGTTAAATCAAAAGACGCTGGAATAAAAGAGAAGGCTGCTGCTTACTTTGTTACAAATTCAATGAAAGTTAAGCGAAGAATTGGAATGGGGTTAAAAAAGATAAAATCGAAAACTCGAAAGGTGGCTTTTGGGTCTGCGATATGTCGAAACGTTCAAACAAAAATTAAATCGATCTTGAATCGAAATAAGGGGAAATTTCAAGATATTTCAAAAATTTCAAAAATTGCTTTGATCGCAGCGCGTAAGCATTTAAAAGCTTCTGGTGGAAAAAAGAAGATTAAAACCCCAAGAGTAATTCCCATTCCTAAAATGGGGGGTATTTTACCTCTTATACCAATTTTTGCGGGGTTATCCGCCCTAGGATCATTAGCGGGTGGCGCTGCTGGTATAGCTAAAGCAATAAAAACCGTTAATCATCTTAAAAATAGTGTTGCTGGTGTTAAAAACTCTCAAATGCTTGTAGAAAGTAAAAAAGGGGGAGGTTTATACTTAAAACCGTATCGAACTGGGTTAGGACTTTATTTAACAAATCCAAAAAACTAGTAAAGCCCTTACCAGCAAGGGCATTATCAAATATTGATTTGGAAAGATATGCAAAACAATATCAAATTGCAAATTTCGTTGGTGTATTTATGAGAGATAGTCTTCCTAAAAGTGAACCTCGCAAAACTGAATCGGCCATCATAAACTTAGACAGTGTAAATGGACCAGGAACACATTGGGTTGCCTACAGAAAGAAAGCTAGAAAAGTAATTTATTATGATAGTTTTGGAAACTTACCCCCACCTTCGGAATTCATAGAATACATGTATAAAAGATGTAATTATGCCACAGAAATTTGGTATACATATAAAAACCAACAAAAATTTAATACAGTATATTGTGGTCAGCTGTCTCTACAGTTTCTCTTAAAAAATAACTTATTTTAGTAGTAATTTTAAAAAATGAATCGAAATAATTCCGAAAGTGAGTATGCAAAATTAAAAAAAATGTATAAATCACTAAAAGCATTTAGCAATCCAAAAAGTTTGCTACCGATGACGAGTGACGAACTATGTGGTTTACCTAAAGAAGTAATGATAGCATGTGCACCAAACGAAATAGCTTTGGTGTGGGAGAAGTTGCCAGAAGAAGTTAAAGAAGACATTGATATTTTAAAATATCAGTATTGCTACGACCATTACTCTACAAACAACTCTAACGATCAAATTGATGGTCCACCACCAAAAAAAATATTTTGTTGTATATGTAATGCAAACGGTTCAAAAGTGTCTAAATCTGAGGAAATTGTAGATTGTGACATTATATCCAGTTGTTGTAAGACACAGTAAAAAAAAATGTCTTATACTTTTACATTAAGTGGTTATTCAAGTATTTTAAGTGCCAACTTCTATCCTCCTATAGAGACAAACAACAGAGAAAAATATGGACTGGGTCTTATAGGATTTTATTCATATAATTCAATTTTTAACATAGATGAAACTAACAATTGGTTTGGATTTAGTAAGCCAAACTGGGGAGGGCCAGTAATGTTAAAAATACCTCCTGGTGCATACGAAATAACCCAAATACATGATGCAATGCTTAAAGCTCTTCAAAAAGGTGCAAAAGATCTAGATGAAAATATTTTTAGCTTACGTGCAAACAATAGCACTTTGAAATGCGAAATTAAGTCAAAGTATGTACTTCACTTTAAGCACTACAACTCAATTGGACAGTTGTTGGGATTTGCAAATGAAGATCGACTAAAGCCCAATGAGATTCATGAATCTTCAACAATAGTTGATATTACAAAAGTTCGCATTATAAGAGTAGATTGCAATATAACAACCGGTGCATATTTAAATTCAGAACAGGCGCACTCTATTTATGAATTTGACATTGATGTGGAACCTGGGTATAAGCTAACTAAAGAACCAACAAATATCATTTATATGCCAATTCAACCAGAGGGTCGTCAGTTTATCGACAACATTACACTAAGGATCGTGGATGATAGAGGAAAGCTCATTAATTTTCAAGGAGAAAAAATAATTGTTAAATTAGAGCTTAAAAGGTTATAACGAAAATGGGTTATTGTTTTGATCATCACAGCTATCCAGTGTCGCAAAAAAAAAGATGTTAAGACTTATATTCCAAATAAAAACCGATGCAGAAGCAGTAGAAAAACCATTCATGTTAAAGACTTGTCAAGAGAAAGATTTAAATTGTCCACAGAAGAAAAAGTGTTTTTTAAATCACTTGGTTTACATTTAAAAAAAACTGTTTAAAATGATTTCAACTAGTGAAAAGTTAGAAGCATTTAATGAACCAATTTTTGAGAATTCAATTATAAGTCTGGAAGAGCATAGTTATAAACCCTATGGAACACCATCTTTTAAAAACTCAGATGAAATTCGTATCCCAATTCAATTTCAAGATCTAATTTTGGATGTTTCCGAAAGTTATATTTATATAGAAGGAAAGTTTACACCAAGTGATGCTTCTAAAAGATGCTACTTATCAAATAATGCTCTTGCTTTTTTATTCGAAGAAATTCGGTATGAAATGGGTGGTGAACAAATTTGCGTTGTTCGAAAACCAGGAATTACTTCAGCACTAAAAACCATTGTTTCATTTGGAAGTAGTCAAGAAAAGCTTCTTTCAACATACGGTTGGGGTTTAACAGAAGCCAATCAATGCATATTGGACAAAACAAGTCATGTATTTAGTGGAAGACTCCCATTAAAATACTTGATGGGATTTGCAGAGGACTATAGAAGGGGCATTTTTAATCAAAAACAAGAACTGATTCTCGTAATAGCTCACACCTTCAATAATTGTTATATTGGTGAAGTTGATGCGGAAATCTCCATAGAAAAAATCGAATGGAAAATCCGGCACATAATTCCAGAGGATCGTCAAAGGATTAAAATTCTATCTAAAATTAATAAGGGTGGTAATAATGTTAATATCAAAGCTGCCTATCGCATGTGGGACCTATATGAATTGCCTCTTCTTCGGAGCACAGCTTCTGATACGTGGGCAGTAAGAAGTAGTACGAATTTGGAAAAACCACGATACATTATTATTGGATTTCAAAAAACTGAAAATTGCAATGCCAGAGACAAAGATGCCACAGAATTTATCTCTGCTGATTTGGCTGATATTAGATTATATATTAATTCGATAGTTTTCCCCTATGAGAGGTGGAGTCTCGATTTTTCAAAAAGATTATGCGGTCCTGCCTACTATGCATATCAAAATTTTCAAAGCAGTTACTATGGAAAAACATGTAATGAACCAATGCTTGATTTAAATAGTTTTATTCAAAACCCATTAATTGTTATTGATGCTTCGCATCAACAGGATTCAATAACCTCATCAACAGTGGATATTAAATTGGAATTTAACACCAGAAAATCTAAATTTCCAAATGATGTAAAAGTGTATGCTTTACTTATTCATGATTCCCTAATTTCCTATAATATTCTAAATGGTACTGTAACAAGGGGTTAATTTCAATGTAATTTTATTTATAATATTTTTGAATGTATTTTAATGATTTAAATGAAAATAAATGTTTTGAATTTTGTATTTTAAAATGATTTAGATATAAATATATTTTTCTTAAATAAAGTTTAAATAAAACACATTTTATAGAATACTATTTGTTTTTATATTTTTATACTTATGATTAAGCTATAACAAATTTGAATACTCAATTGCACACCTCGTCTCCAAACTAATAAAGCTATTACAAAAATAATTCATTCCATCGATTCAACAACCATATCCAAACAAATTTTATCATATAAAATTTTTTGGAAAAGTTTAATTTTTGGAGATATTTACATAATAAAACAAATAAAAACACATTTTGTCAAGTGGGGTAGATGTCTATTCAGTTACAAATGGGTCTAGCTTCTAAACTAATAAGGCTATTACAAAAAATAATTATTTCAATCGATTAATCAAGAATGCGTTGACATTTCTTATCATATAAAAATTTTTGCTGGACTTTTATTTTAGGAGATAATGACATAATAGCCCAATTAAAATTGTTACTATTTTAATTAAATTGATCATAACTGTTAAAATAATATTAGAATCACAATAAAATTTTAACAGATCGAAAGCTAACCTATTTTTTCACAATTTTTATCTCTTAAAAATTTTCAATTAAGACGCTACTTTACAAGATATTAAGAAAAAACGTCTATTTTAAGACATGAAAAAAATTACAAGTTTATATAGTAGGCTTTAGCTCCTGTTCCATAGAAACTTAGAATTGGATCTTCAGGAAATTCATCCTTCATTCTACCCAAAACAGATTCGTTTTTACTTATATTAAACCTATTTACTTTCTTATAATTAGATGTATCGAATTTCTCAGGGTTTTCAATCATAAATTTATAGAAATCATCAGTGTAAATTTTAAGTACTAGAGAATCTGTATCTGTATACATTAAACTTGCACTATTGTGAAACTCTTTTTTTATAGTATTATAAAAAAAGTCATACAAAACTGTTTTAGACAAATCCAGAATACAAAAACCCAAATATATTGGTTTATTGTATACAATTTTGAGTTTACTCATATGAACAGCAATTAATTCTTCGGTAAATATCGAGCAATTGTTAAAATTGGGTCTACTGATTAGAGCACGAGCACCAGCCCTTCTACGTATACTCTCCCAACTTGTAACTAATTTTATATCTTTATGATTCTCAACATTTTCCATAGTTTTTCCGAATACTGCATTATTAAAAAGCTTGTATAAATCTTTTTTAAATTTTGTATCAGCAGAGTTTCGAAGCTTTGTGTTAGTATCGATATACTTTTTTAACCAGGGTGATTGTTCAAATTTTAACATTCTATGAGTTTGAATGACTATTAACCCATTTCTTACTGCCTGATTTAAAGTTTTATAGTGTACAATATACCTTATTTTATCATGCAAATTTGGAATGAGTTTGGGGAATTTGGATGATGAATCTGGAGGGATTATATTTTCCACCAAAAATGGAAAATCAGCATGAGCTTCATGCAACTCATTTGGATAATACACATCTACTTCAAGAATGTATCCTATGGGACTGTCATCTGGTACATTATGAATATTTAAATTTATCATTTCTTCTTGTGAGAGCCATTTAAAACCTTTTGTGGGTAGTGGTTGTGACATACTATGCCCATATAAATTTGTTGCATCCAAATACATTATAAAGGATGACTTTATACTTGGATCATAATTTGGAAGGTACTTATTATTTGCTATATGCATTCTATCAACACATTGACTAACACCCCCTCGAATCCCTTTTTTAAAGAAATGAATCATGTCAATTTCAGTCAATAGCTCTAATTCTACTTCTGTCATTCTAAGCATACAATCAAATGATAATGATGGCAACGTGTAATATTGAGCTGGATCTAGGTTATAAGTCTTTAAAGAATTTCTTCGAAATGCTTCAAAAACATCAGTTAAAATTAAAACATCAGTTTTCAAATATAAATCCGAATAGTCTCCTAAAGTTTTACAATTAAATAGACTCCATACTTTTTTCCCTCATCATATTCTAAATCTGTAATATGCTGATCATTTAGATCATCGAAGAATTGGTTTTTCGTGGGTAAATTAGTAACGTCTAATTTGTCTAAGTCAGAGATAAATCCATATGGAAACACACCTTTTTGTCTCATTAAACTAAATTCTTCTTCAGATGTAAAATGTTTGTGTGTTTCTAAAAAGGAGTCTGAATCTAAACCTTTACTTAACTCATCCAGGGATGCAGCTAAAAATTTGTAGCTATCTATAAATCTTAGACGTAGATATTTTTTTATGATTTTTCCTTCAGAATTCATGTAATCATGTACATATATGGATTTTGTAAATGAAATATATTTTTCCTTGTTTTCTGCAATAACATCTATTTTATCGCCATGATGACACAATTCCTTAATAAACATGTGACAATCATAACCACTTAGATTGTGAAAAATTATTGGAATGAAATTTGGTAATTGATGTTGTAAGTTACAAGTTGAATGTGCAGCTAAAAATCTTTTTTTTCCCGTTATGTGACAATGATCGGTTACTTTTTTATCAAATAAGTTAAAAGGTTTACCACAAATTCCACATTTGTCACATGTTTCCACTATGTTTCTTTCTTCAGGTGTTAGTGGTGTCATTGGGACTATATCTCTTAAATAATTATTATGAAGCTCTCTAAGATCACGTTCAATACATGCTTACAAATTCTTCTGCTGCGCTTGAACCACGGAATAATTTAAATTTTGTTAAATCATCATTGAATGAACATTTAATAAGGTATGCAAATGAATATGGTTTATGTATGATATTTTTGACTGTGAAAGAATTTAATGGATCTGGTTCACAACCTGCCATTGGTTGTAAAATTGATTCAAAGTCAGCATACACTACAAAGGGAACTGTTAGCTGTTTTTCATAACTTTCGAACTTTAACATGTTTTCTTGTGTTGTTTTTCCAAATCTATCAGTTTTTAAATCTGTAGATGGGGTTCTCGCGTAAACTTGCCCACAGTCATATTTTTGATGAAATATTAGTTTTTCTGCTGTTATAAAGTGTACTAAACAACCATCGCAAAAATAAAGTCTACGTTTCGACATTGATATTTGATTGGAAACCAAAGCTGAAAGATTTTTTATCCAACAATAATGTGTTCTATTACAATCGCTATTACATTCATGAGATTCTTCTTTAATTTTACAATCTTCACTTATGATTAATAAGTTTATGTGAGTGTCAAGTTTTCTCTTGGAATAGCAAAGTGGACCAACAACTTCATATTGAATTTTTTTATTTGCAAATCTGGTTTTCAATGTATAAACATTAATTGAAATATTATTGTTTTGTTCAAACCTAGATATATCAGTCAATTTAACCGGCATTTCCATACCTGCAAGATTTAAAACTGTAGAATAATGGGGGTAGGAAGAAACTCTGTCTACATGAAGTGAAACTGGGTATAAAGCTGATGTAACAGCCCATGCAAAACATGCATTATCCTGATTTTTTATATTCACTACAGCATGTTTAGATTCAATGAATTTGGGTAACTTGAAGTATGAATTGCCCCCAATAGGGCGAAACTTGTTGATGTTGATTTCCAAGTGTAATATATGTTGTAAAGTCCAACCTGTAAATAAATTAAAACATTATTAATTAAACAACCATATTTAAAAAATGTTTCACTGATTATTATTAAACAAAAATTATTTATTTTAGTAATGAGTAATCTTACCAGAATCTCGCTCCATAAACTCGCTCGCTTGGGAAATTATTTTATCTATAAAAAACTCATAAATATTATCCAAATCAGAGGCATCACACACTATTTTATTATTTGTGTTAAATGATTTATCAGCTAGGGTTTCTTTTGATTGGTGAAGAAACGTTGCAAATAATTCCATAGTAATTTTTATTGAGGTGTGTTTTGCTATATTTTCTTTTACTAATGTTAGACATTTGGGTTTTATCTCATAAAAAAACCTTCTGTAGTCTTTTTGCTGAGTTTCTGAAGCAATTCTATAACTTGCTATTCTGCATTTAAGACCACTTCTTACCACACATACACCATTGGAGTATGGTGCACATGAGTTATTTTTATGTTGAAGTGTTCTACAATGAGCAAAAAATTTATCTTTGGGTATGAAAATCTTGCATTCTCTACACATTTCCAATTGTTTATCACTATCTTTATCAACTTTTAAACTAGCTATTTTTCTTTTCTTTAATGGTTGCTCATTGATATTATCATCATTATGTTTATATTTGCAAGCTGTTTTATTATGTCTAACCATATTATCTTTTCGAGTAAAACTTTTGTCACATTTTGAACACTTCAACATGGTCACTTTACTTGTTACACCTTAAATTATTTATTTATTAGGTGTTTTCATCAACACCTCTGTTTTAACCACTATGCTTTTTTTATGCCCGTTGTTGGTTTTATAACAGACACCCCACTCCACCTCATTTTCTTCAGCTGTATCTGATAACTCTCAAATATATTTTTTTTGATCATAATTCACAGCAAAATCTAAATAGTTTGACCTTGAACAAAATTTACAACCAAATGTATTATTTTTTAATTTATTTTTGGTTTTGCAAAATATTCTCAAGGTGACATTGACCTTCATTTAACCTTGAACAAGATTGATGAGCAATTACATCTTTAACCTTGGAAAAAATTATACAGTGACCTTCATTTAACCTTGAACAAGATTGATGAGCAATTACATATTTAACCTTGGAAAAAATTGTCAACGATTCACACTGACCTTGATATAACCTTGTAATGGGTATATATATTTTACTCCTCATTTGGTAAACACTCATTCTTGCTCGATTTGTCTTCCTATAATGTCATCCACCGCTCGCCCTACCCTCATCGTTCGTCCGTTTTTGAAAAATGGGCATGTGCAGTGCAATTTCTGCAATGTCTGGAAACCGGTAGAGGTTTTTACAATTAATGGACGATGCGATGTCTGTACTGAGCAATATCAAAGAATTATGGAGAGGCAGAGCAATCCTCCATATTCACCCGAATCACCTGTCTACATCTCAGACAGTGATGATTATGAGGTGGTGGAGAGTGATGATGATGATTCTGATACCAATTATGGTGTGTGGGAAGTAGCGAGAGTTGACTCTCCTTCTGAGGAGATGTCTGATGTAGGAAGCGAAAGAGCTGACTCTCCTTTTGAGGAGGCTCAACGTTGGTAGTCTGGTTTAGTTTAATTGGGGTGTACAATAAAAATGGATGGTACACACAGCTCAGTGCGAGGTTTGGGGCACTGTGGCACTAAACCAAACAATTAAAAATTTTCATCTAACAATTCTAAAATGAAACCATTTGTAAAAATCCTATCTTTTGAATCACATCAATATTCAATTTTTAAATTATAGTAACGCAAATTTTGTTCATTTATGCACAAACTAAAGTTAAAAATGGTAAAAAAAAACGTTTTTAAGTTTCATTTTTATATACTATTCCATGCAATCTTGCTCTCTTATAAACAAACCAAAGTTTAAAAATTCTTTCTAAAAGTTTGTATTTTTTTTAAATTAGATCTTTTCTACAAATTGGTTTATTCTACACTATGAAATTTTACTCTTTTATAAACAAACTAAAGTTTAAAAATTATTTTTAATACTTTGTTTTTTGCATTAGCATAATATTCTTTTCTATATTAAAGTTTATTCTATAAAGTTCAACTATAAAATAGTAACCAAAATTAAAAAATTATACAAATTTTTTTGTTTGTTATTAAATTACCATAATGTTTTTTTCTTAATATAGATTTATTATATTTTACATATTCAAATTTTTTTTTTGTTTCATAAAGTTATATATTGGCTAACTAATAATTTTATATAAAAACTAAATATGTTACAATAAAAAAATGTTAAAAATTTAAAGAAAAGCATAAAAAAGATCTTTTAGCTTATTGTAGTCATTTAATTTTGCTTGGAATTCTTCCTCCACACCTTCGGTCTCTCTTTGTAGTCGTTGAATCTCTGCTTTTTGTAGATCCACTCTTTGTTTAAGCTGCTCCACGCAGCTTCTTTTCACCCGTAGGATTTGGATAGCCTGCTCTATCGTTTGGCTTTCTATTGTTGTGACATTTGCGGCTACGGTTTGTTGGACTAGCTGATCCCTCGATGTTGAGGGAATTGCTATTGGAATTGCTGTCGAAGTTGGAGCTGTTGATAAAATGCTTGTCTTCGTTTTTTTAATGTACTTTCTTTTACCAACTCTTCCATTTTTGATTTTATGTACGTCACGTTGTAGCTCCATTTGTAGCTGCGGCTGTGATTCTGGCTGTGGTTCTAGCTGTGGCTCTAGCTGTGGCTCTGGCTGCTGTTCGGCATGAAACTCATTCCCAATATCTTTTAACAAATTGTCGATGTCTTGACTGGTGAAATCATCCAAATCAATAATTTGCTGCTTTGAATTCATTTTCTACTAATTTGAAATTCGCTGTTGAAGTAAAGAAACTTTAATAGTACTCTTCTGATATTTATTTTTCTTTAAATACTTGTTGGGTGTTAGTTTAGTTACGGTAAAGTCTACAGAAAATAATATATCTAAAAAGCGGGCAAATAAAGCAATGTTAAAGATTCTGAAGGTTAAAAAATACACATCTTTACTATAATTTTGGATTATTTTTTTCAAGGTCAAAAATACTACTTGGACTATTCGTCTCTACATATAAAAACGCAACGATCGTCAAGGTCATTCAAGGTCAACATAATGACCTTCACAACTTTTCAAGGTCAACTATACTACTCAAACTATTCGTCTCTACATAAAACAAGGCAACGACCGTCAAGGTCATTCAAGGTCATTCCCTCCTCAAAAGTGGTCCAGCACCCGCTTAAACCTACTACTTATGCCCTGTACGTCCGCATCTGAAACACTTTACATTTGGAGGGGATCGTCTGCTTTCTTTTAAAGAATCAATCTTCTCTATCAGTGACTGAAACAGCTGGTTTAGCGTTTTTAAGTTGACCTCCTCTCCAGTGCTCATTTCTTCTCCCTCCTGAATTGAAACAGCTCTTACTTTTGGCCTGGACATATTATTTGATGATTCAATTTCAAGGGCTCGAATCAACACTTCACTGCTGTTATGGAAGCGTTCTCGACAAAGTAACTTTGCTAAGTCCGTGTCTCGCAAGCCGTTAATAAAGCGATCTACCGTAAAGGGGTCTCTGTAATTTTCTGGCATTTCTGGGTAAGCCAAGTACATCAGCCTCCTGATATCCGCTTCATACTCTTGTAATGACTCCCCTGATCTTTGTTGGCGAATATTTAATTCTGACCAATGCAAATTTCGTAAATGTTCATCTCCATATCTTCTTTCTAACGCTGCCACTAAAGCGTTATAATTCTGTTTTTTGTTCGATTGAAATGGACCGTAAAAGTCCCAGAGCAGGTTCTCGTAGAGCTACTAACAATGCTCTAGCTTTTTCCTCATCATCCCAACCATTTGCAGCGGCGGCAGCTTCAAATTGTTGTTTGTAGGTAGACCAGGAAGACGTACCATCAAAATTTGGAGGCTTAATGTTTTGGTTGGAATTCACAACACATCCCTGAGCTTTCATTTTGTTGTGTTCTTTTTGGAGCTGTATAAGCTGTTTTGACACGTCCTGGAATTTTTCTTCCATGGTTTGAAAAACTTCTTCTCTAACATTCTGTAGTTTGGTCTCCACTTTTTCTTCTACATTCTGCATTCTATGAGTTATGTCTTCCTTAAGGTCTTCGGTTGCTATCTTGAACTCCTCTCTCAGCTGTTCAGAGTTGCTCTTTATTTGATCGAAGTTTTCTTGAATGCCATCTAATCTTTGCTGAAATGTCTGTTTCATGTCGTTCTGGTTTTGTTCCATGGTCTGCTTCATGTCGTCCATGGTCCGTTTCATATCGCCCTGGTTTTGTTCAATGGTCTGTCTCATATTGTCCTGATTTTGTTCAATGGTCTGTCTTATATCGTTCTGGTTTTGAGCCATTTGAGCTCCTAGAGCCTGCATCATTTTAGTTAGATCTTCCATCTTTGCCGATCCTTGTCTAGTAAGCATCAACTTCCTGATAAATCACTTAAAACGTCTATTTTAGGGCTATAAAGCGAATGTCGAAGTCGGTTTTTCAATATCTCTTCCAATTCTTAAATAGAACCTAATGGAATGTTCTGGAATATACTGGTAAATGCTACTCTTTCTGCTACTAGGCAAATGTAGAAGTCACTTTTTGATTATCTCTTTTGGTTCTCGAATAGACCGTCGTAGAATGTTATGGAATATTCTAGAAATAATTTATAATTCTTACTTTTAAAATAACTAAGCTACTGTCGAAGTCGGTATTTGTATATCTCTTCTAGTTTTTGAATAGAACGTCGTAGAATGTTATGGATTCTTCTAGAAATTCTTTTTAGTTCTTACTTTTGAAATTACTAAGCTAATGTCGAAGTCTCTTTTTGGATATTTCTTCTGGTTTTCGAATAGAGCGTCGTAGAAAGTGATGGAATGTTCTAGAAATTCTTTCTGATTCTTACTTTTAAAATTACTAATCTAATGTCGAAGTCGGTATTTGTATATCTCTTCTAGTTTTTGAATAGAACGTCGTAGAATGTTATAGAATATTCTAGAAAATCTCTCTAATTATCAATTTTTGGACTGTAAAGTTAATGTTGAAGTCGGTTCTTAAATATCTCTTTTAGTTTTTGAATAAAACAATATCGAACTTCTTCGAATATTCTGGAAAAATCACTTACTGTTTTTCTGTCCAATTGTCCTATCCGGTGGTAATATGTAAGGGTAGTCTTTGCACTATTCAGTTCCGAATATTCTGGCAAAATCACTTACTGTTCTTCTTTTTAATTGTCCTAGCCGGTGGTAGTGTGTAAGGATAGTCGTTGCAATATTTATTTCTTTTAATCCCACTTCTGACACCAATTGTTACGGGTTCACAACGACAAATTAAAACTCGCCATTGTTGAAAACGATACGTCAATTTATTTCGACAAATTATGTACAAAAATACGCACTTAAACTTATTAATAACTTGCGAATAATTCACTACTTTAATCCGCCTATTAACTTCGCGATCACTACCATTGGTTATCTCTGACTGACCCTGGTGCGCGACCCCGGCCCTATATATATAGGATCGTCCATCTCTCTCGAACTTTCCGGCAGCCTTCGAAGTCCGGAAAGTTCTCGTATTATTACGACCGCAAGTCACAGATAACGCAACTAAAACCTAGACTAAGAATACAACCTTAAGATAAATCAACCTAATACTACACTAAACCTAAATAAATACCAATTATAAAAATAAAATTTAAATAACTTAAATTTGTAACAATATTAAGGAATTATTCCATTGCTTAATCAGCACATTTTCTTTATATAAACTCAAATCATTGTAATGTTAAGTCATTCTCTTTAGAATCGTTCTTAAGTACACGTTCAATTATAACGTTTAAGTCCTATATTGTATTTAATCAAAATAAAGTTTTTTAAAAAGTTAAAAGTAAACTTTAAAGTATAACATATATATCATAGTCAAGTTTCTGTTTGCCTTTTAGGATTTAGTTACGTTTCTGCTTTATTTAGAGTTTTAAAATTTTGTATACTTTTTATTAATCATATATTTTATATAAAAAACGTTTTTCAACCTGCCCGACAAATTTTATTTACATTCAAAAGTATTATGAAAGTCCAACAAAAAGAGATAAAAAATTATACGTTTTTAATAGTTAACCTACTTGAAGAAGAAATGCTGTGTTCCAATCCAATTTTGACAACATTTTAAGAAATAACTATATTTTCTGTTAAAACCCTTATAGTTTTTACCACATTTTCTTTTGGACTATTACAAAATTATTTCTTTATAAATCTACTTTATGTGTAACAGGGAAGTTTTGTTTAAAGTTTGTCGAATAAATTGGGAAACATTCTGTATATTTTTGGCACCGTGTTACTTTTTTAACATTGTTTAAACAATTAATTATTAATAGGATTAAGAACGTTAGTGTTTTCTGTAATAAATGATAAATAGGCTTAAGAACGTTTTTGTGTTAGTGTTTTCTGTACTAAATGAGACTTTTTTGAATAAATTTTTAATTTCAACCTGCCATTTCGAGTTATTCCAAATCGTATAGTTATAGAGATATTTTTATTAAGAAATTAACCATAGCTGGACATGTTGTGTTATCATTGGATTTAAAAAAATAAATTTAGATTTAAAAAGATCTACAGAGTAGGTAAAACATTTTTTAAAAAAATCGTTGCTAAGCGGGTATAGAAAGAAGTTTCTCTTGTATTTTCCATGGGCAGCTCGAAAGCTGTAAACCGACAGGGGTCCACGATCTAATGGTGTGATCTTGGACCTCCGTAAGTGTACAGCTTTCGAGCTGCCCACGGAAAAAGACAAGAGAAACAAAATCTTTCTACACCCGCTTAGCCACGAACAATTTTTGTTTTCTTCATTCACGAGTACTAAACTTTACGTTTATAAAAAATTTAATTTTTGTCATTTCTGATCTAAAAAATTACTTTTGAATCTTAATAATTTTAAAAAAATATGGTACCTACCTACTATTTTTTTAAAAGCTCTGTATAATTTTTTTTTTAAATTACCAACTTATTGTTCTCAAAAAAATGCAATATTCTGTCTCATAAAACATTTTCGTATAATTTCAAAAACAATGATTTTCTCAAAAAAGTGATCAATGACATCCTCTGTTTTAAAAGTAGGTACCAGCGAACCAAACCGATCCGCCATTTTGTTTTTTTTAAGTTTGAGTTAAAAATTGTGTTAAATGACCTCAAGCAATGTAATATTTCAAGTTTGAGACAAATCGGTTGGTAAATAAGAAAATCCGCCATTTTGGATCCGCCATTATGATTTTTTTAAGTTTGAGTAAAAAATTTTGTTAAATGACCTCAAGCAATGTAATATTTCAAGTTTGAGACAAATCGGTTAGTAAATAAGAAAATCCGCCATTTTGGATCCGCCATTTTGATTTTTTTAAGTTTGAGTAAAAAATTTTCGTAAATGACCACAAGCAATTTAATATTTCAAGTTTGAAACAAATCGGTTAGTAAATAAGAAAATCCGCCATTTTGGATCCGCCATTTTGATTTTTGGATCCGCTATTGTTGTACTAAAAAACGTAAATTGTAGTATTACCAGGTTACCAAACACTACAACTACCAAGATTCAACAGTCGACTTAATGAATTTAACTTTACTTAAAAAAAAACAAATTTCAAATAAATTAGTAAAAAAAAAATTTTATGTCACAAGCTTATATAAAATGCACTAAAAATTAAAAAATAATTTTCTAACATTCTAATATTATCATAATAATAAAAGCGATGGCCGACGGATGGAAATTTTGACGATGTTAGCACGATAAGATATCCGTATCAAATAAATATCACTACTTGCAAGAATCAATCTAGCAGAAAAATGCAGAGGTAAATAAATATAGAAGGGTTTATTCTAGATTATAATGAAATCGCTGATCGTGAGTTGTTTGTTTGACACACTTCCCATTATCCGATTTGGATGAAATTTAGTACACACATAGTGGTCCCATGACAATATAACATTAAGAAAAAAATATCCTCCCACCTTTACCCCCACCCCCTTCCATAGAAAAATTTGTTTTTGACACACATCCCGTTATCCGATTTGGATGAAATTTGGTATACATATAACGATCCGATTACAATACAACATTAAGAAAAAATATCCTCCCACCCCTACCCCCACCCCCTTCCATTAAAAATGCGTTTTTGACACCCTTCCCATTATCCGATTTGGATGAAGTTTGGTATACATATAGTGGTCCGATGACAATACAACATTGAAAAAAAAATCCTACCACTCCTACCCCCACCTCATCTATAGAAAAATGCGTTTTTGACACACTTCCCATTATCCAATTTGGATGAAATTTGGTATACATATAGTGGTCCGATAACAATACAACAATAATGAAAAAATGTCCTCCCACCCCTACCCCCCACCCCCTTCCAAAAAAAATTAGTTTTTGGCACACTTCACTTCAAATGACTTTTATAAAATTTTGTATATGCATAAAGGTCCGATGGCATACAGCCCAAACAAAAAGTATATTTCTACCTCTACCCCCACCCTCTCCTTCCCCCAATAGAAAAATGAGTTTCCAAACAACTCACGATCAGCGATTTCATTATAATCTAGAATAAACTCTTCTTTATTTATTTACCTCTGCATTTTTCTGCTAGATTGATTCTTGCAAATAGTGATATTTAATTGATACGGATATCTTATCGTGCCAACATCGTCAAAATTTCCTTCAGTCGGCCATCGCTTTTATTGTTATGATAATATTAGAATGTTAGAAAATGATTTTTAAATTTTTAGTGCATTTTATAAAAGCTTGTGACTTAAATTTTTTTTTTACTAATTTATTTGAAATTTGTTTTTGTTAAGTAAAGTTAAATCCATTAAGTCGACTGTTGAATCTTGGTAGTTGTAGTGTTTGGTAATCTGGTAACACTACAATTTACGTTTTTTTTTACAACAATGGCGTATCCAAAAATCAAAACGGCGGATCCAAAATGGCGGATTTTCTTATTTACTAACCGATTTGTCTCAAACTTGAAATATTACATTGCTTGAGGTCATTTACGAAAATTTTTTGCTCAAACTTAAAAAAATCAAAATGGCGGATCCAAAATGGCGGATTTTCTTATTTACTAACCGATTTGTCTCGAACTTGAAATACTATATTGCTTGAGGACATTTAACAAAATTTTTTACTCAAACTTAAAAAAATCAAAATGGCCGATCCAAAATGGCGGATTTTCTTATTTACTAACCGATTTGTCTCAAACTTGAAATATTACATTGCTTGAGGTCATTTGACAAAATTTTTTACTCAAACTTAAAAAAATCAAAATGGCGGATCCAAAATGGCGTATTTTCTTATTTACCAACCGATTTGTCTCAAACTTGAAATATTACATTGCTTGAGGTCATTTAACACAATTTTTAACTCAAACTTAAAAAAAAAACAAAATAACGGATCAAAAAGGCGGTTTTTTGTTATTTACTAACCGATTTGTCTCAAACTTGAAATGTTACATTGCTTGAGGTCATTTGACAAAATTTTTTACTCAAACTTAAAAAAATCAAAATGGCAGATCCAAAATTGCGGATTTTCTTATTTTCAAACCGATTTGTCTCAAACTTGAAATATTATATTGTTTGAGGTCATTTAACAAAATTTTTAACTTAAACTTAAAAAAATCAAAATGGCGAATCCAAAATCGCGGATTTTCTTATTTACTAACCGATTTGTCTCAAACTTGAAATATTACATTGCTTGAGGTCATTTAACAAAATTTTTTACTCAAACTTAAAAAAATCAAAATGGCCGATTCAAAATGGCGGATTTCCTTATTTACTAACCGATTTGCCTCAAACTTGAAATATTACATTGCTTGAGGTCATTTACGAAAATTTTTTACTCAAACTTAAAAAAATCAAAATGGCGGATCCAAAATTGCGGATTTTCTTATTTACTAACCGATTTGTCTCAAACTTGAAATATTATATTGTTTGAGGTCATTTAACAAAATTTTTTATTTAAACTTAAAAAAATCAAAATGGCGAATCCAAAATCGCGGATTTTCTTATTTACTAACCGATTTGTCTCAAACTTGAAATATTACATTGCTTAAGGTCATTTAACACAATTTTTAACTCAAACTTAAAAAAAAACAAAATGGCGGATCCAAAATGGCGGTTTTTTGTTGTTTACTAACCGATTTGTCTCAAACTTGAAATGTTACATTGCTTGAGGTCATTTGACAAAATTTTTTACTCAAACTTAAAAAAATCAAAATAGCGATTTTCTTATTTACCAACCGATTTGTCTCAAACTTGAAATATTACATTGCTTGAGGTCATTTAACACAATTTTTAACTCAAACTTAAAAAAAACAAAATGGTGGATCCAAAATGACGGTTTTTTGTTATTTACTAATCGATTTGTCTCAAACTTGAAATGTTACATTGCTTGAGGTCATTTAACACAATTTTTAACTCAAGAATTTACAATATTGTAAGTGATTTTCATCGAAATATAGTAGAATATTTAAGAGGGCTAGCACATAATTACCAAGTAGATCCATTGATACGCAAATATTCAAAATGGCCGTGGAAGTTATTAAAATTTTATAAATCCGTTCTATATGCTACATATATATAAAAATGTTCTGTCTTTTGAGATTTTCAATTGCTTAATTTATATATTTAATTTATTTATATATAAATTTTTATATATATGTCATAGTCAAGTTTCTGTTTGCCTTTTAGGATGAAGTTACGTTTCTGCTTTATTTAGATTTTTAACATTTTGTATACTTTTTATTAATCATATATTTTATATATATATATATATATTTATCGGTTTCACAACGTTCTACGTCTTCCGATACCCAATCTCCACTCGTTTCTGTTTGCCCATAATTCATCATCTAGGCCTCTTATTCTTATTTCACTATCTATTCCTTCTCTCCAGCTTCTCCTTGGTCTTCCTCGTTTTCTTCGGCCAGTTGGTTTCCATTGTAATATTTGTTTAGGCAGTCTTCCATCATCCATTCTTTGTACATGTCCGTACCACACCAGTTGTTTTGTTCTTATATCATCCACTAGAGTACGTTCACCCACTGTCATAATTTCTCTTATTCTTTGATTGGTAACTCTTTCTCTTTTTGATTTCCCTGCTGCTCTTCTCCAATAGTCCATCTCCGTAGCGGAAAGCATTTTTTCTGTTCTATCTTTGATTGGCCATACTTCTGAGCCGTATGTAATAATACTTTTTACAATGGTGTTATATATAAGCTTTTTGTTATGTTTTGATATACTTTGGTCCCAAATTATTCCATTTAATAAAGTTATTGCTTTTCTTCCTTGTACGTTTCTATCTTTTATAGCTCTGTCTAGTGTTCCATCAGCTGTAATTTTTAGACCCAAGTATTTATACTCATCACAGGACTGAATTCGCTGCCCAGTATTTAAGATTAGATCCTGTTTCGTTCCACCAATACACATATACTCTGTCTTATTGATATTAACCTCTAGTCCCCACTTATTGTACTCTTCTATTAGTTTTCGTGTCATATATTCGAGGTCGTCATAATCCTGAGCCACCACTATCTGATCATCGGCGAAACATAAAGTATACAAGGTGGTTTCATTCAACGGAATTCCCATGTTTTGGCATTTTCTCTTCCAGACTTTAAGGACCTGTTCCAAATATATCTTGAAGAGCGTAGGCGAGATACAGCAACCTTGTTTAAGACCTTTATTTACTTGAAAGCCTTTGGTTAGTTTTGCTTTTATTTTAACTTTTGCCTTACTATTGCGGTATAACTCTTTGATGGCCTTAATTAGTTGTACGCTTATGTTTGTCTTTTCCAACGCTTTCCAAAGTAGATTTAGTGGTATACTATCATATGCCTTCTGCAAATCTACGTAAAGCAGATGGAGCTCTTGTCCGTATGCCATTTTCTTTTCAATAACTTGGGTTATACAAAAGAGATGATCTGAAGTCGATCTACCCGCCCTGAAACCAGCTTGTTCTTCTGCCTCCATATCTTTATATTCGCTCTCCACTTTATTTCTTATTATTTTGCCATATATTCTGCTTAGCGTACTAGTTACAGATATACCTCTATAATTGTCACATATATCTTTCCTTCCTTTTTTGTGTATTGTGGATATATATGACGTTTTCCACTCAGTTGGTACTACAGCTCCATTTAAATATCTTTGGAAAAGATTCCGTAATCTATAAAACAATTCTTCAGTGCCATATTTAATAAGTTCAGCTGGGATATTTCCGGGTCCGGCAGATTTACCGCTTTTTAAGGTTTTGCACACTTTTTTGACCTCAGATATTGTGAGGGGTACTGGAGATCCCATCGTTCTAATGATATTGTCTCTTTCGTCTTCCTTGAATTCTGCTCTATCTTCAGTTAAAAGTTTTTTAAAATGCTCATCCCATTCTTTGTCTGGTATTGGTGAAATAATATCTCTGCATGTTTCTTTTTTGATCGATCTTATAGTTTTCCAGCTTTCGGTACTTCTCCTACCTCCTAAGTAAGAATCTATTTTCTGGCACTTTTGCATCCATGATTGATTCTTCTTATCACTGATCATTCTTCTCACCTTTGATTGCGCGATTTTGTATTCTTCTCTGCTTCTATCTGTCTTTTGGGATAAGTACGTGTGATATAATTTCCTTTTTTCCTCTATTTCACTTTCAATCTCAGCATCCCACTAGTATGGTTTTGTTCTTTTAGGAGTTTCTTCCACTAATCCTAGTGCTTCTTTTGCAGCTTGATGGATGCTTAATGTGATACATTCGTATTCCTCATCTGGGGTTTCACCTGAACTTGAATTAAGTTTTTCGTTCAGTCTCCCCCTGTATAAGTTTTTTACGCTGTCATGTTCTAGGCTTAGTAGATTATATTGACAGTGATCAATTTCCTCATTCACTGTATCATCAAGATTTTGTTGATGGAGGCTTCGGCCTTGATAAGGAAAGAGAATTTTGGTCTCCAGAAAATAGTGATCACTTCCGCATGTTGATCCACGCTTTGTTCTGACATCTTGAATTTTTAGTTTTGTCTTTTGTTTAGTGATAAGATAATCAATGACGGATTTCAGGTTTTGTGAGGGTTTGGTCCAGGTATATTTGTGTATTTTCTTATGTTGGAAAAAACCGTTTTGGATTTTTAGGTCTAATTGCTCACATACTGTGATAAGCCGGTTTCCATTGTCATTAACAACATCTTCTCCATATTGGCCAACTGTCAGATCCTTTACTCTGTTACCTGTTCTACTATTTAAATCTCCCAATATTACAATTTCTCTAGATGTACTTACTGCTGATATTTCATTGTGGATTTCTTCAAAAAAATTGTCTTTCACGGCTACATTTGCATCGTCATTATACGCATAGATTCCAAAAATCGTAAGTCTCATTCCTTTTATTGTTATATTCATTCTTATTAGCCGTTCATTTACTGCTTCCCAGTTGGTGATATATTTTCTAAATCTTTTGTTGACCAAAATAGATACTCCTTGTTGAGCATGTTTTTCTTTTGCCACTCCGCTATAGAAATGGTCATACTGTCCTAGGTTTTCAGATCCTTTTCCTTTCTTCTTCGTTTCTGTTAGTACAGCAAGGTCAACCTTCATTCTGCTGCACTCATGGACAATTTCATTCACTTTTCGACTCATTCCTTGTACGTTCCATGTACCAAAAATCATATTCCTGTTTCTTTGCTTGGTTCGTCTTAGGTTTTTCATTTCTTTCCGAGGCGTTTGATTGGGTTTTTTAACAGTGTACGTTTTTTCCGGGTATCAGAGAGTTAGTCTAATGCCCCAACCCCCAACCTGGAGGACCAGGTGATTTTTGATCGAGGTTTTCTTCCCCTAGCCTTTGACGATTCCAACGCCGGTACTACAAGGCAGCATCTTCTTCTTTTATACTATCCCTAAAAGAAAGGGTTGCCACCTGCGCTATGATCACCGTACCGAGGTCCATCCTCTCCGCCTTTCATACCGATGTGGTCTTCTCCCGTAACCCTGGGAATGGGACCCTAAACAGGTGCTAGCTCTCCGGGTCAGAGAGTACCTGGAATCTACGGAGGGCAGGGGTCGATTCATTTCCCCTGATAGACATCTGACGAGGTCTACCCCGTACCCATATATTTTATATTTTATATAAAAAACGTTTTTCAACCTGCCCGACAAATTTTATTTACATTCAAAAGTATTATGAAAGTCCAACAAAAAGAGATAAAAAATTATACGTTTTTAATAGTTAACCTACTTGAAGAAGAAATGCTGTGTTCCAATCCAATTTTGACAACATTTTAAGAAATAACTATATTTACTGTTAAAACCCTTATAGTTTTTACCACATTTTCTTTTGGACTATTACAAAATTATTTCTTTATAAATCTACATTATGTGTAACAGAGAAGTTTTGTTTTAAGTTTGTCGAATAAATTGGGAAACATTCTGTATATTTTTGGCACCGTGTTACTTTTTTAACATTGTTTAAACAATTAATTATTAATAGGATTAAGAACGTTAGTGTTTTCTGCAATAAATGATAAATAGGCTTAAGAACGTTTTTGTGTTAGTGTTTTCTGTACTAAATGAGACTTTTTTGAATAAATTTTTAATTTCAACCTGCCATTTCGAGTTATTCCAAATCGTGTTATCATTGGATTTAAAAAAATAAATTTAGATTTAAAAAGATCTACAGAGTAGGTAAAATTTTTTTTTTTTTAAATCGTTGCTAAGCGGGTATAGAAAGAAGTTTCTCTTGTATTTTCCGTGGGCAGCTCGAAAGCTGTAAACCGACAGGGGTCCACGATCTAATGGTGTGATCTTGGACCTCCGTAAGTGTACAGCTTTCGAGCTGCCCACGGAAAAAGACAAGAGAAACAAAATCTTTCTACACCCGCTTAGCCACGAACAATTTTTATTTTCTTCATTCACGAGTACTAAACTTTACGTTTATAAAAAATTTAATTTTTGTCATTTCTGATCTAACAAATTACTTTTGAATCTTAACAATTTTTAAAAAATATGGTACCTACCTACTATTTTTTTAAAAGCTTTGTATAATTTTTTTTTTAAATTACCAACTTATTGTTCTCAAAAAAATGCAATATTCTGTCTCATAAAACATTTTCGTATAATTTCAAAAACAATGATTTTCTCCAAAAAAGTGATCAATGACATCCTCTGTTTTAAAAGTAGGTACCAGCGAACCGAACCGATCCGCCATTTTGTTTTTTTTAAGTTTGAGTTAAAAATTGTGTTAAATGACCTCAAGCAATGTAATATTTCAAGTTTGAGACAAATCGGTTAGTGAATAAGAAAATCCGCCATTTTGGATCCGCCATTTTGATTTTTTTAAGTTTGAGTAAAAAATTTTCGTAAATGACCTCAAGCAATGTAATATTTCAAGTTTGAAACAAATCGGTTAGTAAATAAGAAAATCCGCCATTTTGGATCCGCCATTTTGATTTTTGGATCCGCTATTGTTGTACTAAAAAACGTAAATTGTAGTATTACCAGGTTACCAAACACTACAACTACCAAGATTCAACAGTCGACTTAATGAATTTAACTTTACTTAAAAAAAACAAATTTCAAATAAATTAGTAAAAAAAATTTTTAAGTCACAAGCTTATATAAAATGCACTAAAAATTAAAAAATAATTTTCTAACATTCTAATATCATCATATTAATAAAAGCGATGGCCGACTGATGGAAATTTTGACGATGTTAGCACGATAAGATATCCGTATCAATTAAATATCACTACTTGCAAGAATCAACCTAGCAGAAAAATGCAGAGGTAAATAAATATAGAAGGGTTTATTCTAGATTATAATGAAATCGCTGATCGTGAGTTGTTTGGAAACTCATTTTTCTGTTGGTGGAAGGACAGGGTGGGGGTAGAGGTAGAAATATATTTTTTGTTTGGGCTGTATTGCCATCGGACTATGGGAAAAATTTTACCAATGCATATACCAAATTTTATAAAAGTCATTTGAAGTGAAGTGTGTCAAAAACGCATTTTTTATGAAAGGGGGTGGGGGGTAGGGGTGGGAGGACATTTTTTCAATATTGTTGTATTGTTATCGGGTCACTATATGTATACCAAATTTCATCCAAATCGGATAATGGGAAGTGTGTCAAAAACGCATTTTTCTATAGATGAGGGTGGGGGTAGGAGTTGAAGGATTTTTTTTTCAATGTTGTATTGTCATCGGACCACTATACGTATACCAAATTTCATCCAAATCGGATAATGGGAAGTGTGTCAAAAACTCATTTTTCTATGAAAGGGGGTTCGGTGGTAGAGGTGGGAGGATATTTTTTTCTTAATATTGTATTGTCATCGTATATGTATACCAAATTTCATCCAAATCGGATAACGGGATGTGTGTCAAAAACAAATTTTTCAATGGAAGGGGGTGGGGGTGGGGGTGGGAGGATATTTTTTTCTTATTGTTGTATTATCATCGGACCGCTATGTGTATACCAAATTTTATCCAAATCGGATAACGGGAAGTGTGTCAAAAACACATTTTTCTATAGAAGGGGTGGGGGTAGGGGTGGGAGGATATTTTTTTCTTAATTTTGTATTGTCATGGGACCACTAGGTGTGTACCAAATTTCATCCAAATCGGATAATGGGAAGTGTGTCAAAAACGCTTCACAAGATTTGATAGATAGTTAGACAGAACATCTGAAGCTAAATAAAAGCATGTACAAAATTGCGTAAAGGATTTTTAAAGATGTTTTTATATAAATAATATATTTTATTTTTCATCTACACATTTTGTCAAAAAAAATTTTTTTAGTCCGGCGCCGAGTTGGCTGGCGCCCAGTTGGCGGCGCCGAGTTGGCCAGGCGCCCAGTTGGCCTGGCGCCCAGTTGGCTTCGCCGAGTTGTCGGCGTCATGTTGGCGGCGCCGAGTTGGCGGCGCCCAGTTGTGTCATTCCGGGCTTGTCATACTTAACACAAATCATATAGTTCGATATTTTTTTTCAAAAAAAAAACATTCCTGATTTCTTTCCCGGGATCCTAGACGATGTGTAACTAAGCCGAACCGAACCGAACCGAACCAAAACGAACCGTACCGAACCGGTTCGGTTTGGTACGGTTCGGTTTTACACCCTGTAGGATCCCCGGAAACATTTCAGGAAAGTTTTTTTTTGAAAATATATGTTAGAAAGAGACCCCATAGTCAAACCGGTTCGGTTCGGTTTAGTTACACACCCTCTAGGACCCCGGAAAAGAAATCAGGAAAGTTTTTTTTTAAACTATGTAGTAGCGATATTTTGAAACGCGCTATTTTCGATCTTTTGTACTTTCGATCTTTTGTCTTTCGATCTTTTGTTTTTCGATCTTTTGTATTTTCGGTCTTTTGCATTTTCAATCTTTTGTTTTTCAATCTTTTGTACTTTCGATCTTTTGATTTTCAATCTTTTGTGGTTTCGATCTTTTGTCTTTTCGACCTTTTGTATTTCGATCTTTTGTCTTTTCGATCTTTTGTTTTTCGATCTTTTCTATTCGATCTTTTGTCTTTCGATCTTTTGTCTTTCGATCTGTGTTTCGCCACCCTACGATATCTATTAAAATATTCGCGCCATAAGCATATTATCTAATTTTACACGTCGGCTCACAGATGGTCTAATCACTTAAAAAATTAGAGTCTGGTCGCTTGCCTTCTTTGCATGTGGTGGAGATTTATTTGATTTCGTCACTTGGAAATATTATATTATTAAAAGTATTTGTGACAATAAATATCTATCAGATAATTATTTTGTTTTGTTTAACTAATTTGATTGTGGTTAATATGAGTCATGAACATCATATCATTAACATAACCAAAAGATTTCCAATTTTACCGTGTAGCCTAAGATGACATTTCAATCATCTGCTTATTACTATAGATAGTATGTCATCTTAGCTTAAAAATAAAACAACTTTAAAATTATGTCTTATTAATATCGAATATATAAATTATGTTGCCACCTTAAACAAGGAAAGGGAGAGGACACGTAACATCGCATTACGGACCGTCGCGTCGCAGAAAGTGTGCCCAAAAATAAAGATTTAGATTTTGTGCTAATACGAATTTAAATACGCAGGTATTTTTGTGGCATCATAATGTTGTTTTGTTCAGCTTTTGGTTGCAAGAGTCGAAGTGAATAGAAAGTATCAGGAATAACGTTGTATAGGTAAATCTTTACAGGTAGAAATAAATATAGCTTCAAGAAAAAAAGACATTGTATTAATTGTATACTGCCTTATAGAGCAAAATTGTTTTGTTCTGTCGAAACTTGATTTTTTTATAAACAAACAGTAATGATTTATAGGCATATTTCAGTTAGGATTCATTTTTGATTAACTAATTTATGAACTAATTAAGCATGAAGGACGACAAGTATCCCGAGGCGTACCTAGGCTTTGTTTGTTTTTAATATTATATACTACACTTTAATACTCTTTTTGCTTGTTTCAGATTTCCCTTTAAAAATGGAAACAAATGTGGCTTATGGGTTACAAAAATGCATCTTGCTGATTGGTCTTCCACAATAACAGGGCCTATTAATAAAAACTATCCTACTTAAACGGCAGTAACAATTATTGTCATATATTATTTTTTTTAGAATGCTTTATATTTGTAGTTTATGATTTTTATAATTTTAAATTTGATGTAATTTGAACTATGGCTTCAATTCGTTGAAGCTACTTTAGTTTATTTATAGTTGTTTATTGTAAACTTTTGATTGATAGGTTCTACTGAATAAAGAAATTTTGAACTTTGAGCTTTATAGCTATTTATTAATTTTCTTTAAAATACAAATTTTATCACAAAAAAGGCATGTTTTTTATTTATTGTAATGTATAGTGTAATTTAAATGATACACCATGCTTACAGTATTTGTTAAGTTTGAAGAGAGGGCAAAAACTGTATATTTGAAAAATTTGATGTCAAATTATTTTGTGATGCACTATAATCAAAAAATATTCTAATGCTTTTTTCCAAAAAATTAAATGTTGAGGAGATACAGTGTGGTCAAGAAACCTTTGCATTAGTTATAAATTTGATAATTTTTTATAAGTGAATTTAAATTTGGAAAAAAAAACAGTTTAATTTTTGTTGATATCGGCCCTTATATTTTTGGAAAAAAGAACAGATCTCCCCAACAAACAAATGTAGCTTGTGGGTTAACAATATGCACCTTGCTGATTGCATGGTCTTCCACAATAACAGATCCTATTAAAAATCACAGAAAATCTATTCTATTTATAGGGCAGTAAAAATACAATGGCGTGTCGTACAGGGGGCCAGGGGGGCGAACGCTCCCCCGCCCGTCAGCGCTTGGCGCCCCTGGCGTCCTTTGAGAAAAAAATAGAATTAATAGCGTTATTATTTTTTTTAAAAATTGTAATTTATTTGACTCTCATACCTATATTTGCGCCGCTTAAGGTCTAAGACACGCTACTGTAAGAATAGTGTCATTTTTTAGTGTTTAGAGCTATTTCTTAATTTTCTTTAAAATACAAATTGTGTCATAAAAAAAGGATGTTTTTTATCTATTGTAATGTATAGTGTAATTTAAATGATACACCAAAGTTTAATAGTTCGGGGCCTAAGAGGGAAATTTTGGGGTTTGTCTGCATTTTCGCGTACCGTAATGAAATTTGGCACAGAGGTAGTAGACACCTAGAGATGCAATTTTAGAAGTGGTGCTCTGATAGAACCCAGAGCAGGACCCAGATACAGGGGCGTACTTGAGGTGGGGCAGAAAAAATGTATAAATTAAATATGAAACTCATTTCGCGTACAGTTTTTTGTTTGTTTTACTTTACAGCTTGTAAATCCACAAAATTTAGACAAAATAAAGTTGAGAAAACGGTTTTTTTGAGGGGGGGAACAAAAGGAGGGAGGATAGACATTGTTAAAATCCTCAGAGTAATAACATATAAAGAGAAGTAGTAGGTTTCGGCGGTTATTCATTCATTTGTTGGTAAACAGTGTAGCTTTTCCGCTGTTGCCGCCTCTTCTGCCTCTGTAAAATTTTATAAATAATAAGTAAGGTTTTACCAAAATATATAGTGCTTTGAGTTGGTTAGGCTATTCAAACCGTGCGATAATTTGTCATGCGCTTATTAGCCCGCGTCGCATCGTTTTATGCTGTGTATTTCTTATTACAATCTGCGATAAAACCTCATTTAGACAACATAATTTATGAACGGCCCCTTTTCCCACATTTTTTTCAGGACGTGGCAATAGGTGTATGACATCATATTACGGATTTCGTGTTAGCGGGCCGGGTTTCGTTTTGAGCTACTTGGACTATATCCCTATTAGTCATTGTTCCAACAGTTTTAACCGGTATTAAAGATATTCTATTTTAGTATTTAAAATGCAACTTTTCTGTTTGGAGAGTTAAAGCACTATTAACCATTCAAACGAAAATTTCATAGGATTGTTTTAATTTTCTCGAAGTATTTAGTAGTTTTGTAGTTTTTCTGTGTGAAACCACACAAGCGTCTTGGAATTAAATAAATGGATCCATGACGGATCTGATTAGCCTTCCTAGCCCATTAGCACACTCCACGTTCTATCAACCTTGAAAACAGTTTTTTGTAAATATCTCCGAAATGAAAACTCCTACGAACTTTTCGGTTATAACATATTTTTTGTTCAAAAAACGCGCGCTACTATATTCCTAAAACCGCATATTGATGCGACGTTCCATTAAAAAGTTAGCATTTTTTAAACTTTTTAACTGTCAAAAAACTGTTATTAGCATTCACGAGTTTTGACTAAAATCTAATCAGCTCGTTGCAGTATCGAGTACTCTTTTACCTGAAAATTTCATGTAAATCGGTAAAGCGGTTTCGGAGCTATCGCGTTACGAACAGATATACATACATACATACACACACAACACAGACAGACATCACGACGATATTGCTAGGGTAGGTCAAAATACACCCAAATAACACATTTTCGGTGTTCAAATCACTCTCAAAAAACATTTTTTTGTCGAAAACAATACCTTCTCTAGCCGTTGCTGTGCGGGCTAGGAAGGTAAAAAGGGGGCGGGCCGACTGCACACCAAGTAGTATAAGTAGTAGCCTTTAGACTGGATTGTTTAGTTTACACTTGAAAACGGTTAGATATACTTACTTACTGAAACGTCCTGTTTAAAATAAACCAACACAAAAACCTTTCATGTAAAAAAGAGCCAAGTACGCGAAAATGGCATTCCGTAAAAAGAATTGAGATAAAGTAAGGACAAGTTCTCCGATACAAATTACATAATGAAAGATTTTTACTAGTTGAAATGTTTTTCTAAACTTTGCTATTACAGCCAAACTTCTTTATGTTCAATTTAGCACTGTGCCTGAGTCATTTACAGCCGTAATAGCCAAGTTTAGAAAAACATTTCCAAACTAGTTTCTTACTTTCATTTTGAAATTTGTATTGGAGAACTTGACTTTACTTTTATCTCAATTCTTTTTACGGAATGCCGCGTACATGGTTATTTCTACATTAAATGTTTTTGTTATGATTTCACTTTTTTTTTAAAGGAATTGGATAATATTTAATTTTTAAAATAGTAAAATATGCAGAATATTGTTCAAAACTTTTGCAATGCCTTCCTTAAAATTTTAAGGTCTTTTAATTTTTTCCCATGGTTTTATCGTAGCTGCTATCAGCCTTCGAAAGCTCAGCTCTCTAGCGTTTCTGAAAGTGGACAATGTTATTTTTGCATAACTTTACATGTATAGGGGAGGGAAGTAAATTAAAATATTCGTGTTTTTACATTTTTTCCTATAGTTTTATCATAGTTCCTATCAGTCTTCCAATGCTCAGCTCTCTAGCGTTTTTGGAAGTGGGTAATGTTACTTTTACATAACTTGACCTTTATAGGGGAGGAGAGTAAATGAAAATTTCTGGTGTTTTTAAATTTTTTCCCATGGTTTTATCATAGTTTCTATCAGCCTTCCAAAGCTCAGCTCTCTAGCGTTTCTGGAAGAGGGCAATTTACATTTATAGGAGAGGGAAATAAATTAAAATATTGGTGTTTTGAAAATTTTTCCTATAGTTTTATCTTAGTTTCTGGAAGTGGGCAGTGTTACTTTTACATAACTTTTCATTTATATGGGAGAGAGGTAAATTAGAATTTTGGGGTGTTTTTTCCTATAGTTTTATCATAGTTCCTATCAGGCTGCCAAAGCTCAGCTCTCTAGCATTTCTAGAAGTGGTTAATGTTACTTTCAAATAATTTTACATGTATAGGGGAGGGGAGTAAATTAGAATTTTGGGGCTTTTTTCCAGGGGTTTGGTCATAATTTCTAACAGTCTGCCAAATTTCAGCTCTGTAGCATATGTAACAGGGGCCTGTGTGTGACAGTGGTACTGTCACCTCAAGTGGCCAAGGCTTAAATGTTGTAAGCTACCAACTTAGGCTACAACTTATATAAATTATAAAATGATTAAATGTTACTATATGTTATTAAATTTACACGATCTCGAAAGGGAATTTGGCGGTTCTTGGAGGAAAAGTATGCTATAAACGTTTTTCTCAAATGTATAACTAATAGGATAATCATACATACCTTTTCAATTTTCTTCTTGCAGCTTCACACTTTCACTTCTAATATTTATTATTTAAATATCAAATTTTTACTACCATTGAACTTTTATATTCAAATATTCACACTTCTTAAACTTTTAGGTTTTATAAACCTTTTATATATTTGTTGTAAATATATATATTTATCAACATCTTAAACGTTGATTGAATGAGTGAAACTATTCAATCAACTGTTTAATTTACATAATGTTACTGTTTAGGTTTGGGATATGTTATTAATTAAAAATGCCGATTTTAGGGCAACGAATGGTTTGTATTTTGTTGATAAAAAACCATAAAACAGTTAAACACATTATTTCAAAACACTGGAAACAGTAATAATTAATGACTTTAAAATCAATAAACTCTAAAAGAAAAGACCAAAATAATTATGAATATCAAAGTTAACAGTTTTATACAATGTTAAAATAATTGATAAATTTCCCCAGTTGAAATAAAACCCCCCCCCTTAAGAAGTGTGAGTGAAAGTGTACCGTACTAGGCAAAGGCAAACTAAAGAGTAAACTCCCTGACGACTTTCGAAAGTTTCCCGTCTCAGTTAAAGCGACCCTGCGCTTGAAGGGACAAATATCTTGGCGTTGATTGGCTAGAATTCTACTCCCTTTCGCTTTGGCGAGAAAGAAATAGACTGCGCTTTAAGCGCTCCACTAAGAGACGAAATAGCAATGCAAGCCAGACTGAAAAACCCGTTAGAAAGTAAAATTATACAGTGTGTTTGAAAATAGTTTAAAATTTGTTTCCAGTTACAAAATAAGAATTATTTTGATGTTAGTGGCTCAAAGGACATATTAGCCGAATACAACTTTTATTAAAATACAGCGAACCTGAAAACATGCCTAAAAACAAGTCGCCGAGTTGCCATAAATTTTACTTAATCTTAACCTAGTCTTGCATATAATTAATGCTTGTTGATGACAAAAACAATATTTAATTAAAAATCTTTAAAAACTTATAAATGGCAAAAATACCATTTATGCTCAAATCCCGTTTTGTTACACATATCTGGAAGTACAGTAGAATTTTGATGATCTACACATGAGTGAATGAGTCAGTGAGTGAGTGGCAATTTCGACGTTTTTTGAAATTTCGTAACTACTTTACTACCTTATATAAGTCCATGAAACTTGGAAGGGTTGTTAACTCTATGAATGTCTACGACTGTGCAAAGTATGAGATTCGTAGCTCTTTCCGAAGTAGAGTTTTAGATAGGTCAAATATGGGCTGAAATGTTTCAAGAAAAGATGGTACGGCTGCGCGAACTTGGCGAGGCACTGCCGTGCTCTCAGATAAAGACAATGGAAGTTCAAAGTTTTATTTCTACTCAATCATTGTCTACGCGTTTCAAACAAAAGATTATTTTTTTACTTATATAATGGCAACAAGTTTAATTAGGTGGGTCCTCAAGTCGTGAACGGTTAGCCCAGATATTCCTAAGCTCTAAGGTCGACAGTAACAGTAACATATGTTTGCATTAAATGCAGTGTTGTCTTGGCCGTCGGACTCGGTATATTGAATTTTTGGTGTTTTTTTCTGTGTGCTGAGTTTTATTTTTGTAAAAAAGAACTTAGTTGGACGTAAAAATAAACAAAAAGTGCTATGTTTCTAAAAATATTGTGAAAATTCAGCTCAGTGTGGTTTTTTCGAGATGATTCCAGTGACGCAGCTATGTTGCTATCGCCGGGGATTCTGCAAATTCTAAGTTTTCAGGAATGACCGCCACGAATAGGCAAAATTTACACGGGGCCGCGGTTGACTTCTTCTCTTTATATTATTATTACTCTAAGTTAAAATCTTATTTCATCTAAAGTGGTCGTGTGGGGTATCGATTTCTAAATAATTTTGTATTCTAAACGAAAATAGATATAAATTAAGTCAATACGTCAAACTGTTCATATGATGGGGGCAATTCTTTAAAATTTGAAATAATTTGAAATAATCTGACAAAATTTGAATCGACAGATTTTAGGCGTAAATCTTGGCAACATTGCATTTTCAGCTTTGTGTAAAACGTCTTACACCACACGGTAATGGGCCAACTTAGGAAATTTGGAAAAATCCAAAAATGTAAAATATGCGGGAAAATTTAATCTAAAACCTACCTTGAAACTCGGCTAATGATAAGCCACAAGTTCTTAATAAATTGTATTTTTCCGGGCACCTCATCATACAACGGTTTTTCTTTCTGGCACATTTGACAACTGTCAGTCACAGATCACCAAGGAGACTGTCAGTTACGAAATGCTGCCGCTTTTGCCAATTAGGCGCTGACTCGTGACGTAGGTTGACATTAGCACCCCATTAGCACCCCGACACAAATTGTAATTTTGGAACATACTCATTTGCATCTCTTTTTAATGCACAGTATATTCATTTTATTGCTGTCCAACTCATGGCGGTGCACAGTGGGCTCCCGGATTTGATTTTTGACCAAAATTAGAAAAATAGGTTTTGTCTCAATATTTTGTTTTGAAATGAGAAAGAAGTAATTATCAATCAAAATAGCGAATCCAAAATGGCGAAGTTTTCTATTTGTGAACCGGTAAGTATGAAATTTAGTGCTAATATTTGCTTAATGTGATTTTTGACCTAATTTAAAAAAAAAACTTATTTACCAGTAGGTTTCAAATTTGGAACCTTGGCGTGTCTAAAGTCGTTGAGTATAACTATTGAAATTGATAAATTAAAATTGAATTGAAATTGAACCGATATGTATAAATTGGAACTTTGGGGTGTATAAAGCCGACAGATTTCTCACTGAAACCTAGAAAACATATTATGGCGGATCCGAAATGGAGAACTTTTACATTTATGAACCGATATGTATTAAATCTGGAACTCTGCGGTGTTTAACGTGTAACCAAAAAAAAACTTGCACGGCGGACCCAAAATCTTTATCCTATACACTATCCTATATTTATAAACCGATTTGTGTCGAATCTAGTACTTAGATTATTTAAGGTTAAAGCTCACCGTGTAATGTGGAAAAAAGCTGCGTTGAAAAGGATGAGGAGTTTACATAACTAACTAACATAAGCTAAAAATCAAACTAAAAATTAAAAATATTCAAAAAAGTTAAACGGTATTATTTTTTGGCTCTACCAAAAACTAGGAAATAATACGAACGTAACCCTGACTTTGTAGCGGATCAGGACCTGCAAGTTTAATGACTGCATAATCAAATAAGAATGATTTTTCTAGAAAAATTTGTTTTTAAGTGCAACAAAATAAATATTTTTTTAGCGTCCACTTTTTTATACTAGTTTGTTAAAAGTCAGGTTTGGTAAACTGGTGATGATTTAAAATAGAACCGTTTACCTTAAAAGCTTTTTTACCTAATTCGTCTTTCATAAACAATCCACCTGTAAAAGTTAATTTTATCTGTAATTTTTGGTTTTTGAGATATTGCAGTTGGTCTTTATTAGGAGTGACCATATTTTTATTTGATTTTTGAAATGAATATATAGTTAGTATTTTTTTATACATTATTTATATTTTTTATTAATATATATTTTTCAATATTTATTTGTTTAATTTAGCCTAAAGTGCTGTAAAAATAATAGACAAAAACTTTTGTAGCAGCAGATTTTAAAGCACAATTTTCGAAAAATATGTATACATACTTTTTATAAAAATAAAAATTTTAAAAAAATGGTTGATGAGGGAAGCAAAATTTTTGTCCAACATTTATAAGAAATATATGTTTTTATAGAATTTCATAAATGTCTAGCAAAAACCATTGTCTGACCTGACCAACATCAAAATTGATATCAAAATGCACAGGTAGAAAGTCTAATTAGGGGAAAGGGGGGCAAAATGGGATACTTAATTTTATAGGCCCTTTTCTCCTATTAAATGGTCACCAGTGCATTCGTCATTTGAAATTAAGTTGGCTAGATACGTTATCTTTAAGTTCTAGTTTTCAGTTTAAACGATTTAGAACTCCATCATACTTTTATTTTTATTTTTGTAAGAAGTTGCCTTTGGTAAAATAGGGTGCCTATGTGGCGAAACGGGCGGGGCGGTTGTGTAATTTAGAATCAATATTTTTGTAAGACCAGTCTTATTTATTAAAATACTAAACAAGTTAAAAATACTTATTTAAAAAATAAAAAGTTGTAATATATTGTAAATACATTTATAATAATTAAATTTAGTAATTACAAAATTTATAAAGAATTACAACGACCAAGTCATCGCTGTCGACTCTCCTACACGAATTTTGCGTCAATTTTTTGCAAAGACAACATAAAATACGAGTTTAGTGATGCTATCAAAAAACAAAATTTTTTTTTGGGGGTATAGGTTACTAGGTATAACAAGGTCCCCATTTTGCCTCCATGAAAAAACCCCGTATTGGCCCAAATCACCAGTTAAATTCAAACAAAAATCATACATAGTAAAGGACTAATCTTACGGGCGATGCGTTTAATTATGAATAATACATAAACCCACTAATCGTTCAATGTAAACAAAATTTTAAAAAGTTTGTAAAAAATGTACTTACTGTCACAAAATGCACAAGCTATTTCTACAATAAACAGCGCACAACATCACATGTTGAGCAAAAACCAACTTAAGCTCAGCCGACCGGCACCAATCATATTGCAGAGAGTTGAACCAGTTATAGGAATAAAACATCTGATATTAAAAGGTTTTAGTTTTGCGCAATTTACTTAAAGCTGCGATATCACGTTTTACACGCGTACCCCATTTTGCCCCCCTTTCCCCTACCTTTTTTTACAAGATTTATTAAAATCTGGATCAAACCGCCATACAAATATGGTACTTTAACGCGTTCTTTGAATGGAAAAATTACACTTCTAAAAAATAAGTGAAAGTTACGTCAATTAAATCATAGTTTTTTTAAGGCCTGCTGGACTATCTACTCTTTTTTGTAAAGGTATTAAGAAGTTTCAGTATGTTTTTAATTTAACCCTTTTTGGCCAAAAATTAGATCTGCGAGCCCACTGTGTGCATTAGAAAATTCATTGACGATGATTGTCAAAATGGCATGACTGTTTTAGATTTGATGCGTCCGTCCCACTACTTTGAGTTAAAAAGAGAGAGTAAGTAGCTGGATGACAATGTGTGAGTTTAGTAAATAAAACGAGTAGACCAATCTTTAGTTATTAAACTCATGTGTGTTTAATATTATTAAGCGCCCTTACTAATACATTAGTTTAAAAAGAGATGGTAAATAATCGGATCATAATGTGTAAGTTCAGTCAATGACACGATTAGATTAGTTGTTGGTACGTTCCGGAATCATATTTTGTGTCGGGGTGCCGTGCTACGTCACAGTCAGCGCCTTATTCATTGATCCCAAGTGAAACAAACAAAGGGACCGTTCACAACTTTTGTTTCACTTTTTAGAAATGTTATTAAAATATTATTACGAAAAACTCTTACAACGCAATGTGCAAGGTGGTACCTAAGGGGGGATCAGGTTAGGTTTTAAAGTATATTACACAAAAAAAGGCACCTGATCTGGTCAGGTTAGTTTTTATTATTATATCTAATAACCCAAGCTTTCGACATTTTTGACTTTCAACATTTTGTAATTCTGCTATTTCGCATATTGACATTTTGTAATTTATATATTTTTAAATAAACATTTTGTGGTTTCGACTTTCTAGATGTATAAACACACACACACACTCCTCGGGGAGAAGAATATTGATACTGTAATCTTCCGCCAGCGGCGACTGTAGCCGGAATGGGACAGCTGGGCGCCGCCAACTCGGCGCCGGACTAAAATATTCTTTTTGATAAAATGTGCAGATGAAAAACAAAATATATTATTTATACAAAAACATCTTTAAAAAATCCTTTACGCAATTTTTTTGAAATTTGATTTTGTTAAGTAAAGGTAAATCCATTAAGTCGAGTGTTGAAATTTGGTAGGTGTAGTGTTTGGTAACCTGGTAAGATACAATTTACGTTTTTTATTACAACAATGACGGATTCAAAATGGCGGATTTCTGTATTTTTAAACCGATTTGTCTGAAGCCTAAAAGTTTGCAGTGCCTGAGAACACTTAATACAGTTTTATCCTCAAACTTAAAAGATTCAAAATGGCCAATCCAAAATGGCGGATTTTCTTATTTACTAACTGATTTGTCTCAGACTTGAAATATTACATTGCTTAAGGTCATTTAACAAATTTTTTCCTCAAACTTAAAAAATCAAAATAGCCGATCCAAATTGAAAGTTTGCAGTGCCTGAGCACACACACTTAATACAGTTTTACCCTCAAACTTCAAAAATTCATAATCCCACATAGCACAAAAATCACATCAACGTTAAATTAACGTGAACAAAAATAACAAAGTTTTTTTTACTTGAAAACAACCGCATAGATGTAATATTTATTTTGTTAAATCTACATGCTTAAAGATAACTTAAAAACAAGGAGAAATCAAACTATAAAAATGTACTTTTTGCTGAAGTTTTTGGTGCTGAAAAGTCCCCCATAACATGTTCTAAAACACCACTATATTAAGACTTCTCAAACCTACTAACTTTCTGCGTCTTTTTTGGTCACGTTTTTTTAATAACATTTTTTTAACTTAAAAGAGACGCGAAAGGAAGTTATTAAAGTTCACTAGTTTAAGACTACAACACTTCAAGAATTGTCTAAAGATGGCGCTCAAGGCAAGACAAAATATCTATATATCTATCTATATACAATATGTTTTTTTTAAAATGCTAAACCAGATTTTTTAACAGTAAACACTTTCACAGAATATTAATGTGTCTTTATCGTGTGTCTTTATCGTGTGTCGTTAATAACAGATGCGTCGTGATCGTGGATCAGGGATCAGTTCCTTAACAGGTTTTTGGAGTTTAGAGGCCAAAGCACTGCCTGATAGATTTTGTCAAAGTGAAAAATCCCGACAATAGGTGGCGCTGCTGCTAGTAAAATCTAAAAAATATTCGGTAGAAAAGCAATGCAAGTCACGTTTTAAAATTCGTGTAGAAAAGGCGTGAATCTAATGTGATTTTAACATTGATAAAAATCACGTGAAACTAACGTAAAAACATTGCTGTTTTAATTTGATAATGGCGATATTAAAACGCAGATTTTAGCGACGTTATTTTTTATAACGTTAATGAATGACCTATTAAGCTTGTTTTCATATATGAAATAAACGTTTTTTTCTAGCAGATTTTAAAATCAACGTTTCTTTTTCTCACGCCTTTTTTACGTGTTAAACACGTGATTGTGCTATGTGGGATTTCGAATCCAAAATGGCGGATTTTCTTATTTACTAATCAATTTGTCTAAAACTTGAAAGTTTGCAGTGCCTGAGAACACTTAATACAGTTTTATCCTCAAACTTAAAAAATTCAACTGTATTAAGTGTGCCCAGGCACTGCAAACTTTCAAGTTTCAGACAAATCGGTTTAAAAATAAAGAAAGTCCGCCATTTTGGATTCGCCATTTTGAATTTTTTAAGTTTAAGGATAAAACTGTATTAAGTGTGCTCAGGCACTGCAAACTTTCAAGTTTCAGACAAATCGGTTTAATAATAAAGAAAGTCCGCCATTTTGGATCGGCCATTTTGATATTTTTAAGTATGAGTAAAAAATTTTGTTAGATGACCTTAAGCAATGTAATATTTCAAGTTTGAGAGAAATCGGTAAGCAAATAAGAAAATACGCCATTTTGGATTCGCCATTTTGTTTTTTTTTTAATTTGAGGATAAAACTGTATTAAGTGATCTCAGGCCCTGCAAACTTTCAAGTTTCAGACAAATCGGTTTAAAAATTAAGAAATCCGCCATTTTGGATCCGCCATTGTTGTAATAAAAAACGTTGTAATAAAAATTGAAGTGTTACCAGGTCACCAAAAACTACACCTACCAAATTTCAACACTCGACTTAATGAATTTAGCTTTACTTAACAAAAGCAAATTTCAAAAAAATTGCGTAAAGGATTTTTTAAAGATGTTTTTGTATAAAAATAAATCTATTTGGATTTTCATTTACACATTTTATCAAAAAAAATTTTTTTTGTCCGGCGCCGAGTTGGTCCGGTTAGACCGACTGTAGCAAGTATTTCTAACAACCCTATCCAGAACCTCATGGGCCGTCACTGAATAACAGCAGTTTCTATATGGGAGGACCCCCCAGAAGAAAAAACTATCTACGTGCCTAGCTTTGATAACAAAAGAAAAATACTCTGCCAATATATGGCCCCCTAAGCTCACACTAGGTACTTTAGTTATAGTGTACGTGTACTATAGTTATAGTGTGCTAATATAACTAAAAACCAAAATATATTTTATTTAACTCCAGACTATATTACCTTTTGTTTGATACCACACAAGTCATGTTTTGACTTAAACTCAAATTTTTGAAATATACCCCCACCCTTTTTTTTAAATAAATTAAAATGTATTTTGTTCAACTCCAGACTCAATTACCTTTCGTTTGATATCACACACGCCATATTTTCACATAAACTCTAATTTTTGAAAACTACCCCCACCCATTTATTTAATTTGTGATCAATGGACTTTGTTCATTTTTAAATGGGACCATCTCGACCCAAGACCCAGCCTAGGTACCAAATTTCATTAAAATCGTCCAAGCGATTTTTGAGTTATGCGCGTTGGTGGTTACAGACAGACATACAGACAGACAGACAGACATACAGACAGACAGACAGACAGACAGACAGACGACGCAACAAAAAAGTTTCAAAATCATCTGAAAAGCAAAGATATATAAAAAATTTTGAATTCGGAGCAACTTTTTTTTTCTCGAAAAAATTAGGATCACCATAGCTCACACTACTATAGTATAGTAGATGTGAGTTAAAATAATCACAACTGCAATACTTTGACCAAAGTCACCACCTAGTCAGATTTTTCTGGCGGATTTTAATGAAATATTTTGACTTTCCCATAAAAATCCGTTTTAATATAACGGTGGCAACAGCGTGGAGCAAATTTTGTAGCGACCCTTCCACGACATGAAGTTATTCCCTCTTTGTTAATTTTGCCGTGGAAAACAAAGAAAGAAAGTAAATTTAGCTGACCTCATAAAGAAAACGAATAAGAATTACAAATCTGACAGAATTTGACGTTATTTGCACAGCTTACTAACCACAGAAATAGATTAGACACCCCCATGTTAAACTCTTAATACAATTAATGGCATTTGAACAGCGCCATCCCATAGCTGTCTGTTTGAACTAATTTTTGCCCTCTGCGCCTTGTATATTATTATACAGGTCAGTTAGTTTTTAATTTTTTGTTGAAATTCTTTGTTTTTTGAAAGATAATAAAATTATGTAAAAAAAATAAGTCCACATTTTGCATAATAGAATAAAAATTTATTTTAATCATAATTTATATTAATATGAATACATTACAAATCAGTAACTATTACACTTACACCGAACTGAACCGTAACACAACAAGCACCTCTCATTCTAAACCTTTTTTGAGAGAAGTCATCGATCTGCTCTGCAAGATTTCACTTTCGCGTGATAAAACGCAAACACACTGATTTTTTTTGGATTTTTATCTCAAAAGAAATGTTAACAAAATTCCACTTGAACGCGAATATAAAAAAAATCTTCGCGAAAAACAAATTTGACAAGTTTTAATGTGTTTTATCGATGTGCACATCAAGTGCTTGACAAATTCAAATTCCAAAAGACATTTAAAGACACGCAGGATACAGGGCTTAACGGTACATTTTCTTAGGGTCACTGCATCCTGGAAGCCTGGCGTCTCCCAGGGGTAGCGACACCAGTGTCAAAACCGTACTCAAAATTCCATAGACGTTCGTGAAAAATACTCATTTTTATACAGTCTGAGAAAAAAAAATGTTTTAATAGAATTCGTTTTTATACAGCTTAAGAAATAAAAAATATGTTCCTTGAGTTTTTGGGTTGTGAATATTTATTGTAGGTATATTTAGTGTTAAAAATCATTTTCTTTTAAATATTATTTGTGTTTTTTGTATAAAAATAATACGTAATAAATAAACAGGACAGAAATACATTTGTATGTTAAATGTTTATTAATACTATAATATATATCAAGGGACAAAATGAAACTTTAATCACAAGGATAATACGCTATGTTTTGCACTGTTTAGTTTATTTTTCAAGTTTATTTTTCAAGTTTATTTTTCTACTTTTTCGGTGTTTTTAGGTTTTGTGGTTCTTTTTTAGTCACTTTTTATCCCGATTTTTACATTTTATCAAAAGACAAAAGAAAGCAAAAAACAGTTTGAGTTTTAGTAAGGTTCGGCTTTAATTACTTATAATTTTATAGTACGTTTCATACAAATATCTTAATATTATTGTTCGAAAGCATAAACTTCGAAAATCATTTTCTTCAAACCGAAAATTGTTCGAAAACGTTTTCTTCAAAAGGAAAATTGTTCGAAAACGTTTTCTTCATCAAACAGAAATTTTTCGAAATCATTTTCTTTGAACGGGAATTAATTCGAATTAATAATTTTTGTTCGAAAATATTTTTTTTAAAATGGAAAAAATTTCTTTAAAAAAAATTTGTCGAAAAAAAATTTTTAGACCTGGCTTGCCAAACTTAACACAACTCATATAGTTCGACTAATGGTGTCTTTTTCTAACAATTTTTGGAAACAAAAACTTCCCTGACTTCTTTCCTGGGATCTAGGATGTGAAACCAAACCGAACCAACCGAAACCTATTTTCGAAAAATGATTTCCCTAAATCTGCTTTCCGGTCCTCATTTTGGAAGGTTGAAATCGGTGATACTCTAACCTTTCTCAATTGACCACATAGGGCGTAGTCAGGGTGGGGCAGGGTGGCGCACTTGCCCCACCCTGGCTTGTCACCTGCCCCATCCTGGCTTTAGCCAATTTAGTAATACGAGAATTAAAGGGAAAATAAATATTTAATTGTACATTTTTTTGCTTTTTTGCCCCACCCTGAGCGAGACCCTGACTACGCCCATGAATACGTTTGCGATCAATTGACAAAGTTTAGAAAAATACCAATTTCGACCTTCCAAAAGGAGGAAAGTAGACAAATTTTCAGACAGTTTAAGATTCCGGGAAAGAAGGGTTTTTGTGAAAAAATATGCTAGAAAGACCTTGCCTTAGTCAAACTATATGAATTGTGTTAGGTTTGGAAATCCAGGTCCAGAGCGTCTTTTTTCGAAAAGCTTACTTTCGAAGAAAATATTTTCTCTTCGAAGAAAATGTTTTTGAACAACTATTGCTTACGAACAAATTTCCGTTTGAAAACAAATTTCCGTTCAAAGAAATGGTGTTCGAACAAATTTCCGTTTGAAAAAAATGTTTTCATAAAAATTTCCGTTCGAAGAAAATGTTTTCGAACAAAGTTCTGCGACCCGTCGTGTTGCTACCCCAAAAAAATACATAGAGATGGTAAATTAAAATTTTTTGTCCTTGAGTTTTTATTGGATGTTGATTTTTTAAAAACTTTTGAGTGTGTGTGTGTACCTGTTCTCTCTTACTTCTACTTTGTTTTGCAATCATTACTGTGTAGCTACTTTCGATCTTTGTTTGGACCTTTTGTTTTTCAATCTTTTGTATTTTCGACTTTTTGTACTTTCGACCTTTTTTTCGCCGCCCGCTTTTTTTTGAACACTAATAAAAGTAATAGTAGGTATAATATAAAATTAGGGCGTACAGTGTTTACTTTTAATCCCACGGCGGGAGTTTTCATGTCCGACCAGAAGGAGGGCTATAATTTGCTAAGTGACTAAAAGGGACTTTAATGCCAAGGTTTATTTTTATATACTAAAAATTGTAATAATCATAAACTAAATAAATAGGTATTAAACCACTTACCGTACTGTAGTTTTAGCACGTCAACCCCCCGTATATAATAAAATAGTGGGCAGTGATAGTTGTCATGGCATTACATTAAACAAAAGTCACTCAGATGCTAACAATGAAGAAAAAATAATATTTATTTCATAACAAACTAAATCAGTTTAGTCGAGAAAAAGTTAAAAATAATAAAGCATATTCTTACTTTGAGATGGGCATGGAAAAGGCCACCGAAGAAAGCAGCTTTCAGTACCGAAAATGATGCAATAAACAGAATTTCGAAAATTTCACCGTTTCCTGGTTTACATCCTGGAGAAGTCTAGAAAGTTAAATGCTTCGTTTATATGGTAGCAATATTCTATGCCGAAGGACACAATAACAGTCGAAACGAACCAAGTCATCAGTAAAGTACAGTAAGCTTACGGCAAGCTGGAAGCAACAAAATAATCGTTAGCTCCTTTTTGTTTTTTTGTATTATGATAAAATAAAATAATCCAAAAACCTATATTTTGCCTTTATGGTTTTAAAGAAATTACTTTTAATCACTGGGGACAAGAAATACTACCTTAGCCCATGAAAAAAGGGATTAAACGTACACTTTTATTCCCTAGAGAGCATAAAAAATTTATTTAGAATATATATAAAACATGCAAACTATATTTTTGGTTTCTTGCGATGTGTGGGTCCTAACACAGGGTCCTAATAAATATTGAAATCATGAAAAACTTAGTTTTTTAGGTTTGTTTATTTGGACAGTCAAATTTATATACCGGGTGTGACGGACAGTTCTTTACGTAACATTTGTAAACCATTTAATTTTTTTGAACATAAAAAAAGCTACGCTCCTGACAGTGTCAGATTTGCGTTTTTCTTAAATGAGGTTATGTTTGGTGTCGCTACCCCTGGAGACGCCAGGCTTCCAGGATGCAGTGACCCTGCATTTTCTGCTGGGATAGCTAAGGTCACTCATCGTCAAGCAAGCTTTACAGGTAGCGAAGCAACGTCAGGGTTTCTGTTTTTTGGTTATTATTTTTGACATGTTTCCTCGGTTTCGCATTGGCGGCTCGTTGTTATTTTAAAAATGTGGTTTTAACACAGTCTAAAGATTTATTTATTATTGATACAGTTTCAAGATAGTTTGCGGCATAACTTTTTAATTCTAATTACATAAATATGTATAGTTTAGGTACCTTCATACTGTGTAAAACAACATTGTGGCCTATTAAAATGCGTTGGGTGACATTTGTGGCAACCTAAAAGACGTTGCCGCCATTTTGTGACACTGTCAATAGAACAATAATGCTGTGCCAATTTGTGACACTAAAATCAAATTACTAAGTAACTAAACAAATATCTGGAAGCAGAACTGTATTTCCCAGCTACGTGAAACATTGATATGCCCGGTAACTTTTATACAGTGGAGAAGGGGGGGGGGGTTCCGAAATAAAAAAATTTTAAGCGCCACAGTGTTTTAATATCAATGTTTTACAAAGAATATCTTATTTAAAATACAGTTCAACCCAAACGTTGTAGCCAAACAATGAAACTCTACTTACTTCCGAGGCTTCCAGAGTATTTGTGTAATTAAAAAACCAAAAAAAATTGACTAATAAACAAAATAAAATTGTAAAAGACTGAATTAAGATGACAAAACTAGAGGCATGTTACAGGTAGATGGACTCCTTTAACAGGTCATAGTGTACCTACATATGAGTCAGTAGTGTAAGACTCCATTATATAAATGATTGGAAAAAAATATACACTTACAAAATCATTCCGTCATAGGGGAGATCTGGACCAAATATCTGCTGTCAACATTCTCCGTTGGGTAGAATGAAACAGACAGCAACCCAGTCCGAGATCTACCCCATGAGGTAAAGCGATGTAAGGAAACCACTAAAAAAAAATATAATCTCATCTCTCTTTTGTCTCTGCAAAGTTGGTTCATTGGATTGTACAAATAACACAAAAATTTAGTTCATCTTGTATATTTTAATTCGAGACCTAGGGGTAAAAATAGCAAATTATTACGAAGGAAAAAAAACTAAAGGTGAAGCCAAGTTGAAACAAACTCTTTCAATGGTACAGTACAATTCAGATAAATAATTATGCCGCAAAATTTTGGTCATGACGTCATACCTTATCTTGCGTTTAAAAGAAAAGCAAAAGTTGTACTTAACGATATATGGAAAATTATATGAAAAGAAAAATTATATCTAAAGCTTGCTCCTACCTTGGTCCTTGATTATTGTAAATAAATGTGTGTTTTAGTTTATAAACCTGGAGTTGTTTCCAGACATTCCCCTACTACTGCTGCTCTGGTTTGTTCTCCTCCTGCTACTCCGGGTCTCGATCTTACCGCGCCTCCCCTCGTGCTTGCTTAGCACATGGTGCTAGGGCAGCACATGATGGTCAAAATGTTCTGGACTTCGCCCGAGCGTAAAACCCCTTTCCAGGGCTACAACTGGCTCGTCGATGGAACAGAACCTCGTTCCACCAGCACAACTGTCCCGTCGATGGAATGGACGGTGCGCTCTTATTTCCCGTACAAATGGCGTAGGCCGACTTAAATCCCCCTCAAAAGGGTGTGAGCGTCACTTTAGATTACGCCTAACACGAGGGACTCACTCTTCGCAGTCTCTGGGACAGAACCTGCAGCCACTGCAGTGCCACTAACCAAAAAAACAATGGCGATCCCAGAGACTTGATGCCGACCCAGCCAAAATTCGTTAGGAAAGAGACAAGGCACTCCGTCGAGAACACAAAAAAAAATGAAGCCGCCGGAAACCGCTTCGTAGATGTGGTGGGGACAGTAAAACGCACAGTACCAACCTAATTTTCCCGGTTAAATTCAAATAAGGATGCGAACCCATTTATAAAAAAAAACGCTCTCACCGAAAAATAACTACGGTTTGCGACACTGAAGGAAAAAAACCCGCGGTTTTCAAACTAACCAATGAGGAAATACACCAATACTTCCATACCGGTATATAGGGGCAGCATCGACCAAGGGGATATTGAAAATACGTAAAACGCACACTGAGGTGTTGTCGGATCTATTTCCACGGTTGGAATTTTTATAACAAGGACGTCGAGACACCCTCCATACATAGACCGAACATTTGCCTACCGGACCCCTGCCAAGATAGCAAGTAGGAGGAAAATAACCAGCAGGACTATAAGAAGCTCAGCATTGAAACCATCAACTGTAAAATCAATTACCGGAGATCAGAGCATGCAGCAAACCCAGGAATATTCGAACATTCAACCAAATTCCCACATGAGTAAAGCTATAGTAAGTGTAGAATTTAGTTGTATTTTAGTTACAGTTTTAGTCAAAAGCTTCCTTTGCTCTTTATATATGCTTTCTCTAAGATCTATATCGTTTGATGCCATTTTTGTAAAACATTTCTACATTAATAAAGTTGTTTCTGAACTTGAACCTAAAAATACACACTACTGCTTAAACTCGGCACAAGAGTATTCAGATGTTAAGTTTGCTCACCACTAGCTAGCCCTACAAACCCTTCAATCCGACTAACTGAGCTAGTTATTAACTTTACATAACTATGATTATATATAAATTTATATAATATAAAAATACGATTTTGTTTACTCTTTTAGTCCTGGTTTTTATTCCTCGTTTATCTTCCATTTACGAAAGTGCATAACTCGTATTTATTTTATCTTCTCCTTATCAAATTAATAAAGATATCAAAGTTGGTGGAGCCTCGGTTGTTACTGGTCAAACCGTGGACCTAAATATGTTTTCGTGCTATCACAACTAGCTATGAGGTTCGGATTGTCCCAATATCCTCGAAAATAAACGTAAGCGAATGAAATGTTCATCTAAATGTTTCCTTCCTGTTACTGAAACCATTTGTGATGCGGCAACGCCGCCATTCCCCAGCAGAACAGCTGTTTATTTTCGTGAACGTCAAAGAAAATCACAAAATTCCACAGATAAACAAAACAATCAAAAGTTTCAATGTGATTTCCCGAAACCTGTGATCCCGAATTCCAACCACGATGTCCAGATAATACGGTGTGCGTAGTGTCCACAGTAATTCGATGGAATGTCTCCTTTATAAGGTAACTTTTTGGACACTATATAACCTCCAAACCTAGCTCTATAAAATACCCTTAATTTGTGTACAGAAAGACGAGTCGAAGAGCCTTGATTATTTACCTGAATAAACAAATATGTAACGTTGCCTTAAACGTAAAAATGACACGTTACAACATCTTCAAAATAAAACAGAACCGTCAATGCGAAACCGAGGAAAACATGTAAAAAAAATAGATAAAATATGTAACAAAAATAGATTATTTTGGTTATTTTTTAAAATTTATTTATATAAGTACGTCCCGGGAGACTTATATGTGACAAAATTCTCACATTAAAATGCAGCGTTTAAAAGAAACATTACTATAATATAATATAATAACCAAAAAATAGAAACTCTGACGTTAGCTTCGCTACCTGTAAAGCTTGCTTGACAATGAGTGACCTTAGGGATAGCGCCATCGCGGAGCTATCTTCCTGAACTAAAAATACGGGGTGTAGCGCTAAAAATATTTGGCGGGAAAGCCGATTTGTAATTACTATTTTTTAATTGGTGTACTGTGGTTATTTGACATTTCTGTTTCTGTGGTTAGTGGTTTTCTGCTCTGAATTTATTTGCAATTTTTAAATTAAAAATTTAGAACGATTAGGCCTTTTTACTAAAAAAAATATATTATATCGTGAAGCTACATCTAACAAAAAGTGGGAAATTGCATTTTAGGTAAGTTTTTAGGTTTAAAAATTGCCTTTTAAAGGAGAAATCTTAACTGACAGATTTCTTCACATTCTTTCAAATTTCGCCAGATTTTTGAAATGTAAAGAATTGCCCCCGATATATCAAAAATTGACACCTTAAATGTATCTGTTCTGAGATCTACGCCAGAGAATATTAAAAACATCTAACCAAGCCTAACCTAATAAAATTTGATAAATTAATTAAAAGTGGAGTTTCTGGAATTTTTGAATTTTATTATACAGAGTGTTGAAAGTTAAGTCGGCACTATTTACTTCGCTAATATTAGAGATACAGGGTCGGTTAAATAGACAAAATTGTGGTATTATTTCCTGATTACGATGGTGATGAACGAAAGAAAATCAAATGACGAGTAGGTATACATTTAAGCTAATAGAAAGAACATTTGGCTTTAAACAAAAGTTATTTTATGACTTTTTCTCTTAAAGTCAAAATTAAAGAAGTTATTAACAACTTTTCTAATCATAGGGGATATAGGCTGTGGTATTTAAATCTATGGAAAGCTGTCTTTATTTAGAAAATCGTTAATATTTTTTATTTTTACCTTTAGGAGAAAAAGTACAAGGACAACTTTTGTTTAAAATTAAATTTTCTATCGATTGAAGGTACTATGTAACGGTACTATGTGTTAAAGCGAAAAAAAAATCTTTAAAATTTTACTTTTTACTGTAACTCATGTACGCGTTTTTCGACTTTTCTTTTGTTTCCAAAATTTTATGTTTTTAGTGGAATTAAATTTTTTTCATGCCTTAGTGCATGTATATGATTAGATGTATGCTAACCAGCGTTTTGTTTATATTTAAAATCTTAATTTTGGTTTTGAATTTTTATTGTTTTTTGAAATAAATTGAGTTAATGGACTGTAATGAATGTTTGTATTAACTTCTTTGATACACTTTCAAAACAGTAAAACTAAAAACAACTTTACAGGATGAAAACTTTGAATACTAATTATAAAAAACACTGATTGAAAAAATTTTGTTTGCAAAACCGGGCTGATAATTTTGACACACTGTCACCGCTTCAGGCTAGCCAATTGTCCAGGTAAAATAATTTAAACTTCTTGGCGCGAACATACTGCCCCCGTTGAAAGGTTCCTTTCAACAAGTTGTTGGTAGAAAACTTACTTTGTTAACTGCTCTTTTATAGGTGCCATTGCTTGTTTTTACCTCTACCACTCTGACAAGACCATCATTGCCTGGAAAGACATTGGTAATGCGTGCTCTTTTCCATTGGAGGGGTGGCAAATTTTCATCTCGAAGTAGAACCAAATCTCCAACTTTGATATCAATATTGGCTTTTTGAGTCCATTTACTTCGATTTTGTAAACTGGTTAAATAGTCTGTGGACCACCTTTTCCAAAAATGTTGGGAACATTGCTGAATGTGCTGCCATCTAGTGAGGTGGTGTCTGGGTGTCTCATTGTAATTTGGGTCTGGTGTGCTTATCAAAGATTCCCCCAAGATAAAATGGGAAGGTGTGAGGACCGTAAGATCATTCGGATCATTTGAGGAGGGAACCAAAGGCCTTGAATTTAATACTGCTTCTTCTTGCACTAGGAATGTATAGTATTCTTCGTAGGTGAATAAAGCAATGCCAGTAATTCTTTTGATATGATGATTGATGATGATTTCAAAGATTTTACGGATGATTCCCATAGGCCTCCAAATGTTGGGGACCGTGCTGGTATGAAATGCCATGTTATTAATTGATTTGCTGCAAAATCTTCAACTCTGGACCAGTGATCTTCTGATTTTAAAAAATCGAACGCTGCTATTAGATCTTTGTTAGCTTTTACAAATGTTGTAGCATTATCTGAATGAATATGATTTGGTTTTCCTCTTCTGGCCATGAATCTTTTGAGTGCAGATATAAAAGCTTCAGTGGTTAATCCAGTAACTAATTCTAAATGGATACATTTTGTCGACAGACAAACAAATACTGCGATGTAGCTGGAAGTTATGTGAACTCTGCCTCTACGATGGCTTTCTTTGATTGATACTGGGCCGGCATAATCTATGCCAATATTCTGAAATGGCCTTGATGGAGTAACTCTTTGTTCAGGTAAATCACCCATAAACTGATTTATAACGGAAGGTTTATTTTGAAAGCATGTGGTACAGCTTTTTGTGATCCTTCGTACTGCTTGTTTTCCAGAAATTGGCCAAAATTTTGTTCGTATTGAAGCTAAAACTAACGAAAGATGTTCATATCTAATTATAAGTTCTGTAAGTTTGTGATTTGAAGGTAGGACAAGAGGGTGCATCTGACTGTATGGGATAAACTTTGATTTTCATATGCTGCCACCAACTCTTATCAACAAGTTTTCGTCTAAGAATGGGTTTAGACTTTTTAATTTGCTGTGACAATCGACCATCTTGTTATTTTGCAAGTTTTTTATTTCAGACTTAAAATCTTCTAACTCTGCCATTCTGACTAAACAGTCTTGAGCATTTTTAATTTCAATTGCCTTTAAATTTTTGCTGTATTTGTCTCGTTTGTGAAATTTTGTTCTACTATTGTGTATAAATCTCAAACACCAAGCTGTGACTCGCTTGAGTTTGGTAAGACTTGAATATTTTTTAAAAAGAATGAACCTTTCTGGATTTTGTGTGGCAATATTACATGTTTGAGGTTTTTCTTCCAAGTCAGTGTTCTGATCTATTAAAGTTTCTAGTTGGGAAGGAAATAAAGGCCATCTCTCACTGTTTTCTTGTAAGAAGGAGGGACCATTTCACCATAGTTTATTTTCTAAGATTTGTTCTGGCAATAAACCTCTAGAAATATGATCTGCTGGATTTAGATCTGTGGGTACATGATGCCATGTGTCATTTTGAGTGTTTTCTTGTATTTGTGATACTCTGTTGGCCACAAAAATCTTTGATGATACGCTTGGTTTTGAAATCCACCATAACACGATGGTTGAATCAGTCCATAAGTGGCATTCTGTGATTTGAACTGTCATGGCTTGTTTTCACTTAATGATGAGTTCAGAAAGTAGGAGTGCACCACACAATTCAAGTCGAGGTAGTGATTGTACTTTTATCGGTGCCACTCGAGATTTTGAGGCTAACAGTTGTGGTTATGTGTTCCATCTTTGAGTGTAGTTCGAACATATACACATGCGTCATATGCATATTGAGAACTGTCTGAAAATCCATGTAATTGAATTTCTTTGATGTTTTCTGAGGTGTTATGTGTCACTTTTCTTGGTATTTCTAAAAGGTTTAGCACTGAGAGTTGTGATTGTAAGTTTGACCATTTTGTGTGCTCAGAGACTGGAAGTGGGTCATCCCAGTCAAGAGATAATCTCCAAAGTTCTTGTAATACTAGTTTTGCAATCGTGAGTACTGGTCCAATCTGTCCAAGTGGATCAAATGTGGATGATATTGCTCCAAGAATGCTTCGTTTGGTGTACTTTTTATCTGATTGTGTGGAATTTATTGAAAATTTGAAAAAATCTTTGTGTGAGTTCCAAATTAGTCCCAATGTTTTTGTGCTTTCTAATTTGTCATGTGGAATCATGTAATTGTCAATGTTATTTTCTTCTGTGTCGAAAATTGAAGAGTCATTGGATCGCCATTTTCTTAATTCAAAGCAGCCCTTTTTTAATAATTCTGTAATTTGTGAGTGTAAGGCTTTTGCTTCATCAATTGTTGATGTTCCAGTTAACAGATCATCACAGTAAAAGTCTCTTTTAACAACTTCTGATGCTAATGGGTAATTTTTCTCATTTTCTATGGCTAACTGAACTAAACTTCTGATTGACAAAAATGAGCTGGTGTTGTACCATATGTAACTCTTGTTAGCTCATAGGTTTTTATCTCTTTTTCTGGAGTGTTTCTCCACAAGATCTTTTGATACTTACAATCTTCTTGACAAACTGCTATTTGCCTGTACATTTTAACAATGTCACTTGTTAGTGCATATTTGTGGAATCTAAATCTTGTTAATATTGTAAACAAATTATCTTGCATGATAGGTCCTTTCATGAGAACATTATTCAACGAGAGGCCACTTGGAGATGTGAAACATGATCCATCAAATACGACTCTACATTTCGTTGTTAAACTGTCACTTTTTAGTTTGGATCTGAAGGTTTCATCTGTTGTAACTCTTCGTATTCTGACATTAAGTCTGAATATTGCTTATACAAATCAGGATGTTTTAGGAATCTTTTTTCTAACAATTCAAATCTTCTTAATGCTGCCTTTTTAAGTCACCAAGTTGGTCTTTTCGTTCATTGAATGGTAATTTCACTATAAATCTTCCATCTTGATTTCTTGTGTGTGTTTTTACAAAGTGTTCTTCTTTCTTCTAACTCCCAAAATGACTTAAGTTGATTTTGTAGCTGTGTGTGACTATTGTCTCCTGTTATTGTAAGATATACTCGGTATGACAGCTGTGAATGCTTGCTTGTATGTGTGTGTGTTTTTCCAGACACTATCCACCCTAGCAATGTGTTTTGAAGTGTTGGACAATTTTTTGATTTTATCTGACCAATGCACAATAAATCCATGTAAAGTTCTGCTCCGATAAGCATGTCAATCTTGTTCGACTTGTCAAAATCTGGATCTGCAAGTGTGATATTGTCTGGTATGACAAAATGATCTAAATTTACATCGACCACTGGCATATTTTCTGTGATTTTTGACAAAACCATGAATTTTAAATTTACTTTGTATCTGTTTACTCGAGAGTAAAGTGTGATGTCTACTGACTCAGTTACTTTTGTGTGTGTCTATACCTCCTATGCCTTTGACTTGTAACGACACTGATCTTGATTGTATGCCAAGAAAATCTAGTGCTTCTTTTGTGATGAAATTTAGTTCTGATGCTGAGTCTAATAATACACGACATGTTGCCTTGTTTCCTTGCTGATTATAAACATTTACTACTGCTGTAGCGAGAAGTACTTGTGACACTTGTTGCTGTGTGCTTGTTGTGCCACTGAACTTAACTTGATTTAGCTGTGTGCTAACTTTTGAGTCTGTGGTTGACTCGTTTGTATTTTCTACTCGTACTGGATGTGCTGTGTGGGTTTTTAATTTTTCTGTGCGGTCTGACTTTTGCTGAACTTGCTGTGCCTGCTGGCCTGTGAGAGGTTTTTGAGTTGCTGATGTAGTCTGTGATGACTGAGTTTGTGCTTTATTGTTGTACGACTCTATATGGATCAATGTGTTGTGTTTTCTGTGGCATCGCTTGCAGCCTCCTTTTGGACAGTCAAAACTACCATGGTCTGTTGTGGCCAGGCAGTAAAAACATAGTTTGTGTTTCTTTACTTCTTCAATTCTATCATGTGTACTGAGATTTAAAAAATATTCACATTGAAAAAATTGATGTGTGGTTTTCTTGTTACAAAATTTGAATGTGTGATTGGCTTGCACTCTCTCTTGCGTACTCATTGATGCATATGCTCTGTGTGATGACTTGCTTGCACTTGAGTTGCTTTGTTTTGAATGATTTCCAATTTGTGTTTTGTTTTGCACAGCAATTCTGTGCAATGCTTCCAATACAAAACATTTTTGTTGTACAAAATCACAAAAATCCTTGAATGATAGTGGTATTAGAGATACTGCTGCTCTTGACTCCCATTCCTTGTGTGACAAGTTTGACAATATGTAAATGAGAAGTGTGTCCCACTGTGCTGTGGGTTCTCTTAAGGTATTGAGTGCTCTTATGTGTTTCTGTGTGTTGTCTAAAAATGATCTCAACTGCTCAAAGTTTTCTCTCTGGATAACTGGTTGATCAACAATACCTTTTATGTGTGTTCTAATCATTAGTCTCTTGTTTTCGAATCTGTCTTGCACCAATGGCCAAGCTGACTGATAATTGTTTTGTGTAGTTTCAAGATTTGCCAAAACATTTTCTGCATCACCGACTAATGAAGTCCTCAAAATTTCAAGCTTTGTTACATCTGGCAATGTTGGATGGTTGTGAATGTTTGCAATGAAGTAATCTTGAAAATCACTCCACTTGTCGTATGTGCCATCATATGTTTTCATCTTTAGACTTGGCAATGCTGGTGGTAAAAATAATGTGTGGTTTTGGGACAAACCCAACCCGGTTTGCTGTGGTTGTTGTGGTACTTGCTGTTGTGGAGCTAAAATATCTTTCTTTAAAATTGATTCAGCCGTTGAAATTATTCTGAAAAAATCTGCTTCGAACCTGTTGCGTACTTTTGTCTCTGCTGCAATGTTTGTATCATATTGATCGTCATTTTGATCAAGTTCACTTTCAATTTGCTCTTGAATTCTGTCAAATTCTGTGTCCAAATTTTCATATTTTTTGAGTCTCAACCTGATTTCTAGGTAATTTGGTTGTTGTTTAATTAATTCCGCAGTCAAAAAATTAGCAAATCTGGTCAATTTTCCTTTTAAAGTAGCTCTTTGTTGTGTAGTCATTTTTATTTTTGTTTTATTAAATCTCCAAAGCAGGCAAAAAATTAAAAAAGATTATTACATATTATATTAAGTTTAAAAACTCACTTTAGTTTATTCGATTTGACTTAGATGTGTAAACGATGTATTCGCCTTTTCAAATCAGCTTGGTCGTATAGTGCACTTTTTGTACTGATTTCTATACTGTGAACTCTCACTAAATTCAAAGTTTTTGATGATGGTATGTAATTTTTTGACGATATTTCACTTTTAAATTTATTACTGTTGTCTAATTTTTATTTATTAATATTCATCTTGACTGTTCCTAATGCGCTTTACCGTTTTTTGAAAGTTATGAGCACTGGTAGTATCCGGCTCGAAGGACCAATATGTATATGATTAGATGTATGCTAACCAGGGTTTTGTTTATATTTAAAATCTTAATTTTGGTTTTGAATTTTTATTGTTTTTTGAAATAAATTGAGTTAATGGACTGTAATGAATGTTTGTATTAACTTCTTTGATATACTTTCAAAACAGTAAAACTAAAAACAACTTTACAGGATGAAAACTTTGAATACTAATTATAAAAAACACTGATTGAAAAATTTTTATTTGCAAAACCGGATTGACAATTTTGACACACTGTCACCGCTTCAGGCTAGCCAATTGTCCAGGTAAAATAATTTAAACTTCTTGGCGCGAACAGTGCACTTAAATGGTGCCAAAGAAAAAAAATTATAAATTTTACTTGTTAAAATTTTTTATATATTGACAAAAGAAACACCCTGTATTTTCGTACAGTGACAAAACGAAGTAAAACAGTGTACACCAAATTAAAAAGACGTTCCTCTAGTTATAATAAGTAGTAAAATTAAGAAGGTATCTTAAACTGCGTAACCGGTATGAACAAACGTTTGAGACTACTACTTTTTACATGATTTTTTTAGTATCACCCTGTGTCTTTCAGCATATTACAAAATTACGCAAATTTAAATTGTTTTGTTACAGCCTGTAATAAACCGACAAATTGAGCCTAGTTTTGTTGCAAAATTCCTATTAACGCAGTAGCTACAATGAATAATGTAAAAAAACACTAAAATACTAGCAAATTGTGAAAGACTGTCGCGGCCATCGTCCAATGGTGGGTGTGCTTTCGAACCGAACCGAACCGAACCACCATGATAGCAAAGTATTTGATGCCCAGTATATACGTTCAGAAAACGGCAATGATGTACCGTTTATTACTAAAATAGAGTGCGATAAATGGTTTATAAGCAATATAGTAATTTCAATGACATGTTTATTTGATATATCTAGAGCTATTTGAATTTTTAGCACTAACCTAAAAAATTACGAAAAAACTTTAATCTGTAGTTACTTTTTAACACTTTGTACAAAATTTTTTATTTAAAAAAAATTAAAGCTGTACTAGTATTGTTGTATTGAGCTAACTTTGAGTTTTCTATAAGAAATTTGTAACGTCGCCATAAAAAATACTCTGCCAATCTATGGGCACCTAAGCTCACACTAGGCTCTAAAGTTATTGTGTACGTGTGAGCTAATATAACTAAAAACTGAAATATATTTTATTGAACTCCAGACTCAATTACCTTTCGTTTGATACCACACAAGCCATGTTTTGACTTAAACTTTAATTTTTCAAATCTACCCCCACCTTTTTTTTAACTAAAATGTATTTTGTTTAACTCCAGACTCAATTACCTTTCGTTTGATATCACACACGCCATATTTCCACATAAACACTAATTTTTTAAATTTACCCCCACCCTTTTTTTAAAAGTAAAATGTGGTTTATTTAACTCCAGACGCAATTACCTTTCGTTTGATATCACACACGCCATATTTTTACATAAACTCTAATTTTTGAAATATACCCCCACCCTTTTATTTGGCTTGTGTTTGGTGGATTTTGTTTATTTTTAAATGGGACCATCTCGACGCAAAACCCAGCGCAGGTACCAAATTTCATTAAAATCGGGCAAGTGGTTTTTGAGTTATGCGCGTTGGTCGTTACAGACAGACAGACATACAGACAGACAGACAGACAGACAGACAGACAGACAGACAGACAGACAGACAGACAGACAGACGGCGCAACAAAAAAGTTTCAAAATCATCAGAAACGCAAAGATATATAAAAAATTTTGAAATCGGAGCAACTTTTTTTTTCTCGAAAAAATTAGGATCACTATAGCTCACACTACTATAGTATAGTAGTAGTGTGAGCTAAAATTACTTAAAATAGTCATAAAATTTTTAATTATTTTTAAAAACACCCTATCTTTTTAACAGTTCAAACCTATTTTTTTTTTCGTTTCATAAAATATTAATAGAAGCTAAGTATCTTTTATTTGGTATATATTTTCTAAATATCGTTACGTCTAAGAAATTCACATACTTTTTCATCTATTAAGATTTTTTAATTTAGAATTATTAATTAAAAACCCCTGTACTCCGACCCTGTAAACGTCACACCCATCCAGCAATCTTTGTTTTAAAGACAAATAATCTGTTTATGACCACATTAAATTTTAATGTCGTATCTTGCATAAAGAAGCTCCTGGTTTTTTTTGTTCTACCCAACGCCCACAACATACATTTATCAAAAAAATAAATAATTTTTTATTTCTTGGAAGAAAATAAATAAATATATTTCTTTTAGTGCTTAAATTAAAAGTGTATATGTCCTTATAATTGGTGCAAAGTTTCTTTGCTCTAGCTTTACATTTAAATTTTATACAGAATTTTAACGAGAGAGATGCAATTAAAAATAAAACACCCTGGGTTCGAGATGAGCACCACTTTGTCGAATAATACTATAGTGTTGTACTATAATCGTGCCAAGTTTCATTACGGTACGCAAAAATACAGACAAAAGTGGCTTAGGCTCCCGAGTATAACAGATGGAAAAGGTCAAAAGTAAACAAAAAGTTTATAAGTTCCTAAGTTGTAGTATTTGTTAAGTTTGAAGCTGTATAATTGAAAAATTAAAAATTTGACGTCAAATAATTTTTCTAATCCAATATTCAAAAATTATTCTATTGCTTTGCTTTTCACCGAAAAATTATAGGTTGAGGAGATACAGCGTGGTCGAAAAACCTTTGCAAAAGGTATAAATTTGACAATTTTTTATAGGTGAATTCAAATTTGAAAAGAAAAATTAAAGGTATATTTTTGTAGATATCGGCTCTTCCTAAAAACAAAAAATAGTAATATTAGCACCACGTATATTAAAAAAATATATATATTTTTAAAAACATAACTTGGTAATAATTTTGTGTATTTTTCTTGTTTTAACATGATTAAAACGCTTAATTGTTACCTTTATTGTAATGTAATTCCACAAATTTTCGATTGTCTGTTGTAAATTTTAAGAAAGTTATAACAAAAAAATCGAAGAAAAAAATGCTTAGTTTAACACCCTGTATCTAAAAAACAAAGAGGATTGATGTAAAATGTAAACAGAAAAAAGGTATTTTTTAACCTTTTTTACAACCCCTTAACGGTTTGGTGCATCAATTAAATTTCACACTATATGTATAAATCTCTGCTTTATGAATTAAAAATAAACTTTAAACTAGGTAACCATTTTCATAGTAATTACAATTACTGATTTGATTTAAGGACAATCAAACACTATAACCAAGATTTAAGGTGTTTAATATTCTAACTACTCGCGTGCGTGAAAGTGCATTTTACCACCTTGATTTGAGAACGGAAAGTGGCACTTTACAGTAGAGTATCTGGTCAAGTTACTTTACCGCATAGTGTGCGGTAAAGTTACTTTACCGCAGAGTATGCAGTAAAGTAAAATTAAACAAATTTCATCTAACTTATCTCCACCAATTTTGTAAAAAGTAGAAAAAATGTATTTAGTATTTTAAATACACAATTTACATATATGGATCACTTTTCTAATAGAGAACATTAATTTTTTTTAAATTTAGATACCATAATTATGTATATATTTGATTGCCGACACACACACTGTTTTTGTCAGTCTATCCATTTGTGACATCTTTGGATATAAACCCTTTCACCCTTTATATATACATTCTTTGTATCCTAAGGAACAGAGTGGCAAAATTTTGTGAAAAGCAAAAGCTTTAGTTGGACATTTTTTCTTGTTTGATAAAATTAAATCTATTTACATAAAAATTGAATCATTAGACTTTTTGTTTCTGAATGTTACTTTTTGCTATAAAAATAATGTGATCCAGTGAAGATACAAAATTGCTATGTAGTTAAACATTTTAGACTTCTTACTCATTAAAAATATACCTAATTTTATGTCATTTTACTTTACCCCACACTGTGCGGTGAAGTAACTTTACCGCACAGTATGCGGTAAAGTAAAATTATGAATAACTGATATAGTTTACCTTAATATTTAGTATTTTTCTACATAATAGATATTTTTATAGTTTTAAAATACCTTTTTGAAGCTTCATATGCTCATTTTTGCTATAAAAATAAAGGAGACAATCTGTAACTATACAAAATTGCAATTAGATAAACGTGATCCGGTGAATACACAAAATTGCTATATAGTTAAACATTTTAGACTTCTTTTTCATTAAAAATATACCTAATTTTATATAATTTTACTTTATCGCACACTATGCGGTAAATTAACTTTACCGCACAGTGGGCGGTAAAGTAAAATTATAAATAACTGATATAGTTTCCCTCAAATTTTAGTGTTTATCTACATAAAACATATTTTTATAGTTTTAAAATGCATTTTTGAAGTTTTATAGGTTCATTTTTGCTATAAAAATAAAGGGGACAAAATTGCTCCATATTTAAATATTTCAGTCTTATTACTTATTAAAAATATACCTAATTTTATATAATTTTACTTTAACGCACACTATGCGGTAAGGTAACTTTACAGCACAGTGTGCAGTAAAGTAAAATTATCAATAACTGATATAGTTTAATTTGAATTTTAGTGTTTATCTATATATTTTTGTAGTTTTAAAATGCCTTTTTGAAGTTTTATATGCTTATTTTTGCTATAAAAATAAAGGAGACAATCTGTGGCTACACGAAATTGCAATTAGCTAAATGTGATCAGGTGAATATACAAAATTACTATAAAGTTAAACATTTTAAAATATACCTAAATTTATATAATTTTACTTTACCGCACACTATGCGGTAAAGTAAAGTTGTGCATAACTAATATAGTTTACCTTAAATTTTAGTATTTATCTACATAATACATAGATATTTTTATTTTTGAAGTTTTATTATAATATTCTCATGTTTGCTATAAAAATAAAGACGACAATCTGTAGCTATACGAAATTGCAATAAGATAAATGTGATTCTTTAAATATACAAAATTGCTATATAGTTAAACATTTTAGACTTCTTACTTATTAAAAATATACCAAATTTTACATAATTTTAATTTACCGCACACTATGCGGTAAAGTAACTTTACCGCACAGTGTGCGGTAATAGTTATTTAACTAACAAGTGCGGAAAGTGACCCTTTTCCGCACGAACGGCAGTTACACGAACGACGCGAAGCGGAGTTCGGAAAGGCCGTTAAGGGCGGAAAAGACACTTTCCGCGCGTGTTAGGTACAATATTTTTCCTACTTGCGTAAAAAACTTCTTCCTACATAATGTATTTTGTATTTTTATTGACAAATTATGTTTTCGTTTTAGTTTTAAAATTCAAGTTCATTACTATAATTATTTTATTTTTATTTGCTTTCATAAAATCACCAAAAAAGGTAACGTGCGTAAAAAAAATTTTTACGCACGCTACCTTTTTTAAAAATTTTGTAAAATAATTCCAAATTGATATTCAGGCACTCTATTATTTTGGTGTCATTTTGACATTAATTAGTGACAAGCTATTTTTTCGGATTGTGTTATTGTTGTTACTATGGGATTAAAAATACAAACATTGCAGCAAGTGTCATTTCAGCGTTATTTTCGGTTTATCTACAAAGTTTTCTTTAAAATGGATTTCGACGACAGCGATATTGAACTTCCAGACAATATTTTGAATGCCGCAGCATCGGCGAGGGAGGAATTAGTTCCAGAAAAGTCCCGTCCGAGATACGAAAAAGAGTACCACGCTTTTGAAGATTGGTTAAAAGCAAAGAACACTTCATCGCTAGAAGAAGAGGTATTTTTGGCCTATTTTTCTTATTTGTCAAAGAGTTTCGTGCCTAGCACGTTATGGTCAAAATTTTTAATGCTTAAAATATGTATAACACTACGAAAAAATATAGATATTGGGCGATATTATAACTTAATATCATTTATTAAACGAAAAAATGTCGGTTTTAAACCAAAAAAGTCTTAAGTACTGCAAAAAAATGAGACCGATAAATTTTTGAAAGACGCTCCCGATGAGATTTATTTAATGAACAAGGTGGCCACAATATTCGGCATTGCAGGAGCCTGCCAAAGAGCGGAGTTAGCGAATTTACAAGTATCCGACATCAAAGAGATAGGCGACATCCTGGTGTTAACAATTTCAAACACTAAGAACCATACTTCAAGGAGTTTTGTGGTCTGCGATCCCAACAAAGACAATATAAGCTATATCAACATCTACAAAAAATACAAAAATTTGCGACCACCTGACACACCGCACCAACGGTTCTTTGTTTCCTACCATACCGGTAAATGCTCGAAGCAAGTGTTTGGTATAAACACATTTGGCAAGATCCCCGGTAACATCGCCGGGTTTCTTAAGCTTCCAAATCCGGAAACTTATACGGGCCATTATTTCCGACGATCTTCTGCCACAATGTTGGCCAATGCCGGAGCAAATATAACCAATTTCAAGCGACATGGTGGGTGGAAGAGTGCGTCAGTAGCCGAATCCTATGTGGAAGAATCCGAGGAAAAAATAGCAACGCAAATTTTGCAGAAAAAAAGTGACACAAATCAGGAGACAGGAGAACGCCAACCATCCACCTCAGTACTACCCTCCACCTCAGAACTACCATCCACCATAGCACTTCGATCCACATCAGTGCAAAGAAGCACGAATGCAGCAGCAACGACAGTGTTTCCATCAATGACGACGACTAATACATCGATACAATCTGAAAACCTAACAAAAGTGGCGGCGTCAGCATTAACATTACAAAATGCGACGCATTGCACGTTTAATTTTCACATTATGCGTTAAACTTTTTTAATTTTTCGAGTAGTTTTTAGTTTTTTTTCACTGTTTCCGTTACAAATCAAAATATAAAACAAAAAAAGTCTAAATTTACTTTAATATGCAAAGCGTGCGTAAAAGTATTTTTTACGCACGGCGTGCGAAAAGTTCAACTTTCCGCACGCAAATGCGTGCGTAAAAGTGCACTTTTACGCACGCAAGTAGGAAAAGTAAATTTATGGAAAAACTAATATAGTTTTCCTTATATCTTAGTACTTACCTACATAATACATAGATATTTTTATAGTTTTAAAATGCTTTTTTAAAGTTTTATATGCTCATAGGTAAAATAATGTACCTAACTCTTGCGTAAAGTGCCTTTACCGCCCTTGACGTCTTGACCGATCTTCGCAGCGCGTCGTTCGATCAACTGCCGTCGCGTGCAGTAAACTACCACTTTCCGCACTTGTTAGGTAAATAACTATTACCTACTTGCGTGCGGTAAAATAATTACTTTCCCACACACTGTGCAGTAAGTGTCTTTACCGCACAGGCACCACTCAGAAATTGTTTATATAAGTTTATTGATTTTATTGATTTTCAGCCGATGAACAGAATACATGGATTCAATTCAAAATTATTGAAGTAACGAATGTGTTAATTGTATTAATTTTCATGTGCAGTGATTCAATGTATTTCCATTCATCGGCTGAAAATTAATGTACACCGAACATTTTGGTTTTTTTTTTGTGCACGTATGTATGGTTTTCAAGAACCAGAGCGTCATTTAATGGATTTTTTATATTTTGTAACAAACCAGCCAGTCTAAGCTTCTAAAGTTACATCCTACTGCAAAATGCGCAGCTTGACGGTGACTTCGTTAACTGCGGTAACTTAGAACGTTTTAAGTTTAAATATATTTCAGAAATATTTTTGTCTATAGTAAATGCAATATTACTTATTTTTGGAATACAAACCTGTGGTGGAATCCATTCAATCTCCCCTAAAGCCACCCACGACGCGGCATGTATCACGCTCCAGAGACCCGGAGCGCCATCTGGTAGGTTTTCGACGATTTGCAACGAGGCTGCCAATATCTGAGTTTCAGATGTCACATCCAGCTGCAGGATATGGAGCCTGGCAGTGCAAACTTCCTTAAGTTCGCTCGCTGTTACACTTTCAGCAACGTTCTGGAATCCTGCGAATACTGTAAAGCCTTGTTCATCCAGATGTCGAGCGAGGGCGCTGGCAAGTCTGGAATCGCAGCCGGTTATCAGCACTGCTTTTCCTGCTGCGGTTACCTGAAAACAAGCAGATAGAAGTAAATAAGAATAACAGCGTAACGGCGATTGCACGCCCGATAGCAAGAATTGGCCAAAATACACCCACGCTTATGCTTACACTGACTGTGTCGAATATAACCCTTGATTCTGGGCGGAGAGGAATCCTTTTAATAAAGTTACAAAATACTCTCTTATATATCGTAGTCTTAAAATGTACAATAAGCTACGTACTAATATAAAAACTAGAGAAAATTATAAGCTATTTAGAATTAGTGTAAAACAGGGCCGTACCCAGGAAAAAATTCATGGGGGGGCATCAGAAGTTTAAAATATAATTTTGGAAAACATGCGTTTTCTGTTGAGAATTGCACGAAATTGTAATTTCTAGCATGTTTTTTAATCTGTGCTGACCACTAACCTTTCAAAAACGCTATAAACCAAGAAAGTCGGTAAAATGTTTTGTCAATTTTGCATCACTTGCGCCCCTTTAACAATAACAATGTTAATCCTGGATTCAAATATATAAACGGAGTATAACGGATCTAATACCTTTCCAACTAACTAAAAGATACATTGTCAAACCCAAAAAGTTCTGACATTATTTTTAGTTATTACAAAAATGGTTGCAAGAAATTTTATCCAATTCAATGTCGAATTTCAATATATGTTGTTGTTCGGTTCGGTTTATATAATTTGTTAATTATTGTAGTAGGACACTTGTGTTTCTAATTTGCCCTAAAAGAGATATATTTTAATAATCTATATTTTGTCATTTTAAAAAAAATGTCACTAGTAGGCGTGTACACTTATTCATAAGACCCATTATAAATAATTATAATAAAATTACGTCCCTTATTTTGGCACATGCATAATTAAAGACGATTTTTATCAAAAGCTAAAGAATAAGAAAATAAAATAGTCTTTGAGGTTTTGATTACAAAGAAAAATGGAAAAAGAGTATAACACTTTTGAATTTTGATTTTGTTTTATATAAAAGAAGAAAATAAAACTAACTAAAAATGTTCATTAAATGGTAAATATATTGCTGAATTACTTAAAATATTTGGTTTTATTTTAAAATAAGTAGGTATGAATAAATTCCTTTGAAACTATTTTTTTAATGAGTGTTCTAAAAATGGAAACGCAGTTAAAGCTAAAACATATTTATTTATTTTTGAGTATACCAGAGAGACAGACGCCATCAAAAAGTTTAGTGGTTAGGTCGCTTTTAACCCCAACTTATTTGAGTGAGGGCCATTTTCTCACTTTGGATTAAGTTATAACTTAGACTTAAGTGCTTGCAGGAGCTGTCAAATTGGAACTTAAGTACGTATTCAGCACTTATACTTAAGAGCTCGAATTTGAGGACTTAAGTGGAAAAAACGTTTATTTTGTATTTATTTGTATGCCTTTTTCATTGTTTTCATTGAAAAAAAGAAGTAAATTGTTCATTTTTGGTGCTCTGTGTTGTTTTTCATTAAGTCTAAAAAGGTAGGTAGCTAATATAGTTCAGCTTTTCAGTATATTTTTTTACCAGATGCTTTTAAGGTCGATTTATATAATTTTAAAATTATTATGTTAGTGTCTTTGTGTTGCTTTAGAAAATGGAATTAGTTCGAGACGATGAAGAAGACATTGAGGTAGAGTTCGTGATAAACGGAATTCCGAGGAGACGATTTCTACGCTTTGTATATTTTAATAGTTATAATGTGGATGAATTTCGAAAGCGATTTCGTCTTCATAAGGATACTGTCCTCTATTTGCTGCACATGATTGAGCCTATGATTGAGCACCCCTATGACCAGTAGGTACATTTCTTAGTAATATATATTTACTTACTAAAAACAAAAGTTTAATTCTGGGTTTCTACGTAGGGTAAATCACCCAATTATTGGCACCTTAAGAAATTTTCTTTTCTTGATTACGAATTACAGATGAATTTTTAGATTATCTCTTATGAATAAGGTCAAATAGATTTTTGTAAACGTTTTTCTTTCAAATTTTGCCTCCATAATCAATTATAAATCCAAAACTATTTCTTAAAATTGAAAAAAAGATGCAAAAATACCATTATTCCAGTTATTGGCATACAAGTCTAATAATTGGCATCTAGTAATTAGCAGTCGAAATTAGTCATTGGCACTAAGGTTATTTTCAATTTTTTGTTTGTTTTATGTTTATGTAGGTATATTTTTAGCAAAAGTTAAATTTACTTATAGTAATACGGTGAACTCCGGTTATAAAGTACGCTCTGGGGACAAGAAAATGGGTACTCTATAAGCGTAGCGCACGCTATAAAAAATATCAAAAAACATAAATAAGAGTATTTTGAAAGTACTATATCCCACGTACGTTATAATTGGAGTTGGAAAACTGTATACTCATTTAAATAAAAAATATATATTTTATTAAAAGGACTTATAAACATAGAGCAAATGTACTCATATATTGATAACCAGATATTTTACAATTAAACAAGAAAATACTTAAACTAAAATGTTAGCAGAAAATGCCTTAAAAATATAAAAAAAATTAAAGAACAGCGAAATACGTTTGTTTAGAACATGTTGAACAGGTAAAATACTCTTGATATATATTATTTTCTTTTAAGCATAAGTAGTGGAAAACACGTGAACACTTTTGACACTGAACACCATATTTCCGAACTGTAATATTAAATGTACATAAAAAACATACGCCTTTATTAGCGATTCTGTTATTTTTAGGGGGAGTCGGTACAACTAACTTATCACATTTCGGTAAGGGACTGAAATCAAAGGATAGCTTCTTCACATGATTTTCTTTTTCTTTTACTGGTGTATAATATACTTGACTTATCTCTTTGATCGTGTGTTGCATCTTATCCACTTCAGCAGATTCTGTGGTAATCATTAACGGATCAATTTTTGCAGGAAAAATATCTTTCTCCGTGATTTTAGAGGCTTTCTGTAGCTGACTCGCGGCATCAGTAGATGTGTCTTGTTCCAGTGCTTTTTTTTCACATGGTGTTTTAGTTTTTTTTAATTTGTCAATAATATTCTTATTTCCTTTATCGGTCGTTTTTGTAAAAGATTTCTTGTAGGTTTGTTTAGCTTTTCTCTTATTTATTTCTATTTCCTTCTTTGTTCGATTTTCTTCTCGTTTGGCTTTACTTTCTTCCTTTTTTCTTTGATTGTCCATTTTAATTTTATTTTTTTCATCAAATATTTTCTTCCATCCACTAGATGTGACGACGTAGGGCACTTTCTCATTTTGACGTTTTCCTTTTCTCTCAGGCGTTTTTGGCCATAGAAGAAACTGATTTAGATCTATGGGTTTTAAACACGGACTTGCTAATTGTTTAGATGTAAGACCGGAAGTACCTGGCTGGTTATCTATTATAGTGGAGTCAGTAGGATGGTTACTTTTTAAAGTTAAGTTGCTTGGTTGGGGAGTTAATGGGCTGCAGGTACTTGGTTGGTTAAGGATTAAATCGAAATTTTCGGATTCATTAGGAATTGGGAGGAAATCAGAGTTAGTGCCTCCACAATCCGCATTAGAAGTGGACTTTTCCAAAGTCAAGTTGTTGCTCACAATAATTAGCGGCATGTCATAGATTTCATTTTGGGTAAATGTTATTTCTTTATTAGTGGAAATATCAAACTGCACTTCTGAACTGTCAGCTGGCGTAAATTTTCTATAAATACGTAGAAGTGTATTAAAATATTCTTCCTTTGTCGTATTTTCGCTTGATTCACCCTGTTGTAGATCACTTGAAATTTTAGGACCACATATATTCCAGAATTCTTCAAGGTTTATTGAATCTTCTTCCTTGTCCTCTGCGGTTATGTGTGTTATCAAAGAGCTTTTAGACCTATTCTGCTTTCCCAAGCATTTGGAGAAATCGATGGCGTTAAAATTCCATGGAAATAGGCCGCAAGCTTTAAAACCATTTGCTACTGTATTTTTAGTTAGTGCAGATAGAGCTTCTTGTAAAATAGGAGCGAAATGAACCTTTGTAATTTGAATAAGTTGATTACTACGACGCCAGCTGGCAACTGATTTTTTCCATGCAGTTTTTAACGGTTTGAAGCTAGAAACGTCCGCAGGTTGTAAAATCCTTGTAGCGTTTAAATATAAGCATATCAAGATGATTTTCAGGTCACTGCAAAGCTCACTAAGTTGATAGGTTTGATGTGTTTTATGCCCATCTACAAAGAGGATGATCGGGAACTGTACTTCTTTTTCTAGTAAGTAGGGATGCAAAATATTCGAAACATACTCATAAAAAAGCTCGGATTTCATCCACCCGTTCTCAGATGTTCCTATACCCCAACCGGTTGGAACAGTGTCAACAATATTTTTTAGCAACCTTTTATATGGATACACAATCATCGGTGGGGTAATGCATCGAGACGCCGAAAAGGTAAACATGACGGTGATATTTGTTTTGGACGGACCTTGTTCAATTTGATAAACATTTTTTGAACCTTTTGGCACAACCACTTTATCTTCTTTGGGGCATAAAGCGAAGCATGTCTCATCTCCGTTGTATATTCTAGTGGGGTCTTCCAAGATATTGAAAAAATTATTTTTCTTCAAGTACGTTTCAATGTTTTTAAACCAATTTTTAATATCATTTTCCGATACATTTCCACTGGCGCTTGTAACAGCTTCTGGAATTCGACTTGTTAGATTAGGATGCCTTTGAAGAAAACATTTGTACCAATTATCTCCGGGTAAATTATTTTTAAATGGGGTATCTCTGGGGTGTTTGTCTAGAAAAGATTTAACAGAAAGCTGAATATCTTCTTTCTTCTTAGGAAAACCTTTTCTATGACTTTCAAATATCCAGGACACAAGAAGATCCTCTTCTTCTCTGGATAAGTATGTTTTTGGACCATGCTGTGTTTTGAGGAATTTTTCACTCAGACGGAACTGCAGAGTAGAACGAGGAATATTATACTTTACGGCTGCCTCCATTTTTGGCATACCATTTTTGATATCCCTAAGAGCATTTTGAAGAGATTCTTCACAATATTTTTTCATATATTTGCAGCTCTTCTTGACTTTGGGCATGGTTTCTAGTCCTAAAAAAACGTCAATAACTGATTTTGTCTTAAAACCGATAAACTGAGTTATTGGCACCTAGTGCCAATCATTGAATTTTGGCAGATTTTTATGCCAGTTATTGGCATCTTTAAAACAAGGCCTCTGTCAAAGAAAAATATGATAAAAAGTATAAATTTTACACCCTAAATACGTGTACTTAACAATTAAATCCATGCCCATGCAAAAAAATAATAATTTGTCTACAAAACCTAGTAAAAAATGTAAGCAGTTTCTTACGAAAATCATAAAAATCTTACCTTAAGCAAAGAGGCCCACCATCTTCTTCCGTAACTGCAATTATACTAGTTTTGACAGGCTTACGATTGAAATTACCGCGTTTAACACGTTGTCATGTTTCCAAATATGTAGTAAAATAAAGGATACTGCAAGTATTAGCTTAATAAATTGAATTTCTTTGCAAATCTGCCAATAACTAGCGGGGTGCCAACAATTGGGTGGTTTACCCTATGTATTCAAAAATGGTGGCAGGCCTTACTGAACCTCCATGCACCGCGACCACGTATGGTTACCTCCATTTAATTACAGAACCCAAACGAAATAGAAAATCGCCCTTCCAAAAAAAAAAACATTTTTTGAGCGGTCAATAAACATTTGTTTGAAAGAAAAGAATTTTTTTTTTTCATTTTATTTTTAGGGATGGGGAAAAACTAATGTTTTAATGAGGGGAGGTCACAAAACTTTGTTAAGAGGGTTTTTTAAATTAAAATATGTCTCCATATTCATCGTGGGCGCTTCTTTGCTTATAAATTGAGTTTTTTTAGATGACATTGGGTATTTTAGAAGGCCATACTTGTTAAGCTCCATACCAAATCCCGCAAATAGAGCAGAAGAGAGGTATAATGAAGCACACATAAGAACAAGGGCCGTTATTGAGAGAGTTAATGGAATTATAAAAAGAAGATTCCCCATTTGGATGTAGGCTAAAACTTGAAACTACTCTGGCAGTGATTGTATCGTGTGCAGTACTCCATAACATTTCTTATTTGAAAGGGTTATGCAAGTGGATCAGGTTTCTGAAATACCCGCACAGAAAAAAAATAATTTTTAAATTTACATAATGCATAATGTTAACTTACACATTTTTAGATCAATTGAATTTTGATTATTTCAACACATTTAATGTGTTCAGTTTAAAATTACCACATTGTTAACATCAAAATTTTTAAATTGAAAAAACCATATTTTTATAAGCGGCATATTGAACAACAATATTGTTAAACTTACAATATGCATATTTTTAGCCTCTGTGTTTTTAGATTCACCATATTTTCGTTATCCCAGAAATGTTGAACGTATTAATTAATTATGTTGGTGTTTTTAATTTTAAAATTTATAAAAAAGCTTTTAATTAAACAAACCACATTTTTAAATAATACCCACTTGTTTCATACCTGTAGTTGAACACTATATATTATTAAAAATACTAAATAAAATTGTAAAATTTAAAGCTTAAAAAGTATTGATCAATTTTATTTATTTTAACAATATTCTCTTCAGTTTGCAAAAATAAAATTTCGATAATATTAGCGATTCACTTTAATATTTGTATTTTTATAAATCACCTACTATTCTGTTTATTTTTGGAAACATTCACTGACCACACAACAGGTTGAATATGCTCTCTACGGCAAGGGACGTTGCGGAGAGATGCGGGGTAGTACAACGATGTCAGTTGGTGTCCAAATTCCTAAAATATCAGCAACGAGATTGATTCACATTTTCTTTCTATTAATTTATGGTTGCCTATTTTCTTATTCGCTATGTTTTAATTTTAATTATTGATTTATTATATGAGTTTGGTTGTATATTAGTTTATTGATTAGTATTGATTACGTAATTTTCTATTTTATTTTATTAAGGACACAAGGCAACGCTGTTTGCTGTCAGTATGTTTTACTCTTTCTCGCACATGGTTTTATACACTTCCGTTGTTTCCACTTTAGCGCAGGGCAGGAAAGCGCGCATGAGAAAAATCACTCTGAGAAAAGGAGATATAGCTTAGAGGTGTTAGAGTGAGAAGTATTGTATGGTTGCTACTTCTTCCTCCACGTCCTATTTCGTCAATTTACTGCCATTTTTGGTGTTGTTAACACGGAAAAAGTTTTGGTTTTTAATTATGGCAATCAGCCATGTTTTCTGACAAAACTTATTCTAAATTGTCGCGAGGTGTTCCTTTTGGTTTTGCTTCGTTTATGTTTTGTTGTTTGAAGTTATTTTACCTTACCTTCGCGACATAACTCCGATGGAGGTTTCAATTCGTGCAACACGCTATGTCTAAAATTCTGCTATCCACCTTTAAGCAGAAGATTCTTGCTGGAGTCCACCCTCAGAAAGGTAATTACACCATTTTTATTAGTTTCAGTAATATTTTTCCAGTTTTCTTGTTATTTGGCTTGTTTTAAACATAGAATTTGATTTCATAAATTTTCTAACTGAGGCTTTTTGCCTTACAGGGTCCTTGTACCAGGCCACAAATCCATCTATTCATCAATGAAGCCACAACTCGTCCTAAATCTTCCTACTGATTGTCATGTTATTCCTTTGGCCATGGAGACCCTACCGTTTGTAGGGGAGTCCGGGGCAAATTGGGAACCCTTTTTGATTGTCGGCAAGGACCTTGCAGTGAAGAATGTGCCTAGGCTGCTTTGCTGTTGGTTGATGGAGACACGGTGTACTTCCAGTAAAATCTACATGCAGTAAAGTCGGTATTTTCTTTATTCCTTTTATATATATATATATATATATATATATATACTCGACCGTTGTATCTTGTGACATCCAGCAAAAAGTCGGTTTTTGTGACATCCACTTTAAAACCTGGTGTTATCCAAAAATAAAAAATATGAAATGTAATAAAAAATATTTTATTTTTAATTCCATAAAAATATTTGTATAAACTCACAAATTTAGAAATAAAATTTTTCATATCTTTGTGGCGTCTATTGTATATACAAAAAATTTTGACGTTGTAACATCCCTAAATATTTGTGTTAACTTGTGACATCCAGCAATGTTGCCAATGTTTCATAAAAATAACGGATGTAATAAGTACCTCTATAAAAATAAGAAATATACACTGGATGTCACGAAGAAACAAAGAACAAATAAAATATACAAAGACGTTAGGGATGTCACAAATGTGTCCAAATATGTTACAGGTATATGTATGCAAATAAGAAAAATATACACTGGATGTCACGGTAAAGAAAATAACAAATAAAATATACAAGCACGTTATTGATGTCATAATAGGCTTACAAGATAAATATACGGCAAGGACTAAAAAAAATACTCTGCTAATATATGGGCACCTACGCTCACACTTGGTACTTTAATAATAGTGTATGTGTAAGCTAATATTGTCACGACAATATTTGTGACAAATGGTATCTCTACCATATATGTCACAAGGTTTGTTATTTAGTGCCCTTGTCTGAGGGATTTAGGGGAATATGAAAATTAAGTACAAAGAATCCACATTCATACATTTATTTTATATAAGAAAACAGATTAACAGGAATAGAGGTTATTGCTATAAATAATTAAATATTGTAAAAAGAGGGATGCTGCCTGGAGAGAGTTGACCTAGGGGCCATAAGAAATAGACCTTATAGTAGAGAGTTGGCCTTATGGGCCATAAAGCGTAACCACCATAGTGAGGTTTTACTTAGGTATGTTAAGTAGGGACCACATTATTTCAGTGGTGTACTGGGTTCGTAGGGACCACGTATTTCAGTGGTGTACTGGGTGTGTTTAGTAGGAACCACGTATTTCAGTGGTATACTGGGTTGATCACTTGTTAGAGTGATGCCGGTCTATTATCCAGCATCGGCTTTTTCAGACGAAATTAGTGCAAGCGCAGCAATATTGGTTATTGCTATAGTAAAATGATTGGAATTTAAACTTATTTATGACAGTATAACTAAAAATTGTAATATATTTTATTCAAATCCAGACTCAAATACCTTTCGTTTGATACCACACAAGTCATATTTTGACCTAAACTCTAATTTTTTTAATTTACGCCCACCTTTTTTTTTAACCTAAAATGTATTTTGTTTAACTCCAGACTCAATTACCTTTCGTTTAATACCACACAAGCCATATTTTCATTTAAACTCTAATTTTTGACATTTACCCACACCCTTTTTTCAAATAAACTAAAATGTATTTTGTTTAACTGCAGACTCAATTACCTTTCGTTCGATATCACACAGGCCATATTTTCACATAAACTCCAATTTGTAAAATCTACCCCCACCCTTTTATTTGGCTTGCGTTAGGTGGATTTTGTTCTAGGTACCAAATTTCATTCAAATCGGGCAAATTGACTTATCTGACTAGATTTAAAAACTCCTTATCTATTCAACTTAACTTTAGTTAAATTTAGTTGAAAAATAATGAGCCTATTATTAATTATTGTACCCTATATTCACAGTTTGTAGGTCAAATTAGATCAAAGTTGTCCGTTTTTGTATGTAACTTTCATTACCTTTTTGGACTCAGACTTCAGTTTTTATCAGTCCCAATTTTTACTTTCCTAGTTCGTGCAGCAAAAGCTAGGAAAGGTATTATGTTCGACGGATTTTTTTAAAGATAACTTAGAAATAGTTTGTGACATTTGTTTGTATGTATGTTTATCCGGTTCGGTTCGGTTCTTCGGACTTTTGAAAAACCTGTAGCTGCACATTAAGATCGGCTTACTATATCGAAATGGCTTTTCTGCCTTTTACCTTGAAATTTTTTAACTTACGTACAGCCATCTGAAAAACGCAGTAGTTCTGGGTGTTTAGATAGCTTTATTTTTTTCAAATCAGATTTTTAATCAATTTCTGAAAACTCCGTTACCAGAATAAAAATTGTGGGGAAATAACAAGTTTTAAATCAAAGTTTTCGTATTTTGTATTTTCTTATTTTTGACACGCTTTTATTAGCTTCACCTGTATGTTTGTAGGTAGGTATGTATGTTTGTAACTGACTCCTTTGGACTAGATTTTGACCTACTTTAAACGAACAGATTTAATTTAAACTTTGTATACTTATCAAGAACCGGTGACAATACAATAATTTTCCAGGCGCACCCTTGGGGGTACTTCCACTACTCAAAAACTAAAAAAAATGGCTTTGAGTGTATTTTGCCAGTAAACCGACGTAATATAGTTAATTAAAAAACACGATTTCACAGCATATTAAACTATAAAGTAAAAAATAAATATAGTTAAAAAACTAATAAACAAGCTCCATACTAAACAGTTAAAAATAATTCTTAATATTAGTTGGAAACAATAATGAACGAAAAATACTAGTATTATTGTGAAAAGAACGTCGGGCTCTCGATATACAAAAAAATTATGGCACAAAGCGCCCCACGATTTTAGCTCACACGAATACTATACTATAGTAGTGTGAGCTTATAAAGCTTTGCGTTTCAGATGATTTTGAAACTTTTTTGTTGCGCCGTCTATCTGTCTGTCTGTCTGAACCTTTCATTTTGAAATATGTATTGGAGAACTTGGCTTTACTTTTATCTCAATTCTTTTTACGGAATGCCATTTTCGCGTACTTCGCTTTTTTACATGAAATGTTTTTGTTATAAATTCACTTCTTTTTTAAAGGAATTAGATAATACTTAATAATTTTTAAAGTAGTACAATATGCGGAATATTGTACAAAATTTTTGCAATGCCTTACTTAAATTTTTGAGGTTTTTTAATTTTTTTCCATGGTTTTATTGTAGTTCCCTTCAGCTTTCCAAAGCTCAGCTCTCTAGCGTTTCTGAAAGTGCACAATGTTACTTTTACATCTATAGGGGAGGGAAATAAATTAAAATTGTCGTGTTTTTCTCCTACAGTTTTATCATAGTTCCTATCAGTCTTCCAATGCTCAGCTCTCTAGCGTTTCTGGAAGTGGGTAATCTTACTTTTACATAACTTTACATTTATAGGGGAGGAGAGTAAATGAAAATATTGGACTTTTTAAATTTTTTCCCATGGTTTTATCATAATTTCTATCAGCATTCTAATGCTCAGCTCTCTAGCGTTTCTCGAAGTGGGCAATGTTAGTTTAATATAAATTTTATCATAGTTACTATCGGTCTTCCAAAGCTCAGCTCTCTAGCATGTCTGGAAGTAGGCAATGTTACTTTTACTTAACTTTACATTTATAGGGGAGGGAAGTAAATTAGAATTTTGGGGTGTTTTAATTTTTTCCTATAGTTCTATCATAGTTCCTATCAGTCTGCCAAAGCCCAACTCTCTAGCATTTCTGGAAGTGGGCAATGCTACTTTTACATAACTTTAAATGTATAGGGGAGGGGAGTAAATTAAAATTTTGAAGTTTTATGATTTTTTCCAGGGGTTCGGTCATAATTTCTATCAGTCTGCCAAATTTCAGCTTTGTAGCATGTCTGGTAGTACAGTAGAATATTGATGATCTATACATGAGTGAGTGAGTCAGTGAGTGGCAATTTCGACGTTTTTGAAATTTCGTAACTACTTTACTACTTTATGGAATTCCATGAAACTTAAAGGAGTTGTTAACTCCATGGAGATCTACGACTGTGCAAAGTTTGAGATTCGTAGCTCATTTCGAAGTAGAGTTTTAGGTAGGTCAAATATCGGCTGAAATGTTTTAAGAAAAGATGGTTACGACGCGCGAACTTGGCGAGGCACTGCCGTGCCCTCAGATCTACTTACCTTTAAATTCAATAAACTTTGATTAAAAACAAAACACACTTTGCAGGAACAGCTTTTGCTCGATTTCTACGCGGGGTCACAAATAAAACGAAAACATAATTATGTAAGTGTGGATGTCACAGAGAGACGAATTTAAATCGAAGTATACATACTCAACTCAGCCCAGGGCTGGCCGATTGCGGACCGGTGGCCATTTGCAAAAATAGAATACCTACAGGGTCGCCCACTACGGGGGTAGTAAGGGGCTAGGGCTAATGTCACTCATCGTCAAGCAAGCTTTACAGGTAGCGAAGCTTAGAGTCCCTGTATGTTGACATATTTGGATTTATTAGAGCAAGGCCAACACAAAAATAGAGGCCACGACCCTGAAAAAATCAGCTGTTCTCCCGGGGCTGAATTTTACATTGGGTCTTATGGGAGGTCAGAAGTTTTTTTATGATATTTTCAAAATGGCACTACAGATTTCCGCAAAATTTCAGTGAAGTATTCTCAGACACCATCGCGATATTCCACCAAAGGTTTGTAAGGAAACAACATGATTAAAAGGTTAAAATCTTCAAGATTTAGCATTCCTTATTTTGAATTCAAATTACCCGCCATGTACCACTTGCCAACTGTTATATTTGACATGTATTTGACTTTGTCATATGTGATTGTCACATTCGCTTCTGCTTTAAACTTAATTTTTGTGTGAGCTAATGAAGCGGCCATGAAAAATTAGGGCTTACTATACATTTTAAAAAAATTGTTCCGCCAGAATAAAGTAAAAACAATCTCAAAAACGGCTTTATTAAAAAAAAAATCAAATATCCATGAACCTTCATTCCAACTTCAATATTTTAAAGACAATCAGCTGTGTCGTAACGAGACCATCAAAAAAAATCAGCCCCGGATGTGACGTCAACAAAGTGGAGGATCGTGGCCCGTCCATTTTGATAGCCCTGATTAGAGTCGCGACAAGCCCATCAATGTTTTTTAAAATAAAAGGACAAAACATCGGAAGTCTATACTCTAACAATTGTTAGAAAGAGAACGTATACGCACTCTTTATCTTACAACGAACGGCGGTAATTTAATTATTAGGAAAAATCGGGTAATCGAAAGTAACTGAAAATCGTTGCGCTGATTAAGCGACCTTCAATGAACTGACAAAGCATGTCATGTTTGTTTTTATTTGTCAAAAAGTTTCAAATAAAAGTCAGGGAAATTACACAACAGAAAAGCAAGTTTTTATTTCGAAACCATAAATTTTTAGTAAAATAAATATGTACCTATCCCTGTTTCCTAATTAGCTGTTGTAATACATCAGAATCTCAAACAATATTGGTAAAAAAGTTATGGGTTCATCAGCAAAAGTTTGATCTAATACCAAAATTTGAGAGGTAAGTATAGCTTTTCAAAATTAACAATAGGATTTGAAATAAAAGGAGCACTTTGGCCGGTTTGAAATTTATAAAGTTTAGTACATCCGCATATGTAAAACATAAACATAAAGCATCCTATTATATAACAAAAGTGTTCCGCTCGCTGTTATAAAGGTTTTTTTTTACTTTTAAAATGAAACTAAGTTTATAAGTATTTTTTACAACTTTTGAGGAAAACTCTTGGGCACGTCAAATTTCTTTGCGAGAGGGACATCTTTTGAGCTCTTATATAGATAGGAAATATGATTCGAGTCTCTCCTTGTTTTGATGGGTTTTTGAAAATCGTTCATTGGTTTTTTTTATTATAGATAAATTTATAGATTTTTAAAAAACAAAGCGCCTTAAAGCGGTAGATATATAAAAGCCCTAGTAAGGTGCCACTTGACTTATCTTCTTATCAAGTGGCGTACGCAAGGGGGGTGGGCGAAGACTTACCCCTAAAATATGAATTTTCCCACCCCCCCATAATCCATCTCTGCGTATCCATCTGCCCTCGAGTCCCCCCTCTCAGGATTCATTACTGCATATGCCACTGCCTATATAATATATAGTAACTTTAAATATAGATATCTCAAAAATGTATCATTTAATTTCAGAAAATTTCCTCTAGCAAACAAAATTGACGTTTTCAAGCGTTTTTTATTTCATTTTAAAAGTTCCCACAAATCTCTGTATATACAAGTTCTTTTCATAATGTTATATAAAAACATAATTTTTTTTAGGACCACTTTGCACAAGAAGAGTTTACGTGTAACTGAAGCAGCAAGTTGTTTCTATAATATTTAGTCCAGAAAAAAAGGAACCCTGCTTTTACAAAAATTCGACGAACATATGGAAAAAACTGAATTGTACAAAAAAGAAAACGAAAATTTAGTTTTAAAGTACAAGGAGTTGGAACATTTTTGGCCTCTTATCATCAACAGGAAGAATTTCTCATTTTACTACTTTTTATCTATTTTAAAACTATTTCCATCAGAAAATATTGACAAATTGATGTGACTGTCAAGTTCTCGCCGAATAAGAACCAAAATTTACGAATAATTTGCACTGGAGAGAACTAATATTTTCTTATAAATTATCAACATTATATTTATTATAATTAGAATGAACGAAATCATCGTTAAACAATTTATTTTCATTAAAAAAAAAGTCTATATAAAAACATAGTCACAGTATATCGGTCTATATTAAAAGTAATGGGTAACAGGCTGAATTTTTTTGCCGAGACCTCCAAGTATCCCCTCTGCAAAAATTCTTGAAAGTGATTCCTAACTGAACGCAATGTTGCCATTTACTTTTAACATTACTATAAATTTTTGCACCTCGTAATTTTGACGTTTGGTCTGGGATACACGGCGCGGCCGTTAAAGTATCTAATTTGTAGGACGAACGTTTTTTCATGTTTAATATCATAAAATCTATGGATACAGCTTCTGTTAAGAATCTCCCTCAACAATTTTCACACATTGAAAAGTTGAACGTTTAGGAAAAGAATGCTACTTACGAAAATTCTGCCTGTAATTCATCACCTAAAAAATAGAACGGTGTAATTTGGACTAAAATCTTCCAAAGCAGTTATTATAATAATAAAAAAATCATAAACTACTTTATTTAGGAAATATGTAAATAAATTGGATGTGACCTAATTATATGTGATTTTATAATTAAATATATATATAATAAAAAAATTTCTGACGTTCTTCTTTAGGAAAAACCTAAAATAATGAAATCATAAACATTCAAATAAAATCAAAATGTTGATTTTAATACTGGATTTATTTTACGAGACCGCACCCCTAGTATACATACATATCTTATACTCAGGTGGTTTTGCTAGGGCCCTCTGTATTGGGAGGAGGCCTTAATAATTTCCGTTACTAATCTTCAATAGAGTAATATACTCATACCAAGCCAATGAAAATAACATAACCTAGACGCAAATTCAAGAATGACATTGATGGGCTTTTCACGACTCTAATATATCCAAATATGTCAACATACAGGGACTCTAGCAAGCCTAACTCTGATTTTATATTTTTTTGGTTATAACAGGGCTATCAAAATGGACGGGCCATGATCCTCCACTTTGTTGACGTCACATCCGGGGCTGATTTTTTTTGATGGTCACGCTACGACACAGCTGATTGTCTTTATAATATTGAAGTTGGAATGACAGTTCATGAATATTTGTTTTTTTTTTAATAAAGCCGTTTTTGAGATTGTTTTTACTTTATTCTGGCAGAACAATTTTTTTTTAAATGTATGGTTATCTCTAATTTTTCATAGCCGCTTCATTAGCTCACACAAAAATTAAGTTTAAAGCAGAAGCGAATGTGACAATCACAGATGACAAAGTCAAATACATGTCAAATATAACAGTTGGCATGTGGTACATGGCGGGTAATTTGATTTCAAAATAAGGAATGCTAAATCTTGAAGATTTTAACCTTTTAATCATGTTGCTTCCTTACAAACCTTTGGTGGAATATCGGGATGGTGTCTGAGAATATTTCACTGAAATTTTGCGGAAATCTGTAGTGCCATTTTGAAAATATCATAAAAAAACTTCTGACCTCCCATAAGACCCAATGTAAAATTCAGCCCCGGGAGAACAGCTGATTTTTTCAGGGTCGTGGCCTTTATTTTTGTTGTAGGCCTTGGTTATAATTTTTGACATGTTTTCCTCGGTTTCGCATTGGCAGGCTCGTTGTTATTTTAAAAATGTGGTTTTAACACAGTCTAAAGATCTATTTAATAATGATACAGTTTCAAGATAGTTTGCAGCATAACTTTTTAATTACATAAATATATATAGTTTAGGTACCTTCATACTGTGTAAAACAACATCTTCAAAATAAAACAAAACCGCCAATGCGAAACCGAGGAAAACATGTCAAAAATAATAACCAAAAAATAGAAAGCTTGACGTTAGCTTCGCTTCCTATAAAGCTTGCCTTTACGATGAGTGTCCTTAGCTAGGGCACCTCCAAGACGTAAACAGGGAGGTGCGAAGCACCCCCAAGAATAATCACATAGAAACTGATTACTAATCGGCTTTGCTCGGTACACAAAAAATGGCCAATATTCCACTAAAATCTATGACTACAGTACCTAGATTTTAAAAAAAAATCTAGATAATCTGGACTAGGTACTTACCTATGTTCAGCGAATTTTTGATAAAATATGTAGCTCTATACCTACATGGGTGCACCCAGGAGGGGGGCCCCGGGCCCCCCCCCCAACCCTTAGATTTTTTTACATATTTTCGACATATTTCGGAAAACAACACAAAAAATAGCTTAAAAATCGGGCCCCCCTAAGACATATTCCTGGGTGCGCCACTGATACCTAGCTGGATATGTTTTATTTACTGACGCTGGCGCCACTTTGGTAGCATTAAGGCCCTTAATTATTATACTAATAATATAAAATAAAAATATAAGATTTTCATTATTCAGTCTAGCAATTTATTCCCATTTTCTTTTCTTTTATATCTATATTTTTTCCAAATCGGCTAACCCATATGTTACTTTTTTTTAGGTACCTAAATTATTCTTCTGAATTTTTCTTATATGTGCTACTCCTTGGAAATAAATAAATTAGAGGCGCAATTAGCGGGGGGGGTCTCTATAAAATCGGTTAAACAGTTTCTGAATTCGTTTCCTTTACAGGGTGGGCCAAAAAAACCTGGAAATTTTTTTTATTATAACTTTTGAACTATACAATCGATATTAATGGGACAAACTGCACTTGCCAAAGAATTAATCAGAGTTTTAACTAATTTATCATTTTTTGTCTGCCATCTCAAAATCCAAGATGGCGGACGAAATTAAAATGTACTTTCAAAGATGCGCGTTTATTCTTGTGTTGAGAATATCTGCGTTCTTGCCAGGCACGACAAGGTACGATTCAGCAAAATTGGTTCAGTGGTTCTACAAAAAAATATTTTTGTTCAACCATTGTTTTGCATATTATTCGATTGCTTGCCAATCATGTCTGCATTTATTTACTTATAAATTCATTACTACTGAACCGATGTTAGTGGAAATAAAGAACATCCTGGTGAGAATTGATTGCTTTTTAAGATCATGATCAAAGTTATCGCCATCTTAAATTTTAAGATGGCGGATAGAATTATTCTTGATTCTTTAAAATGGCGTGTTTATTCTTATTTTCCGAAAATGTTTTAGATTTTTTTTAATCTATGAAAAAGCACTACTTTTTCCCCACACAACGAGGTAAAAATTATTAAAATCAGTGTGGTGGTTCTCAAAATATCTATTTTTGTTTCAACCATTGTTTTAGAGATTATACGATTGTATTGCCAATCCTGTCTGCATTAATTTTCTTATAAATTCTACCAATTTTAGTGAAACACAAAAAATCGTGGTAAGAATTGATTGCCCTTTAAAGACTATAATCGAAATTTGCCGCCATCTTAGAATTTAAGATGTCGGACAGAAATTGCCAATGCAATCGCATAACTTGTAAGACAATTGTACAAAATCAGATTTTGTGAGAACCACTTTGCCGATTTTATTAAATTGTACTTTATTAAGCGGGAGAAAAGTAGTACTTTCCAATAAATTAATAAAAAAAACTAAAATATTTTCGAAAAATAAGAATAAAAGTGCCTCTTTGAAGGATCAAGTATGGTTCTGTCCAACATCTTAACTTTTAGGATGGCGTCAAATTTCGATTATAACCTTGAAAGAACAATCAATTCTCGCCATCATTTTTCTTATTTCACTAAAATCGGTTTGGTAATAAGGATTTATAAGGAAATGAATGCAGACAGGGTTGGCAATGCAATCGTATAATCTGTAACACAATGACGAAAACAGAAATAGGTGTTTTGAGAACCAATACACCGATTTTGCTAATTTGTACCTTGTTGTGCGCGGGAAAAGTAGTGCTTTTCTATAAATTAAAAAAAAATCTAAAATATTTCCAGAAAATAAGAATAAACCCACCATTTTAAGAATCAAGTATGATTCTGTCCGCCATCAAAGGTTCAGTAGTAATAAATTTGTAACGAAATAAATGCAGACATGATTTGCAAGGCAATCGTATAATTTTCAAAACAATGATTGAAACAAAAATATTTTTTTTAGAACCATCAAACCGATTTTGCTGATTCATACCTTGTGCGTGGCAAGAACGCAGCTTTTCTACTAATTTAAAAAAATAATTCAAACGTGTTTGCAACATAAGAATAAACCAGCATCTTTAAAGGGTACATTTTAATATTGTCCGCCATCTTATATTTTGAGATCGCTGACAAATCATTATAGTTAGTCAAAACTCTGAATAATTCTCTGCCAAGCGCAGTTTGTCCCATTAAAATCGATGGTAGAGTTCAAAAGTTATAATGAAAAAAAATTGTGCGGTTTTTTTTTGGCTCACCCGGTATATATGTATTGATTGATTTATAAGAATTCTAATTTAATTCAGCAGATTTGTTTTTGTAAAAAAATCACTGAATAGAGTTAAAAATATAGATTAAAATTTAGCGCTCTTTTTACTCATCTGACTTTAACTACGTGGTAAAAAGGAGGACGGAGATAGCAATTCACAAATAGTATCAAGTCCCTATCCCAGTCCGTGGTAAAAAGGAGGACGGAGATAGCAATTCACAAATAGTATCAAGTCCCTATCCCAGTCCGTTAGTTAATTCACTTTTGCTCTGAGGTACATGAAGAAATATTTATTTATATTTTATATTTATGTTCCCAATAAGCTAGCTAACATTATTTGTTATGCTAACATTTTTAAATATTTTTACAAAGATGCAAGTCAAGTGAATCGCTGGACCACATAATAACAGCCGCCCCAAAATAAAAAATAAACCAAATTTAATTAATAAAACAGGCATAATGCAAGGTTGTCGCTTTGACGGATGTTACAAGTGCGTGCAATTAAGATGAAAATATACATTGGATGTCACAGAGTGATGAATATCAATTGGATCGATTCTTGAATATACTCGCGCCAATATACACGGAAATTTTGGCGTCAAAATTTTTTAAAAATTTTGCTGTATTCTTCATCAGACTCATGGTATGCTATGACATCCATTTAATTTAGGTACACCCGGGCCCTCCCCATCAGGACTAAACCAAAAACATGGAAAAACGTTGTGACATCCGAATTTGGATGTCACGGCGTCGAAGGATGTCACAAGATATCTAAAATTTATACGCCTAGATGTCACAACGATCAGCGGATATATATATATATATATATATATATATATATTGATAAAGGGTACTTAGCCACCTCAAAACAAAGTATATAAACTACGGTGTCACCTCATATATAACTTTAGTACCTCACTTTTTTGAGGTGACAACGTTTTTCAATAAAAACTTCAAAGACGATTCCTAACACACTCAGAAAGCTGTGTGGAAAATTTTGTTCTGAGGTCACAAAATGGTATATATAGCTACTTTTTGGCCGTGTAGTTCACGTATCTACCGGTGGCGCTAGCGTCGCTTTTACTGTAACTAAACGGTTCACTGAGTCACCTCGGTGGTATAAAACGTATTCTGCGTATTAGAACCGTATCGCAGCGGCCTCAGAAATTTGGCAACATTGCAGATTAGATTTTAGACGCTACGGGTTTCTTTGTTATATGTAATTTGTACCTGCTTTTTTTACCCTTGGAATATTTAATAGAATTCTCAGAAACGGGTGCCTGGGTCTGATATTTTAAGAGGGGCTTTGTAAAGGATTATTATTGTATTTTTTATCTTATTGAAATAATTTGACTTCTTACATTTTGTTGCTTATTCTGGCTGGTAGTTTTTAACGGTTTTATTTAACTTGACTTGATTGATTTGGTAATAAATTTTTGTGATGGGCAAGACTTGAAATTAGTTAAGTAGTTTAAGTTAATATGATGTTTTGGTGCAAAAGGTCCGAAGCTTAGTACAATTATAGAGCGATGCCTGCTCTCGCCGGTGTTTTAAAAAAATGGCGCACGAATTCCCTTTTTTTTAAAAAACTTGGTTTTTGTACAAAGTTTGAAACAAAAATTATAGCCAACAAAATTTTATACGAACATGCTAAACTGTCTTTTTTGTTAGACTAAAAACAAGGTTCGAGGTATGATATTAACCATTTTTTTCATTTTGGAATTTGTCCAATTTGTTTTTTTGGTGGCCTTTAAATTAAAAGTTACTCATTTTTGCGAATGATTGAAGTGATATGAAATAAGGATAGATAAATATTCTACAAAAATTATTAATCAGTTGCATGGGTAATATTCTTGGTAAGATACAAACCATAAAGTTTTAGTTCTACCCACATATATATATTTCTATATTATATGCAAAATAAACTGAAATAATTAGGTTTTATCTTATTTTCTAAAAACTAAGTACCCGAGATTTCATGGGCTATTTTTAAAAATCAGAAAGAAGACCTGTATTACTTTTATAGGTTTCGTTTCTTAGGTTCGCGCGCCGTATACCATCTTTTCTTGAAACATTTCAGCCGATATTTGACCTATCTAAAACTCTACTTCGGAATGAGCTACGAATCTCAAACTTTGCACAGTCGTAGATTTAGTTAAAAACCCCTCCAAGTTTCATGGAATTCCATAAAGTAGTAAAGTAGTTACGAAATTTCAAAAAACGTTGAAATTGCCACTTACTCACTCACTCATGTATAGATCATCAATATTCTACTGTACTTCTAGACATGCTATTGTGACCAAACCCCTGGAAAAAATCAAAAAACCCCAAAATTCTAATTTACTCCCCTCCCCCACACATGTAAATTTATGTAAAAGTAACATTGCCCACTTCCAGAAATGGCAGACAGATAGGTACTATGATAAAACTATAGAAAAAAAATTAAAAACCTCAAAATTATAATTTACTTTCCTCCCCTATAAATGTAAAATAATGTAAAAGTAACATTGCCCACTTCCGGACATGCTAGAGAGCTGAGCTTTGGAAGGCCGATATTAACTATGATAAGACTATAGAAAAAAATTAAAACACCCCAAAATTCTAATTTACTTCCCTCCCGTATAAATGTAAATGTGTGTAAAAGTAACATTGCCCACTTCCAGAAACGCTCGAGAGCTGAGTTTTGGAGGGCTCATAGGAACTATGATAAAACTATAAAAGAAAATTAAAAACCCCAAAGTTTAATTAACTTCCCTCCCCTATAAATGTAAAGTTATGTAAATTAGCATTGTCCACTTCTAGAAACGCTAGAGAGCTGAGCTTTGGAAGACTATAGGAAAAAATTTAAAAACACCAAAATTTTAATTTACTTTCCTCCCCTATAATTGTAAAGTTATGTAAAATTAACTTTGCCTACTTCCAGGGACACTAGAGAGCTGAGCTTTAGAAGGCTGATAGGAACTATGATAAAACCATAGGAAAATATAAAAACCCTCAACATTTTTAATATGCATTTCAAAAGGTTTGGACAATATATCGTATATTTTACTACTTTAAAACTTAAATATTATCCAAATCCTTTAAACAAGAAGTGAGATCATAACAAAAACATTTCATGTAAAAAAAGCCAAGTACGCGAAAGTGGTATTCCCTAAAAAGATTTGAGATAAAAAGTTCTCCAATAAATATTTTAAAATGAATGGTTCTTACTAGTTTCGAAATGTTTTTCTAAACTTGGCTATTACGGGTGCAAATGACTCCTAGGCACAATGCTAAATTTAATGTAAAGAAGTTTGGCTGGAATAGCAAAGTTTAAAAAAACATTTCTAAACCAGTAAGAACCATTCATTTTGAAATTTGTATTGGAGAAATTGGCTTTACTTTTATCTCAATTCTTTTTACGGAATACCACTTTCGCGTTCTTGGCTTTTTTTTACATGAAATGTTTATGTTATAATTCAGTTTTCTAAAAAATCATTTAAGAGGACAATATTGAAAACATTTTTTTTTTTTAATATTTTTTTATTTTAATCGGTATATTTATATAGTAGTGTTAAAGCTAAAGTTGATATTCTCTCTCTGATAGAAATTATGACCAAAGCCCAGAAATCTAATTTACTCCCCTCCCCTATACTATCCCACTTCAAGAAACGCCAGAGAGCTGAGCTTTTTAAGACTAAAAGGCACCATAATAAAACTATAGGAAAAAATTTAAAAACACCAATATTTTAATTTACATTGCACACTTCCAGAAACGCTAGAGAGCTGAGTTTGGAAGGCTGAAAGGACCTATGATGAAACCATGGGAAAAAATTTAAAAACCCCAAACTTTTAATTTGCTCCCCTCCCCTATAAATGTATATAATAAGTTATTTAAAATTAACATTGCCCACTTCCAGAAACGGTAGAGAGCTGAGCTTTGTGAGGCCGATAGGAACTATGATAAAACTATAAAAGAAAATTAAAAACCCCAAATTTTAATTAACTTCCCTGCCCTATAAATGTAACGTTATGTAAAAGTAACAATCTCCACTTACAGAAACACCAGAGAGCTGAGCTTTGGACGACTGATCGAAAAAATTAAAAAACTACAAGGTTTTAATTACTTCCCTCCCCTATAAATGTAAAGTTATGTAAAAGTAACATTGCCCATTTTCAGAAACGCTAGAGCTGAGCTTTGGATGGCTGATAGGAACTATTATCTGGGGGCACAGTAGTGCCCCGCCAAGTTAGTGTGGAAATGGCTGTACCATCTTTTCTTCAAACATTTAAGCCCATATTTAACCTATCTAAAACTCTAATTCGGAATGAGCTACGAAACTCAAACTTTGCACACAGTCGTAGATCTTTATAGAGTTAACAATCTCACAAGTTTTCCATGTATAGATCATCAAAATTCTACTGTACTTCCAGATACGCTACAAAGCTGAAATTTGGCATACTGATAGAAATTGTGACCAAACCATTGGAAAAAGTCAAAAAACCCAAAAATTCTAATTTACTCCTTTCGCCCATACATGTAAAATTATGTAAAAGTAACACTGCCCACTTCCAGAGGCGCTAGAGAGCTGAGCGATGGCAGACTGATAGGAAATATGCCAAAACTATAGGAAAAAACTTAAAAACCCCAAAATTTTAATTTACTTCCCTACCCTATAAATGTAAAGTTATGTAAAAGTAACATTGCCTACTTACAGATACGCTAGAGAGCTAAGCTTCGGAAGGCCGATTGGAACTATGATAAAACTATAAAATAAAATTAAAAAACCTTAAAATATAAATAACTTCCCTCCCCTTTAAATGTAAAGTTCTGTTAAAGTAACATTCTCCTCTTCCAGAAACGCTAGAGAGCTGAGCTTTGGAAGACTGATAGGAACTATGATAAAACTAAGTATAGTAAAAAATTTTAAAACACCAAAATTTTAATTTACTTTCCTCCCCTATAAATGTAAAGTTATGTAAAATCAGCATTGCCTATTTCGAGGAACACTAGAGAGCTGAGCTTTATTAGGCTGATAGGAACTATGATAAAACCATAGGAAAATATAAAAAAACCTCAAAATTTTTAATAAGGCATTGCAAAACTTTTGAATAATATTCCTCATATTTTCCTACTTTAAAACTTAAATATTATCCAAATCCTTTAAAAAAGAAGTGAAATCATAACAAAAACACTTCATGTAAAGAAAGCCAATTACGCGTGTGTTCCGTTAAAAGAATTGAGATAAAAGTAAAGCCAAGTTCTCCAATACAAATTTTAAAATGAAAGATTCTCACTAGTTTGGAAATGTTTTTGTAAGCTTGGCTATTACGGCTGTAAATGACTCTTAGGCACAGTGCTAAATTGAACATAAAGATATTTTAATATTGATATGATTTAATTGGAAATTAAATAATAAAGAATGTCAAAGCTGCAAATTGACAGTTGGTCTCTCCTCAGTAAACACCGTATTTCCTATTTCTTTTTCAGATACCGACATGATCATTTCATTTCATGGTTATGCTCGGGCTGAATGAGGCCTAATGAGGCCGAAACGCTTCCCCGAGCTACGTTTACCTCTGAGGACTTGCCCGTAAAACGTTTTTGTTAAGACTTTTTACCTCGTGAAATTCCTTCAAATTTAAAAAAAATCCATGGCTTAGGCTGTCATCTGGGTGCCGAAACGCGTCCCCAAGCTACTTTACCTCAGAGGATTCGCCCGTGAAGCTTTTTTGATAAAGAATGTCATTTACAAATTCTGACATCACGTGAACATTTGAGCCTTGTGATTGCTGGTGGTTATTATTATTATATTCGCGTTGGGCTGTGGCGTGGGCAAACACATCATTCCTGTACATGGTTTTCCTGTTTTAAACGGCTTAACTAATTATCACAATTTGTTTTTTATTACATTTGTTGTTACGGATAAATAATGTTTTTTAAAAATTCTGTCATATCAATCATGTCATAAACATTGCATATGACCAAAATATATAAATTAAGATAATGTATTAATTTTTTTTGCATACCATAGAGTGTATTTTTGACAATTTCCTTTTAATGTTTATCGGATCTATGTGTAGAATTTTTGACAGTAATTAAACCATTTTTCAACAAAAATTGTATTTAGGACTTTCAAGCTATGCAACTTTTCTGAGATCACAAAACCTCAAAATGTGTTTTCCAAAAAAAAAATAACAGCAAGTTTTTCTATAATGAAAGTATGAATGTTCGGTATTTTATATAAAGACAGTACGTTGTCACCATTAATCTTTTCTTACAAACTTTTGCAACCTTTTAAAGTTGTAATATTTCCTAAAGTGTCCCTAAAAAAAAGTAAAACGTTGTTACCTTATATTTAATATTTAAATTTAGTTAGATAAAGCTATTGTTGCTTCTAGACTTACGCCATACGTTATCACCTTAATAAAACCGGCAACAGTGCCTGAGGTGGCAGGAAATAGCACATATCCAAAGGTTGTATATCGGTCTGAGGTCCGAACGTATTCCACGTATTTATCAAATATTTTTAAAAAAATTATTTACCCCTCTTTTGAAATTCTGGTAAAGGAACTTCCCCTCATGTCATATATGTACCTATATATGGGCTAACACCACTAGAAATAGGTGAGGTCAGGTCGTCATATCCTTAACGCCGAGGTGTCAACGCCGAGTGCATCAATATATATATATATATATATATATATATATATATATATATATATATATATATATATATATATATATATATATATATATACAGTGTGTCCACGTAAGTTGGCGGCATATGGGAAACTTTTTTATTATTAGCTTTACGAAAAAAAGTTATTCTTCATAAAAAGTTCTGCATGGTCCAAAACCTAAAATGCAACTATCAGATGTTAAATTTTTTCAGTCATATTACGAGGTTTGTCCAAAAATGTGATTTTTGCTCTAGAGTGAAGTACCTTTCTTTTTGACACTATCGAAAATTGTTATAAAGAAAAGATGTTTAGAATTAAAAATAGCTTTCAAATATTCAACATTGTTTATTTACATTAAAAAAATTTATAATTAATAAATGCAATGCATTAATGTGCAAACTTAAATTTCCAACATAATCGCAGAGAAAATGTAGAAAAAAATATTTTTTTCATGTAAATAAACAATGTTGAATATTTGAAAGCTATTTTTAATTCTAAACATCTTTTCTTTATAACAATTTTCAATATTGTCAAAAAGAAAGGTACTTTACTCTAGAGCAAAAATCACATTTGTTGACAAACCTCGTAATATGACTGAAAAAATTTCACATCTGATGGTTGCATTTTAGGTTTTGGACCATGCAGAACTTTTTATGAAGAATAACTTTTTTTCGTAAAGCTAATAATAAAAAAGTTTCCCATATGCCGCCAACTTACGTGGACACACTGTTATATATATATATATATATATATATATATATATATATATATATATATATATATAAATTTAAATATTTTTTCAATTTTCAATTTTCATTGAAAATTGAAAGTTGAAAGTTGAAAGTTGAAAGTTGAAAGTTGAAAGTTGAAAGTTGAAAGTTGAAAGTTGAAAGTTGAAAGTTGAAAGTTGAAAGTTGAAAGTTGAAAGTTGAAAGTTGAAAGTTGAAAGTTGAAAGTTGAAAGTTGAAAGTTGAAAGTTGAAAGTTGAAAGTTGAAAGTTGAAAGTTGAAAGTTGAAAGTTGAAAGTTGAAAGTTGAAAGTTGAAAGTTGAAAGTTGAAAGTTGAAAGTTGAAAGTTGAAAGTTGAAAGTTGAAAGTTGAAAGTTGAAAGTTGAAAGTTGAAAGTTGAAAGTTGAAAGTTGAAAGTTGAAAGTTGAAAGTTGAAAGTTGAAAGTTGAAAGTTGAAAGTTGAAAGTTGAAAGTTGAAAGTTGAAAGTTGAAAGTTGAAAGTTGAAAGTTGAATGTTGAATGTTGAATGTTGAATGTTGAATGTTGAATGTTGAATGTTGAATGTTGAAAGTTGAAAGTTGAAAGTTGAAAGTTGAAAGTTGAAAGTTGAAAGTTGAAAGTTGAAAGTTGAAAGTTGAAAGTTGAAAGTTGAAAGTTGAAAGTTGAAAGTTGAAAGTTGAAAGTTGAAAGTTGAAAGTTGAAAGTTGAAAGTTGAAAGTTGAAAGTTGAAAGTTGAAAGTTGAAAGTTGAAAGTTGAAAGTTGAAAGTTGAAAGTTGAAAGTTGAAAGTTGAAAGTTGAAAGTTGAAAGTTGAAAGTTGAAAGTTGAAAGTTGAAAGTTGAACGTTGAACGTTGAAAGTTGAAAGTTGAAAGTTGAAAGTTGAAAGTTGAAAGTTGAAAGTTGAAAGTTGAAAGTTGAAAGTTGAAAGTTGAAAGTTGAAAGTTGAAAGTTGAAAGTTGAAAGTTGAAAGTTGAAAGTTGAAAGTTGAAAGTTGAAAGTTGAAAGTTGAAAGTTGAAAGTTGAAAGTTGAAAGTTGAAAGTTGAAAGTTGAAAGTTGAAAGTTGAAAGTTGAAAGTTGAAAGTTGAAAGTTGAAAGTTGAAAGTTGAAAGTTGAAAGTTGAAAGTTGAAAGTTGAAAGTTGAAAGTTGAAAGTTGAAAGATGAAAGATGAAAGTTGAAAGTTGAAAGTTGAAAGTTGAAAGATGAAAGATGAAAGTTGAAAGTTGAAAGTTGAAAGTTGAAAGTTGAAAGTTGAAAGTTGAAAGTTGAAAGTTGAAAGTTGAAAGTTGAAAGTTGAAAGTTGAAAGTTGAAAGTTGAAAGTTGAAAGTTGAAAGTTGAAAGTTGAAAGTTGAAAGTTGAAAGTTGAAAGTTGAAAGTTGAAAGTTGAAAGTTGAAAGTTGAAAGTTGAAAGTTGAAAGTTGAAAGTTGAAAGTTGAAAGTTGAAAGTTGAAAGTTGAAAGTTGAAAGTTGAAAGTTGAAAGTTGAAAGTTGAAAGATGAAAGATGAAAGTTGAAAGTTGAAAATTGAAAATTGAAAATTGAAAATTGAAAATTGAAAATTGAAAATTGAAAATTGAAAATTGAAAATTGAAAATTGAAAATTGAAAATTGAAAATTGAAAATTGAAAATTGAAAATTGAAAATTGAAAATTGAAAAGTGAAAAGTGAAAAGTGAAAATTGAAAATTGAAAATTGAAAAGTGAAAATTTAATAGTTAATAGTTAATAGTTAATAGTTAATAGTTAATAGTTAATAGTTAATAGTTAATAGTTAATAGTTAATGGTTAATGGTTAATAGTTAATAGTTAATAGTTAATAGTTAATAGTTAATAGTTAATAGTTAATAGTTAATAGTTAATAGTTAATAGTTAATAGTTAATAGTTAATAGTTAATAGTTAATAGTTAATAGTTAATAGTTAATAGTTAATAGTTAATAGTTAATAGTTAATAGTTAATAGTTAATAGTTAATAGTTAATAGTTAATAGTTAATAGTTAATAGTTAATAGTTAATAGTTAATAGTTAATAGTTAATAGTTAATAGTTACTAGTTACTAGTTACTAGTTAATAGTTAATAGTTAATAGTTAATAGTTAATAGTTAATAGTTAATAGTTAATAGTTAATAGTTAATAGTTAATAGTTAATAGTTAATAGTTAATAGTTAATAGTTAATAGTTAATAGTTAATAGTTAATAGTTAATAGTTAATAGTTAACAGTTAACAGTTAACAGTTAACAGTTAACAGTTAATAGTTAATAGTTAATAGTTAATAGTTAATAGTTAATAGTTAATAGTTAATAGTTAATAGTTAATAGTTAATAGTTAATAGTTAATAGTTAATAGTTAATAGTTAATAGTTAATAGTTAATGGTTAATAGTTAATAGTTAATAGTTAATAGTTAATAGTTAATAGTTAATAGTTAATAGTTAATAGTTAATAGTTAATAGTTAATAGTTAATAGTTAATAGTTAATAGTTAATAGTTAATAGTCAATAGTTAATAGTTAATAGTTAATAGTTAATAGTTAATAGTTAATAGTTAATAGTTAATAGTTAATAGTTAATAGTTAATAGTTAATAGTTAATAGTTAATAGTTAATAGTTAATAGTTAATAGTTAATAGTTAATGGTTAATAGTTAATAGTTAATAGTTAATAGTTAATAGTTAATAGTTAATAGTTAATAGTTAATAGTTAATAGTTAATAGTTAATAGTTAATAGTTAATAGTTAATAGTTAATAGTTAATAGTTAATAGTTAATAGTTAATAGTTAATAGTTAATAGTTAATAGTTAATAGTTAATAGTTAATAGTTAATAGTTAATAGTTAATAGTTAATAGTTAATAGTTAATAGTTAATAGTTAATAGTTAATAGTTAATAGTTAATAGTTAATAGTTAATAGTTAATAGTTAATAGTTAATAGTTAATAGTTAATAGTTAATAGTTAATAGTTAATAGTTAATAGTTAATAGTTAATAGTTAATAGTTAATAGTTAATAGTTAATAGTTAATAGTTAATAGTTAATAGTTAATAGTTAATAGTTAATAGTTAATAGTTAATAGTTAATAGTTAATAGTTAATAGTTAATAGTTAATAGTTAATAGTTAATAGTTAATAGTTAATAGTTAATAGTTAATAGTTAATAGTTAATAGTTAATAGTTAATAGTTAATAATTAATAGTTAATAGTTAATAGTTAATAGTTAATAGTTAATAGTTAATAGTTAATAGTTAATAGTTAATAGTTAATAGTTAATAGTTAATAGTTAATAGTTAATAGTTAATAGTTAATAGTTAATAGTTAATAGTTAATAGTTAATAGTTAATAGTTAATAGTTAATAGTTAATAGTTAATAGTTAATAGTTAATAGTTAATAGTTAATAGTTAATAGTTAATAGTTAATAGTTAATAGTTAATAGTTAATAGTTAATAGTTAATAGTTAATAGTTAATAGTTAATAGTTAATAGTTAATAGTTAATAGTTAATAGTCAATAGTTAATAGTTAATAGTTAATAGTTAATATTTAATAGTTAATAGTTAATAGTTAATAGTTAATAGTTAATAGTTAATAGTTAATAGTTAATAGTTAATAGTTAATAGTTAATAGTTAATAGTTAATAGTTAATAGTTAATAGTTAATAGTTAATAGTTAATAGTTAATAGTTAATAGTTAATAGTTAATAGTTAATAGTTAATAGTTAATAGTTAATAGTTAATAGTTAATAGTTAATAGTTAATAGTTAATAGTTAATAGTTAATAGTTAATAGTTAATAGTTAATAGTTAATAGTTAATAGTTAATAGTTAATAGTTAATAGTTAATAGTTAATAGTTAATAGTTAATAGTTAATAGTTAATAGTTAATAGTTAATAGTTAATAGTTAATAGTTAATAGTTAATAGTTAATAGTTAATAGTTAATAGTTAATAGTTAATAGTTAATAGTTAATAGTTAATAGTTAATAGTTAATAGTTAATAGTTAATAGTTAATAGTTAATAGTTAATAGTTAATAGTTAATAGTTAATAGTTAATAGTTAATAGTTAATAGTTAATAGTTAATAGTTAATAAACCCAACTTATCATTTTCAAACATACTAAAGTCACACCGAAAATCAATCTAAAATCGAAAAATGTTATTTTTTTTACTGAAAGCGAAATTTAGTAGAAAAAGATCTAAGAAGGAAAAGTTTAAATTGAAACAGGTAATGTTTCAGGCAAAAAATTTAGAAGGAAAATTCGGAAAAACTGTGAAAAATTCTAGGAGGAGCTTTATTCTAAGTAATTTTGAAAATGTGTATATTCATCTGGCTGGATTTGTTCTATTTTCATTTGTTCATGATTTTTTTTTTGTTGATTGGTTCTTTATTGAATCAATATGTTTTGATTTGTTCTAGTAAAAAATATTATATTTGAATTTGTTCTATTTAAAAAAAATCTATGTGGATTTGTTTCATTTGAGATTATTCTATCTGTTCTATTTGATTTTCTTTATAAAATTTAAAATTTTTTGTATCATTAAAATCTTAACTATGATAAAAAATTGTATTTCAGTTTTTGTACCATTTTGTGTTTGTTTTTGCTAACTTGTATTTTTTTCAGTTGTTCTTTCGATCACATGAGTTATTTTTATATGATTTGTTTTTGCTTCGATACAGTATTTCATGTTTGTTTTAAAGTTTATTGTGTTAACCTGGTAGGGTTGTTTTTTTTATTACACTGAAAACAATAAACCAACTTAATTTTTTTTTCAAATATTGTCAACTATACGTTTTTTTTTCTCGTAATTGTAAATTAATTTTGTCTTAAGGTATTTGAATTTTTTATAAATTATTGTCAAATAAACCTTTTTTTTATTATACGGTATAAATATATTTTAAAGTTTTAAAATAATCAATTTTAATATTTCAGTTAGTGTTTGTAATTTCCTACTTGTATATTTGTTTTAAAATTTGTTTTTTATGCAAACACGTTTTTTTGGGTTAGACAACCTTTTCTAGGATATTTGCTGTCTAACTAGTTTTAGTTCACCTAAAACTTATTTATGAGATATAATCATAAAATCAAAAAATTTTCAATTTTTTTTTATTTAAATAATATTTTTTTTTAAACAAATAATTTTGTTTTACATAAGGTTGATTTATTGTTATTAAAAACATTGTTTTCCTGTATTAAAATTATTTTGTTTTTAGGTCAGCTATTGCAAAGTGTTGTCAACCACCCAACAAATTTCCTCCACAAACAGTTTAATCAACCAAGCAGCCATTCCACCATTAAAGTCATTAGGTCTGCCAAGCAGCCATCATCACTACAACCGACATCTTCATACAGTCGCTGTGCAAACCTGCAATTGGATGCTTCTTTCCAAATTCAATACAGAGTCTGCCATTCTCCCTTAGTTTTAAAGATGGGCAATGTGGAAACTCGGCTCTTGCTGCGTACCTAGTGTTTGTTTAACACTATGGAGGAAACGGTTTGGTTTGGAGACTCCCTTAATTTATTTACGTTAACTTAAATCACTTTTTTTTGTCTCCACAAATTTCTGCATAAGCGTGTATATAATATATACCTTAATGTAGTAGTTTTCAAACAATGTGTCTTAAAATTATATATTTCTATATATTTTTCGGTTTATATGTCAATTTTATTTTGCCCTCATTTAGTTTAAGTTATCGTTGTTATTAAGCTGCACTGATATTTTGATTCTTTCAGTACTGTTTAGAATCTACTGATCGTTCACCATGTTTGTTGCTGACTAGCTGATCTAAGATGTTGTACCTGATCCAGTGTTGCTGTTTTGTTCTAGAATGGAACTTCAAGTTTTTTCCAGCCAGAATGTTTGTTGACCATCAGATATCCAGAGAAGAAAAATGAAAACGAAGAGCGTTATAGTTTTAGTTTAAATTTGTGTTGTCTGCACTACTTAATGCTTGTTGTTATAAACCATTTTATTTCGACTTGCATTTAAAAAAAATTGTTTATACTTAATCAGGGGGGAGTAATGTAACAAAACGGGATTTGAATATAAATGGTATTTTTGCCATTTATAAGTTTTCAAAGATTTTTAATTAAATATTGTTGTGACATCAACAAGCATTAATTATATGCAAGACTAGGTTAAGATTAAGTAAAATTTATGGCAACTCGGCGACTTGTTTTTGGGCATATTTTCAGGTTCGCTGTATTTTAATAAAAGTTGTATTTGGCTAATATGTCCTTTGAGCCACTAACATTAAAATAATTCATATTTTGTAACTGGAAACAAATTAGCAAAACTATTTTCGACTTTTAAGAAACACACTGTATGATTCTAACTTTATCGATGTTCTCAGTCCACACATCTTTGAATTGCGGTGGTATTTTGTCTCTTTGTCTTTCTCGCCAATCCGAGAGAGCTTAACTTTGAGACCACGGCAACCAAGAATGTCTGTGGGAGTAAACAGTTAAAGAAAGCTTAGATTTAGACCAATCAGCTAGCAGCAAGTTAAGACTGTCTAGAGAGCAGGGTACTGAAACTCTGGAGGGAGTTCACTCTTTAGTTCGCCTTTGCTTGTTTCGTTACGCTTCCGTTCACACTTCTTAAGGGGGGTTTTATTTCAACTGGGGAAATTTGTCAATCATTTTAACATTGTATAAGCTATATTATATATTATTCATAATTATTTTAGTCTTGTCTTTTGGAGTTTATTAATTTTAAAACTTTTAATTATTACTGTTTCCAGTGTTTTGAAATAATGTGTTTAACTGTTTTATGGTTTTTTAACATCAAAATACAAACCATTAGTTGCCCTAAAATCGGCATTTTTCTTCAACAATATATCCCAAAGGTAATGTTAAGTAAATTAAACAGTTGATTAAATAGTTTCACTCATTCAATCAACGTTTAAAATGTTGATAAATATATATATTTACAACAAATATATAAAAGGTTTATAAAACCTAAAAGTTTAAGAAGTGTAAATATTTGAATACAAAAGTTTAATAGTAGTAAAAAGTCGATATTCAACTAATAAATATAAGAAGTGAAAGTGTGAAGCTACAAGAAGAAAATTGAAACGGTATGTATGATTATCCTACATTAGTTATACATTTGAGAAAAACGTTTATAGCATACAAGACCTTCAAATTCCCTTTCGAGATCGTGTAAATTTAATAACATATAGTAACATTTAATCTTTTTATAATTTATATAAGTTGTAGCCTAAGTTGGTAGCTTACAACATTTAAGCCTTTGTCACTTCAGGTGACAGTACCACTGTCACATACTAGGCCCCTGTTACAGTATTGTACGTTAAAAATATGAAAAAAAACTCTACACAACATAGGTCGAAAAATGTTTCATTAGGAAAATACAGTGTGTTAAACTTTTCTAAAAAAAAACTAAAAAAATTATTATCTAGAAAACTACTAAACTAGCTAAATTTGGTGCTCTTATTATTCTGTACCAAATTTAGCGTTATTGTCATGTTTTCTAGAAAATATTTTTTTTCGTTTTTTTTAAGAAAACTTTTTTTTAACACACCGTATTTTCCTAACGAAACATTTTTTGACCTATGTTGTATAGACTTTTTTTTCATATTTTTCAACGTTCAATACGCTGGTAAAGTTTGGCTTGTTAGGATCGGGCCACAGTAGTAATGATATGTACATTCTAGGCCAAAATGTGGTGGTAGTGACGTCATCATAATAGGTTAACTGTCTGGGTGGTCTTTTTACCCATAGTCGAATAGTGCGAGTAGTTTTTTAAGCATAGCCCAATAGTGTGAGAGCTTTTTTGACCTTTGGCCTTGACCTTTGACTTTGACCTTTGACCTTGACCTTGACCCTTGACCTTTGACCTTTGACCTTTGACGTTGACCTTTGACCTTTGACCTTGACCTTGACTTTGACCTTGACGTTGACCTTGATTGACTTTGACCTTGACGTTGACCTTGACTTTGACCTTGACTTTGACCTTGACTTTGACCTTGACTTTGACCTTGACTTTGACCTTGACTTTGACTTTGACCTTGACTTTGACCTTGACTTTGACCTTGACTTTGACCTTGACTTTGACCTTGACTTTGACTTTGACCTTGACTTTGACCTTGACTTTGACCTTGACTTTGACCTTGACTTTGACCTTGACTTTGACCTTGACTTTGACCTTGACTTTGACCTTGACTTTGACCTTGACTTTGACCTTGACTTTGACCTTGACTTTGACCTTGACTTTGACCTTGACTTTGACCTTGACTTTGACCTTGACTTTGACCTTGACTTTGACGTTGACTTTGACATTGACTTGGACCATGACTTTGACCTTGACTTTGACCTTGACTTTGACCTTGACTTTGACCTTGGCTTTGACCTTGACTTTGACCTTGACTTTGACCTTGACTTTGACCTTGACTTTGACCTTGACTTTGACCTTGACTTTGACCTTGACTTTGACCTTGACTTTGACCTTGACTTTGACCTTGACTTTGATTTTGACTTTGACCTTGACTTTGACCTTGACTTTGACCTTGACTTTGACCTTGACTTTGACCTTGACTTTGACTTTGACTTTGACCTTGACTTTGACCATGACTTTGACCTTGACTTTGACCTTGACTTTAACCTTGACTTTAACCTTGACTTTGACCTTGACTTTGACCTTGACTTGGACCTTGACTTTGACCTTGACTTTGACCTTGACTTTGACCTTGACTTTGACCTTGACTTTGACCTTGACTTTGACCTTGACTTTGACCTTGACTTTAACCTTGACTTTAACCTTGACTTTGACCTTGACTTTGACCATGACTTTAACCTTGACTTTGACCTTGACTTTTAGAGCATAGCCGAATAGTACGAGTGCTTTTTGACTTTGATATTATAATTTGCAGTTATGTGAGCTTTTGTTTTTTATATGCGGGTGCGAGTCTCTGTTTTTTTGACAATAGCCCAATAGCGTGGGCAGTCTTTTTGGCTTTGATATGATATCGCATAGTTGCGAAAGCCATTATCTTTTGTGTACAGAGGCGAGCACTGTGGGTGGTCTTTTAACCTTGATATGACATTGTAAATTTATGTGTGTCTTTGTCTTTTGTGTGCAGGTGTGAGTGGATCTTTCTCTTTTGTATGTAGAGGCAAACAACAAAGGGTGTTTTATTGACATCGACAATGAATGGCTTTGAGCCCAAATTTATTACCCAACAAGTCAAGACATTCTAACTAAAGATTGCATTCTCTTGTTACTAATTACACCAGGCGTCCATTCATTATGCTTTGTATGCAGCTACAAAAGGTATTATTGACTTCAACAATGAATAGCCTTGAGCCTAAATTTATTACCCAACAAGTCAAGACAAGTTTAAGTAAATATCGCATTCTCTTGGTACTAATTACACCAGGTGCTCATTCATTATTCATTTTTATGCAGGTGCAAATAGTTTGAATGGTTTTATTGTCCTCGAGAATGAGTGGTCTTAAGATTTATGATTCAAGGTTGCATATATTGTAAAAGAGTGGGGGGTTAAGCGAGCTGTCTTTAAAGACGGATCCCAGCAACACAACAATTATATTATTAAAATTTACATCAAAGAACTTATAGTAGATGGAAGATGATTTAGAAATATAGCATTTTTATCATTGAATGTAAGTAATAATAAACAATGTATATAATATAAATAATAAACACACATTTTTTGCAAACAATTTTCTTTTATTTAACTTAGGTGAAAAACACAATACATATTTAGAAATTATATTAGTTTGATTAACTATGATACTAAATTACAATAAATAAAAAATACATTCATACAACATCAGACTTGGCTATCCAAGAAGAATTAAATTTGTCGGAAAACCCCAACCATTTAACAAAATATTGCTCTTTGTTATTATTTATTTTCTTCTTTAATATTTTTTCTACCAAATAAATTCCAGCTGTTTTAGTTTTTTGAAGTTCCCATTGATAAAAAGCGCCTCGTATGGGCTCACCATCAATACTTTCCAACTGGTAGGTTGGTGGATTTGTCACATTCTTTTTAATAATATTAAATTGTTCCGTTGACCAAGATGGTGTATAGCCTTTTTCAAATAGTGACTTGTATTTACTAATTCTTACAATATCGCCCAATTTAAACTTGAATTTTTTAGGTGCTATTTTAATATTTTCATATTCTGTAATTGGAGTACGTGGCTTAACGTCAATAGGTCTCATCCTATTAGTTCTGTGAAATGTGTTGTATTTTTTAACAACATCTTGCAAAATATGATTAGTGTAACTAAGGCGGTCCTGGGACACCTTGAACTTAGTACTGAAGTAGGTCACCAGGTGGCGTGGTAGTAGTCAAGCGTGTGTTTGACCTTGGAGTAGATAAATAGTGTAGAGCGTAAGCAAATGATAATGACGCAATGGTGTTATGATAGGGTAGTATGGGTTAAGGTAGGTATAGGGTAGGGTAGTCAGGGTGTAATAAGGTTTCGTTTAAAAATTGTGTATATTGTTCGTGGCGTGGCTAGGCTTGGCTAGTGACGTCATATACAGGCTAAGCATTGAGTTGTATAAAGCCCTGAAAGGGCTTTAGAGACGGAAAGACAAGGCATTTTTTATTGACCCTATCCAATTTGGTTTCTAAGGGCGGGTAATTCTTTTACAAAAAAACCAGAGATAGACATTATTCAACATGTGAAACGGACAAAGATAGGCTGATTTTGCATGCTAATAATACCCTAGATAATATATGAGTACGTTTATCTCTTTCACACTGACGGCATAAGTGCGACAGAAAAGCACCTGCTTACTTTTAAACCACCTGCCGTATTTTAAGTGATTCTACCTGCTAGTCGGTTTACACAGGGAAAACTGATAGACAATGTTGTCTAAGTACGGAGATGAATTTTTTTGAATTTCGTGCGGGAATATTACAGAAATCTTAAAAACGTTTAAAAACAAGTTTAGAAGTAACTATTTGAGTTAAAACATGATGCAAAATTGTTTTTTGTACAAAAGAAGAAAAAAAATCGATGAAAAAACAACATTTCATGGGTAAGTCGTCTTGGCGGATAGTTTTTGCTAAAACACGAGAAAGTTCAGTAGCGGCACGATAGATAGTTTTTTCTGCGACCGTGCGATTTTACCCTCACACATTTTGATTCAGAAAGTGTCACTTCCCCGCACTTATAAGATTATTTTTTAATAATAATTTGTCCTGAAATGTGTTGCAGTCTAGGACAACTAGACTTACTTTACTTTAATAAGCATCGCTATTTTAAACTATTTAATTAATAATTATCATGGTAGCAAGCAAGTTATAATTAAATAATTTATAATTAAATAATTTCTGGGCAATTCGAGACGTTCTGACTAGAAGATGAGTCACGGGACTTCTAAGTTTTATTTATAATGGTTCATTGGAAATATGTGTCACAATGTGAGATTTTACTATATGTGTAATTGGCCTTTGGCTGTTGATATTTGAGAAATAAATAAATAAAAATAAAATAAATAAACAACTGGGCGCCGCCAACTCGGCGCCACCAACTGGGCGGCAGGCCAACTGGGCACCGGGCCACCTGGACGCCGGGCCAACTGGGCGCCGGACGAAAATATTTTTTCTTGATAAAATGTGCAGACGAAAAACAAAATAGATAGATTATTATTTATGCAAAAACATCTTTAAAAAATCTTTTATGTAATATTCTTCAAATCTGGTTTTGTTAGAGTTAAATCCATCGAGTGTTGAAATTTTGGCAGGTCTAGAGTTCTGGTAACCTGATAACATAAAATTTACGTTTTTGATTACAAGAATGGCGAATCCAAAATGGCGGATTTCTTTATTTTTAATCCGATTTGTCTCAAACTTGAAAAATTGAAGTGTTTGTGATCACTTAATCAGTTTTACCCTAAAACTTAAAAAAATTAAAATGGCGGATTTTCTTATTTATGCACCGATATGTATCAAATATAGAACAAAATGGTGGGTTTCTTTATTTTTCAACGAATTTGTCTCAAATGTCTCAAACTTGAAAGTTTGCAGTGCTTAAGGTCACTTAATACAATTTGTGACTCACACTTGCAAATGGCAGACTTTTATAGCTTAATACAAAATATGACTCAAATTTAAAGAAAGAAATGTAATATTTTAAGCTTAAGACAAATCGGTGAGTAAATAAAAAAGTCTGTCATGTTGGATTCGCCATTTTGACTTTTTTATGAGTTTAAGTAAAAAATGATAATTAGATAATAATTATAAGTTTGATATTTTATACATATGGGTGCATAAATAAAAAAATCCGCCATTTCCCATCCGTCATTTGAAATTAAGTGCTTTCAAGCACTGCAAACTTTCACGTTTAAGACAAATCGGTTTAAAAATAAAGAAATCCGCCATTTTGGATTCGCCATTCTTGTAATCAAAAACGTAAATTTTATGTTATCAGGTTACCAGAACTCTAGACCTGCCAAAATTTCAACACTCGATGGATTTAACTCTAACAAAACCAGATTTGAAGAATATTACATAAAAGATTTTTTAAAGATGTTTTTGCATAAATAATAATCTAGAGTCAAAAATTATATTCAGCGATTTGAAACACTGCCAAGTTCTACATTTGATGAATATTGGTGCATAAATAAGAAAATCTGCCATTTTGGATCCGCATTTTAATTTTTCTTTGTTTGTGTTAAAACTGTATTAAGTGATCTTAAACACTGCAAACTTTCAAGTTTGAGACAAATCGGTTTAAAAATAAAGAAATCCACCATTTTGGATCCGCTATTCTTGAAATAAAAAACGTAAATGGTATTTTTACCAGGTTGCCAGAACACTACACCTACCAAATTTTAACACTCGACTTAATAGATGTTGAAATTTTTGTATAAATAACATATTTATTTTGTTAGTCCGGCGCTGAGTTGGCCCGGCGCCCATTAGGCCCGGCGTGGCGCCCTGTCGGCGGCGCCGAGTTGTCCCGGCGCCCAGTTGTCCCATTCGGAATTGAAATTTTTAGTTCCGAAATTTCATCTGATTCGAGCTTAACTTGTAGTCCACCCAAGAAGAGAAGTGTTGAAGAAGACCCTTGTTCAAAGAAAGAAAATATTTTACCTGGAAGGTACAACATTTGTAAAGTTCTAAGATGAAAACAATAATTTTAATATATCCACTGCACTTAGCATGCTAACAAATTCATTTTGCTCTTTTTTTTACTGTTTTTAGAATTTTGTAAACACAGTATACACAAGTAAGTATTCATGAATTATTTATTATTTAAATAGAAAATTGTTGATAAGCAAATGCTAGTGGAATTCAAAATTTTTATTTTGCGCCGCCACTGCCCTTTTTTATCCAAGATAAGCAAATAGAATATTTTTGCGATGTTGCATGTATTCGGACTTACCAAACCGAAATTCTATTTTCATCCCTGTCTTGCTCATTAAATTCTTAGTTGCATTTGGTCAATTGCAATAAAAGCTTGATATAATGGCAATTAAGGCCCATGCCGGGTCTACCCGTAGGGTATAGAAGTCAATGAGGCTAAGTATGGTATGTTATTTTAATTGGAAGGAAATAATATGCGGCGGCGAGCGTAGTATAAAGTAGGTATTTTAATAGGAAGAAAAAAAAAGGGGCGCGAGGCACAGCCGATAGATTCGATCCGTCTCCAAGGTGAAGAGATAGTAGAAAGGAAACGCGTGCTAACCTTGGCGCCATTGATGAAATCCTCTTTTACAATGGTTTTGTGCTGTTGCTAACCGCGCGATTCGCATGCATGTATTTTATTTTTATTATTTAAAAACAGTACACTAGTAGCGAAAAACCAAATATTGGGTTAATTTTGACTGAGAACAATTCACAATCAAAATATTTAAAAACATGAAACATCCTTTTTCGTACTATTTCCCAGTCCAGTCCAGTCTGTCCAAACCATATCCTATTTTTGGTAACGCTAGTTTCTTTATCTTGAATTCTTCTATTAATTTTTTCAACTTCTTCAAAGAGTGTAACAACTCATCATAGGTTGGTTTTTTTTGTTATTAAGTAGAAAATATATCTATCTTCAGTTTTTGTACTAGGCTTGAGGAAAGCCACTTCGCCAACGTCTTTTTTTCTGCTTTTTGAGCTCGGCAATGGCCCCAAATTTTTTTCTGAATATTACAGTAATTCCTTTTCCCATTGGGGTTCTTTAACAAATTGTACGTGGCGTGGCTAGGCTTGGCTAGTGACGTCACATACCAGTAATAGGTATGATATTTTTTTAAAGGCAGTAATTAATATGCAAGCGTAGCATAATGTTGGTATTTTGGAAAAAAAAGGGAGGATCCGTTTCCGTGAAGAGAAAAAAAAGAGTACCGACTTCAAGATTAGAACGCTTCCAAGGTTAAGGGATTTGTTATTTACAAGTAGAAAATAAGCGCGCTAATCTTACGGCCATTGGTCTCCTTTGAAAAAATCATACTGAAATGGTTACATATTCTGGCTGTTGCTAATTTCGATTGGTATGACTATCGCGTAATCTAGGTAAGAAGGAGTATATGATTCTAAAAAATGTGCTAGAGAAAATATAATTTTGTTAAATATGTGGTATTTAATTAAAAAGCATGTTCAATTTTAAACTTTTATTTAAACGAAACACCAGAAATTAAAATGTGTTCAAATATCAGTACTAAAAAAAATATCTATTTTAAAATTTTACAAAAAATTAAACTTTCAATATTTTTAAAAAATCCACTTTTAGATGATCGGCTAAAATTTGACGGATTCTTGTATCTTTGCCAATTTTTTCTTTCTGGTCAATGTTTTGAGTGGTCCGAAAGCGATGACAATTCTTCCTCTTCATAAATTCTTCCTTCTTCAGGTACGATATACTTTTTCCGCATTTTATCTAGGAATTCTTTGCAAAGATGGAGTTGATATCTACACAAATTTTCAAAATGTATGTAATCTTTGTGATCAAGCACATACTCTTCTGAGGGTATTATTTGGTATTTGCATAATAAAACCCAATCAAGATTGTCCTTAAAAAAGTGCATAAATTTTGCAGATAAATTTTGGTATTTTGATACTTTAGAACAGACCATTTTATTGGGATATGATGCCATAAACATTTCACTCATAATTTGATGTTCGCAGACTTCATTCCAATCCATTCGATCAGCAAAGTACCCAATAAAATCTTCAAATACAACAGGTGACTTTTCATGCCAAATTTCTCGAACACGTTCGGTACTAGACTCACTACCCCCACCAGCACCACCACCACTGATTCTATTGTTACCAACCATATTTTTGTTGTTGTTGTTGTTGTTGTTGTTGTTGTTGTTGCACAGAATATTTTTTTTAAATAACTTTTGTTTTGATTTGTTCTCTTTATTTATACTTGTTGATAAATGCAACTACGCATGCGACGAACTTTTTTTATTTTTGTAATAGACTATGCAATATTATTTTTGTCTATCCAGCTATTATGACTGTTATCAAAACCTAACCATTTTACACATACTTTTTTCCTTTAGGTTTTAAGATTTTTCCACTAGATACACATCATATTTAACTTTTTGCAGTTGAATTCATAAAAACCACCTTTAATATCTTCATTTCAATCATCTTTAAGTAAATGTGTAACAGGATTAGTAAGTTGAATTTTTTCTATAGTAAATATTTCAGGGGACCAATTTGGTTTATATTTCTTATCAAATACACCTCTATATTTTGAAATTCTTACTCGATCTCCCACAGCATATTTTGGTTTTGATGTCATTTTTATTTTGTTATAGACTGTATTTAACAAAAACTTTTCATGACGTTTCTTCACTTCCGACGGTTTTAAACCAGTAGTGGTATGTTTTTTGTTATTATATCTGTCTAAAATATTCTGAAGAATATCGTACTATTTATAGGAACCTCTAATGCTGAATTCTTTCCACATCGTACCTTTTAGAGTTCTGTTTACACGTTCCACTATAGAGGTTTTCTTTTCGCTATAGACCACGTAGTGTCGAACAGCATATTTTTTCGTTAAATTTTGAACTTGCTTTCCTGTAAATTCACCACCTGAATCGGTACACAAATTCAAAGATTTTTGTATTTTAAATACGTTCTCCAAAACCTGAGCTACTGTAGACGTTTTTGTTTTTAACGGAAATGCCCAAGTAAATTTAGAAAAGCAATTTATTACCACTAGCAGATATTTCAATCCGTTATTTTCGTCTGCGTACTCTTTAAGATCAACCAAGTCGGCTTGCATTAAGTCATTTAGAGATTTAATCACAACACGTCTTCGCTTAAAGTTAATTCTAGCTAGTTTATGAAGTTTATCAACAATATGTCGTTTAGTATCAGTTACAAATTTTGACATTATTCTATTATTTGAGCTTCTTTAAGTTCTACAATAATGGAAAGAATTTCGTTTGAGTGGTTATGATTACCAGCTGCTTCTGAAGAAAGCAGTAGTTTTAATGGTTCAACAAGTTCATTGCGATCATCCCAGTAAACATAATCAGTAGAATTATTTAACACATTCATAAAATAACCGTGTCCTTGTTTTAAAACGCCAACCCCCTCACTAATATTTCAGTTATCGTCTGCATCATTATTGTAATCATCATCATTACTATCGCTTACTTCACTTTTTTTAAATAAAATGTGATTGACTAAGGTTAAATACTTTTATGCACTTTAGGGATAAAAAGGGTACTTTAAATCCCTATTTTTGGGGAGAAAAGTGTTACCTTAAATCCCTAGGGATTTAAAATGTACTTTAAATCCCTAGGGATTTAATGTAAATTTCTGTGCAATAAATGCTAAATTTTAAAATTTATTTTCAATAATTTTATTAAAAAATGTAACATAATATGCCTGTACAAAAGTGTAACAACTTAATTTCTATTAATATTAAGTTATGTTTACCCCACTGCAAGTAGCCAAGTGAAAAAATGGTAAATTATCATTATTACAGCTGTTATTTTTATTAATTAAAGTGTTTTGGAAAATGTCGTTGGTGTTTCATTTTGTACAATTGGAATCGAAATCTCTGAAGATGTTTCAGTGGAAGTACCAGTAAAGAGTTGATCTGCTATACTTTTTTTCGGGTATAGGGAATTTTCAACACATCCCTCAGCGACGGTGCTACTCTTCCAGCCGTCATGTCTTTTAAGCTGATCTATGGTTACTCCCGAGTCGGCTAGTAGTGATGCTGACGACCTTCTAAAACAATGACCAGTGTACAATTTTGCATCTGGAAGCTTTAAATATTCAGCAATCTTGCTTGGCATTTGCCCAATCGTATTCTTGCCCATTAGCTGAGACGTGCATTTCTCATTTTTGTACCCAACGAAAAATCTTGTATGACCTTGTATTGATGGAGGTTTTAAGGCAATATACTTCTTCACCAACCGTACTACATCTGTGGAGTTTTCGTTTGACTGTTTTATAACAAAAGATCGGTCTTTTTCTGTCTTAGTATTTCGTAAATTGACCAAAAAGAACGTTTCATAGTCTAGGACATCGGTTTTGTCAAGCTGGCAGAGCTCCTTGCCTCGACAGGCTCCTGACACGCCCATGATTAGCACTACCTGGAACAAAAATATAAATAAAATAAATAATATAAATAAATAAATAATAAAATAGGTACACCTACAATCTTTTCCAACTAAATTACATGGATATATAGACAAAAAATCGGTTGAAAAAAAAACGTGTAGGTATCTTACTTTTGCGCCAAAAATTCATGGTCGGGTGCTTTATCAAGGAAATCTTTATTGTTGTCACCATTGAGTGTCTTCGACTTTTTTGGTTTGTAGCCCTCATTTTGTCGTTTCAAAAAAGCTTTCAGTTTGCTGAATTTGCTAATGTCGACGCCCATGTCTGTTGCAATTGTGGATTTTATCATCGAATATACGCTCCACAGTGACGATGCTTTAAGCTTTTTTTGACTTCTCCAAACAATATGCTAGCAGTAACTTTTCTTCGGTAAATTCTTCTACGTTCCGTTCTTTGCACCATTTAATATACTCAGACAACTGTTTTTTATATTGTTCTCCAGATTTTCTTGGTAATAATTGGCCTACAGCCTCTTGAGCTGCCTTTTCGATTAGTTCCATTGCGATCAACTTTTTCAGTCGAGTTGGTCGAGTTTGACAGAGTTTGACAAATATTTCTCGAGTGGGTTTTGTTTTACTTAGTTACTTGTCATGACATACCAAGATTTTCAGTTGATAGTGACAATCATGATCTGGATCATCATGGTATACAATAATGAGTTCGTTGATATGGTAACAATCAGCCCCTTTGATGATGTTTTAGAAATAGAGTATACAAAGTGGCATTAAATTTTTTTTTCGTTATTTTTCCTTTAACGTTTGTTTTACCTATCCTAAAGTGCATAAAATAGTATCGACAATTTATAGCCCTCCCGTTGGTCGGGCTATAAACTTTTTGTCTCGGGATTTAAAATACCACTTTAGTCCCTAGGTGTATAATGTACTATTTATTATTACTTTCAATAAAATCATTGGTAGGAGTTTTTTTCTTAAAGCATTAGTTTTAATCAAAATATTAACATAATTTTTTGCATCTTCTTGCGTGTAAACACTCGGAAAATGTTTATTAAAAAGTAAACCATACAAGCCTTTGGTTCCCTTAAATTTTTTTCCTCCTATAAGCAAATCTGGACCATCAAAATCAATTCGTTTATTTCCGATGGAAAACTTTTCAATCTTTTTATCAAAACTGACTCGTAAGCGATCTGAACTCTTTTTGTTTGGATTTTTAATAAACTTTTTATTATATGCTAAAGGCATCCGGTCATACTGCTTATAGTAATCATTTAAAGATTTTTCAAATAAATTTTTATTAAGTCGTTCTTCATACAACTTTTGCTTCTCCAATTCATTTTCTTGAAGCTCATTTTGAATATTGTGGATAACATTTTTTCTTAATTGCGAAGGTCCAGCTCGAACCACTGTTGATGATGTATAACTTAATTTTTTTTTCTTTCATGGAATTGTATTCAAAGATCTCCTAGGTGTTTCTTTGTTGATATCGATAGGGGTAGACACAAAAACTTCATCATCTTTAATGCTATCATCACCATCAAAAATATCATCATTATCATCTTCATTTTCATCATTAAAAACATCTTCTAACACCTTTGGTGTGTAGTTCGAAAGCGCTCTAGGTTTTTTTTGTAGGGAACTTTCAATGTTTTCCAAGTGTTTTGTTATGGGTTTAAATAAATCTTCATGTACTACCTGTCCACGTTTGAGAAGATTTAGTTTGTTTTTAATTTCTTTTCTTATTAATATTTTTCTAATAAAAATATGAATTTGTCCAAACAATATCTGTACCTTCCTCTGGTAATATGACTTCTTCCAACGGTACGAGCACATTGATTTAAAGTCTTGGAATGACATATCGGTTCCAATGTGATCATTATAAATATGTCTAAGATTTAGATCATCTTGTTTAAATAGAATTAATACGCTAGCGTTATCACGGATCAGATGCTTTGGAATCTTGGCATAGGCTTGTCAAAGATAAAAACAATCAATATCGTTGTGTCGTCCCATACTAAAGTATTCTCGTATTACTTCTTGTTTGTCACATGCAACATCATCACATATAAAAAATAGAATTTGATTTGGCCAATGAAGGAGGCATATTATCTTCACTGTTACCATCAACGTAGCATTTTATACCCTTAGTTGGTTTAAGTAGGTTTTGTAGATAGTCATATTTTGGTTGATAAAGCGATTTTGAATAAGGATACACGTTTTCAAACTTTAATCCATTCGGATGTTTCAAAAGACTTAACATCACATTCGTTTTACCACAATTATTTGGTCCGGTTATTACAGCTCTTATTGAAGACAGTAGTAATTTGCTATGTTTGGTCGGTTGAATTTGTTTCTGATCATGATTATCTATTTCCAGGGTGTTCTTTTGTTTCACGACTTTTTTCATAGCTAAAGTAAAAAGTGATTAGCTTCATTTAAGGGTTGACGTGAAAATAATTATAAATTTCTCTTTTTTTAAATTTTATACTTAGTCATAAAAAATCATTCGAAATGAGATATTATACTAACCATCACGCTGCTAAAACAGGTAAGGGTTTGCTTAACTCTCTTATTAATAAATTACCTTTGGAATTACATATACCTGGGTACAGATTTTGCGGTCCTGGAACAAAACTGAAAAAAAGGTTAGCTCGTCGTGATCTAGGAATTAACGCTCTGGATGAAGCTTGTAAAGAACATGATATAGCGTACTCGAGAAATAATGATATAAGCGAAAGGCATAAGGCTGATAAAATTTTATTATCTAAAGCCTTGGGAAGATTACAAGGAGAGACCTTGGCTTGAAAAATTAGCAGCTTTGGGTGTGTCCGGTGCGATGCATTCTAAACTTAAATTGGGTATGGGGTACAACAGGGAGAAAAGTGGAGGAAATTCATGTACAAATACTAATATAAAATTTACCAAACACCAGTCATCTAGTAGTAATTGTAGTAGTGGTTTAACTACAACACCAACGACATCAAAAACTTCAAGCAAGCAAATAGAGAAAAAAATTTAAAAAATGGAAGCGGCTATAAGTCAACTGCAGGATGCATTTAAAAATTTGGAAGCTGAGCTAAGGAATGAGCTTGCCGAAAAGAGAACAAACACCACCACCACGACCACCACCACAAAAACAACGACAACGACAAGCTATTATAGAAAATAAGCCATCTGTTGAAAATTATCACCAAAAAAGATCAGGGGAAAAAATTTAAAAGAAACAATATACCAAGAACAGCGACAGGAGTAGCTGTAGGTATCGCTAATTCTAAAAACGTAAGAGCGAAGAAGATGTATTTGGTGTAAGTTCAAATAAATTAAAAAACCTGAAAATAATCTCATGGAGAAAAATCTAAGCAATTCAGTTCAAAATGATTATGAAATGGATATAGATATGATTAATAACGATTTCCAAAAACAAGGTTTAAAACGAAGATTAAGTGACTCTTTAGAGAGCAATGATTTAGAGAACAGCGACAAAGGTACACTTTCCTTTAAAAGAATTGCAATAAACTGAAGGCATTCAGTTGTGCAAACACTTTTTTCTAGTTCACTTCTTACATCACTTTAACGTATAGTAAAATGACCAATCAAAATAAATGGTCAAGTTCAAGAGGTGGTTCGAACAAAAGAAGAAAAAAGCAAAAAAACAAAACTTTAAATTTTCAGAAAGTTACCAGAAAAATTAAACACAATGTTATTAAGAAAAACCCGAAAAATGTAAAAGATGCTTTAAAAGTGGTGAAAAGATTTGTAAAATTCTACTTGTAATAATTTATACAAATCCCTTAAAGTGAAGCCCTTGTATGTGACTTCTAGTAGGTATTTGTGTGTATGATATTAACAACGGGTTTATAGTGAGTACAACTATAGCAAGTTTAATATTGATTTTATTGATATACTGTACAGGTTTATATATGGCTCTAACTATATACAAAATATGTTAACTAAAAACAATACTGTGGCTCGTGCTTGGTGAAATCTGCTGACTGCTGCATTCTATCCTTTTTATTATTAGTGCGGTGTGTTAATGTTTTGCTGTTATAATTATTTTATTTTGGGATAAATCTCCAGATTTATGTCTAATTGAAATTAGACATTCTGCCCACTCGACAAAGTGGCATCTTCTGTGGTGGGTACGCTGCTGTATAAGTGAAGAGTTTCAAGTGGGATACCTCGTCGTACATCAGGATCTTCTCGTTGTATTGATTGCTTATGCTGGAGCTTCCATTTATAACAGAGGAAGGCGGAAACTAACATCGTTGCAACCAATAACATTAATATCACAGTGCTATTGGCTATCATATGAATTTTTTTCCATTTAGTTTCTTGTAGCTTATCTTCTATTTAAACTTCCTCATTCATTAAAGCGTTCATTGATTCAGATGTATCTAGAACAGGTTCCGTGTCGTTCTTCGTAATTTGTTTAGATGCAGAGTTTAATGCCTCTATGTCTATGTATAATGGGAGGAAAAGGGTACTTGCTATTGTCATAGACTCTCTTCTTTGGGGCATTAAGATGTTTATCTTTGTCTTAATTAGACAATTTTGTGAAATCTTGATAATTCCAGTTTGGTTGAGTACTTCATCTTCTCTAATTCCATCACAAATTATTGCAATTTTTAGTTTATTTTCTACAATAAACATCTACGTGTTGGGATCATGAAGTTGCTTCCAGGTGGTTGACCGAAGTGTTATCTTGGTAAGTGGACATGATGTATTTTCAGTTCGTCGATGCATTTCATCTATTACACAATCCGGGCTAGTCTCAATATTTCTAGTTGTGGTCTGGCTACAAATGTTTGTATTGAAATTCATCTTGAAAATAAGATTGTGTGTTGTAATCGATGGCTCTGAATCCGTTGAAAATATCAAAATTCCAGTATTTGCATTTACTTTTAATTGGGATTTGAGTTGCTTTCACTAAGTAAAACTAAGATAATTCCGTTAAAATAAAGAATCCATAAATATGAATAAATTCGGTGCTGTGTTTTACTTCTGTTCGAAGTATTGGATAAGATATAATTTGTATGTTAGATATAATTTCTATTGTTTTTCTAGTGTTTGTCCTGTCCATCTTGGTAAGGTAAAATTTTCCACATACTTGAGTTCTGACTGAAATTTTTTCCATCTATCTTCCATTGCTTTGGGAACTGCTTCGTCCCATTTTAAATTTTGTACCCATAATTCTTGAATTAGTAATTTGGCTTTTATCACCACTTGAGCTAGCCATCCTAGTGGATCAAATAGTTTGGCTACTTCAGATAGTATTTTTCTTTTGGTAACTTTCTCTGATTCGGAGATAATCGTCTTGAATTTAAACGTGTCCTCATATGGCGCCCAATGAATGTCAAGTGATTTTCTTGTTTCGTTTTGATTAATTTCGTAGATTGATTGATCTCTGTATTCCGGTTCTAATGCTTCTAAGAGGTATCGATTGTTGCTAGGCCATTTTCTTAGTGTAAATCCAGCTGTCTTAAATATGTCAATTAGTTCTCTTTGTAAGATCTGTGCTTCTTCAATGCTATTTGCGCCTGAAAACAAATCATCCACGTCGAAGCCTTGTAAGGTTGCTTTAGCTGCTTTCGGATAATTTGCTTCTTCATCTTTCGCCAGAAGTTGAATAGTTTTAGTTGCGAGGTATGGGGATGAAGTGGTGCCATATGTTACAGTTGTCAATCTGTATTCTTGAAATCGAAATTGCGGATCTGCTCTCCAAATAATTGTTTGATAGGGTTGATCATCTTTGTGAATTTTAATTTGTCTATACATTTTTTCAATATCTGCGGTTATTGCAATTTTGTGCGTTCTCCATCTATCCAAATATATCTTGTTGAAGTCGTGGACCGTTAAACATTGCTTGATTAAGGCTTATTTTGCTCGATGTCTTACTTGAAGCATCGAATACGACTCTAAGTTTGGTTGTTGTGCTTGACTCTTTCACAACAGGTTGGTGTGGTATGTAGTATTTCGTTTTAGTATTATCATAATTAAGCTCCATATGTGCTAGGTTGATATATTCTTCCATAAATTGTCGATAGGCAATTTCTAGGTCATTTTCTCTGGCGAATCTCTTTTCAAGTTGTAATAATCTTGCTGCTGCTTGAGGTCGTGAAGTTCCTAATTGATTAATTTCTTTTCTAAATGGAATTCGAACAGTATATGTGCCGTTTTCGTTTCTAATTGTGTTTTTATCATAGTGCTTTTTGCAATATAGCTCATCTTCAGACATATTTTGTTCCTGATTAATCTCTTCTATCTCACAAAACTTGGTCAATTGTTTATCCTCTTCGATAAAGGTTGTTAAGCTGAGAACCTGTATCTCTTTCTTTTGTTGATTTAATGTGTTTCCTGATATAATCCATCCCAGTTCTGTGTTTTGATAAAGAAGTCCATCTTCTGTTTTTTTAATTCCATCTAAAATTAGCTGGACATATTTTTGGCTCCTAGCAGAATGTCAATTGGTCCAGGTCGATAGAAGTTTGGATCAGCTAATACAGTATTTTGTATTTCTTCATCATTGATATTAATTATTTCGCTGGGAAGAGTGCCAGTTATTTTAGGTAAGACTAAGCATTGCACAAAAAATTCGAAATTGCTTGAAAAGCGTGGCTTGATTGTTATTTCTGTTAACCATTTTGATTGCACTGGTTGTATTGTCTCTGCTCTGCAATCTTGCTTGGCATTTGCCCAATCGTATTCTTGCCCATTAGCTGAGACGTGCATTTCCCATTTTTGTACCCAACGAAAAATCTTGTATGACCTTGTATTGATGGAGGTCTTTAGGCAATATACTTCTTCACCAACCGTACTACATCTGTGGAGTTTTCGTTTGACCGTTTTATAACAAAAGATCGGTCTTTTTCTGTCTTAGTATCTCGTAAATTGAGCAAAAAGAACGTTTCATATTCTAGGATATCGGTTTTGTCAAGCTGACAGAGCTCCTTGCCTCGACAGGCTCCTGACATGCCCATGATTAGCACTACCTGGAACAAAAATATAAATAAAATAAATAATATAAATAAATAAATAATAAAATAGGTACACCTACAATCTTTTCCAACTAAATAACATGGATATATAGACAAAAAATCGGTTGAAAAAAAAAACGTGTAGGTATCTTACTTTTGCGCCATAAATTCATGGTCGGGTGCTTTTTCCAGGAAATCTTTATTGTTGTCACCATTGAGTGTCTTCGACTTTTTTGGTTTGTAGCCCTCATTTTGTCGTTTCAAAAAACCTTTTAGTTTGCTGAATTTGCTAATGTCGACGCCCATGTCTGTTGCAATTGTGGATTTTATCATCGAATATACGCTCCACAGTGACGATGCTTTAAGCTTTTTTTGACTTCTCCAAACAATATGCTAGCAGTAACTTTTCTTCAGTAAGTTCTTCTACGTTCCGTTCTTTGCACCATTTAAGATACTCAGACAACTGTTTTCTATATTGTTCTCCAGATTTTCTTGGTAATAATTGGCCTACAGCCTCTTGAGCTGCCTATTCGATTAGTTCCATTGCGATCAACTTTTTCAGTCGAGTTGGTCGAGTTTGACAGAGTTTGACAAATATTTATCGAGTGGCTTTTGTTTTACTTAGTTACTTGTCATGACACACCAAGATTTTCAGTTGATAGTGACAATCATGATCTGGATCATCATGGTATACAATAATGAGTTCGTTGATATGGTAACAATCAGCCCCTTTGATGATGTTTTAGAAATAGAGTATACAAAGTGGCATTTATTATTTTTTTCGTTATTTTTTCTTTAACGTTTGTTTTACCTATCCTAAAGTGCATAAAATAGTATCGACAAATTATAGCCCTCCCGTTGGTCGGGCTATAAAATTTTTGTCTCGGGATTTAAAATACCACTTTAGTCCCTAGGTGTATAATGTACTATTTATTATTACTTTCAATAAAATCATTGGTAGGAGTTTTTTTCTTAAAGCATTAGTTTTAATCAAAATATTAACATAATTTTTTGCATCTTCTTGCGTGTAAACACTCGGAAAATTATTATTAAAAAGTAAACCATACAAGCCTTTGGTTCCCTTAAATTTTTTTCCTCCTATAAGCAAATCTGGACCATCAAAATCAATTAGTTTATTTCCTCTGGAAAACTTTTCAATCTCTTTATCAAAACTGACTCGTAAGCGATCTGAACTCTTTTTGTTTGGATTTTTAATAAACTTTTTATTATATGCTAAAGGCATCCGGTCATATTGCTTATAGTAATCATTTAAAGATTTTTCAAATAAATTTTTATTAAGTCATTCTTCATACAACTTTTGCTTCTCCAATTTATTTTCTTAAAGCTCATTTTGAATAGTGTGGATAACATTTTTTCTTAATTGCGAAGGTCCAGCTCGAACCACTGTTGATGATGTATAACTTAATTTTTTTTTCTTTCATGGAATTGTATTCAAAGATCTCCTAGGTGTTTCTTTGTTGATATCGATAGGGGTAGACACAAAAACTTCATCATCTTTAATGCTATCATCACCATCAAAAATATCATCATTATCATCATCATTTTCATCATTAAAAACATCTTCTAAAACCTTTGGTGTAGTAAAGGAGTTCGAAAGCGCTCTAGGTTTTTTTTGTAAGGAACTTTCAATGTTTTCCAAGTGTTTTGTTATTGGTTTAAATAAATCTTCATGTATTACCTGTCCACGTTTGAAAAGATTTAGTTTGTTTTTAATTTCTTTTCTTTTTAATATTTTTCTAATAAAAATATGAATTTGTCCAAACAATATCTTTACCTTCCTCTGTTAATGTCACAGTCCTTAAAGATGGATAAAAATTTTAATGGCTTCTTCCAACGGTACGAGCACATTGATTTAAAGTCGTGGAATGACATATCGGTTCCAATGTGATCATTATAAATATGTTTAAGATTTAGATCATCTTGTTTAAATAGAATTAATACGCTAGCGTTATCACGGATCAGATGCTTTGGAATCTTGGCATAGGTTTGTCAAAGATAAAAACAATCAATATCGTTGTGTCGTCCCATACTAAAGTATTTTCGTATTACGTCTTGTTTGTCACATGCAACATCATCAAATATTAAAAATAGAATTCGGCTTGGCCAATGAAGGAGGCATATTATCTTCACTGTTACCATCAACGTAGCATTTTATACCCTTAGTTGGTTTAAGTAGGTTTTGTAGATAGTCATATTTTGGTTGATTAAGCGATTTTGAATAAAGATACACGTTTTCAAACTTTAATCCATTCAGATGTTTCAAAAGACTTAACATCACATTCGTTTTACCACAATTATTTGGCCGGTTATTACAGCTCTTATTGAAGACGGTAGTAATTTGCTATGTTTGGTCGGTTGAATTTGTTTCTGATCATGATTATCTATTTCCAGGGTGTTCTTTTGTTTCACGACTTTTTTCATAGCTAAAAGTGATTAGCTTCATTTAAGGGTTGACGTGAAAATAATTATAAATTTCTCTTTTTTTAAATTTTATACTTAGTCATAAAAAGTCATTCGAAATGAGATATTATACTAACCATCACGCTGCTAAAAAAGGTGAGGGTTTGCTTAACTCTCTTATTAATAAATTACCTTTGGAATTACATATACCTGGGTACAGATTTTGCGGTCCTGGAACAAAACTGAAAAAAAGGTTAGCTCGTGGTGATCTAGGAATTAACGCTCTGGATGAAGCTTGTAAGGAACATGATATAGCGTACTCGAGAAATAATGATATAAGCGAAAGGCACAAGGCTGATAAAATTTTATTATCTAAAGCCTTGGGAAGATTACGAGAAGGCTTGAAAAATTAGCAGCTTTGGGTGTGTCCGGTGCGATGCATTCTAAACTTAAAATGGGTATGGGGTACAACAGGGGGAAAAGTGGAGGAAATTCATGTACAAATACTAATACAAAATTTACCAAACACCAGTCATCTAGTAGTAATTGTAGTAGTAGTTTAACTACAACATCAACGACATCAAAAACTTCAAGCAAGCAAATAGAGAAAAAAATTTTAAAAATGGAAGCGGCTATAAGTCAACTGTAGGATGCATTTAAAAATTTGGAAGCTGAGCTAAGGAATGAGCTTGCCGAAAAGAGGACAAACACCACCACCACGACCACCACCACAAAAACAACGACAACGACAAGCTATTATAGAAAATAAGCCATCTGTTGAAAATTATCACCAAAAAAGATCAGGGGAAAAAATTTAAAAGAAACAATATACCAAGAACAGCGACAGCAGCAGCTGTAGGTATCGCTAATTCTAAAAAACGTAAGAGCGGAGAAGATGTATTTGGTGTAAGTTCAAATAAATTAAAAAATCTGAAAATAATCTCATGGAGAAAAATCTAAGCAATTCAGTTCAAAATGATTATGAAATGGATATAGATATGATTAATAACGATTTCCAAAAACAAGGTTTAAAACGAAGATTAAGTGACTCTTTAGAGAGCAATGATTTAGAGAACAGCGACAACGGTACACTTTCCTTTAAAAGAATTGCAATAAACTGAAGGCATTCAGTTGTGCAAACACTTTTTTCTAGTTCATTTCTTACATCACTTTAACGTATAGTAAAATGACCAATCAAAATAAATGGTCAAGTTCAAGTGGTGGTTCGAACAAAAGAAGAAAAAAGCAAAAAAACAAAACTTTAAATTTTCAGACAGTTACCAGAAAAATTAAACACAATGTTATTAAGAAAAACCCGAAAAATGTAAAAGATGCTTTAAAAGTGGTGAAAAGATTTGTAAAATTCTACTTGTAATAATTTATACAAATCCCTTAAAGTGAAGCCCTTGTATGTCACTTCTAGTAGGTATTTGTGTGTATGATATTAACAACGGGTTTATAGTGAGTACAACTATAGCAAGTTTAATACTGATTTTATTGATATACTGTACTGGTTTATATATGGCTCTAACTATATACAAAATATGTTAATTAAAAACAATACTGTGCCTCGTGCTGGGTGAAATCTTCTGACTGCTGCATTCTATCCTTTATGACCCAGTGTGGTGTGTTAATGTTTTGCTGTTATAATTATTTTATTTTGGGATAAATCTCCAGATTTATGTCTAATTGAAATTAGACATTCTGCCCACTCGACAAAGTGGCATCTTCTGTGGTAGGTACGCTGCTGTATAAGTGAAGAGTTTCAAGTGGGATACCTCGTCGTACATCAGTATCTTCTCGTTGTAGTGATTGCTTATGCTTGAGCTTCCATTTATAACAGAGGAAGGCGGAAACTAACATCGTTGCAACCAATAACATTAATATCACAGTGCTATTGGCTATCATATGAATTTTTTTCCATTTAGTTTCTTGTAGCTTATCTTCTATCTAAACTTCCTCATTCAATAAAGCGTTGATTGATTCAGATGTATCTAGAACAGGTTCCGTGTCGATCTTCGTAATTTGTTCAGATGTAGAGTTTAATGCCCCTATGTCTATGTATACCGGGTGGAAAAGGGTACTTGCTATTGTCATAGACTCTCTTCTTTTTGGCATTAAGATGTTTATCTTTGTCTTAATTAGACAATTTTGTGAAATCTTGATAATTCCAGTTTGGTTGAGTACTACATCTTCTCTAATTCCATATTATTTATTTTCTACAATAAACATCTACGTGTTGGGATCATAAAGTTGCTTCCAGGTGGTTGACCGAAGTGTCATCTTGGTAAGTGGACATGATGTATTTTCAGTTCGTCGATGCATTTCATCTATTACACAATCCGGGCTAGTCTCAATATTTCTAGTTGTGGTCTGGCTACAAATGTATGTATTATAATTCATCTTGAAAATAAGATTGTGTGTTGTAATCGATGGCTCTGAATCTGTTGAAAATATCAAAGTTCCAGTATTTGCATTTACTTTTAATTGGGATTTGAGTTGCTTTCACTAAGTAAAACTGAGATAATTCCGTTAAAATAAAGAATCCATAAATATGAATAAATTCGGTGCTGTGTTTTACTTCTGTTCGAAGTATTGGATAAGATATAATTTGTATGTTAGATATAATTTCTATTGTTTTTCTGGTGTTTGTCCTGTCCATCTTGGTAAGGTAAAATTTTCCACATACTTGAGTTCTGACTGAAATTTTTTCCATCTATCTTCCATTGCTTTGGGAACTGCTTCGTCCCATTTTAAATTTTGTACCCATAATTCTTGAATTAGTAATTTAGCTTTTATCACCACTTGAGCTAGCCATCCTAGTGGATCAAATAGTTTGGCTACTTCAGATAGTATTTTTCTTTTGGTAACTTTCTCTGATTCGGAGATAATCGTCTTGAATTTAAACGTGTCCTCATATGGCGCCCAATGAATGTCAAGTGATTTTCTTGTTTCGTTTTGATTAATTTCGTAGATTGATTGATCTCTGTATTCCGGTTCTAATGCTTCTAAGAGGTATCGATTGTTGCTAGGCCATTTTCTTAGTGTAAATCCAGCTGTCTTAAATATGTCAATTAGTTCTCTTTGTAAGATCTGTGCTTCTTCAATGCTATTTGCGCCTGAAAACAAATCATCCACGTCGAAGCCTTGTAAGGTTGCGTTAGCTGCTTTCGGATAACTTGCTTCTTCATCTTTCGCCAGACGTTGAATAGTTTTAGTTGCGAGGTATGGGGCTGAAGTGGTGCCATATGTTACAGTTGTCAATCTGTATTCTTGAAATCGAAATTGCGGATCTGCTCTCCAAATAATTGTTTGATAGGGTTGATCATCTTTGTGAATTTTAATTTGTCTATACATTTTTTCAATATCTGCGGTTATTGCAATTTTGTGCGTTCTCCATCTTAATAATATTTCAAATATATCTTGTTGAAGTCGTGGACCGTTAAACATTGCTTGATTAAGGCTTATTTTGCTCGATGTCTTACTTGAAGCATCGAATACGACTCTAAGTTTGGTTGTTGTGCTTGACTCTTTCGCAACAGGTTGGTGTGGTATGTAGTATTTCGTTTTAGTATTATCATAATTAAGCTCCGTATGTCCTAGGTTGATATATTCTTCCATAAATTGTCGATAGGCAATTTCTAGGTCATTTTCTCTGGCGAATCTCTTTTCAAGTTGTAACAATCTTGCTGCTGCTTGAGGTCGTGAAGTTCCTAATTGATTAATTTCTTTTCTAAATGGAATTCGAACAGTATATGTGCCGTTTTCGTTTCTAATTGTGTTTTTATCATAGTGCTTTTTGCAATATAGCTCATCTTCAGACATATTTTGTTCTTGATTAATCTCTTCTATCTCACAAAACTTGTTCAATTGTTTATCCTCTTCGATAAAGGTTGTTAAGCTGAGAACCTGTATCACTTTCTTTTGTTGATTTAATGTGCTTCCTGATATAATCCATCCCAGTTCTTTGTTTTGATAAAGAAGTCCATCTTCTGTTTTTTTAATTTCATCTAAAATTAGCTGGACATATTTTTGGCTCCTAGCAGAATGTCAATTGGTCCAGGTCGATAGAAGTTTGGATCAGCTAATACAGTATTTTGTATTTCTTCATCATTGATATTAATTATTTCGCTGGGAAGAGTGCCAGTTATTTTAGGTAAGACTAAGCATTGCACAAAAAATTCTAAATTGCTTGAAAAGCGTGGCTTGATTGTTATTTCTATTAACCATTTTGATTGCACTGGTTGTATTGTCTCTGCTCTGCAATCTTGCTTGGCATTTGCCCAATCGTATTCTTGCCCATTAGCTGAGACGTGCATTTCCCATTTTTGTACCCAACGAAAGATCTTGTATGACCTTGTATTGATGGAGGTCTTAAGGCAATATACTTCTTCACCAACCGTACTACATCTGTGGAGTTTTCGTTTGACCGTTTTATAACAAAAGATCGGTCTTTTTCTGTCTTAGTATCTCGTAAATTGACCAAAAAGAACGTTTCATATTCTAGGATATCGGTTTTGTCAAGCTGACAGAGCTCCTTGCCTCGACAGGCTCCTGACATGCCCATGATTAGCACTACCTGGAACAAAAATATAAATAAAATAAATAATATAAATAAATAAATAATAAAATAGGTACACCTACAATCTTTTCCAACTAAATAACATGGATATATAGACAAAAAATCGGTTGAAAAAAAAAACGTGTAGGTATCTTACTTTTGCGCCATAAATTCATGGTCGGGTGCTTTTTCCAGGAAATCTTTAATGTTGTCACCATTGAGTGTCTTCGACTTTTTTGGTTTGTAGCCCTCATTTTGTCGTTTCAAAAAACCTTTTAGTTTGCTGAATTTGCAAATGTCGACGCCCATGTCTGTTGCAATTGTGGATTTTATCATCGAATATACGCTCCACAGTGACGATGCTTTAAGCTTTTTTTGACTTCTCCAAACAATATGCTAGCAGTAACTTTTCTTCAGTAAATTTTTCTACGTTCCGTTCTTTGCACCATTTAAGATACTCAGACAACTGTTTTCTATATTGTTCTCCAGATTTTCTTGGTAATAATTGGCCTACAGCCTCTTGAGCTGCCTTTTTGATTAGTTCCATTGCGATCAACTTTTTCAGTCGAGTTGGTCGAGTTTGACAGAGTTTGACAAATATTTATCGAGTGGCTTTTGTTTTACTTAGTTACTTGTCATGACACACCAAGATTTTCAGTTGATAGTGACAATCATGATCTGGATCATCATGGTATACAATAATGAGTTCGTTGATATGGTAACAATCAGCCCCTTTGATGATGTTTTAGAAATAGGGTATACAAAGTGGCATTTAATATTTTTTTCGTTATTTTTTCTTTAACGTTTGTTTTACCTATCCTAAAGTGCATAAAATAGTATCGACAAATTATAGCCCTCCCGTTGGTCGGGCTATAAAATTTTTGTCTCGGGATTTAAAATACCACTTTAGTCCCTAGGTGTATAATGTACTATTTATTATTACTTTCAATAAAATCATTGGTAGGAGTTTTTTTCTTAAAGCATTAGTTTTAATCAAAATATTAACATAATTTTTTGCATCTTCTTGCGTGTAAACACTCGGAAAATTATTATTAAAAAGTAAACCATACAAGCCTTTGGTTCCCTTAAATTTTTTTCCTCCTATAAGCAAATCTGGACCATCAAAATCAATTAGTTTATTTCCTATGGAAAACTTTTCAATCTCTTTATCAAAACTGACTCGTAAGCGATCTGAACTCTTTTTGTTTGGATTTTTAATAAACTTTTTATTATATGCTAAAGGCATCCGGTCATATTGCTTATAGTAATCATTTAAAGATTTTTCAAATAAATTTTTATTAAGTCATTCTTCATACAACTTTTGCTTCTCCAATTTATTTTCTTAAAGCTCATTTTGAATAGTGTGGATAACATTTTTCCTTAATTGCGAAGGTCCAGCTCGAACCACTGTTGATGATGTATAACTTAATTTTTTTTTCTTTCATGGAATTGTATTCAAAGATCTCCTAGGTGTTTCTTTGTTGATATCGATAGGGGTAGACACAAAAACTTCATCATCTTTAATGCTATCATCACCATCAAAAATATCATCATCATTTTCATCATTAAAAACATCTTCTAAAACCTTTGGTGTAGTAAAGGAGTTCGAAAGCGCTCTAGGTTTTTTTTGTAAGGAACTTTTAATGTTTTCCAAGTGTTTTGTTATTGGTTTAAATAAATCTTTATGTATTACCTGTCCACGTTTGAAAAGATTTAGTTTGTTTTTAATTTCTTTTCTTTTTAATATTTTTCTAATAAAAATATGAATTTGTCCAAACAATATCTGTACCTTCCTCTGTTAATGTCACAGTCCTTAAAGAAGGATAAAAATTTAAATGTCTTCTTCCAACGGTACGAGCACATTGATTTAAAGTCGTGGAATGACATATCGGTTCCAATGTGATCATTATAAATATGTTTAAGATTTAGATCATCTTGTTTAAATAGAATTAATACGCTAGCGTTATCACGGATCAGATGCTTTGGAATCTTGGCATAGGTTTGTCAAAGATAAAAACAATCAATATCGTTGTGTCGTCCCATACTAAAGTATTCTCGTATTACGTCTTGTTTGTCACATGCAACATCATCAAATATAAAAAATAGAATTCGGTTTGGCCAATGAAGGAGGCATATTATCTTCACTGTTACCATCAACGTAGCATTTTATACCCTTAGTTGGTTTAAGTAGGTTTTGTAGATAGTCATATTTTGGTTGATAATGTGATTTTGAATAAAGATACACGTTTTCAAACTTTAATCCATTCAGATGTTTCAAAAGACTTAACATCACATTCGTTTTACCACAATTATTTGGCCGGTTATTACAGCTCTTATTGAAGACGGTAGTAATTTGCTATGTTTGGTCGGTTGAATTTGTTTCTGATCATGATTATCTATTTCCAGGGTGTTCTTTTGTTTCACGACATTTTTCATAGCTAAAAGTGATTAGCTTCATTTAAGGGTTGACGTGAAAATAATTATAAATTTCTCTTTTTTTAAATTTTATACTTAGTCATAAAAAGTCATTCGAAATGAGATATTATACTAACCATCACGCTGCTAAAAAAGGTAAGGGTTTGCTTAACTCTCTTATTAATAAATTACCTTTGGAATTACATATACCTGGGTACAGATTTTGCGGTCCTGGAACAAAACTGAAAAAAAGGTTAGCTCGTGGTGATCTAGGAATTAACGCTCTGGATGAAGCTTGTAAGGAACATCATATAGCGTACTCGAGAAATAATGATATAAGCGAAAGGCATAAGGCTGATAAAATTTTATTATCTAAAGCCTTGGGAAGATTACGAGAAGAGACACCTTGGCTTGAAAAATTAGCAGCTTTGGGTGTGTCCGGTGCGATGCATTCTAAACTTAAAATGGGTATGGGGTACAACAGGGGGAAAAGTGGAGGAAATTCATGTACAAATACTAATACAAAATTTACCAAACACCAGTCATCTAGTAGTAATTGTAGTAGTAGTTTAACTACAACATCAACGACATCAAAAACTTCAAGCAAGCAAATAGAGCAAAAAATTAAAAAAATGGAAGCGGCTATAAGTCAACTGCAGGATGCATTTAAAAATTTGGAAGCTGAGCTAAGGAATGAGCTTGCCGAAAAGAGGACAAACACGACCACCACGACCACCACCACAAAAACAACGACAACGACAAGCTATTATAGAAAATAAGCCATCTGTTGAAAATTATCACCAAAAAAGATCAGGGGAAAAAATTTAAAAGAAACAATATACCAAGAACAGCGACAGCAGCAGCTGTAGGTATCGCTAATTCTAAAAAACGTAAGAGCGGAGAAGATGTATTTGATGTAAGTTCAAATAAATTAAAAAATCTGAAAATAATCATGGAGAAAAATCTAAGCAATTCAGTTCAAAATGATTATGAAATGGATATAGATATGATTAATAACGATTTCCAAAAACAAGGTTTAAAACGAAGATTAAGTGACTCTTTAGAGAGCAATGATTTAGAGAACAGCGACAACGGTACACTTTCCTTTAAAAGAATTGCAATAAACTGAAGGCATTCAGTTGTGCAAACACTTTTTTCTAGTTCATTTCTTACATCACTTTAACGTATAGTAAAATGACCAATCAAAATAAATGGTCAAGTTCAAGAGGTGGTTCGAACAAAAGAAGAAAAAAGCAAAAAAACAAAACTTTAAATTTTCAGACAGTTACCAGAAAAATTAAACACAATGTTATTAAGAAAAACCCGAAAAATGTAAAAGATGCTTTAAAAGTGGTGAAAATATTTGTAAAATTCTACTTGTAATAATTTATACAAATCCCTTAAAGTGAAGCCCTTGTATGTCACTTCTAGTAGGTATTTGTGTGTATGATATTAACAACGGGTTTATAGTGAGTACAACTATAGCAAGTTTAATACTGATTTTATTGATATACTGTACAGGTTTATATATGGCTCTAACTATATACAAAATATGTTAATTAAAAACAATACTGTGCCTCGTGCTGGGTGAAATCTGCTGACTGCTGCATTCTATCCTTTATGACCCAGTGCGGTGTGTTAATGTTTTGCTGTTATAATTATTTTATTTTGGGATAAATCTCCAGATTTATGTCTAATTGAAATTAGACATTCTGCCCACTCGACAAAGTGGCATCTTCTGTGGTAGGTACGCTGCTGTATAAGTGAAGAGTTTCAAGTGGGATACCTCGTCGTACATCAGGATCTTCTCGTTGTAGTGATTGCTTATGCTTGAGCTTCCATTTATAACAGAGGAAGGCGGAAACTAACATCGTTGCAACCAATAACATATGAATTTTTTTCCATTTAGTTTCTTGTAGCTTATCTTCTATCTAAACTTCCTCATTCAATAAAGCGTTGATTGATTCAGATGTATCTAGAACAGGTTCCGTGTCGATCTTCGTAATTTGTTCAGATGTAGAGTTTAATGCCCCTATGTCTATGTATACCGGGTGGAAAAGGGTACTTGCTATTGCCATAGACTCTCTTCTTTTTGGCATTAAGATGTTTATCTTTGTCTTAATTAGACAATTTTGTGAAATCTTGATAATTCCAGTATGGTTGAGTACTACATCTTCTCTAATTCCATCACAAATTATTGCAATTTTTAGTTTATTTTCTACAATAAACATCTACGTGTTGGGATCATGAAGTTGCTTCCAGGTGGTTGACCGAAGTGTCATCTTGGTAAGTGGACATGATGTATTTTCAGTTCGTCGATGCATTTCATCTATTACACAATCCGGGCTAGTCTCAATATTTCTAGTTGTGGTCTGGCTACAAATGTATGTATTATAATTCATCTTGAAAATAAGATTGTGTGTTGTAATCGATGGCTCTGAATCTGTTGAAAATATCAAAGTTCCTGTATTTGCATTTACTTTTAATTGGGATTTGAGTTGCTTTCACTAAGTAAAACTGAGATAATTCCGTTAAAATAAAGAATCCATAAATATGAATAAATTCGGTGCTGTGTTTTACTTCTGTTCGAAGTATTGGATAAGATATAATTTGTATGTTAGATATAATTTCTATTGTTTTTCTGGTGTTTGTCCTGTCCATCTTGGTAAGGTAAAATTTTCCACATACTTGAGTTCTGACTGAAATTTTTTCCATCTATCTTCCATTGCTTTGGGAACTGCTTCGTCCCATTTTAAATTTTGTACCCATAATTCTTGAATTAGTAATTTAGCTTTTATCACCACTTGAGCTAGCCATCCTAGTGAATCAAATAGTTTGGCTACTTCAGATAGTATTTTTCTTTTGGTAACTTTCTCTGATTCGGAGATAATCGTCTTGAATTTAAACGTGTCCTCATATGGCGCCCAATGAATGTCAAGTGATTTTCTTGTTTCGTTTTGATTAATTTCGTAGATTGATTGATCTCTGTATTCCGGTTCTAATGCTTCTAAGAGGTATCGATTGTTGCTAAGCCATTTTCTTAGTGTAAATCCAGCTGTCTTAAACATGTCAATTAGTTCTCTTTGTAAGATCTGTGCTTCTTCAATGCTATTTGCGCCTGAAAACAAATCATCCACGTAGAAGCCTTGTAAGGTTGCTTTAGCTGCTTTCGGATAACTTGCTTCTTCATCTTTCGCCAGACGTTGAATAGTTTTAGTTGCGAGGTATGGGGCTGAAGTGGTGCCATATGTTACAGTTGTCAATCTGTATTCTTGAAATCGAAATTGCGGATCTGCTCTCCAAATAATTGTTTGATAGGTTTGATCATCTTTGTGAATTTTAATTTGTCGATACATTTTTTCAATATCTGCGGTTATTGCAATTTTGTGCGTTCTCCATCTTAATAATATTTCAAATATATCTTGTTGAAGTCGTGGACCGTTAAACATTGCTTGATTAAGGCTTATTTTGCTCGATGTCTTACTTGAAGCATCGAATACGACTCTAAGTTTGGTTGTTGTGCTTGACTCTTTCACAACAGGTTGGTGTGGTATGTAGTATTTCGTTTTAGTATTATCATAATTAAGCTCCATATGTCCTAGGTTGATATATTCTTCCATAAATTGTCGATAGGCAATTTCTAGGTCATTTTCTCTGGCGAATCTCTTTTCAAGTTGTAACAATCTTGCTGCTGCTTGAGGTCGTGAAGTTCCTAATTGATTAATTTCTTTTCTAAATGGAATTCGAACAGTATATGTGCCGTTTTCGTTTCTAATTGTGTTTTTATCATAGTGCTTTTTGCAATATAGCTCATCTTCAGACATATTTTGTTCTTGATTAATCTCTTCTATCTCACAAAACTTGGTCAATTGTTTATCCTCTTCGATAAAGGTTGTTAAGCTGAGAACCTGTATCTCTTTCTTTTGTTGATTTAATGTGCTTCCTGATATAATTCATCCCAGTTCTGTGTTTTGATAAAGAAGTCCATCTTCTGTTTTTTTAATTCCATCTAAATTTAGCTGGACATATTCTTTAGCTCCTAGCAGAATGTCAATTGGTCCAGGTCGATAGAAGTTTGGATCAGCTAATACAGTATTTTGTATTTCTTCATCATTGATATTAATTATTTCGCTGGGAAGAGTGCTAGTTATTTTAGGTAAGACTAAGCATTGCACAAAAAATTCGAAATTGCTTGAAAAGCGTGGCTTGATTGTTATTTGTGTTAACCATTTTGATTGCACTGGTTGTATTGTCTCTGCTCTCACTCCAGATACTTCTGCTATAAACATTAATTGTGAACATGGATCAATTAAAGCACGCAAGAGTTCATGGTCTCCATGTACATTTTGTACTTTTATAATTGCTGTTGCTAGTACAACCGTTTCATTTTGTGTTCCAACATAGCTTGATGTTGCTCGTTGATCGTTGCGTTCTGTTTGTTGCGTTCTATTTGTTGCGCTTAATTTTCTCTCCTGTTATTTCTATGAAATGTTGTTTGTTGATTTCTGATATTTGGTTGTTGATATCTGTTATTCGGTTGGTGTTGATCTCGGTTTTGATTTGCATCTATGTGCAGTAGAGTATGGTGAAATCTTTTGCATCTCAGGCATCTGTAGGTTGATGTACATCTGACTTCGGATGTATGATTAGGACAATTTGCACAGATTTTTTCTTCTTTTACAAATTTAAATCTGGCTTGTGGTTGTAAGGCTTAAAATTTAGAGCATAATTGTAAAGAATGCGGTCCTGTGCAATACTTACAGCTTAGTTTGGAAGGTGTCCATTTTTTAATCGCTGTTTGTTCGGACTTATTTTTATTTTGTCCTACGGCTTCCAAAGACTGAAATCTTGTTTGTAAAAAACTCATCAGTTTGTTTGTATCTTGAAGTTTGTTCGGTTTCTCCAGTGATTGTTCGTAAAGTCTATTGGTTTTAGTGTCCCATTTTTTACTTATTATGAGATTTATTATTGGATCCCATGATGATGTCTCTACGTTTAGGTTGTCCAATACCTTTAAGCATTCTGTTACTGTATCATGTAGCTTTTTCAGTTGATATGCAGATTCCTGTTGAAATGCAGGGAATTCCAATATTTTATTGATTAAATTTGTAGCTGTAAGTGGCTCGTTGCTATATCTATCGTTTAAGAGATCCCAGCTAGTTTTGCAATTGTTTTCAGTTATCTGAAGATGCTGGATGCGGCGGCTCGCTTCACCCCTGAGATCAGTTTTAAGATATTGCATCTTTTCTGTGTTGGATAATGCAGTATTTTCGTGTACCACCTTGGTGGAGATGTCTTTAAACGTTGACCACTCGTCATATCGTCCATCGAATAATGGTAATTTTACTTTTAGTAACATAATGTTGTTATTATTTACTGTTGTTGTAAATGGTTCTTATTCTCTTTAAGCTCTAGAATCATTTTTTCATGTAATTTTTCCAGTTCTGTATATTCAGTCTCAACTGATGCATGAAAATCTTGAACTTCCAATTCTAGGAAAATTTGCGCTATCATTTCCCATTTTTATAAGGATTATAAGGATAAGCTGTTGGCGTCTATGGATAAATAAAGTATTTCTAGCTTTTTCTGTTTTGATTTTATCCAATAATTCAGTCATTTGTCTAAAAAGGATTTTTTCTTCTTTGATGCGATTGGTTAACTGTTGCAGATGCTGTTGAGTTGCTGGTATATTTTGTTGTTGCTGACTTGACAGATTTGTTTGTTGATTTATTTTTTGTTGTAGGTCGTTTATAACTTTAATTGCGTCATTGTATACTTTGGTAAGTTGCTCGAAGTATTTTACTTGATGATAGTTATGTTCGTCACATTGTAGCTCCTCTATTTCTTTATTGGCATGTTGAATTTCTTCCCAAATTTTCTCGATACTTGCTGTTTTGAGATTGAAATATTTGTCAGTTTTTCTGTCTAATGGGTCCTTTTTGACGTTGCTATTTATGCGTAAAATTTCCTTTCCTCGCTGCTCTTGCAGGCTTGCGAGTTTGTCTACTTCCTCCATATTGATTGATTGAGTAATTTGTGTGATTTATTTAATTATTTAGATTGATTTAACTGATTAGCTTGATTAGGTAGTTTTGACCTGTTTGATTGATTTGATTGATTGATTAGGTTGCTTTGATTGAGTCGATTGATTGATTCCGTTGATTTGATTGAGTTGCTTGATATTTTAGGTTGATAATCTTGACGTGTTTATTTTTCTTCAACTATTTCTAAATATTGTTTGTCGAGATTTTTTTTTTTTGAGTTGATCACAATTTTTTTGAAACTTCGGCAAATCGAAATTTTAATTTTAGTGGGGTGATCGTTGGGGTTACGGGTAACCCTGATGAATGTATTTGAATATCTATATCATCGACTATTTTGCTGTCAATGTGTAGCTCCAATTCGGCTTCTTCCGTAGGTTGCTTCGTTATTTGTTGCTGTTCTTTGTTATAATTGATTTCTTCTATGGTTGATGTGACAGGAAGTTCTGATAGGTGCAGTTTAATGTCACTTTTGATAATAATGAGTTTTGCCAACTTTAGGAGTCTTCTTCGTTGACGTTGTTTTTTATTGAGTTGTTTGCGTGCCATAAAATTACAAAATTATTAATAATATTGAGTTACGATTTTATTTTAACTTTCGTAGTGAGATAAATTATCTTGCGTTAGCGCCTGTAAAGGTACTGGTCGCAAGAGTAACTGATTTCGCTTTACAGATTTTTATTATCCCGTAAGATATTCTTAGAAACAAAATTAAGAATTAACTAATATTGCCTTTTAATTTGTTCTCCTTATTAGACTCTCGACTGGTCAAGAAGAACAAGGTTAACTAGACAAGATACCGTTTTTTGGTACATATAATTATCTTGTACGTTAGCCGTGAGACTGGTCAATACAAGACAAATTATCTTTGATTAAAAATTATCGTCTGTTAGCCGTTAGACTGGTCAGACAATAAGATTTAAACGCAGAACGAAACTTTCAGTTTTTTTTGTTTTCGCGTTATTTTATTTTATGGCACTTAAGTTTTGCAGTCGGAATTGCTTGAAGTTGATTGAAGTTTCTTGAAGTTCAGGAGTCGCTTGGTTAATTTAAGGCTTCGAAGGACCATGAAAAGATTTGTAAAATTCTACTTGTAATAATTTATACAAATCCCTTAAAGTGAAGCCCTTGTATGTGACTTCTAGTAGGTATTTGTGTGTATGTTATTAACAACGGATTTATAGTGAGTACAACTATAGCAAGTTTAATACTGATTTTATTGATATACTGTACAGGTTTATATATGGTTCTAACTATATACAAAATATGTTAATTAAAAACAATACTATGCCTCGTGCTGGGTGAAAACTGCTGACTGCTGCATTCTATCCTTTGTGACCCACTGCGGTGTGTTAATGTTTTGCTGTTATAAATATTTTATTTTGGGATAAATCTCCAGATTTATGTCTAATTAAAATTAGACAAGTGGCAATTAAAATTTAAAAAAAAACAAAGATTAAAAGTTTACCAAGAGTGACTCAGTTACCACGCACAGGTGGGGTTCTTCCTTTGATACCAATTTTCGCTGGTTTAAGTGCCCTTGGGGCATTATGTGGAGGAGCTGCAGGCATAGCAAAAGCTGTAAATGATGCACGTTCAGCAAGAGACCAATTAAAAGAAAGTGAACGCCATAATAAAACAATGAAGTTTATTGCCGTAGGAAAAGCAATATTTTTAAAGCGTTATAAAACTGGTTTGGGGCTTTACTTATAGATAAAAAAAAGTCCTTCCTTCCTAAAAATACTAAACTATGCATTAAGGAATTTTGAGTTGGTTTTCTATGCAAATAAATTAAAGATACCCCATTTTCGAGGAGTATTTATGATTGATAGTCTTGCTAAAAAAATCCGAAAACGCGAAAGAGGAATTGTAAATCTGGGTATAAGTTCAAATCGAGGAAGCCACTGGAAACACTGTTTACTATTTTGATAGTTTTGGAAATTTAAAACCGCCCATGGAATTAATCAGATATTTTAAATCTTATGATCCTATTTATAAATTTTTTATAATTATACGCCTTACCAATCTTACTTTACAACCAACTGTAGTAAATTATGTTTAAAATGCCTAAATGATATGTTTTAAATAAAAAGTTTTACATCATTAAATATGTGTTATTTGTTTCCTAGAACCTTTTCAGTAAACATGTCGTATTTATTTACTTTTTCTGAACGATCCTCTACGTTGTCGACAGTGATAAATCCACCAATCATTCTTAATGATAGCGAGGAATATTACCTTGGATTAATTCATTTTGAAAGTTTTAATTCAATCCCAAATATTGACTCTTTAAATAATCTATGACACTATGATGACGGAAAAATTTTGACAATACCTGAGGGACCGTATGAAGTTAAAGACATTGCTAATTCATTAACAACTCAGCTGAGTTTAATACAAATGGAAAAACCTGAATCCATAGGTTCCTTATTAGGATTTTCAAAACGTAAATTAAAACCCAATAAAACACATTTCGGAAAATCCCATAGACATTTTTAAAGTGAATGCTATATGTATAGATTGTAACCTGGTTTTACACACATTTTACATACATTTTATCCAAATGTCGATCCTGGTTTTAAGATAATTGAAATTCCTACAAACGTTATCTATCTACCAATAAGTACTCGATATATTGATGAAATTTACCTTAAAATATTTGACCAACATGGACAGCTTGTCAGTTTTCGAAACGAAGTTATAACAATAGGACTTCATCTAAAGAAAGGAATAAATTAATATGGGATTTGTGTATGATGATCATTTTTCTCACACCATAACCTCCTCTCCTGATTTTACGTACTATAAAAATAGTCAACAACCAATATTTACGTTTAGTCATCGATTAAGACTAAAAAAGCTTACAGCAAAAAACAAACTATTTCTTACTTCCTTAGGATTTAAAGTAATTTAGAAAAATTAAACAAAGACTTAAAAAATTTTGGTTTTACCTTAAATTTATTTTAGAGCAAAATTAAGCAAACTAAGTTGTTTGTGTTACTCCAAGTGTACACAAAAGAATTTAAAATTGTCCACTATTGGCATCTGCGATTACGATTACGACGACGACGACGAGGACGACGGCAACAACAAAAAAACAAACGAAATATGAGTTTAAATATTCTAAAAATTAACGAGCCTACTATACAGGATGATTCCATTATAAGTTATCAATATCATTCTCATCAGCCCTATGCTTCGACTACTTTTAATAATAATGATCAGAACAGAATACCCATACAAACACAAGATCTTTATACATTACCAAGTCAAAGTTACTTATATTTTGAAGGAAAGCTACTAACAGACAAAGATGTCTACTCGAATAATGTTCAATTTATTAACAACGGAATCATGTATTTATTTGATGAAATAAGATATGAACTTGGTGGAGTTGATCGAGTAAAATATCCAGGCATTGCTACTACTATGAAAGGTAATGTGTCTTTTACTACATCTGAAAATCATGCATTGGCTAATGCAGGTTGGGGAAGCACTTCCACCACTACTACCCTACTTAACGAAATGGGTAATTTTAGTGTGTGTATACCTTTAAAAATGCTACTAGGATTTGCCGAGGATTTTAATAAAATTATTCTCTTCCAAAAACAGGAATTAGTTTTAATTAGATCTAACACCGATTTAAATTCCTTAATAAAAAAAGATGCTGCAAAAAATGAAAAGTATAAGATTGTTTTAAACAAAATGTAATGGAAAATTCCTCATATCATGTGAACGATAATTATAAATTAAAACTATTAAAACGGTTTGAAAGCAACAGAGATTTAAATACCTCATTTAGAAGCCGGGAATTGCATGAATATCCACAACTTACAGAATCCGAAAATCACACATGGGCTATAAAAACCTCGAATCAGTTAGAAAGACCTCGATATCTTATATTTGGATGCCATTGGATGGAGTCATTTTGACCATTGTAAAATAACCAGAAGTTTATCCTTATGATAATTTAAACGTAGATTTTGATAGTAGCCATTTTTCTGTATTGTATGAAATGTTTGTTCAATTTCAAAAAAGTTATTATTACAAACAACATTTAGATGTTTGGGTATCGCCTCATGACTACGCGAAAGACTACCCTTTGGTAGTAATAAATTGCTCTCGTCAAAGCGAAGACGTGCTTAAAGGAGGAGCTGTAGATATCCGAATTGTATTTCAAACTTCAAAAAATGTGCCAGCTAATACAGCTGCTTACTGTTTAATATTACATGATAAACTCATAAAGTATAATCCTTTGACCAGTAACGTAAAAGTATTCTAAAGAAATATAAAAAAATGTATATTTTGGATGCTCAAGGTTTCCAATACAAGGAAAGTAGTTTCATATGTAAAGAAATAGCAATTTTAAAACTTAAAAACAAAAAATCTTTCATCGACATGTTATATTTCCCCTACCTTGGCAGTGGTTTACAGAAACGATACAAGAACATCTTAAATGGACTACAAACCATCTTCATGGGCTTTCGTGGACAAATAATAATACCAGCAACAACAACAACAGCTTCAATGGATTTGAAACTATACCCCACGAATCAATTGCTTTGTGTCATGATATTCATTATTGATTGGCCTATATTTAAATGTTCAGTTACTGGCCTATATTAGTATCACACACATGTACCCCCACTTGTATTGTAATCTGCACTCTTTTTCGATATACGAAAATAAACTCAGTTAAATACCCGACCTTGGTTGTATGACTTTACTCCATAAAACATAACATGGCGCTGCGATTCGCCAGTAATAAAAAGTAAATAAAATTAAAAATACTAAATTACAAAATAAAGTGCGTAAAATGCAATAAAAATTAAGAAAATTAAAGTGAAAAATTCCAAAAAGTTCGTAAGTTTCGCTGAAGTTTAGCGATCGTGAACACAAGTTTTTCGTAAATTGCAAAAACCTGCGTCACAAAAATGGCAACCGGAATTATACCGCCGTCCGCCATGGACTTCAACAACTCTTCATTGGATGAAAGTTGGACATTTTTCAAGCAAAAATTTGATTTGTACATCAAAGCCACCGATTTAAGCAAAAAGGCAACCGAGACAAAATGTTCCATTTTATTGAGTTGTATTGGTGATGAAGCTTTGAAGGTCTATAATCAGTTCGAGTGGCAAGAAGAGGAAAACAAGCTAGATCTTGAAACTGTCGTGAAAAAATTCGAATTAGCTTTTAAACCTGAAAAAAATGTCACATATGAACGACACATATTTTTTCTAAGAAATCAAGGACAGTCAGAAAATATTGATTCTTACGTCAAAGTTTTACGACAGCTAGCTAGCACATGTGAATTTGAAAACTTACGTGATAGTTTAATTCGAGATAAGCTTATTTTAGGTATTTTAGATACCCATGTGAAAAAAGACTTGCTAAAAAATAAAAACTTAACTCTTGAAAATGCGATTTCTGTGTGTAAACTTGCCGAAAGGACAAAAATTCAAATGGAATCATTGACAAATGATGTGTCATTTATGTCACTTAATAAAGTAAGTGCTCGTGAAAAGCCATCCACGTCAAATTATGACGGGAAAAGCGGTAATTTTTCTCGACAAAAATATAAAGTGCGCGAGAAAACTGTACAAAAATACCGAGATCATAGTCATGATCGTAGCAAATCACGCTCACGTCACTACAAAAAGCGACAAGAAAAAAGACAATTTGTATGTAGAAACTGTGGAAATAAACACGGTTTAAACGAATGCCCCGCATATGGAAGAAAATGTCAAAAATGTGAAAATTTACATCATTTTGCCAAATTTTGCAGGTCTGTAAAGCAAATTACATCTAAAAATACAAACTTAGATTATTCTTCTTATTCGTCTTCCGAGTACGATTCTGATTCTGATAATTATCACATTGAATACATTGCAAAAATTAATTTAGTACAAAAGTCCGATTGGAATGTCAATTTAAAATTTGAAAATCAGGCTAGTATAAATTTCAAACTAGATTCAGGTGCTGAAATAAATGCCCTTCCTGCAAAATTTTTAAAATCAATAGATTTACACAAAAATAATCTTTTACCAAGTAATTTAAAAATATCCACCTATACAGGTTCAAAAATTGATATTTTAGGAAAATGCTCTCTGTTGTGCGAATATAAAAATTTTAAAGATTATATAACTTTTTATGTGGTTAATAATGAATTTTCACCCGCCGTTTTGGGCAAAGACGATTGCGAACGTCTAAATTTACTAAAATTCGTAGGCTCGGTAAAAACTGATAACAAAATAAAAAATAAATCAGAAAAATGCAAACATTCAGACAAAAATCAAAATATTAACTATTCAACAATTTCAGAAAAATACAAAGACGTTTTTGAAGGCTTAGGAACCCTTAAATGTCAAAAATATCACATAAATATAGATTCTTCAGTAAGACCCGTAATAAATCCACCCAGAAAAGTCCCGTTTGCTATTCAAGACAAATTAAAATCACTTTTAAAAGATCTTGAGAAAAAACAAATAATAGCGAAAGTAAATGAACCTACAGAGTGGGTCAATAGTTTGGTTTTAGTTCACAAACCTTCGGGTGACCTTCGCATTTGCATCGACCCCCAGACGTTGAATAAAGCAATTATCCCCGAAAACTACCCTTTAACTTCAGTCGACGAAATAATGTCAAAACTGTCAAATGCAACCATTTTTTCAAAACTTGATGCAAGTCAAGCTTTTTGGCAAGTACCCCTTGATACAGAAAGTTCATTTAAATGCACTTTTAATTCACCCTTTGGCCGCTATCGTTTTCTGCGCATGCCCTATGGCATAAAACCAGCCTCTGAAGTATTCCAAAAACTGATAAGACAACATTTTGAGGATATTGAGGGCGTGACGTCATATATTGATGATTTTCTAATATGGGGAAACAACAAAAATGAACATGATACACGTTTAAAACAAGTTCTTGATAGGTGCCGTCAAATAAACTTGAAATTAAACCTTTCTAAATGTGAATTTGGAGTAGAAAAAGTAATGTTTACAGGTCATATTTTTTCAAAAACTGGCGTAGAACCTGATGAATCAAAAATCTTAGCTCTACAAAATTTTAAAACACCCGAAAATAAAAAAGATGTTGAAAGATTTCTCGGCATCATAACCTACGTATCAAAATTCATTAAAAATATGTCATTTGAAACCGAAAATTTAAGAATTTTGCTTAAAAAAGACATAGCTTGGCATTGGGACAACCCCCAACAAGAAACTTTCAATCGCTTAAAAAACATTTTGACCAAAAAACCCATTTTACAATTTTTTGATAATAAAAAACCTATTACATTATCAGTAGACGCGTCACAAAACGCAATTGGAGGTGTGCTATTACAAAATAATTTACCTGTCTACTATATTTCAAAAGCCTTATCGGATAATCAGAAAAACTGGGCTCAAATCGAAAAGGAAATGTTTGCTATTACATATGCTTGTTTACGTTTTCACCAATTTATTTATGGTAAACAAATAACGGTTGAAACTGATCATAAGCCGCTTGTTTCTATTGTCAAAAAACCGCTTAACTCTTGTCCTTTACGTCTACAGCGCATGCTTATTCAAATTCAACCCTATTCAATTAAATTAATTTATAAACCCGGGACGCAACTTCCCATTGCTGATGCCTTGTCGAGGGCACATGATATAAATAAAAACAACGAAGATGAATTTTTATTAAATGAAAAAATCGAATCACAAATTTTATCTATTCAATCCAGTGTCCCGATTGCTCAAAAACAAATACAAAACATAAAAAACGAAACGAACAAAGATCCCGTTTTATTAAAAATAATTGACTACATAAAAAACGGTTGGCCGCTTAGCAAAAAACTAAATCAAAACTTAAAACCTTATTTTATTATTAGAGATAATTTATCTTTTTCCGATGGTCTACTATTTTTTAACGAAAAAATCATAATTCCTAAATGCCTACAACATGAAATGTTATCAAAATTGCATACAAGTCATTTAGGTAGAGAAAAAACGAAATATCGAGCGCGTACCATTTTTTATTGGCCAAATATGTCACAAGATATTGATAATTTTATATCTAACTGCAGATCTTGTGTTATTTTTTCAAAATCACCCCCTAAAGAACCTCTAATCCACCACAAAATACCAAAAAGAGCATGGCAAAAAATCGCCATGGATATTTTTAAATTAAATGGTTTTTTCTATATCTGTGTTGTGGATTATTATTCAAAATTCACAGATATTAAATGCCTAAAAAACATAACTTCTGAAAGTGTTATTTTGTATTTAAAACACCTTTTTTCATTATTAGGTACTCCCCTAGAAATAATTTCTGATAATGGAGGTCAACTATGCTCTGAATCATTTAAAAAATTTTCACAGGAGTGGGGATTTGATTGTACTTATACTAGTCCTTATTTTCCGCAAGCCAATGGACAAGTAGAGAGGCAAATAGGCACAGTGAAATCTATTTTAAAAAAATGCTTTTATGAAAAAACCGATCCCTATCTCGCCTTATTAGAATTTCATAACACGCCTCTTGACCAAAATTTATACTCTCCTGCTCAATTATTATTAAACAGAAACTTAAAAAGTATTTTGCCTGTTACAGATAAGCATTTAAAACCGAAAATAATCAGTTCTAAAGTTCATCGAAAAAATTTAAAGCAAAAACAAGAAACAAGTGAATTTTATTTTAATAGAAAAACAAGAAAATTGCCGCCTTTAAAATTAAATCAGAATGTTTTAATAAAAAATAACGGATATTTTAATCTTCCTGGCAAAATAATAAAAATAAAGAAAAACCCTAGAAGTTATGAGATAAAACTGTACGGTTCCGGAAAGATTTTTACGAGAAATAGACATCATTTAAAAATTGATCCGAGACCGCCAATTGAATCTCAAAAAACGGAAGAGAATGAGAATATTGATCTAAATTTTGGCTATAGGCATGGCGATTTGCAAACCGAACAAAAATCTGATGGTTTTTACAGAACAAAATTTGGTAGAGTGGTTAAACCTGTTGTTAGGTTTCAGATTTAAATTTTTCTAGTGTTTAATTGTTGATACCTACCTATTTGAAATCATAGTTTTTATTGGTTCAGTGTATTGTGAAATATAAAAAGTACTTTTGATTTGAGAATTATAAATTTTGCATTACAAAACGTGCTTTAGTTTTTAAGGTTTATTGTAAGATTTTTAAGAATGATTTTGAGTTATCTCTTGCTTAAAAAAAAGGGGATGTCATGATATTCATTATTGATTGGCCTATATTTAAATGTTCAGTTACTGGCCTATATTAGTATCACACACATGTACCCCCACTTGTATTGTAATCTGCACTCTTTTTCGATATACGAAAATAAACTCAGTTAAATACCCGACCTTGGTTGTATGACTTTACTCCATAAAACATAACACTTTGTTTATTAAAAACGTAGTGAATAATGCAAACATTTTTGTAAAAGGTTCAGAGAAAAAACGATGGCTGGGTGGTTAAATAAAAAATAAAATAATTAATCTCGATAGTTATAGTGATAGTTTAAATTTACTTAAATTTTTATATAGTAAAAAAGAATATCATTTTAATAAGCATACTAACAATAATTATAAATGTGCTAAAGAAAATGTATATTTACTAAATGATTGGTTTACAGAAATAAAAGGCTTAAAATAAACAATATTTGCGTTTTTTTATTATTTTATTTTGTGACTAGACAACAACACTCTTCTGTATTGCTACTTATTTAACTATTTTAATTTACATACTTAATAATACAGTTACAATTAAAATTCTGCCTATTTTAAGGACTGCAAATTATTCTAAAAAATCTTCTTCATAGACTTGTGTTTTTTTTTATTTTAACGAGCAGAAAATTCTTACCTAACTATTTACTATAATTAAACTGCGTAATTTGCGTTTTGCAAAAAATGTAAAAAATGCACACTACATGAACTCTAAGACTTTATAATATATTTAATTATTATTATTCGATTATTGTTTAGTATATGTGACAGGTGCTGGATTTAAAAAAAATATATAACTATTTTTTGTATTATTACATGTTAGGTTATAAATAAAAAATATATGGTATTCGTAATTTAAATTGTCTTTTAATAAAAAATAATAATAAACATTACAATTTGTAAAACATTTAAAAGTTTTAACTATGTCTTTATACTTTCTTCTTGCTTAAATATATCTTTAAATTGCTTATGTTGATACATCAGTCTGGCATAGCTGCAGTTTGGTGACCATCGTACATGTTCAAAAAATGGACAATCGTTTTCTAAAAAGTCAAATTTCTCAACCTTGCAGTAATGACATTGCACTCTATCCAGGTCGTTTTTGTAAAAAAATCCAGCTAAATTTAAGCCTTCCGGATTAAGCGATCCATGCCAGTTTTTAAAAGTTTTCAACCTCTGCAAATTGCATACAAATTCTGGACAGTCTTGAACATCATAGCTTACAGGACACATACTTAGGTCTTTCTTCGTCAACAACAAATAATTAACTATCGCATTAGAAAATAAAAATAATTAACATTTAAACCATAAAAATATAGTCATACCAATCGAAATTAGCAACAGCCAGAATATGTAACCATTTCAGTATGATTTTATCAAAGAAGACCAATGGCCGTAAGATTAGCGCGCTTATTTTCTACTTGTACGCTCGCATATTAATTACTTCCTAAAAAAAATAACATACCTATTACTGGTATGTGACGTCACTAGCCAAGCCTAGCCACGTCACGTACAATTTGTTAAAGAACCCCTCACTCCTTATTTATAACTACCCCCTAAGCTAATCCAATACCCCACAGTACCCTATCATTGCTTATCGCCTAATAACGCTCTACTCCAAGGTCAAACAACTGGCGCTTGACTATCACCACGCCCACTATGGGTTTTTTAATCTGGGTTCATAAGATAAGCACCTTTTGTATTTAATGGGTATTTTGAATAATGGTCTATTAATGCAACTTTGTATTTAATGGGTTTTTGTAATAATGGTCTGATAATGCAACTTTGTAGTTAATGGATTTTTGTAAATAACGGTCTAATTAGTAAGTTCATATCTGGTATTAGATAAGCAACTTTGTATTTGATTACTTTTTTTACGTGGAAGGTTTACTTCCCTCTCGCATAAAAGAAAAAATAAAAATTTTAAAAAAGAGAAAGGATAATATACATAACATTTAGGTTACGATTTTATTATAACCAAAAAGAAAAAACTCTATCTATGCTTGTGTGATGTTGTAAAACGGGATAAGGATCATATATTTTTAAAAATTATAATTAATAAAACATTTAGTTCTCGGTTTTCTCCATTTTAAAATGACCTACTTCATTTTAAACTTACAGGTAAATATATATTTGAAATTTTATATAAAAAATTAGTTTATTTTGTTAAATATTTAATATGAAATGCACAAAACGCGACTGATCACAAAAAAGAAGTTAAGGAAATCTCGTTTTTTTTAATCGTTGTACATTTTTTTTTGTTAATGTTGATAAAAATTTTAATATGTTATTTGTAGTGTATAAAAGCGAATGATGTAAACCAACAGCAAGCAAGTAGCAAAACAGCTTGATACCAACCAAACAGTAAAGTTGAAGAAGTAGTTGTGAAGAAAAAAGAAGAAACAGCGAGGCAAAAAAGTATGTTATCATTTCCATCAAAAAAAAATTATATACAATTTCCTTCGGAGTTTTTTGAGCTTTTCCAATCACAAGAGAAAATTATAGATTTTCCAGAAGAATATGATTTATACGTTACTGAACTGGAGCAATTTGATGACAAATTTTATTCATACAATAAAATCATTAGAAATTATAATAACTGCATAAAGGAAGTTTTAGAGTATGATTTAGCTCTTTGGCAGTTTTTTAAAATTTAGGTTAGACCACAATATTTTTATATTTTTTTTTGTGCTGACTTTTGTTGTGTGTTTGTAATAATAACTTGAAGTGTTGTTACCGATTTTTACGAAAAAACACACATATGTTTTGTTTTTGTTTTTTAATATATTTACAGTGTGTCCACGTAAGTTGGCGGCATATGGGAAACTTTATTTACATTAAAAAAATATTTTTTTCTACATTTTCTCTGCGATTACGTTGGAAATTTAAGTTTGCACATTAATGCATAATTAATCTAGGATGCAAACAATAATAATGTAAATAAACAATGTTGAATATTTGAAAGCTATTTTTAATTCTAAACATCTTTTTTTTTATAACAATTTTCGATATTGTCAAAAAGAGAGGTACTTTACTCTAGAGCAAAAATCACATTTTTTGACAAACCTCGTAATATGACTAAAAAAATTTAACATCTGATGGTTGCATTTTAGGTTTTGGACCAGGCAGAACTTTTTATGAAGAATAACTTTTTTTCGTAAAGCTAATAAAAAAGTTTCCCATATGCCGCCAACTTACGTGGACACACTGTATATTTTTTACCATGCACCATCGTTATAACCATCTTAGATAAAATCAACTTCCCGCCACACGTAGCTGTAGTAGTAATGCGACAACTGTTTCGGTAATATTTATTCTTCTATATTAAATACATATCATTTCAAGTATTTGTTTTCGATAACAAAATTTTGCTGTAAAATTCAGCAAGACTGATTTTAATTTTTTTCTTTTTAGCTATGGATTTGACTCAATTAGTGTGAGGGAAACCAATCAAAAAAAATTTATTATCACTACTAAGGTACTGTCCCTGTCCCTGTTTCCGGGTCCTTCGGGATCGTTCCCTTAAAAGCGAAAGATCCAGGGACTACAAACGCTGTCCAGAGAAAACAGGATATTGGTAGTACAAATAGTTATAATGCTTGCTTTGGGAATGAATACAATAATAATTAGGGTTATTACTTACTTGGTAAACTTATCACGTCCTTGCAATGCAACTATAGGTAAATTTAGTGGGAATAAGGACCCTGTTGTTCTGGTAAATATACGTTTTAATCCATCGGTAACGTTTCGACAATGGTTTTTGTCTTCATCAGACCTTCAGACTAGATCAGATGTTCCAATGTAAGATCTAGTCTGAAGGTCTGATTAAGACAAAAACCATTGCCGAATCGTTACCGATGGATTAAAACGTATATTTACCAGAACAACAGTGTCCTTATTCCCACTAAATTTACCTATAGTTATTACTTACATTATGGTTGTACCGGCACTGTACTTTTTGGAACTTCTATTCACGCCCCTTGACTCCGCTATTTTTTAGGAACCCTTGTCGCCCTCTCGACTTTTCTGCCCTCTCCCACTTGACGTGCTTTCTTTCTAAAACCAAAAACTGATTGCCACGACCCCCAAAAAGCCACCGTCACTTTCTCCGTTCCGCTTCCACGTCCGTCCTTTTGCGTGACAGCTCACTTTCTCGTCTCGCAAAAGTCCAGTATGGCAACGTTCTATTGGTCAATTCACGCAAACCCAGAAATAACTTCGATATCTGCAGGGTCAGCGTAACCTAGTTTTTCGCGTAGGAACCCAGAGCAACGAACCCATTACGATATTTGCATAATTGTTTAGAATAACTGCGTCACCCAAAAATTCCACATGCAATTTATAACTTTGAAGGAATATTAAATGCCTTTTTGGGGATAATCATCACAATATCCCAATAAAATGGTCTGGTCTAAAGTCACTTTTTTAAGGATAAGGATTGGGTTTTATTATGCAAATACCAAATAATACCCCCAGAAGAGTATGTGCTTGATCACAAAGACTACATACACTTTGAAAATTTGTGTAGATATCAACTCCATTTTTGCAAAGAATTCCTAGATGAAATGCGGAAAAAGTATATCTTACCTGAAGAAGAAAGAATTTATGAAGAAGAAGAATTGTCATCGCTTTCGGACAACTCAAACCAGAAAGAAAAAATTGTCAAAGATACAAGAATCCGTCAAATTTTAGCCCATCATCTATGGGTGGATTTTTTTAAAATATTGAAAGTTTAATTTTTTGTAAAATTTTTTAGTTTTCGTTTAAATAAAAGTTTAAAATTGAACATGCTTATTATTTAAATACCACATATTTAAAAAAAAATATATTTTCTCTAGCACATTCTTTAGAACCATAAATTTCTTCTTCCTCTCCGAAACTAAAGAAAGCTTGGAGAGTATCAACGCCTCCACCGTTAGCGGCTAGGCCAGCTCCACCTACACCTAATCCTCAAGGAGGGATCTACGAAAATATACGAGAATTTGATGAAGCGGCATGACAAGGTACTTTTTTATTAACAAGATTATTTCATTTGTTTTTCTGTTCAAATCTTATTATGACCAAAATCAATTATTGCTTTCTACTTAAACAGTATTCTTATTGGTATTTGATATATTTAAAACATTGTAAATTGTTTTATATTATGTTTTTAATAAAAAAGTGATAAAAGAATAATAAACTAATTTTTTGCATAGCTTTGCAACCAGTATAGTCCTTGCAGTACGCAGTTACACTTTTGTGACTTTGACATAATGTAATGATATTTCCTAACCAGAAATATTTTAAAAATTATATATGTTATTTTGGTATAAAATTAAAGGTAGAATTCTGACAAAATAAACGCACAGGTAAAGACAACTCAAAGACATGCCGTTTTTCAGAATTTTTCTTGTTGCTATCATTATGCACATCAGTGGCGTAAGTAGATAAGGTATTTTTTGTTTTTTTTTTTTTTTTTTTTTACGGGTATGCGCACTCGCAAGGAGATCCCTATCACGCTCGACAAGCGGCAAGTGCGCGGAAATGTTGGTGTGTGTTGGTTTTGAAACGGTTCAGGTTGTAACCTGCAGGGAAAACTGTCGCAGGGAGTTTATTCCACAGCGATGCTGTTCTCCAGAGATATGAATTCTGATATAATGAGGTTCTTGGTGCCTCTATTTTGACAGTAAATTGATGGTTACCGTCTGTTTGACCTGTTCGCCCAGTAGGTGCTACTCCCGGGGGGATCATACGTGCCAACTCTTTAGAGCATTTTCCGTGATAATACCTGTAGAAGAGAGAGAGATCGCCCACAGTTCTTCGATGTTCGAGACTATCCAAGCTACGGGTAAGTGCGGGGTCATTGATCAGCTTGATAGCTCGCTTTTGCACGGTGTTCAAAAGCATTAAGGTATGTTTGGGTGCCGCACTCCATATATGTGAGCAGTACTCCATAGTTGGTCGAATCTGGGCTTTGTAGAGTGTCAGCAGTTGGCTTGGTGTATACAGATGTCTTGTACGAAATAGCACCCCAAGCTTTTGGGACGCCCTTTTAGCTATATCTGCCACGTGACTGTGCCAAGACATGTTGGTCTCTGCAGTGACTCCTAAGATGTTCAACTGGCTCTGCAATGTGACAGCACTTCCAGATAGCATGATGTTTGGCTCACCGGTGCTGGTCTTTTTTGAAAACAGGGCTGCTTGGGTTTTCTGCGCGTTGAACTGTACAAGGTTTTTGTTGCCCCAGTCCTCTATTATCTCCAGGTCGTTATTTATCTGCGATATTTGAGTTAGTCTAAGATGATGGAATTCACGTGCGGATAGACACTGAGTGGGTGGTATGACTGAGGAGACTACATTGCCATCATCTGCAAAGCAATAAAGTGGATTTACTGTTTTATCTATGAGGTCATTTATGTAAATCAGAAAAAGTGTTGGCGAAAGGATTGCTCCCTGTGGCACACCAGCATTTATTTGGTAAGAGTTGGAGTTCCGGCCATCCAGTGCAACATAAATGGATCTATCCTTAAGGTAACTTTCAAACCAAGTGCAAAGTCTCGGCGACAATCCCGTTGCTTTGAGCTTGTTGAGCAGATTTTCATGCCAGACTTTATCGAATGCTTTAGATATATCTAAGGCAATTGTTCTTGTTTCACCTCGCAACTCAATCGCCCTCTGCCATAAGTGAGTGACGTATGTAAGTAAATCGCCAGTTGACCTATATTTTCGAAATCCGTATTGCTTGTCGTTGATAATTTTGTATTTTTCCAAGTACTTGGTTAGGTGATTGTTCACAACTCTTTCCATTACTTTTGATATCACCGGTAGTAGAGCAATTGGTCTATAGTTTAACGGATCTGTCTTTTTTCCTTTCTTTGGAATGGGTTGTACTGCGGCAGACTTCCATGATGATGGATATACTCCTTGCCTATAAGATAAATTGAATAATTTTGCGAAAGTTGGGGTGAGTTCGCTAGCACAATTTTTGAGTACTATCGCGGGAATGCCATCTGGACCCATTGCTTTGTTTGTATCCAACTTTTTAAGGGATTTTCGTATTTCTCTGTGACAAAAGGGTACCTCTGGCATACTGTGGGAAACCCTTTCAATTAACGGTGGAGTTTTTCCATTTGGCACTGTTAGGTTTGAGTTGGAGGAAAAGATTTTGGCCAGCATATTGGCTTTTTCCTCTGATGTTGTGGCTAAGTGAGTATTTTTATCTGTAAGTGGTGGTATGGATGACTTGGTGAAGTTTGATCCAACGGCTTTTGCAAGAGACCAAAAGGACCTAGAACTACTTGGACAATTCAGCAACCTGTTTTTTATTCTTTGATTGTATGTTTCTTTGGCGGCGTCAATAGTAATTTTGCAACTATTTCTGGCTTCTATAAATTCTGTGTGGTTTTGAGCGGTTTGTTGTCGTTTCCAAAGGTTATATGCTCTGTGTTTTTTCTGTACAGCCGTTTGACACTGGCTGTTGAAACAAGGTTTTGCATTAGCTCTGCGTTTTATTGTATGTGGGATATATGCATCCATTCCAGATAAGATTACTTTTGTTATTTCATTACAGCAAATAGTGGGATCAGCTGTTTTAAAGCAAACCTCTTGCCATGGAAAATCCAGGTAAAACTGTTTAAGGTCATTCCATTTTGCCGATTTATAGTGCCACATTTTACGAGGAAGTGATTGTTGGCTTGGCGGTATGAACATTTCGCACTTTGTTCTTATAAGTTTATGATCGGATGAACCAAGTGGGGGATCTACTTGAATTGTGTACAAGTCAGGATTTGTAGTTAGGAACAAGTCTAAAAGTGCTGCAAATTCACCCCTTTCTGAGATACGGGTAGGTTCATCGACAAGCTGCGTTAGACCACAACTTATGGCATAAGCTTCTGCTTCCCTGCCTTCATTATCTGTTTTGTTGTGGTGTTTTAGCCAGGGTATATTGTGGACGTTGAAATCGCCTAAAAAAACAATTTCCGCATGTGGATAGTTAGACTGTATACTATCACAGTTTTCGGATAATGTCGAGGTTCGCTGGTTCTAGCTTCTCCTCTCGATGACATGAAAGGTCATTTTTAATATACACACAAATCCCAAAATTATGTCGAAATCGGTGGTGTAGGTCATAGCCGGGATAAAGATAGTTCACAATAGGTGTTGCAGAACTGATTTTAGTTTCGGTGAGAACAAGGATGTCAGGTCTTTGTTCTTCAAGATGTTGGTGAACTGAATTCATGTTGGTACTTAATCCTCTTATATTGCTAAAATCAATTCTGAGTTGAGTTTTTGGTCTTCTTTTAATATCTTTGCATGAAGGACCCCCAGGATCACCCGACGCCCGGAGATCCGAGTGGTCGGGTAATTTACCTCCGGAATATTTTGATCCTGGAGGCGCCATCATGCTATCTATTACTCATTGTTGGAGGTATAGGGATTCTGGCGCATTTTTACATGTAAATCTACATAAGAAAAAAAGCTGGTAATTTTTCGTCGTGTCGCAGAATAGTGCGTAAGAGACAGTAATTTTTATATGACACATCTTGTGCTACTTAATCTAACCTTTAAAAGGTTTTGACTTGACAACTTACCTGTTTATTTGTTAATTGACGATTCGTACAATTATTGAACTGTCCTGCTACTCACCATCTTGCGCTTGCGGAAATTAAACCCAAACAGTAGGCCAAATGAAACTAATGTCAATTTAGTCGTATTATTTAAAGCTCGCCATATTAGCCACTTACAGATTAGTTTTTTAGAAATTATGTTATACCTAGTTTCTTTTTAATTTTCACTACTATATAGTTCTGCCATATTAGCTAGTTAAAAAGTAGAATTTTGTTTTATTTTACAATTTACATTAGGTATACATATATATAGCTTGTGTACGTTCCAATATTTAGTACTAGGTACTTGGAACAGGTTAATAGTAATTACACCAGAATTCTGTTTTATTTGTCTATTAGAAAGAAGTATTACATAGGAATACAATTAATCATAATTCAATACGGTACACATAAGTAGACTTACAAGTTCTATTTAACGTATTATAGTAGGTATATCTAATAACATTACAATTAGTACTTATACCTATTATTAAAAAGGTTTATATATTTATTTTAATATTAAAGTACATAAGGCTTTAGCCTACACCTTCCTATGCTAACCACATACGTTTTATAATATATTCTATAGGCAAAAAGAAAATTAAATTAAGGTTCAGGATTAAAATTAGCTGCTTATAATTTATGGCTAAAAATATTTAACCAAACACAATATAAACTCACACAACATTATTAAACTTACATTAAAACTAATTTATTACTCAATGCCATAGTGTCCCCACGGTAAAGTTTCATAAGACTCCTTTGAAATGCATCTTTTGTCATCCTGAGGGCTCAGTCCAATTTTCGTCTGTTTTACAGAGTATAGTCTGTGCTTTTCGGATCTTATAAGATTTCGTGTAACCACTTTTTCTTGAAAGGTATTTAGGCAGTCGACATAGTCTTCGAATGATATTTCTGATTTTACAACATTTTGCTTTACGCCTTTAGCTTCCTTAGTTACTTTTACAGCTTCACTTTTTATACCAGGTACTTTTGTAGCGTACATTTTCGCTCTAAGGCCAATAAAATGTGTCATTATTTGGCCATTGTTTTCATCTTTCATCATGCCTAGAACCTTTTTATTTACCCTCGGAATGTTATATATGTTGTTTTCAGCATAATCCGAGGTGTCAAAATAGTTGAAGCAGTCGCGCTGTATTGATTCATAAATGTCATGATTTTTTATGTTAGAAACTAAACTATCAGTATCTGTGTATGCCACAGTACAATCCTTTCCAAAAGCTGGTACCATATAGTTATAGTGAAAATCATATATCGTTGTTTTGGCAATATCCAAAATACACATCCCCACATATATCGGTTTATTAAAATATATTTCGGTTTTTTCAAGTTCTACGGCAACTAAATTTTCATTAAATATGGTTATACTTTTAAACTCTGGTCGAGCGATTAGAGCTTCGGCTCCAAATCGCCCGTCCCAGTTCTTAATTAATTTTATGTTACTGTGATTTCTAATATTTTCCATGGTTTTGCCAAACACGGCATTGTTCATTAATTTAAAAAGGTTTTTCTCAAACTCATTTTTAGCATACTGCCTTAATTGAGTATTTAAGTCAATATAGGGCTTTAGCCATGCGGATTGTTTAAAGCATAAAATTCTATGAATTTTTTCGAGTTTTATACCAAGTTTCCATGCTTGCTTTAAATTTCTATAATGAATTACATATTCCTTTTTATTATACAAGCCATAAGTTTTTTATTTTTAGCTTCTTTTATGCCAGGTGGCACTGATGCTCAGGGCATAGAGGCAAGTCAGAGAAATAGTCGTGTAATTCCACAGGAATGTGCAAGTCGACTTCCAATATGTATCCATTACTCGAGTCAACTTCAATTTTATTAACATCAAAATCGAGCATTTCATCACTTTCTAACCAATTAAATTTTCCATAAGGCAGAAACTGACTCATGCTAAACCCGTACTGGTTATTAATATCAAAATACACCAAAAAAGATGTTTCTTTGGTTAAATCATAGTTGGACATATATTTATTATTGGCCTCCACATACCTTTTAGAGCATTGGCTTAACCCCCCTCTAATGCCGCGTTCTATAAAAGTCACCATATTATAGTCGGTCAAAAGCTCTAATTTTTGTTGCGTGCAATACAGCATACAATCCCATGTATAACCAGGAAGAGTAAAATAATTAGCAGGGTCTAAACCATACGTTTCATGACAGCTCTCTCTAAACTGTTGAAATACCTGCATCAAAAGAATTACGTCAACTTTCATGTAGAATTCCATGTAATCTTGTAGGTTTTTACAACCAAATCTTTTCCAAACATTCTGTGCATGGTCATAAGCAGCAGGTGATATTTCTCTACTTTCGAGTGTGTTAAAGAAATGAAGTTGCTCAGGCAAAGAAGTCTCTCTTAATTTTTCCCAACTATTCATATAGTCATAGCAAAATACTCCTTTTTTAAAAATAAGTTGGTATTGTTCGTCAGACAAGTTGGGAAATTCGTTTCTTACCAGTGGATACTCCTCAAGATATGAAGCTAGCTTGTCCAAGCTACTGGCCAGGAAGCGGAACGAATCAATAAATCTAAATTATATTAAATTTTCATTGATTTTTTTCGTAAATGCTATATATTTTTCTTTATTAACCGGTAGCAAATTTATTGCTCCGTCCAAATTGGCGATGTGCTCAATTATCAAATGTCCATCATAAGAGCTAAGGTTGTGGAATACTACAGGGACAGTATGACTATCCTGAAAGTTCAGATTACAGCTTTCATGGGCTGGACCACGATACTCAGATGTAAGGTGACTATGATCGCGTATTTTCTTTTCACCAGCTAAAAAGTCCTGTTCACAAATTTGACATTTTTTAGCACTGTTAAAGTCAGTTTTTTGCTTTTTACTTAAAGGCTCAAGGGGTAAGTCACAGAGAAATACAGTTTCCAGGTTTTCAGCGAAATCTAGTAGCTGTTTACTGAACCATTCCATACAGTCAGGCCCCGTGTAAGATTTATAAAATGATAAAGAATCATCGTAGGCACATTTTACATAATATCCTACCGAACAAGGCACATGGCTTTGATATCTTTGGGTTCTTTTTCCACTATTTTCTGCAACAGGAAGCAGTAAGCACTCAATATCCGAATAGATAATGAACGGTGCCAATTGTTTATTTTTAAAGTTTTTGAATTCAACAATTTTTCTTTCTTCATTTGGTAGTTTGGGCACTACAATGCTACCAATAATTTTGCAGTCTTTAATGTGCTGATTATATCCATCCTTGGAATAAAAGTAATGTAGGCATCTATCACATACCCACTTTGAGATTTTCTTTTTACTTTACTTAATTGATTGCTTACTAACCTCGAAAGATGTTTTATCCATACAAAGTGGTAAGATGGTAAGGCGAGATGAGATATGTCTTCATTCTTCAGATAATAAATATTTTGTAGCATCAACATGTTAACATGTTTTTCAAGTTTTTTTCTAGTAATATATGCAGGTAGTACTTTAAAAATGCTTTCATTGACTTTTTGAAGACGATACATGTTTATAGAAACATTATTTTGCTTTTCAAACCGGGCAACTTGGTTTAAGTTCATCGGAAACTTAATACATTTCAGGTTTAATATATCTTCAGGATGTGGGTAAGATAAAGTTCTATTTGAGCTTTGTTCAACAGGAAACAATGCTGATAGAACTGCCCAGCCAAAGCACAAGTTATCAGTATTTTGTACATTCACACAAGCTTTTTTATCAAAAATGATCTTGGGTATATCCAAATGGCACCCTGCCCTCATCGGATGATATTTATTCAATCCTAACATAAGATTATTTATCTTTGTAAGAGACCATCCAGATTGATTTTGCTCAAATTCTTCCAAATCAGTTAAAAGCAAACTCTTTACATGTTTGTCAAACCAGCTTTTAAATTTGTGTTACGGTCAATAACTGCATTAGCGGTATTAAAGTGTTTTGTCTCATTTCCATGTTATCCTTGTTTAAGTATTTGAAAATCTCCACTTAAAATAGTATTGACTTTTATCATATTCTCTTTTTTTAATATATTTTCAATCCTTCATTTTAATAAACTAAAACAATCCTCTAAAAACTTTTTGGGATCCTTATGTTGTAAATTTGTAATCACAGCACTTCTTACTCGGCTTTCAAAAGCTGATTTTAGGTCTTCCCATTGTACGCGATGTTTGGCTGTTTCTTTGGTGCCAATCGCACCACCAAACTTAAGGCTTTTTTGTTTTAAAATGTGCTTGCACTGTTTAACTTGTCCCAGGCATGTCGTCAAATGAGATTTTTCAGCAACTGAAGAGGCTTTTTTTAAAGCAATGCTTATTTGTCTACTGGCCAAAGCACAATCTTTTAGAATTTTTAAAATTGAAACATTTTTATCTATATCTTCTACCATACCAAGCTGATACATAATCTATAAAACCAATTTCGTTGCAAAACTCATTTTATTTTTTTGAATAGCACCAACTTCACTAAAACACTGTGTTGATAGAACTCAATAATACACTTTCCTTGAAAAGTTATACCTAACTGACTGCAGTTCAACACGCTCAGCCCTTTTATAAGTGCTTTTCAGATACACGTTAAGACTTGTCGAAAACAAGTTTATACTTGTTAGAAATGGGTTGCAGCTGTTTTAGCCTAATACATTTACCGCAAAGTGGTTAGTAAATCATGCAAACTTTAGCACCAACAATCATAAAATATACGTTTTTTTGTTAATTAGCAGACATAGTAGGTACAAGTTTCCATCAATTTTTATTTGTTTTGTTTGCTTCCTTTAGATATTTTCTACAGGAGCTTAGGACGCCCACCTTGAGTAGTAATACTTTTACCTTCAGGTACATACTTTTAGCCCTTTGAGTACCATCTTTCCCCCTTTGAGTCTCAACTTTCCAACCATCGAGTATCAACTTTATTCTCTTTGAGTACCAACCAATCGAACCGAACCCCCTTCGAGACTCTACTTTGCCCCCTTCGGATACCAACTTTTCCCCATTTGAGTACCACCTTCGTCTTCTTCGGGTACCAACTTTCCCCCTTCGCGTCTCAACTTTCCCCCCTTCGAGTCTCAACTTTTCACCAATCGTGTGTCAAGTTTCTTCTCTTCGAGGCACAACTTTTCCTTCTTCGAGAATCGACTTTCCCTTTTTTAGTACAAACTTCATCTTCTTCGGATATCAACTTTCCTCCCTTCGCGTCTCAACTTTCCCCCCTTCGAGTCTTAACTTTTCACCAATCGTGTGTCTAGTTTCTTCTCTTCGAGGCACAACTTTCCCCCTTTTGAGTATCAACTTTCCCTTTTTTTAGTACCAACTTCGTCTTCTTCGGGTATCAACTTTCCCCCCTTCCAGTCTCAACTTTTCACCAATCGTGTGTCAAGTTTCTCCTCTTCGAGGCACAACTTTTCCTTCTTCGAGAATCGGCTTTTCCTTTTTTGAGTACCCAACAACTTTCTTGCCTTCAAGTATTAGCTTCCCACTTCAAATCTTAAGTTTCGCCCTTCGTGTCTTAACTTTCCCCCCTTTGACTTCCAACTTTTTCTTCTTCGAGCATCAACTTTCCCCCCTTCGAGTCATAACTTTCATGCCTTCGAGTGCTAACTCTCTCTGTTTCTTTCTATCATATATATTTTTTATTTTTCGCATGTAAACATCTTTTACTAATGTTTATTTTATTTACTATTGAGGTCTTGGCAAGGACAATCATACAATAAGTCTTCTAACTTAAACTGCTTACGCAATTTTCTATTTTTAAAATTTAGAGGAATAAAACTTCTACTAGGCAAAAGATTAAAATTATTCTTGTGACCTATTTTTATTAATTTTTGCATATCTTTTAAACACATCATAAAGAATGTGCTGATTTTTCTTTACGCATAGCTATCAATTTTGTGTATTACTTTACAGTTTGTTTAACTTTTCAGGAATTTAAACAGTACTAGGCGAATAAATCGGTAGGTGGTGTAATAATAAATAATCAATGGCTAAGATCAATCGACGAGTGACATAATGAGCAGCGACCAGTGTCGTTTTTAACAATTTTGTGTTTTTATTATTTAGGTTTAATCATTCTACTTTAAAATTTTTTGCGATTTTTGAATGTTTTTTAGTAATAGACGATAGATTAGTACTCAACCAGTAACAGATGACGAAACAACCAGTGATTTTTAAGTTAAAACACCCTGATTAATTTTTTCACTAGTTTTGAAACATTTTTAGTTACTAACAAGTAATAACGTCATACAAGGAGGCCTTGGAGAAGTGACATATTTGTTAGATGTTTCTATTTTTTTTTAAATCTTTATTTTAATGCGTTTTACGATTGATTTAATTTTTAGTATTTTGTTACTTTTTTCATTATACATTTTTTTTTAAGAGATATAATTTTTAAGATTTTTCTGCCTTGCGTACCATATTTTAATAATTGACTAAGTAATAGTTGCCTTTTTATGGTATTTTGACAGGTATATAAGATACCAAACTTGGTACTGCAACTTATTCAATAATAATTTAGAATTTATCCATTAGTGTAAAAAACTTAAAAAGATTAAATAAAACATTTTTTATTTAACAGCTTCATAGTCCTTAGCGTAGCCTTCTAATTTTTCTTTATCAAATCACATAAACTTAAAAACTAAAGTATTTTTGTTTTATATTTCATTAATTTATTTAATTTCTTTGGTAGTATGTAAGTATGTTATGGTCTATCTAACCAGTAATATATTATGGTTTTGCCTGCGCCTGCGCACTCACTAGTATTTTTTAAAGTCTTGATCGTTATAAGTATTTTTTGTATGTATTTTTCGTGGATTCCCAAATATATAAAATATACATACAATCATGATGATTACTGATAGAAACGAAAGCGAAAATGATCAATGAGTTGCATGTTTGATGTTTCCGCGTTCTAGAATTTTTTTTATCCTGAACGTTATCTTTGACACGTGTTTTTGCGTTTTATCAAAGTAACTGCCAATTCTACAAAAAGTTCACAAGATACAAAAGATATGTAATAACAAGTTGTGCATCCATCCATATGTAGATCGATCACAGTTTTAACACAAGTTGTATGATATTTACAAGAAAGTAGAGGTATCACATTCGGTAACGCAATTTTGCCATGACAAAGGAATGCTGGCACAAGTTGGAGGAGTGATAGTTTTGGCACCACAATAATTTAAACTGGTCCTTTTTGTCAGTCCATTCATTAAAGAAATCGGATTTAAATAACATGGATAATTATTATTAACATTATAATTAGCATTTATGTCACAAAAAATATTTAATACCTACTAAGCATACCTATGTAATGTATGTTTATAAATGATGAGACAAACTAATTACTATTTCCAAAAGATAGTGTTTGTGAAGGAATAGTTTACTTTTTTAAATAAGTCTTACACCTAACTTTAATTAGTTTTTAGATAGTTTATGAGGGGTTTCTGCACCTAAACCCGAAATAATTAGACAGATCGACCGACAGAATGACCAAGACAACAACTACAACAAAGGCGAGGAAGCGATTTAGACAAGTTTCAACAAGTCGTCAGCCTTCAACACCTGTAAAGTTTACAGTTAAAAATAATATATTTTTGTTAAAAGTACGAACAATAAAGCATAAAAGCTTTTTTAATTTTTTTAACATGCACTAGTTTAATCTGTAAACGTATTTTTTATGAATTTCGTGGATTTGAGGATTAGAGAAGCCTTAAATTAAATTGCCTTAAGTAACCTTAGCTGAACCATATACGTAAACAGGCAAACGCATTTTTCATTAATTTCATCAATTTGATGTTAAAGAAACTATGTATCTTAAAGTAACCTTATACAGGTAATTAGTAAGTACCTACATACTTTTAGAGGGGGCTTTTTTTTCCAAATATGCTTTAACTACAAAAAATTTAATTATTTCTACACCAATAATAATCAATTTCAATAACTGTGGAACAATGTTTGACTCCCCAGCCAAGAAAATCAAAGTGATTAGCGCAAAATAATCTCCAAATGCTTTTACACTATCGTTGTTATTCAAAACTTACATAACAAACTTACAAAAATAACAATGATTTAATAAAAGCTCTATACGCAATTTGGTATCCTATAAATAATGCCCTTCCTAAGCGTTTTAATATGCTTCCAACTGTTAAAAATAGTTAATAATACTGAATAATATATTTCTTCGAATTATGTTTATTTTATACCTCATTTCGTAACAACTATGTCCACCTATTAGACCACATCAAAAATAAGATTTCCTTTTAAAGTCTAACTTGCAAACACCTACCCAGTAATCGATACCTACCCGCATTCCATTCTTCGTAAATGGCCAGCAGTGTCTTGCCCCTTTATCGCTATACGGGAGACGGAGAAGCAGCACAAAGAGAAACGCGTCAAGATATAGCGTCTCTACGAACCTTTTGTGCGATCAATAATTCACGCTGCAAAACACCTATGTAGGTAACAAAGAGGAAGATAGAGCAATGGGAATGCAAAAGTAAAGGACGGACGAAGATACTATGTAGTTTATACGGCCCCTTTAAAACAGCCCCACTCCTGTCCAAATATGTCACTTCTCCAAGGCCTCCTCGTATGACGTTATTACTTGTTAGTTACTAAAAATGTTTCAAAACTAGTGAAAAAATCAGGGTGTTTTAACTTAAAAATCACTGGTTGTTTCATCATCTGTTACTGGTTGAGTACTAATCTATCGTCTATTACTAAAAAACATTCAAATATCGCAAAAAGTATTAAAGTAGAATGATTAAACCTAAATAATAAAAACACAAAATTGTTAAAAACGACACTAGTCGCTGCTCATTATGTCACTCGTCGATTGATCTTAGCCATTGATTATTTATTATTACACCACCTACCGATTTATTCGCCTAGTACTGTTTAAAATCCTCAAAAGTTAAACAAACTGTAAAGTAATACACAAAATTGATAGCTATGCGTATAGAAAAATCAGCACATTCTTTATGATGTGTTTAAAAGATATGCAAAAATTAATAAAAATAGGTCACAAGAATAATTTTAATCTTTTGCCTAGTAGAAGTTTTATTCTTCTAAATTTTAAAAATATATTCTCAAAATTGTATGATTGTCCTTGCCAAGACCCCAATAGTTAATAAAATAAACATTAGTAAAAGATGTTTACATGCAAAAAACAAAAAATATATATGATGGAAAGAAACAGAGAGAGTGCACTCGAAGACATGAAAGTTATGACTCGAAGGGGGGAAAGTTGATACTCGAAGAAGAAAAAGTTGGAAGTCAAAGGGGGGAAAGTTAAGACACGAAGGGCGAAACTTAAGACTCAAAGTGAGAAGTTTAATACTTGAAGGCAAGAAAGTTGTTGGGTACTCAAAAAAGGAAAAGCCGATTCTCGAAGAAGGAAAAGTTGTGCCTCGAAGAGGAGAAACTTGACACACGATTGGTGAAAAGTTGAGACTGGAAGGGGGGAAAGTTGATACCCGAAGAAGACGAAGTTGGTACTAAAAAAAGGGAAAGTTGATACTCAAAAGGGGGAAAGTTGTGCCTCGAAGAGAAGAAACTAGACACACGATTGGTGAAAAGTTGAGACTTGAAGGGGGGAAAGTTGAGACGCGAAGGGAGGAAAGTTGATATCCGAAGAAGATGAAGTTTGTACTAAAAAAGGGAAAGTCGATTCTCGAAGAAGGAAAAGTTGTGCCTCGAAGAGAAGAAACTTGACACACGATTGGTGAAAAGTTGAGACTCGAAGGGGGGAAAGTTGAGACGCGAAGGGGGGAAAGTTGGTACCCGAAGAAGACGAAGTTGTTACTCAAAGGGGGTAAAGTGGGTACTCGAAGGAATAAAAGTTGCTACTCAAAGGGGAAAAGTTGGTATCCGAAGGGGGCAAAGTAGAGTCTCAAGGGGGTTCGGTTCGATTGGTTGGTACTCAAAGAGAATAAAGTTGATACTCGATGGTTGGAAAGTTGAGACTCAAAGGGGGAAAGATGGTACTCAAAGGGCTAAAAGTATGTACCCGAAGGTAAAAGTATTACTACTCAAGGTGGGCGTCCTTTTTAAGCTCCTGTAGAAAATATCTAAAGGAAGCAAACAAAACAAATAAAAATTGATGGAAACTTGTACCTACTATGTCTGCTAATTAACAAAAAAATATATATTTTATGATTGTTGGTGCTAAAGTTTGCATGATTTACTAACCACTTTGCAGTAAATGTATTGGACTAAAACAGCTGCAACCCATTTCTAACAAGTATAAACTTGTTTTCGACAAGTCTTAACGTATATCTGAACCGCACTTATAAAAGGGCTGAGCGTGTTGAACTTCAGTCAGTTAGGTATAACTTTTCAAGGAAAGTGTATTATTGAGTTCTATCAACACAGTGTTTTAGTGAAGTTGGTGCTATTCAAAAAAATAAAATGAGTTTTGCAACGAAATTGGTTTATAAAATTATGTATCAGCTTGGTATGGTAGAAGATATGGATAAAATGTTTCAATTTTAAAAATTCTAAAAGATTGTGCTTTGGCCAGTAGACAAATAAGCATTGCTTTAAAAAAAGCCTCTTCAGTTGCTAAAAAATCTCATTTGACGGCATGCCTGGGACAAGTTAAACAGTGCAAGCACATTTTAAAACAAAAAAGCCTTAAGTTTGGTGGTGCGATTGGCACCAAAGAAACAGCCAAACATCGCGTACAATGGGAGGACCTAAAATCAGCTTTTGAATGCCGAGTAAGAAGTGCTGTGATTACAAATTCACAACATAAGGATCCCAAAAAGTTTTTAGAGGATTGTTTTAGTTTATTAAAACGAAGGATTGAAAATACATTAAAAAAGAGAATATGATAAAAGTCAATATTATTTTAAGTGGAGATTTTCAAATACTAAAACAAGGACAACATGGAAATGAGACAAAACACTTTAATACCGTTAATGCGGTTATTGACCGTAACACAAATTTAAAAAACTGGTTTGACAAACATGTAAAGAGTTTGCTTTTAACTGATTTGGAAGAATTTGAGCAAAATCAATCTGGATGGTCTCTTACAAAGATAAATAATCTTATGTTAGGATTGAATAAATATCATCCGATGAGGGCAGGGTGCCATTTGGATATACCTAAGATCATTTTAGATAAAAAAGCTTGTGTGAACTTGTGCTTTGGCTGGGCAGTTGTATCAGCATTGTTTCCTGTTGAACAAAGCTCAAATAGAACTTCATCTTACCCACATCCTGAAGATATATTAAACCTGAAATGTATTAAGTTTCCGATGAACTTAAACCAAGTTGCCCGGTTTGAAAAGCAAAATAATGTTTCTATAAACATGTATCGTCTTCAAAAAGTCAATGAAAGCATTTTTAAAGTACTACCTGCATATATTACTAGAAAAAAACTTGAAAAACATGTTAACTTGTTAATGCTACAAAATATTTATTATCTGAAGAATGAAGACATATCTCACCTCGCCTTACCATCTTACCACTTTGTATGGATAAAAAATCTTTCGAGGTTAGTAAGCAATCAATTAAGTAAAAAGAAAGTCTCAAAGTGGGTATGTGATAGACGCCTACATTACTTTTATTCCAAGGATGGATATAATCAGCACATTAAAGACTGCAAAATTATTGGTAGCATTGTAGTGCCCAAACTACCAACTGAAGAAAGAAAAATTGTTGAATTCAAAAACTTTAAAAATAAACAATTTGCACCGTTCATTATATATTCGGATATTGAGTGCTTACTGCTTCCTGTTGCAGAAAATAGTGGAAAAAGAACTCAAAAATATCAAAGCCATGTGCCTTGTTCGGTAGGATATTATGTAAAATGTGCCTACGATGATTCTTTATCATTTTATTATCTTACACGGGGCCTGACTGTATGGAATGGTTCAGTAAACAGTTACTAGATTTCGCTGAAAACTTGGAAACTGTATTTCTCTGTGACTTACCTCTTGAGCCTTTAAGTAAAAAGCAAAAAACTGACTTTAACAATGCTAAAAAATGTCAAATTTGTGAACAGGACTTTTTAGCTGGTGAAAAGAAAATACGCGATCATAGTCACCTAACATCTGAGTATCGTGGTCCAGCCTATGAAAGCTGTAATCTGAACTTTCAGGATAGTCATACTGTCCCTGTAGTATTCCACAACCTTAGCTCTTATGATGGACATTTGATAATTGAGCACATCGCCAATTTGGACGGAGCAATAAATTTGCTACCAGTTAATAAAGAAAAATATATAGCATTTACGAAAAAAATCAATGAAAATTTAATAGAATTTAGATTTATTGATTCGTTCCGCTTCATGGCCAGTAGCTTGGACAAGCTAGCTTCATATCTTGAGGAGTATCCACTGGTAAGAAACGAATTTCCCAACTTGTCTGACAAACAATACCAACTTATTTTTAAAAAAGGAGTATTTTGCTATGACTATATGAATAGTTGGGAAAAATTAAGAGAGACTCCTTTGCCTGAGCAACTTCAATTCTTTAGCACACTCGAAAGTAGAGAAATATCACCTGCTGTTTATGACCATGCATGTTTGGAAAAGATTTGGTTGTAAAAACCTACAAGATTACATGGAACTCTACATGAAAGTTGACATAATTCTTTTGATGCAGGTATTTCAACAGTTTAGAGAGAGCTGTCATGAAACGTATGGTTTAGACCCTGCTAATTATTTTACTCTTCCTGGTTATACATGGGATTGTATGCTGTATTGCACGCAACAAAAATTAGAGCTTTTGACCGACTATAATATGGTGACTTTTATAGAACACGGCATTAGAGGGGGGGTTAAGCCAATGCTCTAAAAGGTATGTGGAGGCCAATAATAAATATATGTCCAACTATGATTTAACCAAAGAAACATCTTTTTTGATGTATTTTGATGTTAATAACCAGTACGGGTTTAGCATGAGTCAGTTTCTGCCTTATGGAAAATTTAATTGGTTAGAAAGTGATGAAATGCTCGATTTTGATGTTAATAAAATTGAAGATGACTCGAGTAATGGATACATCTTGGAAGTCGACTTGCACATTCCTGTGGAATTACACGACTATTTCTCTGACTTGCCTCTATGCCCTGAGCATCAGTGCTCACCTGGCATAAAAGAAGCAAAAAATAAAAAACTTATGGCTACATTGTATAATAAAAAGGAATATGTAATTCATTATAGAAATTTAAAGCAAGCATTGAAACTTGGTATAAAACTCGAAAAATTCATAGAATTTTATGCTTTAAACAATCCGCATGGCTAAAGCCCTATATTAACTTAAATACTCAATTAAGGCAGGATGCTAAAAATGAGTTTGAGAAAAACCTTTTTAAATTAATGAAGAATGCCTTGTTTGGCAAAACCATGGAAAATATTAGAAATCACAGTAACATAAAATTAATTAAGAACTGGGACGGGCGATTTGGAGCCGAAGCTCTAATCGCTCGACCAGAGTTTAAAAGTATAACCATATTTAATGAAAATTTAGTTGCCGTAGAACTTCAAAAAACCGAAATATATTTTAATAAACCGATACATGTGGGGATGTGTATTTTGGATATTGCCAAAACAACGATATATGATTTTCACTATAACTATATGGTACCAGCTTTTGGAAAGGATTGTACTGTGGCATACACAGATACTGATAGTTTAGTTTATAACATAAAAAATCATGACATTTATGAATCATGAAGTTAATAGCGCGACTGCTTCAACTATTTTGACACCTCGGATTATGCAGAAAACAACATATATAACATCCCGAGGGTAAATAAAAAGGTTCTAGGCATGATGACAGATGAAAACAATGGCCAAGTAATGACACATTTTATTGGCCTTAGAGCGAAAATGTACGCTACAAAAGTACCTGGTATAAAAAGTGAAGCTGTAAAAGTAATTAAGAAAGCTAAAGGCGTAAAGCAAAATGTTGTAAAATCAGAAATATCATTCGAAGACTATGTCGACTGTCTAAATACCTTTCAAGAAAAAGTGATTACACAAAATCTTATAAGATCCGAAAAGCACAGACTATACTCTGTAAAACAGACAAAAATTGGACTGAGCCCTGAGGATGACAAAAGATGCATTTCAAAGGAGTCTTATGAAACTTTACCGTGGGGACACTATAGTATTAAGTAATAAATTAGTTTTAATGTAAGTTTAATAATGTTGTGTGAGTTTATATTGTGTTTGGTTAAATATTTTTAGCCATAAATTATAAGCAGCTAATTTTAATCCTTAACCTTAATTTAATTTTCGTTTTGCCTATAGAGTATATTATAAAACGTATGTGGTTAGCATAGGTAGGTGTAGAGTAAAGCCTTATGTACTTTAATATTAAAATAAATATATAAACCTTTTTAATAATAGGTATAAATACTAATTGTAATGTTATTAGATATACCTACTATAATACGTTAAATAGAACTTGTAATTCTACTTATGTGTACCGTATTGAATTAGGATTAATTGTATTCCTATGTAATACTTCTTTCTAATAGACAAATAAAACAGAATTTTCGTGTAATTACTATTAACCTGTTCCAAGTACCTAGTACTAAATATTGGAACGTACACAAGCTATATATATGTATACCTAATATAAATTGTAAAATAAAACAAAATTCTACTTTTTAACTAGCTAATATGGCAGAACTATATAGTACTAAAAATTAAAAAGAAACTAGGTTTAACATAATGTTACAAATTTAAGTTATTTAAATTTTATAATGGGAATTTATTTAGGTTTAGTATTAGGTTGATTTATCTTAAGGTTGTATTCTTAGTCTAGGTTTTAGTTGCGTTATCTGTGACTTGCGGTCGCAATAATACGAGAACGTTCCAGACGTCGAAGGCAGCCGGAAAGTTCGAGAGAGATGGACGATCCTATATATAGGGCCGGGGTCGCGCACCAGGCAGTCAGTCACGGATAACGTACTGTAGTAGTCGTGAGATATTAACACGAAGTTAATAGACCGATTATAGTAGTGAATTATTAGCAAGTTATTAGTAAGTTTAAGTGCGTGTTTTTGTACATAATTTGTCGAAATAAATTGACGTATCGTTTTCAACAATTGCGAGTTTTAATTTGTCGTAGTGAACCCGTAACAATTGGTGTCAGAAGTGGGATTAAAAGAAATAAATAGTGAAAAACATAGTACCACCGGCTAGGACAATTGAAAAGAAGAAGAGTAAGTGATTTTGCCAGAATATTCAGAACTGAATAGTGCAAAGACTACCCTTACATAGTACCACCGGATAGGACAATTGGACAGAAAAACAGTAAGTGATTTTTCCAGAATATTCGAAGAAGTTCGATATTGATTTATTCAAAAAACAAAAAGAGATATTTAAGAATCGGCTTCGATATTAGCTTAGTTAGTTAAAAAGTAAGAATTAGAAAGAATTTCTAGAATATTCCATCACTTTCTACGACGCTCTATTCGAGAACAAGAAGAAATATCCAAAAAGCGACTTCGACATTAGCTTAGTAATTTCAAAAGTAAGAATTAGAAAGAATTTCTAGAAGATTCCATAACATTCTACGACGTTCTATTCAAAAACTAGAAGAGATATACAAATACCGACTTCGACAGTAGCTTAGTTATTTTAAAAGTAAGAATTAGAAACTATTTCTAGAATATTCCATAACATTCTACGACGGTCTATTCGAGAACCAAAAGAGTTAATCAAAAAGTGACTTCTAAATTTGCCTAGTAGCAGAAAGAGTAGCATTTACCAGTATATTCCAGAATATTCCATTAGGTTCTATTTAAGAATTGGAAGAGATATTGAAAAACCGACTTCGACATTCGCTTTGTAGCCCTAAAATACACGATTTAAGTGATTTATCACGAAGTTGATGCTTACTAGACAAAGATCGGCCAAGATGGAAGATTTAACTAAAATGATGCAGGCTCTAGCAGCTCAAATGGCTCAAAACCAGAACGACATGAAACAGACCATTGAACAAAACCAAAGCGATATGAAACACACCGTGGACGACATGAAACACACTATTGAACAAAACCAGAACGATATGAGACAGACATTAGATGGCATGCAAGAAAACTTCGATCAGATAAAGAGCAACTCCGAACAGCTGAGAGAAGAGTTCAAAGCAGCAACTGAAAATCTTAAGGAAGAAATAACTCAAAGAATGCAGAATGTAGAAGAAAAGGTACAAAACCAATTGCAGAATGTAGAAGAAACGGTACAAAACAAATTGCAGAATGTTGAAGAAAAAGTGGAGACCAAGCTACAGAATGTAAGAGAAGAAGTTTTTCAAACAGTGGAAGAAAAGCTCCAGGATGTGTTAAAACAGCTTATACAGCTCCAAAAAGAACACAACAAAATGAAAACTCAGGGATGTGTTGTGAATTCCAACCAAAACATTAAGCCTCCAAATTTCGATGGTACGTCTTCCTGGTCTACTTATAAACAACAGTTTGAAGCTGCCGCTGCTGCAAATGGTTGGGATGATGAGGAAAAAGCTAGAGCATTGTTAGTAGCTCTACGAGAACCTGCTCTGGGACTTTACGGTCCATTCCAGTCGAACAAAAACAGAATTATAACGCTTTAGTGGCAGCGTTAGAAAGAAGGTATGGAGACGAACACTTGCGAACAAATCATTGGTCAGAATTAAATATTCGTCAACAAAGACCAGGAGAATCATTGCAAGAGTATGAAGCAGATATCAGGAGGCTGATGAATTTAGCTTACCCAGAAATGCCAGAAAATTACAGAGATCCCTTCACGGTAGATCGCTTTATTAACGGATGACGAGACACGGACTTAGCAAAGTTACTTCGCCGAGAACGCTTCCATAATAGCAGTGAAGTGTTAATTCGAGCCCTTGAAATCGAATCATCAAATAATATGTCCAGGCCAAAAGTAAGAGCTGTTTCAATTCAGGAGGGAGAAGAAATGAGCAATGGACATAAGGTTAACTCAAAAACGCTAAACCAAATGTTTCAATCACTGATAGAGAAGATTGACTCTTTGAAAGAAAGCAGACGATCCCCTCCAAATGTAAAGTGTTTCAGATGCGGACGTACAGGGCATATTCAACGCGATTGTCGCGTCCAAATAAGGTCTCGCTCGCCATCTAGCGGGACAGAGTACCGAAGAAGAGATCAGGAAAACTAAAACTAGTCAACGCAGAGGGGCGGGTGTTCGCTAAAGGGAATGTAGCCCCCAAAATTTATTCAATTAAGAGCTTAAAACATACTGCTGACAGTCTTAACATCGACGGACTTATAAATGGAAGACAAGTTAACATAACAGTAGACACTGGTGCTGCCATATCATTGCTTAAGTTCAAAATTGCAACGAGATATAAAATTCGACCAACAGAAAAGAAAATAACACTTAAGACTGTGACTGGAGAATCCGCAGACGTGTTAGGGCAGACAGACATAGACCTACAGCTGGGAAGATTAAAGATTCGCCACACTGTTTTGGTTGCCGAAATAGAAGATGAATTTATTTTGGGAATGGACTTGATAAGTAAACATGGATTTGCGTTTGATAATAAACTTAATACCCTAAGATTTGGGAATGAAGAGTTCATTATGCCAAATAGTCACTTTAATAAGGAACCAATAAAGGTGGTGGCAGTATGCACAACAAGACTGGTCGGTAACAGTGAGACCATAATTTTTGGGAGGCTAGAAAGTAAAACATCAAGCTGCGTCGGGCTCATAAGCCAACAGAATACACCCAACACCTACCTCGTTGCAAAGTCACTAGTTAAAACCGATAAAGACATCCTGATTAGAGTCGCCAATATTTTCCCAAATAGTGTCACAATTAATAAGGGGGAGGTGGTAGCATTATTTGAGCCAGTCCAGAAAGTAACAAGATGTGAAGAGACTTCAGAGGATAAAAGCAAGTTACCAACGGAGGTACTTCAGCAATTTCAGTCCACTTGGCAACATCTCACTCCAGAAGAATTTAGTAAAGCGAGAGAGTTTATAGAAGAGCAAAGCCATATCTTTGAAACTAAGAGTAGTTCGGGACGCACAAACCTTATTCAACATTCCATCAACACTGGCGATGCTCAACCGATAAGACAGCCCCCAAGAAGACTACCAATTGCCAAACAAGAAGAAGTTCACAATCTCATTAATAAAATGCTCAGCGACGGTGTTATTGAAGAGTCATCAATTCCTTGTTCGTCTCCTGTGGTGTTGGTCACTAAAAAGGATGGAAGTACTAGATTTTGTGTCGATTACAGGAAACTTAACGATGTGACCAAGAAAGATAGTTACCCACTGCCAAGGATAGACGACACAATAACAACGTTGGCAGGATCATATTGGTTTTCTACTCTTGACCTTAAAAGTGGGTATTGCCAAGTAGGAATCTTTGAAAGAGATAAAGAGAAGACTGCATTCTCTGCTGGAAGTGGACTTTATCAGTTTAATGTGATGCCATTTGGCCTATGCAATGCCCCAGCTACATTTGAAAGACTAATGGAAGTCGTTTTACGTAGCCTTACTTGGAAAACCTGCTTAGTCTATTTGGATGATGTCATGGTAATGGGAAAATCATTTCAAGATCATCTAGACAATTTACGAGAAGTATTTTTAAGAATCAGGAACGCAAATCTTAAACTAAACTCAAAGAAATGTTTTCTATTCCAAGAAAAAGTTGAGTTCTTGGGTCACGTCGTTTCCCGAGAAGGCATCCATACTGACGAAAAGAAGTTACAAGCAATAAAAGAATGGCCTCAACCTCGTGACAAACATGAATTGAGAAGCTTTTTGGGTCTGTGTACATACTACAGACGATTTGTAGAAGGATTCGCCAAAATAGCGTCTCCATTACATAGACTTACAGAAGATAAAGCTTCTTACAAATGGAATACCGAATGTGACCAAGCATTTAGAAGACTAAAAGCAGCATTATGTTCTAGTCCGATTCTTGCATATCCCATTCCCAAAGGTAAATTCATATTAGATACTGATGCGAGCAACGATGGCATAGGAGCAGTACTCTCCCAAGTACAAGATGGAGAAGAACGGGTCATCGAATTTTTCAGCAAGAAGCTATCCAAACCAGAGAGAAATTATTGTGTTACTAGAAAGGAGCTCCTAGCCATAGTTAAGTCCGTAGATCACTTTCACAAATATCTCTACGGACAAGAGTTTCTGATTAGAACGGATCATGCTGCGTTACAGTGGCTCATGAAAATGAAACAACCTGAGGGGCAAGTCGCGAGATGGATAGAAAAGCTACAACAATACCATTATCAAATTAAGCACCGAGCGGGAAGGGTGCATAATAATGCAGATGCATTGTCCAGAAGACCTTGCCCTGAGGATTGTAAACATTGCAGGAAAATTGACCAGAAAGAAGGAATTACCTACGTGCGCCAGATAAAGTTAGAACCAGATGAAGAATGGATGTCGGCTTCGATTAGAACCACACAACTTAACGACAAAGATGTAGGACCTATCTTGCGATTGAAAGAAGAGAACAAGCCACGACCATCATGGCAAGATATCGCAAACCAAGGGGTGATATTCAAATCACTGTGGGCACAATGGGATTCACTGATAGTTGAAGAAAACATCCTTAAACGTGCCTGGGAAAGTGCCGATGGCCTTACTGTGATTAATCAAGTAGTGGTTCCTAGGAGCATGGTAGACAATATAATGGCCGAATGCCATGGTGGAAAATCAGGCTCGCATCTAGGCATAAATAACACCTTGGACAAAATTCGAAACCGATTTTATTGGGTCAATTACTTTCAAGATGTGAAAAACTGGTGCCGCCGATGTTCGACTTGTGCAGCCAGCCAAGGTCCCAAAACAAGGTCCAGAGGTCAAATGAAACAATATAACGTAGGTCTGCCATTCGAACGCATTGCTATTGATGTGACCGTTTCCAGAAACTAAAAGGGGCAACAAATACATCCTTCTTGTCATGGATTACTTTAGCAAATGGCCAGAAGTTTTTGCTTTGCCTAACCAAGAGGCCGCTACAGTTGCAGAAGTTCTGGTAAATGATGTTTTTAGCCGATTTGGCATTCCTTTGGAACTACATTCAGATCAAGGAAGAAACTTTGAATCAAAGCTCTTCCAGAATCTCTGTGACCTTTTAGGAATACATAAAACACGGGCTACGGCTTTACATCCGCAGTCAGATGGCATGGTTGAAAGATTTAATAAAACAATAGAAGAACATCTGTGCAAAGTTGTTGATGAGCACCAAACAGATTGGGATCAATATATTCCATTGTTTTTGATGGCCTATAGAACCGCCATTCACAATACGACAGGAGCTACTCCATCTAGTATCCTGTTTGGTAGAGAACTGCGTTTACCATGTGATATCATGTTTGGTTCACCTGAAGAAGCACACTTAGAGGTTAATGACTATGTCGAACGTTTAAGGCAAAAGCTGCACGATATCTATGAAGTGGTTAGAGAGCGAATAGAAATAGCCAGTGACCGCATGAAAGCGAGATATGACCTGAAAGCAAACTCTTCAGGGTTCAAAGAGAATGATCAAGTCTGGCTATACAATCCTCAACGCAAGAAAGGAAGATCACCTAAGTTGACACCACCATGGGAAGGGCCTTATAAAGTTGTTAAGATAATTAATGATGTAGTCTACCGAATCCAGAGAAGCCCGAAGTCCAAGATGAAAGTTGTTCATCTAGGCAGACTAAAACCTTACCTGGGAAATGTTGATCGAGACGATCAAACCTGAAGAGGAGGATAGTGTTACAAATTTAAGTTATTTAAATTTTATAATGGGAATTTATTTAGGTTCAGTGTAGTATTAGGTTGATTTATCTTAAGGTTGTATTCTTAGTCTAGATTCTAGTTGCGTTATCTGTGACTTGCGGTCGCAATAATACGAGAACGTTCCGGACGTCGAAGGCTGCCGGAAAGTTCGAGAGAGATGGACGATCCTATATATAGGGCCGGGGTCGCGCACCAGGCAGTCAGTCACGGATAACGTACTGTAGTGGTCGTGAGATAATGACACGAAGTTAATAGACCGATTATAGTAGTGAATTATTAGCAAGTTATTAGTAAGTTTAAGTGCATGTTTTTGTACATAATTTGTCGAAATAAATTGACGTATCGTTTTCAACAATTGCGAGTTTTAATTTGTCGTTGTGAACCCGTAACAATAATTTCTAAAAAACTAATCTGTAAGTGGCTAATATGGCGAGCTTTAAATAATACGACTAAATTGACATTAGTTTCATTTGGCCTACTGTTTGGGTTTAATTTCCGCAAGCGCAAGATGGTGAGTAGCAGGACAGTTCAATAATTGTACGAATCCTCAATTAACAAATAAACAGGTAGGTTGTCAAGTCAAGACCTTTAAAAGGTTAGATTAAGTAGCACAAGATGTGTCATATAAAAATTACTGTCTCTTACGAACTATTCTGCGACACGACGAAAAATTACCAGCTTTTTTTCTTATGTAGATTTACATGTAAAAATGCGCCAGAATCCCCCTACCTTATCTACTGGCGTATATAGAAAAAAGTCTCGGAGTGGGCCCGCGAGAGTTTTGGGGGGGGGGGGCGAGACCTCTTGAGTCTGTATTTTATGCTATTTTATGTTTGTATAGTGTGTACGGGTAGGCCTCGTCAGATGTCTATCAGGGGAAATGAATCGACCCCTGCCCTCCGTAGACACCAGGTACTCTCCGACCCGGAGAGTTAGCACCTGTATAGGGTCCCTTTCCCAGGGTTACGGGAGAAGACCACATCGATACGAAAGGCGGAGAGAATGGACCTCGGTACGGTGATCATAGCGTAGGTGGCAACACTTTCTTTTAGGGGTAGTATAAAAGATTACAGCTGTTGCCTTACAGTATGGCGTTGGCTCGTCAAAGGCTAGAGGAGTAAAACCTTGATTAAAAATCTTGGCCCTCCAAGTAGGGGGTTGAGGCATTAGACTGGTTCTCTAATACTTGTAGAACAAAGCAGTTATCAAAAAGCATATATTCACTGGAGTCCCAAAAGAAAGAAGAGCAGCCAGAGGGGTATCCTTGTTGATAAAGAAAAATCTAAAGAATAAAATACAGACTACGATTGCATTAGTGAAAACATACTTTGAGTGAAGTTGAAGATGCTTGGACATAATATAAGCATAGTAGCAGTCTACGCACCATCAGATGACGAAAGAGTAGCTACAAAACAAATGTTCTTTGATCAACTTGATGAGACTATCACAAAAATCGGTAATACCAGAGAAATAATTATGCTTGGCGATTTTAATAGCCGAACTGGTAGGCAAACCCAGAGCAAAGTGGTAGGACCATTTGGAGAGGAAGTAACAAATGATAATGGCTTAAGACTAATGCAATTGTGTGAAACCCACAACCTAAAAATAAATAATGGTTTTTTTAAACATAAGGATATTCATCGATATACCAGGATTCAGCCAACAAGAAATCTTAAATCAATTATTGATTATGCTATAGGTGGACAACACTCGCAATTAAAGTGGTATGATGTGCGAGCACTTCGTGGTGTTACCTGTGGATCTGACCACCATCTGGTAAAAGCAAAAATATTATTCCCTTTAAAAAAAAAAACAAATAAGGACGAAAGTATTAGAGAAAATGAAAACCTAGAATGCATCGAAGACAATCAAAAATACAACTTTAGAAGTGTAGAAATCGAAAGTACTCAAAGATTGTATCAGAACCGATTAGATCAAAAATTAATAAACACAAATCACTCATTTGAAGAGATATACACAAACATAATAAAAAGCTTAAAGGAGGCAAGCAACGAAGCTGTTGGGTACCAAGATAATAGAAATAACAGGAAAGAGAAAAAACGCACATGCTTGAAATGGCTCAGTACTAAATAGCAAAGAGACCTAGAAATCTACAGGGAAACCAGAAGAGAGCTAAGAAATTTGATACGCACAGAAAAAAATGAAATGTTCGAGCGCAAGTGCCACGACATATACATATACGTAGGAGGTAGGCAGAGTTCTGAAGTATGGAAATTCATTTCTACAGTAAAAAACCCAACAAAAGAAAAAGTAAACATCCAGATAATCAAACCAAAACAATGGACAGAACACAACAAGTGACTGCTACAGGAGACGAGACCCGAATATCTGGCAGCTTCTCCGAGAAGAGACATAGAAGTACATGGAGAGGAAGTAATCATCGAAAAAGAAATGATAAAGAATAATTAATTGTATGTTTTGTGGGTTTTGGGAAGTTGAAGAAAAACAACCATTGATTTTATGGCGACGTTTCGTGTTTAGACTAACACTTTTTCAAGCCCTGAAATGAACAACAAGCATTACATAGGAGCAAATGATTCTTAAATTTATAGTATTCAAATATACAAAACAATAACTTTGCAAAACAATTTACTCAAATCACAGTTGGGTATTCGGCAGCAAAGCCAGTGAGTATTGGTTTATTGAGAACAGCATATTACACATTTTTTTATGGAAGTTAAAATATTTATTTTTGAAATTTTTGTCTTTTATTTATAATTTTAGTTAGGCTAAGTTTTAATTCTTCGAATATCTTATTGTAGATTGTTACCTGGACATATTTCTATGGGTTATTTAGCCACAATTTACGATAATTATGTAAATTGTTCACAAATTATGTTTTTTCTTTGTCTATTAAAAAATTTTTTTTAGAAACTCAATATATTACTTCTACTCACTAGTGTTGCTAGCTGAAGTCATTAAAATTAATTAAAATTTAAATTTGTACCCAAATGAATGAAGACTTAGGTATTAATCAGGTCACAGAAACTTATTCATTAAAGTAAAATGAGAATAGTTTTACTTAATAATATTTTAAAATAGTCAAGTCAAAATTACAACACTTAAAAAAGAATACAGATATTTAACAGGTCACAAAAAACAATTTCCAAAATTACAGTTTTAAAAACAAATAGGAATTGACGTTCATTATTATTCTTTTGACTAGAAAAGGGTATCTAGATGTTATCTCTATATCACAGAAACTAATTATTTTCTTAAGTTAAACATTGAGTTGTTGTTTGTACATATTAAGTATTCCATTATAAACAATACTTAGCCCTCTAGTGTCAGTTCTAAGATTTATGGTATTATTTAGGTTAATATATATCATTTCACTAATAGTCCGTTTATAATAGTTTTGTTCCTAGTCCAACACTTCAGTTTTATCAAATCTGAAGTTGTGCCCTGTATCAAAATGGTGTTTTGATAATCCTGTTTTTTCAGCATTATATTGCCTATCATTTTTACAGTCACACTTATGCTGTTGAAGTCTTTTATGTAAGTATTGTTTTGCTTGACCAACATATGTTTTATCACATTCACTTAGTGTCGGTTTGTTTAAAGCAAAAATCTATTTTTAAAGATAAGTTTTTAATATATGGAAATTTGAAATATTTAAATTGTTTTTTTGTTATTGTCGGTTGTTTTGACATGTACTTTGTGATGTTTCTGTTAATGAAATTGGTCGGATAATTGTTATTTTTTAAAATATTTTTAACCTTCCTAATATTTTCTTCATGAAATTGGGGGCTACTTAGTTTTATAGCTCTGTGCAAAAGGCCACTGATTATACCATTTTTATTAGAGACAGGGTGATTAGAATAATAATTCAGCAATCTGCCTGAGCTGGTGGGTTTAGAATACCAATTTGACAGAATGAGACCATTATCTTGGTGATACATCTCGGTGTCTAAGAAACTCAGTTTACCATTATTTTCCGTTTCCATTGTGAATTGCAGAGATGGGTGGAAGTTATTAAAGGCTGCTAATAGTTCATTCAACCTGTCATCTAGGTGCCGCAAGCAAAGTATCATCTAAATATACAAATAAAAAAGGAATTTTAAAAGGCTGTGTTTTAAGGATGTTAGTGAAAAGGAAATTCATCACTAAGTTGGCCAGAATTGGGCTAGCTGGGTTTCCCATGGCACTTCCATCTTTTTGTAAGTAGATCTGGTTATTGTAGGAAAAATAGCTGGTCTCAAAACAATACTTAATTAGTTTAATTAAAGTGTTTTTTGAAATATCTGTATAATTGGAGATAAATCTATAACTTTTTTCAACAATTTCAAGTACTAGCTGTTTTGGGATATTGGTGAAAAGACTGACAACATCTAATGAAATTAGAATATATCCCTCAGGAATTTGTAAGTTTTTAACACTTTCTGCAAAATGAAAAGAGTCTCTTATATTATAATGAAAAGTGGACACTATTGGGCTAAGCAGTTCATGTAAAACTTAGCTATATTGTAACCTGGGGAATTTACACAGCTTACCACAGGTCTTAAGTGGAGGCCATCTTTGTGAGTCTTCCGAAGGCAGTACAACTTAGGCGAAACTCCATTGTGGATTTTAAGTTGAGTTTCTTGTTTTGAAGTTATCAAATCTTCATTCTTTAATTCAACAACAAGGCTGTTTGCTAAAGACTGAAATTTCTGAGTAGGATCCTTATTAATTGGCTCATATATGTTCGTGTCACTTAAGATTTCTGTGACTTTCTTATGGTAATCTTCTTTTAACATTATCACATGCAATGATATATTAACCTAAATAACACCATAAATCTTAGAACTGACACTAGAGGGCTAAGTATTGTTTATAATGGAATACGCAATATGTACAAACAACAACTCAATGTTTAACTTAAGAAAATAATTAGTTTCTGTGATATAGTGATAACATCTAGATACCCTTTTCTAGTAAAAAGAATAATAATGAACGTCAATTCCTATTTGTTTTTAAAACTGTAATTTTGGAAATTGTTTTTTGTGACCTGTTAAATGTCTGTATTCTTTTTTAAGTGATGTAATTTTGACTTGACTATTTTAAAATATTATTAAGTAAAACTATTCTCATTTTACTTTAATGAATAAGTTTCTGTGACCTGATTAATACCTAACTCTTCATTCATTTGGGTACAAATTTAAATTTAAATTTATTTTAATGACTTCAGCTAGCAACACTAGTGAGTAGAAATAATATATTGAGTTTCTAAAAAAATTTTTTTTAATAGACAAAGAAAAAACATAATTTGTGAACAATTTACATAATTATCGTAAATTGTGGCTAAATAGCCCATAGAAATATGTCCAGGTAACAATCTACAATAAGATATTCGAAGAATTAAAACTTAGCCTAACTAAAATTATAAATAAAAGACAAAAATTTCAAAAATAAATATTTTAACTTCCATAAAAAAATGTGTAATATGCTGTTGTCAATAAACCAATACTCACTGGCTTTGCTGCCGAAGACCCAACTGTGATTTGAGTAAGTTGTTTTGCAAAGTTATTGTTTTGTATATTTGAATACTATAAATCTAAGAATCATTTGCTCCTATTGTAATGCTTGTTGTTCATTTCAGGGCTTGAAAAAGTGTTAGTCTAAACACGAAAGGTCGCCATAAAATCAATGGTTGTTTTTCTTCAACTTCCCAAAACCCACAAAACATACAATTAATTCATTACTAGGGAAACGAAATGCCTAATTATAAAGAATAATATTAAAAAACTTAAATCCGGAAAAGCTAGCGGACCTGGGGGAATATATGCTGAAATGCTCAAATATGGATCAGAGAAACTACTCAAAAATCTCACATATATTATTAATCAATGCATAAACGGACATCCATACCTAATGATTGGAAAATTGCATTCATATCCTCAATACATAAAAAAGGAAACAAGCTGGATTGCAACAATTACAGAGGAATTTCAGTAACCAGTACTCTAAGTAGATTGTACGGTAGGATTCTTAGAGATCTAATAGAGAATGATTTTCAGGAACAAGAAGAAGAAGAGCAAAGTGGATTTCGCGCAGGCAGATTTTGTAGTGTTAATGTTTTTTGTCTTAAACAAGTAATTGAGAAAAGGAGCGCCAGAAATATAAAGACTCATGTTACCTTTGTAGACCAACAAAAAGCATATGATACCGTTCTAGTAGAAAAATTATGGACAGTTTTAGAGCAAACTGATATCAATCATACATACATAAAAGCGATAAAAGAACTATACAAAGGGTCAAAATCTAAAATTAATTTTTTTTTACGGGTATGCGCACTCGCAAGGATATCCCTGAGGCAAGTGCGCGGAAATGTTGGTGTGTGTTGGTTTTGAAACGGTTTAGGTTGTAACCTGCAGGGAAAACTGTCGCAGGGAGTCTATTCCACAGCGATGCTGTTCTCCAGAGATATGAATTCTGATATAATGAGGTTCTTGGTGCCTCTATTTTGACAATAAATTGATGGTTACCGTCTGTTAGACGTGTTCGCCTAGTAGGTGCTACTCCCGAAGGGGTCATACGTGCCAACTCTTCAGAGCATTTTCCGTGATAATACCTGTAGAAGAGAGATAGATCGCCCACGTTCTTCGATGTTCGAGACTTTCCAAGCTACGCGTAAGTGCGGGGTCATTGATCACCTTGATAGCTCGTTTTTGCACGGTATTCAAAAGCATTAAGGTATGTTTGGGTGCCGCACTCCATATATGTGAGCAGTACTCCATAGTTGGTCGAATCTGGGCTTTGTAGAGTGTCAGCAGTTGGCTTGGTGTATACAGATGTCTTGTACGAAATAGCACCCCAAGCTTTTGGGACGCCCTTTTAGCTATATCTGCCACGTGACTGTGCCAAGACATGTTGGTCTCTGCAGTGACTCCTAAGATGTTCAACTGAAGTCCTCTATTACCTCCAAGTCGTTATTTATCTGTGATATTTCAGTTAGTCTAAGGTAATGGAATTCACGTGCGGAGAGACATGTGGGTGGTATGACTGAGGAGACTACATTGCCCTTATCTGCAAAGCAATAAAGTGGATTTACTGTTTTATCTATGAGGTCATTTATGTAAATATAAAAAAAAAGAAAAAGTGTTGGCGAAAGGATTGCTCCCTGAGGCACACCAGCATTTATTTGGTAAGAGTTGGAGTTCCGGCCATCCAGTGCAACATAAATGGATCTATCCTTAAGGTAACTTTCAAACCAAGTGCAAAGTCTCGGCGACAATCCCGTTGCTTTGAGCTTGTTGAGCAGATTTTCAGGCCAGACTTTATCGAATGCTTTAGATATATCTAAGGCAATTATTCTTGTTTCACGTCGCAACTCAGTCGCTTTTTGCCATAAGTGAGTGACGTATGTAAGTAAATCGCCAGTTGACCTATATTTTCGAAATCCGTATTGCTTGTCGTTGATAATTTTGTACTTTTCCAAGTACTTGGTTAGGTGATTTTTCACAACTCTTTCCATTACTTTTGATATCACCGGAAGTAGAGCAATTGGTCTAAAGTTTAACAGATCTGTCTTTTTTCCTTTCTTTGGAATGGGTTGTACTGCGGCAGACTTCCATGATGATGGATATACTCCTTGCCTATAAGATAAATTGAATAATTTTGCGAAAGTTGAAGTGAGTTCGCTAGCACAATTTTGAGTACTATCGCGGGAATGCCATCTGGACCCATTGCTTTGTTTGTATTCAACTTTTTAAGGGATTTTCGTATTTCTCTGTGACAAAAGGGTACCTCTGGCATACTGTGGGAAACCCTTTCAATGAACGGTGGAGTTTTTCCATTTGGCACTGTTAGGTTTGAGTTGGAGGAAAAGATTTTGGCCAGCATATTGGCTTTTTCCTCTGATGTTGTGGCTAAGTGAGTATTTTTATCTGTAAGTGGTGGTATGGATGACTTGGTGAAGTTTGATCCAACGGCTTTTGCAAGAGACCAAAAGGACCTAGAACTACTTGGACAATTCAGCAACCTGTTTTTTATTCTTTGATTGTATGTTCCTTTTGCGGCGTCAATAGTAATTTTGCAACTATTTCTGGCTTCTATAAATTCTGTGTGGTTTTCAGCGGTTTGTTGTCGTTTCCAAAGGTTATATGCTCTGTGTTTTTTCTGTACAGCCGTTTGACACTGGCTGTTGAACCAAGGTTTTGCATTAGCTCTGCGTTTTATTGTATGTGGGATATATGCACCCGTTCCAGATAAGATTACTTTTGTTATTTCATTACAGCAAATAGTTGGATCAGCTGTTGCCATGGAAAATCCAGGTAAAACTGTTTAAGGTCATTCCATTGGAAATCGACTTTCAAAAGAATTCCTGGTAACAAAAGGCTTAAGACAGGGATGTTGTATCTCTCCAACTCTTTTTAAAATATATATCGCAGTAGCTTTAAAAAACTGAAAACGTAAAGTGCACAGCATGGAATTACAACTTAACGACCGATTTACCATATACACACTACAGTTTGCTGCCGACCAAGTGATTGTGGCTAATGATAAAGAAGACATGGAGTATATGATGAGAAAGTTAACAGAAGAATACCAAAAGTGGGGACTAACAGTGAACGTCGACAAGACACAGTACTTATGTATTGGAAACGAATCCAGTGAGTTAGTACTATAAAATGGACAAACAATATCTCCATGCAATGAGTATGTATACTTGGGTGTCACATTTGATAAGACAGGAACAGACTGTAAAGAATTGGAAAAAAGAATAGTAAAAGCAAAAAAAGTTATTGGATGTCTTAACAATATTTTATGGAGCAGAGAGATAAAAAAGAATGTAAAATTTAATATATATGAAATAATGGTCAAAAGCACTCTGTTGTATGGAATAGAGACTTGTCGCGTAACAGAAAAATACAAAACAAAAATGGAAAGTGTCGAAATGGATGCAATAAGAAAATCAATGGGAATATTGTTACGGGTTCACAACGACAAATTAAAACTCGCAATTGTTGAAAACGATACGTCAATTTATTCCGACAAATTATTTACAAAAACACGCACTTAAACTTACTAATAACTTGCTAATAATTCACTACCTTAATACGCCTATTAACTTCGCGTTAACATCTAGCGATCACTACCATTGGTTATCGCTGACTGCCCGATGCACGACGTCTGGCTCTATATATAAGGGTCTGCCTACTATTCGAGAATTTTCCATCCTTGTTCGATTCGGAATTATTCAACCCTTTTCTAGAACACGGACCGTTCGCATACCAGTTTGTCACAGATAACGCAACTAAAACCTAGATTAAGAATACAACCATAGAATAAATCAACCTAATACTACACTAAACCTAAATAAATTCTACTTATATAACTTAAATTTGTAACAGTATCCTCCTCTTCAGGTTTGATCGTCTCGATCAACATTTGCCAGGTAAGGTTTTAGTCTGTCCAGATGAACAACTTTCATCTTGGATTTCGGGCTTCTTTGGATTCGGTAGACTACATCATTAATTCTCTTAACAACTCTATAAGGTCCTTTCCATGGTGGTGTCAACTTAGGTGATCTTCCTTTCTTTCGTTGAGGATTGTATAGCCAGACTTGATCATTCTCTTTGAACCTTGAAGAGTTTGCTTTCAGGTCATATCTCGCTTTCATGCGGTCACTGGCTATTTCTATTCGCTCTCTAACCACTTCATGGATATCGTGCAGCTTTTGCCTTAAACGTTCGACATAGTCATTAACCTCTAAGTGTTCTTCTTCAGGTGAACCAAACATGATATCACATGGTAAACGCAGTTCTCTACCAAACAGGATACTAGATGGAGTAGCTCCTGTCGTATTGTGAATGGCAGTTCTATGGGCCATCAAAAACAATGGAATATATTGGTCCCAATCTGTTTGGTGCTCATCAACAACTTTGCAAAGATGTTCTTCTATTGTTTTATTAAATCTTTCAACCATGCCATCTGACTGCCGATGTAAAGCAGTAGTCCGTTTTATGTATTCCTAAAAGGTCACAGAGATTCTAAAAGAGCTTTGATTCAAATTTTCTTCCTTGATCTGAATGTAGTTCCAAAGGAATGCCAAATCGGCTGAAAACATCATTTACCAGAACTTCTGCAACTGTAGCGGCCTCTTGGTTAGGCAAAGCAAAAATTTCTGGCCATTTGCTAAAGTAATCCATGACAACAAGGATGTATTTGTTGCCCTTTTTAGTTTCTGGAAATGGTTCGAATGGCAGACCTACGTTATATTGTTTCATTTGACCTCTGGACCTTGTTTTGGGACCTTGGCTGGCTGCACAAGTTGAACATCGGCGGCACCAGTTTTTCACAACTTGAAAGTAATTGACCCAATAAAATCGGTTTCGAATTTTGTCCATCGTTTTATTTATGCCTAGGTGTGCGCCTGATTTTCCACCATGGCATTCGGCCATTATATTGTCTACCATGCTCCTAGGAACCACTACTTGATTAATCACAGTAAGGCCATCGGCACTTTCCCAGGCACGTTTAAGGATGTTTTCTTCTACTATCAGTGAATCCCATTGTGCCCACAGTGATTTGAATATCACCCCTTAGTTTGCGATATCTTGTCATGATGGTCGTGGCTTGTTCTCTTCTTTCAATCGCAAGATAGGTCCTACATCTTTGTCGTTAAGTTGTGTGGTTCTAATCGAAGCCGACATCCATACTTCATCTGGTTCTAACTTTATCTGGCGCACGTAGGTAATTCCTTCTTTCTGGTCAATTTTCCTGCAATGTTTACAATCCTCAGGGCAAGGTCTTCTGGACAATGCATCCGCATTATTATGCACCCTTCCCGCTCGGTGCTTAATTTGATAATGGTATTGTTGTAGCTTTTCTATCCATCTCGCGACTTGCCCCTCAGGTTGTTTCATTTTCATGAGCCACTGTAACGCAACATGATCCGTTCTAATCAGAAACTCTTGTTCATAGAGATATTTGTGAAAGTGATCTACGGATTTAATGATGGCTAGGAGCTCCTTTCTGGTAACACAATATTTTCTCTCTGGTTTGGATAGCTTTTTGCTGAAAAATTCGATGACCCTTTCTTCTCCATCTTGTACTTGGGAGAGTACTGCTCCTATGCCATCGTTGCTCGCATCAGTATCTAATATGAATTTACTTTTGGGAATGGGATATGCAAAAATCGGACTAGAACATAATGCTGCTTTTAGTCTTCTAAATGCTTGGTCACATTCGGTATTCCATTTGTAAGAAGCTTTATTTTCTGTAAGTCTATGTAATGGAGACGCTATTTTGGCGAATCCTTCTACAAATCGTCTGTAGTATGTACACAGACCCAAAAAGCTTCTCAATTCATGTTTGTCACGAGGTTGAGGCCATTCTTTTATTGCTTGTAACTTCTTTTCGTCAGTATGGATACCTTCTCGGGAAACGACGTGACCCAGGAACTCAACTTTTTCTTGGAATAGAAAACATTTCTTTGAGTTTAATTTAAGATTGGCATTTCTGATTCTTGAAAATACTTCTCGTAAATTGTCTAGATGATCTTGAAATGATTTCCCCCATTACTATGACATCATCCAAATAGACTAGGCAAGTTTTCCAAGTAAGGCCTCATAGAACGACTTCCATTAGTCTTTCAAATGTAGCTGGAGCATTGCATAGGCCAAATCGCAACACATTAAACTGTTAAAGTCCACTTCCAGCAGAGAATGCAGGCTTCTCTTTATCTCTTTCAAAGATTCCTACTTGCCAATACCCACATTTCAGGTCAAGAGTAGAAAACCAATATGATCCTGCCAACGTTGTTAATGTGTCGTCTATTCTTGGCAGTGGGTAACTATCTTTCTTGGTGACATCGCTAAGTTTCCTGTAATCGACACAAAATCTAGTACTTCCATCCTTTTTAGTGACCAACACCACAGGAGATGACCAAGGACTTGATGACTCTTCAATAACACCGTCGCTGAGCATTTTATGAATGAGATTGTGAACTTCTTCTTGTTTGGCCAATGGTAGTCTTCTTGGGGGCTGTCTTATCGGTTGGGCATCGCCAGTGTTGATGGAATGTTGAATAAGGTTTGTGCGTCCCGAACCACTCTTAGTTTCGAAGATATTACTTTGTTCTTCTATAAACTCTCTCGCTTTACTAAATTCTTCTGGAGTGAGATGTTGCCAAGTTGCTCAAATTTCATTGATAACTTGCATTTATCCTCGGAGGTTGGCTCTTCGCATCTTGTTACTTTCTGTACTGGTTCAAATAATGCTACCACCTCCCCCTTATTAATTTTGACACTCTTTGGGAAAATATTGGCGACTCTAATCGGGATGTCTTTATCGGTTTTAACTAGTGATTTTGCAACGAGGTAGGTGTTGGGTAATTTCTGTTGGCTTATGAGTCCGACGCAGCTTGATGTTTTACTTTCTAGCCTTTCAAAAATGATGGTCTCACTGTTACCGACCAGTCTTGTTGTACATACTGCCACGACCTTTATTGGTTCTTTATTGAAGTGACTATTTCACAAAATGAACTCTTCATTCCCAAATCTTAGGGTATTAAGTTTATTATCAAACGCAAATCCATGTTTACTTATCAAGTCCATTCCCAAAATAAATTCGTCTTCTATTTCGGCAACCAATACGGTGTGGCAAATCTTCAATCTTCCCAGCTGTAGGTCTATGTCTGTCTGCCCCAACACGTCGGCGGATTCTCCAGTCACAGTCTTAAGTGTTATTTTCTTTTCTGTTTGTCGAATTTTATATCTCGTTGCAATTTTACACTTAAGCAATGATATGGCTGCACCGGTGTCTACTGTGATGTTAACTTGTCTTCCATTTATAAGTCCGTCAATGTTGAGGCTGTCAGCAGTATGTTTTAAACTCTTAATAGAGTAAATTTTGGGGGCTACCCTTCCATCAGTTAACAACCGCCTTTCCGTGTTGAAAAGTTTTAGTTTTTCCTGATCTCCTCTTCTGTACTTTGTCCCGCTAGATGGTAAGCGAGACCTCATTTGGGCACGACAATTGCGTTGAATGTGCCCTGTAAGTCCGCATCTAAAACACTTTACATTTGGAGGGGATCGTCTGCTTTCTTTTAAAGAGTCAATCTTCTCTTTCAGTGATTGAAGAATTTGGCTTAGCGTCTTTGAGGGAACCTCTTGTTCCTTGCTCATTTCTTCACGCTCGTGAATTGAAACAGCCCTTACTTTTGGCCTGGACATATTATTTGATGACTCAATTTCAAGGGCTCGAATCAACGCTTCACTGCTGCTATGGAAACGTTCTCGGCGAAGTAATTTTGCTAAGTCTGTGTCTCGCAAGCCATCAATAAAGCGATCTACCGTAAAGGGATCTCTGTAATTTTCTGGCATTTCTGGGTAAGCCAAGTACATTAGCCTCCTGATGTACTTGGCTTAATACGCCTATTAACTTTGCGTTAACATCTAGCGATCACTACCATTGGTTATCTCTGACTGCCCGATGCACGACGTCCGGCCCTATATATAAGGGTCTGTCTACTATTCGAGAATTTTCCATCCTTGTTCGATTCGGAATTATTCCACCCTTTTCTAGAACACGGACCGTTCGCATACCATTTTGTCACAAATAACGCAACTAAAACCTAGATTAAGAATACAACCATAGAATAAATCAACCTAATACTACACTAAACCTAAATAAATTCTAATTACAAAATTTAAATAACTTAAATTTGTAACAATATCTAGAATAGATCACATAAGAAATGAGATCATAAAAGAAAGAATGGGAATCGAGGGAAGCATAACGGATGACATCACTAAAAGGCAACTGATATGGTACGGCCATGTACAACGGATGAACGACGAAAGATTCCCAAAGCAGGTCCTAGAATGGCAACCCATAAGGCGCAGAAAAAGAGGGCGTCCTAAACTAGAATGGCAACAGTCAATCCAAAGATCAATGAGTCAAAAGAATCTGACAGAGGATGATTGTCAGGATCGAAGGAGGTGGAGAATAGGCGTCGGACAACGAAGAAAAACGTTCTAAACCGACATAGTAGTAGTCTTAGTATTCCTTCTTACCTAGATTACGCGATAGTCCTACCAATCGAAATTAGCAACAGCCAGAATATGTAACCATTTCAGTATGATTTTATCAAAGGAGACCAATGGCCGTAAGATTAGCGCGCTTATTTTCTACTTGTAAATAACAAATCCCTTAACCTTGGAAGCGTTCTAATCTTGAAGTCGGTACTCTTTTTTTTTCTCTTCACGGAAACGGATCCTCCCCTTTTTTTCCAAAATACCTACATTATGCTTCGCTCGCATATTAATTACTTCCTAAAAAAAAATAACAAAGCTATTACTGGTATGTGACGTCATTAGCCAAGCCTAGCCGCGCCACATAATTTGTTAAAGAACCCCAATGTGAAAAGGAATTGCTGTAATATTCAGAAAAAAATTTGGGGCCATTGCCGAGCTTAAAAAGCAGAAAAAAGACGTTGGCGAAGTGGCTTTCCTCAAGCCTAGTACAAAAACTGAAGATAGATACATTTTCTACTTAATAACAAAAAATCATTTTATTTGAAACCAACCTATGATGCGTTGTTACACTCTTTGAAGGAGTTGAAAAAATTAATAGAAGAATTCAAGATAAAGAAACTAGCGTTACCAAAAATAGGATTTGGTTTGGACAGACTGGACTGGGAAATAGTACGAAAAATGATTTTTCATGATTTTTAAATATTGTGATTGTGAATTGTTTGTACATGTCCTTAAATAAAATTTGTTTAATATTTTATTTTATGTTTCCTTCCCCTCAGTCAAAATTAACCCAATATTTGGTTTTTCGCTACTAGTGTACTGTTTTTAAATAATAAAAATAAAATAGTAATAGTCATTGTAAAAGAGGATTTCATCAAAGGGTACCAATGGCGCCAAGGTTAGCACGCGTTTCCTTTCTACTACAGTGAGAGAAGAATTTTGTAACAATAACAAACATTTTGTAACTGTTACCAAATGCGTTGCCCATATTTGGCTTATTAGATATTTGTTTGCAGGTAACAATTCAGAAATTTCAACAATTGAAACAAATATTTGTTAATAAAAACAAAATCGTCCGGTAATATTTAAAAAAAAGCTACATTAAGCACTAATATATTGTTGGTATTTAAGAATATATGTGAGTTTAATTATTAATATACTGCATATTTATTATAAGGATCATTCTTATTTAATATTAAATTAATTAATTATGGGTTATTATATAATTAGTAGCTGTAATTATATTTAGTTATTTTGCATTAATAAGGTATTTGTAGGTTTCACGTTCTGTTTAATATACAGGGTGTTCATTTTAAAACCCCAGATTTCTCGAAAATGATTTTTTTTAAAAGCAAAAACACGTCAATTAATTTATTAGGAAGGACACATTCTGGCTATCTTAAAATTTTTGTAGTACACACCCCCTTTGAGGGGTACATTTTACCCCTATATTTCGAATATGGAAAGTGGGTCAACTGAGACTTTTTTTTGAAGGTTTCTTAAATATCTTTACAAAGGTGTAGAAATTTTGAAAATCTATCAATTTGTTTTTGACATATTCACTTATTTTTCAAAGGGGGTGTGTACTACAAAAACTATAAGATAGCCAAAATGTGTCCTCCTTAATGAATTATTTGACATGTTTTTACTTTTTCTCAAAAAAAAATCATTTTTGAGAAATCTTATTTGGGACGTTTTAAAATGAACACCCTGTATATTTCTATAGGGTTAATGGAAATAAGGACACCACTTTTGATCACACACCTGTATTTCTTCATCTTCCTCAGTCTACACACTTTAGCCTTAGGAAGACGAAAATGGATCGTCGAAAAGAAATAAAGTTGTGTGATCAAAATTGGTGTCTTTTTTCCCATTAACCCTATAGAAATGAATAAGGTATAGAATAATAAGAGAATTTTAATAATAATAAAAAGCAAGTTGTTTTGATGAAAAATATTTATTTGTATTTTATTATAAAAGTGGAGTCAAATTTTTTTTATAGTGGCTGGTAATCTTTGTTTTTTGTGGAAAGGTTGGTTAATGAAATATACACACGTTTGTTCCATGTGAGATGCACACAAAATTTTGTCAAATCTGACATAAACTGATTTTACCTCACTAAAGGCCGCAGGGGTAGCCCGTGTTTTTTAAAAATGTTTCTCCTTTGTTCAATTACTTCCTCCACCTTCAAGTCAGTGCTGACCTGAAAAAGAAAATAAATTTTATATATTTGTAAATTTAATACAGAACCAGTGGCGTATATAAGGGGGGCCTGGGCCCCCCTTTAAAGTTAAGTTTTGTTAGATATTTTCCACATATTTTATGAATATAAACATAAAATAGCCTAAAATACTGCCTCATGAGGTCTCGCCCCCCCCCCCCGAAACCGTCTCGCCTCCCCCCCCGAATTTTTTCTATATATGCCACTGTGCAGAGAATTAAATGTTTGCTTTAAGTTAAAAGGTTTAAACTTCACATTTTCATACTAAAGGCTCTTTGCTTAAAAATCTTTAATAATTAAATCAAAGAATTGAAGCCATGATTCCAATGACATCAAATTTAAAATTATTTGTGTGCATTTTGTGTCCTATTATAGAATCAGGTAGGTATTCGTGGGTAGTTTAAATTTTTGTTTTTTGAGCAAAAGGATTTTATTAACCTTACGTGTTTATTGGTACCATAAGTGTAGTATTTTGTTTATTTTTATTTTTATGTTTTGTTAGATTCGACAGGTTAAAGATTATTGTCATTTAGATGTTAGTAAATTTTAACCTCATATTTTTATAATAATAACAATTCATTTGTTTATAAAATTTTAAAGTAAAATATTCTTCGATTAACACTCACCCCTGTTCGCTGTACTTATGGACCCAAGAAACATTTCTATCTGAGTAAGTTTACTTTGGACTATAGATAGATAATAGAGAATAATCCTAGGTTGAACATATAAACATAAAAAAAAATTCAAGATAAAAAAATGTTATTAGATTTTGTTACATTTCTTTTCCATGTAAAAATATAGAACCTGTTCATTGTTTTTAGGGCTTGAAAAAGGATTAATTAAATCCGAAACGTTGCCAAAGGTACCTTAGTTTCTTTTTGGTCTGTCCTCTACCCACGAATACCTACCTGATTTAAAATTACTAAAATCACAAAATACAAATATAAAGCATTCTAAAAAAAATAATAAATACACTTACTATGTTATTGTGGACGACCAAAGCCAAATTGTTTCCATCTTTAAGCGGAAATCTGAAACAAAAAAAAAAGAATATGAATTTTATATTAAAAACAAATAAAGCCTACGCCTGTGGATATTTGTCGTCAATTAGCACATAAATCAGTTAATTAAAAATCAATCCTATTTACTGTTTGTTTATAAGCAATCAGTTTCCACAGAACAAAAAGTTTATACAATGAATACGTTTTTTTTTTCTTGAAGCTATATTTCTACGTTTAAATATTTACCTTTAAAGCGTTCATCAGGAATGACTTTTTGTTCACTTCGACTCTTGCAACCAAAACACCATTATGATGCCATAAAAATACCCGCGTATTTAGGTCTGTGTGTTTGGTCAATGTTCTTCTCAAAACATGGCGTCCCCTTGATTTTTGGGCACAGTGTCTACAGAGACATTACTCTGAGTGTCTGCGACGCGACTGTCTGTAATACAATGCTACGTAGGGCGTCGGGTCGGTTCGGTCTAGACCACGGGTTACACGTAGGGGAGAGCGGGGCTCGTTGGGCATAGGGGCACGTTGAGAAACCCCTATTAACTCGACAATTAGACGTCAGCTGCCAGCGCCACCCACGTGGCAAAGTCGCCTTTGCTCATGCATTAGTCCGCAGTGAGAATCTGTGATGTGTGTATCTCCAAGGAACAGATTTTGACCTATTTTTATTGGCTCTGTAACGAAATGGCGCGTATCAAAATAGCGCGTATCAAAATAGCGCGTGATCAGAATAACGCGTATCAAAATAGCGCGTATTAAAAATAGCGCGTGTCAAAAATAGCGCGTATTAGGTCTGCTTAGGTATATTCACCTAAACAGTTTGAGCAAGGTCAGATAAGTTATACTTACTTAACCGTTAAATAAACCGATGGCTTGCTATACTTAACACAACTCATATAGTTCGACTAAGGGGCCTTTTTCTAACATATTTTTCCCTGGCTTTTTTTCCGGGATCCTAGAGGGTGTGTAACCAAACCGAACCGAACCGGACGGAACCGAACCGAACCGAACCGAACCCAAACATTTTTTCAAGTAACTCCCTGACCTTTTTCCACCAAAAAAAAATGTCACCAAGTCACAGGTCAGAATAGAAACCTACCAAAATAAGGATCGGGAAGCTAATTTAGGGAAATAATTTTTGAAAAAATGTTTCGGTTTTGTTCGGTTCATTTCAGTTTGGTGCGGTTTGAATCGGTTCGGTTCGGTTCGGTTTGGTTACACCCTATAAGATCCCGGGAAAAAAGTCAGGAAAGTTTTTTTTTTAAATATGTTAGAAATCGAACTATTTTGTAACAGCGACGTTTGTAATGGCGATCTTTCAAAACGCGGTATTTTTAGATGCGCTATTTTAAGACGCGCTATTTTGAACACACGCTATTTTAAACACACGCTATTTTGATACGCGCTATTTTGATACGCGCTATTTTGAACACGCGCCATTTTGATACGCGCTGTTCTGATACGCGCTATTTTGATACGCGTTATTTTGAACACGCGCCATTATGATACGCGCTATTTTGATCAAGCGCGGTTGTGATACGCGCTATTTTGATCACGCGCTCAAATGAGCGCGCTATTTTGATACGCGCTATTTTGATACGCGCTATTTTGATACGCGCTATTTTGATACGCGCTATTTTGATACGCGCTATTTTGATACGCGCTATTTTGATACGCGCTATTTCACTACAGAGGCATTTTTTTTTTTGGACCACGTAAGTAACTTTTTGTTATTTCGGAAAACATTTTACAGATTGTTTTATTACACCTGCATGCCCCCATTCGGTTTTTTATAGTTAACTTTACATATTTAGATAGAGTTTAATGAAATTATAACGATGCTAATATTTACGCAAACATGATTGCCGACTCTCTCAATTTTGTATGTAGGTGTGCCGGCCCAGCTAACCCCATACATTTTCTAAAAACATTTTTTTTTTATTTTAAGGTTAAAATCAGCATGCGTACGTATGATGGACTAAAAATCACGTCATGTAATAATTCTCGCCCTAAACAAATGTTTTAGATTGTCCGCCTCTTGAAGACTGCGACGACTTGCGCCTGTAGTTATTTATCAAAATTACCTTTGGCAACGCTGAAACGCTTTCGACTGGAATCGGGCATATTGCGGCTCTCTTATTAATATATGCTATATTCTATCTGTTTTTTTACCCTCTTATGGAAATTAGGCCCCCTAGTTGTGGACTTGTTCACGCGGTATCTTGATTGGTAATCTCTTGCAAACAAAAAACGATTAGTTTTTCTGTAAAACTAAGTTATTGGCAGAAGTTATAAGCCAAAAATTGTGAAAAAATAGTAAAAAAGCCGCTATTTATTTATTTATGACATCACACAGACCCTTCAACTCAAATTTGAGGCAAACGCCCGGTGACTTAAAAATGTGTGATCTATTATTACCAATCGATCTGGGGAAATTTTAAAAATTCGTGCTTTTCCGAAAGCTGGCGAAAGAAAGACCAAGAATATCAACCGAAGAAAATGGTCAACAGCTATACTAACTGAAACTCCGGTTAAAGAAGAGTTGGAACGTGAAAAAAGTAAAAGAAAGAAAAATCTGTAACCAAAAATGTCTTCAAGGAAAAGAAGCATAGAAAAACTACTCAGAAAAGGACACTGAAAGATGACAGCGATGATGAAGCGGAAACATTTTGTCTAGTCTGCATGGAACCATTCTCAAACAGCAAACCAAAAGAAAAATGGGTACAATGTTTAACTTACAAGTTTTGGGCCCATGAAACATGTGCTGATGCAGGGTTTACTTATGTTTGCTAAAACCGTAATTCCGAATCAGACTAGAGCAAGAATTAGGTTACTTTATATTGTTTGTTTTTTAAGAAATTTAAAGTTTAGTATTTTATTATTATCAATAGAAATAATCTAAGAATTTCCTGTTATTTTATGTTGCATATATATACAGTTCCTAATTATTCAACCATGCCGAACTTGCCCCATCGTATGGCCCAACTTACTCCGTGGGTGGGGTTAGTTAGACCGCTTGCAAGGGTGCTAGAAAAAAGTGTTTTTTAAGCTTGAATGCATAGTTTTAAAAACCAATATTTGCCTTAAACATATTATAATTGTAGAACTGTAAGTAATATAGCAATGCTTTTATTTACATTTATGTAAAAAGTGGCTCAACTAGCCCCGCTCGCCCCTATAAAATGTCAACCGAAACGTCACGATCTCGCGCGACAAGGCCTGAGCCGAGACTGGTGTTCTGTGGCCGAGACGGTACAAAGTTATATTGCTCGATAATATCGCTTGTTAATAATAACCAAATTTGTTTGAACTTTACGAAGTAATTAATAGAAACCAATTCAGACCGTTATAATAACAAAATCACGCCATAACATTATACAAAAAAATGTTTGTTGTAATAAACTCAAAGAAATATTTGCCAATATTAAGAGTTTATTTATATTTAGGCAATTTTAAGTATTAATAACAAAGACGTTCCGTTACCTTAAAAGAAAGAGTGTTTTGGTTATGGTTAATATAAGGCAATTAATATTTACAAAAACATCAAATTATTAAAGAAACAAATGATATATTATTTATAACTAAACACTTTAAAAAAAGGTTTGTTACCAATAATTAATGATATATGCTTTTAATATGTTTTAATGAGCACAACAAAAATCAGGTTTACCAAATATTTGTTAATAATAAAATCGTTTTTTTTTTCAGTGTATCTCTTCACCTTGGAAACGGATCTTTTTTCTTTCTATTAAAATACCTACTTTATACTACGCTCGCCGCCGCATATTATTTATTTCCAATTAAAATAACATACCTTACTTAGCCTGTATATGACGTCACTAGCCAAGCCTAGCCACGCCACGAACAATATACACAATTTTTAAACGAAACCTTATTACACCCTGACTACCCTACCCTATACCTACCTTAACCCATACTACCCTATCATAACACCATTGCGTTATTATTATTTGCTTACGCTCTCTACTTTTTATCTACTCTAAGGTCAAACACACGCATGACTACTACCACGCCACCTGGTGACCTACTTCGGTACAAAGTTCAAGGTGTCCCAGGACCGCCTCCCTAATGCAGAGAACTCTTTGTTTTTAAAGTTCTGATTGGTGGTTGATTGAGTTCTTCTTCATAAGTGCTTGGAAATGTTTATTAAAGAATTCTGTTCTTTGGTCAGATTGTGTGTTGTGGGGATAACAATCGGCTTGTTTAAAAACATCCATCATTGCAACATATATTTCAAGTCCAGTTTTATTTTTTATTGGTCTAGCCCAGACAAATTTTGAAAAGCAATTTATACATACTAAAATGTATCTATATCCAAGATTATATTTCGATAATTGCTGAATTTCAGCCAAATCAATCTGCCATAAATCTCTAAAACATTTTATTAAAGTTTTTCTTCAGAGGAAATTTTTTCTTGCTGGATTATGTAGCTCATTTACCACTTGAAGTTTCTGCTCACTAGTCATCTTTTAAATAATTTATTCATTTTTCAGTGGATGTGTGATATTCTATACGTCCGTCTGAACAAGATATTGGCTCCCAAGAAGGTTCAGGTGGCTGATGTTTTAAAACTTTTCTTTCTATGGTACTCAATCTCGCATGTAAATTTAACAATAGTTTACCACTTGTCAATTGCTGCGTTTTAAGTTTTTCACTAGTGTAGATTTCTAAGTTGGTTTTTACCGCATTAACAGATTCTGTTATAGCGAGCTTTAGTTCTTCAACTAATTTTTGTAAACGATTTTCCAAAAAGTTCTGATTGATAGCGTCTTTATGATCTATTGTATCTGCTATGTTACATAAACGTTTATTATCAAAACCATTGCCTTGCACGTGGTTTATATATGTTATTTTTGAAGTTTTTTTGACACCGAATTTGTCAATTGTGTTATTTGCGCCTCCCATGTCAGATATTAACTGAACCACATGTGTTATTGTAGAAATATCTTATGAGGCCTAAGGCATCCTAATACATTACCCCTTCTTCTTTTAGTTATTCAATTATAGACAAAATTTCATTATCATGCCCATTATGTCCAGCCATTTTTGAGCTCCATAATAATCGCAAACGACCAACTAATTCTTTTGTAGTATTCCAATATACATAGTTTACTTTGTTCTTATTGAACTCTTTGAGATTTAAAATTTTACTGTTGATTATATCAGAACCTTGTTTATGTCTATCATGTTTCGGTGAAGTGGTTTTATAAAATTTTTAAATTTTGCAGATCGGCTGGTATTTATTCCCTAGATCTCATTATACTAGTTGTAACAGGCTTTTGACAAATTAAGTATTTGCTTGTCATCGTTGAGTGCTTTTGGGTGAATGTCTACAATATTTGATACTCTTGGTTTTTTTAAAAATAACAAATTGTGTAAATCACGATGAGCTGGAAATGCCCCAATCATATCTTTTTTATGATGAAGAGTTATTAGTCCATCTAGGAATTTTATCATGGCATTACCCACCTGAAAATTGCCATTACTAGAATTGAATCTAACACAATATATGGTATCGTAGATAGAATGGTTTGATTTAAGTCCATCCAAGTACATTGCAGATTTAAATCTTCCTCCATATTCTTTCTCCACAATTCGTCCATAACTTGTTGGTTGGTATTTTCGGATAGATCCGATGTTAAGTTATTATCACCCGATAATTCATTCACAGTGAATGACTTTGGAGTTTGATTAGAATAACAAGATACTGATATTTCCGTCAATGGTGGTGAAACTGGCGAGTAAGGTGCGTAAAAAGATTTATTTCTACCATCATCTTCTTACTCCAAGTCGCCAAGTCTAACGATCTCTGCATTTTTGCCCCCACAGCTGTAGATGCTATGGTAGTATTTGTCCTTTTTATGATTACCGCATTTGTAACATTTTCAGAAATTTTCGACAGTGGTTTTGATATATGTTCATAAAATTTTTCAAGACTTGTGTGATTTTGAGCTTGTTCATCTCTTGAAAATTTAAATTTTCTTCTTACTGCATCTGTCATAGCCACCAAATCACGTTTTAAACTTATTTCAGTATTTGACATATTTAACGATAAGATACTTGCAGTTGATCGTTCTAAAAGCAACTAAAATTATTGCTGCATATGTGTTAAACATATACATAACTATCAAATACTTTTCTATATCTGCCATTGTTTAAATCTGCATCTTTATCAATCAATAAAAAGCCATATTTATCTTCCCAACATTTTGCACAGATTTCTTGAAATTAAGTAAAAGTAAAGTCTGGAGAAACATGATCTGAAAAAATATGACGCAAGTTCATCTCATCTTGCTTAAATACTATTATGAAATTTGAATTATCTCGAATTAGTTGTTTTGGTACTCTAGATTAGGTCTGTGCTAGGTAAAAACAATAGATATTTTTATGTCTTCTCATGCTCTAATATGATCTTATTACACTTTGATTATCGCAAATAACGTCATCGAAAATAAATACTGAATTTGGTTTTGCATCTGATGGTGGTATAACGCTGGATGTGTCATCAAATGTGTAGTATCCAAGTCCCTTAATGGGTGATAAAATTTGTTTTAGAGTTTCATATTTCGGTTGAAACAACGTTTTGGAATATATATATATAGATATTTTCAAATTTTAGGCCTAGTGGGTGTGCAAGAAGTGTGAGAAGCACATTGTATTTGCCACAGTTTGATGGTCCCATTATTAATCCGCGTATGGAGTTGGGTAGTAAAGATCCATGGCGCTGATAAGTAATACCACTACCCGTTTTTTCATCCCAATTAATAACTGAGAATTTGTCTTGTTGTTGCACTATGCGCATTTTTGCATGAACTGTCTTTTAGTATTTAAGCAGACTTGTATTTATATCAAAATATAATGTCATCTGTCAAGCGAAAAAGTTGTTCAACAAAAGTGGGGCGAGGTATATTCATCTCACTTTTGAATAAGCTTCCTGTAGAATTGCACATACCTGGTTATCAGTACTGTGGTCCGGAGACTAAACTTGACAAAAGATTACCAAGAGGAGACCTAGGAATAAATTTATTAGATAGAGCTTGCAAAAAACACGACATTAGTTACTCTATAAATTTGGATAATTTAGAAAAAAGACACAAAGCTGACCGTGAGCTAGAAGAAAGTACGTGGAAAGTTGTTAAATTAAAAGACACCAGAATAAAAGAAAAGGCTGCTGCAGACTTTGTTACAAATGCAATGAAAATTAAACAAAAATTTGGAATGGGTTTAAAAACGACAAAATCCAAAAGATGAAAAATGGCTTTTGGATCTGCGATAACTAGAAAAGTTCAGGCCAAAATAAAATCGATTCAGAATGAAAATAAGGGGAAATTTCACGATATTTCAAAAATTTCAAAACTTGCCTTGGCAGCAGCCCATAAATATTTAAAAGCTTCTGGGGGAAAAAAGAAAATTAAAACCTCGAGTAATCCCCATTCCAAAAATTGGTGGTATTTTACCTCTTATACCTATTTTTGCTAGGTTATCAGCCCTTGGTTTATTAGCAGGTGGCGTCGCTGGCATAGTTAAAGCCATAAAAACCGTTAATCATCTTAAAAATAGTGTGGTTAGTGCTAGAACACCCAACAACTTGTAGAGAGTAGAAACGGGGAGGGTTTGTATTTAAAACCATATTGAACTGGATTAGGACTTTATTTGTCAAATCCAAAAAACTAGTAAAGCCCTTACCAACAAGGGCATTATCAAATATTGATTTGGTAAAATATGCAAAAAAATTTAAAATTGCCAATTTTGTTGGTGTATTTATGAGAGATGCTCTTCCCAAAAGTGGACCCACCAAAACTGAATCAGCCATCATTACCTTAGACAGTGTATATGGACCAGGAACACATTGGGTAGCATATAGAAAGAAATCTAGAAAAGTTGTTTATTACGACAGTTTTGGTAACTTACCCACACCTCTGGAATTTATAAAGTACATGCATAGTGGACCTATTTATGCCTCAGAAATTTGGTATACATATAAAAACCGGGTACGGGTAGAGCTCGTCAGATGTCTATCAGGGGAAATGAATCGACCCCTGCCCTCCGTAGATTCCAGGTACTCTCCGACCCGGAGAGTTAGCACCTGTATAGGGTCCCTTCTCCAGGATTACGGGAGAAGACCACATCGATATGAAAGGCGAAGAGAATGGACCTCGGTACGGTGATCATAGCTTAGGTGGCAACCCTTTCTTTTAGGGACAGTATAAAAGACTACTGCCTTGTAGTACCTGCGTTGGAATTGTCAAAGGCTAGGGGAAGAAAACCTCGATCAAAAATCACCTGGTCCTCCAGGTTGGGGGTTGGGGCATCAGACTAACTCTCTACTACCCGGGAAAAACGTACACTGTTAAAAAACTCAATCAAAAACGAACCAAGCAAAGAAACAGGAATATGATTTTTTGTACATGGAACGTGCAAGGAATGGGTCGAAAAGTTAACGAAATAGTACATGAGTGCAGCAGAATGAAGGGTGATCTTGCTGTACTAACAGAAACGAAAAAGAAAGGAGAAGGATCTGAAAATCTAGGACAATATTGTTACGGGTTCTCCGCAACAATTAAAACTCGCAAATGTCAAAAAAAATACGTCAATTTATTTTGACAAATTATGTACAAAAACACGCACTTAAACTTACTAATAACTTACTAATAATTAACTACTTTAATCCGCCTATTATCTTCGCGTTAACATCTAGCGATCACTACCATTGGTTATCTTTAACTGCCCGATGCGCGACGTCCGGCCCTATATATAGGGTCTGCCTACTATTCAAGAATTTTCTATCCTCTTTCGATTCTCGCTTATTGTAGCTTTTTCTAGACCGCGGACCGTTCGAGCAGGAGCATGTCATAGATAACGCAACTAAAACCTAGACTAAGAATACAACCATAAGGTAAATCAACCTAATACTACACTAAACCTAAATAAATTCTAACTATAAAATCTAAATAACTTAAATATAACACTATCCTCCTCCTCAGGTTTGATCGTCTCGATCAACATTTGCCAGATAAGGTTTTAGTCTGTCCAGATGAACTACTTTCATCTTGGATTTCGGGCTCCTCTGGATTCGGTAGACTACATCATTAATTCTCTTAACAACTTTATAAGGTCCTTCCCATGGTGGTGTCAACTTAGGTGATGTTCCTTTCTTGCGTTGAGGATTGTATAGCCAGACTTGATCATTCTCTTTGAACCCTGAAGAGTTTGCTTTCAGGTTGTATCTTGCTTTCATGCGGTCACTGGCTATTTTTATTCGCTCTCTAACCACCTTATGGATATCGTGCAACTTTTGTCTTAAACGTTCTACATAGTCATTAACTTCTAAGTGTTCTTCTTCAGGAGAACTAAACATGATATCACATGGTAAACGCAATTCTCTACCAAACAGGATACTAGATGGAGTAGCTCCTGTCGTATTATGAATGGCGGCTCTGTAGGCCATCAAAAATAATGGAATATATTGGTCCCAATCTGTTTGGTGCTCATCATCAACTTTGCAAAGATGTTCTTCTATTGTTTTATTAAATCTTTCAACCATTCGATCTGACTGCGGATGTAAAGCAGTAGTTCGTGTTTTATGTATTCCTAAAAGGTCACAGAGATTCTGGAAGAGCCTTGATTCAAAGTTTCTCCCTTGATCTGAATTTAGTTCCAAAGGAATGCCAAATCTGTTGAAAACATCATTTACCAGTACTTCTGCAACTGTAGCGGCCTCTTGGTTAGGAAAAGCAAAAACTTCTGGCCATTTGCTAAAGTAAACCATGACAACAAGGATGTATTTGTTGCCCTTTTTAGTTTCTGAAAATGGTCCGGCCACAAAAACAGCAATGCGTTCAAATAACAGACCTACGTTATATTGTTTCATTTGACCTCTAGACCTTGTTTTGGGACCTTGGCTGGCTGCACAAGTCGAACATAGGCGGCACCAGTTTTTCACATCTTGAAAGTAATTGACCCAATAAAATCGGTTTCGAATTTTGTCCATGGTTTTATTTATGCCTAGGTGCGCGCCTGATTTTCCACCATGGCATTCGGCCATTATATTGTCTACCATGCTCCTAGGAACTACTACTTGATTAATCACAGTAAGGCCATCGGCACTTTCCCAGGCACGTTTAAGAATGTTTTCTTCTTCTATCAGTGAATCCCATTGTGCCCACAGTGATTTGAATATCATCCCTTGATTTGCGATATCTTGCCATGATGGTCGTGGCTTGTTCTCTTCTTTTAATCGCAAAATAGGTCCTACATCTTTGTCGTCAAGTTGTGTGGTTCTAATTGAAGCCGACATCCATTATTCATCTGGTTCTAATTTTATCTGACGCACGTAGGTAATTCCTTCTTTCCGGTCAATTCTCCTGCAATGTTTACAATCTTCAGGACAAGGTCTTCTGGACAATGCATCTGCATTATTATGCACCCTTCCCGCTCGGTGCTTAATTTGATAATGGTATTGTTGTAGCTTTTTTATCCATCTTGCGACTTACAGTTTGTTTCATTTTCATGAGCCACTGTAACGCAGCATGATCCATTCTAATCAGAAACTCTTGTCCATAGAGATATTTGTGAAAGTGATCTACGGATTTAATGATGGCTAGGAGCTCCTTTCTGGTAACACAATAATTTCTCTCTGGTTTGGATAGCTTCTTGCTGAAAAATATGACCCGTTCTTCTCCATCTTGTACTTGGGAGAGTACTGCTCCTATGCCATCGTTGCTTGCATCAGTATCTAATGTGAATTTTCCTTTTGGAATGGGATATGCAAGAATCGGACTAGAACATAATGCTGCTTTTAGTCTTCTAAATGCTTGGTCACATTCGATATTCCCTTTGTAAGAAACTTTATCTTCTGTAAGTCTATGTAATGGAGACGCTATTTTGGCGAATCCTCCTACAAATCGTCTGTAGTATGTACACAGGCCTAAAAAGCTTCTCACGTTTGTCACGAGGTTGAGGCCATTCTTTTATTGCTTGTAACTTCTTTTCGTCGGTATGGACGCCTTCTCGGGAAAAGACGTGACCCAGGAACTCAACTTTTTCTTGAAATAGAAAACATTTCTTTGAGTTTAATTTAAGATTTGCGTTCCTCATTCTTGAAAATACTTCTCGTAAATTGTCTAGATGATCTTGAAATGATTTTCCCATTACTATAACATCATCCAAATAGACTAGGCAGGTTTTCCAAGTAAGGTCTCGTATAACGACTTCCATTAGTCTTTCAAATGTAGCTGGGGCATTGCATAGGCCAAATGGCATCACATTAAACTGATAAAGTCCACTTCCAGCAGAGAACGCTGTCTTCTCTCTTAAAGATTCCTACTTGCCAATATCCATTTTTCAGATCAAGAGTAGAAAACCAATACGATCCTGCCAACGTTGTTAATGTGTCGTCCATTCTTGGCAGTGGGTAACTATCTTTCTTGGTCAAATCGTTAAGTTTCCTGTAGTTGACACAAAATCTAGTACTTCCATCCTTTTTAGTGACCAACACCACAGGAGATGACCAAGGACTTGATGACTCTTCAATAACCCCGTCACTGAGCATTTTATTAATGAGATTGTAAACTTCCTCTTGTTTGGCCATTGGTAGTCTTCTTGGGGGCTGTCTTATCGGTTGGGCATCGCCAGTGTTGATAGCAGGCTTGTGCGTCCCGAACTACTCTTAGTTTCAAAGATATTACTTTGTTCTTCTATAAACTCTCTCGCTTTACGAAATTCTTTTGGAGTGAGATGTTGCCAAGTTGACTGAAATTGCTGAAGTACCTCCATTGGTAACGTGCTTTTATCCTCGGAAGTTGGCTCTTCACATCTTGTTACTTTCTGTACTGGTTCGAATAATGCTACCACCTCCCCCTTATTAATTTTGACACTATTTGGGAAAATATCGGCGACTCTAATCGGGATGTCTTTATCGGTTTTAACTAGTGACTTTACAACGAGGTAGGTGTTGGGTGTATTCTGTTGGCTTATGAGTCCGACGCATCTTGATGTTTTACTTTCTAGCCTCCCAAAAATTATCGTCTCACTGTTACCGACCAGTCTTGTTGTGCATACTGCCACCACCTTTATTGGTTCTTTATTAAGTGACTATTTGACAAAATAAACACTTCATTCCCAAATCTTAGGGTATTAAGTTTATTATCAAACGCAAATCCATGTTTACTTATCAAGTTCATTCGCAAAATAAATTCGTCTTTTATTTCGGCAAACAATACAGTGTGGCAAATCTTTAATCTTCCCAGCTGTAGGTCTATGTCTGTCTGCCCCAACACGTCGGCGGATTCTCCAGTCACACTCTTAAGTGTTATTTTCTTTTCTGTTGGTCGAATTTTATATCTCGTTGCAATTTTGAGCTTAAGCAATGATATGGCAGCACCAGTGTCTACTGTTATATTAACTTTTCTTCCATTAATAAGCCCGTCGATGTTAAGACTGTCAGCAGTATGTTTTAAGCTCTTAATAGAGTAAATTTTGGGGACTAAATTCCCATTAGCCATCACCCGCCCCTCTGCGTTGACTAGTTTTAGTTTTCCTGATCTCTTCTTCGGTACTCTGTCCCACTAGATGGTAAGCGAGACCTCATTTGGACAACACAATCGCGTTTAATATGCCCTGTACGTCCGCATCTGAAACACTTTACATTTGGCGGCGATCGTCTGCTTTCATTCAAAGAATCAATCTTTTCTATCAGTGATTGAAACAGTTGGTTTAGCGTTTTTAAGTTGACCTCATCTCCGGTGCTCATTTCTTCTCCCTCCTGAATTGACATAGCTCTTACCTTTGGCCTGGACATATTATTTGATGATTCAATTTCAAGGGCTCGAATCAACACTTCACTGCTGTTATGGAAGCGTTTCCGACGAAGTAACTTTGCTAAGTCCGTGTCTCGCAAGTCGTTAATAAATCGGTCTACTGTAAAGGGATCTCTGTAATATTCTGGCATGTCTAGGTAAGCCAAATACATCAGTCTTCTGATATCTTCATACTCTTGTAATGATTCTCTTGTTCTTTGCTGACGAACATGTTAGTCTCCATACCTTCTTTCTAACGCTGCCACTAAAGCATTGTAACTCTGTTTTTGTTCGGCTGGAATGGACCGCAAGAGTCCCAGAGTAGGTTCTCGTAGAGCTACTAACAAAGCTCTAGCTTTTTCGTCAATGTCCCAGCCATTTGCAGCAGCGGCTGCTTCAAACTGTTGTTTGTGGGTGGACCAGGAAGACGTACCATCAAAATTTGGAGGCCTAATATTTTGGTTAGAATTCACAACATATCCCTGAGCTTTTATTTTGTTGTGTTCTTTCTGAAGCTGTATAAGCTGTATGGACATGTCCTAGAATTTTTCTTCCTTTTCTTCCCTCTCACTTTGTAGTTTGGTCTCCGCTTTTTCTTCTACATATTGCATTCTTTGAGTTATGTCTTCCTTAAGGTCTTCGGTTGCTGTCTTGAACTCTTCTCTCAGCTGTTCAGAATTGCTCTTTAATTGATCAAAGTTTTCTTGAATGCCATCTAATCTTTGCTGAAATGTCTGTTTCATGTCGTTCTAATTTTGTTCCATGGTCTGTCTCATGTCGTTCTGGTTTTGTTCCATGGTCTGCTTCATGTCGTCCATGGTCCGTTTCATATCGCCCTGGTTTTGAGCCATTTGAGCTGCTAGAGCTTGCATCATTTTAGTTAGATCTTCCATCTTTGCCGATCCTTGTCTAGTAAGCATCAACTTCCTGATAAATCACTTAAAACGTTTATTTTAGGTCTATAAAGCGAATGTCGGTATATCTCTTCGTATTCGTAAATAGAACCTAATGGAATGTTCTAGTAAATTCTCTCTATTGATTACTAGGCAAATGTAGAAGTCGCTTTTTTTCTTTTATCTCTTTTAGTTCTCGAATAGAACGTCGTAAAATGTTATGGAATATCCTAGAAAATATTTCTAATTCTTGCTTTTTAAATAACTAAGCTAATGTCGAAGTCGATTTTTGTATATCTCTTCTCGTTCTCGAATAGAACGTCGTAGAATGTTATGAAATATTCTACAAATTCTTTCTGATTCTTAATTTTGAAATAGCTAAACTAATGTCGAAGTCGGTATTTGTATATCTCTTCTAGTTTTTGAATAGAACGTCGTAGAATGTTATAGAATTTTCTAGAAATTCTTTTTAGTCCTTACTTTTGAAATTACTAAGCTAATGTCGAAGTTGCTTTTTGGATATTTCTTCTGGTTTTCGAATAGAGCGTCGTAGTGATAGAATATTCTAGAAAATCTCTATAATTATCAAGTTTTGGACTGTAAAGTTAATGTCGAAGTCGGTTCTTAAATATCTCTTTTGGTTTTTGAATAAAACAATATCGAACTTCTTCGAATATTCTGGCAAAATCACTTACTATTCTTCTTTTTAATTGTCCTAGCCGGTGGTACTGTGTAAGGATAGTCTTTGCACTATTTATTTCTTTTAATCTCACTCCTGACACCAATTGTTACGGGTTCTCCACAACAATTAAAACTCGCAAATGTCAAAAAGAAATACGTCAATTTATTTCGACAAATTATGTACAAAAACAAGCACTTAAACTTACTAATAACTTGCTATTAATTCACTACTTTAATCCGCCTAATAACTTCGCGTTAACATCTAGCGATCACTACCATTGGTTATCTTTAACTGCCCGATGCGCGACGTCCGGCCCTATATATAGGGTCTGTCTACTATTCGAGAATTTTCCATCCTCTTTCGATTCTCGCTTATTGTAGCCTTTTCTAGACTGCGGACCGTTCGTGTTATACATAACGCAACTAAAACCTAGACTAAGAATACACCCATAAGGTAAATCAACCTAATACTACACTAAACCTAAATAAATTCTAACTATAAAATCTAAATAATTTGTAACAATATGACCATTTCTATAGCGGAGTGGCAAAAGAAAAACAGCTCAACAAGGAGTATCTATTTTGGTCAACAAAAGATTTAGAAAATTTATCACCAACTAACAATAAAAGGAATGAGACTTACGATTTTTGGAATCTATGCGTATAACGACGATGCAAATGTAGCCGTGAAAGACAATTTTTTTGAAGAAATACACAATGAAATATCAGCAGTAAGCACATCTAGAGAAATTGTCATATTGGGAGATTTAAATAGTAGGACCGGTAACAGAGTTAATGATCTGATAGTTGGCCAATATGGAGAAAATGTTGTTAATGACAATGGAGACCGGCTAATTACAGTATGTGAGCAATTAGACCTAAAAATCCAAAACGGTTTTTTTCACCATAAGGAAATACACAAATATACCTGGATCAAACCCTCACAAAACCTGAAATCTGTCATTGATTATCTTATTACTAAACAAAAGACTAATTAGTCTTACTGACTAGATTGTAATAAAAAAAACACAGTGTGTTTGACAAATAAAAAAAAAACTAAACAAAAGACAAAACTAATAATTCAAGATGTCAGAACAAAGCGTGGATCAACATGCGGAAGTGATCACTATTTTCTGGAGTCCTAAATTCTCTTTCCTTATTAAGGCCGAAGCCTGCATCAACATACATCTTGATGATACCGTGATTGAAGAAATTGATCACTGTAAATATAATCTACTAAGCCTAGAACATGACAGCGTAAAAAACTTATTCAAAAAGAGACTGAACGAAAAACTTAATACAAGTTCAGGTGAAACCCCAGATGAGGAATACGAATGTATTACATTAAGCATCCACCAAGCTGCAAAAGAAGCACTAGGATTAGTGGAAGAAACTTCTAAAAGAAGAAAACCATACTGGTGGGATGCTGAGATTGAAAGAGAAATAGAGGAAAAAATAAATTATATCACACCTACTTATCCTAAAAGACAGATAGAAGCAGACAAGAATACAAAATCGCGCAATCAAAGGTGAGAAGAATGATCAGTGATAAGAAAAATCATTCGTGGACGCAAAAGTGCCAGAAAATAGATTCTTATTTAGGATTTAGGAGAAGTACCGAAAGCAGGAAAACTATAAGATCGATTAAAAAAGAAACATGCAGAGATATCATTTCACCAATTCCAGACAAAGAATGGAATGAGTATTTTAAAAAACTTTTACCTGAAGATAGAGCAGGATTCAAGGAAGACGCAAGAGACAATATAATTAGAACGATGGGATCCGCAGTACCCCTCACAATCTCTGAGGTCAAAAACGTGTGCACAACCTTAAAAAGCGGTAAATCTGCCGGACCCGGAAATATCCCAGCCGAACTTATTAAATATGGCACTGAAGAACTGTTTTGGAGATTACGGAATCTTTTTCAAAAATATTTAAACGGAACTGTAGTACCAACTGAGTGGAAAATGTCATATATATCCACAATACACAAAAAAGGAAGGAAAAATATATGTGACAATTATAGAGGTATATCTGTGACTAGTACGCTTAGCAGAATATAAGGTAAAATAATAAGAAATAAAGTGGAGAGCGAATATAAAGACATGGAGGCAGAAGAACAAGCGGGTTTCAGGGCGGGTAGATCGACTTCAGATCATCTCTTTTGTATAACCCAAGTTATTGAAAAGAATATTGCATACGGACAAGAGCTGCATCTGCTTAACGTCGATTTGCAGAAGGCATATGATATACCACTAAATCTACTTTGGAAAGCCTTGGAAAACACAAACATAAGCGTACAACTAATTAAGGCTATCAAAGTGTTATAGTATTATACCGCAATAGTAAGGCAAAAGTTAAAATAAAAGCAAAACTAACCAAAGGCTTTCAAGTAAATAAAGGTCTTAAACAAGGTTGCTGTATCTCGCCTACGCTCTTCAAGATATACTTGGAACAAGTTCATAAAGTATAGAAGAGAAAATGCCAAAGCATGGGAATTCCGTTGGACGAAACCACCTTGTATACTTTATGTTTCGCCGATGATCAGATAGTAGTGGCTCAGGATTATGACGACCTCGAATATATGACACGAAAACTAGTAGAAGAGTACAATTAATGGGGACTAGAGGTTAATCTCAATAAGACAGAGTATATGTGTATCGGTGGAATCAAACAGAATCTAATCTTAAATACCGGGCAGCGAATTCAGTCCTGTGATGAGTATAAATATTTAGGTCTAAAAATTACAGCTGACGGAACACTAGACAAAGCTATAAAAGATCGAAACGTACAAGGAAGAAAAGCAATAACTTTATTAAATGGAGTAATTTGGGACCTAAGTATATTAAAACTTAACAAAAAGCGTATATATAATACCATTGTAAAAAGTATTATTACATACGGCTCAGAAGTATGGCCAATCAAGGATAGAACAGAAAAAATGTTTTCCGCTACGGAGATGGACTATTGGAGAAGAGCAGCAGGGAAATCAAAAAGAGACAGAGTTACAAATCAAAGAATAAGAGAAATTATGACAGTGGGTGAACGTACTTTAGTGGATAATATAAGAACAAAAGAACTGGTGTGGTACGGACATGTACAAAGAATGAATGATGAAAGACTACCTAAACAAATACTACAATGGAAACCAACTGGCCGAAGAAAATGAGGACGGCCAAGGAGTAGCTGGAGGCCTGGATGATGAATTATGGGCAAACAGAAACGAGTGGAGATTGGATATCGGAAGACGTAGAACGTTGTGAAACCGTGAAACCGATAAATATATATATATATATATATATATATATATAGATACAGTGTGGTCAAATAACTTTTGCAATAGGTAATATATTTGTAAATTTTTTAAAACTTAATTTTTATGAGCTTGTTAAATTTAAAAAAATAAGAGGCCTAGATGATGAATTATGGGCAAACAGAAACGAGTGGAGATTGGGTATCGGAAGACGTAGAACGTTGTGAAACCGATAAATATATATATATATATATATATATATAAACCAGCGAAGATATAATAAAGTTTATTGTGGTCAGTTGTGTCTACAGTTCCTCTTTAAAAAAAAACTTGATTTTATAGTTTTAAAATTAGCAAAAATGTATAAATCTTTAAAAGCATTTAGCGAAGCAAAAAGCTTGCTTCCAATGACAAGTGACGAACTATACGAGTTGCCTAAATAAGTGATGATTGCATATGTGCCAAATGAAATAGCTTTGGTATGGGAGAAGTTACCAGAAAAACTTAAAGAAGATATTGATATATTAAAGTATCAGTGCTGTTATGACCATTACTCTACAAACAACTTTGGTGATCAAGTCGATGGTCCGCCACCAAAATTTTTTTTTGTTGTTTATGTACCGCCAAGCAAGTCTGAGGAAATTGTGGATTGTAACATTGCATCTAGTTGTTGTAAGACACAGTAAAAATGTCTTGTACGTTTACACTAAGTGGTTATTCAAGTACTCTAAGTGCCAACTTCTACCCTCCTATAGAAATAAATGGCAGAGAAAAATATGGACTAGGTCTTATAGGATTTTATTCATATAATTCAATATTTAACGTAGATGAAACTAATAATTGGTTTGGATTCAGTAAGCCGAACTGGGGAGGGGCAGTAATGTACATACGAAATAACCCAAATACATGATGCAATGCTGAAAGCTCTTCAAAAAGTGCAAAAGATCTAGATAAAAATATTTTTAGCTTACTTGCAAACAATAGCACTTTAAAATGCGAAATTAAGTCAAAGTATCTACTTCACTTTAAACACTACAACTCAATTGGGTTGTTGGGTTTCACAAATGAAGAACGATTAAAACCCAATGAGATTCATGAATCTTCAACAATAGTTGATATTACAAAAGTTCGCATTATAAGAGTAGATTGCAACATAACAACTGGTGCATATTTAAATTCAAAACAAGCGCACTCTATTTATGAATTTGACATTAATGTGAAACCTGGGTATAAGCTAACAAAAGAACCAACAAATATCATTTATATGCCAATCCAACCAAAAGGTCGCCAGTTTATCGACAACATTACACTAAGGATCGTGGATGATAGAAAGCTCATTAATTTTCAAGGAGAAAAAATAATTGTAAAGTTAGAGCTTAAAAGGTTATAAAGGAAATCGGTTATTTATCATCATCAAAGCAATCAAATATCACAGAAAAAGAATATTGAGACTTACATTCCAAATAAAAGAGTTGCAAAAGAAGTAGAAATATCATTCGTGTAAAATACTTGTCACGAGAAAGATCTAAATTGTCCATGGAAGAAAAGCTGTTTTTGAAATCACTTAGTTTGCGTCTAACACATTGATTAAAATGATTTCAATTAGTGAAAAGTTAGAAGCATTTAATAAACCAATTTTTGAGAACTCAATTATAAGTGTGCAAGAGCATAGTTATAAACCATATGGAACACCATCGTTCAAAAACTCTGATGAAATTCGTATACCAATTCAATTTCAAGACCTAATTTTGGATGTTTCCGAAAGTTATATTTATATAGAAGGAAAGTTTACACCAAATGATGCAACTAAAAGATGGTACTTATCAAATAATGCTCTTGCTTTTTTATTCGAAGAAATTCGATATGAAATGGGTGGTGAACAAGTTTGCGTTGTTCGAAAACCAGGAATTACTTCAGCATTAATAACCATTATTTCATTTGGAAGTAGTCAAGAAAAGCTGCTTTTAACCTACGGTTGGGGTTTAACAGAAGCCAATCAATGCATATTAGATAAAACAAGTCATGTATTTAGTGGCAGACTCCCATTAAAATACCTGATGGGATTTGCAGAGGACTATAGAAAGGGCATTTTTAATCAAAAACAACAACTGTTTCTCGTAATAGCACACACCTTCAATAATTACTATATAGGTGAAGTTGATTCGGAAATCTCAATAGATAGAATGGAAAATCCGGCACATAATTCCAGAGGATCGTCAAAGAGTTAAAATTCTTTCTAAAATTAATAAGACGGGTGATAATGTTAATATCAAAGCCGCCTATCGCATGTGGGACCTGTATGAATTGTCTCTTCTTCGGAGCACAGCTTCTGATACATGGGCAGTAAGAAGTAGTACGAAATAAAATTTCGGACTTCCATTGTCTTTATTTATTTTAAAACACGACGTTTCGGTTAGTAAGTATCTCTAACCGTTATCAAGTGTAAACAGTTTACACTTGATAACGGTTAGAGATACTTACTAACCGAAACGTCGTGTTTTAAAATAAATAAAGACAATGGAAGTCCGAAATTTTATTTCTACACAATCATTGTCTACGAGTTTCAAACAAAAAGTAGTACGAATTTGGAAAAACCACGATACATCCGTTTTAATTATTATTATCAATATTATTATTATTTTTTTTTTTTAATTACATTGACTATTGCTATTTTATCTTTACAATTTGATGTCCCATGTGTTTTAATAGATTTTATTTAAATTGCTTCTATATTATATTATATTTTATATATATATATTTTATATTAACATCCTGTATTACCTTCATATGTAACCATAACTGTACCTGCTATATTTTTTATATTGAATGTATCTCTTTATATTCTAGGTTGGTTTACTCATGCCAATACTTTTTTAAAACTTTTTTACTATTATTATTACTTTTTTTTTTAATTATTTTGTTTGTTTGTCTGTTTTTTTTTTTTAACTTTAGACTTTAACTTAAGAATACCTATCAAGTTGAACTAAAATTAATATTAAGTTTTCAATTTTTCCTCTAGGTTAAGTGCTCTATTTTTTTTAAGTATCATAATGACCTTATCTTACACACTACATTTATTTTTAAGTTTTTTTTTTCTATATAGGTATTTAAGCTTTGTTAAGACAAAGATGCCACAGAATTTATCTCTGCTTATTTGGCTGATATTAGATTATATATTAATTCTGTAGTTTTTCCCTATGAGAGCTGGAGCCTCGATTTTTCAAAAAGATTATGCGGCCCTGCCTACTATGCATATCAAAATTTTTAAAACAGTTACTATGGTAAAACATGTTACGAACCAATGCTTGATTTAGATAGTTTCATTAAAAACCCATTAATTGTTATCGATGCTTCACATTCATACACACAGATTCAATAACTTCCTCTATAGTGGACATTAAAGTGGAATTTTACACAAGAAAATCTAAATTTCCAAATGATGTAAAAGTGTATACTTTACTTATTCATGATTCATTAATTTCTTATAATATTTTAAATGGTACTGTAACCAAGGGTTAGAATAAGTATAAAATAATTGTTTTCTTTCTTCTCAAATGTAAATGATCTCTTGTATGCTAATTATAATTTAATTATGAATAATAAAATTGTATTGAAAATAAGCTAAAATTGTTGGTCTATTTTTTATTTTTAGAAAAACCTCGCAACATTTTGCACCACTTGTTTATTTTCTTACTATATAAGCTAGAAAAACTTTGTTGGTATTTCTTTGTCATTTAGTTTGTAAGGTAATTTGGTATTGTTTATCCTTAAATTAACCAAGAAATTCATTTAAAAAACGAGATACTTCCTTATTTTTTTTAGCTTATATAGTAAATGAGGAATAATAATAAAAAAGACAAATTGTGATTAAAACAGTAAATTAAAGTTGCATCACATATAATATGGTTATATAAACTGAATTAAAAAAAAAAAAATAATCTATACTGATATGTATACCCATAACGCAGCATAGTTAATTGGTGCAAGTGAAACTAAATTCGGTTGTATTTATTCATATGATTTTGAAATATAATATTACATTAAAAAAAAGCAATTAATCAAAATTAGCTAAAATTTTGTATAAATATCATAATACTTAACACTAATTACTTATAAACTAAACACTAATTACTTCAATCTATTTGATTAGTTATATTTATTTCTAATTGCTGATGTTTATTTCCCCCGTAAAGCACTTAAATCCTTTAAAACATCATAGTGTTTGATATCAGAATGCCCCCAAGGTAGTGTATGTGTTGTATCTGATATTAACCACTTTATTGATAGTTTCAGTATACACCGTATGCAAGGTTGTTTTAAATTTCCTCATTTTCCTAAATAGCATGCCACCTTCCTTTACAATTTTTAAATAAATCTCAACAGATAAATGCTTGTTCATTACATATTTCTTTATACCCTTTGATTTTTTGAGTTCTTTACAAGTGGAACCTACATAATAAGCCTTGGCACCAGTTCCTACAAAAATCTTAATTGGATCCCCCTTAAATTCATCTTTCATTCTACCTAAGATAGACGGATTTTTTTATATTATATGGATTATATTCGCTAAAGTTGGAAGTATCAAATTTGTTGGGGTTTTCTGATATGAATTTATAAAAATCATCTGTATATATCTTTAATATTTGGGAATCTGTATCTGTGTACATCATTGTAGCATTATCACCGTATTTTTTTTAAATAAAATTGTAAAAAAAATCATACATGACTGTTCTTGAAACATCCAGAATGCAAAAACCTAAATATATTGGTTTATCGTAGTGTATTTTTAATTTTTGCATTTGAATTGCAACAAGATCCTCTGTAAATATTGTACAGTTTTGGTAATTAAGTCTGCCAATTAAAGATCGTGCTCCCTCTCTTCTTAACTGATTTTCCCAACTAGTTACAAGCTTTATATCGTTCTATTTCATGACATTTTTTATTGTTTTCCTAAATACTGCGTTGTTGAATAATTTGTATAAGTCTCTCTGAAAACAGCTGTTCCTTTTATTGCGTAATTCTGTATTTGTCTATATATTTTGTGAGCCAAGGTGATTGCTGAAATTCTAATATTTTATGTGTTTTTAACTACTATGCCATTTTCTACAGCCTGCTTAAGGGTTCTATAATGTACAATGTACATTTTACAATTTTAGAGCGAGATTCAGGTGGTATAATATTCTCAACTAAAAATGGAAAATCTGAGTGTTTATCATGCAGTTCTTCGGGGTGTTGAACATCTACTTGGACTCCGCTGGATGTAAGGCCGATGTAATAGCCCAAGCAATGCAAGCGTTGTCATGATTTTTGATATTAACCACCGCTTCTTTGGACTCAATGGATTTTGGTAGTTTGATGTAGGAACTTCCTCCTAGTGGTGTGTATTTGTTAACATTTACTTCCAAATACATGATTTGCTGTAGCGCCCAACCTGCAAAAAAAAGACCAAAGATTAATTTATTGGACTCAAGATTTTAACTTATGTTTCTTGTCTTAAAATTTGGTCTTTGAGATCGTAAAATCACTAAAGTACATATTTATATAGATAGTGTGTAAGAAGAAAAACAAAACAGAGACATTTTTGGATATAAAATATAAAAATTGTAAAATATATTGAGACATGTCGATTTTAACTAAAGGGTGCACGATTTGGTTTGATTCTAGTGTTTGTGAAAAACACTCATTATTTGAATCGGGAAAGTGGGTCAAGTGGCACCTCGTTTTGACGGTATCTTAAATGTTTTAGAAATAGTTTCGAGTTTATATTTTTTAAAATTTTGTCTTAGCTCACACTACTACTATACTATTTTAGTGTGAGCTATGGTGATTCTAAGTTGTTTTGATTTCAAAAGTGTGTGATATCAAACGAAAGGTAATTGAGTTTGTAGTTGAATAAAATACATTTTAGTTTAAATAAAAAGTGGGAGTAGATTTCAAAAATTAGAGTTTAAATCAAATCATTGCTTTTGTGGTATGAAACCAAAGGTAATTGAATCTGGAGATAAATAAACTATGTAATATTTGCAGAGCCTTAAGTTAAAATTTATTATTTTTAGTTACTTAGCATTGGGTTCACATTCCGCCAACAAGGCATTTTTTCGTTGATTTTGCGTAAAATTCATTAAAGTGGTTTGATTTTTATGGCAAAAAAATATTACTCATTTTACGACCAAACTCGTGAATGATTCTTAAATATAAAAAGCGTTTAATAGACATTTTTACAGTGATTTTGTCTAAAATGGATTAAATCGATTTGGTGTTAATTATTCACTTTTAAGCCAAACTTATGAATGATTAGTAATATTAGTTGTAATGAGTACCTAGTTTAATTGACTGACTAAAATGCTAAGAAATAAAATAATATTTACCTTACGTTCCATAAATTCTGAAGCCTGTGTTACCATTTTGTCCACAAAAATTTTACAAATACTTGATAAATAGTCTATGGACAAATCAAGTTTCGTGTGTAAGTCGTGCCAACTTTCTGCCGATAAGCTAACTTTGTTAAGGGCACCCCATATGTCAGGTTTTGACTTGTTGTCATTCTCGTAAATGCGTTTTTTGAAAGATATGGCGGATTCAAAATGGCGGAAAGGCGTATCTTTAAAAAAATTGTAACTTTTTTTCCGATTTTTATGGAACAAAAAAAAATGTATTTGTCAGAAAATATGTATTTTTTTTCATTTCTCAAAAAATAATAAAAAAAATCAAACAAAAGTGGTAAAATTTTTTTAATTTTTTTTATTTTATTTACAAAACTATTAGAGCTAGAAAAAAAAGTTTATATAAAAAAGATAGCTATTTTGACTCTTTATTCAAATCTGGTTCAAGTTGTTCAATGCGTTAATTAGTTTTTAAGTTATTACCAAATAACTGGAAAAAATAGGGGTCTTTGGGATATATTTAAAAATTATGCTTTTAATGAAAACCATAAGAACTTTTTGAAAGTAGCTTAAACATATCTAGCAGATCAGGTTTTGACTTATTGTCATTGTGATAATCACGCCTTTTTATAATTATGGCGGATTAAATATGGCGGAAAAGCATAATTAAAAACAAATTGTATTTTTTTTATTTTTTATCCAATTTTAATACAACAAAGTTTAAATTACTTGATTTGAAATGTATTAAAAAAAATATTTTTTAAAAAATGTATTTTTTTTTAATATTCGAAAAATAAAATCGGGTGAAACATGTGACAAGAATGATTTTATTTATTATATTTTTTAATTGACCCCCATATATGGACGTCGCTGAAGGGTTTGTCATTAAATAAACCTCACTGACATACACATTGTTGGATTGGATAAAACTTGATAAATTTAGTGATTTTTCAAAATTGATTTTATTTGCGGACGCCCCTAAATTGTTATAAATAAAACTACCATTGCCTTATTACACATCATTTAAAAGGCAATTTTATTGTCTATAACAAAATATGTATTATATTTTTTGACATAGAGCTCGGTTTTTAAGAAAATCGGGTAAAACCTGTAATAAACATGTTTTTTCTTTAAATTTATTTACAATAAACGTACGCCGCTGGAGAGTTTGTCATTAGTCGTACCCCACTGACTTATACATTGTTGAAAAGGAAATTTTATGGTCTACAATAAAGATTAGTACATATTTTTCCGTAAGCTTAGTTTTTAAGAAAATTTGAAAAAAATCTAAAAATTTCAGGATTTGGGGAGTGTAGAGGGTTTTGGGGGATTTTGCAGCTAAAATTTAAAAAACTAATATAATTTTATTTTTAAACTTGATTTTACACATTTTTGATCCATTTCTATGTCATTGTGTCTTTGGGGCGTCAACTTAGTTACATTTTTAGAAATTGGAACACGACTATATAAGGAGGTGGTAGACGCTTTTAGTAATTGGGCGTCGACCGGTGAGATACCACCATGCCAGAACTGAGTAGCGCTAAGTGGTATCACCACGTTCCGCTACTGCGCTGGCAGTCCGGTTCCAACAATGAGTAACAGATAGCATGATGGCGCCTCCAGGATGAAAATATTCCGGAGGTAAAATACCCGACCACTCGGATCTCCGGACGTCGGGTGCTCCTGGGGGTCCTTCATGCAATGATATTAAAAGAAGACCAAAAATTCAACTCAGAATTGATTTTAGCAATATAAGAGGATTAAGTACCAACATGAATTTAGTTCACCAACATCTTGAAGAACAAAGACCTGACATCCTTGTTCTCACTGAAACTAAAATCAGTTCTGCAACACCTATTGTGAGCTATCTTTATACCGGCTATGACCTACACTACCGAGTTCGATATAATTTTGGGATCTGTGTGTACATTAAAAATGACCTTTCATGTGATCGAGAGGAGAAGCTAGAACCAGCGAACCTCGATATCATATGGCTAAAATTCACCTCAAAGTCATCCACCAAGTTCATCTGCAGCCTCTACCGACCGCCAAGTAACACCGAGTACCAAAACTTTTTCGCGACACATTATCCGAAAACTGTGATAGTAGTCTAACTATCCAAATGCGGAAATTGTTGTTTTAGGCGATTTCAACGTCCATAATATACCCTGGCTAAAACACCACAACAAAACAGATAATGAAGGCAGGGAAGCAGAAGCTTTTGCCATAAGTTGTGTTTTAACGCGGCTTGTCGATGAACCTACCCTTATCTCAGAAAGGGGTGAATTTGCAGCGCTTTTAGACTTGTTTCTAACTACAAATCCTGATTCGTACACAATTCAAGTAGATCCCCCACTTGGTTCATCCGATCATAAACTTATAATAACAAAGTGCGAAATGCTCATGCCACCAAGCCAACAATCACTTCCTCGTAAAATGTGGCACTATAAATCGGCAAAATGGAATGACCTTAAACAGTATTACCTGGATTTTCCATGGCAAGAGGTTTGCTTTAAAATTACTGATCCCACTATTTGCTGTAATGAAATAACAAAAGTCATCTTCTCTTTAATGGTCTTCCCACATACAATAAAACGTAGAGCAAATGCAAAACCTTGGTTCAACAGCCAGTGTCAAACGGCTGTACAGAAAAAACATAGAGCATATAATCTTTGGAAACGACAACAAACCGCTCAAAACCACACAGAATTTATAGAAGCCAGAAATAGCTGCAGAATTACTATTAACGCCGCCAAAGAAACATACAATCAAAGAATGATGTCCTTTTGGTCTCTTGCAAAAGCTGTTGGATCAAACTTCACCAAGTCATCCATACCACCACTTATAGATAAAAATACTCACTTAGCTACAACAACAGAGCAAAAAGCCAATATGCTGGACAAAATCTTTTCCTACAACTCAAACCTAAGAGTGCCAAATGGAAAAATCCCACCGTTCATTGAAAGGGTTTCCCACAATATGCCAGAGGTACCCTTTTGTAACAGAGAAATATGAAAATCCCTTGAAAAGTTGGATACAAACAAAGCAATGGGTCTAAATGGCATTCCCGCGATAGTACTCAAAAATTGTGCTAACGAACTCACCCCAACTTTCGCTAAATTATTCAATTTATCTTAAAGGCAAGGAGTATATCCATCATCATGGAAGTCTGCCGCAGTACAACCTATTCCAAAGAAAGGAAAAAAGACAGATCCGATGAGCTCATAGATAAAACAGTAAATCCAATTTATTGCTTTGCAGATGATGGCAATGTAGTCTCGTCAGTCATACCACCCACTTAGTGTCTATCCGCACGTGAATTCCATCATCTTAGACTAACTCAAATATCGCAGATAAATAACAACCTGGAGAGAATAGAGGACTGGGGCAACAAAAACCTTGTACAGTTCAACGCGCAGAAAACCCAGCAGCCCTGTTTTCAAAAAAGACCCGCACCGGTGAGCCAAACATTATGCTATCTGGAAGTGCTGTCATATTACAGAGCCAGTGGAACATCTTAGGAGTCACTGCAGAGACCAACATGTCTTGGCTCAGTCACGTGGCAGATATAGCTAAAAGGGCGTCCCAAAATCTTGGGGTGCTATTTCGTACCAGACATCTGTATACACCAAGCCAACTGCTGATACTCTACAAAGCCCAGATTCGGCCAACTATGGAGTACTGCTCACATATATGGTCAACAAGTTTGCAAACTCACTTCCAAAAAAGTTTTAAAAACAGTGGTTTAATATCCAATATAAAGTTGAAACGGTAACATATCAGTGCCCCTTGGCATCCTGTACCCTTACATCAAATTTTCTTGTGAAAAAATGTAAAATCCGGCAGTATTTTCCCAATTTACCTGTATATGATGAATCCAACAGGTTTTTTGTGGCACTTAGAATAAACATTAAGTATAGACCAGCAGTATGCAGTGTGATTCGTGCAAAATCAGATGTGTGCTAAAACGGCGGCTCACAGGTGAACAAACCTTCGGGGCCAAATGGGACAGGTGTAAGACCCCATATTGCAAAAACTGCGCAGGGCTCTCAACAACTGAAATTGTTCTTTTGTGGTGAGTTCCAAAAGAAGAAGCTTAGGGAGGAAGATCTCTTAATTGAAATAAAAAAATTTAATGAAACTACAACATTAATAAACAACAAATTGGAAACACTACAAAAACTGATCTACAGTGAGACTGCACGTGTTGGACTCTATAATGGACAATTTGCATTCGCGTTTTGACCAACTCTGCAACGAAGATTCAAACCTAAAAGAACTGTATAATCCATCAGCGGCTTCTTACTCTAAGGCGCTCCAAACACAAGCGGAATCAGCTGTGCAGTCGGCGGCGGCAACAGTGCAACAACCAAAACAAAAATCAGCTGGTCAGCAGTCAAAACCACAGAAAGAAAAACAAGGACAGCCTTGCATGGCGAAACGGCCAGGCAGACCAAAATAAAAACGAAGAGGAAAAACATAACCAAAATTATCAACAAAATCAAAATACTGAAAGAATGAAGAAAATTGAAAAGGTATGTATGATTATCCTACATTAGTTATACATTTGAGAAAAACGTTTATAGCATACTTTTCCTCCAAGAACCGTCAAATTCTCTTTCGAGTTCGTGTAAATTTAATAACATATAGTAACATTTAATCTTTTTATAATTTATATAAGTTGTAGCCTAAGTTGGTAGCTTACAAGATTTAAGCCTTGGACACGTGACGTGACAGTACCACTGTCACATACTAGGCCCCTGTTACAAAGTGGTGCCAGTAGTTCAGGGTAATTTAGTTTTTGGAAAATTTGTGAAAAAATTTTGGAAAATTTGTGAAAATTTTATGTTGAAAGTTTGAGAAAAACTCAGTAGTACTTTAGTTACCCGATTGGTAGTATTTTGTTGGAAAAACTAAAGGAAATTTTTGTAAAATTGTTCGTTTAAAAAGAAATAGTCTTGTCTAGTTTTTGAAAACCAAAACTAATTTGTTGGAAGATGTGCCATAACTGTTTTTCGTTGTTTAATTTACTAACGTTATAATCTGTGTTACAATTATGTGTATTTTCAATATTTTTAAATATTTTTTTGTCCTTGAAACAGTAAATACAAGGAAAATGTCAATGTCATGACAATTTTTCTATTGATATATGATCACTTTAAATTTTGAGAAGATAAATTGGTAGAATATTTTTTATTGAAAAGTTAAGTTTAAATACTATCCGAATATGCCAGCAAATAAAATGCTCTCCATTTCCATCTGGACGACGGATTCTCCAGCATGCGAAAGGATCAACCTTTTGCCTTAATAAAGCTTTACTGAACTCTAGATTTGAGTTATAACTCCAAAACTCGTTGGTAAACTTTTAAAATTGTTCCATCAAAACATTATTTAAATAAAATGGATAAAATAGTCCATTATTTTGTCTTAATTGTAGCCCAGTGTTGTTAAAATAAAGTCTCATTAAACTTATCATTCTCTTGCCATTAAAAGCCTATTTTGTCGAAACTCGAAAAGGGCCTTTAGCTTTTGTTTTTTTAGCTGAATTTTTTAAGAATCTTTTATTAAGAACACAAAAAAAGAGTCCATTGCAACTCTTTATTTTTGATTAGTTGGGTGAAACAATAATTGCCAACCCTTCCTCTGACAAACCACTGATTTTTTTTGAAGATAACCAAGGGAGGATATTTTTTATTTATTTTATTGCATTAATAACAGTTTTTTTTTATGTTTTTTAGAACCATTAAACTTTTTTTTATTAATATTTAATAACATTTTTTGTATAAATAATACAAAAATTTATGTTAAGTCATTATAACATTGTTTTTTATAAATATTTTTTCTTTATAGATATCGATATTTCTACTTTATTTTGGTTTTATTGTTTTGTTTAATACCTAATACTCCATTTGGCAAAAAGTACCTAAGCCAAATTATTTGACCATCTAAGTATCCACAATGGTGTAATTAATTAATCTCAAGTAATTTTCCATTGATATTGCATCATAACTTTAAAATTTATAATTTCTAATGACTTTTTCCATGCAAACGTTCATCTCTCATAAATTTGTGCTACAGGACTGTTGTAAAGTGTCTGGCCAGGATAAACTTAAAAAACAGACCTAGCTACTAGCAATATCTTGTATAGAATATGTGATAGATGTTTTTTTTGTCATTTTTGTACTCTCTATATCATACATATATGATTGAGATTTACCACAAGTTCAAACTAATAGTAAGCAACCAAAAAGTATTTTCAAATTTTATATTTTTATATTTCTAGATTTTGAAAATGTATTTTTTTTTCAAATTACATACAAGTTTCTTTTTGGAAAATAAACGTGACTCACTGATTTCTTTGTATCTCAGTAACAACTTTGTCGATTATGAGAAATTTCTTTATTATAAGGTTTACAAGTAAATCTTTCAAAATTTTTAAAGCACTAATTTGTTAAAACCATGGACTAAATAAAAGTAGGCACAGCTGAGATCGATTCTATACAATTATTATCAAATTAAAAATAAATAAAAAATTACGTTTTATGTTACAAAACATAGCATTTAAACATTGCATTCTTCAAAACGACGTACCTGTCGAACTATTTTTGCTTTATAATTTTCTTATGACGTATTATTCTTTTCATAAAAGAAAATTTGATTTTTTTTTTAAAGTTGGATATTATTAGCACTATCTGCAAATTCACAGGTTTTAAGTAGAGAGTGGAAAAACAACCTCCTGTATATTTTATTGTTTTTTTTTTAGATAGACTTTATTTTATTTATTTTCTTTCACTAACATGTAGGTAATCAAGTGAATTTCGTTTCATAATATTTTTAATCAAATTAAAAAGTATATTGTCGTTTATTATCGTAAGTTATTGTCAAGCCATTTTTGCAAAAATATCTAATTAAATATTATGAAATTGAAAAACCTATTGTAACCCTTTATTCAATTTTCTTTAATTCAGGTAGAGCCTACTAAATTGTCCGGACCAAAACTTTTGTGTTTTGGCCGTTAAAGTCGTAAACTAATTTATCGTCTCTTCTTAAGGTATTATGTAGATGTAGCATATTAAAAATATTTTGGAAAAAATCACAATAAAAATTTTTTTTTTGCCCAGAGAGAAATCATTATCTTTGCCCTCAAAGGAATTAATCCGCTACATGCGAAATAATTAGATAATTAACTATTTATGTTAATAAATGAACTTATCACACTTAAATATCTTATAAAATATTAACACCTTTGAAATTAAAACCTAAAACGACTTATTACTAATTAGATCATTCTGAATTAAAACCATGATGTAGAAAGAGAAAAATGATTAAGAAGTTTGACAAAAAGCTCATATTATGAAAAAAAAATACTGATCTTTGTCAACATTAAAATTTGGTACATGTCTAACTTTGAAGACCTATTTTTTTCGAAAAAAAATCTAAAGTTATATCCTAAGAAAGGATATTAAGAAAACTCGACCTATTTTAAATCAAAGCAATAAAATAACCACCTTTAGCGAAAAATTTACGTTATTTTTCATATTTTCAAAAATCGAAACGTTTACCTAACAGAAAACTAAACCTTTTTGTAGAAAAAATAAAAATGGCATCCATATCGGTTCACTAGTTACCATCTTAAAACACAACTTGACGACGTGACGCCGCAACAAGTCGCCCACCTCAAAAACCTCCGCGAAGAGCTTGCGACCCGACAAAAGAACGGGGAAGAAAATATTACGATTAAATATATTAACAAGCAACCAAAAATTGTCCCTGTCGATCCATCAGGCAAAACTCAAGGTAAACGCCCTCGCGAAGACTCCACTCTGGTCAACTCGCCAAACTCCTATCAAATTCCAAAGTTGTCTAAGCATGAATCGGCAGGTGCCGGCCCTGGCGTTGAAAGTAACAAAAACAACACTCACGAAACAATATAGCAACCACTCATAATATGTTTTTGGAATATCGAGGGCTTGGGCAATTTATGGCAACTGTTAGAAGACCGCCAATTTGACATTATATCTGTATGTGAAACGTGGTGTACAACCGATATTAACACTTCTACAATTCCGCAAGATTATCTAGTTTATAGTTCCACTGCTATCAGAGAAGCCACCCGCGGGCGGGCCAACGGTGGCCTGGGTGTTTTCTACAAAAAGCAACTAAACAGTGTTAGACTTCTTTTTGACTCCCCATGGTGGCTTGTGCTGGAAGTTACCCACGCTACGATTTCATTTATATTATGTATAGTTTATTTTAAGCCGTCGTTAGATTTTAATATTATCATAGAAATGTTTCAGGATATGCTGGATGATCTAAACAATAAAAATTTACCACTTTATATTTTAGGCGATTTTAACTCTAGGATAGGGGACATGGGAGAATTGAGCCCTGAAATTTTTACTGATACTTCCCTGAATCACTCACGCTTGAGCAATGATCACAATCTAAATAGCAGAGGCGTGCCTTTTTATGAGTTTGTAAATACAAACGGACTAATTGTGATCAATGGTAGGAGCCCCAGCGACACTCCAGGCAATTTTACTTTTTGTAATCACAATGGTGCTTCTACTTGATCTATGCTTGTCCAACATATCAGCTCTGCATCTGATTAGAGACCTTGAAGTCATCTACCCTTCATCAAACTCTCATCACTTTCCCATTTTGCTTAGGCTCTCTGTACCTTCAATTCCTCAAGCTAAATTTACTCTACCTTCCAGCCTAGAAATATCTCTTAAATGGGATGAAACACATGCCCGCGATTACTCATCAGCCATGATTTACTCAAACAGGGTCCAATTCATTCCAGATGCTCAAGATAGTACTCAAAATTTAATTCATGCAATTTTCCTGCCTTACCTCCCTCTCCTCAACCACTAATACCCTGTCAAATGGGTTTGGTTGGGCCAAGTTCAGTGGTAGTAAGCCTTGGTTTGACGGTAAATGTATCTCAGCAAAAAAACAAGTCAAACATTGCCTCAAGATGTGCAAAATTCAAAACTTTAACCCCCAAACCAAACAAACTTATCTTGAAGCAAAGAAAGGCTATCGTAAATTGCTGTCAGCCAAAAAACGATTTTTTGAGAACTCCATAATCGAAACCTTATCTAACGTTAAAGATCAGAAGTCCTTCTGGCATTGTATAAAACGCTTTAACTCGAACACCGTTAAACACAACCTCTCAATACTGCAGTGGGAGGATTTTATGAGTTCCATTTACTCACCTCGAGCACCTGACGATACGTTATTTACTGACACATTTAACCCCTGCCTTGATAAACCCATAACTCAGGATGAAATAACCCGAACTCTGTCCAAATGTAAAAATAACAAAGCACCAGGACTCGACCGAGTCCTTTGCGAGTTTTTAAAAAACCTCCCAGGCAACTGGATAACTTACATATGCAGCCTATTTAACAACATTTTCGACTCTCGCAAAATTCCACCATCATGGGGAAATATCCTGTTTTCAATGCTGCACAAAAAAGGGAGTGAGGAGGACCCTAACAAATTTCATTCGATCGCTCATACATTGCCTAACAAAGCTTTTCACAAACATTTTACTAGACAGACTAAGTCTCTGGGCTGACTATTTTGAAGCTATCCCTGAAACACAATCAGGCTTTAGAAGTGGACGTGGTTGTATTGACAATGTTTTCACCCTAACTTCAGTTATCCATTTTCAGCTCAGACTCAAAAAGAGAAAGGCATTTGTTGCTTCGTTCGGTTCGTGTCGATTGTTGTCGATTTTAAGCGCGCCTTTGACTCGGTCCCTCACAACCTACTGTGGAGAAAACTTTTTGAAACGGGTATTTCCTCAAAAATCATCCAAATAATAAGAAGTTTTTATCAAGCAGCAAATGTAAGAGTTAGAGCTACAAACGGGTTCACAAAGTCCTATGACGTTTCCGAAGGTGTCCTAAAGGGCGAGTCGTTGAGCCCTCTGTTGTTCGCCCTATTCTTGGCTGACATTGACAGATTCTTTCAAGAGTCTGGGGTTCGAGGGTTGAATATCGATGGCACCCACTCTATTATCCTCCTACTGTACGCTGACGACCTGGTTCTAGTTGCAGAGTCAGAGAGAGAATTACAGAGAATGCTGGAGGTACTCGACGTTTACGCCAGAAAAAATGTACTTACTATTAACACTCAAAAAACAAAAATCATGTGTTTCAAAAATGGGCCGAGATATGGCACAACAATCAATTGCCAGGGAGGTCAAGCAACGGGAGTCACCTTGACGACGCTAGCCAGAAATAAAACTACCTCGTGGACTGCAATAACAAAAGTATTTGAAGCAACAGTTCTGAGTGTCTTCTCGGGTTGCCTTCCTGCCTGGGGGCTTCGATATTGCGATGTTCTCGAAAAAGTTCAGGTTAGTTTTCTTAAAAGACTTCTCGCATTACCAAAATCCACCTCTTCTGCAATAGTTCGACTCGAGACGGGGTCAACTCACCTAAGCTATCTGGTCTTTAAACTCTCATTAAACTTCCTCATAAAATTACTGCAAATGGGCGACGATCGTTTGCCAAAGATATGCTTTAACCGCCAACTGGCTCTACTGAACTCCACTAAAACACAATTTAACTGGGCTTCCCAGATCAAACAAATGTTTGAGGCTTGTGGTCATAATAACATCTGGGAAAATCTTGATTATAGAAGGTTAAAACGTGAAAGAAAAAATTTACTTGATAGTTTTCATGCAAAATGCTATGAGGCTGATATTTCTATAGCAACAAACTCAAATTATACAAACTTTTACTCTGTTCTTACTCATACGCCTCGTCTTCCGGCAAAATACCTAACATTACACCTACCTATATATATGTTATACTTTAAAGTTTACTTTTAACTTTTAAAAAAAAAACTTTATTTTGATTAAATACAATATAGGACTTAAACGTTATAATTGAACGTGTACTTAAGAACGATTCTAAAGAGAATGACTTAACATTACAATAATTTGAGTTTATATAAAGAAAAGCTGCTGATTAAGCAATGGAATAATTCCTTAATATTCTAGACTTAAACTAAAGTGCAATCCGGCAGGAATGCACGTGTTGTTTATTCCGTGAGAGACGCAAGTCAGCAGAATGGTCTTCTTATCTTGAAAGGTTCTGAGAAATAAAGTGCTGATTCGGCTTGAATGCACGTGTTGTTTATTTCATGGGAAACGCAAGTCAGCAGAATAAGCTTCTTATCTGGAAGGTTCTCGAATTTCATAGAAGGTTCTGGTTTCTTCTAAGTGTAGGCAGGATATTTTCATATAAGAGCTCCCCTCTTTTTGAAAAAGATGGCGTTATACGGCAACTTTTATTAAGATGATTGATTGATCATTAATTTTGCATTGGGTTCGATTTCTTCTTCGATTTGATCTTCGATGTGTATGCTTGGCCTTCTTTTTGGTAAGATATTCGATAAATTCCTAATTCTTTGTAGATTAGGTTTTGGAAATGGTGGAAAGTCATTACCATTATCGTTATTGGTATTATTACCATTTCTTGTTCTTCGGCGTCTTCGACATTTGTTAATAATGTAAAGAATTACTAGTAGTACTATCAATGTTATTGTAATGATAGTAAACCAATCAATGTGTTTTTGAATGAATGGTTGATTGATCATTTTATCTAATTCTTCTGAATATTGGTTAAGATTATGTTGTGCAATATTCAGATCTTCGACGTTTATTTTGCTTAACTTTAATGGTTTTAGGCCTTGAATTTTGGGGATTGCAGGCATATCTTTACAACAAGTATATGGAATATTGATTATTGGTGAATTTATTTCTTCGAAGGTACTTTCTTGAAGTATGGTTTCAGAATGAATCCTCGTACTTCCAATAAAAGCATTGCTTGTTGATTCGAAACGAATTATACTATTGGTTTCAATTAATTTCGTAATGATTTCTTGATTCTTGCATTTGATATTGGTAGGTACTGGTTCTGACATAGTAACTAGCCATTGATTTTCTTCAAGTGGTTGAACATTGTAGCCTTTTGCATAGAAAATGGTTGTTTGACATGTTTTCGGCAGCTGAGTTTGTTGCTGGGATACGGAAGTACTTTGGAACAGAGCTTCATTCTTCTTTCGATGATCTTGCAGTGGTCCACGTGGTGGAAGGTGACGAAAAACATTGAATCATCGTCACGCAATAAATTTATTAATTGTTGATATAGTATGGTGAAGACCTGTTCGATTATCTAATATTGGTATTGGGTAAAGTCTGTATAAAGTATAAGTCGAAGGGTCTATAAGAGGTATTTTAAGAACAAATACTATTTTTGATTCAGTTTGAAAAGCACTAAGTTCAATTAAATTAATGTATTGGGCTACCGTTGAGATTGATATTGGTAAAGGCAAATTATTTTTTTGTAATGAATGAGAAATCTTTTTCAATGAATCTACCAAATCCGATGGTTTTATTATTGAACCATGCAATATTTTTAAACGTGCAAAAGTTACTGCGTTTAACGCGTCATTTAATGAATCTTTAATAAAGGTGTAACTTTCCATAAGCGATTCGCATAAATCTAATGCTTTTATTTGTGCTTCTGCATAGGCAGCGTTATCAGAAATCGAAGTGACTAAATATTGAATTAATTTAATATCATGATTAAACGTTTCTTCATCAATTTGAAATTTTTGTAAAGTCGTATTAAAACTTTTAATAACAGAGGTTGTTACTGAAATTTGTTTTTGCAATAATCTTTCAATATTTTTCTCATCAGTCGATACTTTATTAATACAATCATTAAAGTATTCTCCGTCTGATGCATCTAAATTTCCTGTAATAGATTTCCAAATAGTTCCGATGCCATTAAATATTCCACGTTTTTGCCTATATGATTTTTCTTTTGTATCCGAGATAAGTTCTTCGTATTTAATATTAACGTAATTAGAAATTTGTTTTAAAAGGCTAACATGCGTTTGAATTTGCGATTTGAAATTTGCAATTTGATTATTATTGATTGAAAAGTGATCCATAAAGGTATCTAAAATTTTGTTATTATGCTCAATTGCTTTCTTAAAGGGTAAAAGATCTTTGTAAACAACAAGTGTCCATTCATTATTAGAAATTCTGATAAGGGATTCTTCATTATAAAATAGTCCTAGTGTATTATTTATTGGTAATATTGAATATTGACAGGAAACGATTGAGATTATTCCCATTAATCTAAAATAAAAGATTTTTATTTTATTCAAAGCACGGTTTTAACCTATCAAAATTAACTTTGGTTAATTGATTTGTTTGTGGATTTTTAAGTGTTGCAGAATTACGGTGTATTTCTAAAATTTCAAAAGGACCATTAAATAAATTTTCTGATTTTGATTTGATTTGTGATTCTTTAAGCCAAACTTTGTCTCCTACATTAAATTCAGGGAGATTCTTTCGTACGTGTTCGTCGAATCGTTCTTTCGATTTTTGTTTCGATTGATCCGTTCTATTTCTAGCTAATTTGTAAAAATAGTCCATTCTATTATTTAAATCGCGTACATATTAAGATATCAATTGTGCTTGTTTATAAAGTTTTTCGGGGGGTCTACTTGATGTATGTCCGAAAACGAGTTCGTAAGGGGTAAATCCGTGTGTTTTGTTTTTTTTATTATTATAGCAAATTACTGCGTATGGAAGAACGCTAAAACAATGATCTTCAGGGTTTTCTTGTTTATTGATTCTAATCATTTCGCAAAGGGTTGCGTGAAATCGTTCTAGTGAACCGTTTGACTGTGGATGTGCTACGCTAGAAAATGTTAACTTAGCATCGTATAGGGTACATAAATCTTTTAAAAGGGTATTATCAAATTCTTTGCCATAATCGCAATGTATTCGTAAGGGTACACCGAAATGTTGGAAAAATAGTAAAATAGTACTACTAACTACTGTACTTGCTTTTTTATCACTCATTGCGTAAGCTTGTGTAAATTTTGTTAATTCATCCCGTACCGTTAACGCGTAATTTCTGGTGGGGTATTCGAAAATATCGATATTGATTCGTTCAAAAGGGGTACGTGGTGTTTCTGTTACAACGAAGGGTCTGCTTAGATTTTTACGAACAATTTTTACTTTTTGACAAGTTTCACATTTTTTTATGAAATCTTCTACGTTTTTTGTTAAACCACGCCAATTATATTTTTCTCTATTGCGTCTAACTGTTTCATTTATTCCACGGTGTAGGTTGCTTTTTCCTAAGTGATAATTTTCTAAAATTATTGGGATTTCATCTTCGTCGGGGGTTGTTATTATATTTTGGCAAATTTTTAATTTTATGTCTTTATCAGAAAAGATGTAAGATAGCATCTCTAAAGTTGGTAAATCTAGATTGTTTTCGATGCAGTATGTTTTGTTAATTTCAAATTCATTTTGGTCTTTAAAAAGGCAATAAAATAAGTGTTGTGAACAATCATCATTATCGAATGGTAGGGCTATAATAAAATATTTACGATCTTTAACTGTTTTGCTAGAAACAATATTAATTTTTAATTCTTCAAGGTGGAATTCTTCTTCGAAAATATCGTCAATGATTTTGAAATGTAAATCTTCCATTTTATTTTGTCGGAAAAAGGTTACTATTAATTTATTTGATTTATCTAATAATTGATCATTCGAGGTTTCGATTTTAGAATAATCAATTAGGGATCGCGTCTTGTAAAGTTCAACAAATCTGTTAAATTCATCTGTTATTTTTTGATCATCTTCTTCGTTAAAAATTGGTTCTTGATCGTTATTTTCGTTGTTTGCAAAAATTTTAATGTTTGATTTAAAGTCTATACAGTCTTTGAAATGATTGATTTTTATTCGCGATAAAGCGTCTGCATTTTTATTGATTTTACGGGGTTTATGAATGATTTTAAAACCATATTCTTCTAATTTTAATCGCCAACGTGCTAATCTGCTACCGGGGTCTTTAATTGAAAGTAGCCAGGTTAGAGGTCTGTGATCGGTTGCTATAGTGAATTTTCTACCAAAAAGGTAAAGTCGAAAGTGTTTTACGGACCATACTATTGCTAATAGTTCTCTTTCAATAGTGGAGTATTTAGTTTCTGCCCTACAAAGGGTTCTCGATGCAAAAGCTATCGGAAGGTCTTTACCAATTGGACATTGTGAAAGTACGGCTCCTATCGCAAATGCGCTCGCGTCTGTAGTTCTTCAAAATTTAGATAAATTAATATTGGATCAGAAATTAATGCATTTTTGAGTGTTTCAAAAGCTTCTTTACATTCTTTAGAAAAAATAAATTTTGTATCTTTTTGAAGAAGTTTTGTTAAGGGTTTTGAGATTTTCGCGAAGTTCGGTATGAATCTTCGATAATATCCGGCAAGTCCGAGAAATGATTTTACGTCATGAGGATTTTTTAATTCTGGAAAGTTTTGTATACATTTTACTTTATTAGGGTTTGGTTTTACGCCATTTTCGGTAATTAAATGTCCGAGGTATGCTACTTCTTTTCGTAAAAACTCGCATTTGTCAGGTTGAATTTTTAAATTTGATTTTCGTAATCTTTGGAAAACTTCGGAAAGACGTGAAATGTGTTCATGAATTGTTGGTGAATAAACAATAATGTCGTCCATATAAACTAAACAACGTTCATTTAGAATGCCTAATAAAATATTATCCATCACACGTTGAAATGTGGAGGGTGCATTTTTTAAACCATATGGCATACGAACAAATTCGTAGTGTCCATTTTCGACAGAAAAGGCTGTTTTTTGAATGTCTTTTTGATCAATTTCAATTTGGTGAAAACCGGATGCTAAATCAAGTGTTGTAAAATATTGACATTTACCTAACTGATCTAATAAATCTGAAATATTTGGAATTGGATATTTATCGTTAACTGTTACTTCATTCAGTTTTCTATAATCGATCACTACTCTCCATTTTTGTTTGTTAGAGGCGTCAAGTTTTTTTGGGACTACCCAAACAGGTGATGACCACGGGGAAATTGATGGTCGGATTATTTTTTGATCGAGCATTTTATTAATTTGTGTTTTTACTTCCTCTTTGTGTATTTGAGGGTACCGATATGATTTAGTAAAAATTGGATGAGCATTGTTGGTTTCAATTGTATGTTTGATTTCATTAGTGAAAGTTAATTGATCTCCTTCGATATAGAAAATGTCAGAAAATTCAAAACAAAGATTTGAAATTAGTTCTTTCTCTTCGTAATTTAGATGTTCTAGTCTTAATTGATTTTTAATAAGGTCGATTCTATCAATGGGTTCGTCTTCATTGGTATTAAAATTTAAAATATCGTGAACACTTGGTATGGGTTCGAAAGACAAGTTGTTGAAATTTATTGTTTTAGGAATAGCATTGGGATTTATTACTGACGTATAAAATTCACCATTTTCGTTAATGTGGACTAGGGCGTTTGGTAATCTTACTTTTTCTATTTCTTGACCAATTAAAATTGCATCTATGTTTTTTAAATTACATTTTAATTTAAAAACTTGTTCGGTTCGCGGTTCTAGAGATATTTGATTTTGAAAATTATTTGGATTTAAATTTATTCGCGGTTTTGGTATTGGTGGCGTTTTTTGATTTTGAATTAATCTTGGTTTAGGTATTGGTGGTATGTTTTGATTTATTTGATTTTGAATAATTTCGGGATTTTGTTCAAAAGTTTTTTCTGTAACTTGAATTAAAGGTATTGTTTTAAAATTGGTGCATAGCTGTTTCGAATATAAGTCAATTACGCACTTGTAATGTTCAAGAAAATCGAGTCCTAATATTCCGTCAAATTCTATGTCTAAATTACAAATATAGACTTTTAGTGGATCGTCTTTAGCGAAAGGGATTAAAACTGATTGAGTGATTGGAATTTTTCATCGGTTATTCCTTGTACTATTACATTTTCTGCAAATCGATTATTATAATTTTCGACTGTTTTTTCTTTAAATACTGAAATTCCTGCGCCGGTGTCAATTAAAAGTTTAAATTTATTTGTTGCGTCATTAATATAAAAAAGATTTTTTGAGTTTAAATTATGTAGATTGGTATTTACACGAATGTTTGTTCTGAGATTTGATTGATTGACATACATTGGATTTTCGCAATAGTTTGTTCTAATTGGGTATCTGTTTCTTGAATCGATTGGGGTGGATGGTTTTGATTGGAAGTAATTTGAAAATTTTGGGTCTCTGGCGGCAAAATTTGATTTTGGTTTTCAAAATTTTTATATATTCCGGGTTGATTAAAATTGTATTGACTTATGTCATTTAAATATTGTTCTTCAAAATTATTCGAAAATTCTTGTGAGATTTCATTTTCGTAATGAAACTGATTTTCATACTGAAAATTTTCAAAATTTGGATCATAAGGTTCATAGTTGTTAAAATTTTCAAAATTGGGATCATAGGGATTGTAGTTGTCAAAAATATTTATCAGAATAGTTCACTACATGTGCTCTATGTTGTGGGGAATTGTAATTTGGATTTCTTTGAATTACTGATGGTCTAAAATTATTTTGTTGGTTTTGGGGTACAAAATTTCTAGAGGTGCTTGGTTGATTTTGGGCAAAATTGGGTCTTTGAAAATTTTGGTTAGATTGTTGATTTTGATTTTGGGCAAAATTGGGTCTTTGAAAATTTTGGTTAAATTGTTGATTTTGATTTGTGTAGACCGGGGGTCTCTGTACAAAAGTACGGCATTCACTTGCGTGATGACCTAAACGATTACATTTAAAACATTTTTGGGGTTGAGAAGGTATTTTTCGTGATTGAAAATTATTTTGTCTATTTTGTATGGGATTATTTGAAACATTGGGTCGGTTTGGAGTTTTTTGTGTTTCCAAATATGAAAGTTGTAGTTCGCGTCTTATTCTTACTTGTGCTTCAAGTAAATCTTTAGGATTGCTAGCATGGACAATATGACCTATGCGCGATTCTAATCCTGTTAAAAGCGTATTTAATGCCATAGAATCTATAATTTGGATTTGTGCATCTTTTTGAAGCATATTTAAATTTGATTTTTGAATACAAGCGTGCATTTTTGAATTCATAACTTGTAATCTATTGAAAAACATTAAAGGTGATTCGTTTGTTTGTTGTTTGAGTCTTTGTAGATCTTGAATTAATGAAGAAAGGTCTCGCGTATCTCCATAGTATGTTGTTAATAATTGTTTAATTTGAATCCAAGAAAGAGGATTTCGAGAGTTTACTAATTGTGCGGCTTTTCCTTTTAATTTATTTTTAATGTGTATGACCAATAAATCGCGTTGATCTCCGACGGCCATGTTATAAGCACAATCGCAAGCATTGATAGAAGTTCCTAAAAATATTTGATCTCCATCGTATTCAGGGATTATTGAGAAAATTTCCGAGGTTCAACCTCAACTATAGGTTGGTTTGCTGGTACGTTTGCTGGTTGGTTATTACGAGGTTCAGTCATTTTGGTGGTTTTTGTTTTCTTGTGTTTTAAAACTTAAATTAAAACTTTTTTTAGATTTTGTTTCTTAAAACTAAATTTTATTTTTGACTTCTTTTAAATTGAAAAAAAAAATTCCTTAAATTCAAAATTGTAAAAGTCAGTGTTAGAAAATCGAACAGATTTTTCAAAATATCAACTTATTTGAAAAAAAATAAAACGTGATGATTCAATTGTCTTACTCACAAAAGCTTTAGCTGGACCATTTGTCTCCACGTGTTCGGCTACCAGGGGCTTCACTAGGTGTTCCTTCCGTATCCGTTGGTTGCGAGGACGCTTGGTTCGTTGCTGTCTAGCTTCTTTGTTGCTTGTGTAACTTCTTAGTTGCTATGTAACTTCTTTGTTGCTGTGTAACTTCTTGGTTGCTGTAGATTCTTGATAGCTTAAAGAGCTGGAGCTTCACCACTCGCGAATTAGAATACTCGTGTTTTCGCGTGTGTTAAACTATCCTACCGACTGCGCCAAATGTTATACTTTAAAGTTTACTTTTAACTTTTTAAAACAACTTTATTTTGATTAAATACAATATAGGACTTAAACGTTATAATTGAACGTGTACTTAAGAACGATTCTAAAGAGAATGACTTAACATTACAATAATTTGAGTTTATATAAAGAAAAGCTGCTGATTAAGCAATGGAATAATTCCTTAATATTCTAGACTTAAACTAAAGTGCAATCCGGCAGGAATGCACGTGTTGTTTATTCCGTGAGAGACGCAAGTCAGCAGAATGGTCTTCTTATCTTGAAAGGTTCTGAGAAATAAAGTGCTGATTCGGCTTGAATGCACGTGTTGTTTATTTCATGGGAAACGCAAGTCAGCAGAATAAGCTTCTTATCTGGAAGGTTCTCGGGTTTCATAGAAGGTTCTGGTTTTTTCTAAGTGTAGGCAGGATATTTTCATATAACATATATATCCCGCATTTTGGCTCAGCTTAGGGTGAGCAACAACAAGTTCTATAAATTCTCCTACAAAGGAGTAACTCACTCTATTAACCCCACCCTAGTTTGTTCCATTTGCAATATGCTGGAAAACGAGACTATTTACCACCTCCTTTTTTCTTGTCCAATGCATAGACCCTATCGGACCGGCTTGTTTCTCAATGCAATCACTTTCGTCCAAACATTGGACAATCTTGATGTTCAAACATTAAAACAGATTGCTCATGCTATTATAGGAATAATCTCAAACAGATCTTATCTAATTGGTGAATAGAAAAAACCGGGCTCTTTTCTCTCCTACCTATCCCAAATATTTTCACTAGGTAGTTAACCTACCAAGCCTTACCAATTCATTTAATTTTTTATTGTTTTTTTTAACCTGCCATTCTTTATTACTAAATTCGCTTTTTGGTTTTTCATAGGCAAATTTGTTTAGGGTAAAATTAAATTAGTTTTACTAGATACATAGGAATCCTTGTAATAAGAATTATAATTCTTTGGATACAATAAAGAAAGTAAGTAAGTAAGTAAATAAAACACAACTTAGCTTATTTAGAGACTGTTTCATCCTATTTTTTATTCGTATGTCATTGTACTGAATAATAACTTTACTGAAAAAATAAATAAATTATCCACCAATGAACTTAAAAGTCAAAACACGTTAACTAAACTTAAGAAAGGACTATATGACTATATAGGTACATTATTGATTTTTATTAAAAAGATATACAAAATTAAGTAGCATATTTTAAATAACTAAAAATATAAACAATTTAAATAAATAAATTCGATAAAATCAAAGTACCATGTTTGATGTAATATGTAGGTTTACAACAAAACACCAGATAACCTAAAAAGACTGCTTAGCAGTTCCTTTTCCATACTATATAAGAGAAGTACTAATAATTGTTTCTAAAATTTAACCAAAGATAATGATAAATCAATCTATTTTTCTAAATTTGACTTGACCTTTGAAATTGGATAAAGGTATTTGATATTTTTCCTAAAATAAAAACTCGCGTATTTTGAGTTAGTAATAATTTTATACATAATCTTAAAAATAATATTATTTAACATAAATAATAATTATTAAAATAAATATATCATAATTCCCATTTAATAATTAAAGACTGGTTAAAAAGAAAACGCAATATGGAAATATGGAAATTTAGGTTATACATAACCAATAAGCTAACTTAATTATAAAATTAATTAAAATCAAACAACAAATATAAAACCCTTTGGTTAATAATCAGTAGATAGGATTAGTAGTAAGGAAACGAGACATAAATTAGTTGAACGACTTGATTAGTGTGATAAAATGCATTGTTTCAAGCAAATAAACTGTTTTGACAAACAAAAGCAACTTCTGAATAATTTTACATTATTATAAACTGGGAATGACACCAGTACATACGTTGCAAAAGGATACCCTGTATATTTGCTTGAATCAATTTAAGTATAATAAAGAATTTTTCTTAACAAATATGGCCTGCATTGAAATTTTAGATTTTCGTAATTATGACCAATTTCAAACGTCTGGGCCATTAAAATGGCTAAGTATAAATAGACCACTTGATAATTTTGGAAACACATTTTGTATAGAGCCCTTTTTCTATTCATTCAAGTGCACAAAGAAATGGTCTGGAATTTTTTAACACAAACACATCTGGGGAAATAAACATAACCTATTCATTACCTACTTCGTTGGTCCGTACGCATAACAGTGGCGTATCTATTTTATTTGGGGAAGGAAATATTATAATAAATATTGCATAAAACTATTTTGCATATTGTCTAGACCAGTGTATTATGTGTGTCCAAAACAAATATATTTTAAAATTTGGGGGGGAAATTTCACCTTTTTTTACCCTCCTGTAGATCCGCGTCTGACGCATCTATTCACATTTAACTTTACGGTATCTATTTTTCCGTGGGTAGCTTGAAAGCTCACGGGGGTCCAATTTTTGACTTTTCATTTAGGAATACTAAGGTTTATATTTATATTTTTCAACAGATCTATAGTTAGAAATGCAGTTCCTTGATTTAAATTTCATTAAGGCCGGTCGGTTATTTTTGAGTTGACCAGCTAAATCTAGAAAATAATGGCTTATGTACATTATTCCTAATATTCTCGTAATCACATCACATGTGACGATTTTTGTGCTTTAAATTAAAAAATATATAGGATTAATATTTACAAACTAAAAAAAATTGGTATTTTCATATCTATATCACATAAAGTTTTTCATAAAAAATTTAACAGTTGATCAGTACATTTTTGTAAGATCTAGATCATTCTTCTTCTTAAAATTTTGCTAATAAGTTAATATATAAGTATATTGGCAAAACAATGAGTTTCTACCACGTCGTGTAAAACGTTAAAAAATGAGTAATTTACAGTATTACACAATAGACCCGAGTGTAGAGGTAGGTACTGAAAACAGCTTACATAAATTTCTAACTATCATTTTTTTTTAAATCAATGAATATAAAATTAGATTTCATTTTTATAAATTATACCATGAAGTAATTAAGACCTTTTGTTTCTATTTTTGTCAACCATAAACGTGTTATTTGAGCTTTCAAACCTTCATTTTTGTTTAAGACAACTATTAAAACTTAAACCTATTGGTTAGTATTTCTTTTGTTCATGTTAAGATTTAAAAGATATGTGAAAATATTTCTCAAGTTTTGAGTTCGTTCGATAATTTTGATTTGTTTTATCTGTTAATGTAATTTTTTTTGATCATAGTAATCTTTATCAACTGCTAATTAAAAGTAGCCCAAAAGAAAAGTCTATTTGCCAGGCCTACTACTTCGTACTGTATGTTTTTTTTTGAAAAGTGCTAATAACACAATGCCTTCTTAGCTAAGCTATTATATGCATAGAGTTCTATAATTTTTCAGTTAAGTTTTCTCTGCACAGTTAATCAAACTATTTTACAGTTTTGACTGCGAATTGAGTTAGTATCCAGATAATTTGAATTTTCTTTCTTTTTTAGTATTCTTTTGTTTTTTCTTTGTGTTCCAAGAAAATGTTGGATAGATACAGACATCCAGGATATTCTTAGCATATGTAAATAGTACTGAATCTCAAAAGTTTTAAGTTATTTACACACAGAGATTCTATAATGTAGTTGTCGTATCAATATAATAACTTGCGTGCGTAAATATCTTGGTAACCAAAGATTTAGTACATTCGTTTCTTTGCTAACTTTTGTAATCTTCTTATCCTAATTAATAAAAAAATAATTTTTATGCAATTATCATCAGAGCCTACTTTCTCTTTTTCAAAAAACTGTTTTTTAATGTGTTATTACTATTTTGCTGTAGTTTGACTTATTCTACACAGTAGTTGTTTACTACTACTACGTCGGTTTAGAACGTTTTTTTTTATGTTGTCCGACGCCTATTCTCTCCTCCTTCGATCATGACATGACATGACAAAAATTATTGACTATTGCCATTCCAGTTTAGGACGCCCTCTTTTGCTGCGCCCTATTGGTTGCCATTCTAGGACCTGTTTTGGTAATCTTTCGTTGCTCATCCGTTGTACATGGCCGTACCATATCAGTTGCCTTTTAGTGATGTCATCAGTTATGCTTCCCTCGATTCCCATTCTTTCTTTTATGATCTCATTTCTTATATGATCAGTTCTGGATATCCTCATTGATCTTCTTATTGCATCCATTTCGACACTTTCTATTGGAATGGAATGGAAAGTGTAGTTGTTTAAATAAACGATTAATTTTTCTGAATTAGAGGTAGTTAACTTTTCATCTTCCACCCATTCTTTGCCAAAAAGTTAATTTTTTTTTGTAATAGCTCAAGCCACACACGTATTGAAAAACCTATAAAAATTATTAATCTAGATCCTGGATCAATCTGAAATTCAAAAAGGGACAATCTCTCTCTTGAGTTTTTAGATTAGATCGTCGATGTCAAAAAGGACAATCTTTGTTTTGAGTATTTAAGTTTTTTTTTGTTTCAATATTTGCAATTTTGACACTAAATATATCTTTTCTCTTGCATTGCAAAAGCAAGCCCGTCAATCATTATATAAAAAAATATGTAACATAAATTAATTAAGTAATGCCTTAGCATTTTAACTTTTTAAAATTTTGCATTCGTAGAGCTTTTATTGTTTTGTTCGCCTAAAAAGTTTTTAATTGTCATCTAATCATCATAATTTATGAGCACTCATTTAAAATTTTTATAAACTTGTTTTAATTTTTAATAACTACGACACCGATTTTAATGAAAAGAAAAATAATTGTGTCTAAACACTATGTCAAAAGCATAATAAGTTCATTAAATGATGTTTTAACGAAAAGTTTTATTATATTTGTTAAAACCATGTATAAAATTAGTATTATAACTTCGTTTTCTTTTATAGGTGAAGATCATGACATTCAACAACTGTAGAGGTCTACGATTCTTCGACTTCCCTCAAAAATTTTACTTAATTAATATTTTTATTTTTATTTTCAGGAGTTGTGTTGTTTTGTATTGGGTTGTAAATGACCAAAACATCAAGTTGAGAGTTTTTAAGAAGTATTTGTTCTAAAATTGTTTAGTAATTTTTGAGATATTTTTATAAATGACAAAAGTATATTACTATCTGTTGAGTAAATATGTGAGAGGGAAGTATTTTTGAATTCAAGCGTCCTAAAATTTTCTTTTAACGTAACTTTGATATGACTACATGGTATGGCAAAATTGATATGTGCTTGATGATCTTTTGATGAATAAAAAATGTTATAAAACAATAGACCAATAATAATTCGCCAAGTGGAATCGTCGCGTTTTCTTTTTCTTTTGTTGTTTTTTTGTAAGACGAGGGCGAATTAATTTTTTTCGCTGTTTGTATCATTATATTATAGATTATTTTATATAATGTTTATTATGGAAAGAGTGTTTTTAGTAAATTGGGAAAATTTTTCTTCTCCACTCGAGAGGGTGTTTCTATGGTATACCTATAATTAAAATTTTCAATTGGTCTATATTCGTTTTGTTTGTTGTCGTATCTCCTAATATCGTAACTCAATTTTTGACCACAGGGTTACGTAATAGTCAGTTAAATGTTTTAACCAATCTTTATCAAGAAAACCACTGAATTATTAATCGTCATGTTATAACTTACAGGGTCTACAGGTGAACTGGTCTAAAACAGCGGAAAAATATATGGGTTGGATTTTTGGGTTTCTTTCATGTCAAATAATTTTGTAAAAATGGGAATTTAAATTTGGGATAAACTATTCAAGGTAGAGGTAAAACTTTAGCTATGAAATGAATAAAAGTTATATCAGGGTAGGTTAATGAAGACAGTGACGTCACTCCTAGTAGATACCAGTAGGAGATCTAGGTAATTTTCTATTTCGTCATGTCGGGAACTCATTTTTGAGTTATACTGGATACACAATAGACCGGAAAATTTATTTAACAAGAAGAAGTAGACTAGTTTCTTTCTTCGTTATACATCTGTGTTTTTCTAACTTCAGTGAAGAAGGCCACTTCCTGTTAGTGTTGAATCCACAGTGCCTTAGGTTTTCTAATTAGGGGGACAAAAGCGTTGTCGTTGAATAAATTTTATATTTTACAATACAATTTTCAATTTAAAATGGTACGTACCTATTTTTTTTATTATGACGAAACATGATTTAGATTTGGTATACAAGAGTCACTATACGTTTTTGGAACCCGTGTTGAAGTGATGAAGGGATATTATTTTAAAGCAGGTTTTATAGTAGACATTTGGACAATTTTTCTGACTTGGTTATAAAATAGGTTAATTAGATAATATTTGAGACTGTAACTAAAAGTTAGAATTTTTGGAAATTTAGTGTTTAATGATATAGGAATAGGTAATTAAGGAAAAAACTAGGTGATAAACCATAAGAGTAGACAACTCTTGAGTCATGCCATATCAAAAGAAAACCGTTATATTTTTATCAGTGATATTTTAAAAAAGATATTAACATCAAGAAATAATCAGAGATTGGAAAAACAGACAAGAACAGCAGAATAAAGAAGTGTTTTCTTTTATTATAAAACTTTATGATCAACTTTTTACTTTTTTTACTTTATAGGGTTGATAAGCAGTTTAAGCAAATCTTTATGTCATTTGGTAATATTTACATTATGAAATTTATATATTTTCTTTTGTCTTGAAATTTTATAAATAAAACCACTGTCTTTGGCTTTAGCAGTGATAACACCTATAGACTAACAAAAAAGTCTCATTTGAATTAGAAACATCTTAATGGAAGAGTATATTTAAAATCAAATAAATAAAATCTTTGTAAAAAAAAATTTCTAGTGTACAGCAAACAACTGTTTTTTTAATTCTGTAAAATGTTACCCGTAACAATTAGTTTAAATTGTCATAAAACTAAGTGCATAAGCACAAATTTTATAAAAAATAGCTAATTAGCTGTGGAGATTGGTAGTTGGCATAACAATCGCTGGACTTAGAGACAGTGTCTATCGCGTTATGGCCACAGTTCTATCTTGAGGTATACAGAGCTTTTGTAACCTATTATTATACGTGAAAACCAATTCTTTAATCTCTTTTGTACTTTGCTTTAGTAGAAGTAAATTGTATCTTTTCAGATAATATCTGCATCAATCATCTGTCAGATATGTAATTTTAATCTCGTTTTTGTGTTACACGGAAAAAGTCCAATACGTAACTTTTTATTATTTTGGTAAAGTCATTTTTTTTTCTAGTAACCAGAACATTTTAGATATTTTGTAAACTTTTAATTGTTTTTTTTTTATTTTTGTAATATTTTAAAAAAACAAAATATCATTTTATTTTTTGTTAAAATCTACACATGCCTTTTGGTTTTGTTCTTTTGTGATGGATATGTGTATTATAGTAAATCAACACCTATTGGTTAAAGTATTAACGTAAAATCGATTATATATAGTATATTTTAGAGTCCATTATTTCAAAAAGCTTTGTTTTTTTTAATAGGGATCATTTGCTCTTAATTAGTGCTTAGACTCTGACTTTTCTAAGATCCCATAAACCGAATAAAAACTACGTCATCAAAATATATATCTTTTTTCCATTTTGAAGTCATTCTTGAATCCAATTGGATATTATCATAGCAATCTTAACATTGCTAAGATACATTTTTCTATTTTTTTTCTTCTCATTATATTATAACTTGATAAAAGCAATATTATCTAAATTAATAACATTTGATTCTTTAAAACTATTTTTGAATTTTTGTATTGTTTATCAATAAAACAATATTTTATTTTTTATGTTTTTTTTCCTATAGGGAAAATATTCGACTATACGAACTTTAAGTACAGTCTGTACCATTTAAGCCAAGTAAATTCCATTTTGAGGATAAATTTTGATAGTTTTTTTTTAAGTCTCCACTATCTTATACAACTTAAAAAAACATCTCCACTCTTTTACTCTATGAGTACAATTGTTTTTGTAGAACTTTTCTATGACTATATACCTATGACAAATCACAAAAATGTGTTGTCTTTTTCTAAAAATGTTTTGTTTTTTTTGTTAGTTTGTTCCTTTCTGTTTGATGTCCTAGTTAATCGATAAAATAAAAATCTTCTCTATAATGTCATTATTAAAATGATATGCTAGTGCACAGGCATAGCACTAATCAAGAACACCTAAATTATTATTTTTGTACTATCTTTATTTCTATTATCATCTTTAAGTAATTTTGTTGTTACTAAGGCCTATACATAATTGACTCTATTAATGATAAACAAAAAGGAATTTATGTATACTTTTTGCTTAAATAATCAAATCATTAAATCACTAGTTGATTGTTTAAGGAAAACTTAGCATAAAGCTTAGTATTTCGAAGATCAGTGTTTATTTTTCGTATATTAGCAAGCATTATTTCATTTATTATTATTTTTATTATTATTTTTTAAAATATTTACTCATTTTAAGTCTTGCGTTATCTAAAGAACCTTATCGTTTAAGATACCTTTTGTTTTTTTTTTGTCAACTTATTAAATTGAAGAAAAAGTATGTTATACCTAAAATATTTTAAAGTATTTTTTTTACTATTTTTTTCATATTTTCGAAGTAAGCCCTTGCCCGCTTGGACTCTAAGTAGTTCTTATTTAGTAGTTTTGGAAAAATAAGAAATTACTTCATCACCCAAGAGAGTTCTTTTCCTTTTCATAACACCAAAAAGAGTCGATTGAAGCAATTAATAACTGTCATTTTTGTTTATTTTTTTTGTCATTAGCTTCAATTGGAATATAATAAGACATAATTTTATTTAAAATTTTATTATCAACTAAGATTATTTTATTTTGTTTGTTTTGATTCATGCACTTTAAAATCATTGTCCACCTATGTGTACATGAAATTCGATAAAAACCTAAATTGGTCAAGTTTAAAACATTTGCACTAACATAGTGTCAAGTATTTTGAAGCAAAGATGTCTAATTATCAAACAATGACATCAATATTAACCTACTTTGTTTTGCTGCTGTTCTTAGTTTTTGAAAATTGTGTAAAACCAGCTTACAATTTATTGGAAAGTAAAATAAAATGAAATGGAAATTAATTAGAAAATGAAAAACCCAACTTATCATTTTCAGACATACTAAAGTCACACAGAAAATCAATCTAAAATCGAAAAATGTTACTTTTTTTTACTGAAAGCGAAATTTAGTGGAAAAAGATCTAAGAAGGAAAAGTTTAAATTGGAAAAGATAATGTTTTAGGAGAGAAATTTTAAAGCAAATTAGGAAAAACTGTAAAAATTCTAGGAGGAGCTTTATTCTAAGTAATTTTGGAAATATGTATATACATCTGGCTGGATGTATTCTATTTCTTCTATAATGAATTAATATATTTTGATTTCTTTTATATTGTATTATAACACTTTAATTTGCTCTATTTATATTTGTTCATAAATTTTTTTTATTGATTTGTTCTATATTGAATTATTTTGATTTGTTCTTTATTGAATCAATATGTTTTGATTTGTTCTAGTAAAAAATATTATATTTGAATTTGTTCTATTTAAAAAAAATCTATGTGGATTTGTTTCATGTAAGATTATTTTATTAAAATTGATCTATTTGATGTTCTTTATAAAATTTAAAATTTTTGTATCATTAAAATTTTAACTATGATAAAAACTTGTATTTCAGTTTTTGTATCATTTTCTTTTTGTTTTGGTAATTTGTATTTTTTTTTCAGTTGTTCTTTCGATTACATGAGTTATTTTTATATGATTTGTTTTGTTTCGATAGAGTATTCCATGTTTGTTTTAAAGTTTATTCTGTAAACCTGGTAGGGTTGTGTTTTTTTATTACACTGAGAACAATAAACCAACTTAAATTTTTAAATCTTTTTTCTTGTCAAATATTGTCAACTAAACTAAATAATATTTTTTTAGACAAATAATTTTGTTTTACATAAGGTTGGTTTATTGTTATAGAAAACATTGTTTTTCTTGTATTAAAATTATTTTGTTTTTAGGTCAGCTATTGCAAAGTGCTGTCAACCAACCAACAAATTTTTTCCACAAACAGTTTAATCAACCAAGCAGCCATTCCACCATTAAAGTCAATAGATCTGCCAAGCAGCCATCATCACTACCGTCGACGTCTTCTTACCGTCGCTGTGCAAACCTGCAATTGGATGCCCCAAGCGTGCAATGAAAAGTGCAATATACATTCCGATAGCACCGAATATGTGTTGGCATTGTGGTCAAACGGGACACTGGAGAAATGCCTGTGATGGTGTCCACCGCAAATTCTGTTCTAAATGAGGGAGGTTAGGAGTGTTAAGTCGGGAATGTTGCCGAACTGAAAAACCGACCAATACACCTTCCGTTGTTTTATCCGAACCGAAACATGAAATTTTAACGATCGCATCTGAGGTCGTTTCTGAAAAACCATGGAGTTTTGGCTTGGATCCGTTTGAAGATCAAAACTTACCGACTTTACGTCTACCGCCGATTAGAGTTGAACGCTTTCTAAGTGAAGATCTATGTTGGCGGTGCGGTCGTATAGGACATCACCGGACGGAATGTTTGGGACCAAGGGTTATTTTCTGCTTCCATTGCGGAAGATTAGCATTTTTGTCAAGAGAATGTCCCTGCCAACACACCGCCTGCCCGAGAAATAAAAGAAACCATAACCCGTCCTCCGAAATTAACACAATTTCGAAGAGGACCCGTATGATTTCCACCGCCACCCAGGTCTGCGTACATCCCAGAGCAGTATGTAGCAGCTGTGGATGCCCAGACGCTCTAGGAAACTGACGTTTTCTTTATTATTTAAGTTTTTTTTGGTGTTTTCTTTATTATTATTTTTTTCCTTTTTCGAGGATATTTTTAAGTTTATTTAGATTATTCGGTATTTAAATATACAATTCCCAAAGAATTATTGCATTTTCTAGTGAAGTAAGGGGGGTGTGTGACGAAGTCACTTAAATACTAAGGTTTTAGTAGCCCAGGTGTGTATAATTCATAAATAAACTACCGCGTAAAAATATATTATTATACTCGCGCCCCTGCCAGACCGGTATGACCGCGTAAGATACCAAACCGCCAACCCAGCCGTCGCTGTGAGCAAGTATGCGCGACGTAAAACACCGCTTCTCGTGGTTGACATTGACGTCATCACGACTATAAATAGGCGCGCACAAAGCAGGAAAAGGTAGAACGAGTCCAGCCGGCCAGCAGCACAGATCGAAGCGAGCCTGCTTCGAGTACCAGCCCAGCCCCGTCGCAAGTACTTCGCCGTGCAACGCAGCGCAGCCCCGAGAACCTGCCCGCCAGTCGACCAGTGAGCGTCGAAATCTGCAACCGCCGTATTAGCATAGCGTGGTAAGCCGTATTATTATAGGTAGGACAGCTGACTCAGGTAATATCAACGGTTGATATACAGGGGGTTTTATTACACTACTATACAGTACGCGTAACACCCGTTATTACTTCACAACAGTAACGGCCACACCTTTACTGTCCGACACTGCATTTGTATCGGCCACTCCTATACAGTCCGTGTAACGCCCGTTATTACACCACAACAGTAACGGCCACACCTTTACTGTCCGACACTACAACTGTATCGGCCACTCCTATACAGTCCGTGTAACGCCCGTTATTACACCACAACAGTAACGGCCACACCTTTACTATCCGACACTACAACTGTATCGGCCACTCCTATACAGTCCGTGTAACGCCCGTTATTATACCACAACAGTAACGGCCACACCTTTACAGTCCGACACTACAACTACATCGGCCACTCCTATACAGTCCGTGTAATGCCCGTTATTACATTACAACAGTAACGGCCACACCTTTACTGTCCTACACTGCAACTGTATCGGCCACTCCTATACAGTCCGTGCAACGCCCGTTATTACACCACAACAGTAACGGCCACACCTTTACTGTCCGACACTGCAACTGTATCGGCCACTCTTATACAGACCGTGTAATACCCGTATTACGTTACAACAGTAAAGACTTACAAGTTAACCGTTTAGCCCGCCCCTCTACAATCTGATTATACAGGTTGTCCATTGTTTTGACATAAACAATTACACAGGTTTTTCCGATGCGTTTTTAATATGAGAGTCTGCTGTCCACGCTATTAATTTGCCTGATACCGTTTGTTTATTTCCGCATTAATCCGCTTAAATATTTCTTTTTGTTTATCGCACGATTAATTAAGTTTTGCTTCAACCGCATTTTTTTGGCATGATTTTTTTACTCTGCTTTGCACGCTTTTACTTTGCTTAACTGTTTGCTAAACTTTATTATTAACTAACACACCTGCACTCCTCCGTAAGTTATTTGGTTTTGGAATTAAACTAGAATACATTGGTTTAAATCTACGACGACTTGTTATTATTACGAACCCACCCCTTTCTCGACTGTCTAAAGGCTAGTCGTACTGGCAATAGGAGACTCTAGGCTCCTCGATTTCCTAGAGTGGCACCCAATAAGGCGCTGACTGTGACGTAGGCCACCACCCCGATGACGTCACGAGCACCCCGATACAAAATCGACACAAAATATGATTCTCGAACGTACTGATAGTTTCATTGACTGAAGTCACACATTATCATCCGATTATTTACTGTCTTTTTTTAAAGTAATGTACTAGTAAGGGCGCATAATAATCTAAAACAACCATGACATCAGTGACTGAACAGTGCTTGATTCGTTTTATTTACGAAACTCACACATTATCATCCAGCTATTTACTCTCTCTTTTTAATTCAATGTAGTGGGGCGGGCGCAATGAGCCTAAAACAGTCATGGGATTATTTTAGTAAGAAAGTATACGGGAAGTCAAATTTATGGGGTTATATTTATTTATTTTGATATAACTGTTTTTTCTTAAACTTTTATAAGAAATACGTTGTGTTTGGCTAATTATCTCATTAAAGGCTGTAAAAGTAATGTAGAAGTTCCTTATGCAGATCATAAAACAGAGTTAACCTTGACAGTGATTCAGTTTTTGCAGTGATTAAATTTTAAAAAAAGACAGGTATGTATCATTTTGTGTAACAGAGTGCACTTTTTATTTTGTGTTGTGCAAATAAAATATAACTTTTTCTGCCCCCGGGAAGCTAGCTTGCTGGCCAGTAACATGAATTGTACAGTCAGACAAACAGTGTTAGGTATTTCCGAGGGGTGAACAGCTAACCCAAAAATGTGAAAATCCACAATCTTTTGCTAAGATTGTGTAAAGATTGTGAGGGATTGTGGTAAGATTGTGAGAAATGTGTACACCGATTGTGAGAGCTGTTCACCCCTCGGGTATTTCATGATGTTTATTTACATGGGCGCACCCAGTGGGGGGCTAGCCTAAACACAAAAAATTGCCTAAAATATGACATCATGAGGCTTTGGGCCCCCCCCCAGAGGCCTCGGGCCCCCTCCAAGACATTTCTGGGTGCGCCACTGATGTTTGTAGTAAAAGTTTACTATAAAATCAAAAAGTGTGTCAAAGATATAATTTAAAAATAATCTGGTCCCCAAAGGTCACTCATCGTAAAGCAAGCTTTATAGATAGCGAAGCCTGACAATGAATTTATATTATTTGGTTATTATTTTTAAAATGTTTTCCTCGGTTCGAATTGGTTGCTGGCTCGTTCTTATTTTAAAAATGTGGTTAAATCACAGTCTAAAGATCTATTTAATAATAACAGAGTTTCAAGATAGTTTGAAGCATAACTTTTTATTTTTAAAAACATAAATATATATAGGGTGTTTCAAAATTCAGTACAAGACAAAATTTTCATATTGTGCAAATACATATAAACATAGGTCCTCAAACACCTTATTTTTGAGATACAGGGTGATAAAGTTTAGTTTTTTATATATTTTCTTGTTTATAGTTTCTTGCAGTTTTTGAGATATTTTAAATTTGGTATGTGTATTAAGCTATAGACACTACACTATCAGACATGCCAAAAAATAGTAAAAATCTACAGAGTGATACTTTTCAGGGCTCATGTCGCCTTTTCCCCAGATTTTTTTTCCTTGTAAGCCACTGGTAGGCAGAACTAGGTAGTTAAGACAAGAAATAAAATCCTTGTTTTATTTGCAAACTTTTTTGTTTTCTGCAATTTTTTTGCATCTTTAACTGTTTTAGAGAAAGTTGCTGTTTCACCAAAGGCAGCTATTATAAAATAAAAATGTGCCAGTATGGCATCACAAGTATATCAAAATAAAATTAATTAAAACTTATTTGGCATGCCTAATATTGTAGTACCTATAAGTAAATATACGTGCCAAATTTGAGCTAAATATCTTAAAAACTGTAAGAGCTATAAAAAACAAAATTTGAACACTCTGTATCTTGAAAACTAAGCGTTTGTGAACCTATGTACAAACTTTTTGTCTTGAAATCACTCAAGGAAATTAAGATTAAAATTATGTTATTGAATTTTAAAACACCCTGTATAGTTTAGACACCTTTGTACTGTGTAAAACAACATCTTTAAAATAAAACTGTGCTGCCAATGTGAAACCGAGGAAAACATGTCAAAAATATTAAACAAAAAAGTAGAAAATCGTTTCCTATAAAGCTTACCTTTACAATGAGTGTCCTTACCCCAAACCACCCTGATAGTCTAGCAGAATAAACCAAAACACATGATTTACAGTATTTACGGCAAAAAAAATCACAAAATATTGAAGATAATTTTGTTTCACCAAAATTTTTATAAAATTACAAAAGGAGTCTCTAACCTATAATTAAGTACTAATCTGATAAACCCCCCCCCCCCCAGAATAAGCTAAAACACGCGATTTAAATTATACAGAATGTCCCATAACTTAAGGGCCATAGTGCAGCAGGTGATAGACGAGGTTATTTACGAGAAAAAAGTTTATATAACATGGGTGTCAACACACATCTTTTAAGATATAGGATGTTTAAAGTTAGAGTGGGGGGAAAAGTGTCTTACAAAAAAAAGAAAATCTGTCATAGCCAGCTGAATACCCGGCTAATTGTTATTCAAAAATGTGGTATTTTTTTGATAAAATTACAAGTTAAGGAGATACAGGGCTGTCAAAATAACCTCCAAAAACAGAAAAAATAATATTTTGTAAAAAATTTTTTGCTTACTCTTTCTTTTAAAAAATATCAATAAAATTTTATTATTATATCTTGCTAGAGCCTTGTTTTTATTAACAAAAAATATAAAAAACATTGCGTTTAATATGGCATTTATAAAAGTTTATACCAAAAAAATTGTTTTTTGACCGACTAATTTTTTTCAAAATAATTTTTATTTCAATTTATTGCTCTTGTTCTATTACAACACTCTGCCCAATTTCATATTTTTCGTTTTTTTAAAACGTTATCAAAAAAGTTTTAAAAATCGACTACTTTGATGCTCTGTATCTCGACAAAGAAAGAGTTTTAAGCCATGCATTATAGAAACTTTTTTATCAGACATGACCTCCTCTATCACCTGTTGGCCTATAGCCCCTAAGTTATGGGACACCCTGTATACAAAAAAATCACAAATAATTGAAGACAATTTTGTTTCACCAAAAACTTTTGTCACAACCTTTGTTAAAGTGATCCGTGCTTTTCTAAAATCAAAAAAGAGAGATAAATATAATTTAATTTGTAAAAAATAATTATTATGTTGAAAATGAAGAAAAGTTGTCAATAATTTGTGTATAAACAAGTGTATAACTCTCTCAGTTTGTGATATTTTTTTAGAGAAGCAACTTTAAGACCCAAAGACTACATTCTTTGAAATCAGAGGACCAGAATTACACAATTTATGAATCAACAACACCAGAGAGCTATAAGCATGTTCCTAACTTGCATTCCAATCCTTTAAGACATAAAAAAGCTATAAGGTTGGTGTATTAAACTTTTTCATTAACATAATTGAGAACAATATTTATTTGATTTTGTACATGAGAAAAAGTGACTTGAACTGTTAAAATATCAATATAAATAATGAAAGGAAATTATGTAACACAAAAATTTAGGATTTTTGACCACCCCCTTTATAAGACATTTTAAGAAAAAACAAACCCCCTTTGAGTGTTATGTAAATGTGTGTATGTGTATAAACAAGTATATAACACTGTTCAGTTTATGTGTTTTTCTTTTTAGAAAATCAACTTTAAGACCCAAAGAGAACATTCTTTAAAATAAGAGGATCAAAAGTGCACTGCACATATGTCACCACCAGTGGGCTTGTAGTCCAATTATTAGAGATATATATAAAAGCTGTGTTAGTGCAAAAAATACGAAAGTTTGGAAACACGATTAGAAGGTTGGTAATCTTACTACTCCTGTAAGTTTGTGACATCGAGCGGCTGCCATCTTAAAAATATGACGCCTTTAATGGCTGCGGTAGGATTTATAGGAAAAAGTTTTTTATAGTTTTGCAAAAATATTTAAAAGCATAAAATAAAACTGAATGAATTACCTATAAAATACTTATTATTAGAAGTTGACTGGCTAGTGCCTTTGCAGAGATGCAAACCCTAAATTGTTAGCAATATGCGCATTTCCTTTATGTACTATCACATTATATTCCAAATAAACAGACAATATTAGATTTTACCTAAATTTCTCAGAAACTAAGCATTTTAGAGCAAATGCGAATTTTTATTTATTTATTGCAAAAACCACAATTATCTTTTAAACAATTAATTTAAATAAGGCCAAGTTTCTGATTACCTGGCACTATTTTAATTGGCGTCTCTAAATTGGTAATATTTCAAAGAACAAGAAAAAAATGTATAGGTTTTATTAAATTTTCTGAAACACTTTTGTAAAAAATATAATTTTGTTGTAAAAAATGTATCACAAAGTGGTATTAAATAATAATATTGCCAATAAAGTTATTTATTATTATAAACTGAAATTATTACGTAACCTTGACTCAAATTCATGGTGGGCACTCCATTGCCATCCTTAAATTGGGGTCCTTTGTAATCTTAAAAATAGTACCAGTTTACAGACCCCTAAAGTGTGTAAAGGGCTATGCTTGCCGGCATAGGTTTTAGTTTTAAGGAAAATTAAATTAAAAATTCATTACCAGAATAGTTATGTATACAATTTAAATACTAACCACAGCGAAGTTAAGTGCGACTTTGTATCTGGAGACCGCCCGATTGGTTAATCAATAATTTGGTTGGCCGCGATTGATTTGCCTTTACAAGACAATAGTATTTGAACAGAACCAATCGTGAAAAACCAAGGTCTTAATCAAACAATCGCGTGCTGAAGGGACTCTTTTGTAATATAGTTTATAAGCTCTATCTACAGCAAATATATGATAATAACATAACAGTCATAAGACTTAGAGTATATACAAGTTCTTTATCACCAAAGAGTTTTTAATATGGTGTAATATAAGAGTTGTTAAAAAAACTGATATTTTTTCAAAGTGATGGCAGTAAAAAACTTCGGGCATTATATATCACACTCTATTTGGAAATTAGTAAACAATTTTTACAAATTAAATGTGTGTTATTGTAAAAAGATGCCTATTTTGACTATAATAATATAATTAGTTTTCTATTTATTAATGCGCAAAGAATAAAGCCTTATAATACTTTATTTTTTGGAATTGTCGGACAAACCCTTGTAAATCTTGGTAGACCCCTCTTAAAACTGCAATGGTCCCCTGGAACTCTACTCCATTAGGGTCCCAGTCTGACACTGTCCTTTAGTAATGAGTTTTAAAAAACAGTGACTCTTTTTCAAAGGCTGGTGAGAGTTTTTTAGTTTTTATTGTTAAGATTAACGAAAGTGAAATTACTGATTCGAACCCCATACAAAGCAGACTCATTACCAGTAGCCATATTTATGCTCTTAATTGTTTTTTGTACATAATATTTTAGTACCTTATATATGAGAGTTAAGCTAAAAACTGCGTTGAATTAGAGAAGCAACACACTTGGGATGGATAAACATGAGACTACACCAAACATTTTTCGGAGGGGAATAATATATTTATGTATATAAATGTACAGTTTTTTTGCTACTAAGCAAACTCATTACCAGTAACCCGATTTATGTTCTTACTTATTTTTTGTACATAATAGGGACTTATTACAATAAAGCCAGGTACAAATTGTGCGGGGCACTATTCTGACAGTTTCCCATTATAACAACAGCTATCTTCTTTCAAAATTAGGACTTTGTGTATTATAAGAGCCGGAATTAATAGTGACGCCACTATTAATGGAAAATAAATGACTAGATTTATAAATTCGACATTGGTATGTCAATTTTGAAAGATCAACTGTCAGTTTTCAATGGGAAACTGTCAGAATAGTGCCCGGCACAATTTGTGCCCGGCTTTATTGCAATAATCCCTACTACTTTCGTTCAAGCCTTATATATGAGATTTGAGCTAAAAACTGCATTTAATTTGAGAAGCAACATACTCTCCCGAACATTTCCAGAGGGTAAACCACCCCCACTCTGGCAAGGTTGATTGTTCCCTCTTAACAGTTTTTTGCTAATAACTCGAAAACTGTCGTACAAGTGTTAGTTTTTCTTGTGGTATTTTTTATCCTTCACACATTGTTTTTCCCAAAAACGTGCCCCACTGCTTCCAGGGATGGCCATGTACATACATCATTGGAAAGGATGTTTTGTTAAAAAATGATTTCAAAAATATATTTCTTTAAAATTTGAGTTTTCCAGTTATTAACAAAAAACTGTCAAGAGGCACATTAAAGGGGGGCTACCCCCGTCAGGGTTACATAACACTTAAGAGTGTTGCTACTCTCATTAACTATAGTACATATTATCTAATACTCTATTCGCTTAGCAATATGAAGAACAGATTAATTTTTATTAAATTAAATTTTGTTTTATTTGGATTATAGTGCACTTTTATAAAAACTATTAATCAAATGCATTTTTAATGTTTCTGTTTAAAAAAAAAATTAATTCCTCAACATCATGTCTTTTTTTCGTGTTGTTTGCGTTTTATAGAGAAACTGCTGATTTTACAAAAAAATCACAAGATACAAAAAAGATGTGTATTAAAAAGTTGTTTTCACATTTTCACCATGAGTTAAACTTTTCGAGGTATGCTCAAAAATCTACGAAATTGGAGTGTACCTCTAGACACCAAAACTTCACATTTTCATGAGTTTCAAAAGTGGAAAAAATGCTTCAAAAATCAAAAGGCTCTACCATTTTAAATAACGTTAGCTAAGTTTTTATTTTTTGTAGTCTATATTCTGTCAAATATGACGGCTTACATAATGACCGACCCACGATTTTGCACCAATGTCTTCCCGACTATTTTTTATACCCTACTAGGAACCCAAAGGACACATTGGTGGAAAGGTAATTTAAAGCTTTACAAAAAGCTACCAAACCATTTTGCTTTTAAAATGACAGCTTTCGTCAAAAATCTAAAAAAATCTGTTCACAAATAACAAAGTTATGAATTTTCCAAAATTGTTGTTTTTTTCATTTTTGAGATGTTTCTTGTATTCGGCATGAGTTTGACATATGTCGAATAAGTCGAATGGCGTTCCAAAAAGCAAAGGCTTTTGGCGTCTGTCATCAAATTTGCATTTACACGTGATACGATGAATGAAGTTTTTTAGAGTTTTGACCAAATTTGTAATTTTAAGAGAAAAATGGTTTAGTAGTTTTTTGTAGAGCTTTAAATTACCTTTCCACCGATGTTCCTTTTAGGTTTATAGAGGTAAAAATTAGTCGGGAAAACATTGGTTCAAAATCGTAGGTAGGACGACATATCATATTTGACAGAATATAGACTAAAAAAATTATAAATTAGCTTACGTTATTTTTTAATTCTTAAAGCATTTGTTCCCTCTTGAAAGTTTTATGAAAAAGTAAAATTTTGGTGTCTAGGGGTACCCTCAGGCCAACTTCGTAGTTTTTTGAGCATACCTCGAAAATTTTCTAACTGTGGATACAACTTGTCAGGAAACAATTTTTTTGTATCTTGTGATTTTTTTTTTGTAAAATCAGCAGTTTTTCTATAAAACGCAAAAACACAAAAAAAAAACATGATGTTGAGGAATATATTTTTTTTGAGACACAAAAACATTAAAAATGCAAGTGATTAATAGTTTTTATAAAAATGCAATATAATCCAATTAAAATAAAATAAATTAAAAAAAAATTAGGTTAAGAAATAAAAAAAATTGTAAATTTACCAAAATTTTTCTGTTTTTCACTTTTGAGCTGCCATATTGTATTTTGGCATAAGTTCGACAGACGTCCAATAAGTGTAACTGTATTCCCAAATGTAAGGGCTTTCAACCCCTCATCAAAAGTGCATGTAGGCCTCTAAGCGAATAGAGTCCAAACTATTATAAAAGTTGGCGAGTTCCTATAGTAAAAAATACTTAACTTTTTTTAAATGCTACATTGTGTTAATAGATATTTTATTTTATTTTCTTTTTTAAGTGTTAACTTTTTAATTATTCTCTATTTTAAACTTAAAAGTAAAAAAAGACATATGAAGGTATGTGACTTTTTATATGTTTTGTCACAGATTATTTTATTTTTAGTATTATTATTATGCTTTTGGTAAATGGTATCTTTTTATTTTGCAGCTGTTGTGTTATCTTTATTATTTAATAATGTTACTATCCTTATATTTACAACTTCTTACTTAATTTAGATAAATATTGTATTGTATTAGTTGTTTTTGACTAAATAAACGATAGTGATCCTACTTATAGCGTTTTACAAGATTTCGTAAGCCAGCCCATTTCCCTACCTAAATGAATAAAGTTGAATCTGTATTTTATGAAATCTGATCTGGTTTTGGTTGTTTGATATCTCAGATAGAAATGTATAAAAAAAAGTCTGCAATATATCATGCAGGATTTTTGGCATGTGCAAAGTGTAAGAAGTTTTATGAAATTTTTAAATTAATAACAAATTTAGAAATTATATTATTTTATTATTTTTTTAAAACTGTTTATAACTTTCACCATACAAAGAATAAATGTAATATCCTACTAACTAATATACTACTAACATGGATAATTTATTTGCTGCATCAAGTTTTCTTGTATTCTATCCAAACGGCCACAAAGTTGCTAAAAATAATAATATAATGTTGAGATATTCAAATATTATTTTTGCTAAGACTTATAGTCCAGTCATTATAGAATTTTAGCTTGCAAAACGTGGTGTAGTCGCGATTTTGACATATGTTGTTCACATTGGAGTCCTAAAAAATTGAGGTATTTATTATTATTAATTATTTAGTTACTGTGCATTTTAGAAAAATAATAGTTGATGACAAAATAGATGATAACAAAACTTCCTATAAAAGCGTTTGTATAAGTATTTTCGTCAGACGAATGGTTTTCGAGTTGTGAGGCTAAACATTTCGCCGCCAATATGGATATTGACCAATTTTCTTTTTTAGTGGCCTTTATCTTAAAAACTGCTTAATTTTGAGAAAAACATGAAATAAAGACTAACTAAATCTGGTTATTACCCTTGCTGAGATAAGAACTCTGAAGTGTTAGCGGTGCACCCGTTTCCTAAGTATATGCAAAATAAACCGAACTTATTAAGTTTTATCTCATTTTCGTAACTCATAACTGTAAATATGTAAGCAACTTTTTTGTGGAAAATTAAATTATCTTTTAAACGGTGTGTCATTTGAATGGTTCAATATCACGGTTACCACTTAATATGCCATCCCAAAAATGGGGTTATTTTTTAAGTCATGAAAAAAATGTTTTTTTTAGGTTTAATTCAACATTTTTGGGAAAAATTTTATTAAAAACTAAGTTTATCGAAAAGTTTAGTTTTACTCTGTATTATTAAAAATAAAATTATTTTTAAAACAATATGAATTTAGTGGGTTTTTGTAATCGGGGAACACTCAAGGAATATACGCATGTTTGGTGATTTTTTTTTCAATTCAGTTTTTATACGCCCCTGGGGTATTAACGGTTGCCCTAATGTTAAAAATATACACACTGTTCGAAAGAAAATTTAATTGTCTATAGTACAAGGTAAAACTTTTTGCCGATAGAGCTTGCTTTAAAAAAAAAATTGATAAAACACATGATAATTTTTTTTTTATTAAAAAAAACCAAATATAAATTAAGTGTCCTCCGTTAACAGAAACTCTACTACTATATATCACTTTAAAGATAATTTTATTTTCAACAATATAGAGTAAAACGGGAATTTTGAAAAGCTTAGTTTTTAAGAAAATTAATTAAAACAAAAAAAATTATTTAAAAAAAAATAACCTTAATATGCGGACGCCCCTCAGGTATAATAGGGTGAGTAATAGCTTTCACACCACTTTGTGGTACGCTGTTTAAAAGTACAATTTATTTCTTCTGAAAAGGGTGTTTTTTTCCTAAAATGTTTTTAGATGTCAGTTAAGTGCTAATCGTGGAATTGGCCCATCTAAGTGATACATTGTTTAAAAGATAATTTAGTTTCCTACAATAAACTTTATTACATATTTTCTGTAAAATTACAAATATTAATGATTTAGGGGTATATATTGCATACACTATGGAAATACATAGAAAATGAGTGTACTGCTACCACATCAAGGTTCGTATCTCGGCAAGGCTACTACCCAGGCCATTCAGTAATGTCTCCTTTTATATGCCATTAATTAATCTTTATTTTATACAAAAATTGGCTAACATACAAAATTGCGGCGAAATGTTTAGCCTCATAACTCGAAAACCATTTGTTTGTCGAAAAAGTGTATATAAGCGCTTTTGTAGAAAATTTTATTGTCTTCGACTTTTGTTTAAAACTAATTTTTTTCTAGAATGTACCGGAAAAAGGTAATTTTTAAACAATCATTTTTGTTTACACTAAATCCGAGATGAAGGGGGGAGCCGCCCCCCCACGCCAAGGTGAAAAACTTAATTTTTTTATAAGGCGTCCAATGTAAACATGTCAAATTCGTCACCACACCAACTTGTATGCTCTAATGACTGGCCTATTAGTGCAAATTATTTTTTTATTATGACATAGCTACTGGTATTATTGCCAAGAGTTTTGGCAAAAAATAAATACCTTGTACCTTTTGACATGGGAAATGCGTTAAATTTTTGTACTTTTAATCCTACAAGAAATAAAAACTTTAAATAAAAGTGACACTTCTTATCCCAAGACGACAATTTTGTACCACGACCGTAGCCATGTCTAGCCATCACTTTTCATTCTGAGGATTTCAAGTGGAAAAGTTTTACATTCCTAAACATGAGGACTTTTATTCTAAAGGTGCAAAAAATGTATTAACTAAAAATGATGTTACCCATTGGGTCATTTCAAATTAAATCTTGAAAATTTTTGGCTCAGTAGTTTATTTTTAAAATAATTTTTAAAAATTAAAAGATTACCAAGTTTTGCTCCTACATAGGTAAAGAAAAATAGGAATATCTGTAAAACTACTTTGGAGCAATCTATTGCCGTATTCCATTGGGGAAATGAGTGCAGCACTGGTGGTGCACTGACACTGAAACGGTGCTGTCAAAAATTTGCATCGAGTGCAGTTTCAATGGAACAGGCGGAAAATGAAAAATCGCACTCATTTAACCTAATCTGTGCAATAACCTCACATTTTTTGTTTTGTTATATATCGTGGTTGGTTCGATAAAAAGTGCATTGTGTTCAAAATTAAATTTTACAGGAGACACAAAAAACTTCCTATGACTATTATGAGCTGTACAAATCCTTTTTTATTCTTGCTTTAAGCAACGTTAAGATAACATTTTTTTGCAAATAGTTTTTTATAGGATATCAATTATGAATAGGACAAATTGATTATGCAAAAATCTCATATCAGACCAACCACGATATTCATTTTTAATTGTTCTAAACTTAAGAAAATAATAAAAATTCGTAATGTAAATAAACAATGATTTTATTTTTAAAAAAGTCAATAAGAATATTTTAAAAATGCCCATCTCCTTATTGAATGCAGGCTTGTACTCGTATACCAACAGATAGAGTAGTTATATTTTTTTTAAATATAAAATTAAAATATTTTTAATTTTTTTCAAGAACACCACTTTTTTTTTCAATAAAAAAATAAATTTTTTGTCAATTATTTAGTGAGATACTGAACAAATTTCAAGATGGAGAAATTATGGGTTTAGGTAAAAAAAAAATAAGGTTTTATGACACTGATTTTGCCTTCAAAACTTTACTTTTTATTAGAGCTATTTGGTTTCTCTTGGTTTTTGAAAAACTTATTTCGTTCCTGTGAATTACTTTTTGAAATAGATACATAAATCTACATGTTCATGTTTTAGCTAGGTCACACCTCATTTTCTCCGATTGGTCCAGTCTTAGAAATATGCAGGTTTATGCAGGACATATCCTGTATAAAAAGAAACAATTTATTTGAGCTCAAGAATTAGATGTTGGTGTATTTTGGTGTGAATACGTGTTTAAAACTTTATAAAATTTAAATTTTTGAAAGTGTTGTTTTGGAAAATAGTGATCTAGGCGGTACCGCAAAACAATCTCTGAAAACCAGGCAAAAGAATGGTACAAGTTTTCAACTAAGTGATCCATTAAAAACTGGAAAACATTCAGGGAAACTAAGAAATGTTACTGAAGCCATGTGCAGTCGGGACCACATAAAAAAAGGGATGAAGATTTGTGATGGGTGTAGCATGGGCGCACCACATATTTCATGAAAAAACACAAAAAATAGCTTAAAATTCGACATCATAACCGACCTCCCCCCCTACGAGGCCTCGGGGCCCCCCAAGACATATTCGTGGGTGCGTCACTGGGTGTAGGCTAAAGTATATGAAGACTTAACAAAATGCTTTTTATACCGTACTAGATGAATTTATTTCAGCGCCATCTACTCCTCATTGTTGCGAAGCTTGCCAGTTGCCACTCTATATGGGTCATATACTCATTGATATTACAAAAATCATTTTTTATTCAATATTCAAATTATTTTAGACAAATGAAGTAAATGTGAGTTTTTTGCACCCAAACGGGTCAGCCCCCTCTTTTCATTACCCTAAACCTAAATCAGATATTTTAATTATTAAATAAAATTATTTTAAGAAAAGTTTAACCCACTACCGCTACAGGTTAGACCTACAAATTTTGGAAATAAAAATAATTTAAAAAATATTTAATTTACTTGAAATTTTGAGAGGCGTGCTTATTACTTTTAAAATATTATTTTTTCCTATATTATAGCATTTATCATTGACTCTTATATGTTTTGCTTGAAAAAGCTACCATTTTTTACATGTTTGAATATTGTTTTATTTTTTCATATGGAACCCATCATTTCTCCATCTTGAAATTTGGTGAGTGTCTTAGTAAAACATTGAAAAAAAATTATATATTTTTCTGAAAAAATTTAAAAATAGTATTTTTACAAAAAAATCAATTTTTTTTTATACTTTTTTAAATTTTTAAAAAAATATATTTATTTTTAAAATGTGTCATTCTAGACATCATTTAAAAGATCTTTGAAAGACCTTTTAAACAAGGTATCGCTCATATAGAGAGGTCCTTCTTTTTCTATACTTATGTAAGAGCAAAATTTGGTAATTTTATAATTTACAAAAATTAATAACAAACTACTGGACCAAAAATTTTAAAAATGTAGATTTTTCATCTGCTCTATGAATAAAATAAGTGTATCAAAAATTATCAAAATCGGAGAGGGTGTCTGCCAAACCGGTGGTTGATTTCATATGAAATGACCCCATTCAGTCACTCCCTAACCCTCCTTTAAACCTCCTTTATGTTGGTTTGTTCCATCGTAATGGAAAAGGATCCATTACTTTCCATTCTGAGGATAAAAAGTAAGTTAAACATCCCTAAAATGGGGGATGAAAGTTCAGTCATGCCCTAACCGTCCTTTAAACCCCCTTTATGTTGGTGTTAAAACTGAGGTTAAAACTTCATTTCAAAGTTTATTGTTCAATATTTGCTAAATCCAATAACTAAAAAGGGGTGGGTACAATAAAAGTTGTGTTCGTTTACTCAATTACCTCTCTAAGATCACCCTAGCACCACCCTTTCCCCCTGGGTGAAATGGCATGAAGCTAATATTAAAATGTGTATATAGAAGTTACTAGGGTTAATTATCTATAGGTGCGAATTTTAATTTCAACCCCTCAACCTTCCAGGGGACTTATTATACTAAGTGATTGGAAATAGTTTTTGCAGTTCTAGTTAGATTTACCAATTATAAATATAAAATATTGTATATAAGAACTAAACTTCATAAAGTTTTAAAAAAGTTTAAACCAAAATACCTTAACTATTAATTTTCATTACTTATTGATAAAATCTTGTAAATGTTCCAGTTGCTAAAGTATGTATGAGTTTGGTGGTTTTCCAGCCTGTTTTGTCCAAATGCTCATCAAAGTTTTGTCAATACATGTTTTTGTCTTCCCTAAATTCAGTAGATTACTTTTTATTATTTATGTCTCATATATCAGGAAACTGTGCCGGAAACCCTAAAAGCATAAAATAGTAGATTTTTATATAACTATTTTGATTGGTACTTTTGTACATAACAAAAAGAGAAAAATGAACATAGTTCTTATAACATTGCGGTAAGTATAATTTAAAATAAGTAAGAATAAAATTAGTCATATTATGTAAGTTAATACATCATTAGGCAAAAACCTAAAAGCAAATTTTGTTTCCTACTTTTGAATGCGTATATATAATAAAAGGGATGAAAATATTCCAAGTAAGAACCTTTACATTGAAGCCATCAAAATAATAATTAGTCTTTGTGAAACATAATATGGGAATACATAAACTACCACAGTGATTGAAGAAAAGCTTTGTTCTCTGGAATACATCCAAACATTTGGTCAAGCCACTGTTAAAATATTAGCATCTACAATTTCTAGCAGTTTGGGATGTACTCTACATTTCTTGAAAATAGGTACCCTATTTTCTATCTCTTGAAATAAGTGCAGTAGACCTTTTTGGAAATTTATAGAAACACCCTGTACATCTCAACTAAACTCAACTCAACTTTATTGCCATAAATCATATAAAAATACAAACAGCAACATCAAACTTAAAATAGGTATTTAAGTAAAAAAACTTAATAAATATAAAAGTGAGGGGGTGGTTTTGTGCACGTGACTTTGAATGCAAACAAGGCTTTTTGTACTTCGTGCAAACTTTATTCAAAAATTCTTGACAAAGCGCTTTCGGTCTATACGACCATCATCTGTAAGAGAACAAAACATGTTATTAAAATTAAGTCAAAACGGAATATTATGGTATAACTTACAGCTAGTTAAAATCTTAAAATCTGGTTCTTCAGTCTATGGTTGGACATCACAGGACAGCACAATTTAAAAAAACTTACAAACTACTTAAAATATTTAAAAAAATTTCAGGTTCATTTTACAGTTATAGTACTATTATTCTTTATTTAAAATTGACTAGTAAAATAATGACTTTTTGTTTATTGCGTCGTAATTCTTTTCGAGGTTATAGTATTGTTTATCATGACGTATGTAGCTTTCGATGAAGATATTTTAAAAAAGGCTTTCATTGAAGGGGTTTTTTAAATTCTGGTGAAGGATTACTTAAGTATGTTTTATGTTGGAATATAATGCATAAGGATATTTTAGAGTGTTGGGTGTGTTTAAAACTCGAATGGTGTGATATGGAATTTTGTGTGTCTGTGTGAATGAGTATTAGTGAGAGAGTGATTTTTTATATGGATGTTAGTCTCAGTCTCACCTGGCTGTTATTTGACTCTAGAGTGTTCCTGTAAGGTGGGGGTTCTGGGTCTATCAGTCTTCTGTGGAGAGGGATTAAGCTTCTTCTGAGGGTTGCCTGCTTGTTTAGACAATTATTTGGGTTTTTATTTAGTTCACTGCTTATTTCGACATCTTCGGTGAAATCTAATCTTGAGAAGTTTTTACGTGTGATGTGGTGAAGGATTTTTGAGTTGGTTTTTGGGCTGAAAGAGTGTTTGGTAGTGTGAATGTTATTGCCAAAGGCTGATTTGTTTGGAGTTTTTATGTGCTCTTTAATGCGAATTTCTAAGTTCCTGCTGGTCCTGTAAAAGGATTCAGCTTTGCATGTGCCACATTCTAGTCGGTAGATTCCACTTTTCTTCAGTTTTTCTTTTTTATCCTTGGTGTTAGACAATAATTTTCCAAGATTTTTAAAGGCACTGATGATGGTCGTATAGACCGAATGCGCTTGGCCATGAATTTTTGAATAAATTTTGCACAAGGTGCAAAAAGCCTTGTTTGCATTAATAAATATAGTTACATAAATACACTTTTAAGATTTTATAAGTTTCTTTGGATTAATTCTCTTGAAAATTAAAACTATAGTAGCACTTTTTTAGAAGAAAAGCTGTAACTGCTGCTTTAAACTTTTCTAAATTTTCAATTTGCTTGATTGCATTTGGAAGTATTTCAAAAGCTTTTATTGCACTATAGTGAGGTGATTGTTCAAAAAACGATGATTTATGTACTGGCAGAACAAGTTCTTGCTTATTTCTGGTAATTATTTGTAGTTCTTCAGAGTAAAGATCTTGATATGTCCGAAAGTTTTCTCACACTCACACAGAACACTTAAGTTTACTCGATGAATACTTGGTATAACTTTAAACACCTATTCTGAGCTCAAACATTTAAAAAAACTTAATATTACAATTAGACTTTTTTAGAACTAACCATGGATGTTCAAAACAGCTAATTAACATAAAAAATGCAACAAACATAAGAATAATAAAACAAAAGGCAAAAAAGCACTACTTTATTCTCACTTTCTCAAAGGCAACAAACTAATAATAAACTAAAAGGAATATTAAATTTATACACTTATTCTATGACTGAAGTTTCTTCATTGGGGAAAATATGAAAAATATGAAGGTTTTTCATAAAGTATAAAGGTGTTGAGAGCCTTGAAATTCATATGTCTTAAGCACCATTACTACATAGGTGGAAAAAAGATAGATACTTACGAAACGAGCCAACAAGCTTAAATTATGTCCATTGCATTTCTAAATAAATCAGCCCTTACTTATACTAGATGACACAAACTATTAATTAAAATTCCTCCTTTTATATATTTATAGCATTTTGTCATGTTTTCGCTTCCTTTAGTATGATTTTAGGCAAAAAAATTAAAGTTTTTATTTGCTTACATTATGGCTATAAAATTTATAGCAAAGTTTTTTTTGTCAATTTCACCCTTTATTAATACTATTGTAACAGGGGCCTGTGTGTGACAGTGGTTCTGTCACCTCAAGTGGCCAAGGCTTAAATGTTGTAAGCTACCAACTTAGGCTACAACTTATATAAATTATGAAAAGATTAAATGTTACTATATGTTATTAAATTTACACGATCTCGAAAGGGAATTTGACGGTTCTTGGAGGAAAAGTATGCTATAAACGTTTTTCTCAAATGTATAACTAATGTAGGATAATCATACATACCTTTTGAATTTTCTTCTTGCAGCTTCACACTTTCACTTTTTATATTTATTAGTTGCATATCGACTTTTTACTACTATTAAACTTTTGTATTCAAATATTTACACTTCTTAAACTTTTAGGTTTTATACACCTTTTATATATTTGTTGTAAATATATATATTTATCAACATCTTAAACGTTGATTGAATGAGTAAAACTATTCAATCAACTGTTTAATTTACTTAATATTACTGTTTAGATTTGGGATATGTTATTAATTAAAAATGCCGATTTTAGGGCAACGAATGGTTTCTATTTTGTTGTTAAAATAAACCATAAAACAGTTAAACCTAGTTAAACACATTATTTCAAAACACTGGAAACAGTAATAATTAATGACTTTAAAACCAATAAACTCCAAAACAAAAGACTAAAATAATTATGAATAATAAAGATAACAGTTTTATACAATGTTAAAATAATTGATAAATTTCCCCAGTTGAAATAAAACCCCCCTTAAGAAGTGTGAATGAAAGCGTAACGTACCAGGCAAAGGCAAACTAAAGAGTGACGTCTCTGACGACTCTCGAAAGTTTCCCGTCTCAGTTAAAGCGACCCTGCGCTTGAAGGGACAAATATCTTGGCGTTGATTGGCTAGAATTCTACTGCCTTTCGCCTTGGCGAGAAAGAGATAGACTGCGCTTTAAGCGCTCCACTAAGAGAAATACCAATGCAAGCTAGACTTAAAAACCCGTTAGAAAGTAAAATTACACAGTGTGTTTTTTTTTAATTGAAAATAATTTAGCTAATTTGTTTCCAGTTACAAAATATGAATTATTTTGATGTTAGTGGCTCAAAGGACATATTAGCCGAATACAACTTTTATTAAAATACAGCGAACCTGAAAATATGCCTTAAAACAAGTCGCCGAGTTGCCATAAAATTTACTTAATCTTAACCTATTCTTGCATATAATTAATGCCTGTTGATGTCAAAACAATATTTAATTAAAAATCTTTAAAAACTTCTAAATGGCAAAAATACCATTTATGCTCAAATCCCGTTTTGTTACATTACTCCCACCTGATTAAGTATAAACATTTTTTTTTTAAACGCAATTTAAAATAAAATGGTTTATAACAACAAGCATTAAGTAGTGCAGACAACACAAATCTAAACTAAAACTATAACGCTCTTCGTTTCCATTTTTCTTCTGTGGATGGTGGTCAACAAATATTCTGGCTGGAAAAAACTTGAAGTTCCATTCTGGAACAAAACAGCAACATTGGATCAGGTACAACATCTTAGATCAGCTAGTCAGCAACAAACATGGTGAACGATCAGTAGACTCCAAACAGTACTGAAAGAATCAGAATATCAGTGCAGCTTAATAACAACGATAACTTTAACTAAATGAGGGCAAAATAAAATTGACAAATAAACCGAAAAATATATATAGAAATATATAATTTTAACACACATTGTTTGAAAACTACTACATTAAGGTATATATTATATACACGCTTATGCAGAAATATGTGGAGACAAAAAAAAATGATTTAAGTTAACGTAAATAAATTAAGGGAGTCTCCAAACCAAACCGTTTCCTCCATAGTGTTAAACAAACACTAGGTATGCAGCAAGAGCTGAGTTTCCACATTGGCCATCTTTGAAATGAAGGATGAAAAGCAGACTCTGTATTGAATTTGGAAAGAAGCACAGGTTTGCACAGCGACGGTAAGAAGACGTCGATTGTAGTGATGGTGGCTGCTTGGCAGATCTAATGACTTTAATGGTGGAATGGCTGCTTGGTTGATTAAACTGTTTGTGGAAGAAATTTGTTGGGTGGTTGACAACACTTTGCAATAGCTGACCTAAAACAAAATAATTTTAATACAGGAAAACAATGTTTTTAATAACAACAAACCAACCTTATGTAAAACAAAATTAATTGTTTAAAAAAAATATATTATTTAAATAAAAAAAATTGATAATTTTTGATTTTATGATTATATCTTATAAATAGGTTTTAGGTGAACTAAACCTAGTTAGACGGCAAAGAACCTACAAAAGGTTGTCTAACCGAAACAAACGTGTTTGCATAAAAAAAAATAATTTTAAAACAAATATAAAAGCAAGAAGTTACAAACACTAACTGAAATATTAAAATTGATTATTTTAAAACTTTAAAATATATTTATACCGAACAAAATACGTTTACTTGACCATAATTTATAAAAAAAATTCAATTATTTTAAGACAAAATTAATTTACAATAACCAAAAAAAAAACGTTTAGTTGACAATATTTGAAAAAATTTAAGTTGGTTTATTGCTTTCAGTGTAATAAAAAAAACAACCCTACCAGGTTAACACAATAAACTTTAAAACAAACATGGAATACTCTATCGAAGCAAAAACAAATCATATAAAAATAACTCATGCGATAGAAGGAATAACTGAAAATAAATACAAGTTAGCAAAAACAAACACAAAATGATACAAAAACTGAGTTTTTATCATAGTTAAGATTTTAATGATACAAAAAATTTTAAATTTTATAAAAAAAAATCAAATAGAACAGATAGAATAATCTCAAATGAAAAAAATCCACATAGATTTTTTTTTAAGTAGAACAAATCCAAATATAATATTTTTTATTAGAACAAATCAAATACAATGATTCAATATAGAACCAATCAATAAAAAAAAATTCATGAACAAACGAAAATAGAACAAATCCAGCCACATTTTCAAAATCACTTAGAATAAAGCTCCTCCTAGAACTTTTCACATTTTTTTCCGAAATTTCCTTATAAATTTTTTCCCTGAAACATTACCTGTTTCAATTTAAACTTTCTTTTCCATAGATCTTGCTAAATAATTTTTCTTTAAACATGAAAAATATTTTTCCTTTCAGATTGATTATCGGTGTGACTTTAGTATGTTTGAAAAAGTTGGGTTTTTCATTTTCTAATTAAAATTTTTTTACAAAATATTATTTTTTCTATGTTTTTGGAGATTATTGTGACAGCCCTGTATCTCCTTAACTTGTAATTTTATCAAAAAATACCACATTTTTGAATAACAATTAGCCGGGTATTCAGCTGGCTATGACAGATTTTCTTTTTTTTGTAAGACACTTTTCCCCCCACTCTAACTTTAAACATCCTATATCTTAAAAGATGTGTGTTGACACCCATGTTATATAAACTTTTTTCTCGTAAATAACCTCCTCTATCACCCGCTGCACTATGGCCCTTAAGTTATGGGACATTCTGTATAATTTAAATCGCGTGTTTTAGCTTATTCTGGGGGGGGGGGTTTATCAGATTAGTACTTAATTATAGGTTAGAGACTCCTTTTGTAATTTTATAAAAATTTTGGTGAAACAAAATTATCTTCAATATTTTGTGATTTTTTTTGCCGTAAATACTGTAAATCATGTGTTTTGGTTTATTCTGCTAGACTATCAGGGGGGTTTGGGGTAAGGACACTCATTGTAAAGGTAAGCTTTATAGGAAACGATTTTCTATTTTTTGTTTAATATTTTTGACATGTTTTCCTCGGTTTCACATTGGCAGCACAGTTTTATTTTAAAGATGTTGTTTTACACAGTACAAAGGTGTCTAAACTATACAGGGTGTTTTAAAATTCAATAACATAATTTTAATCTTAATTTCCTTGAGTGATTTCAAGACAAAAAGTTTGTACATAGGTCCACAAACGCTTAGTTTTCAAGATACAGAGTGTTCAAATTTTGTTTTTTATAGCTCTTACAGTTTTTAAGATATTTAGCTCAAATTTGGCACGTATATTTACTTATAGGTACTACAATATTAGGCATGCCAAATAAGTTTTAATTAATTTTATTTTGATATACTTGTGATGCCATACTGGCACATTTTTATTTTATAATAGCTGCCTTTGGTGAAACAGCAACTTTCTCTAAAACAGTTAAAGATGCAAAAAAATTGCACAAAACAAAAAAGTTTGCAAATAAAACAAGGATTTTATTTCTTGTCTTAACTACCTAGTTCTGCCTACCAGTGGCTTACAAGGAAAAAAAATCTGGGGAAAAGGCGACATGAGCCCTGAAAAGTATCACTCTGTAGATTTTTACTATTTTTTGGCATGTCTGATAGTGTAGTGTCTATAGCTTAATACACATACCAAATTTAAAATATCTCAAAAACTGCAAGAAACTATAAACAAGAAAATATATAAAAAACTAAACTTTAACACCCTGTATCTCAAAAATAAGGTGTTTGAGGACCTATGTTTATATGTATTTGCACAATATGAAAATTTTGTCTTGTACTGAATTTTGAAACACCCTATATATATTTATGTTTTTAAAAATAAAAAGTTATGCTTCAAACTATCTTGAAACTTTGTTATTATTAAATAGATCTTTAGACTGTGATTTAACCACATTTTTAAAATAAGAACGAGCCAGCAACCAATTCGAACCGAGGAAAACATTTTAAAAATAATAACCAAATAATATAAATTCATTGTCAGGCTTCGCTATCTATAAAGCTTGCTTTACGATGAGTGACCTTTGGGGACCAGATTATTTTTAAATTATATCTTTGACACACTTTTTTGATTTTATAGTAACTTTTTACTACAAACATCAGTGGCGCACCCAGAAATGTCTTGGAGGGGGCCCGAGGCCTCTGGGGGGGGCCCAAAGCCTCATGATGTCATATTTTAGGCAATTTTTTGTGTTTAGGCTAGCCCCCCACTGGGTGCGCCCATGTAAATAAACATCATGAAATACCCGAGGGGTGAACAGCTCTCACAATCGGTGTACACATTTCTCACAATCTTACCACAATCCCTCACAATCTTTACACAATCTTAGCAAAAGATTGTGGATTTTCACATTTTTGGGTTAGCTGTTCACCCCTCGGAAATACCTAACACTGTTTGTCTGACTGTACAATTCATGTTACTGGCCAGCAAGCTAGCTTCCCGGGGGCAGAAAGAGTTATATTTTATTTGCACAACACAAAATAAAAAGTGCACTCTGTTACACAAAATGATACATACCTGTCTTTTTTTAAAATTTAATCACTGCAAAAACTGAATCACTGTCAAGGTTAACTCTGTTTTATGATCTGCATAAGGAACTTCTACATTACTTTTACAGCCTTTAATGAGATAATTAGCCAAACACAACGTATTTCTTATAAAAGTTTAAGAAAAAACAGTTATATCAAAATAAATAAATATAACCCCATAAATTTGACTTCTCGTATACTTTCTTACTAAAATAATCCCATGACTGTTTTAGGCTCATTGCGCCCGCCCCACTACATTGAATTAAAAAGAGAGAGTAAATAGCTGGATGTTAATGTGTGAGTTTCGTAAATAAAACGAATCAAGCACTGTTCAGTCACTGATGTCATGGTTGTTTTAGATTATTATGCGCCCTTACTAGTACATTACTTTAAAAAAAGACAGTAAATAATCGGATGATAATGTGTGACTTCAGTCAATGAAACTATCAGTACGTTCGAGAATCATATTTTGTGTCGATTTTGTATCGGGGTGCTCGTGACGTCATCGGGGTGGTGGCCTACGTCCAAGTCAGCGCCTTATTGGGTGCCACTCTAGGAAATCGAGGAGCCTAGAGTCTCCTATTGCCAGTACGACTAGCCTTTAGACAGTCGAGAAAGGGGTGGGTTCGTAATAATAACAAGTCGTCGTAGATTTAAACCAATGTATTCTAGTTTAATTCCAAAACCAAATAACTTACGGAGGAGTGCAGGTGTGTTAGTTAATAATAAAGTTTAGCAAACAGTTAAGCAAAGTAAAAGCGTGCAAAGCAGAGTAAAAAAATCATGCCAAAAAAATGCGGTTGAAGCAAAACTTAATTAATCGTGCGATAAACAAAAAGAAATATTTAAGCGGATTAATGCGGAAATAAACAAACGGTATCAGGCAAATTAATAGCATGGACAGCAGACTCTCATATTAAAAACGCATCGGAAAAACCTGTGTAATTGTTTATGTCAAAACAATGGACAACCTGTATAATCAGATTGTAGAGTGGCGGGCTAAACGGTTAACTTGTAAGTCTTTACTGTTGTAACGTAATACGGGTATTACACGGTCTGTATAAAAGTGGCCGATACAGTTGCAGTGTCGGACAGTAAAGGTGTGGCCGTTACTGTTGTGGTGTAATAACGGGCGTTGCACGGACTGTATAGGAGTGGCCGATACAGTTGCAGTGTAGGACAGTAAAGGTGTGGCCGTTACTGTTGTAATGTAATAACGGGCATTACACGGACTGTATAGGAGTGGCCGATGTAGTTGTAGAGTCGGACTGTAAAGGTGTGGCCGTTACTGTTGTGGTATAATAACGGGCGTTACACGGACTGTATAGGAGTGGCCGATACAGTTGTAGTGTCGGACAGTAAAGGTGTGGCCGTTACTGTTGTGGTGTAATAACGGGCGTTACACGGACTGTATAGGAGTGGCCAATACAGTTGTAGTGTCGGACAGTAAAGGTGTGGCCGTTACTGTTGTGGTGTAATAACGGGCGTTACACGGACTGTATAGGAGTGGCCGATACAAATGCAGTTTCGGACAGTAAAGGTGTGGCCGTTACTGTTGTGAAGTAATAACGGGTGTTACGCGTACTGTATAGGAATGTCGATACAATAGTAGTGTAATAAAACCCCCTGTATATCAACCGTTGATATTACCTGAGTCAGCTGTCCTACCTATAATAATACGGCTTACCACGCTATGCTAATACGGCGGTTGCGGATTTCGACGCTCACTGGTCGACTGGCGGGCAGGTTCTCGGGGCTGCGCTGCGTTGCACGGCGAAGTACTTGCGACGGGGCTGGGCTGGTACTCGAAGCAGGCTCGCTTCGATCTGTGCTGCTGGCCGGCTGGACTCGTTCTACCTTTTCCTGCTTTGTGCGCGCCTATTTATAGTCGTGATGACGTCAATGTCAACCATGAGAAGCGGTGTTTTACGTCGCGCATACTTGCTCACAGCGACGGCTGGGTTGGCGGTTTGGTATCTTACGCGGTCATACCGGTCTGGCAGGGGCGCGAGTATAATAATATATTTTTACGCGGTAGTTTATTTATGAATTATACACACCTGGGCTACTAAAACCTTAGTATTTAAGTGACTTCGTCACACACCCCCCTTACTTCACTAGAAAATGCAATAATTCTTTGGGAATTGTATATTTAAATACCGAATAATCTAAATAAACTTAAAAATATCCTGGAAAAAGGAAAAAAAATTAATAATAAAGAAAACACCAAAAAAAACTTAAATAATAAAGAAAACGTCAGTTTCCTAGAGCGTCTGGGCATCCACAGCTGCTACATACTGCTCTGGGGTGTACGCAGACCTGGGTGGCGGTGGAAATCATAAGGGTCCTCTTCGAAATTGTGTTAATTTCGGAGGACGGGTTATGGTTTCTTTTATTTCTCGGGCAGGCGGTGTGTTGGCAGGGACATTCTCTTGACAAAAATGCTAATCTTCCGCAATGGAAGCAGAAAATAACCCTTGGTCCCAAACATTCCGTCCGGTGATGTCCTATACGACCGCACCGCCAACATAGATCTTCACTTAGAAAGCGTTCAACTCTAATCGGCGGTAGACGTAAAGTCGGTAAGTTTTGATCTTCAAACGGATCCAAGCCAAAACTCCATGGTTTTTCAGAACCGACCTCAGATGCGATCGTTAAAATTTCATGTTTTGGTTCGGATAAAACAACGGAAGGTGTATTGGTCGGTTTTTCAGTTCGGCAACATTCCCGACTTAACACTCCTAACCTCCCACATTTAGAACAGAATTTGCGGTGGACACCATCACAGGCATTTCTCCAGTGTCCCGTTTGACCACAATGCCAACACATATTCGGTGCTATCGGAATGTATATTGCAATTTTCATTGCACGCTTGGGGCATCCAATTGCAGGTTTGCACAGCGACGGTAAGAAGACGTCGATGGTAGTGATGATGGCTGCTTGGCAGATCTATTGACTTTAATGGTGGAATGGCTGCTTGGTTGATTAAACTGTTTGTGGAAAAAATTTGTTGGTTGGTTGACAGCACTTTGCAATAGCTGACCTAAAAACAAAATAATTTTAATACAAGAAAAACAATGTTTTCAATAACAATAAACCAACCTTATGTAAAACAAAATTATTTGTCTAAAAAAATAGTATTTAGTTTAGTTGACAATATTTGACAAGAAAAAAGATTTAAAAATTTAAGTTGGTTTATTGTTCTCAGTGTAATAAAAAAACACAACCCTACCAGGTTTACAGAATAAACTTTAAAACAAACATGGAATACTCTATCGAAACAAAACAAAGCATATAAAAATAACTCATGTAATCGAAAGAACAACTGAAAAAAAAATACAAATTACCAAAACAAAAAGAAAATGATACAAAAACTGAAATACAAGTTTTTATCATAGTTAAAATTTTAATGATACAAAAATTTTAAATTTTATAAATAACATCAAATAGATCAATTTTAATAAAATAATCTCACATGAAACAAATCCACATAGATTTTTTTTAAATAGAACAAATTCAAATATAATATTTTTTACTAGAACAAATCAAAACATATTGATTAAATAAAGAACAAATCAAAATAATTCAATATAGAACAAATCAATAAAAAAAAATTATGAACAAATATAAATAGAGCAAATTAAAGTGTTATAATACAATATAAAAGAAATCAAAATATATTAATTCTTTATAGAAGAAATAGAATACATCCAGCCAGATGTATATACATATTTCCAAAATTACTTAGAATAAAGCTCCTCCTAGAATTTTTACAGTTTTTCCTAATTTTCTTTAAAATTTCTCTCCTAAAACATTATCTTTTCCAATTTAAACTTTTCCTTCTTAGATCTTTTTCCACTAAATTTCGCTTTCAGTAAAAAAAAGTAACATTTTTCGATTTTAGATTGATTTTCTGTGTGACTTTAGTATGTCAATTCAATACAGAACAAATCAATAAAAAAAATTTATGAACAAATATAAATAGAGCAAATTAAAGTGTTATAATACAATATAAAAGAAATCAAAATATATTAATTCATTATAGAAGAAATAGAACACATCCAGCCAGATGTATATACATATTTCCAAAATTACTTAGAATAAAGCTCCTCCTAGAATTTTTACAGTTTTTCCTAATTTTCTTTAAAATTTCTCTCCTAAAACATTATCTTTTCCAATTTAAACTTTTCCTTCTTAGATCTTTTTCCACTAAATTTCGCTTTCAGTAAAAAAAGTAACATTTTTCGATTTTAGATTGATTTTCTGTGTGACTTTAGTATGTCTAAAAATGATAAGTTGGGTTTTTCATTTTCTAATTAATTTCCATTTCATTTTATTTTACTTTCCAATAATTGTAACCTGGTTCTACACAATTTTGAAAAACTAAGAACAGCAGCAAAACAAAGCAGGTTTAATATTAATGTCATTGTTTGAAAATTAGACATCTTTGCTTTAAAATATTTGACTTAATGTAAGCAAATGTTTTTAAACTTGACCAATTTAGGTTTTTATCGAATTTCATGCACACATAGGGGCGATAGATGATTTTAAAGTGCATGAGTCAAAACAAAAAAAATAAAATAATCTTAGTTGATAATAAAATTTTAAATAAAATTATGTCTTATTATATTCCAATTGAAACGAATGACAAAAAAAATTAAACAAAAATGACAGTTGACGGTTGCTTCAATCGACTCTTTTTGGTGTTATGAAAAGAAAAAACTCTCTGGGGTGATTAAGTCATTTCTTATTTTTCCAAAACTACTAAATAAGAACTAGAGTCCAAGCAGGCAAGAGCTTACTTCGAAAATATAAAAAAAAAATAAAATAAAAAAATGCTTTAAAATATTTTAGGTATAACATACTTTTTTTTCAATTTAATAAGTTGACAAAAAAAAACAAAAGGTATCTTAAATGATAAGGTTCTTTAGACAACGCAGGACTTAAAATGAGCAAATATTTAAAAAAAAATAATAATAAAAACAATAATAAATGAAATAATGCTTGCTAATATACGAAAAATAAACACTGATCTTAGAAAGACTAAGTTTTACGCTAAGTTTTCCTTAAACGATCAACTAGTGATTTAATGATTTGATTATTTACGCAAAAAGTATACATAAATTACTTTTTGTTTATCATTAATAGAGGAAATTATGTATAGGCTTTAGTTAATAACAAAATTACTTAAAGATGATAATAGAAATAAAAATAGTACAAAAATAATAATTTAGGTGTTCTTGATTAGTGCTATGCCTGTGCACTAGCATATCAAGATTCAAGATTCAAGATTCATTTATTTTATAAAAAAGCATTACATTCAAATTACAATTTCCATTTGAACAGATTCCCTAAGTCACAAGTGACTTGTCGGGATCATTTTAATAATGACGTTATAGAGAATATTTTTATTTTATCGATTAACTAGGACAGCAAACAGAAAGGAACAAACTAACAAAAAAAAACAAAACATTTTTAGAAAAAGACAACACATTTTTGTGATTTGTCATAGTTACCAAAAGAAAAGTTTTACAAAAACAATTGTACTCATAGAGTAAAAGAGTGGAGAATGTTTTTTGTTTGTTTAAAATAGTGTAGATTTTAAAAAATATCAAAATAAAAAAAAATTATCAAAATTTATCCTTAAAATGGAATTTGCTTGGCTTAAATGGTACAGACTGTACTTAGAGTTCATATAGTCGAATATTTTCCATATAGGAGAAAAACATAAAAAATTAAATATTGTTTTATTGATAAACAATACAAAAATTCAAAAATAGTTTTACACAATCAAATGTTATTAATTTGGATAATATTGATTTTATCGAGTTATAATATAATGAGAAGAGAAAAAAAAAAATAGAAAAATGTATCTTAGCAATGTTAAGATTGCTATGATAATCCAATTGGATTCGAGAATGACTTCAAAATGGAAAAAAAATATATATATGTACACAAATCGAAAAATTTTAACCGTTGATGACGTAGTTTTTATTCGGTTTATGGGATCTTAGAAAAGCACTGATTAAGAGCAAGTGATCCCCATTTAAAAAAAAAAAACAAAGCTTTTTGAAATAATGATATCCAAAATATACTATATATAATCGATTTTACGTTAATACTTTAACCATTACGTTACGTTGATTTACTATAACACACATATCCATCACAAAAGAACAAAACCAAAAGGCATGTGTGGATTTTAACAAAAAATAAAATGATATTTTGTTTTTTTTTTAATATTACAAAAATAAAAAAAAAACAATTAAAAGTTTACAAAATATCTAAAATGTTCTGGTCACTAGAAAAAAAAATGACTTTACCAAAATAATAAAAAGTTAAATATTACACTTTTTCCGTGTAACACAAAAAACAAGATTAAAATTACATATCTGACATATTATTGATGCAGATATTATCTGAAAAGACCCATTTTACTTCTACCAAAGCAAAGTACAAAAGAGATTAAAGAATTGGTTTTCACGTATAATAATAGGTTACAAAAGCTCTGTATACCTCAGGATAGAACTGTGGCATAACGCGATAGAGACACTGTCTCTAAGTCCAGCGATTGTTATGCCAACTACCAATCTCCACAGCTAATTAGCTATTTTTTTATATAATTTGTGCTTATGCACTTAGTTTTTATGGTAATTAGTTTGACGGGTAACATTTTACAGAAAAAAAAAACAGTTGTTTGCTGTACACTAAAAATTTTTTTATACAAAGATTTTATTTACTTGATTTTAAATATACTCTTCCATTAAGATGTTTTTGATTTAACTCATTCAAATGAGACTTTTTCGTTAGTCTATAGGTGTTATCACTGCTAAAGCCAAAGACAGTGGTTTTATTTATAAAATGTCAAGACAAAAGAAAATATATAAATTTTATAATGTAAATATTACCAAATGACATAAAGACTAGCTTAAATGGCTTATCAACCCTATAAAGTAAAAAGAGTAAAAATTTGATCATAAAATTTTATAATGAAAGAAAACACTTTTTTATTCTGCTGTTCTTGTCTGTTTTTCCAATCTCTGATTATTTCTTAATGTTAATATCTTTTTTTTTTTAATATCCCTGATAAAAATATAACGGTTTTCATTTGACTCTAATCTACTCTTTATGGTTGTATCTTCTAGGTTTTTCCTATTCCTATACCATTAAACACTAAATTTCTAAAAATCCTAACTTTTAGTTACTATCTCAAATATTATCTAATTAACCTATTTTTGAACCAAGTCAGAAAAATTGTCCCAATGTCTACCATAAAATCTGTTTTAAAATAATATCCCATCATCACTTCAACACAGGTTCCAAAAACGTATAGTGACTCTTGTATACCAAATCTAAATCATGTTTCGTCACAATAAAAAGAATAGGTAGATCTACCATTTTTTATATTGAAAATTGTATTGTGAAATATAAAATTTATTCAACGACAACGCTTTTGTCTCCCTAATTAGAAAACATAAGACACTGTGAGCTCAGCATTTCCGGTTACTGGCCAGATTCCTGAAATTAGAAGATCACAAAGAGACTACTCCAAGTCTTCTTGTTAAATAAATTTTCCGGTCTATTGTTTACCCAGTATAACTCAAAAATGAGTTCCCGACATGACGAAATAGAAAATTACCTAGGTCTCTTATTGGAATCTACTAGGTGTGACGTCACTGTCTTCATTAACCTACCCTGATATAACTTTTTATTCGTTTCATAGGTAAAGTTTTACCTCTACCTTGAATAGTTTTTCCCAAATTTAAATTCCCATTTTTACAAAATTATTTTATTTGAAAGAAACCAAAGAAGAAGAAGAAATCCAACTGACTATACCGTAACCCTATTTTTCAAAATTGAGTTACGATATTAGGAGATACGACAACAAACAAAACAAATATAGACCAATAGAAAACTTTAATTATAGGTATACTATTGAAACACCCCCTCGAGTGGAGAAGAAAAATTCCCTAATTTACTCCTCAGCCTTCTTCTCAATGACTGGGGAGTTTAAAATCCAGCTAAAACCCTCATTCCATAAAAAACATTTTATAAAATAATCTATACTATAATGATACAAACAGCGAAAAAATTAATTCACCCTCGTCTTACAAAAAAACAACAAAAGAAAAAGAAAACGCGACGATTCCACTTGGCGAATTATTATTGGTCTATTGTTTTATAACATTCCTTATACATCAAAAGATGCATATAACAAACACAGATCCATTTTGCCATACCATATAGCCATATCAAAGTTACGTTAAAAGAAAATTCTAGGTCGCTTTAATTCAAAAATACTTCCCTCTCACATATTTACTCAACAGATAATAATAGACTTTTGTCATTTATAAAAATATCTCAAAAATTACTAAACAATTTTAGAACAAATAGTTTTTAAAAACTCTCAACTTGATGTGTTAGTCATTTACAACTCAATACAAAACTATACAATTCCTGAAAATAAAATAAAAATAAAAATATTAATTAAGTAAAATTTTTGAGGAAAGTCGAATAATTGTAGACCTCTACAGTTGTTGAATGTCATGGTCTTCACCTATAAAAGAAAACGAAGTTATAACACTAATTTTATACATGGTTTTAGCAAATATAATAAAACTTTTTCTTTAAAACATCATTCAATGAATTTATTATGCTTTTGACATAGTGTTTAGACACTATTATTTTTCTTTTCATTAAAATCGGTCTCGTAGTTATTAAAAATTATAACATGTTTATAAAAAAATTTAAATGAGTGCTCATAAATTACGAGGATTAGATGATAATTAAAAACTTTTTAGGCGAATAAAACAATAAAACCTCTACAAATGCAAAATTTTAAGTTAAAATGCTAAGGCATTTAATTCATTTATGTTATATATGTCTATGTAATGATAGACAGGCTTGCTTTTGCAATGCAAGAGAAAAAATATCTTTAGTGTCAAAATTGCAAATATTGAAACAAAAAAAAAACTTAAAAACCCAAAACAAAGATTGTCCTTTTTGACATCGACGATCTAATCTGAAAACTCAAGAGAGAGATTGTCCCTTTTGACTTTCAGATTGATCCAGGATCTAGATTAATAATTTTTTTATAGGTTTTTCAATACGTGTGTGGCTTGAGCCATTACAAAAAAAATTAAACTTTTTGGCAAAGAATGGGTAGGGGATGAAATGTCAACTACCTCTAATTCAGAAAAATTAATTGTTTATTTAAACACCTACACTTTCCATTCCATTCCAATGTAAAGTGTCGAAATGGATGCAATAAGAAGATCAATGAGAATATCCAGAACTGATCATACAAGAAATGAGATCATAAAAGAAAGAATGGGAATCGAGGGAAGCATAACTGATGACATCACTAAAAGGCAACTACAGCAAAATGGTAATAACACATTATAAAACAGTCTTTAAAAAAAAAAGAAAGTAAGCTCTGATGATAATTGTATAAAAATTATATTTTATTTAAACAGGATAAGAAGATTACAGTAAGTTAGCAAAAAAACAAATGTACTTAATCTTTTGGTTACCAAGATATTTACGCACGCAAGTTATTATCTCTGTGTGCAAATAACTTAAAACTTTTGAGATTCAGTGCTATTTACATATGCTAAGAATATCCTGGATGTATGTATCTATCCAACATTTTCTTGGAACGCAAAGAAAAACAAAAGAATACTGTAAATGAAAGAAAATTCAAATTTTCTGTATACTAACACAATTCGCAGTCAAAACTGTGAAGTAGTTCGATTAACAGAGAAAACTTAACTGAAAAATTATAGAACTTTATGCATATAATAGCTTAGCTAAGAAGGCATTGTGTTATTAGCTCTTTTCAAAAAAAAAACATACAGTACGAAGTACGGAGTAGGGCTGGCAAATAGACCTTTTTTTTGGGCTATTTTTTATTAGCAGTTGATAAAGATTACTACTATGAAACATCTTATAGGTAAATTTATCGAAAAATTACATTAGCCAATTTTAAAATAACGAACGGTGCAGAATGCTATGAAAATAATGAAGGGTGCAGAAAGCTATGACAATAAACAAAAGTTTGACTTAACTGTCAATAACTCAAAATTTGAGAAATATCCTCAATTTCCTTTTAAATCTTAACATGGACAAAAAAAATACTAACCAACAGGTTTATGTTTTAATAGTTGTCTTAAACAAAAATGAAGGTTTAAAAGCTCAAATGACACGTTTAAGGTTGACAAAAATAGAAACAAAAGGTCTTAAGTACTTCATGGTATAATTTATAAAAATGAAATATAGTTTAAAAAAAAAATGATAGATAGAAATTTATGTAAGCTGTTTTCAGTAGCGTACTGTACACGCGGGTCTAATGTGTAACACTGTAAATACTCATTTTTTAATGTTTTACACGACGTGGTAGAAACTGATTGTTTTGCCAATATACTTATAGATTAACTTAGTAGCAAAATTTTAAGAAGAAGAATGATCTAGATCTTACGAAAATGTACTGGTCAACTGTAAAAAGTTTTTATAAAAAACTTTATATCATATAGATATCAAAATACCAATTTTTTTTAGTTTGTAAATATAAATCTTATATATTTTTTTTAATTTAACGCACAAAAATCGTCACATGTGATGTGGTTACGAGAATATTAGGAATTATGTACATAAGCCATTGTTGTCTAGAGTTAGCTGGACAACTCAAAAATAACCGACCGACCTTAATGAAATTTAAATCAAGGAACTGCATTTCTCACTATAGATCTTGTTTGAAAAATATAAATATAAACCTTAGTATTCCTAAATGAAAAGTCAAAAATTGGACCCCCGTAAGCTTTCAAGCTACCCACGGAAAGATATGAGAGAAACAAAACATTTTTTTAGCGAAAGTTTGTTTGATTTATAAATTCAATATCATAGTTCAGTTAATAGATACCGTAAAGTTAAATGTGAATAGATGCGTCAGACGCGGATCTACGGGAGGGTAAAAAAAAAGGTGAAATTTCCCCCCCAAATCTTAAAATATATTTGTTTTGGACACACATAATACAGTGGTCTGGATAATATGCAAAACAGTTCTATGCAATATTTATTATAATATTTCCTTCCCCAAATAAAGATAATAAAGATACGCCACTGTTATGCGTACGGACGAAAACATTTTTCGAAAAACGTGTGTTTGTATAAAAAAATTCTAAACCATTTCTTTGTGGACCTGAATGAATAGAAGAGCCCTTTTTTAGAATGTAGGTATAAAATATGGTGACCATGTGTTTTTAAATTACCAGTATATCTTTCTTTCATATAGACTCAAGTAGTCTGGAATACTTTTATAGCCTATAAATTGATTTATGGGCCAAGACGTTTTAACTTGGAAATAAAAGATCAAAATTTTAAAAAAATATTTAACGGTTTTTCTTCGTCGTGTGGGAGGTTTTCATTATGTATTTTTTTTTTAAATTAAATACAGTTCAATAAAAAAAATATGAAAAAAGTTTTACCATACTTAAATTGATTCAAGCAAATATACAGGGTATCTTTTTGCAACTGTATTTGCAATAATTTTCAAAAGTTGATTTAGTTTTTCAAAATAGTTTATTTGCTTGAAGCAATAGACTAAGTCGTTCAAATAATTTATGTCTCGTTTCCGTTCTACTAATCCTATCTAATGATTATTAACCAAAGGGTTTCTTTTGTTGTTTGATTTAAATTAATTTTATAATTAAGTTAGCTTATTGGTTATGTATAACCTAAATTTCCATATTTCCATATTGCGTTTTCTCTTTAACCAGTCTTTAATCAATAAATGGGAATTATGTTATATTTATTTTAATAAATATTATTTATGTTAAATAATATTATTTTTAAGATTATGTATAAAATTATTACTAACCGAAAATACGCGAGTTTTTATTTTTTTGGAAAAATATCAAATACCTTTATCCAATTTCAAAGGTCAAGTCAAATTTAGAAAAATACTCTGCCAATCTATGGGCACCTAAGCTCACACTAGGTACTATAGTTATAGTGTGAGCTAATATAATCAAAAACTGAAATATATTTTATTCAACTCCAGACTCAATTACCTTTCGTTTGATACCACACAAGCCATGTTTTGACTTAAACTCAAATTTTTAAATCTACCCCCCACCCTTTTGAAAAAAACTAAAATGTATTTTGTTTAACTCCAGACTCAATTACCTTTCGTTTGATATCACATACGCCATATTTTCACTTAAACTCTAATTCTTGACATCTACCCCCACCCTTTTTTTTTAAATAAACTAAAATTCATTTTGTTTAACTCCAGACTCAATTACCTTTCGCTTGATATCACACACGCCATATTTTCACATAAACTCTACTTTTTGGAATCTACCCCCACCCTTTTATTTGGCTTGCGTTCGGTGGATTTTGTTCATTTTTAAATGGGACCATCACGGCCCAAGACCCAACTTAGGTACCAAATTTCATTAAAATCGGACAAGCGGTTTTTGAGTTATGCGGGTTGGTCGTTACAGACAGACATACAGACAGACAGACATACAGACAGACAGACAGACAGACAGACAGACAGCAAAACAAAAAAGTTTCAAAATCATCTGAAACGCAAAGATATATAAAAATTTTTGAAATCGGAGCAACTTTTTTTTTCTCGACAAAATTAGGATCACCATAGCTCACACTACTTATAGTAGTAGTGTGAGCTAATAGATTGATTTATCATTATCTTTGGTTAAATTTTAGAAACAATTATTAGTACTTCTCTTATATAGTATGGAAAAGGAACTGCTAAGCAATCTTTTTAGGTTATCTGGTGTTTTGGTGTAAACCTATATATTACATCAAACATGGTACTTTATTTAAATTGTTTATATTTTTAGTTATTTAAAATATGCTACTTAATTTGTATATCTTTTAATAAAAATCAATAATGTACCTATATAGTCATAAAGACATGGACATGACCTGTAAACTTGGTCTTTTTAATAAAAATTACAAGAAAATATCTTCTAGCTTCACTAACTAATCTAACGATTTCACTGTCACCAACTATAGTAACAACAAATTATCGTTGTAAAACAAGCAAAAACGGTTACGAAAAACCTTTACTGTGTTAGGACATTGATTTGTGGCTTTCTTTAGCCTTATGCAATGAAAAAAAAATGCTATGAGATTATGTTTTTTCCAAAAATTACTGTATGGCTTTACAAAATATTATTTCATTTAAGACATGGTCGATAGCACCAATACATTTGTTAAATCGAGCGTCTTTCTGTCAAACAAATGTATTGTAAACTGGATACCTTGGGAAAATAAAAGAGGTAGTGGAAGACCACAAATGAGATGGCGGACGATTTGAAGAAACATGCGGGAACTAGATGGATGAACACGGCGTCATACAGGAAAGAGTGTAAGATATTGAAGGAGGCCTATATCCAAAGATGGATCGAAGAAGGCTAAATAAATAGATAGATGGCACCATTCTTTTTAAAAGGTAATACGTTTTGATTTGATTAAAAATATTATGAGTACTGTTAAAATTACCAATGCAAAACTTGTTTAATTACCATGCGAATAAATACCTAACTCAAAAATTACTGTCAAAAAATTATGTTTTCTGTCTACTGTGTTCTGTGGTAACTTGTGAATGTCACACACATTATGCACAGAAAATGAGATCTTCACTCTTGCTATTAGACAATAAAACTAGTGGTAGTTTATAACAAATAATGTTTAATTACAATTTGCGCAATGTCAATCACTGCTCTAGGTGGCATTTTAGTGTAAAATACAGATGATAAAATAAAGGACTTTATAAATAAAAATTTTGACTCGATCTAAAATATGTACTGAGATAAACGCTTATGGGTAGTTCTCAATAGGTAATATAGTCCTTTCTTAAGTTTAGTTAACGTGTTTTGACTTTTAAGTTAATTTGTGGATAATTTATTTATCTTTTCAGTAAAGTTATTATTCAATACAATGACATACGAATAAAAAAATAGGATGAAACTCTCTCTAAATAATCTAAGTTGTGTTTTAATATGGTAGTAAACCGATATGGATGCCATTTTTATTTTTTCTACAAAAAGGTTTAGTTTTCTGTTAGGTTAACGTTTTGATTTTTGAAAATATGAAAAATAACGTACATTTTTCGCTAAAGGTGGTTATTTTATGGCTTTGTTTTAAAAAAAAAGGTCGAATTTTCTTAATATCCTTTCTTAGGATATAACTAGATTTTTTTTCGAAAAAAAATAGGTCTTCAAAGTTAGACATGTTCCAAATTTTAATGTTAACAAAGATCAGTATTTTTTTTCATAATATGAGCTTCTTATCAAACTCCTTAATCATTTTTCTCTTTGTACATCATGGTTTTAACTCAGAATGATCTATTTGGTAATAAGTCGTTTTAGGTTTTAATTTCAAAGGTGTTAATATTTTATAAGATATTTAAGTGTGATGAGTTCATTTATTAACATAAATAGTTAATTACCTAATTACTTCGCATGTAGCGGATTAATTCCTTTAAGGGCAAAGATAATGACAAAATAATAATAATTTTTATTGTGATTTTTCCCAAAATATTTTTATTATGCTACATCTACATAAAACCTGAGACAAAATTAGTTTACGACTTTACGGCCAAAACTCAAAAGTTTTTGGTCCGGACAATTTAGTAGGCTCTACCTGAATCATAGTTCTACTCTAGGTTTTTCCATTTCATAATATTTAATTAGGTATACCATTTTGCAAAAATGGCTTGACAATAACTTACGATAATAAACGACAATATACGTTTTGATTTGATTAAAAATATTATGAAACGAAATTCACTTGATTACCTACATGTTAGTGAAAGAAAATAAATAAAATAGAGTCTCTCTCAAAAAAAACCAAAAAAATATACAGGAGGTTGTTTTTACATTTACCTCACTTTACTTAAAAGCTGTGAATTTGCAGATAGTGCTGATAATATCCAACTTAAAAAGAATCAAATTTTCTTTTATGAAAAGAATAATACGTACTTTAATAAGAAAACTATAAAGCAAAAATAGTTCGACAGGTACGTCGTTTTAAAGAATGCTATGTTTGAATGCTATGTTTTGTAACATAAAACGTACATTTTTATTTTTAATTTGATAATAATTGTATAGAATCGATATTTGGTGGCTACATTTATTTAATCCATGGTTTTAAAATTTTGAAAGATTTACTTGTAGACCATATAATAAATTTCTCATAATCGACAAAGTTGTTACTGAGATACAAAGAAATCAGTCAGTCACGTTTATGTTCCAAAAAGAAACTTGTGTGTAATTTGAAAAAAAAAATACATTTTCAAAATCTGGAAATATAAAATTTGAAAATACTTCGTGGTTGCTTACTGTTAATTTAAACTTGTGGTAAATCTCAATCATATATGTATGATAAAGAGAGTACAAAAATTACAAAATGACAAAAAAAAAACATCTATCACATATTCTATACAAGATATTGCTAGTAGCTAGGTCTGTTTTTTGAGTTTATCCTGACCAGGCACTTTACAACAGTCCTGTAGCACAAATTTATGAGAGATGAAATTGCCATAATGATTGCAAATAGACTATAGCAGAGGTATGCTACCCACGCTTGCATGGAAAAAGTAGTTAGAAGTTATAAATTTTAAAGTTATGATGCAATATCAATGGAAAATTACTTGAGATTAATTAATTACACAATTGTGGATACTTAGATGGTCAAATAATTTGGCTTAGGTACTTTTTGCCAAATGAAATTTTAGCTATTAAACAATCAATAAAACCAAAATAAAGTAGAAATATCAATATCTATAAAGAAAAAATATTTATAAAAATAATGCTATAATGACTTAACATAAATTTTTGTATTATTTAAACAAAAAATGTTATTAAATTTAGGTTTAATGGTTCAAAAAACAAAAAAAACTCTTACTAATGCAATAAAATAAATAAAAAAGATCCTCCCTTAGTTATATTTGACGGGTGTCTTCAAAAAAAATCAGTGGTTTGTCAGAGGAAGGGTTGGCAATTATTGTTTCAGCCAACTAATCAAAAGTAAAGAGTTGCAATGGACTCTTTTTTTGTGTTTTTAATAAAAGATTCTTAAACAATTCAGCTAGAAAGACAAAATAGGTTTTTAATGGCAAGAGAATGATAAGTTTAATGAGACTTTATTTTAACAACACTGTGCTACAATTAAGACAAAATAATGGACTCTTTTATCCATTTTATTTAAATAATGTTTTGATGGAACAATTAAAAATATTCAAAAATATTGAAAATACATAAAATAATTGTAACACAGATTATAACGTTAGTAAATTAAACAACGAAAAACAGTTATGGCACATCTTCCAACAAATTAGTTTTGGTTTCCAAAAGACTATTTCTTTTAAAACGAACAATTTTACAAAAATGTCCTTTAGTTTTTCCAACAAAATACTACCAATGGGTTAACTAAAGTACTACTGAGTTTTTCTCAAACTTCCAACATAAAAGGTTCACAAATTTTCCAAAATTTTTCCCAAATTTTCCAAAATTTTTTCACAAATTTTCCAAAAACTAAATTACCCTGAACTACTGGCACCACTTTGTAACAGGGGCATGTGTGTGACAATGGTTCTGTCACCTCAAGTGGCCAAGGCTTAAATGTTGTAAGCTACCAACTTATGCTACAACTTATATAAATTATGAAAAGATTAAATGTTACTATATGTTATTAAATTTACACGATCTCGAAAGGGAATTTGACGGTTCTTGGAGGAAAAGTATGCTATAAACGTTTTTCTCAAATGTATAACTAATGTAGGATAATCATACATACCTTTTCAATTTTCTTCTTGCAGCTTCACACTTTCACTTCTTATATTTATTAGTTGAATATTGACTTTTTACTACTATTAAACTTTTGTATTCAAATATTTACACTTCTTAAACTTTTAGGTTTTATAAACCTTTTATATATTTGTTGTAAATATATATATTTATCAACATCTTAAACGTTGATTGAATGAGTGAAACTATTCAATCAACTGTTTAATTTACTTAATATTACTGTTTAGGCTTGGGATATGTTATTAATTAAAAATGCCGATTTAAGGGCAACGAATGGTTTGAATTTTGTTGTTAAAATAAACCATAAAACAGTTAAACACATTATTTCAAAACACTGGAAACAGTAATAATTAATGACTTTAAAACCAATAAACTCCAAAAGAAAAGACTAAAATAATTATGAATAATAAAGATAACAGTTTTATACAATGTTAAAATAATTGATAAATTTCCCCAGTTGAAATAAAACCCCCCTTAAGAAGTGTGAATGAAAGCGTAACGTACCAGGCAAAGGCAAACTAAAGAGTGACGTCTCTGACGACTTTCGAAAGTTTCCCGTCTCAGTTAAAGCGACCCTGTGCTTGAAGGGACAAATATCTTGGCGTTGATTGGCTAGAATTCTACTCCCTTTCGCCTTGGCGAGAAAAAGATAGACTTCGCTTTAAGCGCCCCACTAAGAGAAATAGCAATGCAAGCCAGACTTAAAAACCCGTTAGAAAGTAAAATTACACAGTGTGTCTTTTTTAAATTGAAAATAGTTTAGCTAATTTGTTTCCAGTTACAAAATATGAATTATTTTGATGTTAGTGGCTCAAAGGACATATTAGCCGAATACAACTTTTATTAAAATACAGCGAACCTGAAAATATGCCTAAAAACAAGTCGCCGAGTTGCCATAAATTTTACTTAATCTTAACCTAGTCTTGCATATAATTAATGCCTGTTGATGTCAAAACAATATTTAATTAAAAATCTTTAAAAACTTATAAATGGCAAAAATACCATTTATGTTCAAATCCCGTTTTGTTACACTATAAACTAAATAAAGCTTACCTTTCTAGATAGCGGGAAATTCGCTTTGCATCAAGATACTAAAAGATCGTTTTCACAATTAACACAGTCGAAATAAACTTTTAAAAACATTCTGTATTGAACAAAAATAATCTAATGGCATCCATTTTGCCAAATTTTTGACAATCCGTCTTCCAGCAGCGCTATGAGTTAGACAGCAATAAAATAAATATACTGTGCATTAAAAAGAGATGCAAATGAGTATGTTCCAAAATTACAATTTAGGTCGGGGTGCCAATGGGGTGCTAATGTCAACCTACGTCACGAGTCAGCGCCTAATTATCTAAATTCCTGGTAAGAGGTCCACGCCAAACGTAACAAAATCCTTTTCTTTATAAAACAAGGAAAGGACGTTACAGGGTTTATAAACGGGAAAATCTGCCATTTTGGGCCCGCCATTTTCATGTTTTTAAATTTGAGTTAAAAATTGTATTAACTTTCCTTAAGCGCCGAGATATTTCAAGTTTAAGGCAAATCGGTTTATAAATAAGAAAGTGCAATTGTGGATCCGCCATTTTGATTATTTTAAGTTAAAGTTCAAAATCTTAATTAGCGACCTGAAAAATTTCAAAATTCCGAATTTGATGCATATTGGTGCATAAATGGGAATTTCCGTCATTTTGCATCAGTCATTCTGAGTTTTTTTAGTTAATGTTGAAAGTAATAATCAGCGCACTAAAAGCTCTCAAAGGTCGCTGTTGTGGATCCGCCATTTTATTTTTTTTTAACTTAAAGTTCAAATCATAATAAGCGACCTGAAAAAATTCAGTTTCGAATTTGATGCACATCGGCTCATAAATGAGAAAATCCGCTGTTTTAGATCGACCATTTTATTTATTTTTGCTAATTAAAAAAATACTAATTTGTATAGTAATCAAACGCGTAGTTGGAAAAGTTTGAAAAAAGTTATAATCAAAGAAATGAACAAATATTATATTATATGAAGTAAACCTGTTGCCAATCATAAAATAATAAATCTCGCGGCGAATGCTCCCCGCAGCGAATCGGCCGGTGGCGAATTGCCTCCGCGGCCAATCGGCCTGTGGCGAATTGTCCCCTTCCGCTCAGTATAGGCTATATATTTAATGTTATGCTTTTTAAAAAACTTTTATCTTTGTGGTAAAATATGTTTAATATAATTTACAATTTTAGATATAAGCACTTCCGCGACTGGAAACCTTAAAAACATGCTATTGTTATGTACACAAACCGCCGGTTCTTACGATGCCACATTGTTTTAAATGTATTATACCTGTGCGGCTTCGTGTTATTATTAGTGAGATCAAAAAATAATATACTTGCTCCAATCGAGGGTTAAATCGTTTTTAATATAAAAAATTGTTGTATTTTTTAAGATTTACTAAGTAAAGTTTGTATGAATTAAGGTCCTGTTACGAATATTTGCAAATTGACTTGACAACAATGGCTGCAGTTCTTTTACTCAAACAAACCTGCCTATGGTTTAAGGTTATGCTAATTCTACTAGTAAGGAAATACTTAAGGGGCCGACTCGCGCCGATATTTTCGTGCTAATGTAAGGGTTTGGAAATACACGCTTTTCTTGAAGACGGCTAAAGGTTTTAACAAAAACTTTTTTTATCGTTTAAAGTGATCTTTGGTACAGGCCTAAAACTATTTTTTAGTTAAAAAAATTTCTACAAAATAGCATGAAATTATGCTTATTTATAGTCAGAAATCGATCATTTTCATATCATTTTTTTAATAGGAAATTGTTATCTGATTCAATCGGGGAAGAATTTCGGGCCTACAAGGGACATTCCTCCAAATAAATAAAAAATAAAAATACAAAAAATTGCAGGTCATCTGGTAGGAAAACGTGTATTGTTAAACCCTTACAAGACCAACAATTGCCGCTTTTGTCATCAATAAAGTGGGGCCCTCTGCTGGTCGCTAAGAATTATTTTTAAAACAATAGCAATATCCTTGTCTTTTCGGTTTTGTACGAAACCGGACCATCAGAGCCGCAGCTAGCAGCGGCGTAGCGTGCCCGAAAGGGCGGGGGGGGGGCGACAGCTAAAAAGGGCGCCTCTGAAACCTGATGAAAAATCTTGTGACAAAAAAAATACAAAAAGGTCAAAATCTCACAAATCTTGCGACCAAAAAAAAAAAAAACAAAAAAAAGGTCTTCATGTCGTTAGTTTCCTTTGACACCCTCAATTGGCGTTACCGGCCCGACTTAATAAAGCTGAGGGCGCTTCGGCCACCTATGGGGCGCCACTACCCTCGGGGCGGGGGGGGGCGACGAACCCCCCGCGCCCCCCCACGCTACGCCGCTGGCAGCTAGCATTTTTGGCGCCCGAGGAAGCATTTAAAATTTTTAGTCCCTTTCACCCCTTAATAGAGGTTTTACCAAATCAAAATGGTAAATTATATTTGACATTCTCATATACTTTCCGCACTGTTTTTGAATTCAGTTGTTTGGTATGGAAAGTGGCACGTTTTCGTCTTCACTTTATACACTAAAAAATTGGGCGGACTATAAGCAAACAAATTGTGTGTAAGTGATTGGAAGAAAATATAAACATTTGCACGTGTATAAGTACCGGTGTTTTTTTTTAAATTTATATATTTTATACAGGAGGACGTTAATTAGACATTTTCACCTTAACATTGTTAACTCCTAGAGAATGAGCCAGAAATCGAACAAAATGTTCGAAAAAGGGCTGTTTCTATAAGGCTTAACCCGTGTTTGAGGTTTCTATGTGGAATTTTAAACAGTGAGACCAACATTGTTTACTGGACGCTATTTCCTGAATATGTACAGGGGTGCCACAAAATACCTATAAAAATACTTTCTGTCTAAAAATTACTGCTTATTTAGCATTAATTGAATATACATAATTCCATCCACCCTTTTGACATTTTTTTAGATCAATATAATGGCACAGATTTTTGAGGGTCACAGTTGCGCCGATATTCTAGTGTAAATGTAATTTGTGGTTGTTTAGAAATACACGGTTTTCTCCAAGACGGCTACAGATTTTTACAAAAACTTTCCTTAATTATTGAAAGAAATCTTTTGTCTAGGACCAGAATTATTTTTAAGTTTAAACAAAATGTCAAAAATTAGATAAAATTATGCTTAAATATAGTCACACAGCGACAATTTTATAATAATTTTTTTTATAGGAAATAGATCTTTGTTTTAAACGGGGAAAAATTTCCGTCTTACTGGTGATATTTTTCTAAATAATTAAAAAAATTGTTAAAATAAAATGGCATCTGGGACGTTTAAAACGCTTACAATTTATAAAATGTTCGTATCCTCTCTTCCTTTGATAGGGGTTTTACTAAATTCAAAATTACAAATTGTTTTTTACACTCGGGTGCGGAAAATACTGACTTGCGCAAATTTTTTTGGATGAGTTTGGTACGGAAAATGGCACTTTTTGACACTGTCGTATTTTCACTTTATTTAGCCATCTTTTAATATTTTTGTTACTGTGTAAATATAAGTTCAAATATGTTGTATGTGAATTGTCAATCTATCTACGGCGTGTTATTAATATAATTTGTTTTTTTTATAAAAACCGAGGGGTGATCAGCTGAACCAAATTTGTACACCTTCCTACGGGACTATAATAAATTTTTGAGCTTGTAGTGTCCTGTATAGTCCTGACTGACAGGCGCCCATAAAAAAATTCGCGACCAACAAAAAAAAAACGTCTTAACTATCGTTTTTCTTAGAGAGTTGATTTGCCTTTGCCGGCCTCCCTACTTTATCATGCTTAGGGCACCCCTTAGGCGCCAGTACCCTCGGGGTTCTGTATAGTCCTGTGGCAATCCTGTGGAAGTCCTATGGAGTCCTGTATAACGATTTTCTATTTTAAATACATTTGGTAGAAAAATATTTTAAAGAAAAAAAATTTGCTAGAAAAACATTTGGTATACAAACATTTCATAGAAAACACATTTAAATGGTAAAAAATATTTTTGGTAAAGTACATTTGGTAGAAAGTACAATTGGCAAAAAAACCTATCACAGAAAACACATTTTCTAGAATAACATTTGATAGAAAGTACAATTGGCAGAACAGCAAATGTTAGAAAATTTATATTTCATAATCTAACCAAACACAAAATCGACTGATCCGAGCGTTTCTCCAAATTCGCACTCTAAATACCCAAAAAGTCCTCTGTTTCGATGTACGTGAAACACCGTGTATGTATTTATACAGGGTAAGTTTTTAAAAACTTGGCTATATTTTTGAAACCAAGGGAGATATAAAAAAAATTAAAAATATCGTGTCTATAAAAGTCAGGGGGAATACAAATGAAATATTTTTCGAAGCAACCCGACCCTCTCCTTAAGCCCCACCCCTACTCACTTTAAACTCTTAAATAGCAACACCCCACTTGTGATAGATTCCTGGAAAATTTAAAAGAAGTGGAAAATCAAAAACTACCCCTAAATTTAAAAAAATATTGTTTTTTATTAAAAAACTAACATTGTTTAAAAAGATTGGATCACTCACCTTAAAATCTTAAGTAGTACTACCCCTAGGCTCCTGTCAAGCTTAGAAAAATGAATGCTAATAGGTTATAAAAAAATCTAATTTAAAGTGAAAAACTAACAATTTATTGAAAAAAATAAAAAATCATGATAAATTAGAGTGGTTTTTTACAAAAAAAAGCAAATCACCCCTCTGATTCTCCAGTTCATACACAACAGCAGGCTCTATCGAGTTATTAAGCATTTCTGCATAAGCTTGGCCAGTCAAATTTCCCTCAATGAAAAAATGGCCTATGATTTTATCGCCCAGATTTTAAGGCACCCAAGAACGGACATTCGAGAAACACCTGCGGGGCATACGTGTAAGACGAGGTAAAAAAAAAAGTGTCGAGGAGGCGGCGTTTACCGCCCCCTCAACCTCCCTACAAGTGCCACCAACACCTTATGTTCTCAGGTCCGGGCCGCGATAAACTTACACCCGGGCTAGCGCGAAGGACATCGTTTAACCCTCCCGTACGTCTCCCCCGCATTGTCTAGCTTGCAGCCACGTCTCGCGGCGCTTTCTTTGACGATGCTTACCTACATTTACCCAATATTATATATTATATTATATTTTCGGGCATCAGAGAAGCGGTCCACTCGGATCTGTTTAGTTCGATCCAGTAGTTAGTCCAATGAATAGAGGAGTTTTACCCTACAAAAGGTCCGGTAGTTCTGAATTTTGGATATGTTATTAAGGTCGAAAGGATAGTTAAAAATCTGAGTTTTCGTCACCCCCACCCCTGTGCTTCCTCCGCCATCTTAAAAAAACCATCAAAAATGGGCACTTTTTGTAGTTTTTTGCCTGTAACTTCGTTCCAGTACACTAAATCGCAAAAAGAGTTATATGAAATTTTTTAGAGGATATAATTATCTACAATTGAGTGGTACAATGGTTGTTCTGCGAGCAGTAGTAACGGAGCTAGATAATTTCTAAAAATGACTAAAATCACGTGCTTGGGCAAATTTTCAGATTTTTTCTACTTTAGACGGCATAAGCTCCGAAATACTTTGTTCTAGGGTAAAAGTTCTAGGAACATATCTTGTAGAGAATTTTATCAGCTACAAAAGCCATTCTTTAAATGTATTTTTAAATATTGTAATGGAGTGGGAGTAACTTTTAACTTAAACTTAGTAAGTTAGAAAATAATAATTTTTTAAAATTTAATGCTTTAAACGGCACGTTTTTTATTTTTTTGTGTGTTTGCGAGGGGGATACGTTTTGGCTATCTTGAAATTTTTGCAGCACGAACCCCCTTCGAGGGGTATACTTTACGCCTTAATTTAGAATAGGGAAAGTGGGTCTAGTGATATCTGGTTTTGAAGGCCCTTTGAATGTCGTTACAACCGTGTAAAAATTTCATAAATCTATCCATTAGTTGTTGAGATAATTGCCTTCAAACTTTCAAATTTAACATGGACTAATAAAATAAAAATTTAATTAGAATTTTATTATTCCCATTCAGCCCTTGTTAAATTGAAACCAAATATCTCAAAAACTAATCGATATATTTTCGAAATTTTTACATGGTTGTAAAATTATTCAAAAGTGCTTTAAAACAAGGTATCACCAGACCCACTTTCCCTATTCAAAATATAGGGGTAAAGTGTACCCCTCAAAGCGGGTTCGTGCGACAAAAATTTCAAGATAGCCAAAATGTGTCCCCCTCGCAAACAAAATCGACGTGTTCGTGACGATGTTCGTAAAACACCGTGTATAAAGAGGAAGAGGACTTTTTTAGTTACCACTAATCGCTGAAACTAGTTAACCGATTTAATTAATTTAGTTAAGGTCGTTTTTTACGCTATGACGGGTGCAAGTCGGGCTAACCGGCAAAGCCGTGATATTAAAGCCATGTTTAAGAAAAAACTGCTTTAAACCCGGGAAGAAGCAGGTTCGATTTCAAGGTTCCTCAAAATGGTTTCTATAAAGTGTCCTAAATTCCAAACCAGCGTTAATTTTTTTTGGCAACATAGACAAACCTATTAAGACATGAGTCATACTGTGTACTTTTGTTAAATTGGCTTTTACATTTTTAAATGAGATAAAGAGTTTTTAAGTATTACAGTGGGGAGTCGATAATCCGGATCAATTAAAACTGGGCCGATCCGAATTATCAAGGAATCCGGATAAATGTAATTTCCTATCCGCACTCATCCACTTACCACTTTAAAAGTAGCATTTTCCGCACTCGAGTAAAAAAACATACATGGATTTCTAAAGAATTGAATACAAAGCCATTCATTTTTCCAAATATCGCTGATTGTTGATGTATCCACCATATCACTTTTAAGTGCATCAGAAATCTCTGACTTCTCTTTTGTGCTTAAAGTTTTGTGTTTCCTTTTGATTGCACCCATTCTAGACACGATCGTGTCCTATAACCTTGCCCGAAAAGCTAGTTGAGAACTTCTGAGTGCGGCCTTTGACACCACACGCCGCATCAAACAAACCAAATGACATGTTAATACCTGCATTATTATGATATATATATTGAATCAAGTAAAATTCGGATTACCGAATACCTCTATGGACTGCTGAGGCTATCCGGACTACCAAAGCATCCGAAATATCGCGTGTACAGATTACCGAGCACCACTGTAGTCACATTTTAAAACAAATTTTTTGTAGTGAGTATCTGTTTTGAAAAATTTTTATTGAAATTTTTATGTATTCTGTGTCAATGAATTTTTTTGTTTTTCCAATATCTAAATTTTTATTTTTGTTAACTTGACTTTAAATAAGATAAGCTAGTTTTAAGTATTGGTTACACTTCTCCGTAAAACGATAGCTTCTATGTGGCTGAACCGATCCTCATAAAATGTTCAAGCAAATAGTATTCGACACTCTAACAAGCTAATTAGATTTTGGTGAAAATCCATTAATGCTATTGACAATTTTTTGACAATCAAGAAATAAAAAAATGCTAGTTTTTTTTGGTAGAATACATTTGGCTAAATAATTTAATTTCTGAGATATTTACAGACATATAATAAAGTTTGTCAACAATAAACGGCCGTATCGACATCATCGCGTATTCAAGTAGAAAAACCTAGTTCACCTGAAATAAAATATTGTATAGGCTGATGAAAACAGCACGCTTAAAATTATAAAAACTTTTTCAATTTTTAACGTATATTTTTGTATTCCAAATGAGCCTATATCGTACTATACAGGCTGCAATAAAGGTTCTCCTCCATAGTGAGAGGATCCTGACAATGTTCCAGATGATAATATTGAGACTTTGGCACAAGAACTAGGTACAAGAGCCTTCCCTGTGAGTTTAAAATATCATTGATCTGCGAAAAATTTGTAATATATTTATAAGTATGAGTTTATTTAACCTAGAGGTGGGCCTTGTAACATTAAAGTATAAAATATATTCAGGTATATTAAAATCGCCCAAGAATAAAACATTGGTGTTAAAAAGTAAAGGTTGAAGCAGAAGATAACTAAAAAATAGTTTATACATATCAGCATTCAGGTCAGGAGGTATATAAATGGAGTAAATTAGTAAAATAAGGCTGCAAAAAGGGTATATTTTTTTATATTTGGCATAGTAGTACCTAAGACCAAAAACTAAATTTTTATTCGAGGATCCCAGATTTTCCGGCGTCATAATCCAAGATGGCGGCTGCCAAAATTAAGAAAAAAAAATAATTTAAAAGAAATTAAATTAATTTTGATGGATTTACTTTAAGTGGGAACTAGTTAATTTAAAAATTTAATAAAATGTCACCTGTCACTTTAAAACAAAGTGGCGGCTATATTTTAAAAAAATCGTTTTTTTTCTCGATAGTTTCTTTATTTTTAAAGCTACTGACCAGCTCTTTAAAGATGGCGCTTTATATGTCAAAGATAAAAGAGACCTTCATAACCTGTAGATCAAATTAAATTTAAAACATTTTTTTTTGAGTTTATCAACAGTAAGCCAAATTTTGTCAAAGTGTATAAAAAGCTACAATTTGATATTTAAGATCTTAAGATGGCGTTATTTTTTAGTTTTTGTTTGAGACAGCTAGTGTTGCCGCGTAATATCTCAATTTATACTAAATATGGGTCGAACGCATGTCTATTATTATCTAAGATGGCGGCGTTAAAAATATAAAAACAACAGTATCTTTTTGGTTTGGTAAATTTTTTTACAAAGATATTAGACATCTGAGCCCTGAAGAGGAGAAAAACTAGAGAAATCCAAAAAAAAATAACCCCAACGTTAAATTCGCCCCATCTGGGAAAACAGTCTATTAGAGTCTATTAATCTAAAAACAAAGGAAAAAATCGGCAACACGGTAGAAGCTTACCTTCTTTAATTCTGTAGCAGCTCCACACTTTCACCAACCGCGGCTTTTTCTTGTGGTTGGAAATTTCGGTCTTCAACCCAAAAACACGTGTGACTTCTTTCAGTTTTTTGTCGGAAGTGATTTCTTCATTCCTCTGTGAAACACAGGGTGGCGCTTCAAACTTGCAGCGTGATTTTACAAAAATGATCACGTGATCAAAAAGAAAATAACTTTCAACAAAGAGAGAAATTATCACCTGATCGGAATTTTTCCCAAACAGGACTTTCGTTTTTGAAGGTTTTTGCTGAAAGCCCAAAAATATCAAAACAAAGTTTAAGGTTAGGTTTCCCAAAAAATTCAAAATAAAATAAAAAACAACTGGCAGCATTAAACATTCCGCCCACCTTAAAAACTCCCAATTTTTATAGAAAAACCCAAAAAACTAAAAAATCAAAAAAAAAGGTTATTCAATTACCCAAAAGGTCTAAACAATAAATTAGCATTTTTGCAACAATAATTTTATCGCAATAACTATGCACGTCATACTTAAGTTAATTCAAATAACCATGATTCACGCTACACAAGGTTTCGAAGGTTGGTTACTGACTGGGTAACGGACATACCTTCACCAAACTACGGTCAAGTAATCCTTTCGCGGTCTTTACTTGCACGACACGGGGGATTCTATCTGGACTCGAGTAAATTTTTTCAATTCTACCGAGCGACCACGACACACACAGTGGGGGTAGGTTTTCGTCTTTCAACGCTACTAATGTTCCAACTTTTGGAGGGTTATCGGGGGTATTCCATCTTTCGCGTTGTTGCAACGACTGTAAATACTCCATATGCCAGCAGCGCCAAAAATGCGGCTGGATCTGCTGAATAAGCTGCCAGCGATGGAGACGGTTTAACTTAACATTGGTTAGGTCTTCATCGGGAGGGGCTGTCAAGGGTTCCAAAGTGAGGAAATGTCCAGGAGTAAGATTTTGAAAGTCATGAGGATCAGGGCTCATAGTACACAATGGTCGACTATTTAAAATAGCCTCAATCTGAACCAATACAGCCATCAACTCTTCAAAGGTTAGGATTTGATCCCCCACAATTCTCTTCAGATGAGTTGTTGTGGACTTTACCCCAGACTCATGGAGTCCACCAAAATGCGGACTGGCGGGTGGATTAAAACACCACTTAATCGCTAAAGTCTCAGCAGCTTGCTGACAATAGGACACAAGGAGGGTATTTGCTTCAACAAAATTAGTGCCCTGGTCACTGTAGAGGGCAGCACATCTGCCACGTCTACCAACAATCGGCGGAGGGCAGCCAAAAATGCATCAGTGAACAAATCAGAAACAGCCTCCAGGTGAATGGCCTTTGTTGGGAAACAAACAAAAATACACCCATAAGCCTTTTGACTTTTTACACCACGACGCTTGGTTAACGTGATGGAGAATGGACCCATAAAATCTACACTAACATGGGAAAAGGGCTTCACCTGGGACACTCTAAATTTAGGAAGGTCACCCATGAATGGGTGCAATGGTTTGGGATTTACCCTGGCACAACAAAAACACTTGGAAACAACACTGTGAATGGCACTTTTCACCGACAAAATCCAAAACTGTTGATTTAGGAGGTATTCCAATAAGCGAGGACCTGGATGTCCATGCTCATTATATAATTTTTCAATAATCAAAGTGGTAAGCCTGTGACTACGAGGCAACGACATGGGGTGTTTCACCTCATATGCTAAATCAGTGTGACGTAATCTACCGCCCATCCTAAGAACACCATTTGAATCAAGAAAAGGAGCTAACTTTCAAAGAGGCTTAGCACAACTCTCACCCTTACGTATCCTTTTCAAATCTTCAAAAAAAGCTTCTTGTTGTACAACTCGCACAACAACTAAAGTAGCATAATAAAGATCTGCCTCATTGAGGGCTTTAGTAGGAAAAGATAAAGAAGGATCTTTTTTCACTCGAAAAGGTACCAAACAAAAGGCAACTGTTCGGGCTTCACCCTCAAAATTAGTTTATAAGTATTTTTTGAATTATGTTTTCGTTTAATTTTGCATTTCCTATCAAAGGAATTATTTTCTTTATTTTTATTGGGTTATTTTAGGTAATAATTAAATATTCATATATTTTTATAATGAAACCTTTATTTTCTTGTCGCGTCGCGTAAACTTTTACAATCTTGTGCATTCATCAAAAAATCCAAATATATGGACTTGAGCTTGCACGAGAAGTGCCCTCATGCGTCAAGAATATGAGGCAGAAAAACCGTCAGAAAATGACGGACACACTTGTCAAGAACTCGAAAAAACGCACAGATGGAGTTTAAATAAAAACTCAAAAAAGTGCCTTTATACGGTCGAAACAAAACCCGCAATTACCCGCAATTTTGACTAGCTGATGGATACTACCCCGAGAAGACGATACCAATGGTAAGTGCTTGTTCAATTTCCCGCATTTCTTATTTTAATTAAATCGTTCCGCAAATTAATATTTCAAAAAAATTGGTAGTATACCGTATGCTAGTGCATATGGTCCTTTGAGCCGGATTGCTCAAAAAATAAAGGTTTCAAAACCGAAACCGCGCTAATTAAAGCAAATTATTTTCACAATAATTGAAATTACCCGCTTTCTATGTTATGCTCATTTTGATAAGTTTTATTATTTTCGCCCAATAAATTCAAGGATGCACTCGGCGCGCAACAATAGAACATATGTTCTACAGAAATTAAAGGCTTACATACACGTTGACTAAAGGTACATATTTAAACAGTTCCTTGACAGTTTTTTGAATAGCTATAAATATGTCGAACGCCGCTAAGATTAAACAACACAAAGCCATACGCACTATGGCGTGTAACCAAATGGCGGAGTTAAAAGACTTTGCCGGCAGCATTAAAAATGATTTACAATCAAAAAGACAATTTAAGTCAATGTGCATTCATTTTGACCAGATAGAAGCAGAATTTAGAAAAAATCATCAGGGTATTCTTACTTTGGCTGCGATCACGGAAGGCGAGGAGATTACTACTGAAGAGCCTATTCGCACGGAGTTCCAATTTAATGCTTCTTTTGTGCGTTCACAATATAAATACCTGGATGACAATGAGGTTCCTCCCACGCAATCTATTCCTCGAAAAACTTTTAATGTTAGGTTACCTAAAATAGATATTCCGACATTTTCCGGTGACCTAAAGTCGTTTAGATACTTTCATGATATGTATAAATCCCTAGTGCATGAAAATTCTGATCTTTCAGATATAGAAAAGTTTAACCATTTGCTATCTGCTCTTGAAGGTTCACCTTTGGCTCTTGTTCAATGTACTCCTCTATCCGCAGAAAATTATAATAGTGCTTATCAATCCTTAATTGATCGTTACGATGTACCGAGATTAATCGCTTTTTCTCACCTTCAAGCACTAGATAATGCACCCTACCTCTCAAACTCTAAAGATTCTAAACCGCTACGTACATGAGTAGATACATTTACAGAAAATCTTTCTTCTCTAAAAACTATGAATTTTTCAGTTTCAGAATGGGATTTCTTGTTATTTCTCATGTTTTTTAAACATCTAGATAAAGAGACTATTACTCGTTTTGAAATGAAAGAACATAGAGCGGGAAAGCACATTCCAAAGTTTGAAACTTTAAAACAATTCGTTCTCAACCAGTGTAACGCTCTCGACGCTATAGAATTTTCTGTATCCACAACAAACGTTAAATCCAGTGGAATTGCTTCAGAATCACAATATAAAAAATCAAAACCGCCATTTTCTAATCAAAACTCCACGCAAAATTATCGTTCAAATGCATTTTTTACTTCAAATTATAATACGCATAATAATAATACGCAAAATATTAATACGCAAAATAATAATACGCAAAATTTCTGCTCTTTCTGCCATTAAACTGATCATCTTATTTAACGGTGCCCAAGTTTTCAAAATAAGTCTGTACAAGATCGCTTCAACTTTGTTCGACAAAAAGGTTGGTGTACCAACTGTCTTAGCTCCAGGCACAGATTCAAAAATTGTAATTCTCCGCATGTATGTCGTTTCTGTTCTCTAAAACATAATAGTTTGATTCACCTAGAACGAGCAAATAACCCAACTGATTCATCACCAATGCCCAATTCGCAAAATCATATTTCAAATGATATTCAAAATATCAATTTAGAAAATCAAATTCCGCAAAATTCTTCTCCAAGCTATTGTGGGCTAAGTGCTTGCAATAAAACTACTTTATTATCAACAGCAATTGCTGAAATTCGTGACCAATATGAAAGCTATCATAAAATACGAATGCTCCTGGACGGAGCATCTCAGTTAACTTATATATCAGAATCGTTCGCTAACAAACTAGGACTCAAGAAGTTTGATTGTTCGTTGTCTATATATGGTCTTGGACAAATGTCTGAACGTACCTCAAAAGGGGGGGTTACCTGCACCCTTAAACCAGTCGGCAAAACTACACCCACCTTTTGCACAGACGCGATTATCTTGCCTAATCTTTGTTCATTTTTACCGTCAGCCACTATTCATCCAGCTTCTTGGCCACACATTTCACAGATTGAGCTTTCCGATCCTAACTGCTTTAAACCTTCATCGATCGACCTTCTAGTAGGCGCAAATTTGTATCTTTATATTTTTACAAAATGGCCGCTTGACCGGCAAATCAAACGGGAACATTGGACAAATCGGGACGTGTACAAACTCCTTTTTTTTACATGCAGAAAACAATACGCTATCTCTAGAAAAGACAATGCAAAAATTCTGGGAGTCGGAAGAACTACCAGAACTACCATTTAACTCTACGGAAGAAAACTTAGCAGAAAAAATATTTTGCAAAACTCATACTCGCGTTGATTCCGGCCGCTATCAAGTAAAATTACCTTTTAAAAACGACTTAGAACCTTATTTTCCTAAGAATGAGTCTCGTGCACCCGCTTTGCATCGTTTTTACATGCTCGAAAAAAGACTTCAATTCAGGTATTTATAAAAAATATTCCGATATAATTCGTGAATATTTAGATTTACACTACATGGAGGAAGTTCCTAAAACCGCGAATCCAATAAGCTTATATAGTATACCGCATCATTTCGTTAACAAGGGCGAATCTATTCGAATTGTTTATGATGCTTCAATGAAAATTTCAAATCAAAATCTATCCTTAAATTACACTCTCTTAGTAGGTAAAAAACTGCAGCACGACATAGTAAAAATTTTGCTTAATTTTCGGATTTATCCAGTCGTTTTTACTTGTGACATTAAGGGAATGTTTAATCAAATTCTAATTGATCCCAAGCACCGCGATTTTCAAAGAATTTTATGGCGCTTTTCGCCAAATGAACCTATCAAAGAGTATAGGTGGAAAAGAATGATTTTTGGTTTATCAAGTTCTCCATTTTTGGCCAATCGTGTAATAATGCAACTTTCAGAAGATGAAAAATTGAATTACCCAAAAGTTTCTGAGGTTTTAAAAACTGACATTTATATAGACGATTGTGCCAGCGGAAGCTTTTCCCTTGCAGAAGCGAAATTAATACGCGACGCTTTAATAAAATGTCTGGCATCCGGTGGATTTGAGTTGCGTAAATGGAGTAGCAATAGTCCTGAAATTTTAGCTGAGCTACCTGAAACACATATCCAACTCAATCCCTCAGAGTTTGACACTGACGCGACTACCATTAAAATCTTAGGTCTACGCTGGCAACCGTCAAACGACATTTTTAATTATTCTGTTCGAAATATAAGCTCCACCTCGTGTACAAAACGCGCTATCCTAAGCCTGAGTGCCAGGATTTTTGATCCCCTTGGATTTCTGGCACCCTTCACACTTTTTGCTAAATTAATGATTCAAACGTTGTGGATGGAAGGTTTGGATTGGGACGCAACCCCGTGTGTCGATACCATCGAACGGTGGACACAGTTTAGGGATCAATTACCGCTTTTATCGCAACTTGAAATATCGCGTCAAATTACTTTAAATAAAATTAATAAAGTGTGCGATTCTTGGTTTTTGTGACGCATCACAGAAAGCAATGTTGCGTTATTTATTTACGATTTTTTGATGATTCGGGTAAAGCCAAAATATTTTTTGTTATGGGTAAAACTAAAGTAGCTCCCATTAGAAAGAATTTATCAATTCCTGGACGAAGGTAGAGAGTATGAAATCTACCTTCATCCAGGAAGGCAAACTTTATTATTTTTGCTTATGCAGCGATTTTGGATCTTGTCACCTAGGCGTGCTATCACGTCAGTGCTATCAAATAGTAAAAATTGCTGGATCCTTAATCCAAAACCTTATCAACCAGGCCCTATGGGCAATCTACCTGTTCTACGGGTATCTCAAATAAAACCCTTTAGCTGTATTGGAATAGACTATGCAGGGTTTTTTACTACCGCTTTATCTTAAACACGAAACCCGAAAACGACCAAGTCGTACGTGTGCATTTTTAAGTGCTTCGCCACTTGCGCAATGCATCTAGAGATCGTTTCAGATTTATCATGTGAAGCATTTATGAGTGCATTTCGTAGGTTTACTTCACGTAGAGGAAGAGTTTCCCGGATAGTGTCAGACAATGCAACTTGCTTCACGGCTGCAGATAAACAATTGCGGGAGATTTTTAAAAAATCTGCTGAAAAGGAACACATTGAATGGCACTTTCAACCACCCTCAGCCCCACATTTTTCGGGATTAGTTGAATCAGGCGTCAAGTCCTTTAAAACACATTTACATAGGGTTGTTGGTGACCAGATTTTAACATTTGAGGAATTTTACACAGTTAGCGTCCAAATTGAATCCCTATTAAATAGCAGACCGCTCTGCAGCGTCTCTTCTGATCCTAACGATCTTTCTGTCCTAACCCCAGGACATTTTCTCACCCTAGAACCTCTATCCGCCTTGCCTGATCACGATTTATCGCATCTAAAACTAAACCGATTGGATAGGTGGCAAATGCTTCAACGTATGCACCAGGATTTTTGGGCAAGATAGAAAAACTAATATTTAAATACGTTGCAAAAAAGGGGAAAGTGGCTCGAACCCACTTTTCCTCTTCCTGAAATTGGAACTTTGGTGGTCATTAAAGCAGATAATGTCTCGCCATCGCAGTGGCCTCTAGGTAGAATCTTAGAGCTACATCCCGGCAAAGATAAAGTAGCAGGAGTAGCGAGAGTGGTAACTTGTCAAGGAACTTACAAAAGACCTTTAGTCAAGTTGTGTCCACTGCCCTTTGCTGAAAAGCATTAAAAGGATAATGATTTTTTCGGGGCGGAGCAGCAACAATGGCCAAGATTTTACGCAAAGAGGAGTACTTAGTGAGTAACAGCTGTACTTCATCAAGGGGTATTTCTGTCACAAAAACAAAACGATTTTCTCCAGGGGGTAGATCAGCATCAAACGCATCAATTTTATGGCTCATAGGCAATGTTTCACTAGACTGGGCCAACCGGGATGGTCCAGTAAACCAAAGAAGATGGTCTATCAATTGACCAGGAAGTAAGCAATCAGCTGGGTTCTCCTTGCCATTTACATGGTACCAACAGCTGGGTGGCTACAAAACCTTTCGTTTTTGATGGACACGATTTTATCCAAGCAAGGGTAACGCTGGAGTCAGACCAAGCAAAAATCTTATCAATCGGGATGCAATCAACATGTTTGCCAACAAACTCCAATAGCTCTGCCAACAATACAGCAGCACACAATTCTAAGCATGGAATAAAAATACTTTTCAAAGGGCACACCCTACTTTTCCCACACAAAAGGGACACATTGAGGCGTCATATGCACACATTGAGGCGTCACAAAAGCCATGCAAATCAGTGGACAGCATTTTGCTTCACAACATAACGAGGTATTGATATCGAAGATAACAATGGTAGTTGCGACACATAGAGTTGCCACTGTGCAACAATATCATTGGAGGGGGTATCATCCCATGAAAGACCCTGGACCCACAAACGTTGCATTAAACATTTAGCAACCAAAACAACTGGGGCTAGGAACCCGAGTGGATCATATATCCTTGCAATCTCAGAGAGAATGTTTCTCTTGGTACAAGGTCTTTCCATGGGCATCACATCATAACAAAACGAATCCAATTTTGGACACCATTTTAGTCCAAGGATTTTTAAACCAGCAGATTTATCATCAAAGGAAATTGGTTGCTGATGACTAGCTGGAACCGATTCTAGAAACTCAGGAGTGTTACTAGTCCACTTACAAAGTTCAAAACAACCCAATTTTAACAACGCAATTAGCTGTTTCTGGCTTTCTAAAACTTCAGCTACAGAATTAGCTAATCCGATGGCATCGTCCACATAAGTAGTATGCATCAACACCTTGCTCGCTAATGGAAAGTTCCTGCCATGATCTTTAAAAAGCTGGTAAAAAGTACGAATAGCTAGGTATGGGGTCGAATTCACACCATATGTCACTGTTTGGAGAAGCTACTCTTGAATCTCCTCGGTTGGGTCGAACCGCCACAATATCTTTTGATAACACACATCAGCCTGATGCATATCAATCTGTCTGAACATTTGACGTATCTCACTAGAATATTCAACACTATAAAGGCGAAAAGTAAGCAATATTGACACAATATCTCTTTGGAGTTTAGAATTTAAGCTACGACTATTTGAGGTCTTGGCAGATGCATCAAAAACAATTCGAATTTTTGACAAGTCACCATCTGCCTTCATAACTGGGTGGTGTGGAATAAAATATGAATGGAAGTCAGGGCTAGAATTGTCCAATTTCATATGCCCCTGGTTTAGGTAATCCTGAACAAAGTCTTTGTACGCACTATACAAAGCAGGATTTTTCAACAATCGGTTTTCCATCATATCGAATCTACGCAATGCTTGACCTTTAGAGTTACCAAGTTCTTGTCGAGGCTCTCTGAAAGGCAAGCGAACAGCATACAACTCAGTTCTTGAATGAGTGGTAGCAAATATTTTTTCACACAAGTCCTCATCAGAGGAAAAAAGGATTTTTTGAGGGGTCGATTCTAGTTCCCAAAACCTTTGTAAGGTACTATCCAATCGAGATTCTATAGGGGAAGACACTGAGGTCAACAAACTAATGGGTTTTTGAGTTTTACGAGGACCATCAATACCACCAAGGAGTATCCAACCAAATATTGAATTAATGGCACAAGTCCTCCATTTTCTGCTTTTTTAAAGCCAGGCACAAGCATCTGACCAAACAAATCAACACCAATTAAAAGGTCTACACTACTAGGTTGTCCAAAATTAGGATCAGCAAAATCCAAATTTTTTAGGTACGGCCACTGAATAGAATCATATTCTACAACAGTCACAGGTATGGTTCCACAAATTTTAGGAATAAGAATGGCATCACAGGAAAACAAACTATCAGGAAACTTGGAGGAGCCTATTTGCAATGTTACATTGCCATATGATGTACTAGAAATCATGCCATTTATTCCTTCAATAGAAGTTCTATTCGGAGCTACTTTAAGTCCTAACTTCTCAGCCAAAGAGAAGGTTACAAAGGACGCTTCACTAGCGGAATCTAAAATTCCCCGACAAGACACAAACTTCTTGTTGGCATCTACAACTAAAACTTCGGCAGTTGCATAAAGCACAGGTCTCCTCTTACGAGGTTCAAAATGGTTGCTACTGGGTGTAGCGGTACACAATGCCTGTTTGGCACCTTCACTATTCGGTATACGGGGGGTCTCACCTGGACAATCAACTTGGGGGCTCGGAGAGCTTTTCACAAAGTGCAACAGGGAATGGTGAAGACCCTGGCACCGAAGACACGTGGCATTTATAGGCAATGAGATACACCATGTTTGCCAAAGCAGTTAAAACACGTTCACGCTTACAAATTGATGGCGTTGACCTACTTCTAATTCCAGAAATCTGGTACACTTCACAAGAGGATGGTAGGGCTGCTGCTGGCAATAAACACAACCTTTATTACCAGACTGGCCTGTTCCAGTCAATAACACAGGATAGGGTGGTTTGCCACCATTCCTAGGGGGTAGAGGAGGTGAGACCTCCTTCGGCTTATTCAAAAGAGAACTATTTTCCAAAGCCCGACAATTTTTCTCTAAGAATTTAAACAAATCTTTATAGGACGGGATTTCCTTATCACTATACTCAATCTCAAACTGAGTTTTCAATGGGGTATCAACTTTTTGCAAAAGAAGAATCATTTTAGCAAAATCTAAAAGGTCTAAATCATCATAGTTTGACAATGCTTTCAAATATTCCCGGAAAGTGGACAACAATAACCTCAAATCATGTGGGTTGCTCGATTTTGCAGAAGGGGCTTGACAAATAGACGTCCAATAATTTGTTACCAAAATTCTTTTATTATTAAAGCGTCTAATCATCGCATCGAAGGTTACTCGATAATTATCTGAGGTTAGCGGCGTGTTCCTAATTACAGATACGGCCTCTCCCACCAGAGCGGTATTTAAGGCTTGAAATTTAGCTATTTCACTCATGTCAGCTTTATCATGAACAAGTGACTTAAACATATCAAAAAAGGTGGGCCATTTTTTAAGATTACCGTCAAAATGGGGTACCTCTATTCATTTAATTTCAAGACCCTTGTCCACATTTACCAGGGAATGGTTTAAAATTGCCTGTGAGGCATCTTGGCAATCCTCCGTATAGAGCTCACGACAAATCGATCTAATTGTGTATTTCATTTCATCAAATTCCTGCACTAAGGTTTCCTGACTTTCTTGTATCTGATCACTACTATCTAAGCTTGTAATTTCAAAATGCAATATATCGAATTGACTTACCAGAGAAGGCACATCTTCCCATCTGGGTTTTAACTTTTTTGCCTTATCTGCATTGCCCTGGGCTTCGACGGTTCTATTGTAAGTTGTTTTTAATTTATTAAAAACACTTTTTTGTTTTTATTTAAACTTCTTGGATCAGACATTATAAAGCGGTTTTTATCAGATACCAAAAAAGTAGGTTTTTTCGCGACAAATTCGCTATCAACACACGGGTACGGTTCGCTAAACAACGCGGCACTAATCTCGCGCTTAACGCAACGCACACAAACAAATTCGAAACCCGACGAATAATCAACAATTTTCTAACCGTTAGAACACACAAACGTCAATGAAACGTCAGCCAGCAAGAAAAAAGAACGGGCCCGGGGCTGCTCCCAAATGTCGAACGGGAGTTTTCTTATCGCCGCACGAGGTCATATTCCAAACTCAGGGCAACCAACCTTCAAATTCATGCGGAACAAAAAGAACGGTACAAAAACAACAATGCTCGAATCTGGCAAAAAACGATAAAATGTGGATGCTGAAAAAAAACTATAAAATTACCAGTTTTTTATCAAAAAAACTGTAAAATCCAAAGGGCTTTTTCATACATAAGGGTATGAAGGACCCAATAGACATCTGAGCCCTGAAAGGGAGAAAAACTAGAGATATCCCAAAAAAAATAACCCCAAAGTTAAATTCGTCCCGTCTGGGAAAATAGAGTCTATTAAACTAAAAAACAAAGGAAAAAATCGGCAACACACTATAAGCTTACCTTATTTAATTCTGTAGCAGCTCCACACTTTCACCAGCCGCAGCTTTTTCTTGTGGTTGGAAATTTCGGTCTTCAACCCAAAAACACGTGTGACTTCTTTCAGTTTTTTGTCGGAAGTGATTTCTTCATTCCCCTGTCAAACACAGAGTGGCGCTTCAAACTCCCAGCGTGAGCAAAAAAAACGCGCATGATTTTACCAAAATGATCAGGTGATCAAAAGAAAATAACTTTCAACAAAGAGAGAAATTATCACCTGATCGGAATTTTTCCCAAACAGGACTTTCTTTTTTGAAGGTTTTTGCTGAAAGCCCAAAAGTATCAGAACAAACTTTATGGTTAGGTTTCCCAAAAAATTCAAAATAAAACAAAAAACAAAAAACAACTGACAGCATTAAACAGATATGTAGTTTAATATTACCCATAATTAATTTTAAAATATTATGTACAAAAGAAATATTGTTTATTTATTTTTTGAAGATAGCGGCCGAAAAAGTTAAGAAAAGACATTTTTTTGAAATTTAACAAAAAAAACTAGATAAAGCAAGCCATCTCATTAAACAAAACAAAGATATTTTAAAAATGTTGACATATTTTATGTACCAAATGATTTGATTAAATTGACTATATTTTACTTAATATCTATCTCCGTTAATATTGATCTGACGTAACGTTTAAAAAAGTAAAGTTAAATAATTTTTCCTAAGTCATCAGAATCTGATGTCAAAAATGATATATATCAAAGAAATATGTTTTATTTTGTTAAATAAAACACCCTGTATTTCTTTTCTTCAAACGGTATGTCTCCTTTTTCTGTTTTCAAAAATATATAATAGTATTGCCGTATGTTGTCATTTGGCCCAGCCGTTTTTGGAATCTTATTTTGTTAATGAATATAATTAGGATTTTAAAATGGAAATATATATTTTTGAAATCAGAAAAAGAAGCCCAATCGATTACTTCACGAGATGTCTTGTTTTTTCCAGTTCTTTTTGTTAAATTTCGGAAAAAAATGCCTTTTCTTTAATTTTTTGGCCGCCATCTTTTAAAAATATTTTTTTTTACATTCTAATTTAAAACTAATCAAGAGTAATATAAAACTACATATCCTGGAAAAAAAATTACCAAACCAAAAAGATATTGTTTTTTTTTATATTTTGAACGCGGCCATGTTGAATAGTAATAGACATATGTCATTTATTCTGAAATATTTAAAATTGGCGACCCTGATTTAGTATAAATCGATATATTGCACGGCAACAATAGTTGTGCCCAACAAGAACGAAAAAATAATTTTTGTCTGAACTTCGGCCGCCATCATGTTAAATGTCAAATTGTAAATTTTTACAAAATTTGGCTTACTATTCATTTAATCCAAAAATTTTTTTTGTAAAAATTTAATTTGGTCTACAAGTTATAAAGGTCTCTTTTATTGTTGACACATTAGGCGCTATTTTTTCATTGTTTTGCTACTTATAGCCCATCGCACCGACTTTTTTTTTCGTTACTTAGCCTTAAGTGTTCCTTATTACGTCATATTATGATTATATTAAGAAACGCTTTAACTCAGGAATGAAAAAAAGTCGATAATCCTAAAAAAAGCTCCTGCAGTAACTCTCTATCAAAATAAGCTAAAACAAAACAAAAGTCTAAGAAACGAATGAGGTACATCACAGCCCCCTCAAATTGAGATAGTTCTACTAGTATAAATTGAACTTAAATTAGTTTATATTTTTTACCCAAATTCAACGTAAAAATTCAGTAATTTACTTTATTTTTTACCACCGAGTGGGCTGCCTTCTTGTTCTTTCTCTCTCATTCATTCAGATTTTTCAATTAACAAAGGCGCAGCCTTTAGCATAACATAAGCGATAAGGTCTTATGGAACGCCTATAAGGATAATATTAGATGAGATATGCGCGATAATGCAGTATATGCAATTAATCGAAATATGTCTAACGTAATCTTAAGAATAAAAATTAATAAATATATGGTTGTTATGAATATTTTTGTTGAATATGTCATGACGTAAAATATTTAAAATGTGTTAATATGAAAAAAAAAAGTTTTTTGGATTTTATCTAGGGTAGGCAACGTCTACATTGAATGCACGCCACTGATGCTAGTGCCCCGATTGGCGATAAAGTTTTTATCGAAGAATGCCGATTAAATGACCCACTCATAATTTTATCTAATTAAGATGGAAGTTTTCGAAAAAACCCATTATACACGGCAGACTGATGAAAATAAACTATAAGAATTTGCTGTTTTTGAAATTTTGCTGAAAAAAGTCAATCGCGTTTGTTAAACTTCGTGGGTATTATTTCTGAAACGTCAATTTTCCATTAAATATTGGGAATAAAAAACAGATCCCTGATTGTGGCCATCGTAAACCAGATAAACATGGTCAAGCTACTGACTTCATATACTTGAAACAATCTCAAAAAGTTACTCAAAGTTATACCAGCTGCATGGCAAAAAACCATTGGCATAAGACATCGTGGAACGTCCCATGGCAATTCTTAGAACTTAACACCTGCAGCACCCGGAAAGATTTTTTCTGAAATCTGTCGACGTACTGTTAAAGAGTTTTAAGAACTGCAGCGCCCCGATTGGTGGTAAAATTTTCATCGCAGAACGCCGTTCAAATGAAACACTCTGAATGTTCTCCAATTAAGCAGGAAATTTTCGAAAAAAAGCAATGTAGGCGCATCGAAAACTGATGAAGATCAACTGCAAGAAATTGTTGTTATGAAATCTTGCTGAAAAAGTCGAACGCATTTGTTAAATCTCTTGGGTATTTTCTCATAAACGTCGACTTACCTTTAAGTTATGGTAAAAAAACACCGCCCCGATTGTATCCGTCGAAAACGAGATAAACAAGGTCAAAGTACTGACTACATGGGGTGGACTAAACACCTGCATCACCCGGGAATACTTTTCTAGGATGTGCTACGGAAGACTTCCGACATACTGTTATTAGCTCACATAGTAGTGTGAGCTATAGTGATCCTAATTTTTTCGAGAAAAAGAAAGTTGCTCCGATTTCAAAAATTTTTATCTATCTTTGCGTTTCAGATGATTTTGAAACTTTTTTGTTGCGCCGTCTGTCTGTCGAGATGGTCCCATTTAAAAATGAACAAAATCCACCGAGCACAAGTCAAATAAGAGGGTGGGGGTAGATTTCAAAAATTAGAGTTTATGTGACAATATGGCTTGTGTGATATCAAGCGAAAGGTAATTGAGTCTGGAGTTAAACAAAATTAATTTTAGTTTAAAAAAAAAGGGTGGGGGGGTAGATTAAAAAGATGAGAGATGATTAAGTGAAAATATGGCGTGTGTGTTATCAAACGAAAGGTAATTGCGAGGGGTGGCTCGATCGCCGATTTCTGTATACCAAAAGGAAATACCTAATGTATTCCCTGGTATTTCCCAGTATTTCCTCTAATTTCGTTGGTATTTCCTAGTATTTCCCAGTACTTCCTTGTATTTCCCAAGTACTTCCCGGTATTTCCTAGTACTTCCTGGTATTTCCTGGTATTTCCTAGTATTTCCCAAGTAATTCCTAGTACTTCCTTATGCTACATTACTTTTAAAAAACTTAAATATCTCGAAAACTAATGAACCGTTTTTAACGAGCATTAAACCAACTGTCATTAAATTCTATGCTTTACACGGTGTTCCAAGTTAAGTGTCCACCACTGCTAACTATGTTACTATTAAAGATAGAAAAAAGTTTAAATTGGGAAACTGGTAGAATTCTTGATGTTCTTTAGGTTGCTCAAATCAAGCATCTCGTTTTCGAGTTATTTTTTAAACATTAATTGAACCGAGGGGTGGCGATTGCCGATGTTTGTACACCAAAAGGAAATACTTACGGTATTCCTGAGGTATTTCATGGTATTTCCTCAAATTTCAATGGTATTTCCTAGTATTTCCCAAGCACTTCCCGGTATTTCCTATTATATTTCCCAGTACTTGTTAAGTATTTCCTGGTATTTCCCCTAACCTGTACACCCAAAGCCTGTATTTTGTATAAAATGACTTATCAGAAAAAAATATAATTATAGTATTGTAGTATTGTATATTCAATTAAAAAATATATATATATATATTTTGAAAAAACTCAAAAACTCGACAATGCAATGCTCAATTTTTTTTTATTTGACTTTTTTTGAAAATATAATATACAGTACAGTAGCTAGAGTAACGTAATAAATTGAAAATTTACTTTTCCACAAAAATTATATAAGCTAAGTCAACCTCCTTTTGCTTTCATGTAAAGTTCAGGAAATGTATACAAAACGTCTTAAAGAAGTCTGGAAAATTTGCGGAAAAATCCGAAAATGTTCTAGAAAAACATGTTTAGGAAAAGTCTAAAAATGTATTGGAACAGTGTAGAATATTCTGAAAAAAATCTTAAAATATTTTGGAAAAGTCTGTGACAAGGGCGTTGCCAGACTAAGCTAGGGTCCGGGCTGCCCCCCCTATTGACAATTCTATCAACAAAGTGACAAACAAATTCGCAAAAAACATTATGTAGGTACCTATCTTTGTTCGTTTTTAATTATTTTTTTTTTAACTAAAAAGTACTATTAATTTTTTCTTTAGTTATTATATGCTGCCCCGTCTCCCCCTATTTTACCGACTGGCGACGCCCTGGTCTGAAAGTTTTCAAAAAAAGTCTAAAAACGTTTAGAAATAGTCTAAACATTTTCAGGAAAGCGTATATAAATATAATGGCAGCGGCGTAGCTAGAAGTCATGGAGACCCGGGGCAGACAATTTTTGGGGGTCCTCATAAGTCAATCAGAATATAAAATGCTTGTCAAAAAAAAATTGTCTTTTGCCATAATAACAAAATGGCTCTGTAATGAAAGCGCGAGTAACAAAAGCGTGAATGTGAAGAACTGGCGCTACGTTTCTGTCCATAGTTAATAGCGGATGAATTCTTTCCCGGGAGCCTGGAGGGTGTGATACCGAACCGAACCGAACCGAGAAACTTTTCTGACTTCTTTTTCGGGATCCATAAGGGTGTGAATGCGAACCGAACAGAACCACGGTTCAGTTCGATTTGGTTCGGGTCGGTTTGGTTTGTAATTTAAATGTTACTCCTTGTATGTGAGGCAATTCGTCTATCCATCTATAAAATGTCGAATGTACTCTTTAATCGTAACCTGTTTATTTATATATATATAAAATCAGCTGGACCACCAGTGTCGTGAAAATTCGACATATATTTATAAGATCGGAACACCGGTCTATTCTATCCACTGCGCCGGCGCCGCCTAGTGCAGGCGCTGAAGGGAGTTAAGTATGCAAAATATGAGGATCGCAGTTTGACAATGGATTTTAGCTGAGAATAAGTCACAGATTACAGATCTGGATATTCCCAAGCCAGTTTTTGGTCCAATTTTTTCCTCCTACTCGTATAAAATTTCCTGTTAAACGCTCTATAACAAGGTAAGATTGATATGCAGATTAAAACTTCATAGGCGTCCGTAAATTAAATTAATTTTTGCAAATTACCAAACACACAAATTAATTTTGTTACAGATTTTTTCACCAGTGTGTAATTCACTGAGGTTTGATAAATGACAAACTGTCCAGCGACGTCCATAAATAGGGATCATATATAAAAATAAAATAAATAAAATTATTTTTGTCACATGTATCTATCACCCGATTTTCGTAAAAACCAAGCTATTTATAAAATATATGCTGAATAGCTGATGCGCTTCATTTAATTTTTAAAACTTCAGAGCCGCCCGTCCGGAAAAAAATACATTTTTAAAAATCATCAAATAAATCACCACACTATAGCCGCAATCTACATTGATAGTCTTCAAATCCCCTGAAACCCCCATCGCCCTTCCCCAAAAAAAAGATGAAATCCCCCCCCGAAAAAGATTCTAGGTACGGTCCTAGCAGAAAAAATGATCCCTTCTACTCACCTATCCACCACACCCTTGCGCCCGTTTTGTGGGTATAGGATAGCTGGCTGAGGATGAGAAGTATGGCCTACTACCGCCACTAATTCAAATTTTGAAAATAATAAAAATATCGAAGCACAATTATTTGGTTTGGTAATTTTTAAAAATTGATTTTAATTAAGGACATATTAAAGTTTTATAAATAAAATCTTTCTAACCTTCATGGTTAAAAAGGAAATTGTATTTTCCACATTCAAGCAAAATATTTTTTTTTTGGTTTTGGTTGGTTTTTTGGAAAATCGGATGAAACTAGTGACAAAAATATTTTTATTTATTATTATTTTTTAAACGACCCCCATTTACGGACGTCGCTCGACAGTTTCCCATTAATCAAACTCCACTGACTGATACATGGTAAAAAATGGGAAATTTAATTTCTACAAAAAAGTATGGAATACATTTTTTCCAATTGAGCTCAGTTTCTGAGAAAATTGGATAAAACCTTTAACAAAATTAATTTGTTTGTTGATTTGTAAAAATTGATTTAATTTACGGACGCCTGTGAAGTTTTAATCTGGAAACCAATCTTACAGTATTATGCGAATTTCAAAAGGAAATTTAATTGTCTTAGTCTATAAAATACAACTTTTGGGTGAAACCTGTGAGAAACATGTGTTTTTTTTTAAATTGTTTTTCATTTTCTCAATAAACGGACGCCGCTGGAGAGTTTGTAATAAGCCTGACCCCACTGACCTAAACATTGTTAAAAAGAGAATTTTATTGTCTATAATAAAGTCTTAAATAATTTTTACCCAAAAAGCCTAGTTTCTGAGATAATTGCATAAAACTTGTAAAAAAATTTAAATTTAATGTTATTTCAAAATTGATTTAATTTTCGGACGTCCCTCACTTGTTATAGATATAACTAATCTTGCCTTGTTATACATCTTTTAAAAGAAAATTTTATTTTCTTCAATAACGTATTGACAACATTTTTTGATATTGAGATTGGTTTTTTTAGAAAATGTTTGTTTTTTTTATTATTTTACATTACCTCAATAAACGGACGCTGCTGCGCGCTGGAGGGGTTGTCGTTAATCGTACTCCAATGTTTTATATATTATTAAAAAGGAAATGTTATTGTCTTTATTAAAGATAATTACATATTTTCCCATAAGAAGCTTAGTTTTTGATAAAATTTTTAAAAAACCTAAAATAGTTTTCGTGGGTCTGGGGTGTTTTCGGGGCTTTTTGCAGCTTAATTTTAAAAAACTAATAGGTATAATTGTATTTTTAAGTTAGATTTTACACATTTTTGATGCATTTATGTATCACCGTAGCTTTAGGGCTTTAATTTAGTTAAATTATAAAACATTCGAACACTACTTACTGTACGAGGAGGGAGGATATTAAAAAATTGGACCAAAAACTGGGTTGCGGTCCTCATATCTTGCATACTCAACTACCCTCAGCGCCTGCACTAGTCTAGTAGCGTAAAAATAATTGCCTTAACCAGACAGAATAGCTTATAGAACATATATGCCAAATTTTATTGAAATCTGTTAAGTAGGTTCTGAAATTAACAGTAACAAAAAATTGTCATCTAACTTACCATATTTTTTGTTTCTAACATTGCACTGTCACTAATATTCGCACACAAAGTGAAGAAACCATAAAATTATTCGATCTGACAGCATTGACGCGCATGCGCAGTTTGATGTATTTCCTGTATTTCCCCAAGTACTTCCTGTATTTCCCAAGTATTTCCTGGTATTTCCCGGTATTTCCTAGTATTTCCTTGTACTTCCTATTATTTCCTAGTATTTCCCAGTACTTCCCAAGTATTTCCTGGTATTTCCTGGTACTTCCCCTAGTCTATACACCAAAACGAAATACCGAGCCACCTCTCGGGTAATTGGGTCTGATACAAAGTATATTTTAGTTTTTTTAACAAAGGGTGGGGGTAGATGTCAAAAATTAGAATTTAACTTAAAACATGGCTTGTGTGGTATCAAATATATTTAAGTTTTTAGTTATATTAGCTCACCCGTACTCTACATCTATAGAACCTAGTGTGAGCTTAGGTGCCCATATATTGGCAGAGTATTTTTATAAATTATTAGCGCCCCCACTGACAGGACTGCTTTTATTGAAGACCGCCGCGCCGTTATGGTGGCACATTTGTTAAACCTCATGCGATTTTTTTTCATAAACGTTGACTAAATTGCCTTTATATAATTCTAAAAAAACACCGCCAGGATTGTAGTCTTCGTAAACCTGATAAACAGGGTTAAAATACTGACTTCAATTACTTGAAAATAGAAACCGCGTGGCAAAATAACCCTGGCATTAAGGGACGTGGTGGAAGTTAGCATCAGGTTCAGATTCATTTAAATTACAGTGGACCAGTTCGTTTTTGCTGTATATTCTTATTTTCATATTTTAACGACATAAGAATTTTTTATGATGCTAAGGCAGTCGTATATTACTAAAAAATCGAAATGATCGATCCTGGTGTTACGGGGCAGGGTCAGAAACTTATAGTTTCAACGGTAAAATGTTGTATAGGAAAATAATGCCCCAACCATTGTATTAATAAGATAGTTGTGATATAATTGAGACGTGCAGACATAACTGGAAATTATATGCACTGTTGAGCGAGTTAAATCATTAAACTAACATACGAGGGTAAGTTAAAAAATGAAGATAAATCGTATTGTCTAAAATCAATGTTGAGTACGATTGGTGCTGAGGTGAATGTGACTTAGTAGTAGTTTGGATTTTTTTTAGTAACACTTTCCCCTATATTAGGACATCCAGCTAAGATACGGGGGTAAGGTGAAAAATTAGGACAAATATTATATTATTGGTATTTTCTAAAATCAGCGCTGTGCCCGATTTCCGTTGGCATGGCTAAGACCCACTACCAGTAAGGAATTATGTCCACTAACAGCTTCAAGTAATTTAGATCGTCGAGCTGAGATACAAGGGTAACTAAAAAAAATACGATAAATTTTATTTTATTTGTCTTTTTTAAAATCAGCGCTGTGCCCGATTTCCGTAGGCATAGCTAAGACCCACTACGAGTAAGGAATTATGTCCACTAACAGCTTCACGTGTTTTAGATCGTCGAGCTGAGATACGAGGGTAAGTTGAAAAATTACGATAAATATTATTTTATTTGTATTTTCTAAAATCAGCCCTATGCCCGATTTCCGTTGGCATGGCTGAGATCCACTATCAGTAAGGAATTATGTCCACTAACAGCTTCATGTATTTTAGATCGTCGAGCTGAGGTAGACGCTTTTACTCATTGGGCGTCGACCGGTGAGATACCACCATGCCAGAAGTGAGTAGCGCTAAGTGGTATCACCACGTTCCGCTACTGCGCTGGCAGTCCGGTTCCAACAATGAGTAACAGATAGCATGATGGCGCCTCCAGGATCAAAATATTCCGGAGGTAAAATACCCGACCACTCGGATCTCCGGGCGTCGGGTGATCTTGGGGGTCCTTCATGCAAAGATATTAAAAGAAGACCAAAAACTCAACTCAGAATTGATTTTAGCAATATAAGAGGATTAAGTACCAACATGAATTCAGTTCACCAACATCTTGAAGAACAAAGACCTGACATCCTTGTTCTCACTGAAACTAAAATCAGTTGTGCAGCACCTACTGTGAACTATCTTTATCCCGGCTATGACCTACACCACCGATTTCGACATAATTTTGGGATCTGTGTGTACATTAAAAATGACCTTTCATGTCATCGAGAGGAGAAGCTAGAACCAGCGAACCTCGATATCATATGGCTGAAATTCACCTCAAAGTCATCGACCAAGTTCATTTGCTGCCTCTACCGACCGCCAAGTAACACCGAGTACCAAAACTTTTTTGCGACACTATCCGAAAACTGTGATAGTATACAGTCTAACTATCCACATGCGGAAATTGTTTTTTTAGGCGATTTCAACGTCCACAATATACCCTGGCTAAAACACCACAACAAAACAGATAATGAAGGCAGGGAAGCAGAAGCTTTTGCCATAAGTTGTGGTCTAACGCAGCTTGTAGATGAACCTACCCGTATCTCAGAAAGGGGTGAATTTGCAGCGCTTTTAGACTTGTTCCTAACTACAAATCCTGACTTGTACACAATTCAAGTAGATCCCCCACTTGGTTCATCCGATCATAAACTTATAAGAACAAAGTGCGAAATGTTCATACCGCCAAGCCAACAATCAATTCCTCGTAAAATGTGGCACTATAAATCGCCAAAATGGAATGACCTTAAACAGTTTTACCTGGATTTTCCATGGCAAGAGGTTTGCTTTAAAACAGCTGATCCCACTATTTGCTGTAATGAAAAAACAAAAGTAATCTTATCTGGAATGGATGCATATATCCCACATACAATAAAACGCAGAGCTAATGCAAAACCTTGGTTCAACAGCCAGTGTCAAACGGCTGTACAGAAAAAACACAGAGCATATAACCTTTGGAAACGACAACAAACCGCTCAAAACCACACAGAATTTATAGAAGCCAGAAATAGTTGCAAAATTACTATTGACGCCGCCAAAGAAACATACAATCAAAGAATAAAAAACAGATTGCTGAATTGTCCAAGTAGTTCTAGGTCCTTTTGGTCTCTTGCAAAAGCCGTTGGATCAAACTTCACCAAGTCATCCATACCACTACTTACAGATAAAAATACTCACTTAGCCACAACATCAGAGGAAAAAGCCAATATGCTGGCCAAAATCTTTTCCTCCAACTCAAACCTAACAGTGCCAAATGGAAAAACTCCACAGGGTCATTGAAAGGGTTTCCCACAGTATGCCAGAGGTACCCTTTTGTCACAGAGAAATACGAAAATACCTTAAAAAGTTGGATACAAACAAAGCAATGGGTCCAGATGGCATTGCCGCGATAGTACTCAAAAATTGTGCTAGCGAACTCACCCCAACTTTCGCAAAATTATTCAATTTATCTTATAGGCAAGGAGTATATCCATCATCATGGAAGTCTGCCGCAGTACAACCCATTCCAAAGAAGGGAAAAAAGACAGATCCGTTACACTATAGACCAATTGCTCTACTTCCGGTGATATCAAAAGTAATGGAAAGAGTTGTGAACAATCACCTAACCAAGTACTTGGAAAAGTACAAAATTATCAACGACAAGCAATACGGATTTCGAAAATATAGGTCAACTGGCGATTTACTTACGTACGTCACTCACTTATGGCAAAAAGCGATTGAGTTGCGAGGTGAAACAAGAACAATTGCCTTAGATATATCTAAAGCATTCGATAAAGTCTGGCATGAAAATCTGCTCAACAAACTCAAAGCAACGGGATTGTCGCCGAGACTTTGCACTTGGTTTGAAAGTTACCTTAAGGATAGATCCATTTATGTTGCACTGGATGGCCGGAACTCGAACTCTTACCAAATAAATGCTGGTGTGCCACAGGGAGCAATCCTTTCGCCAACACTTTTTCTGATTTACATAAATGACCTCATAGATAAAACAGTAAATCCACTTTATTGCATTGCAGATGATGGCAATGTAGTCTCCTCAGTCATACCACCCACATGTCTCTCCGCGCGTGAATTCCATTACCTTAGACTAACTGAAATATCACAGATAAATAACGACTTGGAGATAATAGAGGACTGGGGCAACAAAAACCTTGTACAGTTCAACGCGCAGAAAACCCAAGCAGCCCTGTTTTCAAAAAAGACCAGCACCGGTGAGCCAAACATCATGCTATCTGGAAGTGCTGTCGCATTGCAGAGCCAGTTGAACATCTTAGGAGTCACTGCAGAGACCAACATGTCTTGGCACAGTCACGTGGCAGATATAGCTAAAAGGGCATCCCAAAAGCTTGGGGTGCTATTTCGTACAAGACATCTGTATACACCAAGCCAACTGCTGACACTCTACAAAGCCCAGATTCGACCAACTATGGAGTACTGCTCACATATATGGAGTGCGGCACCCAAACATACCTTAATGCTTTTGAACACCGTGCAAAAACGAGCTATCAAGCTGATCAATGACCCCGCACTTACCCGTAGCTTGGATAGTCTCGAACATCGAAGAACTGTGGGCGATCTATCTCTCTTCTACAGGTATTATCACGGAAAATGCTCTGAAGAGTTGGCACGTATGATCCCCCCGGGAGTAGCACCTACTAGGCGAACACGTCAAACAGACGGTAACCATCAATTTACTGTCGAAATAGAGGCACCAAGAACCTCATTATATCAGAATTCATATCTCTGGAGAACAGCATCGCTGTGGAATAAACTCCCTGCGACAGTTTTCCCTGCAGGTTACAACCTGAACCGTTTCAAAACCAACACACACCAACATTTCCGCGCACTTGCCGCTTCTCGAGCGTGATAGGGATCTCCTTGCGAGTGCGCATACCCGTAAAAAAAAAAAAAAAATACGAGGGTAAGTTGAAAAATTACGATAAATTTTATTTTATTTGTATTTTCTAAAACCTGCGCCGTGCCCGATTTTCGTTGACATGGCTAAGACCTACTGCTAGTGAGGAATTATGTCCACTAACAGCTTCACGCATTTTAGATCGTCGAGCTAAGATACGAGGGTAAGTTGAAAAATTACGATAAATTTTATTTTATTTGTATTTTCTAAAATCAGCGCTGTGCCCGATTTTCGTTGACATGGCTAAGACTCACTACGAGTAGGGAAATATGTCCACTAACAGCTTCACGTATTTTAGATCGTCGAGCTGAGATACGAGGGTAAGTTGAAAAATTACGATAAATTTTATTTTATTTGTATTTTCTAAAATCAGCGCTGTGTCCGATTTCCGTTGGCATGGCTAAGACCCACTATCAGTAAAGAATTTTGTCCGCTAACAGCTTCAAGTATTTTAGATCATCGAGCTGAGATACGAGGGTAAGTTGAAAAGTTACGATAAATTTTATTTTATTTGTATTTTCTAAAATCAGCGCTGTGCCCGATTTTCGTTTGCATGGCTAAGACCCACTTTCAGTAAGGAATTATGTCCACTAACAGCTTCACGTATTTTAGATCGTCGAGATGAGATACGAGGAAGTTGAAAAATTACGATAAATTTTATTTTATTTGTATTTTCTAAAATCAGCGCTGTGCCCGATTTTCGTTGACATGGCTAAGACTCACTATCAGTAAAGAATTTTGTCCGCTAACAGCTTCAAGTATTTTAGATCATCGAGCTGAGATACGAGGGTAAGTTGAAAAATTACGATAAAATTTATTTTATTTGTATTTTCTATAATCAGCGCTGTGCCCGACTTCCTTTGGCATGGCTAAGACCCACTACGAGTAACGAATTATATCCACTAACAGCTTCACGTATTTTAGATCGTCGTCGGCTAAAACTCACTATTAGTAAAGAATTTTGTCACTAAGAGCTTCAAGTATTTTGGATCGTCGAGCTGAGATACGAGGGTAAGTTGAAAAATTACGATAAATTTTATTTTATTTGTATTTTCTAAAATCAGCGCTGTGCCCGATTTCCGTTGACTTGGCTAAGACCCACTATCAGTAAGGACTAATGTCCACTAACAGCTTCACGTATTTTAGATCATCGAGCTGAGTACGAGGGTAAGTTGAAAAATTACGATAAATTTTTATTTTATTTGTATTTTCCAAAATCAGCGCTGTGATCGATTTCCGTTGAAATGGCTAAGACCCACTATCAGTAAAGAATTTTGTCCACTAACAGCTTCAAGTATTTTAGATCGTAGAGCTGAGATACGAGGCTAAGTTGAAAAATTACGATAAATATTATTTTATTTGTATATTCTAAAATCAGCGCTGCGCCCGATTTCTGTTGGCATGGCTAAGACCCACTACTAGTGAGGAATTATCTGAGAATTTTGTCCACTAACTGCTTCACGTATTTTATATCGTCGAGCTGAGATACGAGGGTAAGTTGGAAAATTACGATAAATTTATTTTATTTGTATTTTCTAAAAGCATGGCTAAGACCCATTATCAGTAAGGAATTATGTCCACTCACAGTTTCACGTATTTTAGATCGTCGAGCTGAGATACGAGGGTAAATTGAAAAATTACGATAAATTTTATTTTATTTGTATTTTTTAAAATCAGCGCTGTGTTCGATTTCCGTTCACATGGCTAAGACCCACTACTAGTGAGGAATTATCTGCGAATTTTGTCCACTAACAGCTTCACGTATTTTATATGACTTCGAGCTGAGATACGAGGGTAAGTTGGAAAATTACGATAAATTTATTTTATTTGTATTTTCTAAAATCAGCGCTGTGCCCGATTTCCGTTGGCATGGCTAAGACCCACTATCAGTAAGGAATTATGTCCACTAACAGCTCCACGTATTTTAGATCGTCGAGCTGAGATACGAGGGTAAGTTGAAAAATTACAATAAATTTTATTTTATTTGTATTTTCTGAAATCAGCGCTGTGCCCGATTTCCGTTGGCATGGCTAAGACCCACTATCAGTAAGGAATTATGTTCACTAACAGCTTCACGTATTTTAGATCGTCGAGCTGAGATACGAGGGTAAGTTGAAAAATTGCGATAAATTTTATTTTATTTGTATTTTCTAAAATCAGCGCTGTGCCCGATTTCCGTTGACTTGGCTAAGACCCACTATCAGTAAGGACTAATGTCCACTAACAGCTTCACGTATTTTAGATCATCGAGCTGAGTACGAGGGTAAGTTGAAAAATTACGATAAATTTTATTTTATTTGTATTTTCCAAAATCAGCGCTGTGATCGATTTCCGTTGAAATGGCTAAGACCCACTATCAGTAAAGAATTTTGTCCACTAACAGCTTCAAGTATTTTAGATCGTAGAGCTGAGATACGAGGCTAAGTTGAAAAATTACGATAAATTTTATTTTATTTGTATATTCTAAAATCAGCGCTGCGCCCGATTTCTGTTGGCATGGCTAAGACCCACTACTAGTGAGGAATTATCTGAGAATTTTGTCCACTAACTGCTTCACGTATTTTATATCGTCGAGCTGAGATACGAGGGTAAGTTGGAAAATTACGATAAATTTATTTTATTTGTATTTTCTAAAAGCATGGCTAAGACCCATTATCAGTAAGGAATTATGTCCACTCACAGTTTCACGTATTTTTGATCGTCGAGCTGAGATACGAGGGTAAATTGAAAAATTACGATAAATTTTATTTTATTTGTATTTTTTTAAAAATCAGCGCTGTGTCCGATTTCCGTTCACATGGCTAAGACCCACTACTAGTGAGGAATTATCTGCGAATTTTGTCCACTAACAGCTTCACGTATTTTATATGACTTCGAGCTGAGATACGAGGGTAAGTTGGAAAATTACGATAAATTTATTTTATTTGTATTTTCTAAAATCAGCGCTGTGCCCGATTTCCGTTGGCATGGCTAAGACCCACTATCAGTAAGGAATTATGTCCACTAACAGCTCCACGTATTTTAGATCGTCGAGCTGAGATACGAGGGTAAGTTGAAAAATTACGATAAATTTTATTTTATTTGTATTTTCTGAAATCAGCGCTGTGCCCGATTTCCGTTGGCATGGCTAAGACCCACTATCAGTAAGGAATTATGTTCACTAACAGCTTCACGTATTTTAGATCGTCGAGCTGAGATACGAGGGTAAGTTGAAAAATTGCGATAAATTTTATTTTATTTGTATTTTTTAAATCAGCGCTGTGCCCGATTTCCGTTCACATGGCTAAGACCCACTACTAGTGAGGAATTATCTGCGAATTTTGTCCACTAACAGCTTCACGTATTTTATATCGTCGAGCTGAGATACGAGGGTAAGTTGAAAAATTACGATAAATTTTATTTTATTTGTATTTTTTAAAATCAGCGCTGTGCCCGATTTCCGTTCACATGGCTAAGACCCACTACTAGTGAGGAATTATCTGAGAATTTTCTCCACTAACAGCTTCACGTATTTTATATCGTCGAGTTGAGATACGAGGGTAAGTTGGAAAATTACGATAAATTTTATTTTATTTGTATTTTCTAAAATCTGCGCTGTGCCCGATTTCCGTTGGCATGGCTAAGACCCATTATCAGTAAGAAATTATGTCCACTCACAGCTTCACGTATTTTAGATTGTCGAGCTGAGATACGAGGGTAAGTTGAAAAATTACGATAAATTTTATTTTATTTGTATTTTTTAAAATCAACGCTGTGCCCGATTTCCGTTCACATGGCTAAGACCCACTACTAGTGAGGAATTATCTGAGAATTTTCTCCACTAACAGCTTCACGTATTTTATATCGTCGAGTTGAGATACGAGGGTAAGTTGAAAAATTACGATAAATTATTTTATTTTATTTGTATTTTTTAAATCAGCGCTGTGTCCGATTTCCGTTGACATGGCTAAGACCCACTACGAGTAAGAAATTTTGTGCACTAACAGCTTCACGTATTTTAGATCGTCGAGCTGAGATACGAGGGTAAGTTGAAAAATTACGATAAATTTTATTTTATTTGTATTTTTTAAAATCAACGCTGTGCCCGATTTCCGTTCACATGGCTAAGACCCACTACTAGTGAGGAATTATCTGAGAATTTTCTCCACTAACAGCTTCACGTATTTTAGATCGTCGAGCTGAGATACGAGGGTAAGTTGAAAAATTACGATAAATTTTATTTTATTTGTATTTTCTAAAATCAGCGCTGCGCCCGATTTCCGTTGGCATGGCCACTATGAGTAAAGAATTATGTCCACTAACAGCTTCACGTATTTTAGATCGTCAATCTGAGATACGAGGGTAAGTTGAAAAATTACGATAAATTTTATTTTATTTGTATTTTCTAAAATCAGCGCTGTGCCCGATTTCCGTTGGCATGGCTAAGACCCACTACTAGTGAGGAATTATCTGAGAATTTTGTCCACTAACAGCTTCACGTATTTTATATCGTCGAGCTGAGATACGAGGGTAAGTTGGAAAATTACGATAAATTTATTTTATTTGTATTTTCTAAAATCAGCGCTGTGCCCGATTCCCGTTGGCATGGCTAAGCTGAGATACGAGGCTAAGTTGAAAAATTACGATAAATCTTATTTTATTTGTATTTTCTAAAATCAGCGCTGTACCCGATTTCCGTTGCCATGGCTAAAACTCACTATTAGTAAAGAATTTTGTCACTAAGAGCTTCAAGTATTTTGGATCGTCGAGCTGAGATACGAGGGAAAGTTGAAAAATTACGATAAATTTTATTTTATTTGTATTTTCTAAAACCTGCGCCGTGCCCGATTTCCATTGGCATGGCTAAGACCCACTACTAGTAAGGAATTATGTCCACTAACAGCTTCACGTATTTTAGATCGTCGAGCTAAGATACGAGGGTAAGTTGAAAAATTACGATAAATTTTATTTTATTTGTATTTTCTAAACTCAGTGCTGTGCCCGATTTTCGTTGACATGGCTAAGACCCACTACGAGTAGGGAATTATGTCCACTAACAGCTTAACGTATTTTAGATCGTCGAGCTGAGATACGAGGGTAAGTTGAAAAATTACGATAAATTTTATTTTATTTGTATTTTCTAAAACCTGCGCTGTGCCCGATAACCGTTGGCATGGCTAAGACCCACTACTAGTGGGAAATTATGTTCACTAACAGCTTCACGTATTTTAGATCGTCGAGCTAAAATACAAGGGTAAGTTGAAAAATTACGATAAATTTTATTTTATTTGTTTTTTCTAAAACCTGCGCCGTGCCCGATTTCTGTTGGCATGGCTAAGACCCAATATCAGTAAAGAATTTTGTCCACTAACAGCTTCAAGTATTTTAGATCGTCGAGCTGAGATACGAGGGTAAGTTGAAAAATTACGATAAATTTTATTTTATTTGTATTTTCTAAAATCAGCGCTGTGCCCGATTTCCGTTTGCATGGCTAAGACCCACTTTCAGTAAGGAATTATGTCCACTAACAGCTTCACGTATTTTAGATCGTCGAGCTGAGATACGAGGAAGATGAAAAATTACGATAAATTTTATTTTACTTGTATTTTCTAAAATCAGCGCTGTGCCCGATTTCCGTTGGCATGGATAAGACCCACTATCAGTAAAGAATTTTGTCCACTAACAGCTTCAAGTATTTTAGATCGTCGAGCTGAGATACGAGGGTAAGTTGAAAAATTACGATAAATTTTATTTTATTTGTATTTTCTAAAATCAGCGCTGTGCCCGATTTCCGTTCGCTTGGCTAAGAGCCACTTTCAGTAAGGAATTATGTCCACTAACAGCTTCACGTATTTTAGATCGTCGAGCTGAGATACGAGGAAGTTGAAAAATTACGATAAATTTTATTTTACTTGTATTTTCTAAAATCAGTGCTGTGCCCAATTTCCGTTGACATGGCTAAGACGCACTACTAGTGAGGAGTTATGTCCACTAACAGCTTCAAGTATTTTAGATCGTCGAGCTGAGATACGAGGGTAAGTTGAAAAATTACGATAAATTTTATTGTATTTGTATTTTCTAAAATCTGCGCTGTGCCCGATTACCGTTGGCATGGCTAAGACCCACTACGAGTAAGAAATTTTGTCCACTAACAGCTTCGCGTATTTTAGATGATCGAGCTGAGATACGAGGGTAAGTTGAAAAATTACGATAAATTTTATTTTATTTGTATTTTCTAAAATCAGCGCTGTGCCCGATTTCCGTTGGCATGTCTAAGACCCACTATCAGCAAAGAATTTTGTTCACTAACAGCTTCAAGTATTTTAGATCGTCGAGCTGAGATACGAGGGTAAGTTGAAAAATTACGATACATTTTATTTTATTTGTATTTTCTAAAATCAGCGCTGTGCCTGATTTCCGTTGCCATGGCTAAGACCCACTATTTGTAAAGAATATTGTCCACTAACAGCTTCAGGTATTTTAGATCGTCGAGCTGAGATACGAGGGTAAGTTGAAAAATTACGATAAATTTTATTTTATTTGTAAATCGTATTGTCTAAAATCAATGTTGAGTACGATTGGTGCTGAGGTGAATGTGACTTAGTAGTAGTTTGGATTTTTTTTTAGTAACACTTTCCCCTATATTAGGACATCCAGCTAAGATATGGGGGTAAGGTGAAAAATTAGGACAAATATTATTGGTATTTTCTAAAATCAGCGCCGTGCCCGATTTCCGTTGGCATGGCTAATACCCACTACGAGTAAGGAATTATGTCCACTAACAGCTTCACGTGTTTTAGATCGTCGAGCTGAGATACGAGGGTAAGTTGAAAAATTACGATAAATTTTATTTTATTTGTATTTTCTAAAATCAACGCTATGCCCGATTTCCGTTGGCATGGCTAAGATCCACTATCAGTAAGGAATTATGTCCACTAACAGCTTCATTTATTTTAAATCGTCGAGCTGAGATACGAAGGTAAGTTGAAAAATTACGATAAATTTTGTTTTATTTGTATTTTCTAAAATCTGCGCTTTGCCCGATTTTCGTTGGCATGGCTAAGACCCACTACTAGTGCGGAATTATGTCCACTAACAGATTCACGTATTTTAGATCGTCAAGCTGAGATACGAGGGTAAGTTGAAAAATTACGAAAATTTTATTTTATTTGTATTTTCTAAAATCAGCGCTGTGCCCGATTTCCGTTGGCATGGCTAAGACCCACTATCAGTAAAGAATTTTGTCCATTCACAGCTTCAAGTATTTTAGATCGTCGAGCTGAGATACGAGGATAAGTTGAAAAATTACGATAAATTTTATTTTATTTGTATTTTCTAAAATCAGCGCTGTGCCCGATTTCCGTTGGCATGACTAAGACCCACTATCAGTAAAAAAATTTGTCCACTAACAGTCTCAAGTATTTTAGATCGTCGAGCTGAGATACGAGGGTATGTTGAAAAATTACGATAAATTTTATTTTATTTGTATTTTCTAAAATCAGTCCTGTGCCCAATTTCCGTTGACATGGCTAAGACCCACTACTAGCGAAGAATTATGTCCACTAACAGCTTTAAGTATTTTAGATCGTCAAGCTGAGATACGAGGGTAAGTTGAAAAATTACGATAAATATTATTTTATTTGTATTTTCTAAAATCAGCGCTGTGCCCGATTTTCGTTGACATGGCTAAGACCCACTACGAGTAGGGAATTATGTCCACTAACAGCTTCACGTTTTTTAGATCGTCGAACTGAGATACGAGGGTAAGTTGAAAAATTACGATAAATTTTATTTTATTTGTATTTTCTAAAATCAGCGCTGTGTCCGATTTCCGTTGGCATGACTAAGACCCACTATCAGTAAAAAATTTTGTCCACTAACAGTCTCAAGTATTTTAGATCGTCGAGCTGAGATACGAGGGTAAGTTGAAAAATTACGATAAATTTTATTTTATTTGTATTTTCTAAAATCAGTCCTGTGTCCAATTTCCGTTGGCATGGCTAAGACCCATTATCAGTAAGGAATTATGTCCACTCACAGCTTCACGTATTTTAGATGGTCGAGCTGAGATTCGAGGGTAAGTTGAAAAATTACGAAAAATTTTATTTTATTTGTATTTTTTAAATCAGCGCTGTGCCCGATTTCCGTTGGCATGGCTAAGACCCACTACGAGTAAGGAATTATGTCCACTAACAGCTTCACGTATTTTAGATTGTGTAGCTGAGATACGAGGGTAAGTTGAAAAATTACGATAAATTTTATTTTATTTGTATATTCTAAAATCAGCGCTGTGCCCGATATCCGTTTGCATGGCTAAGACCCACTACTAGTGCGGAATTATGTCCACTAACAGATTCACGTATTTTAGATCGTCAAGCTGAGATACGAGGGTAAGTTGAAAAATTACGAAAATTTTATTTTATTTGTATTTTCTAAAATCAGCGCTGTGCCCGATTTCCGTTGGCATGGCTAAGACCCACTATCAGTAAAGAATTTTGTCCATTCACAGCTTCAAGTATTTTAGATCGTCGAGCTGAGATACGAGGATAAGTTGAAAAATTACGATAAATTTTATTTTATTTGTATTTTCTAAAATCAGCGCTGTGCCCGATTTCCGTTGGCATGGCTAAGACTCACTACGAGTAGGGAATTTTGTCCACTAACAGCTTCACGTATTTTAGATCGTCGAACTGAGATACGAGGGTAAGTTGAAAAATTACGATAAATTTTATTTTATTTGTATTTTCTAAAATCAGCGCTGTGTCCGATTTCCGTTGGCATGACTAAGACCCACTATCAGTAAAAAATTTTGTCCACTAACAGTCTCAAGTATTTTAGATCGTCGAGCTGAGATACGAGGGTAAGTTGAAAAATTACGATAAATTTTATTTTATTTGTATTTTCTAAAATCAGTCCTGTGCCCAATTTCCGTTGACATGGCTAAGACGCACTACTAGTGAGGAATTACGTCCACTAACAGCTTCAAGTATTTTAGATCGTCGAGCTGAGATACGAGGGTAAGTTGAAAAACTACGAAAAATGTTATTTTATCTGTATTTTCTAAAATCAGCGCTGTGCCGGACTTCCGTTAGCATGACTAAGACCCACTACGAGTAACGAATTATGTTCACTAACAGCTTCACGTATTTTAGATCGTCGAACTGAGATACGAGGGTAAGTTTAAAAATTACGATAAATTTTATTTTATTTGTATTTTCTAAAATAAGCGCTGTGGCCGATTTCCGTTAACACGGCTAAGACCCACTATCAGTAAGGACTAATGTCCACTAACAATTTCACGTATTTTAGATCGTCGAACTGAGATACGAGGGTAAGTTGAAAAATTACGATAAATTTTATTTTATTTTTATTTTCTAAAATCAGCGCTGTGCCCGATTTCCGTTGGAATGGCTAAGACCCACTATCAGTAAGGAATTTTGTTCACTAACACCTTCAAGTATTTTAGATCGTAGAGCTGAGATACGAGGGTAAGTTGAAAAATGACGATAAATTCTATTTTATTTGTATATTCTAAAATCAGCGCTGCGCTTGATTTCCGTTGGCATGGCTAAGACCCACTACTAGTGAGGAATTATCTGAGAATTTTGTCCACTAACAGCTTCATGTATTTTATATCGTTGAGCTGAGATACGAGGGTAAGTTGGAAAATTACGATAAATTTATTTTATTTGTATTTTCTAAAATCAGCGCTGTGACCGATTTCCGTTGGCATGGCTAAGACCCACTACGAGTAACGAATTATGTTCACTAACAGCTTCACGTATTTTAGATCGTCGAACTGAGATACGAGGGTAAGTTTAAAAATTACGATAAATTTTATTTTATTTGTATTTTCTAAAATAAGCGCTGTGGCCGATTTCCGTTAACATGGCTAAGACCCACTATCAGTAAGGACTAATGTCCATTAACAGCTTCACGAATTTTAGATCGTCGAGCTGAGATACGAGGGTAAGTTGAAAAATTACGATAAATTTTATTTTATTTGTATTTTCTAAAATCAGCGCTGTGCCCGATTTCCGTTTACTTGGCTAAGACCCACTATCAGTAAGGCCTAATGTCCACTAACAATTTCACGTATTTTAGATCGTCGAACTGAGATACGAGGGTAAGTTGAAAAATTACGATAAATTTTATTTTATTTGTATTTTCTAAAATCTGCGCTGTGCCCGATTTCCGTTGGCATGGCTAAGACCCATTATCAGTAAGAAATTATGTCCACTCACAGCTTCACGTATTTTAGATTGTCGAGCTGAGATTCGAGGGTAAGTTGAAAAATTACGATAAATTATTTTATTTTATTTGTATTTTTTAAATCAGCGCTGTGTCCGATTTCCGTTGACATGGCTAAGACCCACTACGAGTAAGAAATTTTGTGCACTAACAGCTTCACGTATTTTAGATCGTCGAGCTGAGATACGAGGGTAAGTTGAAAAATTACGATAAATTTTATTTTATTTGTATTTTCTAAAATCAGCGCTGCGCCCGATTTCCGTTGGCATGGCCACTATGAGTAAAGAATTATGTCCACTAACAGCTTCACGTATTTTAGATCGTCAATCTGAGATACGAGGGTAAGTTGAAAAATTACGATAAATTTTATTTTATTTGTATTTTCTAAAATCAGCGCTGTGCCCGATTTCCGTTGGCATGGCTAAGACCCACTACTACTGAGGAATTATCTGAGAATTTTGTCCACTAACAGCTTCACGTATTTTATATCGTCGAGCTGAGATACGAGGGTAAGTTGGAAAATTACGATAAATTTATTTTATTTGTATTTTCTAAAATCAGCGCTGTGCCCGATTCCCGTTGGCATGGCTAAGCTGAGATACGAGGCTAAGTTGAAAAATTACGATAAATCTTATTTTATTTGTATTTTCTAAAATCAGCGCTGTACCCGATTTCCGTTGCCATGGCTAAAACTCACTATTAGTAAAGAATTTTGTCACTAAGAGCTTCAAGTATTTTGGATCGTCGAGCTGAGATACGAGGGAAAGTTGAAAAATTACGATAAATTTTATTTTATTTGTATTTTCTAAAACCTGCGCCGTGCCCGATTTCCATTGGCATGGCTAAGACCCACTACTAGTAAGGAATTATGTCCACTAACAGCTTCACGTATTTTAGATCGTCGAGCTAAGATACGAGGGTAAGTTGAAAAATTACGATAAATTTTATTTTATTTGTATTTTCTAAACTCAGTGCTGTGCCCGATTTTCGTTGACATGGCTAAGACCCACTACGAGTAGGGAATTATGTCCACTAACAGCTTAACGTATTTTAGATCGTCGAGCTGAGATACGAGGGTAAGTTGAAAAATTACGATAAATTTTATTTTATTTGTATTTTCTAAAACCTGCGCTGTGCCCGATAACCGTTGGCATGGCTAAGACCCACTACTAGTGGGAAATTATGTTCACTAACAGCTTCACGTATTTTAGATCGTCGAGCTAAAATACAAGGGTAAGTTGAAAAATTACGATAAATTTTATTTTATTTGTTTTTTCTAAAACCTGCGCCGTGCCCGATTTCTGTTGGCATGGCTAAGACCCAATATCAGTAAAGAATTTTGTCCACTAACAGCTTCAAGTATTTTAGATCGTCGAGCTGAGATACGAGGGTAAGTTGAAAAATTACGATAAATTTTATTTTATTTGTATTTTCTAAAATCAGCGCTGTGCCCGATTTCCGTTTGCATGGCTAAGACCCACTTTCAGTAAGGAATTATGTCCACTAACAGCTTCACGTATTTTAGATCGTCGAGCTGAGATACGAGGAAGATGAAAAATTACGATAAATTTTATTTTACTTGTATTTTCTAAAATCAGCGCTGTGCCCGATTTCCGTTGGCATGGATAAGACCCACTATCAGTAAAGAATTTTGTCCACTAACAGCTTCAAGTATTTTAGATCGTCGAGCTGAGATACGAGGGTAAGTTGAAAAATTACGATAAATTTTATTTTATTTGTATTTTCTAAAATCAGCGCTGTGCCCGATTTCCGTTCGCTTGGCTAAGACCCACTTTCAGTAAGGAATTATGTCCACTAACAGCTTCACGTATTTTAGATCGTCGAGCTGAGATACGAGGAAGTTGAAAAATTACGATAAATTTTATTTTACTTGTATTTTCTAAAATCAGTGCTGTGCCCAATTTCCGTTGACATGGCTAAGACGCACTACTAGTGAGGAGTTATGTCCACTAACAGCTTCAAGTATTTTAGATCGTCGAGCTGAGATACGAGGGTAAGTTGAAAAATTACGATAAATTTTATTGTATTTGTATTTTCTAAAATCTGCGCTGTGCCCGATTACCGTTGGCATGGCTAAGACCCACTACGAGTAAGAAATTTTGTCCACTAACAGCTTCGCGTATTTTAGATGATCGAGCTGAGATACGAGGGTAAGTTGAAAAATTACGATAAATTTTATTTTATTTGTATTTTCTAAAATCAGCGCTGTGCCCGATTTCCGTTGGCATGTCTAAGACCCACTATCAGCAAAGAATTTTGTTCACTAACAGCTTCAAGTATTTTAGATCGTCGAGCTGAGATACGAGGGTAAGTTGAAAAATTACGATACATTTTATTTTATTTGTATTTTCTAAAATCAGCGCTGTGCCTGATTTCCGTTGCCATGGCTAAGACCCACTATTAGTAAAGAATATTGTCCACTAACAGCTTCAGGTATTTTAGATCGTCGAGCTGAGATACGAGGGTAAGTTGAAAAATTACGATAAATTTTATTTTATTTGTAAATCGTATTGTCTAAAATCAATGTTGAGTACGATTGGTGCTGAGGTGAATGTGACTTAGTAGTAGTTTGGATTTTTTTTTAGTAACACTTTCCCCTATATTAGGACATCCAGCTAAGATATGGGGGTAAGATGAAAAATTAGGACAAATATTATTGGTATTTTCTAAAATCAGCGCCGTGCCCGATTTCCGTTGGCATGGCTAATACCCACTACGAGTAAGGAATTATGTCCACTAACAGCTTCACGTGTTTTAGATCGCCGAGCTGAGATACGAGGGTAAGTTGAAAAATTACGATAAATTTTATTTTATTTGTATTTTCTAAAATCAACGCTATGCCCGATTTCCGTTGGCATGGCTAAGATCCACTATCAGTAAGGAATTATGTCCACTAACAGCTTCATTTATTTTAAATCGTCGAGCTGAGATACGAAGGTAAGTTGAAAAATTACGATAAATTTTGTTTTATTTGTATTTTCTAAAATCTGCGCTTTGCCCGATTTTCGTTGGCATGGCTAAGACCCACTACTAGTGCGGAATTATGTCCACTAACAGATTCACGTATTTTAGATCGTCAAGCTGAGATACGAGGGTAAGTTGAAAAATTACGAAAATTTTATTTTATTTGTATTTTCTAAAATCAGCGCTGTGCCCGATTTCCGTTGGCATGGCTAAGACCCACTATCAGTAAAGAATTTTGTCCATTCACAGCTTCAAGTATTTTAGATCGTCGAGCTGAGATACGAGGATAAGTTGAAAAATTACGATAAATTTTATTTTATTTGTATTTTCTAAAATCAGCGCTGTGCCCGATTTCCGTTGGCATGACTAAGACCCACTATCAGTAAAAAATTTTGTCCACTAACAGTCTCAAGTATTTTAGATCGTCGAGCTGAGATACGAGGGTATGTTGAAAAATTACGATAAATTTTATTTTATTTGTATTTTCTAAAATCAGTCCTGTGCCCAATTTCCGTTGACATGGCTAAGACCCACTACTAGCGAAGAATTATGTCCACTAACAGCTTTAAGTATTTTAGATCGTCAAGCTGAGATACGAGGGTAAGTTGAAAAATTACGATAAATATTATTTTATTTGTATTTTCTAAAATCAGCGCTGTGCCCGATTTTCGTTGACATGGCTAAGACCCACTACGAGTAGGGAATTATGTCCACTAACAGCTTCACGTTTTTTAGATCGTCGAACTGAGATACGAGGGTAAGTTGAAAAATTACGATAAATTTTATTTTATTTGTATTTTCTAAAATCAGCGCTGTGTCCGATTTCCGTTGGCATGACTAAGATCCACTATCAGTAAAAAATTTTGTCCACTAACAGTCTCAAGTATTTTAGATCGTCGAGCTGAGATACGAGGGTAAGTTGAAAAATTACGATAAATTTTATTTTATTTGTATTTTCTAAAATCAGTCCTGTGCCCAATTTCCGTTGGCATGGCTAAGACCCATTATCAGTAAGGAATTATGTCCACTCACAGCTTCACGTATTTTAGATGGTCGAGCTGAGATTCGAGGGTAAGTTGAAAAATTACGATAAATTTTATTTTATTTGTATTTTTTAAATCAGCGCTGTGCCCGATTTCCGTTGGCATGGCTAAGACCCACTACGAGTAAGGAATTATGTCCACTAACAGCTTCACGTATTTTAGATTGTGTAGCTGAGATACGAGGGTAAGTTGAAAAATTACGATAAATTTTATTTTACTTGTATATTCTAAAATCAGCGCTGTGCCCGATATCCGTTTGCATGGCTAAGACCCACTACTAGTGCGGAATTATGTCCACTAACAGATTCACGTATTTTAGATCGTCAAGCTGAGATACGAGGGTAAGTTGAAAAATTACGAAAATTTTATTTTATTTGTATTTTCTAAAATCAGCGCTGTGCCCGATTTCCGTTGGCATGGCTAAGACCCACTATCAGTAAAGAATTTTGTCCATTCACAGCTTCAAGTATTTTAGATCGTCGAGCTGAGATACGAGGATAAGTTGAAAAATTACGATAAATTTTATTTTATTTGTATTTTCTAAAATCAGCGCTGTGCCCGATTTCCGTTGGCATGGCTAAGACTCACTACGAGTAGGGAATTTTGTCCACTAACAGCTTCACGTATTTTAGATCGTCGAACTGAGATACGAGGGTAAGTTGAAAAATTACGATAAATTTTATTTTATTTGTATTTTCTAAAATCAGCGCTGTGTCCGATTTCCGTTGGCATGACTAAGACCCACTATCAGTAAAAAATTTTGTCCACTAACAGTCTCAAGTATTTTAGATCGTCGAGCTGAGATACGAGGGTAAGTTGAAAAATTACGATAAATTTTATTTTATTTGTATTTTCTAAAATCAGTCCTGTGCCCAATTTCCGTTGACATGGCTAAGACGCACTACTAGTGAGGAATTACGTCCACTAACAGCTTCAAGTATTTTAGATCGTCGAGCTGAGATACGAGGGTAAGTTGAAAAACTACGAAAAATGTTATTTTATTTGTATTTTCTAAAATCAGCGCTGTGCCGGACTTCCGTTAGCATGACTAAGACCCACTACGAGTAACGAATTATGTTCACTAACAGCTTCACGTATTTTAGATCGTCGAACTGAGATACAAGGGTAAGTTTAAAAATTACGATAAATTTTATTTTATTTGTATTTTCTAAAATAAGCGCTGTGGCCGATTTCCGTTAACACGGCTAAGACCCACTATCAGGAAGGACTAATGTCCACTAACAATTTTACGTATTTTAGATCGTCGAACTGAGATACGAGGGTAAGTTGAAAAATTACGATAAATTTTATTTTATTTTTATTTTCTAAAATCAGCGCTGTGCCCGATTTCCGTTGGAATGGCTAAGACCCACTATCAGTAAGGAATTTTGTTCACTAACACCTTCAAGTATTTTAGATCGTAGAGCTGAGATACGAGGGTAAGTTGAAAAATGACGATAAATTCTATTTTATTTGTATATTCTAAAATCAGCGCTGCGCTTGATTTCCGTTGGCATGGCTAAGACCCACTACTAGTGAGGAATTATCTGAGAATTTTGTCCACTAACAGCTTCATGTATTTTATATCGTTGAGCTGAGATACGAGGGTAAGTTGGAAAATTACGATAAATTTATTTTATTTGTATTTTCTAAAATCAGCGCTGTGACCGATTTCCGTTGGCATGGCTAAGACCCACTACGAGTAACGAATTATGTTCACTAACAGCTTCACGTATTTTAGATCGTCGAACTGGGATACGAGGGTAAGTTTAAAAATTACGATAAATTTTATTTTATTTGTATTTTCTAAAATAAGCGCTGTGGCCGATTTCCGTTAACATGGCTAAGACCCACTATCAGTAAGGACTAATGTCCATTAACAGCTTCACGAATTTTAGATCGTCGAGCTGAGATACGAGGGTAAGTTGAAAAATTACGATAAATTTTATTTTATTTGTATTTTCTAAAATCAGCGCTGTGCCCGATTTCCGTTTACTTGGCTAAGACCCACTATCAGTAAGGACTAATGTCCACTAACAATTTCACGTATTTTAGATCGTCGAACTGAGATACGAGGGTAAGTTGAAAAATTACGATAAATTTTATTTTATTTGTATTTTTTAAAATCAGCGCTGTGCCCGATTTCCGTTCACATGGCTAAGACCCACTACTAGTGAGGAATTATCTGAGAATTTTCTCCACTAACAGCTTCACGTATTTTATATCGTCGAGTTGAGATACGAGGGTAAGTTGGAAAATTACGATAAATTTTATTTTATTTGTATTTTCTAAAATCTGCGCTGTGCCCGATTTCCGTTGGCATGGCTAAGACCCATTATCAGTAAGAAATTATGTCCACTCACAGCTTCACGTATTTTAGATTGTCGAGCTGAGATTCGAGGGTAAGTTGAAAAATTACGATAAATTATTTTATTTTATTTGTATTTTTTAAATCAGCGCTGTGTCCGATTTCCGTTGACATGGCTAAGACCCACTACGAGTAAGAAATTTTGTGCACTAACAGCTTCACGTATTTTAGATCGTCGAGCTGAGATACGAGGGTAAGTTGAAAAATTACGATAAATTTTATTTTATTTGTATTTTCTAAAATCAGCGCTTCGCCCGATTTCCGTTGGCATGGCTAAGACCCACTACTAGTGAGGAATTATCTGAGAATTTTGTCCACTAACAGCTTCACGTATTTTATATCGTCGAGCTGAGATACGAGGGTAAGTTGGAAAATTACGATAAATTTATTTTATTTGTATTTTCTAAAATCAGCGCTGTGCCCGATTCCCGTTGGCATGGCTAAGCTGAGATACGAGGCTAAGTTGAAAAATTACGATAAATCTTATTTTATTTGTATTTTCTAAAATCAGCGCTGTACCCGATTTCCGTTGCCATGGCTAAAACTCACTATTAGTAAAGAATTTTGTCACTAAGAGCTTCAAGTATTTTGGATCGTCGAGCTGAGATACGAGGGAAAGTTGAAAAATTACGATAAATTTTATTTTATTTGTATTTTCTAAAACCTGCCCCGTGCCCGATTTCCATTGGCATGGCTAAGACCCACTACTAGTAAGGAATTATGTCCACTAACAGCTTCACGTATTTTAGATCGTCGAGCTAAGATACGAGGGTAAGTTGAAAAATTACGATAAATTTTATTTTATTTGTATTTTCTAAACTCAGTGCTGTGCCCGATTTTCGTTGACATGGCTAAGACCCACTACGAGTAGGGAATTATGTCCACTAACAGCTTAACGTATTTTAGATCGTCGAGCTGAGATACGAGGGTAAGTTGAAAAATTACGATAAATTTTATTTTATTTGTATTTTCTAAAACCTGCGCTGTGCCCGATAACCGTTGGCATGGCTAAGACCCACTACTAGTGGGAAATTATGTTCACTAACAGCTTCACGTATTTTAGATCGTCGAGCTAAAATACAAGGGTAAGTTGAAAAATTACGATAAATTTTATTTTATTTGTTTTTTCTAAAACCTGCGCCGTGCCCGATTTCTGTTGGCATGGCTAAGACCCAATATCAGTAAAGAATTTTGTCCACTAACAGCTTCAAGTATTTTAGATCGTCGAGCTGAGATACGAGGGTAAGTTGAAAAATTACGATAAATTTTATTTTATTTGTATTTTCTAAAATCAGCGCTGTGCCCGATTTCCGTTTGCATGGCTAAGACCCACTTTCAGTAAGGAATTATGTCCACTAACAGCTTCACGTATTTTAGATCGTCGAGCTGAGATACGAGGAAGATGAAAAATTACGATAAATTTTATTTTACTTGTATTTTCTAAAATCAGCGCTGTGCCCGATTTCCGTTGGCATGGATAAGACCCACTATCAGTAAAGAATTTTGTCCACTAACAGCTTCAAGTATTTTAGATCGTCGAGCTGAGATACGAGGGTAAGTTGAAAAATTACGATAAATTTTATTTTATTTGTATTTTCTAAAATCAGCGCTGTGCCCGATTTCCGTTCGCTTGGCTAAGACCCACTTTCAGTAAGGAATTATGTCCACTAACAGCTTCACGTATTTTAGATCGTCGAGCTGAGATACGAGGAAGTTGAAAAATTACGATAAATTTTATTTTACTTGTATTTTCTAAAATCAGTGCTGTGCCCAATTTCCGTTGACATGGCTAAGACGCACTACTAGTGAGGAGTTATGTCCACTAACAGCTTCAAGTATTTTAGATCGTCGAGCTGAGATACGAGGGTAAGTTGAAAAATTACGATAAATTTTATTGTATTTGTATTTTCTAAAATCTGCGCTGTGCCCGATTACCGTTGGCATGGCTAAGACCCACTACGAGTAAGAAATTTTGTCCACTAACAGCTTCGCGTATTTTAGATGATCGAGCTGAGATACGAGGGTAAGTTGAAAAATTACGATAAATTTTATTTTATTTGTATTTTCTAAAATCAGCGCTGTGCCCGATTTCCGTTGGCATGTCTAAGACCCACTATCAGCAAAGAATTTTGTTCACTAACAGCTTCAAGTATTTTAGATCGTCGAGCTGAGATACGAGGGTAAGTTGAAAAATTACGATACATTTTATTTTATTTGTATTTTCTAAAATCAGCGCTGTGCCTGATTTCCGTTGCCATGGCTAAGACCCACTATTAGTAAAGAATATTGTCCACTAACAGCTTCAGGTATTTTAGATCGTCGAGCTGAGATACGAGGGTAAGTTGAAAAATTACGATAAATTTTATTTTATTTGTAAATCGTATTGTCTAAAATCAATGTTGAGTACGATTGGTGCTGAGGTGAATGTGACTTAGTAGTAGTTTGGATTTTTTTTTAGTAACACTTTCCCCTATATTAGGACATCCAGCTAAGATATGGGGGTAAGGTGAAAAATTAGGACAAATATTATTGGTATTTTCTAAAATCAGCGCCGTGCCCGATTTCCGTTGGCATGGCTAATACCCACTACGAGTAAGGAATTATGTCCACTAACAGCTTCACGTGTTTTAGATCGTCGAGCTGAGATACGAGGGTAAGTTGAAAAATTACGATAAATTTTATTTTATTTGTATTTTCTAAAATCAACGCTATGCCCGATTTCCGTTGGCATGGCTAAGATCCACTATCAGTAAGGAATTATGTCCACTAACAGCTTCATTTATTTTAAATCGTCGAGCTGAGATACGAAGGTAAGTTGAAAAATTACGATAAATTTTGTTTTATTTGTATTTTCTAAAATCTGCGCTTTGCCCGATTTTCGTTGGCATGGCTAAGACCCACTACTAGTGCGGAATTATGTCCACTAACAGATTCACGTATTTTAGATCGTCAAGCTGAGATACGAGGGTAAGTTGAAAAATTACGAAAATTTTATTTTATTTGTATTTTCTAAAATCAGCGCTGTGCCCGATTTCCGTTGGCATGGCTAAGACCCACTATCAGTAAAGAATTTTGTCCATTCACAGCTTCAAGTATTTTAGATCGTCGAGCTGAGATACGAGGATAAGTTGAAAAATTACGATAAATTTTATTTTATTTGTATTTTCTAAAATCAGCGCTGTGCCCGATTTCCGTTGGCATGACTAAGACCCACTATCAGTAAAAAATTTTGTCCACTAACAGTCTCAAGTATTTTAGATCGTCGAGCTGAGATACGAGGGTATGTTGAAAAATTACGATAAATTTTATTTTATTTGTATTTTCTAAAATCAGTCCTGTGCCCAATTTCCGTTGACATGGCTAAGACCCACTACTAGCGAAGAATTATGTCCACTAACAGCTTTAAGTATTTTAGATCGTCAAGCTGAGATACGAGGGTAAGTTGAAAAATTACGATAAATATTATTTTATTTGTATTTTCTAAAATCAGCGCTGTGCCCGATTTTCGTTGACATGGCTAAGACCCACTACGAGTAGGGAATTGTGTCCACTAACAGCTTCACGTTTTTTAGATCGTCGAACTGAGATACGAGGGTAAGTTGAAAAATTACGATAAATTTTATTTTATTTGTATTTTCTAAAATCAGCGCTGTGTCCGATTTCCGTTGGCATGACTAAGACCCACTATCAGTAAAAAATTTTGTCCACTAACAGTCTCAAGTATTTTAGATCGTCGAGCTGAGATACGAGGGTAAGTTGAAAAATTACGATAAATTTTATTTTATTTGTATTTTCTAAAATCAGTCCTGTGCCCAATTTCCGTTGGCATGGCTAAGACCCATTATCAGTAAGGAATTATGTCCACTCACAGCTTCACGTATTTTAGATGGTCGAGCTGAGATTCGAGGGTAAGTTGAAAAATTACGATAAATTTTATTTTATTTGTATTTTTTAAATCAGCGCTGTGCCCGATTTCCGTTGGCATGGCTAAGACCCACTACGAGTAAGGAATTATGTCCACTAACAGCTTCACGTATTTTAGATTGTGTAGCTGAGATACGAGGGTAAGTTGAAAAATTACGATAAATTTTATTTTATTTGTATATTCTAAAATCAGCGCTGTGCCCGATATCCGTTTGCATGGCTAAGACCCACTACTAGTGCGGAATTATGTCCACTAACAGATTCACGTATTTTAGATCGTCAAGCTGAGATACGAGGGTAAGTTGAAAAATTACGAAAATTTTATTTTATTTGTATTTTCTAAAATCAGCGCTGTGCCCGATTTCCGTTGGCATGGCTAAGACCCACTATCAGTAAAGAATTTTGTCCATTCACAGCTTCAAGTATTTTAGATCGTCGAGCTGAGATACGAGGATAAGTTGAAAAATTACGATAAATTTTATTTTATTTGTATTTTCTAAAATCAGCGCTGTGCCCGATTTCCGTTGGCATGGCTAAGACTCACTACGAGTAGGGAATTTTGTCCACTAACAGCTTCACGTATTTTAGATCGTCGAACTGAGATACGAGGGTAAGTTGAAAAATTACGATAAATTTTATTTTATTTGTATTTTCTAAAATCAGCGCTGTGTCCGATTTCCGTTGGCATGACTAAGACCCACTATCAGTAAAATATTTTGTCCACTAACAGTCTCAAGTATTTTAGATCGTCGAGCTGAGATACGAGGGTAAGTTGAAAAATTACGATAAATTTTATTTTATTTGTATTTTCTAAAATCAGTCCTGTGCCCAATTTCCGTTGACATGGCTAAAACGCACTACTAGTGAGGAATTACGTCCACTAACAGCTTCAAGTATTTTAGATCGTCGAGCTGAGATACGAGGGTAAGTTGAAAAACTACGAAAAATGTTATTTTATTTGTATTTTCTAAAATCAGCGCTGTGCCGGACTTCCGTTAGCATGACTAAGACCCACTACGAGTAACGAATTATGTTCACTAACAGCTTCACGTATTTTAGATCGTCGAACTGAGATACGAGGGTAAGTTTAAAAATTACGATAAATTTTATTTTATTTGTATTTTCTAAAATAAGCGCTGTGGCCGATTTCCGTTAACACGGCTAAGACCCACTATCAGTAAGGACTAATGTCCACTAACAATTTCACGTATTTTAGATCGTCGAACTGAGATACGAGGGTAAGTTGAAAAATTACGATAAATTTTATTTTATTTTTATTTTCTAAAATCAGCGCTGTGCCCGATTTCCGTTGGAATGGCTAAGACCCACTATCAGTAAGGAATTTTGTTCACTAACACCTTCAAGTATTTTAGATCGTAGAGCTGAGATACGAGGGTAAGTTGAAAAATGACGATAAATTCTATTTTATTTGTATATTCTAAAATCAGCGCTGCGCTTGATTTCCGTTGGCATGGCTAAGACCCACTACTAGTGAGGAATTATCTGAGAATTTTGTCCACTAACAGCTTCATGTATTTTATATCGTTGAGCTGAGATACGAGGGTAAGTTGGAAAATTACGATAAATTTATTTTATTTGTATTTTCTAAAATCAGCGCTGTGACCGATTTCCGTTGGCATGGCTAAGACCCACTACGAGTAACGAATTATGTTCACTAACAGCTTCACGTATTTTAGATCGTCGAACTGAGATACGAGGGTAAGTTTAAAAATTACGATCAATTTTATTTTATTTGTATTTTCTAAAATAAGCGCTGTGGCCGATTTCCGTTAACATGGCTAAGACCCACTATCAGTAAGGACTAATGTCCATTAACAGCTTCACGAATTTTAGATCGTCGAGCTGAGATACGAGGGTAAGTTGAAAAATTACGATAAATTTTATTTTATTTGTATTTTCTAAAATCAGCGCTGTGCCCGATTTCCGTTTACTTGGCTAAGACCCACTATCAGTAAGGACTAATGTCCACTAACAATTTCACGTATTTTAGATCGTCGAACTGAGATACGAGGGTAAGTTGAAAAATTACGATAAATTTTATTTTATTTGTATTTTTTAAAATCAGCGCTGTGCCCGATTTCCGTTCACATGGCTAAGACCCACTACTAGTGAGGAATTATCTGAGAATTTTATATCGTCGAGTTGAGATACGAGGGTAAGTTGGAAAATTACGATAAATTTTATTTTATTTGTATTTTCTAAAATCTGCGCTGTGCCCGATTTCCGTTGGCATGGCTAAGACCCATTATCAGTAAGAAATTATGTCCACTCACAGCTTCACGTATTTTAGATTGTCGAGCTGAGATTCGAGGGTAAGTTGAAAAATTACGATAAATTATTTTATTTTATTTGTATTTTTTAAATCAGCGCTGTGTCCGATTTCCGTTGACATGGCTAAGACCCACTACGAGTAAGAAATTTTGTGCACTAACAGCTTCACGTATTTTAGATCGTCGAGCTGAGATACGAGGGTAAGTTGAAAAATTACGATAAATTTTATTTTATTTGTATTTTCTAAAATCAGCGCTGCGCCCGATTTCCGTTGGCATGGCCACTATGAGTAAAGAATTATGTCCACTAACAGCTTCACGTATTTTAGATCGTCAATCTGAGATACGAGGGTAAGTTGAAAAATTACGATAAATTTTATTTTATTTGTATTTTCTAAAATCAGCGCTGTGCCCGATTTCCGTTGGCATGGCTAAGACCCACTACTAGTGAGGAATTATCTGAGAATTTTGTCCACTAACAGCTTCACGTATTTTATATCGTCGAGCTGAGATACGAGGGTAAGTTGGAAAATTACGATAAATTTATTTTATTTGTATTTTCTAAAATCAGCGCTGTGCCCGATTCCCGTTGGCATGGCTAAGCTGAGATACGAGGCTAAGTTGAAAAATTACGATAAATCTTATTTTATTTGTATTTTCTAAAATCAGCGCTGTACCCGATTTCCGTTGCCATGGCTAAAACTCACTATTAGTAAAGAATTTTGTCACTAAGAGCTTCAAGTATTTTGGATCGTCGAGCTGAGATACGAGGGAAAGTTGAAAAATTACGATAAATTTTATTTTATTTGTATTTTCTAAAACCTGCGCCGTGCCCGATTTCCATTGGCATGGCTAAGACCCACTACTAGTAAGGAATTATGTCCACTAACAGCTTCACGTATTTTAGATCGTCGAGCTAAGATACGAGGGTAAGTTGAAAAATTACGATAAATTTTATTTTATTTGTATTTTCTAAACTCAGTGCTGTGCCCGATTTTCGTTGACATGGCTAAGACCCACTACGAGTAGGGAATTATGTCCACTAACAGCTTAACGTATTTTAGATCGTCGAGCTGAGATACGAGGGTAAGTTGAAAAATTACGATAAATTTTATTTTATTTGTATTTTCTAAAACCTGCGCTGTGCCCGATAACCGTTGGCATGGCTAAGACCCACTACTAGTGGGAAATTATGTTCACTAACAGCTTCACGTATTTTAGATCGTCGAGCTAAAATACAAGGGTAAGTTGAAAAATTACGATAAATTTTATTTTATTTGTTTTTTCTAAAACCTGCGCCGTGCCCGATTTCTGTTGGCATGGCTAAGACCCAATATCAGTAAAGAATTTTGTCCACTAACAGCTTCAAGTATTTTAGATCGTCGAGCTGAGATACGAGGGTAAGTTGAAAAATTACGATAAATTTTATTTTATTTGTATTTTCTAAAATCAGCGCTGTGCCCGATTTCCGTTTGCATGGCTAAGACCCACTTTCAGTAAGGAATTATGTCCACTAACAGCTTCACGTATTTTAGATCGTCGAGCTGAGATACGAGGAAGATGAAAAATTACGATAAATTTTATTTTACTTGTATTTTCTAAAATCAGCGCTGTGCCCGATTTCCGTTGGCATGGATAAGACCCACTATCAGTAAAGAATTTTGTCCACTAACAGCTTCAAGTATTTTAGATCGTCGAGCTGAGATACGAGGGTAAGTTGAAAAATTACGATAAATTTTATTTTATTTGTATTTTCTAAAATCAGCGCTGTGCCCGATTTCCGTTCGCTTGGCTAAGACCCACTTTCAGTAAGGAATTATGTCCACTAACAGCTTCACGTATTTTAGATCGTCGAGCTGAGATACGAGGAAGTTGAAAAATTACGATAAATTTTATTTTACTTGTATTTTCTAAAATCAGTGCTGTGCCCAATTTCCGTTGACATGGCTAAGACGCACTACTAGTGAGGAGTTTTGTCCACTAACAGCTTCAAGTATTTTAGATCGTCGAGCTGAGATACGAGGGTAAGTTGAAAAATTACGATAAATTTTATTGTATTTGTATTTTCTAAAATCTGCGCTGTGCCCGATTACCGTTGGCATGGCTAAGACCCACTACGAGTAAGAAATTTTGTCCACTAACAGCTTCGCGTATTTTAGATGATCGAGCTGAGATACGAGGGTAAGTTGAAAAATTACGATAAATTTTATTTTATTTGTATTTTCTAAAATCAGCGCTGTGCCCGATTTCCGTTGACATGTCTAAGACCCACTATCAGCAAAGAATTTTGTTCACTAACAGCTTCAAGTATTTTAGATCGTCGAGCTGAGATACGAGGGTAAGTTGAAAAATTACGATACATTTTATTTTATTTGTATTTTCTAAAATCAGCGCTGTGCCTGATTTCCGTTGCCATGGCTAAGACCCACTATTAGTAAAGAATATTGTCCACTAACAGCTTCAGGTATTTTAGATCGTCGAGCTGAGATACGAGGGTAAGTTGAAAAATTACGATAAATTTTATTTTATTTGTAAATCGTATTGTCTAAAATCAATGTTGAGTACGATTGGTGCTGAGGTGAATGTGACTTAGTAGTAGTTTGGATTTTTTTTTAGTAACACTTTCCCCTATATTAGGACATCCAGCTAAGATATGGGGGTAAGGTGAAAAATTAGGACAAATATTATTGGTATTTTCTAAAATCAGCGCCGTGCCCGATTTCCGTTGGCATGGCTAATACCCACTACGAGTAAGGAATTATGTCCACTAACAGCTTCACGTGTTTTAGATCGTCGAGCTGAGATACGAGGGTAAGTTGAAAAATTACGATAAATTTTATTTTATTTGTATTTTCTAAAATCAACGCTATGCCCGATTTCCGTTGGCATGGCTAAGATCCACTATCAGTAAGAAATTATGTCCACTAACAGCTTCATTTATTTTAAATCGTCGAGCTGAGATACGAAGGTAAGTTGAAAAATTACGATAAATTTTGTTTTATTTGTATTTTCTAAAATCTGCGCTTTGCCCGATTTTCGTTGGCATGGCTAAGACCCACTACTAGTGCGGAATTATGTCCACTAACAGATTCACGTATTTTAGATCGTCAAGCTGAGATACGAGGGTAAGTTGAAAAATTACGAAAATTTTATTTTATTTGTATTTTCTAAAATCAGCGCTGTGCCCGATTTCCGTTGGCATGGCTAAGACCCACTATCAGTAAAGAATTTTGTCCATTCACAGCTTCAAGTATTTTAGATCGTCGAGCTGAGATACGAGGATAAGTTGAAAAATTACGATAAATATTATTTTATTTGTATTTTCTAAAATCAGCGCTGTGCCCGATTTCCGTTGGCATGACTAAGACCCACTATCAGTAAAAAATTTTGTCCACTAACAGTCTCAAGTATTTTAGATCGTCGAGCTGAGATACGAGGGTATGTTGAAAAATTACGATAAATTTTATTTTATTTGTATTTTCTAAAATCAGTCCTGTGCCCAATTTCCGTTGACATGGCTACGACCCACTACTAGCGAAGAATTATGTCCACTAACAGCTTTAAGTATTTTAGATCGTCAAGCTGAGATACGAGGGTAAGTTGAAAAATTACGATAAATATTATTTTATTTGTATTTTCTAAAATCAGCGCTGTGCCCGATTTTCGTTGACATGGCTAAGACCCACTACGAGTAGGGAATTATGTCCACTAACAGCTTCACGTTTTTTAGATCGTCGAACTGAGATACGAGGGTAAGTTGAAAAATTACGATAAATTTTATTTTATTTGTATTTTCTAAAATCAGCGCTGTGTCCGATTTCCATTGGCATGACTAAGACCCACTATCAGTAAAAAATTTTGTCCACTAACAGTCTCAAGTATTTTAGATCGTCGAGCTGAGATACGAGGGTAAGTTGAAAAATTACGATAAATTTTATTTTATTTGTATTTTCTAAAATCAGTCCTGTGCCCAATTTCCGTTGGCATGGCTAAGACCCATTATCAGTAAGGAATTATGTCCACTCACAGCTTCACGTATTTTAGATGGTCGAGCTGAGATTCGAGGGTAAGTTGAAAAATTACGATAAATTTTATTTTATTTGTATTTTTTAAATCAGCGCTGTGCCCGATTTCCGTTGGCATGGCTAAGACCCACTACGAGTAAGGAATTATGTCCACTAACAGCTTCACGTTTTTTAGATCGTCGAGCTGAGATACGAGGGTAAGTTGAAAAATTACGATAAATTTTATTTTATTTGTATTTTTTAAAATCAGCGCTGTGCCCGATTTCCGTTCACATGGCTAAGACCCACTACAAGTGAGGAATTATCTGAGAATTTTGTCCACTAACAGCTTTACGTATTTTATATCGTCGAGCTGAGATACGAGGGTAAGTTGGAAAATTACGATAAATTTATTTTATTTGTATTTTCTAAAATCAGCGCTGTGCCCGATTTCCGTTGACATGGCTAAGACCCACTACGAGTAAGGAATTTTGTCCACTAACAGCTTCACGTATTTTAGATCGTCGAGCTGAGATACGAGGGTAAGTTGAAAAATTACGATAAATTTTATTTTATTTGTATTTTCTAAAATCAGCGCTGTGCCCGATTTCCGTTGGCATCGCTAAGACCCACTATCAGTAAGAAACTATGTCCACAACAGCTTCACGTATTTTAGATCGTCGAGCTGAGATACGAGGAAGTTGAAAAATTACGATAAATTTTATTTTATTTGTATTTTCTAAAATCAGCGCTGTGCCCGATTTCCGTTGGCATGGCTAAGACCCAGTACGAGCAAGGAATATTATCCACTAACAGCTTCACGTATTTTAAATCGTCGAACTGAGATACGAGGGTAAGTTGAAAAATTACGATAAATTTTATTTTATTTGTATTTTCTAAAATCAGCGCTGTGTCCGATTTCCGTTGGCATGGCTAAGACCCACTATCAGTAAAAAATTTTGTCCACTAACAGCTTCAAGTATTTTAGATCGTCGAGCTGAGATACGAGGGTAAGTTGAAAAATTACGATAAATTTTATTTTATTTGTATTTTCTAAAATCAGCGCTGTGCCTGATTTCCGTTGCCATGGCTAAGACCCACTATTAGTAAAGAATATTGTCCACTAACAGCTTCAAGTATTTTAGATCGTCGAGCTGAGATACGAGGGTAAGTTGAAAAATTACGATAAATTTTATTTTATTTGTAAATCGTATTGTCTAAAATCAATGTTGAGTACGATTGGTGCTGAGGTGAACGTGACTTAGTAGTAGTTTGGATTTTTTTTTAGTAACACTTTCCCCTATATTAGGACATCCAGCTAAGATCTGGGGGTAAGGTGAAACATTAGGACAAATATTTTATTATTGGTATATTCTAAAATCAGCGCTGTGCCCGATTTCCGTTGGCATGGCTAATACCCACTACGAGTAAGGAATTATGTCTACTAACAGCTTCACGTGTTTTAGATCGTCGAGCTGAGATACGAGGGTAAGTTGAAAAATTACGATAAATTTTATTTTATTTGTATTTTCTAAAATCAGCGCTATGCCCGATTTCCGTTGGCATAGCTAAGATCCACTATCAGTAAGGAATTATGTCCACTAACAGCTTTATTTGTTTTAAATCGTCGAGCTGAGATACGAGGGTAAGTTGAAAAATTACGATAAATTTTGTTTTATTTGTATTTTCTAAAATCTGCGCTTTGCCCGATTTCCGTTGGCATGGCTAAGACCCACTACTAGCGAAGAATTATGTCCACTAACAGCTTTAAGTATTTTAGATCGTCGAGCTGAGATACGAGGGTAAGTTGAAAAATTACGATAAATTTTATTTTATTTGTATTTTCTAAAACCTGCGCCGTGCCCGATTTCCGTTGGCATGGCTAAGACCCACTACTAGTGGAGAATTATGTCCACTAACAGCTTCACGTATTTTAGATCGTCGAGCTAAGATACGAGGGTAAGTTGAAAAATTACGATAAATATTATTTTATTTGTATTTTCTAAAATCAGCGCTGTGCCCGATTTTCGTTGACATGGCTAAGACCCACTACGAGTAGGGAATTATGTCCACTAACAGCTTCACGTATTTTAGATCGTCGAGCTGAGATACGAGGGTAAGTTGAAAAATTACGATAAATTTATTTTATTTGTATTTTCTAAAATCAGTGCTGTACCCAATTTCCGTTAGCATGGCTAAGACCCACTACTAGTGAGAAATTATGTCCACTAACAGATTCACGTATTTTAGATCGTCAAAGGGTAAGTTGAAAAATTACGATAAATTTATTTTATTTGTATTTTCTAAAATCAGCGCTGTGCCCGATTTCCGTTGGCATGGCTAAGACCCAGTACGAGCAAGGAATATTATCCACTAACAGCTTCACGTATTTTAAATCGTCGAACTGAGATACGAGGGTAAGTTGAAAAATTACGATAAATTTTATTTTATTTGTATTTTCTAAAATCAGCGCTGTGTCCGATTTCCGTTGGCATGGCTAAGACCCACTATCAGTAAAAAATTTTGTCCACTAACAGCTTCAAGTATTTTAGATCGTCGAGCTGAGATACGAGGGTAAGTTGAAAAATTACGATAAATTTTATTTTATTTTATTTTCTAAAATCAGCGCTGTGCCTGATTTCCGTTGCCATGGCTAAGACCCACTATTAGTAAAGAATATTGTCCACTAACAGCTTCAAGTTTTTTAGATCGTCGAGCTGAGATACGAGGGTAAGTTGAAAAATTACGATAAATTTTATTTTATTTGTAAATCGTATTGTCTAAAATCAATGTTGAGTACGATTGGTGCTGAGGTGAACGTGACTTAGTAGTAGTTTGGATTTTTTTGTAATAACACTTTCCCCTATATTAGGACATCCAGCTAAGATATGGGGGTAAGGTGAAACATTAGGACAAATATTATATTATTGGTATTTTCTAAAATCAGCGCTGTGCCCGATTTCCGTTGGCATGGCTAATACCCACTACGAGTAAGGAATTATGTCCACTAACAGCTTCACGTGTTTTAGATCGTCGAGCTGAGATACGAGGGTAAGTTGAAAAATTACGATAAATTTTATTTTATTTGTATTTTCTAAAATCAGCGCTATGCCCGATTTCCGTTGGCATAGCTAAGATCCACTATCAGTAAGGAATTATGTCCACTAACAGCTTTATTTGTTTTAAATCGTCGAGCTGAGATACGAGGGTAAGTTGAAAAATTACGATAAATTTTGTTTTATTTGTATTTTCTAAAATCTGCGCTTTGCCCGATTTCCGTTGGCATGGCTAAGACCCACTACTAGCGAAGAATTATGTCCACTAACAGCTTTAAGTATTTTAGATCGTCGAGCTGAGATACGAAGGTAAGTTGAAAAATTACGATAAATTTTATTTTATTTGTATTTTCTAAAACCTGCGCCGTGCCCGATTTCCGTTGGCATGGCTAAGACCCACTACTAGTGGAGAATTATGTCCACTAACAGCTTCACGTATTTTAGATCGTCGAGCTAAGATACGAGGGTAAGTTGAAAAATTACGATAAATATTATTTTATTTGTATTTTCTAAAATCAGCGCTGTGCCCGATTTTCGTTGACATGGCTAAGACCCACTACGAGTAGGGAATTATGTCCACTAACAGCTTCATGTATTTTAGATCGTCGAGCTGAGATACGAGGGTAAGTTGAAAAATTACGATAAATTTATTTTATTTGTATTTTCTAAAATCAGTGCTGTACCCAATTTCCGTTAGCATGGCTAAGACCCACTACTAGTGAGAAATTATGTCCACTAACAGATTCACGTATTTTAGATCGTCAAGCTGAGATACGAGGGTAAGTTTAAAAATTACGAAAATTTTATTTTATTTGTATTTTCTAAAATCAGCGCTGTGCCCGATTTCCGTTGGCATGGCTAAGACCCACTTTCAGTAAAGAATTTTGTCCACTAACAGCTTCACGTATTTTAGATCGTCGAACTGAGATACGAGGGTAAGTTTAAAAATTATGATAAATTTTATTTTATTTGTATTTTCTAAAATCAGCGCTGTGTCCGATTTCCGTTGGCATGACTAAGACCCACTATCAGTAAAAAACTTTGTCCACTAACAGCCTCAAGTATTTTAGATCGTCGAGCTGAGATACGAGTGTAAGTTGAAAAATTACGATAAATTTTATTTTATTTGTATTTTCTAAAATCAGTCCTGTGCCCAATTTCCGTTGACATGGCTAAGACCCACTACTAGTGAGGAATTATATCCACTAACAGCTTCAAGTATTTTAGATCGTCGAGCTGAGATACGAGGGTAAGTTGAAAAACTACGAAAAATGTTATTTTATTTGTATTTTCTAAAATTAGCGCTGTGCCGGACTTCCGTTGGCCTGGCTAAGACCCACTACGAGTAACGAATTATGTCCACTAACAGCTTCACGTATTTTAGGTCGTCGAACTGAGATACTAGGGTAAGTTGAAAAATTACGATAAATTTTATTTTATTTTTATTTTCTAAAATCAGCGCTGTGCCCGATTTCCGTTGGAATGGCTAAGACCCACTATCAGTAAGGAATTTTGTTCACTAACAGCTTCAAGTATTTTAGATCGTAGAGCTGAGATACGAGTGTAAGTTGAAAAATTACGATAAATTTTATTTTATTTTTATTTTCTAAAATCAGTCCTGTGCCCAATTTCCGTTGGCATGGCTAAGACCCACTACTAGTGAGGAATTATCTGAGAATTTTGTCCACTAACAGCTTCATGTATTTTATATCGTTGAGCTGAGATACGAGGGTAAGTTGGAAAATTACGATAAATTTATTTTATTTGTATTTTCTAAAATCAGAGCTGTGGCCGATTTCCGTTGGCATGGCTAAGATCCAATACTAGTGAGGAATTATGTCCACTAACAGCTTCACCTATTTTAGATCGTCGAGCTGAGATACGAGGTTAAGTTGAAAAATTACGATAAATTTTATTTTATTTGTATATTCTAAAATCAGCGCTGTGCCCGATTTCCGTTGGTATGGCTAAGACCCATTATCAGTAAGGAATTATGTCCACTCAGAGTTTCACGTATTTTAGATCGTCGAGCTGAGATACGAGGGTAAGTTGAAAAATTACGATAAATTTTAATTTATTTGTATTTTTTAAAATCAGCGCTGTGCCCGATTTCCGTTCACATGGCTAAGACCCACTACTAGTGAGGAATTATCTGAGAATTTTGTCCACTAACAGCTTTACGTATTTTATATCGTCGAGCTGAGATACGAGGGTAAGTTGGAAAATTACGATATATTTATTTTATTTGTATTTTCTAAAATCAGCGCTGTGCCCGATTTCCGTTGACATGGCTAAGACCCACTACGAGTAAGGAATTTTGTCCACTAACAGCTTCACGTATTTTAGATCGTCGAGCTGAGATACGAGGGTAAGTTGAAAAATTACGATAAATTTTATTTTATTTGTATTTTCTAAAATCAGCGCTGTGCCCGATTTCCGTTGGCATCGCTAAGATCCACTATCAGTAAGAAACTATGTCCACAACAGCTTCACGTATTTTAGATCGTCGAGCTGAGATACGAAGAAGTTGAAAAATTACGATAAATTTTATTTTATTTGAATTTTCTAAAATCAGCGCTGTGCCCGATTTCCGTTGGCATGGCTAAGACCCACTACGAGTAAGGAATTTTGTCTACTAACAGCTTCACGCATTTTAAATCGTCGAACTGAGATACGAGGGTATGTTGAAAAATTACGATAAATTTTATTTTATTTGTATTTTCTAAAATCAGCGCTGTGTCCGATTTCCGTTGGCATGGCTAAGACCCACTATCAGTAAAAAATTTTGTCCACTAACAGCTTCAAGTATTTTAGATCGTCGAGCTGAGATACGACGGTAAGTTGAAAAATTACGATAAATTTTATTTAATTTGTATTTTCTAAAATCAGTCCTGTGCCCAATTTCCGTTGACATGTCTAAGACGCACTACTAGTGAGGAATTATGTCCACTAACAGCTTCAAGTATTTTAGATCGTCGAGCTGAGATACGAGGGTAAGTTGAAAAACTACGAAAAATTTTATTTTATTTGTATTTTCTAAAATCAGCGCTGTGCCGGACTTCCATTGGCATGGCTAAGACCCACTATCAGTAAGCACTAATGTCCACTAACAGCTTCACGTATTTTAGGTCGTCGAACTGAGATACGAGGGTAAGTTGAAAAATTACGATAAATTTTATTTTATTTGTATTTTCTAAAATCAGTCCTGTGCCCAATTTCCGTTGACATGGCTAAGACGCACTACTAGTGAGGAATTACGTCCACTAACAGCTTCAAGTATTTTAGATCGTCGAGCTGAGATACGAGGGTAAGTTGAAAAACTACGAAAAATGTTATTTTATTTGTATTTTCTAAAATCAGCGCTGTGCCGGACTTCCGTTAGCATGACTAAGACCCACTACGAGTAACGAATTATGTTCACTAACAGCTTCACGAATTTTAGATCGTCGAGCTGAGATACGAGGGTAAGTTGAAAAATTACGATAAATTTTATTTTATTTGTATTTTCTAAAATCAGCGCTGTGCCCGATTTCCGTTTACTTGGCTAAGACCCACTATCAGTAAGGACTAATGTCCACTAACAATTTCACGTATTTTAGATCGTCGAACTGAGATACGAGGGTAAGTTGAAAAATTACGATAAATTTTATTTTATTTTTATTTTCTAAAATCAGCGCTGTGCCCGATTTCCGTTGGAATGGCTAAGACCCACTATCAGTAAGGAATTTTGTTCACTAACACCTTCAAGTATTTTAGATCGTAGAGCTGAGATACGAGGGTAAGTTGAAAAATGACGATAAATTCTATTTTATTTGTATATTCTAAAATCAGCGCTGCGCTTGATTTCCGTTGGCATGGCTAAGACCCACTACTAGTGAGGAATTATCTGAGAATTTTGTCCACTAACAGCTTCATGTATTTTATATCGTTGAGCTGAGATACGAGGGTAAGTTGGAAAATTACGATAAATTTATTTTATTTGTATTTTCTAAAATCAGCGCTGTGACCGATTTCCGTTGGCATGGCTAAGATCCAATACTAGTGAGGAATTATGTCCACTAACAGCTTCACCTATTTTAGATCGTCGAGCTGAGATACGAGGTTAAGTTGAAAAATTACGATAAATTTTATTTTATTTGTATATTCTAAAATCAGCGCTGTGCCCGATTTCCGTTGGTATGGCTAAGACCCATTATCACTAAGGAATTATGTCCACTCACAGTTTCACGTATTTTAGATCGTCGAGCTGAGATACGAGGGTAAGTTGAAAAATTACGATAAATTTTATTTTATTTGTATTTTTTAAAATCAGCGCTGTGCCCGATTTCCGTTCACATGGCTAAGACCCACTACAAGTGAGGAATTATCTGAGAATTTTGTCCACTAACAGCTTTACGTATTTTATATCGTCGAGCTGAGATACGAGGGTAAGTTGGAAAATTACGATAAATTTATTTTATTTGTATTTTCTAAAATCAGCGCTGTGCCCGATTTCCGTTGACATGGCTAAGACCCACTACGAGTAAGGAATTTTGTCCACTAACAGCTTCACGTATTTTAGATCGTCGAGCTGAGATACGAGGGTAAGTTGAAAAATTACGATAAATTTTATTTTATTTGTATTTTCTAAAATCAGCGCTGTGCCCGATTTCCGTTGGCATCGCTAAGACCCACTATCAGTAAGAAACTATGTCCACAACAGCTTCACGTATTTTAGATCGTCGAGCTGAGATACGAGGAAGTTGAAAAATTACGATAAATTTTATTTTATTTGTATTTTCTAAAATCAGCGCTGTGCCCGATTTCCGTTGGCATGGCTAAGACCCAGTACGAGCAAGGAATATTATCCACTAACAGCTTCACGTATTTTAAATCGTCGAACTGAGATACGAGGGTAAGTTGAAAAATTACGATAAATTTTATTTTATTTGTATTTTCTAAAATCAGCGCTGTGTCCGATTTCCGTTGGCATGGCTAAGACCCACTATCAGTAAAAAATTTTGTCCACTAACAGCTTCAAGTATTTTAGATCGTCGAGCTGAGATACGAGGGTAAGTTGAAAAATTACGATAAATTTTATTTTATTTGTATTTTCTAAAATCAGCGCTGTGCCTGATTTCCGTTGCCATGGCTAAGACCCACTATTAGTAAAGAATATTGTCCACTAACAGCTTCAAGTATTTTAGATCGTCGAGCTGAGATACGAGGGTAAGTTGAAAAATTACGATAAATTTTATTTTATTTGTAAATCGTATTGTCTAAAATCAATGTTGAGTACGATTGGTGCTGAGGTGAACGTGACTTAGTAGTAGTTTGGATTTTTTTTTAGTAACACTTTCCCCTATATTAGGACATCCAGCTAAGATCTGGGGGTAAGGTGAAACATTAGGACAAATATTTTATTATTGGTATTTTCTAAAATCAGCGCTGTGCCCGATTTCCGTTGGCATGGCTAATACCCACTACGAGTAAGGAATTATGTCTACTAACAGCTTCACGTGTTTTAGATCGTCGAGCTGAGATACGAGGGTAAGTTGAAAAATTACGATAAATTTTATTTTATTTGTATTTTCTAAAATCAGCGCTATGCCCGATTTCCGTTGGCATAGCTAAGATCCACTATCAGTAAGGAATTATGTCCACTAACAGCTTTATTTGTTTTAAATCGTCGAGCTGAGATACGAGGGTAAGTTGAAAAATTACGATAAATTTTGTTTTATTTGTATTTTCTAAAATCTGCGCTTTGCCCGATTTCCGTTGGCATGGCTAAGACCCACTACTAGCGAAGAATTATGTGCACTAACAGCTTTAAGTATTTTAGATCGTCGAGCTGAGATACGAGGGTAAGTTGAAAAATTACGATAAATTTTATTTTATTTGTATTTTCTAAAACCTGCGCCGTGCCCGATTTCCGTTGGCATGGCTAAGACCCACTACTAGTGGAGAATTATGTCCACTAACAGCTTCACGTATTTTAGATCGTCGAGCTAAGATACGAGGGTAAGTTGAAAAATTACGATAAATATTATTTTATTTGTATTTTCTAAAATCAGCGCTGTGCCCGATTTTCGTTGACATGGCTAAGACCCACTACGAGTAGGGAATTATGTCCACTAACAGCTTCACGTATTTTAGATCGTCGAGCTGAGATACGAGGGTAAGTTGAAAAATTACGATAAATTTATTTTATTTGTATTTTCTAAAATCAGTGCTGTACCCAATTTCCGTTAGCATGGCTAAGACCCACTACTAGTGAGAAATTATGTCCACTAACAGATTCACGTATTTTAGATCGTCAAAGGGTAAGTTGAAAAATTACGATAAATTTATTTTATTTGTATTTTCTAAAATCAGCGCTGTGCCCGATTTCCGTTGGCATGGCTAAGACCCAGTACGAGCAAGGAATATTATCCACTAACAGCTTCACGTATTTTAAATCGTCGAACTGAGATACGAGGGTAAGTTGAAAAATTACGATAAATTTTATTTTATTTGTATTTTCTAAAATCAGCGCTGTGTCCGATTTCCGTTGGCATGGCTAAGACCCACTATCAGTAAAAAATTTTGTCCACTAACAGCTTCAAGTATTTTAGATCGTCGAGCTGAGATACGAGGGTAAGTTGAAAAATTACGATAAATTTTATTTTATTTTTTTTTCTAAAATCAGCGCTGTGCCTGATTTCCGTTGCCATGGCTAAGACCCACTATTAGTAAAGAATATTGTCCACTAACAGCTTCAAGTTTTTTAGATCGTCGAGCTGAGATACGAGGGTAAGTTGAAAAATTACGATAAATTTTATTTTATTTGTAAATCGTATTGTCTAAAATCAATGTTGAGTACGATTGGTGCTGAGGTGAACGTGACTTAGTAGTAGTTTGGATTTTTTTTTAATAACACTTTCCCCTATATTAGGACATCCAGCTAAGATATGGGGGTAAGGTGAAACATTAGGACAAATATTATATTATTGGTATTTTCTAAAATCAGCGCTGTGCCCGATTTCCGTTGGCATGGCTAATACCCACTACGAGTAAGGAATTATGTCCACTAACAGCTTCACGTGTTTTAGATCGTCGAGCTGAGATACGAGGGTAAGTTGAAAAATTACGATAAATTTTATTTTATTTGTATTTTCTAAAATCAGCGCTATGCCCGATTTCCGTTGGCATAGCTAAGATCCACTATCAGTAGGGAATTATGTCCACTAACAGCTTTATTTGTTTTAAATCGTCGAGCTGAGATACGAGGGTAAGTTGAAAAATTACGATAAATTTTGTTTTATTTGTATTTTCTAAAATCTGCGCTTTGCCCGATTTCCGTTGGCATGGCTAAGACCCACTACTAGCGAAGAATTATGTCCACTATCAGCTTTAAGTATTTTAGATCGTCGAGCTGAGATACGAAGGTAAGTTGAAAAATTACGATAAATTTTATTTTATTTGTATTTTCTAAAACCTGCGCCGTGCCCGATTTCCGTTGGCATGGCTAAGACCCACTACTAGTGGAGAATTATGTCCACTAACAGCTTCACGTATTTTAGATCGTCGAGCTAAGATACGAGGGTAAGTTGAAAAATTACGATAAATATTATTTTATTTGTATTTTCTAAAATCAGCGCTGTGCCCGATTTTCGTTGACATGGCTAAGACCCACTACGAGTAGGGAATTATGTCCACTAACAGCTTCACGTATTTTAGATCGTCGAGCTGAGATACGAGGGTAAGTTGAAAAATTACGATAAATTTATTTTATTTGTATTTTCTAAAATCAGTGCTGTACCCAATTTCCGTTAGCATGGCTAAGACCCACTACTAGTGAGAAATTATGTCCACTAACAGATTCACGTATTTTAGATCGTCAAGCTGAGATACGAGGGTAAGTTTAAAAATTACGAAAATTTTATTTTATTTGTATTTTCTAAAATCAGCGCTGTGCCCGATTTCCGTTGGCATGGCTAAGACCCACTTTCAGTAAAGAATTTTGTCCACTAACAGCTTCACGTATTTTAGATCGTCGAACTGAGATACGAGGGTAAGTTTAAAAATTATGATAAATTTTATTTTATTTGTATTTTCTAAAATCAGCGCTGTGTCCGATTTCCGTTGGCATGACTAAGACCCACTATCAGTAAAAAACTTTGTCCACTAACAGCCTCAAGTATTTTAGATCGTCGAGCTGAGATACGAGTGTAAGTTGAAAAATTACGATAAATTTTATTTTATTTGTATTTTCTAAAATCAGTCCTGTGCCCAATTTCCGTTGACATGGCTAAGACCCACTACTAGTGAGGAATTATATCCACTAACAGCTTCAAGTATTTTAGATCGTCGAGCTGAGATACGAGGGTAAGTTGAAAAACTACGAAAAATGTTATTTTATTTGTATTTTCTAAAATTAGCGCTGTGCCGGACTTCCGTTGGCCTGGCTAAGACCCACTACGAGTAACGAATTATGTCCACTAACAGCTTCACGTATTTTAGGTCGTCGAACTGAGATACTAGGGTAAGTTGAAAAATTACGATAAATTTTATTTTATTTTTATTTTCTAAAATCAGCGCTGTGCCCGATTTCCGTTGGAATGGCTAAGACCCACTATCAGTAAGGAATTTTGTTCACTAACAGCTTCAAGTATTTTAGATCGTAGAGCTGAGATACGAGTGTAAGTTGAAAAATTACGATAAATTTTATTTTATTTGTATTTTCTAAAATCAGTCCTGTGCCCAATTTCCGTTGGCATGGCTAAGACCCACTACTAGTGAGGAATTATCTGAGAATTTTGTCCACTAACAGCTTCATGTATTTTATATCGTTGAGCTGAGATACGAGGGTAAGTTGGAAAATTACGATAAATTTATTTTATTTGTATTTTCTAAAATCAGAGCTGTGGCCGATTTCCGTTGGCATGGCTAAGATCCAATACTAGTGAGGAATTATGTCCACTAACAGCTTCACCTATTTTAGATCGTCGAGCTGAGATACGAGGTTAAGTTGAAAAATTACGATAAATTTTATTTTATTTGTATATTCTAAAATCAGCGCTGTGCCCGATTTCCGTTGGTATGGCTAAGACCCATTATCAGTAAGGAATTATGTCCACTCAGAGTTTCACGTATTTTAGATCGTCGAGCTGAGATACGAGGGTAAGTTGAAAAATTACGATAAATTTTAATTTATTTGTATTTTTTAAAATCAGCGCTGTGCCCGATTTCCGTTCACATGGCTAAGACCCACTACTAGTGAGGAATTATCTGAGAATTTTGTCCACTAACAGCTTTACGTATTTTATATCGTCGAGCTGAGATACGAGGGTAAGTTGGAAAATTACGATATATTTATTTTATTTGTATTTTCTAAAATCAGCGCTGTGCCCGATTTCCGTTGACATGGCTAAGACCCACTATGAGTAAGGAATTTTGTCCACTAACAGCTTCACGTATTTTAGATCGTCGAGCTGAGATACGAGGGTAAGTTGAAAAATTACGATAAATTTTATTTTATTTGTATTTTCTAAAATCAACGCTGTGCCCGATTTCCGTTGGCATCGCTAAGATCCACTATCAGTAAGAAACTATGTCCACAACAGCTTCACGTATTTTAGATCGTCGAGCTGAGATACGAGGAAGTTGAAAAATTACGATAAATTTTATTTTATTTGAATTTTCTAAAATCAGCGCTGTGCCCGATTTCCGTTGGCATGGCTAAGACCCACTACGAGTAAGGAATTTTGTCTACTAACAGCTTCACGCATTTTAAATCGTCGAACTGAGATACGAGGGTATGTTGAAAAATTACGATAAATTTTATTTTATTTGTATTTTCTAAAATCAGCGCTGTGTCCGATTTCCGTTGGCATGGCTAAGACCCACTATCAGTAAAAAATTTTGTCCACTAACAGCTTCAAGTATTTTAGATCGTCGAGCTGAGATACGACGGTAAGTTGAAAAATTACGATAAATTTTATTTAATTTGTATTTTCTAAAATCAGTCCTGTGCCCAATTTCCGTTGACATGTCTAAGACGCACTACTAGTGAGGAATTATGTCCACTAACAGCTTCAAGTATTTTAGATCGTCGAGCTGAGATACGAGGGTAAGTTGAAAAACTACGAAAAATTTTATTTTATTTGTATTTTCTAAAATCAGCGCTGTGCCGGACTTCCATTGGCATGGCTAAGACCCACTATCAGTAAGGACTAATGTCCACTAACAGCTTCACGTATTTTAGATCGTCGAACTGAGATACGAGGGTAAGTTGAAAAATTACGATAAATTTTATTTTATTTTTATTTTCTAAAATCAGCGCTGTGCCCGATTTCCGTTGGAATGGCTAAGACCCACTATCAGTAAGGAATTTTGTTCATCAACAGCTTCAAGTATTTTAGATCGTAGAGCTGAGATACGAGGGTAAGTTGAAAAATGACGATAAATTCTATTTTATTTGTATATTCTAAAATCAGCGCTGCGCCCGATTTCCGTTGGCATGGCTAAGACCCACTACTAGTGAGGAATTATTTGAGAATTTTGTCCACTAACAGCTTCATATATTTTATGTCGTTGAGCTGAGATACGAGGGTAAGTTGGAAAATTACGATAAATTTATTTTATTTGTATTTTCTAAAATCAGCGCTGTGACCGATTTCCGTTGACATGGCTAAGATCCAATACTAGTGAGGAATTATGTCCACTAACAGCTTCACCTATTTTAGATCGTCGAGCTGAGATACGAGGTTAAGTTGAAAAATTACGATAAATTTTATTTTATTTGTATATTCTAAAATCAGCGCTGTGCCCGATTTCCGTTGGTATGGCTAAGACCCATTATCAGTAAGGAATTATGTCCACTCACAGTTTCACGTATTTTAGATCGTCGAGCTGAGATACGAGGGTAAGTTGAAAAATTACGATAAATTTTATTTTATTTGTATTTTTTAAAATCAGCGCTGTGCCCGATTTCCGTTCACATGGCTAAGACCCACTACTAGTGAGGAATTATCTGAGAATTTTGTCCACTAACAGCTTAACGTATTTTATATCGTCGAGCTGATATACGAGGGTAAGTTGGAAAATTACGATAAATTTATTTTATTTGTATTTTCTAAAATCAGCGCTGTGCCCGATTTCCGTTGACATGGCTAAGACCCACTACGAGTAAGGAATTTTGTCCACTAACAGCTTCACGTATTTTGGATCGTCAAGCTGAGATACGAGGGTAAGTTGAAAAATTACGATAAATTTTATTTTATTTGTATTTTCTAAAATCAGCGCTGTGCCCGATTTCCGTTGGCATCGCTAAGACCCACTATCAGTAAAAAAATTTGTCCACTAACAGCTTCAAGTATTTTAGATCGTCGAGCTGAGATACGAGGGTAAGTTGAAAAATTACGATAAATTTTATTTAATTTGTATTTTCTAAAATCAGTCCTGTGCCCAATTTCCGTTGACATGTCTAAGACGCACTACTAGTGAGGAATTATGTCCACTAACAGCTTCAAGTATTTTAGATCGTCGAGCTGAGATACGAGGGTAAGTTGAAAAACTACGAAAAATTTTATTTTATTTGTATTTTCTAAAATCAGCGCTGTGCCGGACTTCCATTGGCATGGCTAAGACCCACTATCAGTAAGGACTAATGTCCACTAACAGCTTCACGTATTTTAGATCGTCGAACTGAGATACGAGGGTAAGTTGAAAAATTACGATAAATTTTATTTTATTTTTATTTTCTAAAATCAGCGCTGTGCCCGATTTCCGTTGGAATGGCTAAGACCCACTATCAGTAAGGAATTTTGTTCACTAACAGCTTCAAGTATTTTAGATCGTAGAGCTGAGATACGAGGGTAAGTTGAAAAATGACGATAAATTCTATTTTATTTGTATATTCTAAAATCAGCGCTGCGCCCGCTTTCCGTTGGCATGGCTAAGACGCACTACTAGTGAGGAATTATGTCCACTAACAGCTTCAAGTATTTTAGATCGTCGAACTGAGATACGAGGGTAAGTTGAAAAATTACGATAAATTTTATTTTATTTGTATTTTCTAAAATCAGCGCTGTGTCCGATTTCCGTTGGCATGGCTAAGACCCACTATCAGTAAAAAATTTTGTCCACTAACAGCTTCAATTATTTTAGATCGTCGAGCTGAGATACGAGGGTAAGTTGGAAAATTACGATAAATTTATTTTATTTGTATTTTCTAAAATCAGCGCTGTGACCGATTTCCGTTGGCATGGCTAAGACCCACTATCAGTAAAAAATTTTGTCCACTAACAGCTTCAATTATTTTAGATCGTCGAGCTGAGATACGAGGGTAAGTTGAAAAATTACGATAAATTTTATTTAATTTGTATTTTCTAAAATCAGTCCTGTGCCCAATTTCCGTTGACATTTCTAAGACGCACTACTAGTGAGGAATTATGTCCTTTAACAGCTTCAAGTATTTTAGATCGTCGAACTGAGATACGAGGGTAAGTTGAAAAATTACGATAAATTTTATTTTATTTGTATTTTCTAAAATCAGCGCTGTGTCCGATTTCCGTTGGCATGGCTAAGACCCACTATCAGTAAAAAATTTTGTCCACTAACAGCTTCAATTATTTTAGATCGTCGAGCTGAGATACGAGGGTAAGTTTAAAAATTACGATAAATTTTATTTAATTTGTATTTTCTAAAATCAGTCCTGTGCCCAATTTCCGTTGACATTTCTAAGACGCACTACTAGTGAGGAATTATGTCCACTAACAGCTTCAAGTATTTTAGATCGTCGAACTGAGATACGAGGGTAAGTTGAAAAATTACGATAAATTTTATTTTATTTGTATTTTCTAAAATCAGCGCTGTGTCCGATTTCCGTTGGCATGGCTAAGACCCACTATCAGTAAAAAATTTTGTCCACTAACAGCTTCAAGTATTTTAGATCGTCGAGCTGAGATACGAGGGTAAGTTGAAAAATTACGATAAATTTTATTTAATTTGTATTTTCTAAAATCAGTCCTGTGCCCAATTTCCGTTGACATGTCTAAGACGCACTACTAGTGAGGAATTATGTCCACTAACAGCTTCAAGTATTTTAGATCGTCGAGCTGAGATACGAGGGTAAGTTGAAAAACTACGAAAAATTTTATTTTATTTTATTTGTATTTTCTAAAATCAGCGCTGTGCCGGACTTCCATTGGCATGGCTAAGACCCACTATCAGTAAGGACTAATGTCCACTAACAGCTTCACGTATTTTAGATCGTCGAACTGAGATACGAGGGTAAGTTGAAAATTTACGATAAATTTTATTTTATTTTTATTTTCTAAAATCAGCGCTGTGCCCGATTTCCGTTGGAATGGCTAAGACCCACTATCAGTAAAAAATTTTGTCCACTAACAGCTTCAAGTATTTTAGATCGTCGAGCTGAGATACGAGGGTAAGTTGAAAAACTACGAAAAATTTTATTTTATTTGTATTTTCTAAAATCAGCGCTGTGCCGGACTTCCATTGGCATGGCTAAGACCCACTATCAGTAAGGACTAATGTTCACTAACAGCTTCAAGTATTTTAGATCGTAGAGCTGAGATACGAGGGTAAGTTGAAAAATGACGATAAATTCTATTTTATTTGTATATTCTAAAATCAGCGCTGCGCCCGATTTCCGTTGGCATGGCTAAGACCCACTACTAGTGAGGAATTATCTGAGAATTTTGTCCACTAACAGCTTCATATATTTTATATCGTTGAGCTGAGATACGAGGGTAAGTTGGAAAATTACGATAAATTTATTTTTATTGTATTTTCTAAAATCAGCGCTGTGACCGATTTCCGTTGGCATGGCTAAGATCCAATACTAGTGAGGAATTATGTTCACTAACAGCTTCACCTATTTTAGATCGTCGAGCTGAGATACGAGGTTAAGTTGAAAAATTACGATAAATTTTATTTTATTTGTATATTCTAAAATCAGCACTGCGCCCGATTTCCGTTGGCATGGCTAAGACCCACTACTAGTGAGGAATTATCTGAGAATTTTGTCCACTAACAGCTTCATATATTTTATATCGTTGAGCTGAGATACGAGGGTAAGTTGGAAAATTACGATAAATTTATTTTATTTGTATTTTCTAAAATCAGCGCTGTGACCGATTTCCGTTGGCATGGCTAAGATCCAATACTAGTGAGGAATTATGTCCACTAACAGCTTCACCTATTTTAGATCGTCGAGCTGAGATACGAGGTTAAGTTGAAAAATTACGATAAATTTTATTTTATTTGTATTTTTTAAAATCAGCGCTGTGCCCGATTTCCGTTCACATGGCTAAGACCCACTACTAGTGAGGAATTATCTGAGAATTTTGTCCACTAACAGCTTTACGTATTTTATATCGTCGAGCTGAGATACGAGGGTAAGTTGGAAAATTACGATAAATTTATTTTATTTGTATTTTCTAAAATCAGCGCTGTGCCCGATTTCCGTTGACATGGCTAAGACCCACTACGAGTAAGGAATTTTGTCCACTAACAGCTTCACGTATTTTAGATCGTCGAGCTGAGATACGAGGGTAAGTTGAAAAATTACGATAAATTTTATTTTTTTGTATTTTCTAAAATCAGCGCTGTGCCCGATTTCCGTTGGCATCGCTAAGACCCACTATCAGTAAGAAACTATGTCCACAACAGCATCACGTATTTTAGATCGTCGAGCTGAGATACGAGGAAGTTGAAAAATTACGATAAATTTTATTTTATTTGTATTTTCTAAAATCAGCGCTGTGCCCGATTTCCGTTGGCATGGCTAAGACCCACTACGAGTAAGGAATTTTGTCTACTAACAGCTTCACGTATTTTAAATCGTCGAACTGAGATACGAGGGTAAGTTGAAAAATTACGATAAATTTTATTTTATTTGTATTTTCTAAAATCAGCGCTGTGTCCAATTTCCGTTGGCATGGCTAAGACCCACTATCAGTAAAAAATTTTGTCCACTAACAGCTTCAAGTATTTTAGATCGTCGAGCTGAGATACGAGGGTAAGTTGAAAAATTACGATAAATTTTATTTAATTTGTATTTTCTAAAATCAGTCCTGTGCCCAATTTCCGTTGACATGTCTAAGACGCACTACTAGTGAGGAATTATGTCCACTAACAGCTTCACGTATTTTAGATCGTCGAGCTGAGATACAAGGGTAAGTTGAAAAATTACGATAAATTTTATTTTATTTGTATTTTCTAAAATCAGCGCTGTGCCCGATTTCCGTTTACTTAACTAAGACCCACTATCAGTAAGGACTAATGTCCACTAACAATTACACGTATTTTAGATCGTCAAGCTGAGATTCAAGGGTAAGTTGAAAAATTACGATAAATTTTATTTTATTTGTATTTTTTAAATCAGCGCTGTGCCCGATTTCCGTTGGCATGGCTAAGACCCACTACGAGTAAGAATTTTTTTCCACTAACAGCTTCACGTATTTTAGATCGTCGAGCTTAGATACGAGGTTAAGTTGAAAAATTACGATAAATTTTATTTTATTTGTATTTTCTAAAATCAGCGCTATGCCCGACTTGCGTTGGCATGGCTAAGACCCACTATGAGTAAGGAATTATGTCCACTAACAGCTTCACGTATTTTAGATTGTGTAGCTGAGATACGAGGGTAAGTTGAAAAATTACGATAAATTTTATTTTATTTGTATATTCTAAAATCAGCGCTGTGCCCGATATCCGTTTGCATGGCTAAGACCCACTACTAGTGAGGAATTATGTCCACTAACAGCTTCAAGTATTTTAGATCGTCGAACTGAGATACGAGGGTAAGTTGAAAAATTACGATAAATTTATTTTATTTGTATTTTCTAAAATCAGCGCTGTGCCCGATTTCCGTTGGCATGGCTAAGACCCACTTTCAGTAAAGAATTTTGTCCACTAACAGCTTCACGTATTTTAGATCGTCGAACTGAGATACGAGGGTAAGTTGAAAAATTACGATAAATTTATTTTATTTGTATTTTCTAAAATCAGCGCTGTGCCCGATTTCCGTTGGCATGGCTAAGACCCACTTTCAGTAAAGAATTTTGTCCACTAACAGCTTCACGTATTTTAGATCGTCGAACTGAGATACGAGGGTAAGTTGAAAAATTACGATAAATTTTATTTTATTTGTATTTTCTAAAATCAGCGCTGTGTCCGATTTCCGTTGGCATGACTAAGACCCACTATCAGTAAAAAATTTTGTCCACTAACAGCCTCAAGTATTTTAGATCGTCGAGCTGAGATACGAGTCTAAGTTGAAAAATTACGATAAATTTTATTTTATTTGTATTTTCTAAAATCAGTCCTGTGCCCAATTTCCGTTGACATGGCTAAGACGCACTACTAGTGAGGAATTATGTCCACTAACATCTTCAAGTATTTTAGATCGTCGAGCTGAGATACGAGTGTAAGTTGAAAAACTACGAAAAATTTTATTTTATTTGTATTTTCTAAAATTAGCGCTGTGCCGGACTTCCGTTGGCATGGCTAAGACCCACTACGAGTAACGAATTATGTCCACTAACAGCTTCACGTATTTTAGATCGTCGAACTGAGATACGAGGGTAAGTTGAAAAATTACGATAAATTTTATTTTATTTTTATTTTCTAAAATCAGCGCTGTGCCCGATTTCCGTTGGAATGGCTAAGACCCACTATCAGTAAGGAATTTTGTTCACTAACAGCTTCAAGTATTTTAGATCGTAGAGCTGAGATACGAGGGTAAGTTGAAAAATGACGATAAATTCTATTTTATTTGTATATTCTAAAATCAGCGCTGCGCCCGATTTCCGTTGGCATGGCTAAGACCCACTACTAGTGTGGAATTATCTGAGAATTTTGTCCACTAACAGCTTCATTTGTTTTATATCGTTGAGCTGAGATACGAGGGTAAGTTGGAAAACTACGATAAATTTATTTTATTTGTATTTTCTAAAATCAGCGCTGTGACCGATTTCCGTTGGCATGGCTAAGATCCAATACTAGTGAGGAATTATGTCCACTAACAGCTTCACCTATTTTAGATCGTCGAGCTGAGATACGAGGAAGTTGAAAAATTACGATAAATTTTATTTTACTTGTATTTTCTAAAATCAGTGCTGTGCCCAATTTCCGTTGACATGGCTAAGACGCACTACTAGTGAGGAATTATGTCCACTAACAGCTTCAAGTATTTTAGATCGTCGAGCTGAGATACGAGGGTAAGTTGAAAAATTACGATACATTTTATTTTATTTGTATTTTTTAAATCAGCGCTGTGCCCGATTTCCGTTGGCATAACTAAGACCCACTACGAGTAAGAAATTTTGTCCACTAACAGCTTCGCGTATTTTAGATGGTCGAGCTGAGATACGAGGGTAAGTTGAAAAATTACGATAAATTTTATTTTATTTGTATTTTCTAAAATCAGCGCTGTGCCCGATTTCCGTTGGCATGTCTAAGACCCACTATCAGCAAAGAATTTTGTTCACTAACAGCTTCAAGTATTTTAGATCGTCGAGCTGAGATACGAGGGTAAGTTGAAAAATTACGATAAATTTTATTTTATTTGTATTTTCTAAAATCAGCGCTGTGCCTGATTTCCGTTGCCATGGCTAAGACCCACTATTAGTAAAGAATATTGTCCACTAACAGCTTCAAGTATTTTAGATCGTCGAGCTGAGATACGAGGGTAAGTTGAAAAATTACGATAAATTTTATTTTATTTGTAAATCGTATTGTCTAAAATCAATGTTGAGTACGATTGGTGCTGAGGTGAATGTGACTTAGTAGTAGTTTGGATTTTTTTTTAGTAACACTTTCCCCTATATTAGGACATCCAGCTAAGATATGGGGGTAAGGTGAAAAATTAGGACAAATATTATATTATTGGTATTTTCTAAAATCAGCGCTGTGCCCGATTTCCGTTGGCATGGCTAAGACCCACTTTCAGTAAAGAATTTTGTCCACTAACAGCTTCACGTATTTTAGATCGTCGAACTGAGATACGAGGGTAAGTTGAAAAATTACGATAAATTTTATTTTATTTGTATTTTCTAAAATCAGCGCTGTGTCCGATTTCCGTTGGCATGACTAAGACCCACTATCAGTAAAAAATTTTGTCCACTAACAGCCTCAAGTATTTTAGATCGTCGAGCTGAGATACGAGTCTAAGTTGAAAAATTACGATAAATTTTATTTTATTTGTATTTTCTAATATCAGTCCTGTGCCCAATTTCCGTTGACATGGCTAAGACGCACTACTAGTGAGGAATTATGTCCACTAACATCTTCAAGTATTTTAGATCGTCGAGCTGAGATACGAGTGTAAGTTGAAAAACTACGAAAAATGTTATTTTATTTGTATTTTCTAAAATTAGCGCTGTGCCGGACTTCCGTTGGCATGGCTAAGACCCACTACGAGTAACGAATTATGTCCACTAACAGCTTCACGTATTTTAGATCGTCGAACTGAGATACGAGGGTAAGTTGAAAAATTACGATAAATTTTATTTTATTTTTATTTTCTAAAATCAGCGCTGTGCCCGATTTCCGTTGGAATGGCTAAGACCCACTATCAGTAAGGAATTTTGTTCACTAACAGCTTCAAGTATTTTAGATCGTAGAGCTGAGATACGAGGGTAAGTTGAAAAATGACGATAAATTCTATTTTATTTGTATATTCTAAAATCAGCGCTGCGCCCGATTTCCGTTGGCATGGCTAAGACCCACTACTAGTGTGGAATTATCTGAGAATTTTGTCCACTAACAGCTTCATTTGTTTTATATCGTTGAGCTGAGATACGAGGGTAAGTTGGAAAACTACGATAAATTTATTTTATTTGTATTTTCTAAAATCAGCGCTGTGACCGATTTCCGTTGGCATGGCTAAGATCCAATACTAGTGAGGAATTATGTCCACTAACAGCTTCACCTATTTTAGATCGTCGAGCTGAGATACGAGGAAGTTGAAAAATTACGATAAATTTTATTTTACTTGTATTTTCTAAAATCAGTGCTGTGCCCAATTTCCGTTGACATGGCTAAGACGCACTACTAGTGAGGAATTATGTCCACTAACAGCTTCAAGTATTTTAGATCGTCGAGCTGAGATACGAGGGTAAGTTGAAAAATTACGATACATTTTATTTTATTTGTATTTTTTAAATCAGCGCTGTGCCCGATTTCCGTTGGCATAACTAAGACCCACTACGAGTAAGAAATTTTGTCCACTAACAGCTTCGCGTATTTTAGATGGTCGAGCTGAGATACGAGGGTAAGTTGAAAAATTACGATAAATTTTATTTTATTTGTATTTTCTAAAATCAGCGCTGTGCCCGATTTCCGTTGGCATGTCTAAGACCCACTATCAGCAAAGAATTTTGTTCACTAACAGCTTCAAGTATTTTAGATCGTCGAGCTGAGATACGAGGGTAAGTTGAAAAATTACGATAAATTTTATTTTATTTGTATTTTCTAAAATCAGCGCTGTGCCTGATTTCCGTTGCCATGGCTAAGACCCACTATTAGTAAAGAATATTGTCCACTAACAGCTTCAAGTATTTTAGATCGTCGAGCTGAGATACGAGGGTAAGTTGAAAAATTACGATAAATTTTATTTTATTTGTAAATCGTATTGTCTAAAATCAATGTTGAGTACGATTGGTGCTGAGGTGAATGTGACTTAGTAGTAGTTTGGATTTTTTTTTAGTAACACTTTCCCCTATATTAGGACATCCAGCTAAGATATGGGGGTAAGGTGAAAAATTAGGACAAATATTATATTATTGGTATTTTCTAAAATCAGCGCTGTGCCCGATTTCCGTTGGCATGGCTAATACCCACTACGAGTAAGGAATTATGTCCACTAACAGCTTCACGTGTTTTAGATCGTCGAGCTGAGATACGAGGGTAAGTTGAAAAATTACGATAAATTTTGTTTTATTTGTATTTTCTAAAATCTGCGCTTTGCCCGATTTCCGTTGACATGTCTAAGACGCACTACTAGTGAGGAATTATGTCCACTAACAGCTTCAAGTATTTTAGATCGTCGAGCTGAGATACGAGGGTAAGTTGAAAAACTACGAAAAATTTTATTTTATTTGTATTTTCTAAAATCAGCGCTGTGCCGGACTTCCATTGGCATGGCTAAGACCCACTATCAGTAAGGACTAATGTCCACTAACAGCTTTACGTATTTTAGATCGTCGAGCTGAGATACGAGGGTAAGTTGAAAAATTACGATAAATTTTATTTTATTTGTATTTTCTAAAATCAGCGCTATGCCCGACTTGCGTTGGCATGGCTAAGACCCACTATGAGTAAGGAATTATGTCCACTAACAGCTTCACGTATTTTAGATTGTGTAGCTGAGATACGAGGGTAAGTTTAAAAATTACGATAAATTTTATTTTATTTGTATATTCTAAAATCAGCGCTGTGCCCGATATCCGTTTGCATGGCTAAGACCCACTACTAGTGCGGAATTATGTCCACTAACAGATTCACGTATTTTAGATCGTCAAGCTGAGATACGACGGTAAGTTGAAAAATTACGAAAATTTTATTTTATTTGTATTTTCTAAAATCAGCGCTGTGCCCGATTTCCGTTGGCATGGCTAAGACCCACTTTCAGTAAAGAATTTTGTCCACTAACAGCTTCACGTATTTTAGATCGTCGAACTGAGATACGAGGGTAAGTTGAAAAATTACGATAAATTTTATTTTATTTGTATTTTCTAAAATCAGCGCTGTGTCCGATTTCCGTTGGCATGACTAAGACCCACTATCAGTAAAAAATTTTGTCCACTAACAGCCTCAAGTATTTTAGATCGTCGAGCTGAGATACGAGTGTAAGTTGAAAAATTACGAAAATTTTATTTTATTTGTATTTTCTAAAATCAGCGCTGTGCGCGATTTCCGTTGCAATGGCTAAGACCCACTATCAGTAAGGAATTTTGTTCACTAACAGCTTCAAGTATTTTAGATCGTAGAGCTGAGATACGAGGGTAAGTTGAAAAATGACGATAAATTCTATTTTATTTGTATATTCTAAAATCAGCGCTGCGCCCGATTTCCGTTGGCATGGCTAAGACCCACTACTAGTGAGGAATTATCTGAGAATTTTGTCCACTAACAGCTTCATGTATTTTATATCGTTGAGCTGAGATACGAGGGTAAGTTGGAAAATTACGATAAATTTATTTTATTTGTATTTTCTAAAATCAGCGCTGTGACCGATTTCCGTTGGCATGGCTAAGATCCAAAACTAGTGAGGAATTATGTCCACTAACAGCTTCACCTATTTTAGATCGTCGAGCTGAGATACGAGGTTAAATTGAAAAATTACGATAAATTTTATTTTATTTGTATATTCTAAAATCAGCGCTGTGCCCGATTTCCGTTGGTATGGCTAAGACCCATTATCAGTAAGGAATTATGTCCACTCACAGTTTCACGTATTTTAGATCGTCGAGCTGAGATACGAGGGTAAGTTGAAAAATTACGATAAATTTTATTTTATTTGTATTTTTTAAAATCAGCGCTGTGCCCGATTTCCGTTCACATGGCTAAGACCCACTACTAGTGAGGAATTATCTGAGAATTTTGTCCACTAACAGCTTTACGTATTTTATATTGTCGAGCTGAGATACGAGGGTAAGTTGGAAAATTACGATAAATTTATTTTATTTGTATTTTCTAAAATCAGCGCTGTGCCCGATTTCCGTTGACATGGCTAAGACCCACTACGAGTAAGGAATTTTGTCCACTAACAGCTTCACGTATTTTAGATCGTCGAGCTGAGATACGAGGGTAAGTTGAAAAATTACGATAAATTTTATTTTATTTGTATTTTCTAAAATCAGCGCAGCGCTGTGCCCGATTTCCGTTGGCATCGCTAAGACCCACTATCAGTAAGAAACTATGTCCACAACAGCTTCACGTATTTTAGATCGTCGAGCTGAGATACGAGGAAGTTGAAAAATTACGATAAATTTTATTTTATTTGTATTTTCTAAAATCAGCGCTGTGCCCGATTTCCGTTGGCATGGCTAAGACCCACTACGAGTAAGGAATTTTATCCACTAACAGCTTCACGTATTTTAAATCGTCGAATTGAGATACGAGGGTAAGTTGAAAAATTACGATAAATTTTATTTTATTTGTATTTTCTAAAATCAGCGCTGTGTCCGATTTCCGTTGGCATGGCTAAGACCCACTATTAGTAAAGAATATTGTCCACTAACAACTTCAAGTATTTTAGTTCGTCGAGCTGAGATACGAGGAAGTTGAAAAATTACGATAAATTTTATTTTATTTGTATTTTCTAAAATCAGCGCTGTGCCCGATTTCCGTTGGCATGGCTAAGACCCACTACTAGTGAGAAATTATGTCCACTAACAGCTTCAAGTATTTTAGATCGTCGAGCTAAGATACGAGGGTAAGTTGAAAAATTACGATAATTTTATTTTATTTGTATTTTTTAAAATCAGCGCTGTGCCCGATTTCCGTTGGCATGGCTAAGACCCATTATCAGTAAGGAATTATGTCCACTCACAGCTTCACGTATTTTAGATGGTCGAGCTGAGATTCGAGGGTAAGTTGAAAAATTACGATAAATTTTATTTTATTTGTATTTTTTAAATCAGCGCTGTGCCCGATTTCCGTTGGCATGGCTAAGACCCACTACGCGTAAGAATTTTTTCCACTAACAGCTTCACGTATTTTAGATTGTGTAGCTGAGATACGAGGGTAAGTTGAAAAATTACGATAAATTTTATTTTATTTGTATATTCTAAAATCAGCGCTGTGCCCGATATCCGTTTGCATGGCTAAGACCCACTACTAGTGCAGAATTATGTCCACTAACAGATTCACGTATTTTAGATCGTCAAGCTGAGATACGAGGGTAAGTTGAAAAATTACGAAAATTTTATTTTATTTGTATTTTCTAAAATCAGCGCTGTGCCCGATTTCCGTTGGCATGGCTAAGACCCACTATCAGTAAAGAATTTTGTCCATTCACAGCTTCAAGTATTTTAAATCGTCGAGCTGAGATACGAGGATAAGTTGAAAAATTACGATAAATTTTATTTTATTTGTATTTTCTAAAATCAGCGCTGTGCCCGATTTCCCTTGGCATGGCTAAGACTCACTACGAGTAAGGAATTTTGTCCACTAACAGCCTCACGTATTTTAGATCGTCGAACTGAGATACGAGGGTAAGTTGAAAAATTACGATAAATTTTATTTTATTTGTATTTTCTAAAATCAGCGCTGTGTCCGATTTCCGTTGGCATGTCTAAGACCCACTATCAGTAAAAAATTTTGTCCACTAACAGCCTCAAGTATTTTAGATCGTCGAGCTGAGATACGAGGGTAAGTTTGAAAAATTACGATAAATTTTATTTTATTTGTATTTTCTAAAATCAGTCCTGTGCCCAATTTCCGTTGACATGGCTAAGACCCACTACTAGTGAGGAATTACGTCCACTAACAGCTTCAAGTATTTTAGATCGTCGAGCTGAGATACGAGGGTAAGTTGAAAAACTACGAAAAATGTTATTTTATTTGTATTTTCTAAAATCAGCGCTGTGCCGGACTTCCGTTGGCATGGCTAAGACCCACTACGAGTAACGAATTATGTCCACTAACAGCTTCACGTATTTTATATCGTTGAACTGAGATACGAGGGTAAGTTTAAAAATTACGATAAATTTTATTTTATTTGTATTTTCTAAAATCAGCGCTGTGTCCGATTTCCGTTGGCATGACTAAGACCCACTATCAGTAAAAAATTTTGTCCACTAACAGCCTCAAGTATTTTAGATCGTCGAGCTGAGATACGAGTCTAAGTTGAAAAATTACGATAAATTTTATTTTATTTGTATTTTCTAAAATCAGTCCTGTGCCCAATTTCCGTTGACATGGCTAAGACGCACTACTAGTGAGGAATTATGTCCACTAACATCTTCAAGTATTTTAGATCGTCGAGCTGAGATACGAGTGTAAGTTGAAAAACTACGAAAAATGTTATTTTATTTGTATTTTCTAAAATTAGCGCTGTGCCGGTCTTCCGTTGGCATGGCTAAGACCCACTACGAGTAACGAATTATGTCCACTAACAGCTTCACGTATTTTAGATCGTCGAACTGAGATACGAGGGTAAGTTGAAAAATTACGATAAATTTTATTTTATTTTTATTTTCTAAAATCAGCGCTGTGCCCGATTTCCGTTGGAATGGCTAAGACCCACTATCAGTAAGGAATTTTGTTCACTAACAGCTTCAAGTATTTTAGATCGTAGAGCTGAGATACGAGGGTAAGTTGAAAAATGACGATAAATTCTATTTTATTTGTATATTCTAAAATCAGCGCTGCGCCCGATTTCCGTTGGCATGGCTAAGACCCACTACTAGTGTGGAATTATCTGAGAATTTTGTCCACTAACAGCTTCATTTGTTTTATATCGTTGAGCTGAGATACGAGGGTAAGTTGGAAAACTACGATAAATTTATTTTATTTGTATTTTCTAAAATCAGCGCTGTGACCGATTTCCGTTGGCATGGCTAAGATCCAATACTAGTGAGGAATTATGTCCACTAACAGCTTCACCTATTTTAGATCGTCGAGCTGAGATACGAGGAAGTTGAAAAATTACGATAAATTTTATTTTACTTGTATTTTCTAAAATCAGTGCTGTGCCCAATTTCCGTTGACATGGCTAAGACGCACTACTAGTGAGGAATTATGTCCACTAACAGCTTCAAGTATTTTAGATCGTCGAGCTGAGATACGAGGGTAAGTTGAAAAATTACGATACATTTTATTTTATTTGTATTTTTTAAATCAGCGCTGTGCCCGATTTCCGTTGGCATAACTAAGACCCACTACGAGTAAGAAATTTTGTCCACTAACAGCTTCGCGTATTTTAGATGGTCGAGCTGAGATACGAGGGTAAGTTGAAAAATTACGATAAATTTTATTTTATTTGTATTTTCTAAAATCAGCGCTGTGCCCGATTTCCGTTGGCATGTCTAAGACCCACTATCAGCAAAGAATTTTGTTCACTAACAGCTTCAAGTATTTTAGATCGTCGAGCTGAGATACGAGGGTAAGTTGAAAAATTACGATAAATTTTATTTTATTTGTATTTTCTAAAATCAGCGCTGTGCCTGATTTCCGTTGCCATGGCTAAGACCCACTATTAGTAAAGAATATTGTCCACTAACAGCTTCAAGTATTTTAGATCGTCGAGCTGAGATACGAGGGTAAGTTGAAAAATTACGATAAATTTTATTTTATTTGTAAATCGTATTGTCTAAAATCAATGTTGAGTACGATTGGTGCTGAGGTGAATGTGACTTAGTAGTAGTTTGGATTTTTTTTTAGTAACACTTTCCCCTATATTAGGACATCCAGCTAAGATATGGGGGTAAGGTGAAAAATTAGGACAAATATTATATTATTGGTATTTTCTAAAATCAGCGCTGAGCCCGATTTCCGTTGGCATGGCTAATACCCACTACGAGTAAGGAATTATGTCCACTAACAGCTTCACGTGTTTTAGATCGTCGAGCTGAGATACGAGGGTAAGTTGAAAAATTACGATAAATTTTGTTTTATTTGTATTTTCTAAAATCTGCGCTTTGCCCGATTTCCGTTGACATGTCTAAGACGCACTACTAGTGAGGAATTATGTCCACTAACAGCTTCAAGTATTTTAGATCGTCGAGCTGAGATACGAGGGTAAGTTGAAAAACTACGAAAAATTTTATTTTATTTGTATTTTCTAAAATCAGCGCTGTGCCGGACTTCCATTGGCATGGCTAAGACCCACTATCAGTAAGGACTAATGTCTACTAACAGCTTTACGTATTTTAGATCGTCGAGCTGAGATACGAGGGTAAGTTGAAAAATTACGATAAATTTTATTTTATTTGTATTTTCTAAAATCAGCGCTGTGCCGGACTTCCATTGGCATGGCTAAGACCCACTATGAGTAAGGAATTATGTCCACTAACAGCTTCACGTATTTTAGATTGTGTAGCTGAGATACGAGGGTAAGTTTAAAAATTACGATAAATTTTATTTTATTTGTATATTCTAAAATCAGCGCTGTGCCCGATATCCGTTTGCATGGCTAAGACCCACTACTAGTGCGGAATTATGTCCACTAACAGATTCACGTATTTTAGATCGTCAAGCTGAGATACGACGGTAAGTTGAAAAATTACGAAAATTTTATTTTATTTGTATTTTCTAAAATCAGCGCTGTGCCCGATTTCCGTTGGCATGGCTAAGACCCACTTTCAGTAAAGAATTTTGTCCACTAACAGCTTCACGTATTTTAGATCGTCGAACTGAGATACGAGGGTAAGTTGAAAAATTACGATAAATTTTATTTTATTTGTATTTTCTAAAATCAGCGCTGTGTCCGATTTCCGTTGGCATGACTAAGACCCACTATCAGTAAAAAATTTTGTCCACTAACAGCCTCAAGTATTTTAGATCGTCGAGCTGAGATACGAGTGTAAGTTGAAAAATTACGATAAATTTTATTTTATTTGTATTTTCTAAAATCAGTCCTGTGCCCAATTTCCGTTGACATGGCTAAGACGCACTACCAGTGAGGAATTATGTCCACTAACAGCTTCAAGTATTTTAGATCGTCGAGCTGAGATACGAGGGTAAGTTGAAAAACTACGAAAAATGTTATTTTATTTTTATTTTCTAAAATCAGCGCTGTGCGCGATTTCCGTTGCAATGGCTAAGACCCACTATCAGTAAGGAATTTTGTTCACTAACAGCTTCAAGTATTTTAGATCGTAGAGCTGAGATACGAGGGTAAGTTGAAAAATGACGATAAATTCTATTTTATTTGTATATTCTAAAATCAGCGCTGCGCCCGATTTCCGTTGGCATGGCTAAGACCCACTACTAGTGAGGAATTATCTGAGAATTTTGTCCACTAACAGCTTCATGTATTTTATATCGTTGAGCTGAGATACGAGGGTAAGTTGGAAAATTACGATAAATTTATTTTATTTGTATTTTCTAAAATCAGCGCTGTGACCGATTTCCGTTGGCATGGCTAAGATCCAAAACTAGTGAGGAATTATGTCCACTAACAGCTTCACCTATTTTAGATCGTCGAGCTGAGATACGAGGTTAAGTTGAAAAATTACGATAAATTTTATTTTATTTGTATATTCTAAAATCAGCGCTGTGCCCGATTTCCGTTGGTATGGCTAAGACCCATTATCAGTAAGGAATTATGTCCACTCACAGTTTCACGTATTTTAGATCGTCGAGCTGAGATACGAGGGTAAGTTGAAAAATTACGATAAATTTTATTTTATTTGTATTTTTTAAAATCAGCGCTGTGCCCGATTTCCGTTCACATGGCTAAGACCCACTACTAGTGAGGAATTATCTGAGAATTTTGTCCACTAACAGCTTTACGTATTTTATATTGTCGAGCTGAGATACGAGGGTAAGTTGGAAAATTACGATAAATTTATTTTATTTGAATTTTCTAAAATCAGCGCTGTGCCCGATTTCCGTTGACATGGCTAAGACCCACTACGAGTAAGGAATTTTGTCCACTAACAGCTTCACGTATTTTAGATCGTCGAGCTGAGATACGAGGGTAAGTTGAAAAATTACGATAAATTTTATTTTATTTGTATTTTCTAAAATCAGCGCAGCGCTGTGCCCGATTTCCGTTGGCATCGCTAAGACCCACTATCAGTAAGAAACTATGTCCACAACAGCTTCACGTATTTTAGATCGTCGAGCTGAGATACGAGGAAGTTGAAAAATTACGATAAATTTTATTTTATTTGTATTTTCTAAAATCAGCGCTGTGCCCGATTTCCGTTGGCATGGCTAAGACCCACTACGAGTAAGGAATTTTATCCACTAACAGCTTCACGTATTTTAAATCGTCGAATTGAGATACGAGGGTAAGTTGAAAAATTACGATAAATTTTATTTTATTTGTATTTTCTAAAATCAGCGCTGTGTCCGATTTCCGTTGGCATGGCTAAGACCCACTATTAGTAAAGAATATTGTCCACTAACAACTTCAAGTATTTTAGTTCGTCGAGCTGAGATACGAGGAAGTTGAAAAATTACGATAAATTTTATTTTATTTGTATTTTCTAAAATCAGCGCTGTGCCCGATTTCCGTTGGCATGGCTAAGACCCACTACTAGTGAGAAATTATGTCCACTAACAGCTTCAAGTATTTTAGATCGTCGAGCTAAGATACGAGGGTAAGTTGAAAAATTACGATAATTTTATTTTATTTGTATTTTTTAAAATCAGCGCTGTGCCCGATTTCCGTTGGCATGGCTAAGACCCATTATCAGTAAGGAATTATGTCCACTCACAGCTTCACGTATTTTAGATGGTCGAGCTGAGATTCGAGGGTAAGTTGAAAAATTACGATAAATTTTATTTTATTTGTATTTTTTAAATCAGCGCTGTGCCCGATTTCCGTTGGCATGGCTAAGACCCACTACGCGTAAGAATTTTTTCCACTAACAGCTTCACGTATTTTAGATTGTGTAGCTGAGATACGAGGGTAAGTTGAAAAATTACGATAAATTTTATTTTATTTGTATATTCTAAAATCAGCGCTGTGCCCGATATCCGTTTGCATGGCTAAGACCCACTACTAGTGCAGAATTATGTCCACTAACAGATTCACGTATTTTAGATCGTCAAGCTGAGATACGAGGGTAAGTTGAAAAATTACGAAAATTTTATTTTATTTGTATTTTCTAAAATCAGCGCTGTGCCCGATTTCCGTTGGCATGGCTAAGACCCACTATCAGTAAAGAATTTTGTCCATTCACAGCTTCAAGTATTTTAGATCGTCGAGCTGAGATACGAGGATAAGTTGAAAAATTACGATAAATTTTATTTTATTTGTATTTTCTAAAATCAGCGCTGTGCCCGATTTCCCTTGGCATGGCTAAGACTCACTACGAGTAAGGAATTTTGTCCACTAACAGCTTCACGTATTTTGGATCGTCGAACTGAGATACGAGGGTAAGTTGAAAAATTACGATAAATTTTATTTTATTTGTATTTTCTAAAATCAGCGCTGTGTCCGATTTCCGTTGGCATGTCTAAGACCCACTATCAGTAAAAAATTTTGTCCACTAACAGCCTCAAGTATTTTAGATCGTCGAGCTAAGATACGAGGGTAAGTTGAAAAATTACGATAAATTTTATTTTATTTGTATTTTCTAAAATCAGTCCTGTGCCCAATTTCCGTTGACATGGCTAAGACCCACTACTAGTGAGGAATTACGTCCACTAACAGCTTCAAGTATTTTAGATCGTCGAGCTGAGATACGAGGGTAAGTTGAAAAACTACGAAAAATGTTATTTTATTTGTATTTTCTAAAATCAGCGCTGTGCCGGACTTCCGTTGGCATGGCTAAGACCCACTACGAGTAACGAATTATGTCCACTAACAGCTTCACGTATTTTATATCGTTGAACTGAGATACGAGGGTAAGTTTAAAAATTACGATAAATTTTATTTTATTTGTATTTTCTAAAATAAGCGCTGTGCCCGATTTCCGTTAACATGGCTAAGACCCACTATCAGTAAGGACTAATGTACATTGACAGCTTCACGAATTTTAGATCGTTGAACTGAGATACGAGGGTAAGTTTAAAAATTACGATAAATTTTATTTTATTTGTATTTTCTAAAATCAGCGCTGTGCCGGACTTCCGTTGGCATGGCTAAGACCCACTACGAGTAACGAATTATGTCCACTAACAGCTTCACGAATTTTAGATCGTCAAACTGAGATACGAGGGTAAGTTGAAAAATTACGATAAATTTTATTTTATTTTTATTTTCTAAAATCAGCGCTGTGCCCGATTTCCGTTGGAATGGCTAAGACCCACTATCAGTAAGGAATTTTGTTCACTAACAGCTTCAAGTATTTTAGATCGTAGAGCTGAGATACGAGAGTAAGTTGAAAAATGACGATAAATTCTATTTTATTTGTATATTCTAAAATCAGCGCTGCGCCCGATTTCCGTTGGCATGGCTAAGACCCACTACTAGTGAGGAATTATCTGAGAATTTTGTCCACTAACAGCTTCATGTATTTTATATCGTTGACCTGAGATACGAGGGTAAGTTGAAAAATTACGATAAATTTTATTTTATTTTTATTTTCTAAAATCAGCGCTGTGCCCGATTTCCGTTGGAATGGCTAAGACCCACTATCAGTAAGGAATTTTGTTCACTAACAGCTTCAAGTATTTTAGATCGTAGAGCTGAGATACGAGAGTAAGTTGAAAAATGACGATAAATTTTATTTTATTTGTATATTCTAAAATCAGCGCTGTGCCCGATTTCCGTTGGTATGGCTAAGACCCATTATCAGTAAGGAATTATGTCCACTCACAGTTTCACGTATTTTAGATCGTCGAGCTGAGATACGAGGGTAAGTTGAAAAATTACGATAAATTTTATTTTATTTGTATTTTTTAAAATCAGCGCTGTGCCCGATTTCCGTTCACATGGCTAAGACCCACTACTAGTGAGGAATTATCTGAGAATTTTGTCCACTAACAGCTTTACGTATTTTATATTGTCGAGCTGAGATACGAGGGTAAGTTGGAAAATTACGATAAATTTATTTTATTTGTATTTTCTAAAATCAGCGCTGTGCCCGATTTCCGTTGACATGGCTAAGACCCACTACGAGTAAGGAATTTTGTCCACTAACAGCTTCACGTATTTTAGATCGTCGAGCTGAGATACGAGGGTAAGTTGAAAAATTACGATAAATTTTATTTTATTTGTATTTTCTAAAATCAGCGCTGTGCCCGATTTCCGTTGGCATCGCTAAGACCCACTATCAGTAAGAAACTATGTCCACAACAGCTTCACGTATTTTAGATCGTCGAGCTGAGATACGAGGAAGTTGAAAAATTACGATAAATTTTATTTTATTTGTATTTTCTAAAATCAGCGCTGTGCCCGATTTCCGTTGGCATGGCTAAGACCCACTACGAGTAAGGAATTTTATCCACTAACAGCTTCACGTATTTTAAATCGTCGAACTGAGATACGAGGCTAAGTTGAAAAATTACGATAAATTTTATTTTATTTGTATTTTCTAAAATCAGCGCTGTGTCCGATTTCCGTTGGCATGGCTAAGACCCACTATTAGTAAAGAATATTGTCCACTAACAACTTCAAGTATTTTAGTTCTTTGAGCTGAGATACGAGGGTAAGTTGAAAAATTACGATAAATTTTATTTTATTTGTAAATCGTATTGTCTAAAATCAATGTTGAGTACGATTGGTGCTGAGGTGAATGTGACTTAGTAGTAGTTTGGATTTTTATTTAGTAACACTTTCCCCTATATTAGGACATCCAGCTAAGATATGGGGGTAAGGTGAAAAATTAGGACAAATATTATATTATTGGTATTTTCTAAAATCAGCGCTGTGCCCGATTTCCGTTGGCATGGCTAATACCCACTACGAGTAAGGAATTATGTCCACTAACAGCTTCACGTGTTTTAGATCGTCGAGCTGAGATACGAGGGTAAGTTGAAAAATTACGATAAATTTTGTTTTATTTGTATTTTCTAAAATCTGCGCTTTGCCCGATTTCCGTTGACATGTCTAAGACGCACTACTAGTGAGGAATTATGTCCACTAACAGCTTCAAGTATTTTAGATCGTCGAGCTGAGATACGAGGGTAAGTTGAAAAACTACGAAAAATTTTATTTTATTTGTATTTTCTAAAATCAGCGCTGTGCCGGACTTCCATTGGCATGGCTAAGACCCACTATCAGTAAGGACTAATGTCCACTAACAGCTTTACGTATTTTAGATCGTCGAGCTGAGATACGAGGGTTAGTTGAAAAATTACGATAAATATTATTTTATTTGTATTTTCTAAAATCAGCGCTGTGCCCGATTTCCGTTTACTTAACTAAGACCCACTATCAGTAAGGACTAATGTCCACTAACAATTACACGTATTTTAGATCGTCGAGCTGAGATTCAAGGGTAAGTTGAAAAATTACGATAAATTTTATTTTATTTGTATTTTTTAAATCAGCGCTGTGCCCGATTTCCGTTGGCATGGCTAAGACCCACTACGAGTAAGAATTTTTTTCCACTAACAGCTTCACGTATTTTAGATCGTCGAGCTGAGATACGAGGGTAAGTTGAAAAATTACGATAAATTTTATTTTATTTGTATTTTCTAAAATCAGCGCTATGCCCGACTTGCGTTGGCATGGCTAAGACCCACTATGAGTAAGGAATTATGTCCACTAACAGCTTCACGTATTTTAGATTGTGTAGCTGAGATACGAGGGTAAGTTGAAAAATTACGATAAATTTTATTTTATTTGTATATTCTAAAATCAGCGCTGTGTCCGATATCCGTTTGCATGGCTAAGACCCACTACTAGTGCGGAATTATGTCCACTAACAGATTCACGTATTTTAGATCGTCAAGCTGAGATACGACGGTAAGTTGAAAAATTACGAAAATTTTATTTTATTTGTATTTTCTAAAATCAGCGCTGTGCCCGATTTCCGTTGGCATGGCTAAGACCCACTTTCAGTAAAGAATTTTGTCCACTAACAGCTTCACGTATTTTAGATCGTCGAACTGAGATACGAGGGTAAGTTGAAAAATTACGATAAATTTTATTTTATTTGTATTTTCTAAAATCAGCGCTGTGTCCGATTTCCGTTGGCATGACTAAGTCCCACTATCAGTAAAAAATTTTGTCCACTAACAGCCTCAAGTATTTTAGATCGTCGAGCTGAGATACGAGTGTAAGTTGAAAAATTACGATAAATTTTATTTTATTTGTATTTTCTAAAATCAGTCCTGTGCCCAATGTCCGTTGACATGGCTAAGACGCACTACCAGTGAAGAATTATGTCCACTAACAGCTTCAAGTATTTTAGATCGTCGAACTGAGATACGAGGGTAAGTTGAAAAATTACGATAAATTTTATTTTATTTGTATTTTCTAAAATCAGCGCTGTGTCCGATTTCCGTTGGCATGACTAAGACCCACTATCAGTAAAAAATTTTGTCCACTAACAGCCTCAAGTATTTTAGATCGTCGAGCTGAGATACGAGTGTAAGTTGAAAAATTACGATAAATTTTATTTTATTTTTATTTTCTAAAATCAGCGCTGTGCCCGATTTCCGTTGCAATGGCTAAGACCCACTATCAGTAAGGAATTTTGTTCACTAACAGCTTCAAGTATTTTAGATCGTAGAGCTGAGATACGAGGGTAAGTTGAAAAATGACGATAAATTCTATTTTATTTGTATATTCTAAAATCAGCGCTGCGCCCGATTTCCGTTGGCATGGCTAAGACCCACTACTAGTGAGGAATTATCTGAGAATTTTGTCCACTAACAGCTTCATGTATTTTATATCGTTGAGCTGAGATACGAGGGTAAGTTGGAAAATTACGATAAATTTATTTTATTTGTATTTTCTAAAATCAGCGCTGTGACCGATTTCCGTTGGCATGGCTAAGATCCAATACTAGTGAGGAATTATGTCCACTAACAGCTTCACCTATTTTAGATCGTCGAGCTGAGATACGAGGTTAAGTTGAAAAATTATGATAAATTTTATTTTATTTGTATATTCTAAAATCAGCGCTGTGCCCGATTTCCGTTGGTATGGCTAAGACCCATTATCAGTAAGGAATTATGTCCACTCACAGTTTCACGTATTTTAGATCGTCGAGCTGAGATACGAGGGTAAGTTGAAAAATTACGATAAATTTTATTTTATTTGTATTTTCTAAAATCAGCGCTATGCCCGACTTGCGTTGGCATGGCTAAGACCCACTATGAGTAAGGAATTATGTCCACTAACAGCTTCACGTATTTTAGATTGTGTAGCTGAGATACGAGGGTAAGTTGAAAAATTACGATAAATTTTATTTTATTTGTATATTCTAAAATCAGCGCTGTGTCCGATATCCGTTTGCATGGCTAAGACCCACTACTAGTGCGGAATTATGTCCACTAACAGATTCACGTATTTTAGATCGTCAAGCTGAGATACGACGGTAAGTTGAAAAATTACGAAAATTTTATTTTATTTGTATTTTCTAAAATCAGCGCTGTGCCCGATTTCCGTTGGCATGGCTAAGACCCACTTTCAGTAAAGAATTTTGTCCACTAACAGCTTCACGTATTTTAGATCGTCGAACTGAGATACGAGGGTAAGTTGAAAAATTACGATAAATTTTATTTTATTTGTATTTTCTAAAATCAGCGCTGTGTCCGATTTCCGTTGGCATGACTAAGTCCCACTATCAGTAAAAAAATTTGTCCACTAACAGCCTCAAGTATTTTAGATCGTCGAGCTGAGATACGAGTGTAAGTTGAAAAATTACGATAAATTTTATTTTATTTGTATTTTCTAAAATCAGTCCTGTGCCCAATGTCCGTTGACATGGCTAAGACGCACTACCAGTGAAGAATTATGTCCACTAACAGCTTCAAGTATTTTAGATCGTCGAACTGAGATACGAGGGTAAGTTGAAAAATTACGATAAATTTTATTTTATTTGTATTTTCTAAAATCAGCGCTGTGTCCGATTTCCGTTGGCATGACTAAGACCCACTATCAGTAAAAAATTTTGTCCACTAACAGCCTCAAGTATTTTAGATCGTCGAGCTGAGATACGAGTGTAAGTTGAAAAATTACGATAAATTTTATTTTATTTTTATTTTCTAAAATCAGCGCTGTGCCCGATTTCCGTTGCAATGGCTAAGACCCACTATCAGTAAGGAATTTTGTTCACTAACAGCTTCAAGTATTTTAGATCGTAGAGCTGAGATACGAGGGTAAGTTGAAAAATGACGATAAATTCTATTTTATTTGTATATTCTAAAATCAGCGCTGCGCCCGATTTCCGTTGGCATGGCTAAGACCCACTACTAGTGAGGAATTATCTGAGAATTTTGTCCACTAACAGCTTCATGTATTTTATATCGTTGAGCTGAGATACGAGGGTAAGTTGGAAAATTACGATAAATTTATTTTATTTGTATTTTCTAAAATCAGCGCTGTGACCGATTTCCGTTGGCATGGCTAAGATCCAATACTAGTGAGGAATTATGTCCACTAACAGCTTCACCTATTTTAGATCGTCGAGCTGAGATACGAGGTTAAGTTGAAAAATTACGATAAATTTTATTTTATTTGTATATTCTAAAATCAGCGCTGTGCCCGATTTCCGTTGGTATGGCTAAGACCCATTATCAGTAAGGAATTATGTCCACTCACAGTTTCACGTATTTTAGATCGTCGAGCTGAGATACGAGGGTAAGTTGAAAAATTACGATAAATTTTAATTTATTTGTATTTTTTAAAATCAGCGCTGTGCCCGATTTCCGTTCACATGGCTAAGACCCACTATTAGTGAGGAATTATCTGAGAATTTTGTCCACTAACAGCTTTACGTATTTTATATCGTCGAGCTGAGATACGAGGGTAAGTTGGAAAATTACGATAAATTTATTTTATTTGTATTTTCTAAAATCAGCGCTGTGCCCGATTTCCGTTGACATGGCTAAGACCCACTACGAGTAAGGAATTTTATCCACTAACAGCTTCACGTATTTTAGATCGTCGAGCTGAGATACGAGGGTAAGTTGAAAAATTACGATAAATTTTATTTTATTTGTATTTTCTAAAATCAGCGCTGTGCCCGATTTCCGTTGGCATCGCTAAGACCCACTATCCGTAAGAAACTATGTCCACAACAGCTTCACGTATTTTAGATCGTCGAGCTGAGATACGAGGAAGTTGAAAAATTACGATAAATTTTATTTTATTTGTATTTTCTAAAATCAGCGCTGTGCCCGATTTCCGTTGGCATGGCTAAGACCCACTACGAGTAAGGAATTTTGTCTACTAACAGCTTCACGTATTTTAAATCGTCGAACTGAGATACGAGGGTAAGTTGAAAAATTACGATAAATTTTATTTTATTTGTATTTTCTAAAATCAGCGCTGTGCCCAATTTCCGTTGACATGCCTAAGACGCACTACTAGTGAGGAATTATGTCCACTAACAGCTTCAAGTATTTTAGATCGTCGAGCTGAGATACGAGGGTAAGTTGAAAAACTACGAAAAATTTTATTTTATTTGTATTTTCTAAAATCAGCGCTGTGCCGGACTTCCATTGGCATGGCTAAGACCCACTATCAGTAAGGACTAATGTCCACTAACAGCTTCACGTATTTTAGATCGTCGAACTGAGATACGAGGGTAAGTTGAAAAATTACGATAAATTTTATTTAATTTGTATTTTCTAAAATCAGTCCTGTTCCCAATTTCCGTTGACATGCCTAAGACGCACTACTAGTGAGGAATTATGTCCACTAACAGCTTCAAGTATTTTAGATCGTCGAGCTGAGATACGAGGGTAAGTTGAAAAACTACGAAAAATTTAATTTTATTTGTATTTTCTAAAATCAGCGCTGTGCCGGACTTCCAATGGCATGGCTAAGACCCACTATCAGTAAGGACTAATGTCCACTAACAGCTTCACGTATTTTAGATCGTCGAACTGAGATACGAGGGTAAGTTGAAAAATTACGATAAATTTTATTTTATTTTTATTTTCTAAAATCAGCGCTGTGCCCGATTTCCGTTGCAATGGCTAAGACCCACTATCAGTAAGGAATTTTGTTCACTAACAGCTTCAAGTATTTTAGATCGTAGAGCTGAGATACGAGGGTAAGTTGAAAAATTACGATACATTTTATTTTATTTGTATTTACTAAAATTAGCGCTACGTCCGATTTCCGTTGGCATGGCTAAGACCCACTACGAGTAAGGAATTATGTCCACTAACAGCTTCAAGTACTTTGAATCGTCGAGCTAAGATTCGAGGGTAAGATGAAAAATTACGATAAATTTTATTTTATTTGTATATTCTAAAATCAGCGCTGTGCCCGATATCCGTTTGCATGGCTAAGACCCACTACTAGTGCAGAATTATGTCCACTAACAGATTCACGTATTTTAGATCGTCAAGCTGAGATACGAGGGTAAGTTGAAAAATTACGAAAATTTTATTTTATTTGTATTTTCTAAAATCAGCGCTGTGCCCGATTTCCGTTGGCATGGCTAAGACCTATTATCAGTAAGGAATTATGTCCACTCACAGCTTCACGTATTTTAGATGGTCGAGCTGAGATTCGAGGGTAAGTTGAAAAATTACGATAAATTTTATTTTATTTGTATTTTTTAAATCAGCGCTGTGCCCGATTTCCGTTGGCATGGCTAAGACCCACTACGAGTAAGAATTTTTTCCGCTAACAGCTTCACGTATTTTAGATTGTGTAGCTGAGATACGAGGGTAAGTTGAAAAATTACGATAAATTTTATTTTATTTGTATATTCTAAAATCAGCGCTGTGCCCGATATCCGTTTGCATGGCTAAGACCCACTACTAGTGCAGAATTATGTCCACTAACAGATTCACGTATTTTAGATTGTGTAGCTGAGATACGAGGGTAAGTTGAAAAATTACGAAAATTTTATTTTATTTGTATTTTTTAAATCAGCGCTGTGCCCGATTTCCGTTGGCATGGCTAAGACCCACTACGAGTAAGAATTTTTTCCACTAACAGCTTCACGTATTTTAGATTGTGTAGCTGAGATACGAGGGTAAGTTGAAAAATTACGATAAATTTTATTTTATTTGTATATTCTAAAATCAGCGCTGTGCCCGATTTCCGTTGGCATGGCTAAGACCCACTACGAGTAAGAATTTTTTCCACTAACAGCTTCACGTATTTTAGATTGTGTAGCTGAGATACGAGGGTAAGTTGAAAAATTACGAAAATTTTATTTTATTTGTATTTTCTAAAATCAGCGCTGTGCCCGATTTCCGTTGGCATGGCTAAGACCCACTATCAGTAAAGAATTTTGTCCATTCACAGCTTCAAGTATTTTAGATCGTCGAGCTGAGATACGAGGATAAGTTGAAAAATTACGATAAATTTTATTTTATTTGTATTTTCTAAAATCAGCGCTATGCCCGATTTCCCTTGGCATGGCTAAGACTCACTACGAGTAAGGAATTTTGTCCACTAACAGCTTCACGTATTTTAGATCGTCGAACTGAGATACGAGGGTAAGTTGAAAAATTACGATAAATTTTATTTTATTTGTATTTTCTAAAATCCGATTTCCGTTGGCATGTCTAAGACCCACTATCAGTAAAAGATTTTGTCCACTAACAGCCTCAAGTATTTTAGATCGTCGAGCTGAGATACGAGGGTAAGTTGAAAAATTACGATAAATTTTATTTTATTTGTATTTTCTAAAATCAGTCCTGTGCCCAATTTCCGTTGACATGGCTAAGACCCACTACTAGTGAGGAATTACGTCCACTAACAGCTTCAAGTATTTTAGATCGTCGAGCTGAGATACGAGGGTAAGTTGAAAAACTACGAAAAATGTTATTTTATTTGTATTTTCTAAAATCAGCGCTGTGCCGGACTTCCGTTGGCATGGCTAAGACCCACTACGAGTAACGAATTATGTCCACTAACAGCTTCACGAATTTTAGATCGTCGAACTGAGATACGAGGGTAAGTTGAAAAATTACGATAAATTTTATTTTATTTTTATTTTCCAAAATCAGCGCTGTGCCCGATTTCCGTTGGAATGGCTAAGACCCACTATCAGTAAGGAATTTTGTTCACTAACAGCTTCAAGTATTTTAGATCGTAGAGCTGAGATACGAGGGTAAGTTGAAAAATGACGATAAGTTCTATTTTATTTGTATATTCTAAAATCAGCGCTGCGCCCGATTTCCGTTGGCATGGCTAAGACCCACTACTAGTGAGAAATTATCTGAGAATTTTGTCCACTAACAGCTTTACGTATTTTATATTGTCGAGCTGAGATACGAGGGTAAGTTGGAAAATTACGATAAATTTATTTTACTTGTATTTTCTAAAATCAGCGCTGTGCCCGATCTCCGTTGACATGGCTAAGACCCACTACGAGTAAGGAATTTTGTCCACTAATAGCTTCACGTATTTTAGATCGTCGAGCTGAGATACGAGGGTAAGTTGAAAAATTACGATAAATTTTATTTTATTTGTATTTTCTAAAATCAGCGCTGTGCCCGATTTCCGTTGGCATCGCTAAGACCCACTATCAGTAAGAAACTATGTCCTCAACAGCTTCACGTATTTTAGATCGTCGAGCTGAGATACGAGGAAGTTGAAAAATTACGATAAACTTTATTTTATTTGTATTTTCTAAAATCAGCGCTGTGCCCGATTTCCGTTGGCATGGCTAAGACCCACTACGAGTAAGGAATTTTATCCACTAACAGCTTCACGTATTTTAAATCGTCGAACTGAGATACGAGGGTAAGTTGAAAAATTACGATAAATTTTATTTTATTTGTATTTTCTAAAATCAGCGCTGTGTCCGATTTCCGTTGGCATGGCTAAGACCCACTATTAGTAAAGAATATTGTCCACTAACAACTTCAAGTATTTTAGTTCGTCGAGCTGAGATACGAGGGTAAGTTGAAAAATTACGATAAATTTTATTTAATTTGTAAATCGTATTGTCTAAAATCAATGTTGAGTACGATTGGTGCTGAGGTGAATGTGACTTAGTAGTAGTTTGGATTTTTTTTTAGTAACACTTTCCCCTATATTAGGACATCCAGCTAAGATATGAGGGTAAGGTGAAAAATTAGGACAAATATTATATTATTGGTATTTTCTAAAATCAGCGCTGTGCCCGATTTCCGTTGGCATGGCTAATACCCACTACGAGTAAGGAATTATGTCCACTAACAGCTTCACGTGTTTTAGATCGTCGAGCTGAGATACGAGGGTAAGTTGAAAAATTACGATAAACTTTGTTTTATTTGTATTTTCTAAAATCTGCGCTTTGCCCAATTTCCGTTGACATGTCTAAGACGCACTACTAGTGAGGAATTATGTCCACTAACAGCTTCAAGTATTTTAGATCGTCGAGCTGAGATACGAGGGTAAGTTGAAAAACTACGAAAAATTTTATTTTATTTGTATTTTCTAAAATCAGCACTGTGCCGGACTTCCATTGGCATGGCTAAGACCCACTATCAGTAAGGACTAATGTCCACTAACAGCTTCACGTATTTTAGATCGTCGAGCTGAGATACGAGGGTAAGTTGAAAAATTACGATAAATTTTATTTTATTTGTATTTTCTAAAATCAGCGCTGTGCCCGATTTCCGTTGGCATGGCTAAGACCCACTACGAGTAAGAATTTTTTTCCACTAACAGCTTCACGTATTTTAGATCGTCGAGCTGAGATACGAGGGTAAGTTGAAAAATTACGATAAATTTTATTTTATTTGTATTTTCTAAAATCAGCGCTGCGCCCGATTTCCGTTGGCATGGCTAAGACCCACTACTAGTGAGGAATTAACTGAGAATTTTGTCCACTAACAGCTTTATGTATTTTATATCGTTGAGCTGAGATACGAGGGTAAGTTGGAAAATTACGATAAATTTATTTTATTTGTATTTTCTAAAATCAGCGCTGTGACCGATTTCCGTTGGCATGGCTAAGATCCAATACTAGTGAGGAATTATGTCCACTAACAGCTTCACCTATTTTAGATTGTCGAGCTGAGATACGAGGTTAAGTTGAAAAATTACGATAAATTTTATTTTATTCGTATATTCTAAAATCAGCGCTGTGCCCGATTTCCGTTGGTATGGCTAAGACCCATTATCAGTAAGGAATTATGTCCACTCACAGTTTCACGTATTTTAGATCGTCGAGCTGAGATACGAGGGTAAGTTGAAAAATTACGATAAATTTTAATTTATTTTTATTTTTTAAAATCAGCGCTGTGCCCGATTTCCGTTCACATGGCTAAGACCCACTACTAGTGAGGAATTATCTGAGAATTTTGTCCACTAACAGCTTTACGTATTTTATATCGTCGAGCTGAGATACGAGGGTAAGTTGGAAAATTACGATAAATTTATTTTATTTGTATTTTCTAAAATCAGCGCTGTGCCCGATTTCCGTTGACATGGCTAAGACCCACTACGAGTAAGGAATTTTATCCACTAACAGCTTCACGTATTTTAGATCGTCGAGCTGAGATACGAGGGTAAGTTGAAAAATTACGATAAATTTTATTTTATTTATATTTTCTAAAATCAGCGCTGTGCCCGATTTCCGTTGGCATCGCTAAGACCCACTATCAGTAAGAAACTATGTCCACAACAGCTTCACGTATTTTAGATCGTCGAGCTGAGATACGAGGAAGTTGAAAAATTACGATAAATTTTATTTTATTTGTATTTTCTAAAATCAGCGCTGTGCCCGATTTCCGTTGGCATGGCTAAGACCCACTACGAGTAAGGAATTTTGTCTACTAACAGCTTCACGTATTTTAAATCGTCGAACTGAGATACGAGGGTAAGTTGAAAAATTACGATAAATTTTATTTTATTTGTATTTTCTAAAATCAGCGCTGTGTCCGATTTCCGTTGGCATGGCTAAGACCCACTATCAGTAAAAAATTTTGTCCACTAACAGCTTCAAGTATTTTAGATCGTCGAGCTGAGATACGAGGGTAAGTTGAAAAATTACGATAAATTTTATTTAATTTGTATTTTCTAAAATCAGTCCTGTGCCCAATTTCCGTTGACACGTCTAAGACGCACTACTAGTGAGGAATTATGTCCACTAACAGCTTCAAGTATTTTAGATCGTCGAGCTGAGATACGAGGGTAAGTTGAAAAACTACGAAAAATTTTATTTTATTTGTATTTTCTAAAATCAGCGCTGTGCCGGACTTCCATTGGCATGGCTAAGACCCACTATCAGTAAGGACTAATGTCCACTAACAGCTTCACGTGTTTTAGATCGTCGAGCTGAGATACGAGGGTAAGTTGAAAAATTACGATAAATTTTGTTTTATTTGTATTTTCTAAAATCTGCGCTTTGCCCGATTTCCGTTGACATGTCTAAGACGCACTACTAGTGAGGAATTATGTCCACTAACAGCTTCAAGTATTTTAGATCGTCGAGCTGAGATACGAGGGTAAGTTGAAAAACTACGAAAAATTTTATTTTATTTGTATTTTCTAAAATCAGCGCTGTGCCGGACTTCCATTGGCATGGCTAAGACCCACTATCAGTAAGGACTAATGTCCACTAACAGCTTCACGTATTTTAGATCGTCGAGCTGAGATACGAGGGTAAGTTGAAAAATTACGATAAATTTTATTTTATTTGTATTTTCTAAAATCAGCGCTGTGCCCGATTTTCGTTTACTTAACTAAGACCCACTATCAGTAAGGACTAATGTCCACTAACAATTACACGTATTTTAGATCGTCGAGCTGAGATTCAAGGGTAAGTTGAAAAATTACGATAAATTTTATTTTATTTGTATTTTTTAAATCAGCGCTGTGCCCGATTTCCGTTGGCATGGCTAAGACCCACTACGAGTAAGAATTTTTTTCCACTAACAGCTTCACGTATTTTAGATCGTCGAGCTGAGATACGAGGGTAAGTTGAAAAATTACGATAAATTTTATTTTATTTGTATTTTCTAAAATCAGCGCTATGCCCGTCTTGCGTTGGCATGGCTAAGACCCACTATGAGTAAGGAATTATGTCCACTAACAGCTTCACGTATTTTAGATTGTGTAGCTGAGATACGAGGGTAAGTTGAAAAATTACGATAAATTTTATTTTATTTGTATATTCTAAAATCAGCGCTGTGCCCGATATCCGTTTGCATGGCTAAGACCCACTACTAGTGCGGAATTATGTCCACTAACAGATTCACGTATTTTAGATCGTCAAGCTGAGATACAAGGGTAAGTTGAAAAATTACGAAAATTTTATTTTATTTGTATTTTCTAAAATCAGTGCTGTGCCCGATTTCCGTTGGCATGGCTAAGACCCACTTTCAGTAAAGAATTTTGTCCACTAACAGCTTCACGTATTTTAGATCGTCGAACTGAGATACGAGGGTAAGTTGAAAAATTACGATAAATTTATTTTATTTGTATTTTCTAAAATCAGCGCTGTGTCCGATTTCCGTTGGCATGACTAAGACCCACTATCAGTAAAAAATTTTGTCCACTAACAGCCTCAAGTATTTTAGATCGTCGAGCTGAGATACGAGTGTAAGTTGAAAAATTACGATAAATTTTATTTTATTTGTATTTTCTAAAATCAGCGCTGTGCCGGACTTATGTTGGCATGGCTAAGACCCACTACGAGTAACGAATTATGTCCACTAAAAGCTTCACGAATTTTAGATCGTCGAACTGAGATACGAGGGTAAGTTGAAAAATTACGATAAATTTTATTTTATTTTTATTTTCTAAAATCAGCGCTGTGCCCGATTTCCGTTGGAATGGCTAAGACCCACTATCAGTAAGGAATTTTGTTCACTAACAGCTTCAAGTATTTTAGATCGTAGAGCTGAGATACGAGGGTAAGTTGAAAAATGACGATAAATTCTATTTTATTTGTATATTCTAAAATCAGCGCTGCGCCCGACTTCCGTTGGCATGGCTAAGACCCACTACTAGTGAGGAATTATCTGAGAATTTTGTCCACTAACAGCTTCATGTATTTTATAGATCGTCGAACTGAGATACGAGGGTAAGTTGAAAAATTACGATAAATTTTATTTTATTTTTATTTTCTAAAATCAGCGCTGTGCCCGATTTCCGTTGGAATGGCTAAGACCCACTATCAGTAAGGAATTTTGTTCACTAACAGCTTCAAGTATTTTAGATCGTAGAGCTGAGATACGAGGGTAAGTTGGAAAATTACGATAAATTTATTTTATTTGTATTTTCTAAAATCAGCGCTGTGACCGATTTCCGTTGGCATGGCTAAGATCCAATACTAGTGAGGAATTATGTCCACTAACAGCTTCACCTATTTTAGATCGTCGAGCTGAGATACGAGGTTAAGTTGAAAAATTACGATAAATTTTATTTTATTTGTATATTCTAAAATCAGCGCTGTGCCCGATTTCCGTTGGTATGGCTAAGACCCATTATCAGTAAGGAATTATGTCCACTCACAGTTTCACGTATTTTAGATCGTCGAGCTGAGATACGAGGGTAAGTTGAAAAATTACGATAAATTTTATTTTATTTGTATTTTTTAAAATCAGCGCTGTGCCCGATTTCCGTTCACATGGCTAAGACCCACTACTAGTGAGGAATTATCTGAGAATTTTGTCCACTAACAGCTTTACGTATTTTATATTGTCGAGCTGAGATACGAGGGTAAGTTGGAAAATTACGATAAATTTATTTTATTTGTATTTTCTAAAATCAGCGCTGTGCCCGATTTCCGTTGACATGGCTAAGACCCACTACGAGTAAGGAATTTTGTCCACTAACAGCTTCACGTATTTTAGATCGTCGAGCTGAGATACGAGGGTAAGTTGAAAAATTACGATAAATTTTATTTTATTTGTATTTTCTAAAATCAGCGCAGCGCTGTGCCCGATTTCCGTTGGCATCGCTAAGACCCACTATCAGTAAGAAACTATGTCCACAACAGCTTCACGTATTTTAGATCGTCGAGCTGAGATACGAGGAAGTTGAAAAATTACGATAAATTTTATTTTATTTGTATTTTCTAAAATCAGCGGTGTGCCCGATTTCCGTTGGCATGGCTAAGACCCACTACGAGTAAGGAATTTTGTCTACTAACAGCTTCACGTATTTTAAATCGTCGAACTGAGATACGAGGGTGTGTTGAAAAATTACGATAAATTTTATTTTATTTGTATTTTCTAAAATCAGCGCTGTGTCCGATTTCCGTTGGCATGGCTAAGACCCACTATCAGTAAAAAATTTTGTCCACTAACAGCTTCAAGTATTTTAGATCGTCGAGCTGAGATACGAGGGTAAGTTGAAAAATTACGATAAATTTTATTTAATTTGTATTTTCTAAAATCAGTCCTGTGCCCAATTTCCGTTGACATGTCTAAGACGCACTACTAGTGAGGAATTATGTCCACTAACAGCTTCAAGTATTTTAGATCGTCGAGCTGAGATACGAGGGTAAGTTGAAAAACTACGAAAAATTTTATTTTATTTGTATTTTCTAAAATCAGCGCTGTGCCGGACTTCCATTAGCATGGCTAAGACCCACTATCAGTAAGGACTAATGTCCACTAACAGCTTCACGTATTTTAGATCGTCGAGCTGAGATACGAGGGTAAGTTGAAAAATTACGATAAATTTTATTTTATTTGTATTTTCTAAAATCAGCGCTGCGCCCGATTTCCGTTTACTTAACTAAGACCCACTATCAGTAAGGACTAATGTCCACTAACAATTACACGTATTTTAGATCGTCGAGCTGAGATTCAAGGGTAATTGAAAAATTACGATAAATTTTATTTTATTTGTATTTTTTAAATCAGCGCTGTGCCCGATTTCCGTTGGCATGGCTAAGACCCACTACGAGTAAGAAATTTTGTCCACTAACAGCTTCACGTATTTTAGATCGTCGAGCTGAGATACGAGGGTAAGTTGAAAAATTACGATAAATTTTATTTTATTTGTATTTTCTAAAACCTGCGCCGTGCCCGATAACCGTTGGCATGGCTAAGACCCACTACTAGTGGGGAATTATGTTCACTAACAGCTTCACGTATTTTAGATCGTCGAGCTAAGATACGAGGGTAAGTTGAAAAATTACGATAAATTTTATTTTATTTGTTTTTTCTAAAACCTGCGCCGTGCCCGATTTCTGTTGGCATGGTTAAGACCCAATATCAGTAAAGAATTTTGTCCACTAACAGCTTCAAGTATTTTAGATCGTCGAGCTGAGATACGAGGGTAAGTTGAAAAATTACGATAAATTTTATTTTATTTGTATTTTCTAAAATCAGCGCTGTGCCCGATTTCCGTTTGCATGGCTAAGACCCACTTTCAGTAAGGAATTATGTCCTCTAACAGCTTCACGAATTTTAGATCGTCGAGCTGAGATACGAGGAAGTTGAAAAATTACGATAAATTTTATTTTACTTGTATTTTCTAAAATCAGCGCTGTGCCCGATTTCTGTTGGCATGGATAAGACCCACTATCAGTAAAGAATTTTGTCCACTAACAGCTTCAAGTATTTTAGATCGTCGAGCTGAGATACGAGGGTAAGTTGAAAAATTACGATAAATTTTATTTTGTTTGTATTTTCTAAAATCAGCGCTGTGCCCGATTTCCGTTCGCTTGGCTAAGACCCACTTTCAGTAAGGAATTATGTCCACTAACAGCTTCACGTATTTTAGATCGTCGAGCTGAGATACGAGGAAGTTGAAAAATTACGATAAATTTTATTTTACTTGTATTTTCTAAAATCAGTGCTGTGCCTAATTTCCGTTGACATGGCTAAGACGCACTACTAGTGAGGAATTATGTCCACTAACAGCTTCAAGTATTTTAGATCGTCGAGCTGAGATACGAGGGTAAGTTGAAACATTACGATAAATTTTATTTTATTTGTATTTTCTAAAATCTGCGCTGTGCCCGATTACCGTTGGCATGGCTAAGACCCACTACTAGTGAGGAATTATGTCCACTAACAGCTTCAAGTAATTTAGATCGTCGAGCTGAGATACGAGGGTAAGTTGAAAAATTACGATAAATTTTATTTTATTTGTATTTTCTAAAATCAGCGCTGTGCCTAATTTCCGTTGCCATGGCTAAGACCCACTATTAGTAAAGAATATTGTCCACTAACAGCTTCAAGTATTTTAGATCGTCGAGCTGAGATACGAGGGTAAGTTGAAAAATTACGATAAATTTTATTTTATTTGTATTTTCTAAAATCAGCGCTGTGCCCGATTTCCGTTGGCATGTCTAAGACCCACTATCAGCAAAGAATTTTGTTCACTAACAGCTTCAAGTATTTTAGATCGTCGAGCTGAGATACGAGGGTAAGTTGAAAAATTACGATAAATTTTATTTTATTTGTATTTTCTAAAATCTGCGCTGTGCCGGACTTCCGTTGGCATGGCTAAGACCCACTACGAGTAACGAATTATGTCCACTAACAGCTTCACGTATTTTAGATCGTTGAACTGAGATACGAGGGTAAGTTTAAAAATTACGATAAATTTTATTTTATTTGTATTTTCTAAAATCAGTCCTGTGCCCAATTTCCGTTGACATGGCTAAGACCCACTACTAGTGAGGAATTACGTCCACTAACAGCTTCAAGTATTTTAGATCGTCGAGCTGAGATACGAGGGTAAGTTGAAAAACTACGAAAAATGTTATTTTGTTTGTATTTTCTAAAATCAGCGCTGTGCCGGACTTCCGTTGGCATGGCTAAGACCCACTACGAGTAACGAATTATGTCCACTAACAGCTTCACGTATTTTAGATCGTTGAACTGAGATACGAGGGTAAGTTTAAAAATTACGATAAATTTTATTTTATTTGTATTTTCTAAAATAAGCGCTGTGCCTGATTTCGGTTAACATGGCTCCACTATCAGTAAGGACTAATGTACATTGACAGCTTCACGAATTTTAGATCGTTGAACTGAGATACGAGGGTAAGTTTAAAAATTACGATAAATTTTATTTTATTTGCATTTTCTAAAATCAGCGCTGTGCCGGACTTATGTTGGCATGGCTAAGACCCACTACGAGTAACGAATTATGTCCACTAACAGCTTCACGAATTTTAGATCGTCGAACTGAGATACGAGGGTAAGTTGAAAAATTACGATAAATTTTATTTTATTTTTATTTTCTAAAATCAGCGCTGTGCCCGATTTCCGTTGGAATGGCTAAGACCCACTATCAGTAAGGAATTTTGTTCACTAACAGCTTCAAGTATTTTAGATCGTAGAGCTGAGATACGAGGGTAAGTTGAAAAATGACGATAAATTCTATTTTATTTGTATATTCTAAAATCAGCGCTGCGCCCGACTTCCGTTGGCATGGCTAAGACCCACTACTAGTGAGGAATTATCTGAGAATTTTGTCCACTAACAGCTTCATGTATTTTATATCGTTGAGCTGAGATACGAGGGTAAGTTGGAAAATTACGATAAATTTATTTTATTTGTATTTTCTAAAATCAGCGCTGTGACCGATTTCCGTTGGCATGGCTAAGATCCAATACTAGTGAGGAATTATGTCCACTAACAGCTTCACCTATTTTAGATCGTCGAGCTGAGATACGAGGTTAAGTTGAAAAATTACGATAAATTTTATTTTATTTGTATATTCTAAAATCAGCGCTGTGCCCGATTTCCGTTGGTATGGCTAAGACCCATTATCAGTAAGGAATTATGTCCACTCACAGTTTCACGTATTTTAGATCGTCGACCTGAGATACGAGGGTAAGTTGACAAATTACGATAAATTTTATTTTATTTATATTTTTTAAAATCAGCGCTGTGCCCGATTTCCGTTCACATGGCTAAGACCCACTACTAGTGAGGAATTATCTGAGAATTTTGTCCACTAACAGCTTTACGTATTTTATATTGTCGAGCTGAGATACGAGGGTAAGTTGGAAAATTACGATAAATTTATTTTATTTGTATTTTCTAAAATCAGCGCTGTGCCCGATTTCCGTTGACATGGCTAAGACCCACTACGAGTAAGGAATTTTGTCCACTAACAGCTTCACGTATTTTAGATCGTCGAGCTGAGATACGAGGGTAAGTTGAAAAATTACGATAAATTTTATTTTATTTGTATTTTCTAAAATCAGCGCTGTGCCCGATTTCCGTTGGCATCGCTAAGACCCACTATCAGTAAGAAACTATGTCCACAACAGCTTCACGTATTTTAGATCGTCGAGCTGAGATACGAGGAAGTTGAAAAATTACGATAAATTTTATTTTATTTGTATTTTCTAAAATCAGCGGTGTGCCCGATTTCCGTTGGCATGGCTAAGACCCACTACGAGTAAGGAATTTTGTCTACTAACAGCTTCACGTATTTTAAATCGTCGAACTGAGATACGAGGGTGTGTTGAAAAATTACGATAAATTTTATTTTATTTGTATTTTCTAAAATCAGCGCTGTGTCCGATTTCCGTTGGCATGGCTAAGACCCACTATCAGTAAAAAATTTTGTCCACTAACAGCTTCAAGTATTTTAGATCGTCGAGCTGAGATACGAGGGTAAGTTGAAAAATTACGATAAATTTTATTTAATTTGTATTTTCTAAAATCAGTCCTGTGCCCAATTTCCGTTGACATGTCTAAGACGCACTACTAGTGAGGAATTATGTCCACTAACAGCTTCAAGTATTTTAGATCGTCGAGCTGAGATACGAGGGTAAGTTGAAAAACTACGAAAAATTTTATTTTATTTGTATTTTCTAAAATCAGCGCTGTGCCTGACTTCCATTGGCATGGCTAAGACCCACTATCAGTAAGGACTAATGTCCACTAACAGCTTCACGTATTTTAGATCGTCGAGCTGAGATACGAGGGTAAGTTGAAAAATTACGATAAATTTTATTTTATTTGTATTTTCTAAAATCAGCGCTGCGCCCGATTTCCGTTTACTTAACTAAGACCCACTATCAGTAAGGACTAATGTCCACTAACAATTACACGTATTTTAGATCGTCGAGCTGAGATTCAAGGGTAAGTTGAAAAATTACGATAAATTTTATTTTATTTGTATTTTTTAAATCAGCGCTGTGCCCGATTTCCGTTGGCATGGCTAAGACCCACTACGAGTAAGAAATTTTGTCCACTAACAGCTTCACGTATTTTAGATCGTCGAGCTGAGATACGAGGGTAAGTTGAAAAATTACGATAAATATTATTTTATTTGTATTTTCTAAAACCTGCGCCGTGCCCGATAACCGTTGGCATGGCTAAGACCCACTACTAGTGGGGAATTATGTTCACTAACAGCTTCACGTATTTTAGATCGTCGAGCTAAGATACGAGGGTAAGTTGAAAAATTACGATAAATTTTATTTTATTTGTTTTTTCTAAAACCTGCGCCGTGCCCGATTTCTGTTGGCATGGTTAAGACCCAATATCAGTAAAGAATTTTGTCCACTAACAGCTTCAAGTATTTTAGATCGTCGAGCTGAGATACGAGGGTAAGTTGAAAAATTACGATAAATTTTATTTTATTTGTATTTTCTAAAATCAGCGCTGTGCCCGATTTCCGTTTGCATGGCTAAGACCCACTTTCAGCAAGGAATTATGTCCTCTAACAGCTTCACGAATTTTAGATCGTCGAGCTGAGATACGAGGAAGTTGAAAAATTACGATAAATTTTATTTTACTTGTATTTTCTAAAATCAGCGCTGTGCCCGATTTCTGTTGGCATGGCTAAGACCCACTACGAGTAACGAATTATGTCCACTAACAGCTTCACGAATTTTAGATCGTCGAACTGAGATACGAGGGTAAGTTGAAAAATTACGATAAATTTTATTTTATTTTTATTTTCTAAAATCAGCGCTGTGCCCGATTTCCGTTGGAATGGCTAAGACCCACTATCAGTAAGGAATTTTGTTCACTAACAGCTTCAAGTATTTTAGATCGTAGAGCTGAGATACGAGGGTAAGTTGAAAAATGAAGATAAATTCTATTTTATTTGTATATTCTAAAATCAGCGCTGCGCCCGACTTCCGTTGGCATGGCTAAGACCCACTACTAGTGAGGAATTATCTGAGAATTTTGTCCACTAACAGCTTCATGTATTTTATATCGTTGAGCTGAGATACGAGGGTAAGTTGGAAAATTACGATAAATTTATTTTATTTGTATTTTCTAAAATCAGCGCTGTGACCGATTTCCGTTGGCATGGCTAAGATCCAATACTAGTGAGGAATTATGTCCACTAACAGCTTCACCTATTTTAGATCGTCGAGCTGAGATACGAGGTTAAGTTGAAAAATTACGATAAATTTTATTTTATTTGTATATTCTAAAATCAGCGCTGTGCCCGATTTCCGTTGGTATGGCTAAGACCCATTATCAGTAAGGAATTATGTCCACTCACAGTTTCACGTATTTTAGATCGTCGAGCTGAGATACGAGGGTAAGTTGACAAATTACGATAAATTTTATTTTATTTGTATTTTTTAAAATCAGCGCTGTGCCCGATTTCCGTTCACATGGCTAAGACCCACTACTAGTGAGGAATTATCTGAGAATTTTGTCCACTAACAGCTTTACGTATTTTATATTGTCGAGCTGAGATACGAGGGTAAGTTGGAAAATTACGATAAATTTTATTTTATTTGTATTTTCTAAAATCAGCGGTGTGCCCGATTTCCGTTGGCATGGCTAAGACCCACTACGAGTAAGGAATTTTGTCTACTAACAGCTTCACGTATTTTAAATCGTCGAACTGAGATACGAGGGTGTGTTGAAAAATTACGATAAATTTTATTTTATTTGTATTTTCTAAAATCAGCGCTGTGTCCGATTTCCGTTGGCATGGCTAAGACCCACTATCAGTAAAAAATTTTGTCCACTAACAGCAAGTATTTTAGATCGTCGAGCTGAGATACGAGGGTAAGTTGAAAAATTACGATAAATTTTATTTAATTTGTATTTTCTAAAATCAGTCCTGTGCCCAATTTCCGTTGACATGTCTAAGACGCACTACTAGTGAGGAATTATGTCCACTAACAGCTTCAAGTATTTTAGATCGTCGAGCTGAGATACGAGGGTAAGTTGAAAAACTACGAAAAATTTTATTTTATTTGTATTTTCTAAAATCAGCGCTGTGCCGGACTTCCATTGGCATGGCTAAGACCCACTATCAGTAAGGACTAATGTCCACTAACAGCTTCACGTATTTTAGATCGTCGAGCTGAGATACGAGGGTAAGTTGAAAAATTACGATAAATTTTATTTTATTTGTATTTTCTAAAATCAGCGCTGCGCCCGATTTCCGTTTACTTAACTAAGACCCACTATCAGTAAGGACTAATGTCCACTAACAATTACACGTATTTTAGATCGTCGAGCTGAGATTCAAGGGTAAGTTGAAAAATTACGATAAATTTTATTTTATTTGTATTTTTTAAATCAGCGCTGTGCCCGATTTCCGTTGGCATGGCTAAGACCCACTACGAGTAAGAAATTTTGTCCACTAACAGCTTCACGTATTTTAGATCGTCGAGCTGAGATACGAGGGTAAGTTGAAAAATTACGATAAATTTTATTTTATTTGTATTTTCTAAAACCTGCGCCGTGCCCGATAACCGTTGGCATTGCTAAGACCCACTACTAGTGGGGAATTATGTTCACTAACAGCTTCACGTATTTTAGATCGTCGAGCTAAGATACGAGGGTAAGTTGAAAAATTACGATAAATTTTATTTTATTTGTTTTTTCTAAAACCTGCGCCGTGCCCGATTTCTGTTGGCATGGTTAAGACCCAATATCAGTAAAGAATTTTGTCCACTAACAGCTTCAAGTATTTTAGATCGTCGAGCTGAGATACGAGGGTAAGTTGAAAAATTACGATAAATTTTATTTTATTTGTATTTTCTAAAATCAGCGCTGTGCCCGATTTCCGTTTGCATGGCTAAGACCCACTTTCAGTAAGGAATTATGTCCTCTAACAGCTTCACGAATTTTAGATCGTCGAGCTGAGATACGAGGGTAAGTTGAAAAATTACGATAAATTTTATTTTATTTGTATTTTCTAAAATCAGCGCTGTGCCCGATTTCCGTTTGCATGGCTAAGACCCACTTTCAGTAACGAATTATGTCCACTAACAGCTTCACGTATTTTAGATCGTTGAACTGAGATACGAGGGTAAGTTTAAAAATTACGATAAATTTTATTTTATTTGTATTTTCTAAAATAAGCGCTGTGCCCGATTTCGGTTAACATGGCTCCACTATCAGTAAGGACTAATGTAAATTGACAGCTTCACGAATTTTAGATCGTTGAACTGAGATACGAGGGTAAGTTTAAAAATTACGATAAATTTTATTTTATTTGTATTTTCTAAAATCAGCGCTGTGCCGGACTTATGTTGGCATGGCTAAGACCCACTACGAGTAACGAATTATGTCCACTAACAGCTTCACGAATTTTAGATCGTCGAACTGAGATACGAGGGTAAGTTGAAAAATTACGATAAATTTTATTTTATTTTTATTTTCTAAAATCAGCGCTGTGCCCGATTTCCGTTGGAATGGCTAAGACCCACTATCAGTAAGGAATTTTGTTCACTAACAGCTTCAAGTATTTTAGATCGTAGAGCTGAGATACGAGGGTAAGTTGAAAAATGACGATAAATTCTATTTTATTTGTATATTCTAAAATCAGCGCTGCGCCCGACTTCCGTTGGCATGGCTAAGACCCACTACTAGTGAGGAATTATCTGAGAATTTTGTCCACTAACAGCTTCATGTATTTTATATCGTTGAGCTGAGATACGAGGGTAAGTTGGAAAATTACGATAAATTTATTTTATTTGTATTTTCTAAAATCAGCGCTGTGACCGATTTCCGTTGGCATGGCTAAGATCCAATACTAGTGAGGAATTATGTCCACTAACAGCTTCACCTATTTTAGATCGTCGAGCTGAGATACGAGGTTAAGTTGAAAAATTACGATAAATTTTATTTTATTTGTATATTCTAAAATCAGCGCTGTGCCCGATTTCCGTTGGTATGGCTAAGACCCATTATCAGTAAGGAATTATGTCCACTCACAGTTTCACGTATTTTAGATCGTCGACCTGAGATACGAGGGTAAGTTGACAAATTACGATAAATTTTATTTTATTTGTATTTTTTAAAATCAGCGCTGTGCCCGATTTCCGTTCACATGGCTAAGACCCACTACTAGTGAGGAATTATCTGAGAATTTTGTCCACTAACAGCTTTACGTATTTTATAATGTCGAGCTGAGATACGAGGGTAAGTTGGAAAATTACGATAAATTTATTTTATTTGTATTTTCTAAAATCAGCGCTGTGCCCGATTTCCGTTGACATGGCTAAGACCCACTACGAGTAAGGAATTTTGTCCACTAACAGCTTCACGTATTTTAGATCGTCGAGCTGAGATACGAGGGTAAGTTGAAAAATTACGATAAATTTTATTTTATTTGTATTTTCTAAAATCAGCGCTGTGCCCGATTTCCGTTGGCATCGCTAAGACCCACTATCAGTAAGAAACTATGTCCACAACAGCTTCACGTATTTTAGATCGTCGAGCTGAGATACGAGGAAGTTGAAAAATTACGATAAATTTTATTTTATTTGTATTTTCTAAAATCAGCGGTGTGCCCGATTTCCGTTGGCATGGCTAAGACCCACTACGAGTAAGGAATTTTGTCTACTAACAGCTTCACGTATTTTAAATCGTCGAACTGAGATACGAGGGTGTGTTGAAAAATTACGATAAATTTTATTTTATTTGTATTTTCTAAAATCAGCGCTGTGTCCGATTTCCGTTGGCATGGCTAAGACCCACTATCAGTAAAAAATTTTGTCCACTAACAGCTTCAAGTATTTTAGATCGTCGAGCTGAGATACGAGGGTAAGTTGAAAAATTACGATAAATTTTATTTAATTTGTATTTTCTAAAATCAGTCCTGTGCCCAATTTCCGTTGACATGTCTAAGACGCACTACTAGTGAGGAATTATGTCCACTAACAGCTTCAAGTATTTTAGATCGTCGAGCTGAGATACGAGGGTAAGTTGAAAAACTACGAAAAATTTTATTTTATTTGTATTTTCTAAAATCAGCGCTGTGCCGGACTTCCATTGGCATGGCTAAGACCCACTATCAGTAAGGACTAATGTCCACTAACAGCTTCACGTATTTTAGATCGTCGAGCTGAGATACGAGGGTAAGTTGAAAAATTACGATAAATTTTATTTTATTTGTATTTTCTAAAATCAGCGCTGCGCCCGATTTCCGTTTACTTAACTAAGACCCACTATCAGTAAGGACTAATGTCCACTAACAATTACACGTATTTTAGATCGTCGAGCTGAGATTCAAGGGTAAGTTGAAAAATTACGATAAATTTTATTTTATTTGTATTTTTTAAATCAGCGCTGTGCCCGATTTCCGTTGGCATGGCTAAGACCCACTACGAGTAAGAAATTTTGTCCACTAACAGCTTCACGTATTTTAGATCGTCGAGCTGAGATACGAGGGTAAGTTGAAAAATTACGATAAATTTTATTTTATTTGTATTTTCTAAAACCTGCGCCGTGCCCGATAACCGTTGGCATGGCTAAGACCCACTACTAGTGGGGAATTATGTTCACTAACAGCTTCACGTATTTTAGATCGTCGAGCTAAGATACGAGGGTAAGTTGAAAAATTACGATAAATTCTATTTTATTTGTATATTCTAAAATCAGCGCTGCGCCCGACTTCCGTTGGCATGGCTAAGACCCACTACTAGTGAGGAATTATCTGAGAATTTTGTCCACTAACAGCTTCATGTATTTTATATCGTTGAGCTGAGATACGAGGGTAAGTTGGAAAATTACGATAAATTTATTTTATTTGTATTTTCTAAAATCAGCGCTGTGACCGATTTCCGTTGGCATGGCTAAGATCCAATACTAGTGAGGAATTATGTCCACTAACAGCTTCACCTATTTTAGATCGTCGAGCTGAGATACGAGGTTAAGTTGAAAAATTACGATAAATTTTATTTTATTTGTATATTCTAAAATCAGCGCTGTGCCCGATTTCCGTTGGTATGGCTAAGACCCATTATCAGTAAGGAATTATGTCCACTCACAGTTTCACGTATTTTAGATCGTCGACCTGAGATACGAGGGTAAGTTGACAAATTACGATAAATTTTATTTTATTTGTATTTTTTAAAATCAGCGCTGTGCCCGATTTCCGTTCACATGGCTAAGACCCACTACTAGTGAGGAATTATCTGAGAATTTTGTCCACTAACAGCTTTACGTATTTTATAATGTCGAGCTGAGATACGAGGGTAAGTTGGAAAATTACGATAAATTTATTTTATTTGTATTTTCTAAAATCAGCGCTGTGCCCGATTTCCGTTGACATGGCTAAGACCCACTACGAGTAAGGAATTTTGTCCACTAACAGCTTCACGTATTTTAGATCGTCGAGCTGAGATACGAGGGTAAGTTGAAAAATTACGATAAATTTTATTTTATTTGTATTTTCTAAAATCAGCGCTGTGCCCGATTTCCGTTGGCATCGCTAAGACCCACTATCAGTAAGAAACTATGTCCACAACAGCTTCACGTATTTTAGATCGTCGAGCTGAGATACGAGGAAGTTGAAAAATTACGATAAATTTTATTTTATTTGTATTTTCTAAAATCAGCGGTGTGCCCGATTTCCGTTGGCATGGCTAAGACCCACTACGAGTAAGGAATTTTGTCTACTAACAGCTTCACGTATTTTAAATCGTCGAACTGAGATACGAGGGTGTGTTGAAAAATTACGATAAATTTTATTTTATTTGTATTTTCTAAAATCAGCGCTGTGTCCGATTTCCGTTGGCATGGCTAAGACCCACTATCAGTAAAAAATTTTGTCCACTAACAGCTTCAAGTATTTTAGATCGTCGAGCTGAGATACGAGGGTAAGTTGAAAAATTACGATAAATTTTATTTAATTTGTATTTTCTAAAATCAGTCCTGTGCCCAATTTCCGTTGACATGTCTAAGACGCACTACTAGTGAGGAATTATGTCCACTAACAGCTTCAAGTATTTTAGATCGTCGAGCTGAGATACGAGGGTAAGTTGAAAAACTACGAAAAATTTTATTTTATTTGTATTTTCTAAAATCAGCGCTGTGCCGGACTTCCATTGGCATGGCTAAGACCCACTATCAGTAAGGACTAATGTCCACTAACAGCTTCACGTATTTTAGATCGTCGAGCTGAGATACGAGGGTAAGTTGAAAAATTACGATAAATTTTATTTTATTTGTATTTTCTAAAATCAGCGCTGCGCCCGATTTCCGTTTACTTAACTAAGACCCACTATCAGTAAGGACTAATGTCCACTAACAATTACACGTATTTTAGATCGTCGAGCTGAGATTCAAGGGTAAGTTGAAAAATTACGATAAATTTTATTTTATTTGTATTTTTTAAATCAGCGCTGTGCCCGATTTCCGTTGGCATGGCTAAGACCCACTACGAGTAAGAAATTTTGTCCACTAACAGCTTCACGTATTTTAGATCGTCGAGCTGAGATACGAGGGTAAGTTGAAAAATTACGATAAATTTTATTTTATTTGTATTTTCTAAAACCTGCGCCGTGCCCGATAACCGTTGGCATGGCTAAGACCCACTACTAGTGGGGAATTATGTTCACTAACAGCTTCACGTATTTTAGATCGTCGAGCTAAGATACGAGGGTAAGTTGAAAAATTACGATAAATTTTATTTTATTTGTTTTTTCTAAAACCTGCGCCGTGCCCGATTTCTGTTGGCATGGTTAAGACCCAATATCAGTAAAGAATTTTGTCCACTAACAGCTTCAAGTATTTTAGATCGTCGAGCTGAGATACGAGGGTAAGTTGAAAAATTACGATAAATTTTATTTTATTTGTATTTTCTAAAATCAGCGCTGTGCCCGATTTCCGTTTGCATGGCTAAGACCCACTTTCAGCAAGGAATTATGTCCTCTAACAGCTTCACGAATTTTAGATCGTCGAGCTGAGATACGAGGAAGTTGAAAAATTACGATAAATTTTATTTTACTTGTATTTTCTAAAATCAGCGCTGTGCCCGATTTCTGTTGGCATGGCTAAGACCCACTACGAGTAACGAATTATGTCCACTAACAGCTTCACGAATTTTAGATCGTCGAACTGAGATACGAGGGTAAGTTGAAAAATTACGATAAATTTTATTTTATTTTTATTTTCTAAAATCAGCGCTGTGCCCGATTTCCGTTGGAATGGCTAAGACCCACTATCAGTAAGGAATTTTGTTCACTAACAGCTTCAAGTATTTTAGATCGTAGAGCTGAGATACGAGGGTAAGTTGAAAAATGAAGATAAATTCTATTTTATTTGTATATTCTAAAACCAGCGCTGCGCCCGACTTCCGTTGGCATGGCTAAGACCCATTATCAGTAAGGAATTATGTCCACTCACAGTTTCACGTATTTTAGATCGTCGAGCTGAGATACGAGGGTAAGTTGACAAATTACGATAAATTTTATTTTATTTGTATTTTTTAAAATCAGCGCTGTGCCCGATTTCCGTTCACATGGCTAAGACCCACTACTAGTGAGGAATTATCTGAGAATTTTGTCCACTAACAGCTTCATGTATTTTATATCGTTGAGCTGAGATACGAGGGTAAGTTGGAAAATTACGATAAATTTATTTTATTTGTATTTTCTAAAATCAGCGCTGTGACCGATTTCCGTTGGCATGGCTAAGATCCAATACTAGTGAGGAATTATGTCCACTAACAGCTTCACCTATTTTAGATCGTCGAGCTGAGATACGAGGTTAAGTTGAAAAATTACGATAAATTTTATTTTATTTGTATATTCTAAAATCAGCGCTGTGCCCGATTTCCGTTGGTATGGCTAAGACCCATTATCAGTAAGGAATTATGTCCACTCACAGTTTCACGTATTTTAGATCGTCGAGCTGAGATACGAGGGTAAGTTGACAAATTACGATAAATTTTATTTTATTTGTATTTTTTAAAATCAGCGCTGTGCCCGATTTCCGTTCACATGGCTAAGACCCACTACTAGTGAGGAATTATCTGAGAATTTTGTCCACTAACAGCTTTACGTATTTTATATTGTCGAGCTGAGATACGAGGGTAAGTTGGAAAATTACGATAAATTTTATTTTATTTGTATTTTCTAAAATCAGCGGTGTGCCCGATTTCCGTTGGCATGGCTAAGACCCACTACGAGTAAGGAATTTTGTCTACTAACAGCTTCACGTATTTTAAATCGTCGAACTGAGATACGAGGGTGTGTTGAAAAATTACGATAAATTTTATTTTATTTGTATTTTCTAAAATCAGCGCTGTGTCCGATTTCCGTTGGCATGGCTAAGACCCACTATCAGTAAAAAATTTTGTCCACTAACAGCAAGTATTTTAGATCGTCGAGCTGAGATACGAGGGTAAGTTGAAAAATTACGATAAATTTTATTTAATTTGTATTTTCTAAAATCAGTCCTGTGCCCAATTTCCGTTGACATGTCTAAGACGCACTACTAGTGAGGAATTATCTGAGAATTTTGTCCACTAACAGCTTCATGTATTTTATATCGTTGAGCTGAGATACGAGGGTAAGTTGGAAAATTACGATAAATTTATTTTATTTGTATTTTCTAAAATCAGCGCTGTGCCCGATTTCCGTTCACATGGCTAAGACCCACTACTAGTGAGGAATTATCTGAGAATTTTGTCCACTAACAGCTTCATGTATTTTATATCGTTGAGCTGAGATACGAGGGTAAGTTGGAAAATTACGATAAATTTATTTTATTTGTATTTTCTAAAATCAGCGCTGTGACCGATTTCCGTTGGCATGGCTAAGATCCAATACTAGTGAGGAATTATGTCCACTAACAGCTTCACCTATTTTAGATCGTCGAGCTGAGATACGAGGTTAAGTTGAAAAATTACGATAAATTTTATTTTATTTGTATATTCTAAAATCAGCGCTGTGCCCGATTTCCGTTGGTATGGCTAAGACCCATTATCAGTAAGGAATTATGTCCACTCACAGTTTCACGTATTTTAGATCGTCGAGCTGAGATACGAGGGTAAGTTGACAAATTACGATAAATTTTATTTTATTTGTATTTTTTAAAATCAGCGCTGTGCCCGATTTCCGTTCACATGGCTAAGACCCACTACTAGTGAGGAATTATCTGAGAATTTTGTCCACTAACAGCTTTACGTATTTTATATTGTCAAGCTGAGATACGAGGGTAAGTTGGAAAATTACGATAAATTTTATTTTATTTGTATTTTCTAAAATCAGCGGTGTGCCCGATTTCCGTTGGCATGGCTAAGACCCACTACGAGTAAGGAATTTTGTCTACTAACAGCTTCACGTATTTTAAATCGTCGAACTGAGATACGAGGGTGTGTTGAAAAATTACGATAAATTTTATTTTATTTGTATTTTCTAAAATCAGCGCTGTGTCCGATTTCCGTTGGCATGGCTAAGACCCACTATCAGTAAAAAATTTTGTCCACTAACAGCAAGTATTTTAGATCGTCGAGCTGAGATACGAGGGTAAGTTGAAAAATTACGATAAATTTTATTTAATTTGTATTTTCTAAAATCAGTCCTGTGCCCAATTTCCGTTGACATGTCTAAGACGCACTACTAGTGAGGAATTATGTCCACTAACAGCTTCAAGTATTTTAGATCGTCGAGCTGAGATACGAGGGTAAGTTGAAAAACTACGAAAAATTTTATTTTATTTGTACTTTCTAAAATCAGCGCTGTGCCGGACTTCCATTGGCATGGCTAAGACCCACTATCAGTAAGGACTAATGTCCACTAACAGCCTCACGTATTTTAGATCGTCGAGCTGAGATACGAGGGTAAGTTGAAAAATTACGATAAATTTTATTTTATTTGTATTTTCTAAAATCAGCGCTGCGCCCGATTTCCGTTTACTTAACTAAGACCCACTATCAGTAAGGACTAATGTCCACTAACAATTACACGTATTTTAGATCGTCGAGCTGAGATTCAAGGGTAAGTTGAAAAATTACGATAAATTTTATTTTATTTGTATTTTTTAAATCAGCGCTCTGCCCGATTTCCGTTGGCATGGCTAAGACCCACTACGAGTAAGAAATTTTGTCCACTAACAGCTTCACGTATTTTAGATCGTCGAGCTGAGATACGAGGGTAAGTTGAAAAATTACGATAAATTTTATTTTATTTGTATTTTCTAAAACCTGCACCGTGCCCGATAACCGTTGGCATGGCTAAGACCCACTACTAGTGGGGAATTATGTTCACTAACAGCTTCACGTATTTTAGATCGTCGAGCTAAGATACGAGGGTAAGTTGAAAAATTACGATAAATTTTATTTTATTTGTTTTTTCTAAAACCTGCGCCGTGCCCGATTTCTGTTGGCATGGTTAAGACCCAATATCAGTAAAGAATTTTGTCCACTAACAGCTTCAAGTATTTTAGATCGTCGAGCTGAGATACGAGGGTAAGTTGAAAAATTACGATAAATTTTATTTTATTTGTATTTTCTAAAATCAGCGCTGTGCCCGATTTCCGTTTGCATGGCTAAGACCCACTTTCAGTAAGGAATTATGTCCTCTAACAGCTTCACGAATTTTAGATCGTCGAGCTGAGATACGAGGAAGTTGAAAAATTACGATAAATTTTATTTTACTTGTATTTTCTAAAATCAGCGCTGTGCCCGATTTCTGTTGGCATGGATAAGACCCACTATCAGTAAAGAATTTTGTCCACTAACAGCTTCAAGTATTTTAGATCGTCGAGCTGAGATACGAGGGTAAGTTGAAAAATTACGATAAATTTTATTTTGTTTGTATTTTCTAAAATCAGCGCTGTGCCCGATTTCCGTTCGCTTGGCTAAGACCCACTTTCAGTAAGGAATTATGTCCACTAACAGCTTCACGTATTTTAGATCGTCGAGCTGAGATACGAGGAAGTTGAAAAATTACGATAAATTTTATTTTACTTGTATTTTCTAAAATCAGTGCTGTGCCTAATTTCCGTTGACATGGCTAAGACGCACTACTAGTGAGGAATTATGTCCACTAACAGCTTCAAGTATTTTAGATCGTCGAGCTGAGATACGAGGGTAAGTTGAAACATTACGATAAATTTTATTTTATTTGTATTTTCTAAAATCTGCGCTGTGCCCGATTACCGTTGGCATGGCTAAGACCCACTACTAGTGAGGAATTATGTCCACTAACAGCTTCAAGTAATTTAGATCGTCGAGCTGAGATACAAGGGTAACTAAAAAAAATACGATAAATTTTATTTTATTTGTATTTTCTAAAATCAGCGCTGTGCCCGATTTCCGTTGGCATGTCTAAGACCCACTATCAGCAATGAATTTTGTTCACTAACAGCTTCAAGTATTTTAGATCGTCGAGCTGAGATACGAGGGTAAGTTGAAAAATTACGATAAATTTTATTTTATTTGTATTTTCTAAAATCAGCGCTGTGCCTAATTTCCGTTGCCATGGCTAAGACCCACTATTAGCAAAGAATATTGTCCACTAACAGCTTCAAGTATTTTAGATCGTCGAGCTGAGATACGAGGGTAAGTTGAAAAATTACGATAAATTTTATTTTATTTGTATTTTCTAAAATCAGCGCTGTGCCCGATTTCCGTTGGCATGTCTAAGACCCACTATCAGCAATGAATTTTGTTCACTAACAGCTTCAAGTATTTTAGATCGTCGAGCTGAGATACGAGGGTAAGTTGAAACATTACGATAAATTTTATTTTATTTGTATTTTCTAAAATCTGCGCTGTGCCCGATTACCGTTGGCATGGCTAAGACCCACTACTAGTGAGGAATTATGTCCACTAACAGCTTCAAGTAATTTAGATCGTCGAGCTGAGATACAAGGGTAACTAAAAAAATTACGATAAATTTTATTTTATTTGTATTTTCTAAAATCAGCGCTGTGCCCGATTTCCGTTGGCATGTCTAAGACCCACTATCAGCAAAGAATTTTGTTCACTAACAGCTTCAAGTATTTTAGATCGTCGAGCTGAGATACGAGGGTAAGTTGAAAAATTACGATAAATTTTATTTTATTTGTATTTTCTAAAATCTGCGCTGTGCCGGACTTCCGTTGGCATGGCTAAGACCCACTACGAGTAACGAATTATGTCCACTAACAGCTTCACGTATTTTAGATCGTTGAACTGAGATACGAGGGTAAGTTTAAAAATTACGATAAATTTTATTTTATTTGTATTTTCTAAAATAAGCGCTGTGCCCGATTTCCGTTAACATGGCTAAGACCCACTATCAGTAAGGACTAATGTACATTGACAGCTTCACGAATTTTAGATCGTTGAACTGAGATACGAGGGTAAGTTTAAAAATTACGATAAATTTTATTTTATTTGTATTTTCTAAAATCAGCGCTGTGCCGGACTTATGTTGGCATGGCTAAGACCCACTACGAGTAACGAATTATGTCCACTAACAGCTTCACGAATTTTAGATCGTGGAACTGAGATACGAGGGTAAGTTGAAAAATTACGATAAATTTTATTTTATTTTTATTTTCTAAAATCAGCGCTGTGCCCGATTTCCGTTGGAATGGCTAAGACCCACTATCAGTAAGGAATTTTGTTCACTAACAGCTTCAAGTATTTTAGATCGTAGAGCTGAGATACGAGGGTAAGTTGAAAAATGACGATAAATTCTATTTTATTTGTATATTCTAAAATCAGCGCTGCGCCCGACTTCCGTTGGCATGGCTAAGACCCACTACTAGTGAGGAATTATCTGAGAATTTTGTCCACTAACAGCTTCATGTATTTTATATCGTTGAGCTGAGATACGAGGGTAAGTTTGAAAATTACGATAAATTTATTTTATTTGTATTTTCTAAAATCAGCGGTGTGCCCGATTTCCGTTGGCATGGCTAAGACCCACTACGAGTAAGGAATTTTGTCTACTAACAGCTTCACGTATTTTAAATCGTCGAACTGAGATACGAGGGTGTGTTGAAAAATTACGATAAATTTTATTTTATTTGTATTTTCTAAAATCAGCGCTGTGTCCGATTTCCGTTGGCATGGCTAAGACCCACTATCAGTAAAAAATTTTGTCCACTAACAGCAAGTATTTTAGATCGTCGAGCTGAGATACGAGGGTAAGTTGAAAAATTACGATAAATTTTATTTAATTTGTATTTTCTAAAATCAGTCCTGTGCCCAATTTCCGTTGACATGTCTAAGACGCACTACTAGTGAGGAATTATGTCCACTAACAGCTTCAAGTATTTTAGATCGTCGAGCTGAGATACGAGGGTAAGTTGAAAAACTACGAAAAATTTTATTTTATTTGTATTTTCTAAAATCAGCGCTGTGCCGGACTTCCATTGGCATGGCTAAGACCCACTATCAGTAAGGACTAATGTCCACTAACAACTTCACGTATTTTAGATCGTCGAGCTGAGATACGAGGGTAAGTTGAAAAATTACGATAAATTTTATTTTATTTGTATTTTCTAAAATCAGCGCTGCGCCCGATTTCCGTTTACTTAACTAAGACCCACTATCAGTAAGGACTAATGTCCACTAACAATTACACGTATTTTAGATCGTCGAGCTGAGATTCAAGGGTAAGTTGAAAAATTACGATAAATTTTATTTTATTTGTATTTTTTAAATCAGCGCTGTGCCCGATTTCCGTTGGCATGGCTAAGACCCACTACTAGTGGGGAATTATGTTCACTAACAGCTTCACGTATTTTAGATCGTCGAGCTAAGATACGAGGGTAAGTTGAAAAATTACGATAAATTTTATTTTATTTGTTTTTTCTAAAACCTGCGCCGTGCCCGATTTCTGTTAGCATGGTTAAGACCCAATATCAGTAAAGAATTTTGTCCACTAACAGCTTCAAGTATTTTAGATCGTCGAGCTGAGATACGAGGGTAAGTTGAAAAATTACGATAAATTTTATTTTATTTGTATTTTCTAAAATCAGCGCTGTGCCCGATTTCCGTTTGCATGGCTAAGACCCACTTTCAGTAAGGAATTATGTCCTCTAACAGCTTCACGAATTTTAGATCGTCGAGCTGAGATACGAGGAAGTTGAAAAATTACGATAAATTTTATTTTACTTGTATTTTCTAAAATCAGCGCTGTGCCCGATTTCTGTTGGCATGGATAAGACCCACTATCAGTAAAGAATTTTGTCCACTAACAGCTTCAAGTATTTTAGATCGTCGAGCTGAGATACGAGGGTAAGTTGAAAAATTACGATAAATTTTATTTTGTTTGTATTTTCTAAAATCAGCGCTGTGCCCGATTTCCGTTCGCTTGGCTAAGACCCACTTTCAGTAAGGAATTATGTCCACTAACAGCTTCACGTATTTTAGATCGTCGAGCTGAGATACGAGGAAGTTGAAAAATTACGATAAATTTTATTTTACTTGTATTTTCTAAAATCAGTGCTGTGCCTAATTTCCGTTGACATGGCTAAGATGCACTACTAGTGAGGAATTATGTCCACTAACAGCTTCAAGTATTTTAGATCGTCGAGCTGAGATACGAGGGTAAGTTGAAACATTACGATAAATTTTATTTTATTTGTATTTTCTAAAATCTGCGCTGTGCCCGATTACCGTTGGCATGGCTAAGACCCACTACTAGTGAGGAATTATGTCCACTAACAGCTTCACGTAATTTAGATCGTCGAGCTGAGATACAAGGGTAACTAAAAAAAATACGATAAATTTTATTTTATTTGTATTTTCTAAAATCAGCGCTGTGCCCGATTTCCGTTGGCATGTCTAAGACCCACTATCAGCAATGAATTTTGTTCACTAACAGCTTCAAGTATTTTAGATCGTCGAGCTGAGATACGAGGGTAAGTTGAAAAATTACGATAAATTTTATTTTATTTGTATTTTCTAAAATCAGCGCTGTGCCTAATTTCCGTTGCCATGGCTAAGACCCACTATTAGTAAAGAATATTGTCCACTAACAGCTTCAAGTATTTTAGATCGTCGAGCTGAGATACGAGGGTAAGTTGAAAAATTACGATAAATTTTATTTTATTTGTATTTTCTAAAATCAGCGCTGTGCCCGATTTCCGTTGGCATGTCTAAGACCCACTATCAGCAAAGAATTTTGTTCACTAACAGCTTCAAGTATTTTAGATCGTCGAGCTGAGATACGAGGGTAAGTTGAAAAATTACGATAAATTTTATTTTATTTGTATTTTCTAAAATCTGCGTTGTGCCGGACTTCCGTTGGCATGGCTAAGACCCACTACGAGTAACGAATTATGTCCACTAACAGCTTCACGTATTTTAGATCGTTGAACTGAGATACGAGGGTAAGTTTAAAAATTACGATAAATTTTATTTTATTTGTATTTTCTAAAATCAGTCCTGTGCCCAATTTCCGTTGACATGGCTAAGACCCACTACTAGTGAGGAATTACGTCCACTAACAGCTTCAAGTATTTTAGATCGTCGAGCTGAGATACGAGGGTAAGTTGAAAAACTACGAAAAATGTTATTTTGTTTGTATTTTCTAAAATCAGCGCTGTGCCGGACTTCCGTTGGCATGGCTAAGACCCACTACGAGTAACGAATTATGTCCACTAACAGCTTCACGTATTTTAGATCGTTGAACTGAGATACGAGGGTAAGTTTAAAAATTACGATAAATTTTATTTTATTTGTATTTTCTAAAATAAGCGCTGTGCCCGATTTCCGTTAACATGGCTAAGACCCACTATCAGTAAGGACTAATGTACATTGACAGCTTCACGAATTTTAGATCGTTGAACTGAGATACGAGGGTAAGTTTAAAAATTACGATAAATTTTATTTTATTTGTATTTTCTAAAATCAGCGCTGTGCCGGACTTATGTTGGCATGGCTAAGACCCACTACGAGTAACGAATTATGTCCACTAACAGCTTCACGAATTTTAGATCGTCGAACTGAGATACGAGGGTAAGTTGAAAAATTACGATAAATTTTATTTTATTTTTATTTTCTAAAATCAGCGCTGTGCCCGATTTCCGTTGGAATGGCTAAGACCCACTATCAGTAAGGAATTTTGTTCACTAACAGCTTCAAGTATTTTAGATCGTAGAGCTGAGATACGAGGGTAAGTTGAAAAATGACGATAAATTCTAATTTATTTGTATATTCTAAAATCAGCGCTGCGCCCGACTTCCGTTGGCATGGCTAAGACCCACTACTAGTGAGGAATTATCTGAGAATTTTGTCCACTAACAGCTTCATGTATTTTATATCGTTGAGCTGAGATACGAGGGTAAGTTGGAAAATTACGATAAATTTATTTTATTTGTATTTTCTAAAATCAGCGCTGTGACCGATTTCCGTTGGCATGGCTAAGATCCAATACTAGTGAGGAATTATGTCCACTAACAGCTTCACCTATTTTAGATCGTCGAGCTGAGATACGAGGTTAAGTTGAAAAATTACGATAAATTTTATTTTATTTGTATATTCTAAAATCAGCGCTGTGCCCGATTTCCGTTGGTATGGCTAAGACCCATTATCAGTAAGGAATTATGTCCACTCACAGTTTCACGTATTTTAGATCGTCGAGCTGAGATACGAGGGTAAGTTGACAAATTACGATAAATTTTATTTTATTTGTATTTTTTAAAATCAGCGCTGTGCCCGATTTCCGTTCACATGGCTAAGACCCACTACTAGTGAGGAATTATCTGAGAATTTTGTCCACTAACAGCTTTACGTATTTTATATTGTCGAGCTGAGATACGAGGGTAAGTTGGAAAATTACGATAAATTTATTTTATTTGTATTTTCTAAAATCAGCGCTGTGCCCGATTTCCGTTGACATGGCTAAGACCCACTACGAGAAAGGAATTTTGTCCACTAACAGCTTCACGTATTTTAGATCGTCGAGCTGAGATACGAGGGTAAGTTGAAAAATTACGATAAATTTTATTTTATTTGTATTTTCTAAAATCAGCGCTGTGCCCGATTTCCGTTGGCATCGCTAAGACCCACTATCAGTAAGAAACTATGTCCACAACAGCTTCACGTATTTTAGATCGTCGAGCTGAGATACGAGGAAGTTGAAAAATTACGATAAATTTTATTTTATTTGTATTTTCTAAAATCAGCGCTGTGCCCGATTTCCGTTGGCATGGCTAAGACCCACTACGAGTAAGGAATTTTATCCACTAATAGCTTCACGTATTTTAAATCGTCGAACTGAGATACGAGGGTAAGTTGAAAAATTACGATAAATTTTATTTTATTTGTATTTTCTAAAATCAGCGCTGTGTCCGATTTCCCTTGGCATGGCTAAGACTCACTACGAGTAAGGAATTTTGTCCACTAACAGCTTCACGTATTTTAGATCGTCGAACTGAGATACGAGGGTAAGTTGAAAAATTACGATAAATTTTATTTTATTTGTATTTTCTAAAATCAGCGCTGTGTCCGATTTCCGTTGGCATGTCTAAGACCCACTATCAGTAAAAAATTTTGTCCACTAACAGCCTCAAGTATTTTAGATCGTCGAGCTGAGATACGAGGGTAAGTTGAAAAATTACGATAAATTTTATTTTCTTTTAATTTTCTAAAATCAGCGCTGTGCCCGATTTCCGTTGGAATGGCTAAGACCCACTATCAGTAAGGAATTTTGTTCACTAACAGCTTCAAGTATTTTAGATCGTAGAGCTGAGATACGAGGGTAAGTTGAAAAATGAAGATAAATTCTATTTTATTTGTATATTCTAAAACCAGCGCTGCGCCCGACTTCCGTTGGCATGGCTAAGACCCATTATCAGTAAGGAATTATGTCCACTCACAGTTTCACGTATTTTAGATCGTCGAGCTGAGATACGAGGGTAAGTTGACAAATTACGATAAATTTTATTTTATTTGTATTTTTTAAAATCAGCGCTGTGCCCGATTTCCGTTAACATGGCTAAGACCTACTATCAGTAAGGACTAATGTACATTGACAGCTTCACGAATTTTAGATCGTTGAACTGAGATACGAGGGTAAGTTTAAAAATTACGATAAATTTTATTTTATTTGTATTTTCTAAAATCAGCGCTGTGCCGGACTTCCGTTGGCATGGCTAAGACCCACTACGAGTAACGAATTATGTCCACTAACAGCTTCACGAATTTTAGATCGTCGAACTGAGATACGAGGGTAAGTTGAAAAATTACGATAAATTTTATTTTATTTTTATTTTCTAAAATCAGCGCTGTGCCCGATTTCCGTTGGAATGGCTAAGACCCACTATCAGTAAGGAATTTTGTTCACTAACAGCTTCAAGTATTTTAGATCGTAGAGCTGAGATACGAGGGTAAGTTGAAAAATGACGATAAATTCTATTTTATTTGTATATTCTAAAATCAGCGCTGCGCCCGATTTCCGTTGGCATGGCTAAGACCCACTACTAGTGAGGAATTATCTGAGAATTTTGTCCACTAACAGCTTCATGTATTTTATATCGTTGAGCTGAGATACGAGGGTAAGTTGGAAAATTACGATAAATTTATTTTATTTGTATTTTCTAAAATCAGCGCTGTGACCGATTTCCGTTGGCATGGCTAAGATCCAATACTAGTGAGGAATTATGTCCACTAACAGCTTCACCTATTTTAGATCGTCGAGCTGAGATACGAGGTTAAGTTGAAAAATTACGATAAATTTTATTTTATTTGTATATTCTAAAATCAGCGCTGTGCCCGATTTCCGTTGGTATGGCTAAGACCCATTATCAGTAAGGAATTATGTCCACTCACAGTTTCACATATTTTAGATCGTCGAGCTGAGATACGAGGGTATGTTGAAAAATTACGATAAATTTTATTTTATTTGTATTTTTTAAAATCAGCGCTGTGCCCGATTTCCGTTCACATGGCTAAGACCCACTACTAGTGAGGAATTATCTGAGAATTTTGTCCACTAACAGCTTTACGTATTTTATATTGTCGAGCTGAGATACGAGGGTAAGTTGGAAAATTACGATAAATTTATTTTATTTGTATTTTCTAAAATCAGCGCTGTGCCCGATTTCCGTTGACATGGCTAAGACCCACTACGAGTAAGGAATTTTGTCCACTAACAGCTTCACGTATTTTAGATCGTCGAGCTGAGATACGAGGGTAAGTTGAAAAATTACGATAAATTTTATTTTATTTGTATTTCCTAAAATCAGCGCTGTGCCCGATTTCCGTTGGCATCGCTAAGACCCACTATCAGTAAGAAACTATGTCCACAACAGCTTCACGTATTTTAGATCGTCGAGCTGAGATACGAGGAAGTTGAAAAATTACGATAAATTTTATTTTATTTGTATTTTCTAAAATCAGCGCTGTGCCCGATTTCCGTTGACATGGCTAAGACCCACTACGAGTAAGGAATTTTATCCACTAACAGCTTCACGTATTTTAAATCGTCGAACTGAGATACGAGGGTAAGTTGAAAAATTACGATAAATTTTATTTTATTTGTATTTTCTAAAATCAGCGCTGTGTCCGATTTCCGTTGGCATGGCTAAGACCCACTATTAGTAAAGAATATTGTCCACTAACAGCTTCAAGTATTTTAGATCGTCGAGCTGAGATACGAGGGTAAGTTGAAAAACTACGAAAAATTTTATTTTATTTGTATTTTCTAAAATCAGCGCTGTGCCGGACTTCCATTGGCATGGCTAAGACCCACTATCAGTAAGGACTAATGTCCACTAACAGCTTCACGTATTTTAGATCGTCGAACTGAGATACGAGGGTAAGTTGAAAAATTACGATAAATTTTATTTAATTTGTATTTTCTAAAATCAGTCCTGTTCCCAATTTCCGTTGACATGCCTAAGACGCACTACTAGTGAGGAATTATGTCCACTAACAGCTTCAAGTATTTTAGATCGTCGAGCTGAGATACGAGGGTAAGTTGAAAAACTACGAAAAATTTAATTTTATTTGTATTTTCTAAAATCAGCGCTGTGCCGGACTTCCAATGGCATGGCTAAGACACACTATCAGTAAGGACTAATGTCCACTAACAGCTTCACGTATTTTAGATCGTCGAACTGAGATACGAGGGTAAGTTGAAAAATTACGATAAATTTTATTTTATTTTTATTTTCTAAAATCAGCGCTGTGCCCGATTTCCGTTGCAATGGCTAAGACCCACTATCAGTAAGGAATTTTGTTCACTAACAGCTTCAAGTATTTTAGATCGTAGAGCTGAGATACGAGGGTAAGTTGAAAAATTACGATACATTTTATTTTATTTGTATTTACTAAAATTAGCGCTACGTCCGATTTCCGTTGGCATGGCTAAGACCCACTACGAGTAAGGAATTATGTCCACTAACAGCTTCAAGTACTTTGAATCGTCGAGCTAAGATTCGAGGGTAAGATGAAAAATTACGATAAATTTTATTTTATTTGTATATTCTAAAATCAGCGCTGTGCCCGATATCCGTTTGCATGGCTAAGACCCACTACTAGTGCAGAATTATGTCCACTAACAGATTCACGTATTTTAGATCGTCAAGCTGAGATACGAGGGTAAGTTGAAAAATTACGAAAATTTTATTTTATTTGTATTTTCTAAAATCAGCGCTGTGCCCGATTTCCGTTGGCATGGCTAAGACCTATTATCAGTAAGGAATTATGTCCACTCACAGCTTCACGTATTTTAGATGGTCGAGCTGAGATTCGAGGGTAAGTTGAAAAATTACGATAAATTTTATTTTATTTGTATTTTTTAAATCAGCGCTGTGCCCGATTTCCGTTGGCATGGCTAAGACCCACTACGAGTAAGAATTTTTTCCGCTAACAGCTTCACGTATTTTAGATTGTGTAGCTGAGATACGAGGGTAAGTTGAAAAATTACGATAAATTTTATTTTATTTGTATATTCTAAAATCAGCGCTGTGCCCGATATCCGTTTGCATGGCTAAGACCCACTACTAGTGCAGAATTATGTCCACTAACAGATTCACGTATTTTAGATTGTGTAGCTGAGATACGAGGGTAAGTTGAAAAATTACGAAAATTTTATTTTATTTGTATTTTTTAAATCAGCGCTGTGCCCGATTTCCGTTGGCATGGCTAAGACCCACTACGAGTAAGAATTTTTTCCACTAACAGCTTCACGTATTTTAGATTGTGTAGCTGAGATACGAGGGTAAGTTGAAAAATTACGATAAATTTTATTTTATTTGTATATTCTAAAATCAGCGCTGTGCCCGATTTCCGTTGGCATGGCTAAGACCCACTACGAGTAAGAATTTTTTCCACTAACAGCTTCACGTATTTTAGATTGTGTAGCTGAGATACGAGGGTAAGTTGAAAAATTACGAAAATTTTATTTTATTTGTATTTTCTAAAATCAGCGCTGTGCCCGATTTCCGTTGGCATGGCTAAGACCCACTATCAGTAAAGAATTTTGTCCATTCACAGCTTCAAGTATTTTAGATCGTCGAGCTGAGATACGAGGATAAGTTGAAAAATTACGATAAATTTTATTTTATTTGTATTTTCTAAAATCAGCGCTATGCCCGATTTCCCTTGGCATGGCTAAGACTCACTACGAGTAAGGAATTTTGTCCACTAACAGCTTCACGTATTTTAGATCGTCGAACTGAGATACGAGGGTAAGTTGAAAAATTACGATAAATTTTATTTTATTTGTATTTTCTAAAATCAGCGCTGTGTCCGATTTCCGTTGGCATGTCTAAGACCCACTATCAGTAAAAGATTTTGTCCACTAACAGCCTCAAGTATTTTAGATCGTCGAGCTGAGATACGAGGGTAAGTTGAAAAATTACGATAAATTTTATTTTATTTGTATTTTCTAAAATCAGTCCTGTGCCCAATTTCCGTTGACATGGCTAAGACCCACTACTAGTGAGGAATTACGTCCACTAACAGCTTCAAGTATTTTAGATCGTCGAGCTGAGATACGAGGGTAAGTTGAAAAACTACGAAAAATGTTATTTTATTTGTATTTTCTAAAATCAGCGCTGTGCCGGACTTCCGTTGGCATGGCTAAGACCCACTACGAGTAACGAATTATGTCCACTAACAGCTTCACGTATTTTAGATCGTTGAACTGAGATACGAGGGTAAGTTTAAAAATTACGATAAATTTTATTTTATTTGTATTTTCTAAAATAAGCGCTGTGCCCGATTTCCGTTAACATGGCTAAGACCCACTATCAGTAAGGACTAATGTACATTGACAGCTTCACGAATTTTAGATCGTTGAACTGAGATACGAGGGTAAGTTTAAAAATTACGATAAATTTTATTTTATTTGTATTTTCTAAAATCAGCGCTGTGCCGGACTTCCGTTGGCATGGCTAAGACCCACTACGAGTAACGAATTATGTCCACTAACAGCTTCACGAATTTTAGATCGTCGAACTGAGATACGAGGGTAAGTTGAAAAATTACGATAAATTTTATTTTATTTTTATTTTCCAAAATCAGCGCTGTGCCCGATTTCCGTTGGAATGGCTAAGACCCACTATCAGTAAGGAATTTTGTTCACTAACAGCTTCAAGTATTTTAGATCGTAGAGCTGAGATACGAGGGTAAGTTGAAAAATGACGATAAGTTCTATTTTATTTGTATATTCTAAAATCAGCGCTGCGCCCGATTTCCGTTGGCATGGCTAAGACCCACTACTAGTGAGAAATTATCTGAGAATTTTGTCCACTAACAGCTTTACGTATTTTATATTGTCGATCTGAGATACGAGGGTAAGTTGAAAAATTACGATAAATTTTATTTTATTTGTATTTTCTAAAATCAGCGCTGTGTCCGATTTCCGTTGGCATGGCTAAGACCCACTATTAGTAAAGAATATTGTCCACTAACAACTTCAAGTATTTTAGTTCGTCGAGCTGAGATACGAGGGTAAGTTGAAAAATTACGATAAATTTTATTTTATTTGTAAATCGTATTGTCTAAAATCAATGTTGAGTACGATTGGTGCTGAGGTGAATGTGACTTAGTAGTAGTTTGGATTTTTTTTTAGTAACACTTTCCCCTATATTAGGACATCCAGCTAAGATATGAGGGTAAGGTGAAAAATTAGGACAAATATTATATTATTGGTATTTTCTAAAATCAGCGCTGTGCCCGATTTCCGTTGGCATGGCTAATACCCACTACGAGTAAGGAATTATGTCCACTAACAGCTTCACGTGTTTTAGATCGTCGAGCTGAGATACGAGGGTAAGTTGAAAAATTACGATAAACTTTGTTTTATTTGTATTTTCTAAAATCTGCGCTTTGCCCAATTTCCGTTGACATGTCTAAGACGCACTACTAGTGAGGAATTATGTCCACTAACAGCTTCAAGTATTTTAGATCGTCGAGCTGAGATACGAGGGTAAGTTGAAAAACTACGAAAAATTTTATTTTATTTGTATTTTCTAAAATCAGCACTGTGCCGGACTTCCATTGGCATGGCTAAGACCCACTATCAGTAAGGACTAATGTCCACTAACAGCTTCACGTATTTTAGATCGTCGAGCTGAGATACGAGGGTAAGTTGAAAAATTACGATAAATTTTATTTGATTTGTATTTTCTAAAATCAGCGCTGTGCCCGATTTCCGTTTTCTTAACTAAGACCCACTATCAGTAAGGACTAATGTCCACTAACAATTACACGTATTTTAGATCGTCGAGCTGAGATTCAAGGGTAAGTTGAAAAATTACGATAAATTTTATTTTATTTGTATTTTTTAAATCAGCGCTGTGCCCGACTTCCGTTGGCATGGCTAAGACCCACTACGAGTAAGAATTTTTTTCCACTAACAGCTTCACGTATTTTAGATCGTCGAGCTGAGATACGAGGGTAAGTTGAAAAATTACGATAAATTTTATTTTATTTGTATTTTCTAAAATCAGCGCTGCGCCCGATTTCCGTTGGCATGGCTAAGACCCACTACTAGTGAGGAATTAACTGAGAATTTTGTCCACTAACAGCTTTATGTATTTTATATCGTTGAGCTGAGATACGAGGGTAAGTTGGAAAATTACGATAAATTTATTTTATTTGTATTTTCTAAAATCAGCGCTGTGACCGATTTCCGTTGGCATGGCTAAGATCCAATACTAGTGAGGAATTATGTCCACTAACAGCTTCACCTATTTTAGATTGTCGAGCTGAGATACGAGGTTAAGTTGAAAAATTACGATAAATTTTATTTTATTCGTATATTCTAAAATCAGCGCTGTGCCCGATTTCCGTTGGTATGGCTAAGACCCATTATCAGTAAGGAATTATGTCCACTCACAGTTTCACGTATTTTAGATCGTCGAGCTGAGATACGAGGGTAAGTTGAAAAATTACGATAAATTTTAATTTATTTTTATTTTTTAAAATCAGCGCTGTGCCCGATTTCCGTTCACATGGCTAAGACCCACTACTAGTGAGGAATTATCTGAGAATTTTGTCCACTAACAGCTTTACGTATTTTATATCGTCGAGCTGAGATACGAGGGTAAGTTGGAAAATTACGATAAATTTATTTTATTTGTATTTTCTAAAATCAGCGCTGTGCCCGATTTCCGTTGACATGGCTAAGACCCACTACGAGTAAGGAATTTTATCCACTAACAGCTTCACGTATTTTAGATCGTCGAGCTGAGATACGAGGGTAAGTTGAAAAATTACGATAAATTTTATTTTATTTATATTTTCTAAAATCAGCGCTGTGCCCGATTTCCGTTGGCATCGCTAAGACCCACTATCAGTAAGAAACTATGTCCACAACAGCTTCACGTATTTTAGATCGTCGAGCTGAGATACGAGGAAGTTGAAAAATTACGATAAATTTTATTTTATTTGTATTTTCTAAAATCAGCGCTGTGCCCGATTTCCGTTGGCATGGCTAAGACCCACTACGAGTAAGGAATTTTGTCTACTAACAGCTTCACGTATTTTAAATCGTCGAACTGAGATACGAGGGTAAGTTGAAAAATTACGATAAATTTTATTTTATTTGTATTTTCTAAAATCAGCGCTGTGTCCGATTTCCGTTGGCATGGCTAAGACCCACTATCAGTAAAAAATTTTGTCCACTAACAGCTTCAAGTATTTTAGATCGTCGAGCTGAGATACGAGGGTAAGTTGAAAAATTACGATAAATTTTATTTAATTTCCGTTGACACGTCTAAGACGCACTACTAGTGAGGAATTATGTCCACTAACAGCTTCAAGTATTTTAGATCGTCGAGCTGAGATACGAGGGTAAGTTGAAAAACTACGAAAAATTTTATTTTATTTGTATTTTCTAAAATCAGCGCTGTGCCGGACTTCCATTGGCATGGCTAAGACCCACTATCAGTAAGGACTAATGTCCACTAACAGCTTCACGTGTTTTAGATCGTCGAGCTGAGATACGAGGGTAAGTTGAAAAATTACGATAAATTTTGTTTTATTTGTATTTTCTAAAATCTGCGCTTTGCCCGATTTCCGTTGACATGTCTAAGACGCACTACTAGTGAGGAATTATGTCCACTAACAGCTTCAAGTATTTTAGATCGTCGAGCTGAGATACGAGGGTAAGTTGAAAAACTACGAAAAATTTTATTTTATTTGTATTTTCTAAAATCAGCGCTGTGCCGGACTTCCATTGGCATGGCTAAGACCCACTATCAGTAAGGACTAATGTCCACTAACAGCTTCACGTATTTTAGATCGTCGAGCTGAGATACGAGGGTAAGTTGAAAAATTACGATAAATTTTATTTTATTTGTATTTTCTAAAATCAGCGCTGTGCCCGATTTCCGTTTACTTAACTAAGACCCACTATCAGTAAGGACTAATGTCCACTAACAATTACACGTATTTTAGATCGTCGAGCTGAGATTCAAGGGTAAGTTGAAAAATTACGATAAATTTTATTTTATTTGTATTTTTTAAATCAGCGCTGTGCCCGATTTCCGTTGGCATGGCTAAGACCCACTACGAGTAAGAATTTTTTTCCACTAACAGCTTCACGTATTTTAGATCGTCGAGCTGAGATACGAGGGTAAGTTGAAAAATTACGATAAATTTTATTTTATTTGTATTTTCTAAAATCAGCGCTATGCCCGTCTTGCGTTGGCATGGCTAAGACCCACTATGAGTAAGGAATTATGTCCACTAACAGCTTCACGTATTTTAGATTGTGTAGCTGAGATACGAGGGTAAGTTGAAAAATTACGATAAATTTTATTTTATTTGTATATTCTAAAATCAGCGCTGTGCCCGATATCCGTTTGCATGGCTAAGACCCACTACTAGTGCGGAATTATGTCCACTAACAGATTCACGTATTTTAGATCGTCAAGCTGAGATACAAGGGTAAGTTGAAAAATTACGAAAATTTTATTTTATTTGTATTTTCTAAAATCAGTGCTGTGCCCGATTTCCGTTGGCATGGCTAAGACCCACTTTCAGTAAAGAATTTTGTCCACTAACAGCTTCACGTATTTTAGATCGTCGAACTGAGATACGAGGGTAAGTTGAAAAATTACGATAAATTTATTTTATTTGTATTTTCTAAAATCAGCGCTGTGTCCGATTTCCGTTGGCATGACTAAGACCCACTATCAGTAAAAAATTTTGTCCACTAACAGCCTCAAGTATTTTAGATCGTCGAGCTGAGATACGAGTGTAAGTTGAAAAATTACGATAAATTTTATTTTATTTGTATTTTCTAAAATCAGCGCTGTGCCGGACTTATGTTGGCATGGCTAAGACCCACTACGAGTAACGAATTATGTCCACTAAAAGCTTCACGAATTTTAGATCGTCGAACTGAGATACGAGGGTAAGTTGAAAAATTACGATAAATTTTATTTTATTTTTATTTTCTAAAATCAGCGCTGTGCCCGATTTCCGTTGGAATGGCTAAGACCCACTATCAGTAAGGAATTTTGTTCACTAACAGCTTCAAGTATTTTAGATCGTAGAGCTGAGATACGAGGGTAAGTTGAAAAATGACGATAAATTCTATTTTATTTGTATATTCTAAAATCAGCGCTGCGCCCGACTTCCGTTGGCATGGCTAAGACCCACTACTAGTGAGGAATTATCTGAGAATTTTGTCCACTAACAGCTTCATGTATTTTATATCGTTGAGCTGAGATACGAGGGTAAGTTGGAAAATTACGATAAATTTATTTTATTTGTATTTTCTAAAATCAGCGCTGTGACCGATTTCCGTTGGCATGGCTAAGATCCAATACTAGTGAGGAATTATGTCCACTAACAGCTTCACCTATTTTAGATCGTCGAGCTGAGATACGAGGGTAAGTTGAAAAATTACGATAAATTTTATTTTATTTGTATTTTTTAAAATCAGCGCTGTGCCCGATTTCCGTTCACATGGCTAAGACCCACTACTAGTGAGGAATTATCTGAGAATTTTGTCCACTAACAGCTTTACGTATTTTATATTGTCGAGCTGAGATACGAGGGTAAGTTGGAAAATTACGATAAATTTATTTTATTTGTATTTTCTAAAATCAGCGCTGTGCCCGATTTCCGTTGACATGGCTAAGACCCACTACGAGTAAGGAATTTTGTCCACTAACAGCTTCACGTATTTTAGATCGTCGAGCTGAGATACGAGGGTAAGTTGAAAAATTACGATAAATTTTATTTTATTTGTATATTCTAAAATCAGCGCTGTGCCCGATTTCCGTTGGAATGGCTAAGACCCACTATCAGTAAGGAATTTTGTTCACTAACAGCTTCAAGTATTTTAGATCGTAGAGCTGAGATACGAGGGTAAGTTGAAAAATTACGATAAATTTTATTTTATTTGTATATTCTAAAATCAGCGCTGTGCCCGATTTCCGTTGGTATGGCTAAGACCCATTATCAGTAAGGAATTATGTCCACTCACAGTTTCACGTATTTTAGATCGTCGAGCTGAGATACGAGGGTAAGTTGAAAAATTACGATAAATTTTATTTTATTTGTATTTTTTAAAATCAGCGCTGTGCCCGATTTCCGTTCACATGGCTAAGACCCACTACTAGTGAGGAATTATCTGAGAATTTTGTCCACTAACAGCTTTACGTATTTTATATTGTCGAGCTGAGATACGAGGGTAAGTTGGAAAATTACGATAAATTTATTTTATTTGTATTTTCTAAAATCAGCGCTGTGCCCGATTTCCGTTGACATGGCTAAGACCCACTACGAGTAAGGAATTTTGTCCACTAACAGCTTCACGTATTTTAGATCGTCGAGCTGAGATACGAGGGTAAGTTGAAAAATTACGATAAATTTTATTTTATTTGTATTTTCTAAAATCAGCGCAGCGCTGTGCCCGATTTCCGTTGGCATCGCTAAGACCCACTATCAGTAAGAAACTATGTCCACAACAGCTTCACGTATTTTAGATCGTCGAGCTGAGATACGAGGAAGTTGAAAAATTACGATAAATTTTATTTTATTTGTATTTTCTAAAATCAGCGGTGTGCCCGATTTCCGTTGGCATGGCTAAGACCCACTACGAGTAAGGAATTTTGTCTACTAACAGCTTCACGTATTTTAAATCGTCGAACTGAGATACGAGGGTGTGTTGAAAAATTACGATAAATTTTATTTTATTTGTATTTTCTAAAATCAGCGCTGTGTCCGATTTCCGTTGGCATGGCTAAGACCCACTATCAGTAAAAAATTTTGTCCACTAACAGCTTCAAGTATTTTAGATCGTCGAGCTGAGATACGAGGGTAAGTTGAAAAATTACGATAAATTTTATTTAATTTGTATTTTCTAAAATCAGTCCTGTGCCCAATTTCCGTTGACATGTCTAAGACGCACTACTAGTGAGGAATTATGTCCACTAACAGCTTCAAGTATTTTAGATCGTCGAGCTGAGATACGAGGGTAAGTTGAAAAACTACGAAAAATTTTATTTTATTTGTATTTTCTAAAATCAGCGCTGTGCCGGACTTCCATTAGCATGGCTAAGACCCACTATCAGTAAGGACTAATGTCCACTAACAGCTTCACGTATTTTAGATCGTCGAGCTGAGATACGAGGGTAAGTTGAAAAATTACGATAAATTTTATTTTATTTGTATTTTCTAAAATCAGCGCTGCGCCCGATTTCCGTTTACTTAACTAAGACCCACTATCAGTAAGGACTAATGTCCACTAACAATTACACGTATTTTAGATCGTCGAGCTGAGATTCAAGGGTAATTGAAAAATTACGATAAATTTTATTTTATTTGTATTTTTTAAATCAGCGCTGTGCCCGATTTCCGTTGGCATGGCTAAGACCCACTACGAGTAAGAAATTTTGTCCACTAACAGCTTCACGTATTTTAGATCGTCGAGCTGAGATGCGAGGGTAAGTTGAAAAATTACGATAAATTTTATTTTATTTGTATTTTCTAAAACCTGCGCCGTGCCCGATAACCGTTGGCATGGCTAAGACCCACTACTAGTGGGGAATTATGTTCACTAACAGCTTCACGTATTTTAGATCGTCGAGCTAAGATACGAGGGTAAGTTGAAAAATTACGATAAATTTTATTTTATTTGTTTTTTCTAAAACCTGCGCCGTGCCCGATTTCTGTTGGCATGGTTAAGACCCAATATCAGTAAAGAATTTTGTCCACTAACAGCTTCAAGTATTTTAGATCGTCGAGCTGAGATACGAGGGTAAGTTGAAAAATTACGATAAATTTTATTTTATTTGTATTTTCTAAAATCAGCGCTGTGCCCGATTTCCGTTTGCATGGCTAAGACCCACTTTCAGTAAGGAATTATGTCCTCTAACAGCTTCACGAATTTTAGATCGTCGAGCTGAGATACGAGGAAGTTGAAAAATTACGATAAATTTTATTTTACTTGTATTTTCTAAAATCAGCGCTGTGCCCGATTTCTGTTGGCATGGATAAGACCCACTATCAGTAAAGAATTTTGTCCACTAACAGCTTCAAGTATTTTAGATCGTCGAGCTGAGATACGAGGGTAAGTTGAAAAATTACGATGAATTTTATTTTGTTTGTATTTTCTAAAATCAGCGCTGTGCCCGATTTCCGTTCGCTTGGCTAAGACCCACTTTCAGTAAGGAATTATGTCCACTAACAGCTTCACGTATTTTAGATCGTCGAGCTGAGATACGAGGAAGTTGAAAAATTACGATAAATTTTATTTTACTTGTATTTTCTAAAATCAGTGCTGTGCCTAATTTCCGTTGACATGGCTAAGACGCACTACTAGTGAGGAATTATGTCCACTAACAGCTTCAAGTATTTTAGATCGTCGAGCTGAGATACGAGGGTAAGTTGAAACATTACGATAAATTTTATTTTATTTGTATTTTCTAAAATCTGCGCTGTGCCCGATTACCGTTGGCATGGCTAAGACCCACTACTAGTGAGGAATTATGTCCACTAACAGCTTCAAGTAATTTAGATCGTCGAGCTGAGATACGAGGGTAAGTTGAAAAATTACGATAAATTTTATTTTATTTGTATTTTCTAAAATCAGCGCTGTGCCTAATTTCCGTTGCCATGGCTAAGACCCACTATTAGTAAAGAATATTGTCCACTAACAGCTTCAAGTATTTTAGATCGTCGAGCTGAGATACGAGGGTAAGTTGAAAAATTACGATAAATTTTATTTTATTTGTATTTTCTAAAATCAGCGCTGTGCCCGATTTCCGTTGGCATGTCTAAGACCCACTATCAGCAAAGAATTTTGTTCACTAACAGCTTCAAGTATTTTAGATCGTCGAGCTGAGATACGAGGGTAAGTTGAAAAATTACGATAAATTTTATTTTATTTGTATTTTCTAAAATCTGCGCTGTGCCGGACTTCCGTTGGCATGGCTAAGACCCACTACGAGTAACGAATTATGTCCACTAACAGCTTCACGTATTTTAGATCGTTGAACTGAGATACGAGGGTAAGTTTAAAAATTACGATAAATTTTATTTTATTTGTATTTTCTAAAATCAGTCCTGTGCCCAATTTCCGTTGACATGGCTAAGACCCACTACTAGTGAGGAATTACGTCCACTAACAGCTTCAAGTATTTTAGATCGTCGAGCTGAGATACGAGGGTAAGTTGAAAAACTACGAAAAATGTTATTTTGTTTGTATTTTCTAAAATCAGCGCTGTGCCGGACTTCCGTTGGCATGGCTAAGACCCACTACGAGTAACGAATTATGTCCACTAACAGCTTCACGTATTTTAGATCGTTGAACTGAGATACGAGGGTAAGTTTAAAAATTACGATAAATTTTATTTTATTTGTATTTTCTAAAATAAGCGCTGTGCCTGATTTCGGTTAACATGGCTCCACTATCAGTAAGGACTAATGTACATTGACAGCTTCACGAATTTTAGATCGTTGAACTGAGATACGAGGGTAAGTTTAAAAATTACGATAAATTTTATTTTATTTGCATTTTCTAAAATCAGCGCTGTGCCGGACTTATGTTGGCATGGCTAAGACCCACTACGAGTAACGAATTATGTCCACTAACAGCTTCACGAATTTTAGATCGTCGAACTGAGATACGAGGGTAAGTTGAAAAATTACGATAAATTTTATTTTATTTTTATTTTCTAAAATCAGCGCTGTGCCCGATTTCCGTTGGAATGGCTAAGACCCACTATCAGTAAGGAATTTTGTTCACTAACAGCTTCAAGTATTTTAGATCGTAGAGCTGAGATACGAGGGTAAGTTGAAAAATGACGATAAATTCTATTTTATTTGTATATTCTAAAATCAGCGCTGCGCCCGACTTCCGTTGGCATGGCTAAGACCCACTACTAGTGAGGAATTATCTGAGAATTTTGTCCACTAACAGCTTCATGTATTTTATATCGTTGAGCTGAGATACGAGGGTAAGTTGGAAAATTACGATAAATTTATTTTATTTGTATTTTCTAAAATCAGCGCTGTGACCGATTTCCGTTGGCATGGCTAAGATCCAATACTAGTGAGGAATTATGTCCACTAACAGCTTCACCTATTTTAGATCGTCGAGCTGAGATACGAGGTTAAGTTGAAAAATTACGATAAATTTTATTTTATTTGTATATTCTAAAATCAGCGCTGTGCCCGATTTCCGTTGGTATGGCTAAGACCCATTATCAGTAAGGAATTATGTCCACTCACAGTTTCACGTATTTTAGATCGTCGACCTGAGATACGAGGGTAAGTTGACAAATTACGATAAATTTTATTTTATTTATATTTTTTAAAATCAGCGCTGTGCCCGATTTCCGTTCACATGGCTAAGACCCACTACTAGTGAGGAATTATCTGAGAATTTTGTCCACTAACAGCTTTACGTATTTTATATTGTCGAGCTGAGATACGAGGGTAAGTTGGAAAATTACGATAAATTTATTTTATTTGTATTTTCTAAAATCAGCGCTGTGCCCGATTTCCGTTGACATGGCTAAGACCCACTACGAGTAAGGAATTTTGTCCACTAACAGCTTCACGTATTTTAGATCGTCGAGCTGAGATACGAGGGTAAGTTGAAAAATTACGATAAATTTTATTTTATTTGTATTTTCTAAAATCAGCGCTGTGCCCGATTTCCGTTGGCATCGCTAAGACCCACTATCAGTAAGAAACTATGTCCACAACAGCTTCACGTATTTTAGATCGTCGAGCTGAGATACGAGGAAGTTGAAAAATTACGATAAATTTTATTTTATTTGTATTTTCTAAAATCAGCGGTGTGCCCGATTTCCGTTGGCATGGCTAAGACCCACTACGAGTAAGGAATTTTGTCTACTAACAGCTTCACGTATTTTAAATCGTCGAACTGAGATACGAGGGTGTGTTGAAAAATTACGATAAATTTTATTTTATTTGTATTTTCTAAAATCAGCGCTGTGTCCGATTTCCGTTGGCATGGCTAAGACCCACTATCAGTAAAAAATTTTGTCCACTAACAGCTTCAAGTATTTTAGATCGTCGAGCTGAGATACGAGGGTAAGTTGAAAAATTACGATAAATTTTATTTAATTTGTATTTTCTAAAATCAGTCCTGTGCCCAATTTCCGTTGACATGTCTAAGACGCACTACTAGTGAGGAATTATGTCCACTAACAGCTTCAAGTATTTTAGATCGTCGAGCTGAGATACGAGGGTAAGTTGAAAAACTACGAAAAATTTTATTTTATTTGTATTTTCTAAAATCAGCGCTGTGCCTGACTTCCATTGGCATGGCTAAGACCCACTATCAGTAAGGACTAATGTCCACTAACAGCTTCACGTATTTTAGATCGTCGAGCTGAGATACGAGGGTAAGTTGAAAAATTACGATAAATTTTATTTTATTTGTATTTTCTAAAATCAGCGCTGCGCCCGATTTCCGTTTACTTAACTAAGACCCACTATCAGTAAGGACTAATGTCCACTAACAATTACACGTATTTTAGATCGTCGAGCTGAGATTCAAGGGTAAGTTGAAAAATTACGATAAATTTTATTTTATTTGTATTTTTTAAATCAGCGCTGTGCCCGATTTCCGTTGGCATGGCTAAGACCCACTACGAGTAAGAAATTTTGTCCACTAACAGCTTCACGTATTTTAGATCGTCGAGCTGAGATACGAGGGTAAGTTGAAAAATTACGATAAATATTATTTTATTTGTATTTTCTAAAACCTGCGCCGTGCCCGATAACCGTTGGCATGGCTAAGACCCACTACTAGTGGGGAATTATGTTCACTAACAGCTTCACGTATTTTAGATCGTCGAGCTAAGATACGAGGGTAAGTTGAAAAATTACGATAAATTTTATTTTATTTGTTTTTTCTAAAACCTGCGCCGTGCCCGATTTCTGTTGGCATGGTTAAGACCCAATATCAGTAAAGAATTTTGTCCACTAACAGCTTCAAGTATTTTAGATCGTCGAGCTGAGATACGAGGGTAAGTTGAAAAATTACGATAAATTTTATTTTATTTGTATTTTCTAAAATCAGCGCTGTGCCCGATTTCCGTTTGCATGGCTAAGACCCACTTTCAGCAAGGAATTATGTCCTCTAACAGCTTCACGAATTTTAGATCGTCGAGCTGAGATACGAGGAAGTTGAAAAATTACGATAAATTTTATTTTACTTGTATTTTCTAAAATCAGCGCTGTGCCCGATTTCTGTTGGCATGGCTAAGACCCACTACGAGTAACGAATTATGTCCACTAACAGCTTCACGAATTTTAGATCGTCGAACTGAGATACGAGGGTAAGTTGAAAAATTACGATAAATTTTATTTTATTTTTATTTTCTAAAATCAGCGCTGTGCCCGATTTCCGTTGGAATGGCTAAGACCCACTATCAGTAAGGAATTTTGTTCACTAACAGCTTCAAGTATTTTAGATCGTAGAGCTGAGATACGAGGGTAAGTTGAAAAATGAAGATAAATTCTATTTTATTTGTATATTCTAAAATCAGCGCTGCGCCCGACTTCCGTTGGCATGGCTAAGACCCACTACTAGTGAGGAATTATCTGAGAATTTTGTCCACTAACAGCTTCATGTATTTTATATCGTTGAGCTGAGATACGAGGGTAAGTTGGAAAATTACGATAAATTTATTTTATTTGTATTTTCTAAAATCAGCGCTGTGACCGATTTCCGTTGGCATGGCTAAGATCCAATACTAGTGAGGAATTATGTCCACTAACAGCTTCACCTATTTTAGATCGTCGAGCTGAGATACGAGGTTAAGTTGAAAAATTACGATAAATTTTATTTTATTTGTATATTCTAAAATCAGCGCTGTGCCCGATTTCCGTTGGTATGGCTAAGACCCATTATCAGTAAGGAATTATGTCCACTCACAGTTTCACGTATTTTAGATCGTCGAGCTGAGATACGAGGGTAAGTTGACAAATTACGATAAATTTTATTTTATTTGTATTTTTTAAAATCAGCGCTGTGCCCGATTTCCGTTCACATGGCTAAGACCCACTACTAGTGAGGAATTATCTGAGAATTTTGTCCACTAACAGCTTTACGTATTTTATATTGTCGAGCTGAGATACGAGGGTAAGTTGGAAAATTACGATAAATTTTATTTTATTTGTATTTTCTAAAATCAGCGGTGTGCCCGATTTCCGTTGGCATGGCTAAGACCCACTACGAGTAAGGAATTTTGTCTACTAACAGCTTCACGTATTTTAAATCGTCGAACTGAGATACGAGGGTGTGTTGAAAAATTACGATAAATTTTATTTTATTTGTATTTTCTAAAATCAGCGCTGTGTCCGATTTCCGTTGGCATGGCTAAGACCCACTATCAGTAAAAAATTTTGTCCACTAACAGCAAGTATTTTAGATCGTCGAGCTGAGATACGAGGGTAAGTTGAAAAATTACGATAAATTTTATTTAATTTGTATTTTCTAAAATCAGTCCTGTGCCCAATTTCCGTTGACATGTCTAAGACGCACTACTAGTGAGGAATTATGTCCACTAACAGCTTCAAGTATTTTAGATCGTCGAGCTGAGATACGAGGGTAAGTTGAAAAACTACGAAAAATTTTATTTTATTTGTATTTTCTAAAATCAGCGCTGTGCCGGACTTCCATTGGCATGGCTAAGACCCACTATCAGTAAGGACTAATGTCCACTAACAGCTTCACGTATTTTAGATCGTCGAGCTGAGATACGAGGGTAAGTTGAAAAATTACGATAAATTTTATTTTATTTGTATTTTCTAAAATCAGCGCTGCGCCCGATTTCCGTTTACTTAACTAAGACCCACTATCAGTAAGGACTAATGTCCACTAACAATTACACGTATTTTAGATCGTCGAGCTGAGATTCAAGGGTAAGTTGAAAAATTACGATAAATTTTATTTTATTTGTATTTTTTAAATCAGCGCTGTGCCCGATTTCCGTTGGCATGGCTAAGACCCACTACGAGTAAGAAATTTTGTCCACTAACAGCTTCACGTATTTTAGATCGTCGAGCTGAGATACGAGGGTAAGTTGAAAAATTACGATAAATTTTATTTTATTTGTATTTTCTAAAACCTGCGCCGTGCCCGATAACCGTTGGCATTGCTAAGACCCACTACTAGTGGGGAATTATGTTCACTAACAGCTTCACGTATTTTAGATCGTCGAGCTAAGATACGAGGGTAAGTTGAAAAATTACGATAAATTTTATTTTATTTGTTTTTTCTAAAACCTGCGCCGTGCCCGATTTCTGTTGGCATGGTTAAGACCCAATATCAGTAAAGAATTTTGTCCACTAACAGCTTCAAGTATTTTAGATCGTCGAGCTGAGATACGAGGGTAAGTTGAAAAATTACGATAAATTTTATTTTATTTGTATTTTCTAAAATCAGCGCTGTGCCCGATTTCCGTTTGCATGGCTAAGACCCACTTTCAGTAAGGAATTATGTCCTCTAACAGCTTCACGAATTTTAGATCGTCGAGCTGAGATACGAGGGTAAGTTGAAAAATTACGATAAATTTTATTTTATTTGTATTTTCTAAAATCAGCGCTGTGCCCGATTTCCGTTTGCATGGCTAAGACCCACTTTCAGTAACGAATTATGTCCACTAACAGCTTCACGTATTTTAGATCGTTGAACTGAGATACGAGGGTAAGTTTAAAAATTACGATAAATTTTATTTTATTTGTATTTTCTAAAATAAGCGCTGTGCCCGATTTCGGTTAACATGGCTCCACTATCAGTAAGGACTAATGTAAATTGACAGCTTCACGAATTTTAGATCGTTGAACTGAGATACGAGGGTAAGTTTAAAAATTACGATAAATTTTATTTTATTTGTATTTTCTAAAATCAGCGCTGTGCCGGACTTATGTTGGCATGGCTAAGACCCACTACGAGTAACGAATTATGTCCACTAACAGCTTCACGAATTTTAGATCGTCGAACTGAGATACGAGGGTAAGTTGAAAAATTACGATAAATTTTATTTTATTTTTATTTTCTAAAATCAGCGCTGTGCCCGATTTCCGTTGGAATGGCTAAGACCCACTATCAGTAAGGAATTTTGTTCACTAACAGCTTCAAGTATTTTAGATCGTAGAGCTGAGATACGAGGGTAAGTTGAAAAATGACGATAAATTCTATTTTATTTGTATATTCTAAAATCAGCGCTGCGCCCGACTTCCGTTGGCATGGCTAAGACCCACTACTAGTGAGGAATTATCTGAGAATTTTGTCCACTAACAGCTTCATGTATTTTATATCGTTGAGCTGAGATACGAGGGTAAGTTGGAAAATTACGATAAATTTATTTTATTTGTATTTTCTAAAATCAGCGCTGTGACCGATTTCCGTTGGCATGGCTAAGATCCAATACTAGTGAGGAATTATGTCCACTAACAGCTTCACCTATTTTAGATCGTCGAGCTGAGATACGAGGTTAAGTTGAAAAATTACGATAAATTTTATTTTATTTGTATATTCTAAAATCAGCGCTGTGCCCGATTTCCGTTGGTATGGCTAAGACCCATTATCAGTAAGGAATTATGTCCACTCACAGTTTCACGTATTTTAGATCGTCGACCTGAGATACGAGGGTAAGTTGACAAATTACGATAAATTTTATTTTATTTGTATTTTTTAAAATCAGCGCTGTGCCCGATTTCCGTTCACATGGCTAAGACCCACTACTAGTGAGGAATTATCTGAGAATTTTGTCCACTAACAGCTTTACGTATTTTATAATGTCGAGCTGAGATACGAGGGTAAGTTGGAAAATTACGATAAATTTATTTTATTTGTATTTTCTAAAATCAGCGCTGTGCCCGATTTCCGTTGACATGGCTAAGACCCACTACGAGTAAGGAATTTTGTCCACTAACAGCTTCACGTATTTTAGATCGTCGAGCTGAGATACGAGGGTAAGTTGAAAAATTACGATAAATTTTATTTTATTTGTATTTTCTAAAATCAGCGCTGTGCCCGATTTCCGTTGGCATCGCTAAGACCCACTATCAGTAAGAAACTATGTCCACAACAGCTTCACGTATTTTAGATCGTCGAGCTGAGATACGAGGAAGTTGAAAAATTACGATAAATTTTATTTTATTTGTATTTTCTAAAATCAGCGGTGTGCCCGATTTCCGTTGGCATGGCTAAGACCCACTACGAGTAAGGAATTTTGTCTACTAACAGCTTCACGTATTTTAAATCGTCGAACTGAGATACGAGGGTGTGTTGAAAAATTACGATAAATTTTATTTTATTTGTATTTTCTAAAATCAGCGCTGTGTCCGATTTCCGTTGGCATGGCTAAGACCCACTATCAGTAAAAAATTTTGTCCACTAACAGCTTCAAGTATTTTAGATCGTCGAGCTGAGATACGAGGGTAAGTTGAAAAATTACGATAAATTTTATTTAATTTGTATTTTCTAAAATCAGTCCTGTGCCCAATTTCCGTTGACATGTCTAAGACGCACTACTAGTGAGGAATTATGTCCACTAACAGCTTCAAGTATTTTAGATCGTCGAGCTGAGATACGAGGGTAAGTTGAAAAACTACGAAAAATTTTATTTTATTTGTATTTTCTAAAATCAGCGCTGTGCCGGACTTCCATTGGCATGGCTAAGACCCACTATCAGTAAGGACTAATGTCCACTAACAGCTTCACGTATTTTAGATCGTCGAGCTGAGATACGAGGGTAAGTTGAAAAATTACGATAAATTTTATTTTATTTGTATTTTCTAAAATCAGCGCTGCGCCCGATTTCCGTTTACTTAACTAAGACCCACTATCAGTAAGGACTAATGTCCACTAACAATTACACGTATTTTAGATCGTCGAGCTGAGATTCAAGGGTAAGTTGAAAAATTACGATAAATTTTATTTTATTTGTATTTTTTAAATCAGCGCTGTGCCCGATTTCCGTTGGCATGGCTAAGACCCACTACGAGTAAGAAATTTTGTCCACTAACAGCTTCACGTATTTTAGATCGTCGAGCTGAGATACGAGGGTAAGTTGAAAAATTACGATAAATTTTATTTTATTTGTATTTTCTAAAACCTGCGCCGTGCCCGATAACCGTTGGCATGGCTAAGACCCACTACTAGTGGGGAATTATGTTCACTAACAGCTTCACGTATTTTAGATCGTCGAGCTAAGATACGAGGGTAAGTTGAAAAATTACGATAAATTCTATTTTATTTGTATATTCTAAAATCAGCGCTGCGCCCGACTTCCGTTGGCATGGCTAAGACCCACTACTAGTGAGGAATTATCTGAGAATTTTGTCCACTAACAGCTTCATGTATTTTATATCGTTGAGCTGAGATACGAGGGTAAGTTGGAAAATTACGATAAATTTATTTTATTTGTATTTTCTAAAATCAGCGCTGTGACCGATTTCCGTTGGCATGGCTAAGATCCAATACTAGTGAGGAATTATGTCCACTAACAGCTTCACCTATTTTAGATCGTCGAGCTGAGATACGAGGTTAAGTTGAAAAATTACGATAAATTTTATTTTATTTGTATATTCTAAAATCAGCGCTGTGCCCGATTTCCGTTGGTATGGCTAAGACCCATTATCAGTAAGGAATTATGTCCACTCACAGTTTCACGTATTTTAGATCGTCGACCTGAGATACGAGGGTAAGTTGACAAATTACGATAAATTTTATTTTATTTGTATTTTTTAAAATCAGCGCTGTGCCCGATTTCCGTTCACATGGCTAAGACCCACTACTAGTGAGGAATTATCTGAGAATTTTGTCCACTAACAGCTTTACGTATTTTATAATGTCGAGCTGAGATACGAGGGTAAGTTGGAAAATTACGATAAATTTATTTTATTTGTATTTTCTAAAATCAGCGCTGTGCCCGATTTCCGTTGACATGGCTAAGACCCACTACGAGTAAGGAATTTTGTCCACTAACAGCTTCACGTATTTTAGATCGTCGAGCTGAGATACGAGGGTAAGTTGAAAAATTACGATAAATTTTATTTTATTTGTATTTTCTAAAATCAGCGCTGTGCCCGATTTCCGTTGGCATCGCTAAGACCCACTATCAGTAAGAAACTATGTCCACAACAGCTTCACGTATTTTAGATCGTCGAGCTGAGATACGAGGAAGTTGAAAAATTACGATAAATTTTATTTTATTTGTATTTTCTAAAATCAGCGGTGTGCCCGATTTCCGTTGGCATGGCTAAGACCCACTACGAGTAAGGAATTTTGTCTACTAACAGCTTCACGTATTTTAAATCGTCGAACTGAGATACGAGGGTGTGTTGAAAAATTACGATAAATTTTATTTTATTTGTATTTTCTAAAATCAGCGCTGTGTCCGATTTCCGTTGGCATGGCTAAGACCCACTATCAGTAAAAAATTTTGTCCACTAACAGCTTCAAGTATTTTAGATCGTCGAGCTGAGATACGAGGGTAAGTTGAAAAATTACGATAAATTTTATTTAATTTGTATTTTCTAAAATCAGTCCTGTGCCCAATTTCCGTTGACATGTCTAAGACGCACTACTAGTGAGGAATTATGTCCACTAACAGCTTCAAGTATTTTAGATCGTCGAGCTGAGATACGAGGGTAAGTTGAAAAACTACGAAAAATTTTATTTTATTTGTATTTTCTAAAATCAGCGCTGTGCCGGACTTCCATTGGCATGGCTAAGACCCACTATCAGTAAGGACTAATGTCCACTAACAGCTTCACGTATTTTAGATCGTCGAGCTGAGATACGAGGGTAAGTTGAAAAATTACGATAAATTTTATTTTATTTGTATTTTCTAAAATCAGCGCTGCGCCCGATTTCCGTTTACTTAACTAAGACCCACTATCAGTAAGGACTAATGTCCACTAACAATTACACGTATTTTAGATCGTCGAGCTGAGATTCAAGGGTAAGTTGAAAAATTACGATAAATTTTATTTTATTTGTATTTTTTAAATCAGCGCTGTGCCCGATTTCCGTTGGCATGGCTAAGACCCACTACGAGTAAGAAATTTTGTCCACTAACAGCTTCACGTATTTTAGATCGTCGAGCTGAGATACGAGGGTAAGTTGAAAAATTACGATAAATTTTATTTTATTTGTATTTTCTAAAACCTGCGCCGTGCCCGATAACCGTTGGCATGGCTAAGACCCACTACTAGTGGGGAATTATGTTCACTAACAGCTTCACGTATTTTAGATCGTCGAGCTAAGATACGAGGGTAAGTTGAAAAATTACGATAAATTTTATTTTATTTGTTTTTTCTAAAACCTGCGCCGTGCCCGATTTCTGTTGGCATGGTTAAGACCCAATATCAGTAAAGAATTTTGTCCACTAACAGCTTCAAGTATTTTAGATCGTCGAGCTGAGATACGAGGGTAAGTTGAAAAATTACGATAAATTTTATTTTATTTGTATTTTCTAAAATCAGCGCTGTGCCCGATTTCCGTTTGCATGGCTAAGACCCACTTTCAGCAAGGAATTATGTCCTCTAACAGCTTCACGAATTTTAGATCGTCGAGCTGAGATACGAGGAAGTTGAAAAATTACGATAAATTTTATTTTACTTGTATTTTCTAAAATCAGCGCTGTGCCCGATTTCTGTTGGCATGGCTAAGACCCACTACGAGTAACGAATTATGTCCACTAACAGCTTCACGAATTTTAGATCGTCGAACTGAGATACGAGGGTAAGTTGAAAAATTACGATAAATTTTATTTTATTTTTATTTTCTAAAATCAACGCTGTGCCCGATTTCCGTTGGAATGGCTAAGACCCACTATCAGTAAGGAATTTTGTTCACTAACAGCTTCAAGTATTTTAGATCGTAGAGCTGAGATACGAGGGTAAGTTGAAAAATGAAGATAAATTCTATTTTATTTGTATATTCTAAAACCAGCGCTGCGCCCGACTTCCGTTGGCATGGCTAAGACCCATTATCAGTAAGGAATTATGTCCACTCACAGTTTCACGTATTTTAGATCGTCGAGCTGAGATACGAGGGTAAGTTGACAAATTACGATAAATTTTATTTTATTTGTATTTTTTAAAATCAGCGCTGTGCCCGATTTCCGTTCACATGGCTAAGACCCACTACTAGTGAGGAATTATCTGAGAATTTTGTCCACTAACAGCTTCATGTATTTTATATCGTTGAGCTGAGATACGAGGGTAAGTTGGAAAATTACGATAAATTTATTTTATTTGTATTTTCTAAAATCAGCGCTGTGACCGATTTCCGTTGGCATGGCTAAGATCCAATACTAGTGAGGAATTATGTCCACTAACAGCTTCACCTATTTTAGATCGTCGAGCTGAGATACGAGGTTAAGTTGAAAAATTACGATAAATTTTATTTTATTTGTATATTCTAAAATCAGCGCTGTGCCCGATTTCCGTTGGTATGGCTAAGACCCATTATCAGTAAGGAATTATGTCCACTCACAGTTTCACGTATTTTAGATCGTCGAGCTGAGATACGAGGGTAAGTTGACAAATTACGATAAATTTTATTTTATTTGTATTTTTTAAAATCAGCGCTGTGCCCGATTTCCGTTCACATGGCTAAGACCCACTACTAGTGAGGAATTATCTGAGAATTTTGTCCACTAACAGCTTTACGTATTTTATATTGTCGAGCTGAGATACGAGGGTAAGTTGGAAAATTACGATAAATTTTATTTTATTTGTATTTTCTAAAATCAGCGGTGTGCCCGATTTCCGTTGGCATGGCTAAGACCCACTACGAGTAAGGAATTTTGTCTACTAACAGCTTCACGTATTTTAAATCGTCGAACTGAGATACGAGGGTGTGTTGAAAAATTACGATAAATTTTATTTTATTTGTATTTTCTAAAATCAGCGCTGTGTCCGATTTCCGTTGGCATGGCTAAGACCCACTATCAGTAAAAAATTTTGTCCACTAACAGCAAGTATTTTAGATCGTCGAGCTGAGATACGAGGGTAAGTTGAAAAATTACGATAAATTTTATTTAATTTGTATTTTCTAAAATCAGTCCTGTGCCCAATTTCCGTTGACATGTCTAAGACGCACTACTAGTGAGGAATTATCTGAGAATTTTGTCCACTAACAGCTTCATGTATTTTATATCGTTGAGCTGAGATACGAGGGTAAGTTGGAAAATTACGATAAATTTATTTTATTTGTATTTTCTAAAATCAGCGCTGTGCCCGATTTCCGTTCACATGGCTAAGACCCACTACTAGTGAGGAATTATCTGAGAATTTTGTCCACTAACAGCTTCATGTATTTTATATCGTTGAGCTGAGATACGAGGGTAAGTTGGAAAATTACGATAAATTTATTTTATTTGTATTTTCTAAAATCAGCGCTGTGACCGATTTCCGTTGGCATGGCTAAGATCCAATACTAGTGAGGAATTATGTCCACTAACAGCTTCACCTATTTTAGATCGTCGAGCTGAGATACGAGGTTAAGTTGAAAAATTACGATAAATTTTATTTTATTTGTATATTCTAAAATCAGCGCTGTGCCCGATTTCCGTTGGTATGGCTAAGACCCATTATCAGTAAGGAATTATGTCCACTCACAGTTTCACGTATTTTAGATCGTCGAGCTGAGATACGAGGGTAAGTTGACAAATTACGATAAATTTTATTTTATTTGTATTTTTTAAAATCAGCGCTGTGCCCGATTTCCGTTCACATGGCTAAGACCCACTACTAGTGAGGAATTATCTGAGAATTTTGTCCACTAACAGCTTTACGTATTTTATATTGTCGAGCTGAGATACGAGGGTAAGTTGGAAAATTACGATAAATTTTATTTTATTTGTATTTTCTAAAATCAGCGGTGTGCCCGATTTCCGTTGGCATGGCTAAGACCCACTACGAGTAAGGAATTTTGTCTACTAACAGCTTCACGTATTTTAAATCGTCGAACTGAGATACGAGGGTGTGTTGAAAAATTACGATAAATTTTATTTTATTTGTATTTTCTAAAATCAGCGCTGTGTCCGATTTCCGTTGGCATGGCTAAGACCCACTATCAGTAAAAAATTTTGTCCACTAACAGCAAGTATTTTAGATCGTCGAGCTGAGATACGAGGGTAAGTTGAAAAATTACGATAAATTTTATTTAATTTGTATTTTCTAAAATCAGTCCTGTGCCCAATTTCCGTTGACATGTCTAAGACGCACTACTAGTGAGGAATTATGTCCACTAACAGCTTCAAGTATTTTAGATCGTCGAGCTGAGATACGAGGGTAAGTTGAAAAACTACGAAAAATTTTATTTTATTTGTACTTTCTAAAATCAGCGCTGTGCCGGACTTCCATTGGCATGGCTAAGACCCACTATCAGTAAGGACTAATGTCCACTAACAGCCTCACGTATTTTAGATCGTCGAGCTGAGATACGAGGGTAAGTTGAAAAATTACGATAAATTTTATTTTATTTGTATTTTCTAAAATCAGCGCTGCGCCCGATTTCCGTTTACTTAACTAAGACCCACTATCAGTAAGGACTAATGTCCACTAACAATTACACGTATTTTAGATCGTCGAGCTGAGATTCAAGGGTAAGTTGAAAAATTACGATAAATTTAATTTTATTTGTATTTTTTAAATCAGCGCTCTGCCCGATTTCCGTTGGCATGGCTAAGACCCACTACGAGTAAGAAATTTTGTCCACTAACAGCTTCACGTATTTTAGATCGTCGAGCTGAGATACGAGGGTAAGTTGAAAAATTACGATAAATTTTATTTTATTTGTATTTTCTAAAACCTGCGCCGTGCCCGATAACCGTTGGCATGGCTAAGACCCACTACTAGTGGGGAATTATGTTCACTAACAGCTTCACGTATTTTAGATCGTCGAGCTAAGATACGAGGGTAAGTTGAAAAATTACGATAAATTTTATTTTATTTGTTTTTTCTAAAACCTGCGCCGTGCCCGATTTCTGTTGGCATGGTTAAGACCCAATATCAGTAAAGAATTTTGTCCACTAACAGCTTCAAGTATTTTAGATCGTCGAGCTGAGATACGAGGGTAAGTTGAAAAATTACGATAAATTTTATTTTATTTGTATTTTCTAAAATCAGCGCTGTGCCCGATTTCCGTTTGCATGGCTAAGACCCACTTTCAGTAAGGAATTATGTCCTCTAACAGCTTCACGAATTTTAGATCGTCGAGCTGAGATACGAGGAAGTTGAAAAATTACGATAAATTTTATTTTACTTGTATTTTCTAAAATCAGCGCTGTGCCCGATTTCTGTTGGCATGGATAAGACCCACTATCAGTAAAGAATTTTGTCCACTAACAGCTTCAAGTATTTTAGATCGTCGAGCTGAGATACGAGGGTAAGTTGAAAAATTACGATAAATTTTATTTTGTTTGTATTTTCTAAAATCAGCGCTGTGCCCGATTTCCGTTCGCTTGGCTAAGACCCACTTTCAGTAAGGAATTATGTCCACTAACAGCTTCACGTATTTTAGATCGTCGAGCTGAGATACGAGGAAGTTGAAAAATTACGATAAATTTTATTTTACTTGTATTTTCTAAAATCAGTGCTGTGCCTAATTTCCGTTGACATGGCTAAGACGCACTACTAGTGAGGAATTATGTCCACTAACAGCTTCAAGTATTTTAGATCGTCGAGCTGAGATACGAGGGTAAGTTGAAACATTACGATAAATTTTATTTTATTTGTATTTTCTAAAATCTGCGCTGTGCCCGATTACCGTTGGCATGGCTAAGACCCACTACTAGTGAGGAATTATGTCCACTAACAGCTTCAAGTAATTTAGATCGTCGAGCTGAGATACAAGGGTAACTAAAAAAAATACGATAAATTTTATTTTATTTGTATTTTCTAAAATCAGCGCTGTGCCCGATTTCCGTTGGCATGTCTAAGACCCACTATCAGCAATGAATTTTGTTCACTAACAGCTTCAAGTATTTTAGATCGTCGAGCTGAGATACGAGGGTAAGTTGAAAAATTACGATAAATTTTATTTTATTTGTATTTTCTAAAATCAGCGCTGTGCCTAATTTCCGTTGCCATGGCTAAGACCCACTATTAGTAAAGAATATTGTCCACTAACAGCTTCAAGTATTTTAGATCGTCGAGCTGAGATACGAGGGTAAGTTGAAAAATTACGATAAATTTTATTTTATTTGTATTTTCTAAAATCAGCGCTGTGCCCGATTTCCGTTGGCATGTCTAAGACCCACTATCAGCAAAGAATTTTGTTCACTAACAGCTTCAAGTATTTTAGATCGTCGAGCTGAGATACGAGGGTAAGTTGAAAAATTACGATAAATTTTATTTTATTTGTATTTTCTAAAATCTGCGCTGTGCCGGACTTCCGTTGGCATGGCTAAGACCCACTACGAGTAACGAATTATGTCCACTAACAGCTTCACGTATTTTAGATCGTTGAACTGAGATACGAGGGTAAGTTTAAAAATTACGATAAATTTTATTTTATTTGTATTTTCTAAAATCAGTCCTGTGCCCAATTTCCGTTGACATGGCTAAAACCCACTACTAGTGAGGAATTACGTCCACTAACAGCTTCAAGTATTTTAGATCGTCGAGCTGAGATACGAGGGTAAGTTGAAAAACTACGAAAAATGTTATTTTGTTTGTATTTTCTAAAATCAGCGCTGTGCCGGACTTCCGTTGGCATGGCTAAGACCCACTACGAGTAACGAATTATGTCCACTAACAGCTTCACGTATTTTAGATCGTTGAACTGAGATACGAGGGTAAGTTTAAAAATTACGATAAATTTTATTTTATTTGTATTTTCTAAAATAAGCGCTGTGCCCGATTTCCGTTAACATGGCTAAGACCCACTATCAGTAAGGACTAATGTACATTGACAGCTTCACGAATTTTAGATCGTTGAACTGAGATACGAGGGTAAGTTTAAAAATTACGATAAATTTTATTTTATTTGTATTTTCTAAAATCAGCGCTGTGCCGGACTTATGTTGGCATGGCTAAGACCCACTACGAGTAACGAATTATGTCCACTAACAGCTTCACGAATTTTAGATCGTGGAACTGAGATACGAGGGTAAGTTGAAAAATTACGATAAATTTTATTTTATTTTTATTTTCTAAAATCAGCGCTGTGCCCGATTTCCGTTGGAATGGCTAAGACCCACTATCAGTAAGGAATTTTGTTCACTAACAGCTTCAAGTATTTTAGATCGTAGAGCTGAGATACGAGGGTAAGTTGAAAAATGACGATAAATTCTATTTTATTTGTATATTCTAAAATCAGCGCTGCGCCCGACTTCCGTTGGCATGGCTAAGACCCACTACTAGTGAGGAATTATCTGAGAATTTTGTCCACTAACAGCTTCATGTATTTTATATCGTTGAGCTGAGATACGAGGGTAAGTTTGAAAATTACGATAAATTTATTTTATTTGTATTTTCTAAAATCAGCGGTGTGCCCGATTTCCGTTGGCATGGCTAAGACCCACTACGAGTAAGGAATTTTGTCTACTAACAGTTTCACGTATTTTAAATCGTCGAACTGAGATACGAGGGTGTGTTGAAAAATTACGATAAATTTTATTTTATTTGTATTTTCTAAAATCAGCGCTGTGTCCGATTTCCGTTGGCATGGCTAAGACCCACTATCAGTAAAAAATTTTGTCCACTAACAGCAAGTATTTTAGATCGTCGAGCTGAGATACGAGGGTAAGTTGAAAAATTACGATAAATTTTATTTAATTTGTATTTTCTAAAATCAGTCCTGTGCCCAATTTCCGTTGACATGTCTAAGACGCACTACTAGTGAGGAATTATGTCCACTAACAGCTTCAAGTATTTTAGATCGTCGAGCTGAGATACGAGGGTAAGTTGAAAAACTACGAAAAATTTTATTTTATTTGTATTTTCTAAAATCAGCGCTGTGCCGGACTTCCATTGGCATGGCTAAGACCCACTATCAGTAAGGACTAATGTCCACTAACAACTTCACGTATTTTAGATCGTCGAGCTGAGATACGAGGGTAAGTTGAAAAATTACGATAAATTTTATTTTATTTGTATTTTCTAAAATCAGCGCTGCGCCCGATTTCCGTTTACTTAACTAAGACCCACTATCAGTAAGGACTAATGTCCACTAACAATTACACGTATTTTAGATCGTCGAGCTGAGATTCAAGGGTAAGTTGAAAAATTACGATAAATTTTATTTTATTTGTATTTTTTAAATCAGCGCTGTGCCCGATTTCCGTTGGCATGGCTAAGACCCACTACTAGTGGGGAATTATGTTCACTAACAGCTTCACGTATTTTAGATCGTCGAGCTAAGATACGAGGGTAAGTTGAAAAATTACGATAAATTTTATTTTATTTGTTTTTTCTAAAACCTGCGCCGTGCCCGATTTCTGTTAGCATGGTTAAGACCCAATATCAGTAAAGAATTTTGTCCACTAACAGCTTCAAGTATTTTAGATCGTCGAGCTGAGATACGAGGGTAAGTTGAAAAATTACGATAAATTTTATTTTATTTGTATTTTCTAAAATCAGCGCTGTGCCCGATTTCCGTTTGCATGGCTAAGACCCACTTTCAGTAAGGAATTATGTCCTCTAACAGCTTCACGAATTTTAGATCGTCGAGCTGAGATACGAGGAAGTTGAAAAATTACGATAAATTTTATTTTACTTGTATTTTCTAAAATCAGCGCTGTGCCCGATTTCTGTTGGCATGGATAAGACCCACTATCAGTAAAGAATTTTGTCCACTAACAGCTTCAAGTATTTTAGATCGTCGAGCTGAGATACGAGGGTAAGTTGAAAAATTACGATAAATTTTATTTTGTTTGTATTTTCTAAAATCAGCGCTGTGCCCGATTTCCGTTCGCTTGGCTAAGACCCACTTTCAGTAAGGAATTATGTCCACTAACAGCTTCACGTATTTTAGATCGTCGAGCTGAGATACGAGGAAGTTGAAAAATTACGATAAATTTTATTTTACTTGTATTTTCTAAAATCAGTGCTGTGCCTAATTTCCGTTGACATGGCTAAGATGCACTACTAGTGAGGAATTATGTCCACTAACAGCTTCAAGTATTTTAGATCGTCGAGCTGAGATACGAGGGTAAGTTGAAACATTACGATAAATTTTATTTTATTTGTATTTTCTAAAATCTGCGCTGTGCCCGATTACCGTTGGCATGGCTAAGACCCACTACTAGTGAGGAATTATGTCCACTAACAGCTTCACGTAATTTAGATCGTCGAGCTGAGATACAAGGGTAACTAAAAAAAATACGATAAATTTTATTTTATTTGTATTTTCTAAAATCAGCGCTGTGCCCGATTTCCGTTGGCATGTCTAAGACCCACTATCAGCAATGAATTTTGTTCACTAACAGCTTCAAGTATTTTAGATCGTCGAGCTGAGATACGAGGGTAAGTTGAAAAATTACGATAAATTTTATTTTATTTGTATTTTCTAAAATCAGCGCTGTGCCTAATTTCCGTTGCCATGGCTAAGACCCACTATTAGTAAAGAATATTGTCCACTAACAGCTTCAAGTATTTTAGATCGTCGAGCTGAGATACGAGGGTAAGTTGAAAAATTACGATAAATTTTATTTTATTTGTATTTTCTAAAATCAGCGCTGTGCCCGATTTCCGTTGGCATGTCTAAGACCCACTATCAGCAAAGAATTTTGTTCACTAACAGCTTCAAGTATTTTAGATCGTCGAGCTGAGATACGAGGGTAAGTTGAAAAATTACGATAAATTTTATTTTATTTGTATTTTCTAAAATCTGCGTTGTGCCGGACTTCCGTTGGCATGGCTAAGACCCACTACGAGTAACGAATTATGTCCACTAACAGCTTCACGTATTTTAGATCGTTGAACTGAGATACGAGGGTAAGTTTAAAAATTACGATAAATTTTATTTTATTTGTATTTTCTAAAATCAGTCCTGTGCCCAATTTCCGTTGACATGGCTAAGACCCACTACTAGTGAGGAATTACGTCCACTAACAGCTTCAAGTATTTTAGATCGTCGAGCTGAGATACGAGGGTAAGTTGAAAAACTACGAAAAATGTTATTTTGTTTGTATTTTCTAAAATCAGCGCTGTGCCGGACTTCCGTTGGCATGGCTAAGACCCACTACGAGTAACGAATTATGTCCACTAACAGCTTCACGTATTTTAGATCGTTGAACTGAGATACGAGGGTAAGTTTAAAAATTACGATAAATTTTATTTTATTTGTATTTTCTAAAATAAGCGCTGTGCCCGATTTCCGTTAACATGGCTAAGACCCACTATCAGTAAGGACTAATGTACATTGACAGCTTCACGAATTTTAGATCGTTGAACTGAGATACGAGGGTAAGTTTAAAAATTACGATAAATTTTATTTTATTTGTATTTTCTAAAATCAGCGCTGTGCCGGACTTATGTTGGCATGGCTAAGACCCACTACGAGTAACGAATTATGTCCACTAACAGCTTCACGAATTTTAGATCGTCGAACTGAGATACGAGGGTAAGTTGAAAAATTTCGATAAATTTTATTTTATTTTTATTTTCTAAAATCAGCGCTGTGCCCGATTTCCGTTGGAATGGCTAAGACCCACTATCAGTAAGGAATTTTGTTCACTAACAGCTTCAAGTATTTTAGATCGTAGAGCTGAGATACGAGGGTAAGTTGAAAAATGACGATAAATTCTATTTTATTTGTATATTCTAAAATCAGCGCTGCGCCCGACTTCCGTTGGCATGGCTAAGACCCACTACTAGTGAGGAATTATCTGAGAATTTTGTCCACTAACAGCTTCATGTATTTTATATCGTTGAGCTGAGATACGAGGGTAAGTTGGAAAATTACGATAAATTTATTTTATTTGTATTTTCTAAAATCAGCGCTGTGACCGATTTCCGTTGGCATGGCTAAGATCCAATACTAGTGAGGAATTATGTCCACTAACAGCTTCACCTATTTTAGATCGTCGAGCTGAGATACGAGGTTAAGTTGAAAAATTACGATAAATTTTATTTTATTTGTATATTCTAAAATCAGCGCTGTGCCCGATTTCCGTTGGTATGGCTAAGACCCATTATCAGTAAGGAATTATGTCCACTCATAGTTTCACGTATTTTAGATCGTCGAGCTGAGATACGAGGGTAAGTTGACAAATTACGATAAATTTTATTTTATTTGTATTTTTTAAAATCAGCGCTGTGCCCGATTTCCGTTCACATGGCTAAGACCCACTACTAGTGAGGAATTATCTGAGAATTTTGTCCACTAACAGCTTTACGTATTTTATATTGTCGAGCTGAGATACGAGGGTAAGTTGGAAAATTACGATAAATTTATTTTATTTGTATTTTCTAAAATCAGCGCTGTGCCCGATTTCCGTTGACATGGCTAAGACCCACTACGAGAAAGGAATTTTGTCCACTAACAGCTTCACGTATTTTAGATCGTCGAGCTGAGATACGAGGGTAAGTTGAAAAATTACGATAAATTTTATTTTATTTGTATTTTCTAAAATCAGCGCTGTGCCCGATTTCCGTTGGCATCGCTAAGACCCACTATCAGTAAGAAACTATGTCCACAACAGCTTCACGTATTTTAGATCGTCGAGCTGAGATACGAGGAAGTTGAAAAATTACGATAAATTTTATTTTATTTGTATTTTCTAAAATCAGCGCTGTGCCCGATTTCCGTTGGCATGGCTAAGACCCACTACGAGTAAGGAATTTTATCCACTAATAGCTTCACGTATTTTAAATCGTCGAACTGAGATACGAGGGTAAGTTGAAAAATTACGATAAATTTTATTTTATTTGTATTTTCTAAAATCAGCGCTGTGTCCGATTTCCCTTGGCATGGCTAAGACTCACTACGAGTAAGGAATTTTGTCCACTAACAGCTTCACGTATTTTAGATCGTCGAACTGAGATACGAGGGTAAGTTGAAAAATTACGATAAATTTTATTTTATTTGTATTTTCTAAAATCAGCGCTGTGTCCGATTTCCGTTGGCATGTCTAAGACCCACTATCAGTAAAAAATTTTGTCCACTAACAGCCTCAAGTATTTTAGATCGTCGAGCTGAGATACGAGGGTAAGTTGAAAAATTACGATAAATTTTATTTTATTTGTATTTTCTAAAATCAGTCCTGTGCCCAATTTCCGTTGACATGGCTAAGACCCACTACTAGTGAGGAATTCCGTCCACTAACAGCTTCAAGTATTTTAGATCGTCGAGCTGAGATACGAGGGTAAGTTGAAAAACTACGAAAAATGTTATTTTATTTGTATTTTCTAAAATCAGCGCTGTGCCGGACTTCCGTTGGCATGGCTAAGACCCACTACGAGTAACGAATTATGTCCACTAACAGCTTCACGTATTTTAGATCGTTGAACTGAGATACGAGGGTAAGTTTAAAAATTACGATAAATTTTATTTTATTTGTATTTTCTAAAATAAGCGCTGTGCCCGATTTCCGTTAACATGGCTAAGACCTACTATCAGTAAGGACTAATGTACATTGACAGCTTCACGAATTTTAGATCGTTGAACTGAGATACGAGGGTAAGTTTAAAAATTACGATAAATTTTATTTTATTTGTATTTTCTAAAATCAGCGCTGTGCCGGACTTCCGTTGGCATGGCTAAGACCCACTACGAGTAACGAATTATGTCCACTAACAGCTTCACGAATTTTAGATCGTCGAACTGAGATACGAGGGTAAGTTGAAAAATTACGATAAATTTTATTTTATTTTTATTTTCTAAAATCAGCGCTGTGCCCGATTTCCGTTGGAATGGCTAAGACCCACTATCAGTAAGGAATTTTGTTCACTAACAGCTTCAAGTATTTTAGATCGTAGAGCTGAGATACGAGGGTAAGTTGAAAAATGACGATAAATTCTATTTTATTTGTATATTCTAAAATCAGCGCTGCGCCCGATTTCCGTTGGCATGGCTAAGACCCACTACTAGTGAGGAATTATCTGAGAATTTTGTCCACTAACAGCTTCATGTATTTTATATCGTTGAGCTGAGATACGAGGGTAAGTTGGAAAATTACGATAAATTTATTTTATTTGTATTTTCTAAAATCAGCGCTGTGACCGATTTCCGTTGGCATGGCTAAGATCCAATACTAGTGAGGAATTATGTCCACTAACAGCTTCACCTATTTTAGATCGTCGAGCTGAGATACGAGGTTAAGTTGAAAAATTACGATAAATTTTATTTTATTTGTATATTCTAAAATCAGCGCTGTGCCCGATTTCCGTTGGTATGGCTAAGACCCATTATCAGTAAGGAATTATGTCCACTCACAGTTTCACATATTTTAGATCGTCGAGCTGAGATACGAGGGTATGTTGAAAAATTACGATAAATTTTATTTTATTTGTATTTTTTAAAATCAGCGCTGTGCCCGATTTCCGTTCACATGGCTAAGACCCACTACTAGTGAGGAATTATCTGAGAATTTTGTCCACTAACAGCTTTACGTATTTTATATTGTCGAGCTGAGATACGAGGGTAAGTTGGAAAATTACGATAAATTTATTTTATTTGTATTTTCTAAAATCAGCGCTGTGCCCGATTTCCGTTGACATGGCTAAGACCCACTACGAGTAAGGAATTTTGTCCACTAACAGCTTCACGTATTTTAGATCGTCGAGCTGAGATACGAGGGTAAGTTGAAAAATTACGATAAATTTTATTTTATTTGTATTTCCTAAAATCAGCGCTGTGCCCGATTTCCGTTGGCATCGCTAAGACCCACTATCAGTAAGAAACTATGTCCACAACAGCTTCACGTATTTTAGATCGTCGAGCTGAGATACGAGGAAGTTGAAAAATTACGATAAATTTTATTTTATTTGTATTTTCTAAAATCAGCGCTGTGCCCGATTTCCGTTGACATGGCTAAGACCCACTACGAGTAAGGAATTTTATCCACTAACAGCTTCACGTATTTTAAATCGTCGAACTGAGATACGAGGGTAAGTTGAAAAATTACGATAAATTTTATTTTATTTGTATTTTCTAAAATCAGCGCTGTGTCCGATTTCCGTTGGCATGGCTAAGACCCACTATTAGTAAAGAATATTGTCCACTAACAACTTCAAGTATTTTAGTTCGTCGAGCTGAGATACGAGGGTAAGTTGAAAAATTACGATAAATTTTATTTTATTTGTAAATCGTATTGTCTAAAATCAATGTTGAGTACGATTGGTGCTGAGGTGAATGTGACTTAGTAGTAGTTTGGATTTTTTTTTAGTAACACTTTCCCCTATATTAGGACATCCAGCTAAGATATGGGGGTAAGGTGAAAAATTAGGACAAATATTATATTATTGGTATTTTCTAAAATCAGCGCTGTGCCCGATTTCCGTTGGCATGGCTAATACTTACTACGAGTAAGGAATTATGTCCACTAACAGCTTCACGTGTTTTAGATCGTCGAGCTGAGATACGAGGGTAAGTTGAAAAATTACGATAAATTTTGTTTTATTTGTATTTTCTAAAATCTGCGCTTTGCCCGATTTCCGTTGACATGTCTAAGACGCACTACTAGTGAGGAATTATGTCCACTAACAGCTTCAAGTATTTTAGATCGTCGAGCTGAGATACGAGGGTAAGTTGAAAAACTACGAAAAATTTTATTTTATTTGTATTTTCTAAAATCAGCGCTGTGCCGGACTTCCATTGGCATGGCGAAGACCCACTATCAGTAAGGACTAATGTCCACTAACAGCTTCACGTATTTTAGATCGTCGAGCTGAGATACGAGGGTAAGTTGAAAAATTACGATAAATTTTATTTTATTTGTATTTTCTAAAATCAGCGCTGTGCCCGATTTCCGTTGGCATGGCTAAGACCCACTTTCAGTAAAGAATTTTGTCCACTAACAGCTTCACGTATTTTAGATCGTCAAACTGAGATACGAGGGTAAGTTGAAAAATTACGATAAATTTTATTTTATTTGTATTTTCTAAAATCAGCGCTGTGTCCGATTTCCGTTGGCATGACTAAGACCCACTATCAGTAAAAAATTTTGTCCACTAACAGCCTCAAGTATTTTAGATCGTCGAGCTGAGATACGAGTGTAAGTTAAAAAATTACGATAAATTTTATTTTATTTGTATTTTTTAAAATCAGTCCTGTGCCCAATTTCCGTTGACATGGCTAAGACGCACTACCAGTGAGGAATTATGTCCACTAACAGCTTCAAGTATTTTAGATCGTCGAGCTGAGATACGAGGGTAAGTTGAAAAACTACGAAAAATGTTATTTTATTTGTATTTTCTAAAATTAGCGCTGTGCCGGACTTCCGTTGGCATGGCTAAGACCCACTACGAGTAACGAATTATGTCCACTAACAGCTTCACGTATTTTAGATCGTCGAACTGAGATACGAGGGTAAGTTGAAAAATTACGATAAATTTTATTTTATTTTTATTTTCTAAAATCAGCGCTGTGCCCGATTTCCGTTGCAATGGCTAAGACCCACTATCAGTAAGGAATTTTGTTCACTAACAGCTTCAAGTATTTTAGATCGTAGAGCTGAGATACGGGGGTGAGTTGGAAAATTACGATAAATTTATTTTATTTGTATTTTCTAAAATCAGCGCTGTGACCGATTTCCGTTGGCATGGCTAAGATCCAATACTAGTGAGGAATTATGTCCACTAACAGCTTCACCTATTTTAGATCGTCGAGCTGAGATACGAGGTTAAGTTGAAAAATTACGATAAATTTTATTTTATTTGTATATTCTAAAATCAGCGCTGTGCCCGATTTCCGTTGGTATGGCTAAGACCCATTATCAGTAAGGAATTATGTCCACTCACAGTTTCACGTATTTTAGATCGTCGAGCTGAGATACGAGGGTAAGTTGAAAAATTACGATAAATTTTAATTTATTTGTATTTTTTAAAATCAGCGCTGTGCCCGATTTCCGTTCACCTGGCTAAGACCCACTACTAGTGAGGAATTATCTGAGAATTTTGTCCACTAACAGCTTTACGTATTTTATATCGTCGAGCTGAGATACGAGGGTAAGTTGGAAAATTACGATAAATTTTATTTTATTTGTATTTTCTAAAATCAGCGCTGTGCCCGATTTCCGTTGGCATCGCTAAGACCCACTATCAGTAAGAAACTATGTCCACAACAGCTTCACGTATTTTAGATCGTCGAGCTGAGATACGAGGAAGTTGAAAAATTACGATAAATTTTATTTTATTTGTATTTTCTAAAATCAGCGCTGTGCCCGATTTCCGTTGGCATGGCTAAGACCCACTACGAGTAAGGAATTTTGTCTACTAACAGCTTCACGTATTTTAAATCGTCGAACTGAGATACGAGGGTAAGTTGAAAAATTACGATAAATTTTATTTTATTTGTATTTTCTAAAATCAGCGCTGTGTCCGATTTCCGTTGGCATGGCTAAGACCCACTATCAGTAAAAAATTTTGTCCACTAACAGCTTCAAGTATTTTAGATCGTCGAGCTGAGATACGAGGGTAAGTTGAAAAATTACGATAAATTTTATTTAATTTGTATTTTCTAAAATCAGTCCTGTGCCCAATTTCCGTTGACATGCCTAAGACGCACTACTAGTGAGGAATTATGTCCACTAACAGCTTCAAGTATTTTAGATCGTCGAGCTGAGATACGAGGGTAAGTTGAAAAACTACGAAAAATTTTATTTTATTTGTATTTTCTAAAATCAGCGCTGTGCCGGACTTCCATTGGCATGGCTAAGACCCACTATCAGTAAGGACTAATGTCCACTAACAGCTTCACGTATTTTAGATTGTCGAACTGAGATACGAGGGTAAGTTGAAAAATTACGATAAATTTTATTTAATTTGTATTTTCTAAAATCAGTCCTGTGCCCAATTTCCGTTGACATGCCTAAGACGCACTACTAGTGAGGAATTATGTCCACTAACAGCTTCAAGTATTTTAGATCGTCGAGCTGAGATACGAGGGTAAGTTGAAAAACTACGAAAAATTTTATTTTATTTGTATTTTCTAAAATCAGCGCTGTGCCGGACTTCCATTGGCATGGCTAAGACCCACTATCAGTAAGGACTAATTTCCACTAACAGCTTCACGTATTTTAGATCGTCGAACTGAGATACGAGGGTAAGTTGAAAAATTACGATAAATTTTATTTTATTTTTATTTTCTAAAATCAGCGCTGTGCCCGATTTCCGTTGCAATGGCTAAGACCCACTATCAGTAAGGAATTTTGTTCACTAACAGCTTCAAGTATTTTAGATCGTAGAGCTGAGATACGAGGGTAAGTTGAAAAATGACGATAAATTCTATTTTATTTGTATATTCTAAAATCAGCGCTGCGCCCGATTTCCGTTGGCATGGCAAAGACCCACTACTAGTGAGGAATTATCTGAGAATTTTGTCCACTAACAGCTTCATATATTTTATATCGTTGAGCTGAGATACGAGGGTAAGTTGGAAAATTACGATAAATTTATTTTATTTGTATTTTCTAAAATCAGCGCTGTGACCGATTTCCGTTGGCATGGCTAAGATCCAATACTAGTGAGGAATTATGTCCACTAACAGCTTCACCTATTTTAGATCGTCGAGCTGAGATACGAGGTTAAGTTGAAAAATTACGATAAATTTTATTTTATTTGTATATTCTAAAATCAGCGCTGTGCCCGATTTCCGTTGGTATGGCTAAGACCCATTATCAGTAAGGAATTATGTCCACTCACAGTTTCACGTATTTTAGATCGTCGAGCTGAGATACGAGGGTAAGTTGAAAAATTACGATAAATTTTATTTTATTTGTATTTTCTAAAATCAGCGCTGTGCCCGATTTCCGTTTGCATGGCTAAGACCCACTTTCAGTAAGGACTAATGTCCACTAACAATTACACGTATTTTAGATCGTCGAGCTGAGATTCAAGGGTAAGTTGAAAAATTACGATAAATTTTATTTTATTTGTATTTTTTAAATCAGCGCTGTGCCCGATTTCCGTTGGCATGGCTAAGACCCAATATCAGTAAAGAATTTTGTCCACTAACAGCTTCAAGTATTTTAGATCGTCGAGCTGAGATACGAGGGTAAGTTGAAAAATTACGATAAATTTTATTTTATTTGTATTTTCTAAAATCAGCGCTGTGCCCGATTTCCGTTTGCATGGCTAAGACCCACTTTCAGTAAGGAATTATGTCCTCTAACAGCTTCACGAATTTTAGATCGTCGAGCTGAGATACGAGGAAGTTGAAAAATTACGATAAATTTTATTTTACTTGTATTTTCTAAAATCAGCGCTGTGCCCGATTTCTGTTGGCATGGATAAGACCCACTATCAGTAAAGAATTTTGTCCACTAACAGCTTCAAGTATTTTAGATCGTCGAGCTGAGATACGAGGGTAAGTTGAAAAATTACGATAAATTTTATTTTGTTTGTATTTTCTAAAATCAGCGCTGTGCCCGATTTCCGTTCGCTTGGCTAAGACCCACTTTCAGTAAGGAATTATGTCCACTAACAGCTTTACGTATTTTAGATCGTCGAGCTTAGATACGAGGAAGTTGAAAAATTACGATAAATTTTATTTTACTTGTATTTTCTAAAATCAGTGCTGTGCCTAATTTCCGTTGACATGGCTAAGACGCACTACTAGTGAGGAATTATGTCCACTAACAGCTTCAAGTAATTTAGATCGTCGAGCTGAGATACAAGGGTAACTAAAAAAAATACGATAAATTTTATTTTATTTGTATTTTCTAAAATCAGCGCTGTGCCCGATTTCCGTTGGCATGTCTAAGACCCACTATCAGCAAAGAATTTTGTTCACTAACAGCTTCAAGTATTTTAGATCGTCGAGCTGAGATACGAGGGTAAGTTGAAAAATTACGATAAATTTTATTTTATTTGTATTTTCTAAAATCAGCGCTGTGCCTGATTTCCGTTGCCATGGCTAAGACCCACTATTAGTAAAGAATATTGTCCACTAACAGCTTCAAGTATTTTAGATTGTCGAGCTGAGATACGAGGGTAAGTTGAAAAATTACGATAAATTTTATTTTATTTGTAAATCGTATTGTCTAAAATCAATGTTGAGTACGATTGGTGCTGAGGTGAATGTGACTTAGTAGTAGTTTGGATTTTTTTAGTAACACTTTCCCCTATATTAGGACATCCAGCTAAGATATGGGGGTAAGGTGAAAAATTAGGACAAATATTATATTATTGGTATTTTCTAAAATCAGCCCTGTGCCCGATTTCCGTTGGCATGGCTAATACCCACTACGAGTAAGGAATTATGTCCACTAACAGCTTCACGTGTTTTAGATCGTCGAGCTGAGATACGAGGGTAAGTTGAAAAATTACGATAAATTTTATTTTATTTGTATTTTATAAAATCAGCGCTATGCCCGATTTCCGTTGGCATGGCTAAGATCCACTATCAGTAAGGAATTATGTCCACTAACAGCTTCATTTATTTTAAATCGTCGAGCTGAGATACGAGGGTAAGTTGAAAAATTACGATAAATTTTGTTTTATTTGTATTTTCTAAAATCTGCGCTTTGCCCGATTTCCGTTGGCATGGCTAAGACCCACTACTAGCGAAGAATTATGTCCACTAACAGCTTTAAGTATTTTAGATCGTCGAGCTGAGATACGAGGGTAAGTTGAAAAATTACGATAAATTTTATTTTATTTGTATTTTCTAAAACCTGCGCCGTGCCCGATTTCCGTTGGCATGGCTAAGACTCACTACTAGTGGAGAATTATGTCCACTAACAGCTTCACGTATTTTAGATCGTCGAGCTAAGATACGAGGGTAAGTTGAAAAATTACGATAAATATTATTTTATTTGTATTTTCTAAAATCAGCGCTGTGCCCGATTTTCGTTGACATGGCTAAGACCCACTACGAGTAGTGAATTATGTCCACTAACAGCTTCACGTATTTTAGATCGTCGAGCTGAGATACGAGGGTAAGTTGAAAAATTACGATAAATTTATTTTATTTGTATTTTCTAAAATCAGTGCTGTGCCCAATTTCCGTTAGCATGGCTAAGACCCACTACTAGTGAGAAATTATGTCCACTAACAGCTTCACGTATTTTAGATCGTCGAGCTGAGATACGAGGGTAAGTTGAAAAATTACGATAAATTTTATTTTATTTGTATTTTTTAAAATCAGCGCTGTGCCCGATTTCCGTTGGCATGGCTAAGACCCATTATCAGTAAGGAATTATGTCCACTCACAGCTTCACGTATTTTAGATGGTCGAGCTGAGATTCGAGGGTAAGTTGAAAAATTACGATAAATTTTATTTTATTTGTATTTTTTAAATCAGCGCTGTGCCCGATTTCCGTTGGCATGGCTAAGACCCACTACGAGTAAGAATTTTTTTCCACTAACAGCTTCACGTATTTTAGATCGTCGAGCTGAGATACGAGGGTAAGTTGAAAAATAACGATAAATTTTATTTTATTTGTATTTTTTAAAATCAGCGCTGTGCCCGATTTCCGTTGGCATGGCTAAGACCCATTATCAGTAAGGAATTATGTCCACTCACAGCTTCACGTATTTTAGATGGTCGAGCTGAGATACGAGGGTAAGTTGAAAAATTACGATAAATTTATTTTATTTGTATTTTCTAAAATCTGCGCTGTGCCCGATTACCGTTGGCATGGCTAAGACCCACTACTAGTGAGGAATTATGTCCACTAACAGCTTCAAGTAATTTAGATCGTCGAGCTGAGATACAAGGGTAACTAAAAAAAATACGATAAATTTTATTTTATTTGTATTTTCTAAAATCAGCGCTGTGCCCGATTTCCGTTGGCATGTCTAAGACCCACTATCAGCAAAGAATTTTGTTCACTAACAGCTTCAAGTATTTTAGATCGTCGAGCTGAGATACGAGGGTAAGTTGAAAAATTACGATAAATTTTATTTTATTTGTATTTTCTAAAATCAGCGCTGTGCCTAATTTCCGTTGCCATGGCTAAGACCCACTATTAGTAAAGAATATTGTCCACTAACAGCTTCAAGTATTTTAGATCGTCGAGCTGAGATACGAGGGTAAGTTGAAAAATTACGATAAATTTTATTTTATTTGTATTTTCTAAAATCTGCGCTGTGCCCGATTTCCGTTGGCATGGCTAAGATCCAATACTAGTGAGGAATTATGTCCACTAACAGCTTCACCTATTTTAGATCGTCGAGCTGAGATACGAGGTTAAGTTGAAAAATTACGATAAATTTTATTTTATTTGTATATTCTAAAATCAGCGCTGTGCCCGATTTCCGTTGCAATGGCTAAGACCCACTATCAGTAAGGAATTTTGTTCACTAACAGCTTCAAGTATTTTAGATCGTAGAGCTGAGATACGAGGGTAAGTTGAAAAACTACGAAAAATTTTATTTTATTTGTATTTTCTAAAATCAGCGCTGTGCCGGACTTCCATTGGCATGGCTAAGACCCACTATCAGTAAGGACTAATGTCCACTAACAGCTTCACGTATTTTAGATTGTCGAACTGAGATACGAGGGTAAGTTGAAAAATTACGATAAATTTTATTTAATTTGTATTTTCTAAAATCAGTCCTGTGCCCAATTTCCGTTGACATGCCTAAGACGCACTACTAGTGAGGAATTATGTCCACTAACAGCTTCAAGTATTTTAGATCGTCGAGCTGAGATACGAGGGTAAGTTGAAAAACTACGAAAAATTTTATTTTATTTGTATTTTCTAAAATCAGCGCTGTGCCGGACTTCCATTGGCATGGCTAAGACCCACTATCAGTAAGGACTAATTTCCACTAACAGCTTCACGTATTTTAGATCGTCGAACTGAGATACGAGGGTAAGTTGAAAAATTACGATAAATTTTATTTTATTTTTATTTTCTAAAATCAGCGCTGCGCCCGATTTCCGTTGCAATGGCTAAGACCCACTATCAGTAAGGAATTTTGTTCACTAACAGCTTCAAGTATTTTAGATCGTAGAGCTGAGATACGAGGGTAAGTTGAAAAATGACGATAAATTCTATTTTATTTCTATATTCTAAAATCAGCGCTGCGCCCGATTTCCGTTGGCATGGCAAAGACCCACTACTAGTGAGGAATTATCTGAGAATTTTGTCCACTAACAGCTTCATATATTTTATATCGTTGAGCTGAGATACGAGGGTAAGTTGGAAAATTACGATAAATTTATTTTATTTGTATTTTCTAAAATCAGCGCTGTGACCGATTTCCGTTGGCATGGCTAAGATCCAATACTAGTGAGGAATTATGTCCACTAACAGCTTCACCTATTTTAGATCGTCGAGCTGAGATACGAGGTTAAGTTGAAAAATTACGATAAATTTTATTTTATTTGTATATTCTAAAATCAGCGCTGTGCCCGATTTCCGTTGGTATGGCTAAGACCCATTATCAGTAAGGAATTATGTCCACTCACAGTTTCACGTATTTTAGATCGTCGAGCTGAGATACGAGGGTAAGTTGAAAAATTACGATAAATTTTATTTTATTTGTATTTTTTAAAATCAGCGCTGTGCCCGATTTCCGTTCACATGGCTAAGACCCACTACTAGTGAGGAATTATCTGAGAATTTTGTCCATTAACAGCTTTACGTATTTTATATCGTCGAGCTGAGATACGAGGGTAAGTTGGAAAATTACGATAAATTTATTTTATTTGTATTTTCTAAAATCAGCGCTGAGCCCGATTTCCGTTGACATGGCTAAGACCCACTACGAGTAAGGAATTTTGTCCACTGACAGCTTCACGTATTTTAGATCGTCGAGCTGAGATACGAAGGTAAGTTGAAAAATTACGATAAATTTTATTTTATTTGTATTTTCTAAAATCAGCGCTATGCCCGATTTCCGTTGGCATCGCTAAGACCCACTATCAGTAAGAAACTATGTCCACAACAGCTTCACGTATTTTAGATCGTCGAGCTGAGATACGAGGAAGTTGAAAAATTACGATAAATTTTATTTTATTTGTATTTTCTAAAATCAGCGCTGTGCCCGATTTCCGTTGGCATGGCTAAGACCCACTACGAGTAAGGAATTTTGTCTACTAACAGCTTCACGTATTTTAAATCGTCGAACTGAGATACGAGGGTAAGTTTAAAAATTACGATAAATTTTATTTTATTTGTATTTTCTAAAATCAGCGCTGTGTCCGATTTCCGTTGGCATGGCTAAGACCCACTATCAGTAAAAAATTTTGTCCACTAACAGCTTCAAGTATTTTAGATCGTCGAGCTGAGATACGAGGGTAAGTTGAAAAATTACGATAAATTTTATTTAATTTGTATTTTCTAAAATCAGTCCTGTGCCCAATTTCCGTTGACATGTCTAAGACGCACTACTAGTGAGGAATTATGTCCACTAACAGCTTCAAGTATTTTAGATCGTCGAGCTGAGATACGAGGGTAAGTTGAAAAACTACGAAAAATTTTATTTTATTTGTATTTTCTAAAATCAGCGCTGTGCCGGACTTCCATTGGCATGGCTAAGACCCACTATCAGTAAGGACTAATGTCCACTAACAGCTTCACGTATTTTAGATCGTCGAGCTGAGATACGAGGGTAAGTTGAAAAATTACGATAAATTTTATTTTATTTGTATTTTCTAAAATCAGCGCTGTGCCCGATTTCCGTTTACTTAACTAAGACCCACTATCAGTAAGGACTAATGTCCACTAACAATTACACGTATTTTAGATCGTCGAGCTGAGATTCAAGGGTAAGTTGAAAAATTACGATAAATTTTATTTTATTTGTATTTTTTAAATCAGCGCTGTGCCCGATTTCCGTTGGCATGGCTAAGACCCAATATCAGTAAAGAATTTTGTCCACTAACAGCTTCAAGTATTTTAGATCGTCGAGCTGAGATACGAGGGTAAGTTGAAAAATTACGATAAATTTTATTTTATTTGTATTTTCTAAAATCAGCGCTGTGCCCGATTTCCGTTTGCATGGCTAAGACCCACTTTCAGTAAGGAATTATGTCCTCTAACAGCTTCACGAATTTTAGATCGTCGAGCTGAGATACGAGGAAGTTGAAAAATTACGATAAATTTTATTTTACTTGTATTTTCTAAAATCAGCGCTGTGCCCGATTTCTGTTGGCATGGATAAGACCCACTATCAGTAAAGAATTTTGTCCACTAACAGCTTCAAGTATTTTAGATCGTCGAGCTGAGATACGAGGGTAAGTTGAAAAATTACGATAAATTTTATTTTGTTTGTATTTTCTAAAATCAGCGCTGTGCCCGATTTCCGTTCGCTTGGCTAAGACCCACTTTCAGTAAGGAATTATGTCCACTAACAGCTTTACGTATTTTAGATCGTCGAGCTTAGATACGAGGAAGTTGAAAAATTACGATAAATTTTATTTTACTTGTATTTTCTAAAATCATTGCTGTGCCTAATTTCCGTTGACATGGCTAAGACGCACTACTAGTGAGGAATTATGTCCACTAACAGCTTCAAGTAATTTAGATCGTCGAGCTGAGATACAAGGGTAACTAAAAAAAATACGATAAATTTTATTTTATTTGTATTTTCTAAAATCAGCGCTGTGCCCGATTTCCGTTGGCATGTCTAAGACCCACTATCAGCAAAGAATTTTGTTCACTAACAGCTTCAAGTATTTTAGATCGTCGAGCTGAGATACGAGGGTAAGTTGAAAAATTACGATAAATTTTATTTTATTTGTATTTTCTAAAATCAGCGCTGTGCCTGATTTCCGTTGCCATGGCTAAGACCCACTATTAGTAAAGAATATTGTCCACTAACAGCTTCAAGTATTTTAGATTGTCGAGCTGAGATACGAGGGTAAGTTGAAAAATTACGATAAATTTTATTTTATTTGTAAATCGTATTGTCTAAAATCAATGTTGAGTACGATTGGTGCTGAGGTGAATGTGACTTAGTAGTAGTTTGGATTTTTTTAGTAACACTTTCCCCTATATTAGGACATCCAGCTAAGATATGGGGGTAAGGTGAAAAATTAGGACAAATATTATATTATTGGTATTTTCTAAAATCAGCCCTGTGCCCGATTTCCGTTGGCATGGCTAATACCCACTACGAGTAAGGAATTATGTCCACTAACAGCTTCACGTGTTTTAGATCGTCGAGCTGAGATACGAGGGTAAGTTGAAAAATTACGATAAATTTTATTTTATTTGTATTTTATAAAATCAGCGCTATGCCCGATTTCCGTTGGCATGGCTAAGATCCACTATCAGTAAGGAATTATGTCCACTAACAGCTTCATTTATTTTAAATCGTCGAGCTGAGATACGAGGGTAAGTTGAAAAATTACGATAAATTTTGTTTTATTTGTATTTTCTAAAATCTGCGCTTTGCCCGATTTCCGTTGGCATGGCTAAGACCCACTACTAGCGAAGAATTATGTCCACTAACAGCTTTAAGTATTTTAGATCGTCGAGCTGAGATACGAGGGTAAGTTGAAAAATTACGATAAATTTTATTTTATTTGTATTTTCTAAAACCTGCGCCGTGCCCGATTTCCGTTGGCATGGCTAAGACTCACTACTAGTGGAGAATTATGTCCACTAACAGCTTCACGTATTTTAGATCGTCGAGCTAAGATACGAGGGTAAGTTGAAAAATTACGATAAATATTATTTTATTTGTATTTTCTAAAATCAGCGCTGTGCCCGATTTTCGTTGACATGGCTAAGACCCACTACGAGTAGTGAATTATGTCCACTAACAGCTTCACGTATTTTAGATCGTCGAGCTGAGATACGAGGGTAAGTTGAAAAATTACGATAAATTTATTTTATTTGTATTTTCTAAAATCAGTGCTGTGCCCAATTTCCGTTAGCATGGCTAAGACCCACTACTAGTGAGAAATTATGTCCACTAACAGCTTCACGTATTTTAGATCGTCGAGCTGAGATACGAGGGTAAGTTGAAAAATTACGATAAATTTTATTTTATTTGTATTTTTTAAAATCAGCGCTGTGCCCGATTTCCGTTGGCATGGCTAAGACCCATTATCAGTAAGGAATTATGTCCACTCACAGCTTCACGTATTTTAGATGGTCGAGCTGAGATTCGAGGGTAAGTTGAAAAATTACGATAAATTTTATTTTATTTGTATTTTTTAAATCAGCGCTGTGCCCGATTTCCGTTGGCATGGCTAAGACCCACTACGAGTAAGAATTTTTTTCCACTAACAGCTTCACGTATTTTAGATCGTCGAGCTGAGATACGAGGGTAAGTTGAAAAATAACGATAAATTTTATTTTATTTGTATTTTTTAAAATCAGCGCTGTGCCCGATTTCCGTTGGCATGGCTAAGACCCATTATCAGTAAGGAATTATGTCCACTCACAGCTTCACGTATTTTAGATGGTCGAGCTGAGATACGAGGGTAAGTTGAAAAATTACGATAAATTTATTTTATTTGTATTTTCTAAAATCTGCGCTGTGCCCGATTACCGTTGGCATGGCTAAGACCCACTACTAGTGAGGAATTATGTCCACTAACAGCTTCAAGTAATTTAGATCGTCGAGCTGAGATACAAGGGTAACTAAAAAAAATACGATAAATTTTATTTTATTTGTATTTTCTAAAATCAGCGCTGTGCCCGATTTCCGTTGGCATGTCTAAGACCCACTATCAGCAAAGAATTTTGTTCACTAACAGCTTCAAGTATTTTAGATCGTCGAGCTGAGATACGAGGGTAAGTTGAAAAATTACGATAAATTTTATTTTATTTGTATTTTCTAAAATCAGCGCTGTGCCTAATTTCCGTTGCCATGGCTAAGACCCACTATTAGTAAAGAATATTGTCCACTAACAGCTTCAAGTATTTTAGATCGTCGAGCTGAGATACGAGGGTAAGTTGAAAAATTACGATAAATTTTATTTTATTTGTATTTTCTAAAATCTGCGCTGTGCCCGATTTCCGTTGGCATGGCTAAGACCCACTACGAGTAGGAAATTTTGTCCACTAACAGTTTCGCGTATTTTAGATGGTCGAGCTGAGATACGAGGGTAAGTTGAAAAATTACAATAAATTTTATTTTATTTGTATTTTCTAAAATCAGCGCTGTGCCCGATTTCCGTTGGCATGTCTAAGACCCACTATCAGCAAAGAATTTTGTTCACTAACAGCTTCAAGTATTTTAGATCGTCGAGCTGAGATACGAGGGTAAGTTGAAAAATTACGATAAATTTTATTTTATTTGTATTTTCTAAAATCAGCGCTGTGCCTGATTTCCGTTGCCATGGCTAAGACCCACTATTAGTAAAGAATATTGTCCATTAACAGCTTCAAGTATTTTAGATCGTCGAGCTGAGATACAAGGGTAAGTTGAAAAATTACGATAAATTTTATTTTATTTGTAAATCGTATTGTCTAAAATCAATGTTGAGTACGATTGGTGCTGAGGTGAATGTGACTTAGTAGTAGTTTGGATTTTTTTTTAGTAACACTTTCCCCTATATTAGGACATCCAGCTAAGATATGGGGGTAAGGTGAAAAATTAGGACAAATATTATATTATTGGTATTTTCTAAAATCAGCCCTGTGCCCGATTTCCGTTGGCATGGCTAATACCCACTACGAGTAAGGAATTATGTCCACTAACAGCTTCACGTGTTTTAGATCGTCGAGCTGAGATACGAGGGTAAGTTGAAAAATTACGATAAATTTTATTTTATTTGTATTTTATAAAATCAGCGCTATGCCCGATTTCCGTTGGCATGGCTAAGATCCACTATCAGTAAGGAATTATGTCCACTAACAGCTTCATTTATTTTAAATCGTCGAGCTGAGATACGAGGGTAAGTTGAAAAATTACGATAAATTTTGTTTTATTTGTAATTTCTAAAATCTGCGCTTTGCCCGATTTCCGTTGGCATGGCTAAGACCCACTACTAGCGAAGAATTATGTCCACTAACAGCTTTAAGTATTTTAGATCGTCGAGCTGAGATACGAAGGTAAGTTGAAAAATTACGATAAATTTATTTTATTTGTATTTTCTAAAATCAGCGCTGTGCCCGATTTCCGTTGACATGGCTAAGACCCACTACGAGTAAGGAATTTTGTCCACTGACAGCTTCACGTATTTTAGATCGTCGAGCTGAGATACGAAGGTAAGTTGAAAAATTACGATAAATTTTATTTTATTTGTATTTTCTAAAATCAGCGCTGTGCCCGATTTCCGTTGGCATCGCTAAGACCCACTATCAGTAAGAAACTATGTCCACAACAGCTTCACGTATTTTAGATCGTCGAGCTGAGATACGAGGAAGTTGAAAAATTACGATAAATTTTATTTTATTTGTATTTTCTAAAATCAGCGCTGTGCCCGATTTCCGTTGGCATGGCTAAGACCCACTACGAGTAAGGAATTTTGTCTACAAACAGCTTCACGTATTTTAAATCGTCGAACTGAGATACGAGGGTAAGTTGAAAAATTACGATAAATTTTATTTTATTTGTATTTTCTAAAATCAGCGCTGTGTCCGATTTCCGTTGGCATGGCTAAGACCCACTATCAGTAAAAAATTTTGTCCACTAACAGCTTCAAGTATTTTAGATCGTCGAGCTGAGATACGAGGGTAAGTTGAAAAATAACGATAAATTTTATTTAATTTGTATTTTCTAAAATCAGTCCTGTGCCCAATTTCCGTTGACATGTCTAAGACGCACTACTAGTGAGGAATTATGTCCACTAACAGCTTCAAGTATTTTAGATCGTCGAGCTGAGATACGAGGGTAAGTTGAAAAACTACGAAAAATTTTATTTTATTTGTATTTTCTAAAATCAGCGCTGTGCCGGACTTCCATTGGCATGGCTAAGACCCACTATCAGTAAGGACTAATGTCCACTAACAGCTTCACGTATTTTAGATCGTCGAGCTGCGATACGGGGGTAAGTTGAAAAATTACGATAAATTTTATTTTATTTCTATTTTCTAAAATCAGCGCTGTGCCCGATTTCCGTTGGCATGGCTAAGACCCACTTTCAGTAAAGAATTTTGTCCACTAACAGCTTCACGTATTTTAGATCGTCGAACTGAGATACGAGGGTAAGTTGAAAAATTACGATAAATTTTATTTTATTTGTATTTTCTAAAATCAGCGCTGTGTCCGATTTCCGTTGGCATGACTAAGACCCACTATCAGTAAAAAATTTTGTCCACTAACAGCCTCAAGTATTTTAGATCGTCGAGCTGAGATACGAGTGTAAGTTGAAAAATTACGATAAATTTTATTTTATTTGTATTTTCTAAAATCAGTCCTGTGCCCAATTTCCGTTGACATGGCTAAGACGCACTACCAGTGAGGAAGTATGTCCACTAACAGCTTCAAGTATTTTAGATCGTCGAGCTGAGATACGAGGGTAAGTTGAAAAACTACGAAAAATGTTATTTTATTTGTATTTTCTAAAATTAGCGCTGTGCCGGACTTCCGTTGGCATGGCTAAGACCCACTACGAGTAACGAATTATGTCCACTAACAGCTTCACGTATTTTAGATCGTCGAACTGAGATACGAGGGTAAGTTGAAAAATTACGATAAATTTTATTTTATTTTTATTTTCTAAAATCAGCGCTGTGCCCGATTTCCGTTGCAATGGCTAAGACCCACTATCAGTAAGGAATTTTGTTCACTAACAGCTTCAAGTATTTTAGATCGTAGAGCTGAGATACGAGGGTAAGTTGAAAAATGACGATAAATTCTATTTTATTTGTATATTCTAAAATCAGCGCTGCGCCCGATTTCCGTTGGCATGGCTAAGACCCACTACTAGTGAGGAATTATCTGAGAATTTTGTCCACTAACAGCTTCATGTATTTTATATCGTTGAGCTGAGATACGGGGGTAAGTTGGAAAATTACGATAAATTTATTTTATTTGTATTTTCTAAAATCAGCGCTGTGACCGATTTCCGTTGGCATGGCTAAGATCCAATACTAGTGAGGAATTATGTCCACTAACAGCTTCACCTATTTTAGATCGTCGAGCTGAGATACGAGGGTAAGTTGAAAAATTACGATAAATTTTATTTTATTTGTATTTTCTAAAATCAGCGCTGTGCCCGATTTCCGTTGGCATGGCTAAGACCCACTACGAGTAAGGAATTTTGTCTACTAACAGCTTCACGTATTTTAAATCGTCGAACTGAGATACGAGGGTAAGTTGAAAAATTACGATAAATTTTATTTTATTTGTATTTTCTAAAATCAGCGCTGTGTCCGATTTCCGTTGGCATGGCTAAGACCCACTATCAGTAAAAAATTTTGTCCACTAACAGCTTCAAGTATTTTAGATCGTCGAGCTGAGATACGAGGGTAAGTTGAAAAACTACGAAAAATTTTATTTTATTTGTATTTTCTAAAATCAGCGCTGTGCCGGACTTCCATTAGCATGGCTAAGACCCACTATCAGTAAGGACTAATGTCCACTAACAGCTTCACGTATTTTAGATTGTCGAACTGAGATACGAGGGTAAGTTGAAAAATTACGATAAATTTTATTTAATTTGTATTTTCTAAAATCAGTCCTGTGCCCAATTTCCGTTGACATGCCTAAGACGCACTACTAGTGAGGAATTATGTCCACTAACAGCTTCAAGTATTTTAGATCGTCGAGCTGAGATACGAGGGTAAGTTGAAAAACTACGAAAAATTTTATTTTATTTGTATTTTCTAAAATCAGCGCTGTGCCGGACTTCCATTGGCATGGCTAAGACCCACTATCAGTAAGGACTAATTTCCACTAACAGCTTCACGTATTTTAGATCGTCGAACTGAGATACGAGGGTAAGTTGAAAAATTACGATAAATTTTACTTTATTTTAATTTTCTAAAATCAGCGCTGTGCCCGATTTCCGTTGCAATGGCTAAGACCCACTATCAGTAAGGAATTTTGTTCACTAACAGCTTCAAGTATTTTAGATCGTAGAGCTGAGATACGAGGGTAAGTTGAAAAATGACGATAAATTCTATTTTATTTGTATATTCTAAAATCAGCGCTGCGCCCGATTTCCGTTGGCATGGCAAAGACCCACTACTAGTGAGGAATTATCTGAGAATTTTGTCCACTAACAGCTTCATATATTTTATATCGTTGAGCTGAGATACGAGGGTAAGTTGGAAAATTACGATAAATTTATTTTATTTGTATTTTCTAAAATCAGCGCTGTGACCGATTTCCGTTGGCATGGCTAAGATCCAATACTAGTGAGGAATTATGTCCACTAACAGCTTCACCTATTTTAGATCGTCGAGCTGAGATACGAGGTTAAGTTGAAAAATTACGATAAATTTTATTTTATTTGTATATTCTAAAATCAGCGCTGTGCCCGATTTCCGTTGGTATGGCTAAGACCCATTATCAGTAAGGAATTATGTCCACTCACAGTTTCACGTATTTTAGATCGTCGAGCTGAGATACGAGGGTAAGTTGAAAAATTACGATAAATTTTATTTTATTTGTATTTTTTAAAATCAGCGCTGTGCCCGATTTCCGTTCACATGGCTAAGACCCACTACTAGTGAGGAATTATCTGAGAATTTTGTCCACTAACAGCTTTACGTATTTTATATCGTCGAGCTGAGATACGAGGGTAAGTTGGAAAATTACGATAAATTTATTTTATTTGTATTTTCTAAAATCAGCGCTGAGCCCGATTTCCGTTGACATGGCTAAGACTCACTACGAGTAAGGAATTTTGTCCACTGACAGCTTCACGTATTTTAGATCGTCGAGCTGAGATACGAAGGTAAGTTGAAAAATTACGATAAATTTTATTTTATTTGTATTTTCTAAAATCAGCGCTATGCCCGATTTCCGTTGGCATCGCTAAGACCCACTATCAGTAAGAAACTATGTCCACAACAGCTTCACGTATTTTAGATCGTCGAGCTGAGATACGAGGAAGTTGAAAAATTACGATAAATTTTATTTTATTTGTATTTTCTAAAATCAGCGCTGTGCCCGATTTCCGTTGGCATGGCTAAGACCCACTACGAGTAAGGAATTTTGTCTACTAACAGCTTCACGTATTTTAAATCGTCGAACTGAGATACGAGGGTAAGTTAAAAATTACGATAAATTTTATTTTATTTGTATTTTCTAAAATCAGCGCTGTGTCCGATTTCCGTTGGCATGGCTAAGACCCACTATCAGTAAAAAATTTTGTCCACTAACAGCTTCAAGTATTTTAGATCGTCGAGCTGAGATACGAGGGTAAGTTGAAAAATTACGATAAATTTTATTTAATTTGTATTTTCTAAAATCAGTCCTGTGCCCAATTTCCGTTGACATGTCTAAGACGCACTACTAGTGAGGAATTATGTCCACTAACAGCTTCAAGTATTTTAGATCGTCGAGCTGAGATACGAGGGTAAGTTGAAAAACTACGAAAAATTTTATTTTATTTGTATTTTCTAAAATCAGCGCTGTGCCGGACTTCCATTGGCATGGCTAAGACTCACTATCAGTAAGGACTAATGTCCACTAACAGCTTCACGTATTTTAGATCGTCGAGCTGAGATACGAGGGTAAGTTGAAAAATTACGATAAATTTTATTTTATTTGTATTTTCTAAAATCAGCGCTGTGCCCGATTTCCGTTTACTTAACTAAGACCCACTATCAGTAAGGACTAATGTCCACTAACAATTACACGTATTTTAGATCGTCGAGCTGAGATTCAAGGGTAAGTTGAAAAATTACGATAAATTTTATTTTATTTGTATTTTTTAAATCAGCGCTGTGCCCGATTTCCGTTGGCATGGCTAAGACCCACTACGAGTAAGAAATTTTGTCCACTAACAGCTTTACGTATTTTAGATCGTCGAGCTGAGATACGAGGGTAAGTTGAAAAATTACGATAAATTTTATTTTATTTGTATTTTCTAAAACCTGCGCCGTGCCCGATAACCGTTGGCATGGCTAAGACCCACTACTAGTGGGGAATTATGTTCACTAACAGCTTCACGTATTTTAGATCGTCGAGCTAAGATACGAGGGTAAGTTGAAAAATTACGATAAATTTTATTTTATTTGTTTTTTCTAAAACCTGCGCCGTGCCCGATTTCTGTTGGCATGGCTAAGACCCAATATCAGTAAAGAATTTTGTCCACTAACAGCTTCAAGTATTTTAGATCGTCGAGCTGAGATACGAGGGTAAGTTGAAAAATTACGATAAATTTTATTTTATTTGTATTTTCTAAAATCAGCGCTGTGCCCGATTTCCGTTTGCATGGCTAAGACCCACTTTCAGTAAGGAATTATGTCCTCTAACAGCTTCACGAATTTTAGATCGTCGAGCTGAGATACGAGGAAGTTGAAAAATTACGATAAATTTTATTTTACTTGTATTTTCTAAAATCAGCGCTGTGCCCGATTTCTGTTGGCATGGATAAGACCCACTATCAGCAAAGAATTTTGTTCACTAACAGCTTCAAGTATTTTAGATCGTCGAGCTGAGATACGAGGGTAAGTTGAAAAATTACGATAAATTTTATTTTATTTGTATTTTCTAAAATCAGCGCTGTGCCTGATTTCCGTTGCCATGGCTAAGACCCACTATTAGTAAAGAATATTGTCCACTAACAGCTTCAAGTATTTTAGATTGTCGAGCTGAGATACGAGGGTAAGTTGAAAAATTACGATAAATTTTATTTTATTTGTAAATCGTATTGTCTAAAATCAATGTTGAGTACGATTGGTGCTGATGTGAATGTGACTTAGTAGTAGTTTGGATTTTTTTAGTAACACTTTCCCCTATATTAGGACATCCAGCTAAGATATGGGGGTAAGGTGAAAAATTAGGACAAATATTATATTATTGGTATTTTCTAAAATCAGCCCTGTGCCCGATTTCCGTTGGCATGGCTAATACCCACTACGAGTAAGGAATTATGTCCACTAACAGCTTCACGTGTTTTAGATCGTCGAGCTGAGATACGAGGGTAAGTTGAAAAATTACGATAAATTTTATTTTATTTGTATTTTATAAAATCAGCGCTATGCCCGATTTCCGTTGGCATGGCTAAGATCCACTATCAGTAAGGAATTATGTCCACTAACAGCTTCATTTATTTTAAATCGTCGAGCTGAGATACGAGGGTAAGTTGAAAAATTACGATAAATTTTGTTTTATTTGTATTTTCTAAAATCTGCGCTTTGCCCGATTTCCGTTGGCATGGCTAAGACCCACTACTAGCGAAGAATTATGTCCACTAACAGCTTTAAGTATTTTAGATCGTCGAGCTGAGATACGAGGGTAAGTTGAAAAATTACGATAAATTTTATTTTATTTGTATTTTCTAAAACCTGCGCCGTGCCCGATTTCCGTTGGCATGGCTAAGACCCACTACTAGTGGAGAATTATGTCCACTAACAGCTTCACGTATTTTAGATCGTCGAGCTAAGATACGAGGGTAAGTTGAAAAATTACGATAAATATTATTTTATTTGTATTTTCTAAAATCAGCGCTGTGCCCGATTTTCGTTGACATGGCTAAGACCCACTACGAGTAGGGAATTATGTCCACTAACAGCTTCACGTATTTTAGATCGTCGAGCTGAGATACGAGGGTAAGTTGAAAAATTACGATAAATTTATTTTATTTGTATTTTCTAAAATCAGTGCTGTGCCCAATTTCCGTTAGCATGGCTAAGACCCACTACTAGTGAGAAATTATGTCCACTAACAGCTTCACGTATTTTAGATCGTCGAGCTGAGATACGAGGGTAAGTTGAAAAATTACGATAAATTTTATTTTATTTGTATTTTTTAAAATCAGCGCTGTGCCCGATTTCCGTTGGCATGGCTAAGACCCATTATCAGTAAGGAATTATGTCCACTCACAGCTTCACGTATTTTAGATGGTCGAGCTGAGATTCGAGGGTAAGTTGAAAAATTACGATAAATTTTATTTTATTTGTATTTTTTAAATCAGCGCTGTGCCCGATTTCCGTTGGCATGGCTAAGACCCACTACGAGTAAGAATTTTTTTCCACTAACAGCTTCACGTATTTTAGATCGTCGAGCTGAGATACGAGGGTAAGTTGAAAAATAACGATAAATTTTATTTTATTTGTATTTTTTAAAATCAGCGCTGTGCCCGATTTCCGTTGGCATGGCTAAGACCCATTATCAGTAAGGAATTATGTCCACTCACAGCTTCACGTATTTTAGATGGTCGAGCTGAGATACGAGGGTAAGTTGAAAAATTACGATAAATTTATTTTATTTGTATTTTCTAAAATCTGCGCTGTGCCCGATTACCGTTGGCATGGCTAAGACCCACTACTAGTGAGGAATTATGTCCACTAACAGCTTCAAGTAATTTAGATCGTCGAGCTGAGATACAAAGGTAACTAAAAAAAATACGATAAATTTTATTTTATTTGTATTTTCTAAAATCAGCGCTGTGCCCGATTTCCGTTGGCATGTCTAAGACCCACTATCAGCAAAGAATTTTGTTCACTAACAGCTTCAAGTATTTTAGATCGTCGAGCTGATATACGAGGGTAAGTTGAAAAATTACGATAAATTTTATTTTATTTGTATTTTCTAAAATCAGCGCTGTGCCTAATTTCCGTTGCCATGGCTAAGACCCACTATTAGTAGAGAATATTGTCCACTAACAGCTTCAAGTATTTTAGATCGTCGAGCTGAGATACGAGGGTAAGTTGCAAAATTACGATAAATTTTATTTTATTTGTATTTTCTAAAATCTGCGCTGTGCCCGATTTCCGTTGCCATGGCTAAGACCCACTACTAGTAGGAAATTTTGTCCACTAACAGCTTCGCGTATTTTAGATGGTCGAGCTGAGATACGAGGGTAAGTTGAAAAATTACAATAAATTTTATTTTATTTGTATTTTCTAAAATCAGCGCTGTGCCCGATTTCCGTTGGCATGTCTAAGACCCACTATCAGCAAAGAATTTTGTTCACTAACAGCTTCAAGTATTTTAGATCGTGGAGCTGAGATACGAGGGTAAGTTGAAAAATTACGATAAATTTTATTTTATTTGTATTTTCTAAAATCAGCGCTGTGCCTGATTTCCGTTGCCATGGCTAAGACCCACTATTAGTAAAGAATATTGTCCACTAACAGCTTCAAGTATTTTAGATCGTCGAGCTGAGAAACGAGGGTAAGTTGAAAAATTACGATAAATTTTATTTTATTTGTAAATCGTATTGTCTAAAATCAATGTTGAGTACGATTGGTGCTGAGGTGAATGTGACTTAGTAGTAGTTTGGATTTTTTTTTAGTAACACTTTCCCCTATATTAGGACATCCAGCTAAGATATGGGGGTAAGGTGAAAAATTAGGACAAATATTATATTATTGGTATTTTCTAAAATCAGCCCTGTGCCCGATTTCCGTTGGCATGGCTAATACCCACTACGAGTAAGGAATTATGTCCACTAACAGCTTCACGTGTTTTAGATCGTCGAGCTGAGATACGAGGGTAAGTTGAAAAATTACGATAAATTTTATTTTATTTGTATTTTATAAAATCAGCGCTATGCCCGATTTCCGTTGGCATGGCTAAGATCCACTATCAGTAAGGAATTATGTCCACTAACAGCTTCATTTATTTTAAATCGTCGAGCTGAGATACGAGGGTAAGTTGAAAAATTACGATAAACTTTGTTTTATTTGTAATTTCTAAAATCTGCGCTTTGCCCGATTTCCGTTGGCATGGCTAAGACCCACTACTAGCGAAGAATTATGTCCACTAACAGCTTTAAGTATTTTAGATCGTCGAGCTGAGATACGAAGGTAAGTTGAAAAATTACGATAAATTTATTTTATTTGTATTTTCTAAAATCAGCGCTGTGCCCGATTTCCGTTGGCATGGCTAAGACCCACTACGAGTAAGGAATTTTGTCTACTAACAGCTTCACGTATTTTAGATCGTCGAGCTGAGATACGAAGGTAAGTTGAAAAATTACGATAAATTTTATTTTATTTGTATTTTCTAAAATCAGCGCTATGTCCGATTTCCGTTGGCATCGCTAAGACCCACTATCAGTAAGAAACTATGTCCACAACAGCTTCACGTATTTTAGATCGTCGAGCTGAGATACGAGGAAGTTGAAAAATTACGATAAATTTTATTTTATTTGTATTTTCTAAAATCAGCGCTGTGCCCGATTTCCGTTGGCATGGCTAAGACCCACTACGAGTAAGGAATTTTGTCTACTAACAGCTTCACGTATTTTAAATCGTCGAACTGAGATACGAGGGTAAGTTGAAAAATTACGATAAATTTTATTTTATTTGTATTTTCTAAAATCAGCGCTGTGTCCGATTTCCGTTGGCATGGCTAAGACCCACTATCAGTAAAAAATTTTGTCCACTAACAGCTTCAAGTATTTTAGATCGTCGAGCTGAGATACGAGGGTAAGTTGAAAAATTACGATAAATTTTATTTAATTTGTATTTTCTAAAATCAGTCCTGTGCCCAATTTCCGTTGACATGTCTAAGACGCACTACTAGTGAGGAATTATGTCCACTAACAGCTTCAAGTATTTTAGATCGTCGAGCTGAGATACGAGGGTAAGTTGAAAAACTACGAAAAATTTTATTTTATTTGTATTTTCTAAAATCAGCGCTGTGCCGGACTTCCATTGGCATGGCTAAGACTCACTATCAGTAAGGACTAATGTCCACTAACAGCTTCACGTATTTTAGATCGTCGAGCTGAGATACGAGGGTAAGTTGAAAAATTACGATAAATTTTATTTTATTTGTATTTTCTAAAATCAGCGCTGTGCCCGATTTCCGTTTACTTAACTAAGACCCACTATCAGTAAGGACTAATGTCCACTAACAATTACACGTATTTTAGATCGTCGAGCTGAGATTCAAGGGTAAGTTGAAAAATTACGATAAATTTTATTTTATTTGTATTTTTTAAATCAGCGCTGTGCCCGATTTCCGTTGGCATGGCTAAGACCCACTACGAGTAAGAAATTTTGTCCACTAACAGCTTTACGTATTTTAGATCGTCGAGCTGAGATACGAGGGTAAGTTGAAAAATTACGATAAATTTTATTTTATTTGTATTTTCTAAAACCTGCGCCGTGCCCGATAACCGTTGGCATGGCTAAGACCCACTACTAGTGGGGAATTATGTTCACTAACAGCTTCACGTATTTTAGATCGTCGAGCTAAGATACGAGGGTAAGTTGAAAAATTACGATAAATTTTATTTTATTTGTTTTTTCTAAAACCTGCGCCGTGCCCGATTTCTGTTGGCATGGCTAAGACCCAATGTCAGTAAAGAATTTTGTCCACTAACAGCTTCAAGTATTTTAGATCGTCGAGCTGAGATACGAGGGTAAGTTGAAAAATTACGATAAATTTTATTTTATTTGTATTTTCTAAAATCAGCGCTGTGCCCGATTTCCGTTTGCATGGCTAAGACCCACTTTCAGTAAGGAATTATGTCCTCTAACAGCTTCACGAATTTTAGATCGTCGAGCTGAGATACGAGGAAGTTGAAAAATTACGATAAATTTTATTTTACTTGTGTTTTCTAAAATCAGCGCTGCGCCCGATTTCCGTTGGCATGGCTAAGACCCACTACTAGTGAGGAATTATCTGAGAATTTTGTCCACTAACAGCTTCATGTATTTTATATCGTCGAGCTGAGATACGAGGGAAAGTTGGAAAATTACGATAAATTTATTTTATTTGTATTTTCTAAAATCAGCGCTGTGCCGATTTCCGTTGGCATGGCTAAGACCCACTACGAGTAAGGAATTTTGTCCACTAACAGCTTCACGTATTTTAGATCGTCGAACTGAGATACGAGGGTAAGTTGAAAAACTACGATAAATTTTATTTTATTTGTATTTTCTAAAATCAGCGCTGTGCCTGATTTCCGTTGCCATGGCTAAGACCCACTATTAGCAAAGAATTTTGTCCACTAACAGCTTCAAGTATTTTAGATCGTCGAGCTGAGATACGAGGGTAAGTTGAAAAATTACGATAAATTTTATTTTATTTGTATTTTCTAAAATCAGCGCTGTGCCCGATTTCCGTTGGCATGGCTAAGACCCACGGTCAGTAAGGAACTATGTCCACAACAGCTTCACGTATTTTAGATCGTCGAGCTGATATACGAGGAAGTTGAAAAATTACGATAAATTTTATTTTATTTGTATTTTCTAAAATAAGCGCTGTGCCCGATTTCCGTTGGCATGGCTAAGACCCACTACGAGTAAGGACTAATGTCCACTAACAGCTTCACGTATTTTAGATCGTCGAGCTGAGATACGAGGGTAAGTTGAAAAATTACGATAAATTTTATTTTATTTTTATTTTCTAAAATCAGCGCTGTGCCCGATTTCCGTTGGAATGGCTAAGACCCACTATCAGTAAGGAATTTTGTTCACTAACAGCTTCAAGTATTTTAGATCGTAGAGCTGAGATACGAGGCTAAGTTGAAAAATTACGATAAATTTTATTTTATTTGTATATTCTAAAATCAGCGCTGCGCCCGATTTCCGTTGGCATGGCTAAGCCCCACTACTAGTTAGGAATTATCTGAAAATTTTGTCCACTAACAGCTTCATGTATTTTATATCATCGAGCTGAGATACGAGGGTAAGTTGGAAAATTACGATAAATTTATTTTATTTGTATTTTCTAAAATCAGCGCTGTGACCGATTTCCGTTGGCATGGCTAAGACCCACTACTAGTGAGGAATTATGTCCACTAACAGCTTCACCTATTTTAGATTGTCGAGCTGAGATACGAGGTTAAGTTGAAAAATTACGATAAATTGTATTTTATTTGTATATTCTAAAATCAGCGCTTTGCCCGATATTCGTTGGCATGGCTAAGACCCATTATCAGTAAAAAATTATGTCCACTAACAGTTTCACGTATTTTAGATCGTCGAGCTGAGATACGAGGGTAAGTTGAAAAATTACGATAAATTTTATTTTATTTGTATTTCTTAAAATCAGCGCTGCGCCCGATTTCCGTTGGCATGGCTAGGCCCACTACTAGTGAGGAATTATCTGAGAATTTTGTCCACTAACAGCTTCACGTATTTTATATCGTCGAGCTGAGATACGAGGGTAAGTTGGAAAATTACGATAAATGTATTTTATTTGTATTTTCTAAAATCAGCGCTGTGCCCGATTTCCGTTGCCATGGCTAAGACCCACTATCAGTAAGGAATTATGTCCACTAACAGCTTCACGTATTTTAGATCGTCGAGCTGAGATACGAGGGTAAGTTGAAAAATTACGATAAATTTTATTTTATTTGTATTTTCTAAAATCAGCGCTGTGCCCGAATTCCGTTGGCATGGCTAAGACCCACTATCAGTAAGGAATTATGTCCACTAACAGCTTCACGTATTTTAGATCGTCGAGCTGAGATACGCGGGTAAGTTGAAAAATTACGATAAATATTATTTTATTTGTATTTTCTAAAATCAGCGCTTCGCCCGATTTCCGTTGGCATGGCTAAGAACCACTACTAGTGAGGAATTATCTGAGAATTTTGTCCACTAACAGCTTCACGTATTTTATATCGTCGAGTTGAGATACGAGGGTAAGTTGGAAAATTACGATAAATTTTATTTTATTTGAATTTTCTAAAATCTGCGCTGTGCCCGATTTCCGTTGGCATGGCTAAGACCCACTACGAGTAAGAAATTTTGGCCACTAACAGCTTCACGTATTTTAGATCGTCGAGCTGAGATACGAGGGTAAGTTGAAAAATTACGATAAATTTTATTTTATTTGTATTTTCTAAAATCAGCGCTGTGACCGATTTCCGTTGGCATGGCTAAGACCCACTACTAGTGAGGAATTATGTCCACTAACAGCTTCACCTATTTTAGATCGTCGAGCTGAGATACGAGGTTAAGTTGAAAAATTACGATAAATTGTATTTTATTTGTATATTCTAAAATCAGCGCTGTGCCCGATTTCCGTTGGCATGGCTAAGACCCATTATCAGTAAGGAATTATGTCCACTCACAGTTTCACGTATTTTAGATCGTCGAGCTGAGATACGAGGGTAAGTTGAAAAATTACGATAAATATTATTTTATTTGTATTTTCTAAAATCAGTGCTGTGCCCCACTTTCCGTTAGCATGGCTAAGACCCACTATTAGTAAGGAATTATGTCCACTAACCGCTTCAAGTATTTTAGATCATCGAGCTGAGATAGGAGGGTAAGTTTAAAAATTACGATAAATTTTATTTTATTTGTATTTTCTAAAATCAGCGCTTTGCCCGATATTCGTTGGCATGGCTAAGACCCATTATCAGTAAAAAATTATGTCCACTAACAGTTTTACGTATTTTAGATCGTCGAGCTGAGATACGAGGGTAAGTTGAAAAATTACGATAAATTTTATTTTATTTGTATTTCTTAAAATCAGCGCTGCGCCCGATTTCCGTTGGCATGGCTAGGGCCCACTACTAGTGAGGAATTATCTGAGAATTTTGTCCACTAACAGCTTCACGTATTTTATATCGTCGAGCTGAGATACGAGGGTAAGTTGGAAAATTACGATAAATGTATTTTATTTGTATTTTCTAAAATCAGCGCTGTGCCCGATTTCCGTTGCCATGGCTAAGACCCACTATCAGTAATATGTCCACTAACAGCTTCACGTATTTTAGATCGTCGAGCTGAGATACGAGGGTAAGTTGAAAAATTACGATAAATTTTATTTTATTTGTATTTTCAAAAATCAGCGCTGTGCCCGAATTCCGTTGGCATGGCTAAGACCCACTATCAGTAAGGAATTATGTCCACTAACAGCTTCACGTATTTTAGATCGTCGAGCTGAGATACGCGGGTAAGTTGAAAAATTACGATAAATATTATTTTATTTGTATTTTCTAAAATCAGCGCTTCGCCCGATTTCCGTTGGCATGGCTAAGAACCACTACTAGTGAGGAATTATCTGAGAATTTTGTCCACTAACAGCTTCACGTATTTTATATCGTCGAGTTGAGATACGAGGGTAAGTTGGAAAATTACGATAAATTTTATTTTATTTGAATTTTCTAAAATCTGCGCTGTGCCCGATTTCCGTTGGCATGGCTAAGACCCACTACGAGTAAGAAATTTTGGCCACTAACAGCTTCACGTATTTTAGATCGTCGAGCTGAGATACGAGGGTAAGTTGAAAAATTACGATAAATTTTATTTTATTTGTATTTTCTAAAATCAGCGCTGTGCCCGATTTCCGTTGGCATAACTAAGACCCACTATGAGTAAGGAATTATGTCCACTAACAGCTTCACGTATTTTAGATCGTCGAGCTGAGATACGAGGGTAAGTTTAAAAATTACGATAAATTTTATTTTGTTTGTATTTTCTAAAATCAGTGATGTGCCCGATTTCTGTTGACACGGCTAAGACCCACTATCAGTAAAGAAATATGTCCACTAACATCTTCACGTATTTTAGATTGTCGAGCTGAGATACGAGGGTAACTTGAAAAATTACGATAAATTTTATTTTATTTGTATTTTCTAGAATCAGTGCTGTGCCCGATTTCCGTTAACATGACTAAGACCCACTATCAGTAGGGACTAATGTCCACTAACAGCTTCACGAATTTTAGATCGTCGAGCTGAGATACGAGGGTAAGTTGAAAAATTACGATAAATTTTATTTTATTTGTATTTTCTAAAATCAGCGCTGCGCCCGATTTCCGTTGGCATGGCTAAGACCCACTACTAGTGAGGAATTATCTGAGAATTTTGTCCACTAACAGCTTCATGTATTTTATATCGTCGAGCTGAGATACGAGGGTAAGTTGGAAAATTACGATAAATTTATTTTATTTGTATTTTCTAAAATCAGCGCTGTGCCCGATTTCCGTTGGTATGGCTAAGACCCATTATCAGAAAGGAATTATGTCCACTCACAGTTTCACGTATTTTAGATCGTCGAGCTGAGATACGAGGGTAAGTTGAAAAATTACGATAAATTTTATTTTATTTGTATTTTCTAAAATCAGCGCTGTGCCTGATTTCCGTTGCCATGGCTAAGACCCACTATTAGCAAAGAATTTTGTCCACCTACAGCTTCAAGTATTTTAGATCGTCGAGCTGAGATACGAGGGTAAGTTGAAAAATTACGATAAATTTTATTTTATTTGTATTTTCTAAAATCAGCGCTGTGCCCGATTTCCGTTGGCATGGCTAAGACCCACGGTCAGTAAGGAACTATGCCCACAACAGCTTCACGTATTTTAGATCGTCGAGCTGAGATACGAGGAAGTTGAAAAATTACGATAAATTTTATTTTATTTGTATTTTCTAAAATCAGCGCTGTGCCCGATTTCCGTTGGCATGGCTAAGACCCACTACGAGTAAGGACTAATGTCCACTAACAGCTTCACGTATTTTAGATCGTCGAGCTGAGATACGAGGGTAAGTTGAAAAATTACGATAAATTTTATTTTATTTTTATTTTCTAAAATCAGCGCTGTGCCCGATTTCCGTTGGAATGGCTAAGACCCACTATCAGTAAGGAATTTTGTTCACTAACAGCTTCAAGTATTTTAGATCGTAGAGCTGAGATACGAGGCTAAGTTGAAAAATTACGATAAATTTTATTTTATTTGTATATTCTAAAATCAGCGCTGCGCCCGATTTCCGTTGGCATGGCTAAGACCCACTACTAGTGAGGAATTATCTGAAAATTTTGTCCACTAACAGCTTCATGTATTTTATATCATCGAGCTGAGATACGAGGGTAAGTTGGAAAATTACGATAAATTTATTTTATTTGTATTTTCTAAAATCAGCGCTGTGACCGATTTCCGTTGGCATGGCTAAGACCCACTACTAGTGAGGAATTATGTCCACTAACAGCTTCACCTATTTTAGATCGTCGAGCTGAGATACGAGGTTAAGTTGAAAAATTACGATAAATTGTATTTTATTTGTATATTCTAAAATCAGCGCTGTGCCCGATTTCCGTTGGCATGGCTAAGACCCATTATCAGTAAGGAATTATGTCCACTCACAGTTTCACGTATTTTAGATCGTCGAGCTGAGATACGAGGGTAAGTTGAAAAATTACGATAAATATTATTTTATTTGTATTTTCTAAAATCAGTGCTGTGCCCCACTTTCCGTTAGCATGGCTAAGACCCACTATTAGTAAGGAATTATGTCCACTAACCGCTTCAAGTATTTTAGATCATCGAGCTGAGATAGGAGGGTAAGTTTAAAAATTACGATAAATTTTATTTTATTTGTATTTTCTAAAATCAGCGCTTTGCCCGATATTCGTTGGCATGGCTAAGACCCATTATCAGTAAAAAATTATGTCCACTAACAGTTTCACGTATTTTAGATCGTCGAGCTGAGATACGAGGGTAAGTTGAAAAATTACGATAAATTTTATTTTATTTGTATTTCTTAAAATCAGCGCTGCGCCCGATTTCCGTTGGCATGGCTAAGGCCCACTACTAGTGAGGAATTATCTGAGAATTTTGTCCACTAACAGCTTCACGTATTTTATATCGTCGAGCTGAGATACGAGGGTAAGTTGGAAAATTACGATAAATGTATTTTATTTGTATTTTCTAAAATCAGCGCTGTGCCCGATTTCCGTTGCCATGGCTAAGACCCACTATCAGTAAGGAATTATGTCCACTAACAGCTTCACGTATTTTAGATCGTCGAGCTGAGAACGAGGGTAAGTTGAAAAATTACGATAAATTTTATTTTATTTGTATTTTCTAAAATCAGCGCTGTGCCCGAATTCCGTTGGCATGGCTAAGACCCACTATCAGTAAGGAATTATGTCCACTAACAGCTTCACGTATTTTAGATCGTCGAGCTGAGATACGCGGGTAAGTTGAAAAATTACGATAAATATTATTTTATTTGTATTTTCTAAAATCAGCGCTTCGCCCGATTTCCGTTGGCATGGCTAAGAACCACTACTAGTGAGGAATTATCTGAGAATTTTGTCCACTAACAGCTTCACGTATTTTATATCGTCGAGCTGAGATACGAGGGTAAGTTGGAAAATTACGATAAATTTTATTTTATTTGAATTTTCTAAAATCTGCGCTGTGCCCGATTTCCGTTGGCATGGCTAAGACCCACTACGAGTAAGAAATTTTGGCCACTAACAGCTTCACGTATTTTAGATCGTCGAGCTGAGATACGAGGGTAAGTTGAAAAATTACGATAAATTTTATTTTATTTGTATTTTCTAAAATCAGCGCTGTGCCCGATTTCCGTTGGCATAACTAAGACCCACTATGAGTAAGGAATTATGTCCACTAACAGCTTCACGTATATTAGATTGTGGAGCTGAGATACGAGGGTAAGTTTTAAAAATTACGATAAATTTTATTTTATTTGTATTTTCTAAAATCTGCCTGTGCCCAATTTCCGTTGGCATGGCTAAAACCCACTATCAGCAAAGAATTTTGTCCACTAACAGCTTCACGTATTTTAGATCGTCGAGCTGAGATACGAGGGTAAGTTTAAAAATTACGATAAATTTTATTTTGTTTGTATTTTCTAAAATCAGTGATGTGCCCGATTTCTGTTGACACGGCTAAGACCCACTATCAGTAAAGAAATATGTCCACTAACATCTTCACGTATTTTAGATTGTCGAGCTGAGATACGAGGGTAACTTGAAAAATTACGATAAATTTTATTTTATTTGTATTTTCTAGAATCAGTGCTGTGCCCGATTTCCGTTAACATGGCTAAGACCCACTATCAGTAGGGACTAATGTCCACTAACAGCTTCACGAATTTTAGATCGTCGAGCTGAGATACGAGGGTAAGTTGAAAAATTACGATAAATTTTATTTTATTTGTATTTTCTAAAATCAGCGCTGCGCCCGATTTCCGTTGGCATGGCTAAGACCCACTACTAGTGAGGAATTATCTGAGAATTTTGTCCACTAACAGCTTCATGTATTTTATATCGTCGAGCTGAGATACGAGGGTAAGTTGGAAAATTACGATAAATTTATTTTATTTGTATTTTCTAAAATCAGCGCTGTGCCCGATTTCCGTTGGTATGGCTAAGACCCATTATCAGAAAGGAATTATGTCCACTCACAGTTTCACGTATTTTAGATCGTCGAGCTGAGATACGAGGGTAAGTTGAAAAATTACGATAAATTTTATTTTATTTGTATTTTTTAAAATCAGCGCTGTGCCCGATTTCCGTTCACATGGCTAAGACCCACTACCAGTGAGGAATTATCTGAGAATTTTGTCCACTAACAGCTTTACGTATTTTATATCGTCGAGCTGAGATACGAGGGTAAGTTGGAAAATTACGATAAATTTATTTTATTTGTATTTTCTAAAATCAGCGCTGTGCCGATTTCCGTTGGCATGGCTAAGACCCACTACGAGTAAGGAATTTTGTCCACTAACAGCCTCACGTATTTTAGATTGTCGAACTGAGATACGAGGGTAAGTTGAAAAATTACGATAAATTTTATTTTATTTGTATTTTCTAAAATCAGCGCTGTGCCTGATTTCCGTTGCCATGGCTAAGACCCACTATTAGCAAAGAATTTTGTCCACTAACAGCTTCAAGTATTTTAGATCGTCGAGCTGAGATACGAGGGTAAGTTGAAAAATTACGATAAATGTTATTTTATTTGTATTTTCTAAAATCAGCGCTGTGCCCGATTTCCGTTGGCATGGCTAACACCCACGGTCAGTAAGGAACTATGTCCACAACAGCTTCACGTATTTTAGATCGTCGAGCTGAGATACGAGGAAGTTGAAAAATTACGATAAATTTTATTTTATTTGTATTTTCTAAAATCAGCGCTGTGCCCGATTTCCGTTGGCATGGCTAAGACCCACTACGAGTAAGGACTAATGTCCACTAACAGCTTCAAGTATTTTAGATCGTAGAGCTGAGATACGAGGCTAAGTTGAAAAATTACGATAAATTTTATTTTATTTGTATATTCTAAAATCAGCGCTGCGCCCGATTTCCGTTGGCATGGCTAAGACCCACTACTAGTGAGGAATTATCTGAAAATTTTGTCCACTAACAGCTTCATGTATTTTATATCGTCGAGCTGAGATACGAGGGTAAGTTGGAAAATTACGATAAATTTATTTTATTTGTATTTTCTAAAATCAGCGCTGTGACCGATTTCCGTTGGCATGGCTAAGACCCACTACTAGTGAGGAATTATGTCCACTAACAGCTTCACCTATTTTAGATCGTCGAGCTGAGATACGAGGTTAAGTTGAAAAATTACGATAAATTTTATTTTATTTGTATATTCTAAAATCAGCGCTGTGCCCGATTTCCGTTGGCATGGCTAAGACCCATTATCAGTAAGGAATTATGTCCACTCACAGTTTCACGTATTTTAGATCGTCGAGCTGAGATACGAGGGTAAGTTGAAAAATTACGATAAATATTATTTTATTTGTATTTTCTAAAATCAGTGCTGTGCCCCACTTTCCGTTAGCATGGCTAAGACCCACTACTAGTGAGGAATTATGCCCACTAACAGCTTCAAGTATTTTAGATCGTCGAGCTGAGATACGAGGGTAAGTTGAAAAATTACGATAAATTTTATTTTATTTGTATTTTCTAAAATCAGCGCTGTGCCCGATTTCCGTTGGCATAACTAAGACCCACTATGAGTAAGGAATTATGTCCACTAACAGCTTCACGTATATTAGATTGTGGAGCTGAGATACGAGGGTAAGTTTTAAAAATTACGATAAATTTTATTTTATTTGTATTTTCTAAAATCTGCCTGTGCCCAATTTCCGTTGGCATGGCTAAAACCCACTATCAGCAAAGAATTTTGTCCACTAACAGCTTCACGTATTTTAGATCGTCGAGCTGAGATACGAGGGTAAGTTTAAAAATTACGATAAATTTTATTTTGTTTGTATTTTCTAAAATCAGTGATGTGCCCGATTTCTGTTGACACGGCTAAGACCCACTATCAGTAAAGAAATATGTCCACTAACATCTTCACGTATTTTAGATTGTCGAGCTGAGATACGAGGGTAACTTGAAAAATTACGATAAATTTTATATTATTTGTATTTTCTAGAATCAGTGCTGTGCCCGATTTCCGTTAACATGGCTAAGACCCACTATCAGTAGGGACTAATGTCCACTAACAGCTTCACGAATTTTAGATCGTCGAGCTGAGATACGAGGGTAAGTTGAAAAATTACGATAAATTTTATTTTATTTGTATTTTCTAAAATCAGCGCTGTGCCCGACCTCCGTTGACATGGCTAAGACCTACTATCAGTAAAGAATTTTTTCCACCAACAGCTTAAGTATTTTAGATTGTAGAGCTGAGATACGAGGCTAAGTTGAAAAATTACGATAAATTTTGTTTTATTTGTATTTTTTAAAATCAGTGCTGTGCCCGATTTCCGTTAGCATGGCTAAGACCCACTGTTAGTAAAGAATTTTGTCCACTAACAGCTTCAAGTATTTTGGATCGTCGAGCTAAGATACGAGGGTAAGTTGAAAAATTACGATAAATTTTATTTTATTTGTAATTTCTAAAATCAGCGTTGTGCCCGATTTCCGTTAGCATGGCTAAGACCCACTATCAGTAAAAAATTTTGTCCACTAACAGCTTCAAGCATTTTAGATCGTCGAGCTGAGATACGAGGGTAAGTTGAAAAATTACGATAAATTTTATTTTATTTGTAATTTCTAAAATCAGCGTTGTGCCCGATTTCCGTTGGCATGGCAAAGACCCACTATCAGTAAAAAAATTTGTCCACTAACAGCTTCAAGTATTTTAGATCGTCGAGCTGAGATACGAGGCTAAATTGAAAAATTACGATAAATTTTATTTTATTTGTATTTTCTAAAATCAGCGCTGTGTCCGATTTCTGTTGGCATGGCTAAGACCCACTATCAGTAAGGAATTACGTCCACTAAACGAAACGAAAAATTACGATAAATTTTATTTTATTTGTATTTTGTAAAATCAGCGCTGTGCCCGATTTCCGTTGGCATGGCTGAGACTCACTACTAGTGAGGAATTATGTCCACTAACAGCTTCAAGTATTTTAGATTGTCGAGCTAAGATACGAGGGTAAGTTGAAAAATTACGATAAATTTTATTTGTATTTTGTAAAGTCAGCGCTGTGCCCGATTTCCGTTGGCATGGCTAAGATCCACTATTAGTAAAGAATTTTGTCCACTAACAGCTTTAAGTATTTTAGATCGTCGAGTTAAAAAATTACGATAAATTTTATTTTGGTGAGTGTGCTTTCGGGTCTTCGTTGAAAATTCGTTCTCGACGTTTCGCCATCTCGAGTGGATGGCATCTTCAGGAGATGTTGACTGTTTGTCGGCTTCTCGAAGACTGGTGGTTAGTCTGTCGCGGGCGCAGGTTATATACGCTCTAGTGGGCGGGGCGTATTTCAGAGCTGGTCGGTGATTGGTTACTTTCCCGAGATTCAGTTTTGTTGTTCTAGACGAGCCGTTTAGTGTTTTTAAGAACCGGTACCCATGTTCTGTTAATTTTAAGGGTTTCTTCAGATCTGTTAAAGTTCTGCTGGTGTTTATGAATTTCGATTGCTTTTCTGTAGAGTCTTGGATATTATGAAGAGGAGGAGCAGAGAACCTGTGTGTCTTCGAATTTTATTCAGTGGTCTTCATTGTTTAGTGTGTGGTCTGCAGCTGCGGTTTTTTCCGTGTGTCCGAGTCGACAGTTGGCTTTGTGTTCTTTGATTCTTGTGTTTACGGACCGTTTGGTTGTTCCAATGTAGACACTTCCACAGGTACAGGGAATGCGGTATACCCCTGAAGAACTTAGTGGGTCCCTTATATCCTTCACAGATCTGAGGTGGTTCTCGATCTTCTTAGATGGCTTGAAGATCGTTTTTATGTAGGGCAGAAAGGCTCTTGAAGTAACTTCGCGGCTTGTCAGTCCACCGCTACTGTTACTTCTAGTGGTCGGCTTTGGTTGTATACATTTATCTATGTCGCTTTGAGTGTATCCATTTGCTACGAGAGCGTTTTTAAGTTGGTTTAATTCTTTGTCTAGATGTTCTGGTTCGCAGATTCTTTTCGCCCTCTTTACCAATGTTCTTATTACCCCTTTTCGTTGGCACAGGTGGTGGTTAGATATGTTGTTTAGGTAGCTGTCTGTTTGAGTAGGTTTTCTGTATACGGTATGTCCTAGTCGTCCCTCCTTCCTCGTTACTAGTACGTCAAGAAATGCCAATTTTCTGTTGTTCTTTGTTTCCATTGTGAATTGTATACTGGGGTGTATGCTATTAATATGGTTGAGAAATTCATTGAGGCTGTCTTTACCATAAGGCCAAACAAGAAGAGTGTTATCTACATATCGAAACCAGACTTTGGGTTTATGAGGGGCGTTATCCAACGCCTTCTGTTCTAGTTTCAAAGGATGATACTCCATCGATCTGTTCATAAAGTTGTTCATTGAAGGTGAAATATAATGTCGTTAGGCAGATCTTAAACAGGTCGATGATGTCCCTCGGAAATATGTGTTCCACTTCCCTCATTGTCTCGGTCAAAGGTACTTTCGTGAACAGAGACATAACAGCAAAGCTAACTAAGATGTCGTTCTCATCCATGACGATGTTTTTGATCTTCTCAATGAAGTGGGTGGAGTCTGTTACATACGAATCCCTTAGTCCGATGTGGGGTTGCAAGAGGGAAGCAAGATGTTTAGCAAGTTTGTATGTTGGTGAGCCTATAGTACTGACAATGGGACGAAGAGGCACATAGTTTTTGTGAATTTTTGGTAGTCCATACAATCTCGGAGTCAGGGCTTCACTTTGACATAGCATCTTTTTGACTGCGTCCTCCAATGAAGAAATCTTAATCAAGTGATTTACTTTTATAATTGCAGGTTGTGTAGAATCTCGTTTTAGCTTCTTGTATGTTGAGGGTTCTAAAAGATCGACCATCTTTTTGTTGTTGTCATCCCTGTTCAATACTACAGCGGCGTTTTCTTTGTCGACAAGCAGTATCAGAATGTTTTCGTCCTTGTTGAGATCCTTAATGACTTTTTCTTCCATCCTTGTAATGTTGGGTTTTGATGGTTTGGCTTTTCGCAAAATCTGTGAACACTCCGTGCGTATTTCTTCTGCATGATCTTCGGGCAAAAAATAAATTGGCAATTATTCCTCTTGGGAACCTCCCTAGGTGCAACAGTAAAGTTCCCCCCCCTTAGAGAGTACTGAGACTTCCTTTTGAGAAAGCGGGCGGTTCGATAGGTTGATGACAGTTTTTGTAGAATCAAGGATGGGCTGATGGTTATCCCGTTTATTGTTGTCGCTATTTAGTCTCTGGTATTTAATTTTATGCCTCTCCGTACTTCTGTGGTGTTCATTTTCCATGGATCTGTAGGAAATAGCATCAATTTTGTCCCAGTCTGATTTGTGCATGGTCTTGGCTAGGTGATAGAAAATTGAGAGTAGTTCCTTGTCTGTGCGTGCGAGTTGCGATCTCGTTGAATATCCGTTCTCTTAAAAGGGCATCTTTAGTTCTTCTATAGATTCTGTACGCTTGTGATGTTCTCATGGTATGCTTAAATTTCAGGAATTTTGGCGTGACCTTCTCATCGCGACAGCGTAATAAGAAAGTCACCCAAGACAGTAGTTGCGCTTTCTTCTTGCGTAGTGCGACCAAGCATAGATGAAGAGTGGAAACCTCCTCCCCGTAGAGGCGTCGTACAAATTGTGAAAGGCTTTCGCGGCCATCGTCCAATGGTGAGTGTGCTTTCAGGCTGTTCGGACGTCGTCGTTGAAATTTCTTCTTCAGGAGATGCCATCCACTCGAGATGACGAAACGTCGAGAACGAATTTTCAACGACGACGGCCGAACAGCCCGAAAGCACACTCACCATTGGACGATGGCCGCGAAAGCATTTCGCAATTTGTACGACGCACAGTGCGGACAAAAATAGGGTTTTTGGACAATATTCAATATCTTTGTTGTTTTTTAAAGAAGTTAATTTTTTTATAGGGTATGTGATAAAGTGTAGTCTAAAGGTTAAAATAAGTAAAACTTTTAAAAATATATATATGTCATTTTATTTAAAATATTAAAAAAATAAATTAAAGTGCATTCAATTTAACCTACAGTTACGTTAAAAATAATAATCAATTTACTTTTGTCTGAAAAATTAAACTAAATTTATTTTTTTTATTCGGATTCATGGGCGTAGTTAGGAAGGCTTTGGGGGGCTAAGTCCCTTCCAGAAAAATTAAATTAGCAACCCCAAAATACACATTGTACCCTCAGTTTCTTGGTTCTTAAAGATGATTCTAAGAAAGCCGTTTTAGGCCGTCCACGACTAGGTCCGGGTACGGCCTCTGTTTCCGAATCTGTATTTTTTGATTTTTCTGAATCCGTTTTATAACAAAATTTCTCAGATATAATATCTTTATTTAACCATTCAAAATAACGGTTTTGAAAATAAATTTTGTTTTGTCCGGATAGCTTCTGTTTAAAATTGAGACTTTTGCAAAAATTTAATGACGCCTTATTTAGAATTTAGTTATTTTTGTCAGAATATTCGTCTAAACCCAACAAGGGTTGAATTTTTTTGAAAATATTTAACACCTTCAGATTTACGTAAGAGGCCACGGGATAAAAACTGATACTTTATCCCTAAAAAGTGATACTTTATCCCTAAAAAGTGATACTTTATCCCTAAAATTTGTGATAAAAACCTTGCTGCCGCCATTTTTGACGTTGATGAGAGCTGTCACAATTTTATATTTGTCCAAATGGCGGCAAGACTGGTTTTAAGGGTAAACCTAAACAGGAGATGAGTTGAGGCCTCTCAACCGGGGTGGTAACCAACGTGTTATAAATTATTAGGATTGAAATATATTATTTAAAAAAGTACAGCACCCTTAGTAGCAGCCAGTAGTAAAAAATATTTATGCTACCTTTTTGCTAATTCATTGGACTAATATTTAGGATATATGCCAGACCTTGCAAATCTTTGCAATTTTTTATAACTTTAAAAAACTTTTTTTTTTTTTGTAAGCATAACAGTTTTAATTAAATTATTTTAAAAGCAAGACGTCAATTTGACAAAATTTTATTTAAACAAATAGCGTAAATATATATCAATGTAATACTTAAAGAAAAATTTTTTTATATTTAAATGCAGAACTAGTAAAATGAATTTTCTGATAGGTACTTTCGCAAGTGTGACTAAAAAATAGGTTATGATTACAGAAAAACTGAACATTTATCTATACTTTTGCAACATTAAAACTTTTAAAATGTAACCTCAGTTTTTCGAATATTGCCCACAGGAGTCCGCACTGTGCGACGCCTCTATGGGGACAAAGTTTTCGCTCTTCATCTACGCTTGGTCGCACTAAGCAAGAAGAAAGCGGAACTACTGTCTTCGCTGACTTTCTTATTACGCTGTCGCGATGAGAAGGTCAAGCCGAAAATTTCTGAGATTTAAGCATACCATGAGAACACCACAAGCCTACAGAATCTATAGAAGAACTGAAGATGCCCTTTTAAGAGAACGGATCTATTCAACGAGATCGCAACTCGCACGTACAGACAAGGAACTACTCTCAATTTTCTATCACCTAGCCAACACCATGCACAAATCAGAATGGGACAAAATTGATGCTATTTCCTACAGATCCACGTAAAATGAACACCACAGAAGTACGGAGAGGCAGAAAACTAAATACCAGAGACTAACTGATGACAACAATAAACGGGATAATAATAATAATAATCGTCAGCCCATCCTTGATTCATCATTCATCCAACATTACAAGGATGGAAGAAAAAGTCATTAAGGATCTCAACAAGGACGAAAACATTCTGATACTTCATGCCGACAAAGGAAACGCCACTGTAGTATTGAACAGGGATGACTACAACCAAAAGATGGTCGATCATTTAGAACCCTTAACAAAAAGAGATCCTACACAACCCGCAATTAAAAAAGTGAATCATACAATAATAATAATTTTTTAACTTACCCTCGTATCTCAGCTCGCCGATCAAAAATACGTGAAGCTGTTAGTGGCCATAATTTCTTACTGATAGTGGGTCTTAGCCATGCTAACGGAAATTGGGCACAGCGCTGATTTTAGAAAATACAAATAAAATAAAATTTATCGTAATTTTTCAACTTACCCTCGTATCTCAGCTCGACGATCTAAAATACTTGAAGCTGCTGGTGTACATAATTCCTTACTGGTAGTGCGTCTTAGCCATGTTAACGGATATCGGGCACAGTGCTGATTTTAGAAAATACAAATAAAATAATATTAATCGTAATTTTTCAACTTACCCTCGTATCTCAGCTCGACGATCTAAAATACGTGAAGCTGTTAGTGAACATAATTCCTTACTGATAGTGGGTCTTAGCCATGCTAACGGAAATCGGGCACAGCGCTGATTTTAGAAAATACAAATAAAATAAAATTTATCGTAATTTTTCAACTTACCCTCGTATCTCAGTTCGACGATCAAAATACTTGAAGCTGTTAGTGGACATATTTCTTTACTAATAGTGGGTCTTAGCTATGCCAACGGAAATCGGGCACAGCGCTGATTTTTGAAAATACAAATAAAATAAAATTTATCGTAATTTTTCATCTTACCCTCGAATCTTAGCTCGACGATTCAAAGTACTTGAAGCTGTTAGTGGACATAATTCCTTACTCGTAGTGGGTCTTAGCCATGCCAACGGAAATCGGACGTAGCGCTAATTTTAGTAAATACAAATAAAATAAAATGTATCGTAATTTTTCAACTTACCCTCGTATCTCAGCCCGACGATCTAAAATACTTGAAGCTGTTAGCGGACATAATTCGTTACTGATAGTGGGTCTTAGCCATGCCAACGGAAATCGGGCACAGAGCTGATTTTAGAAAATACAATTAAAATAAAATATATCGTAATTTTTTAACTTACCCTCGTATCTCAGCTCAACGATCTAAAATACTTGAAGCTGTTAGTGGACATAATTCCTTACTAGTAGTGCGTCTTAGCCATGCCAACGGAAATCGGGCACAGCGCACATTTTAGAAAATACAAATAAAATAAAATTTATCGTAATTTTTTAACTTACCCTCGTATCTCAGCTCCACGATCTAAAATACTTGAAACTGTTAGTGGACATAATTCCTTACTGGTAGTGGGTCTTAGCCATGCCAATGGAAATCGGGCACAGCGCTGATTTTAGAAAATACAAATAATATAAAATTTATCGTAATTTTTCACCTTACCCCCGTATCTTAGCTCGACGATTCAAAGTACTTGAAGCTGTTAGTGGACATAATTCCTTACTGATAGTGGGTCTTTGCCATGCCAACGGAAATCGGGCACAGAGCTGATTTTAGAAAATACAAATAAAATAAAATTTATCGTAATTTTTCAACTTACCCTCGTATATCAGCTCAACGATCTAAAATACCTGAAGCTGTTCGTGGACATAATTCGTTACTGATAGTGCGTCTTAGCCATACTAACGGAAATCGGACGCAGCGCTAATTTTAGTAAATACAAATAAAATAAAATTTATCGTAATTTTTCAACTTACCCTGGTATATCAGTTCAACGATCTAAAATAATTGAAGCTGTTAGTGGACATAATTTCTTATTTGTAGTGGGTCTTAGCTATGCCAACGGAAGTCGGGCACAGCGCTGACTTTAGAAAATACAAATAAAATAAAATTTATCGTAATTTTTCAACTTACCCTCGTATCTCAGCTCGACGATCTAAAATACTTGAAGCTGTTAGTGGATATATTTTTTTACTGGTAGTGGTTCTTAGCCATGCCAATGGAAATCGGGCACAGCACTGATTTTAGAAAATACAAATAAAATAAAATGTATCGTAATTTTTCAACTTACCCTCGTATCTCAGCTCGACGATCTAAAATACTTGAAGCTGTTAGTGTACATAATTCCTTACTAGTAGTGCGTCTTAGCCATGCCAACGGAAATCGGGCACAGCGCACATTTTAGAAAATACAAATAAAATAAAATTTATCGTAATTTTTTAACTTACCCTCGTATCTCAGCTCCACGATCTAAAATACTTGAAACTGTTAGTGGACATAATTCCTTACTGGTAGTGGGTCTTAGCCATGCCAATGGAAATCGGGCACAGCGCTGATTTTAGAAAATACAAATAATATAAAATTTATCGTAATTTTTCACCTTACCCCCGTATCTTAGCTGGATCTCCTAATATAGGGGAATGTGTAACTAAAAAAAATTACAAACTACTACTAGGTCACATTTACCTCAGCACCAATCGTACTCAACATTGATTTTAGACAATACGATTTATCTTCATTTTTAACTTACCCTTGTATCTTAGTTTAATGATTTAACTCACTCAACAGTGCATATAATTTCCAGTTATGTCTGCACGTCTCAATTATATCACAACTTTCTTATCAATCCAATGGTTGGGGCATTATTTTCCTATACAACATATTACTGTTGAAACTATAAGTTTCCGACTCTCCCCCGTAACACCAGGATCGATAATTTCCATTTTTTAGTAATATCCAACTGCCTTCATATCATCAGCATCATAAAAAATTCTTATGTCGTTAAAATATGAAAATAAGAATATACAGCAAAAACGAACTGGTCCACTGTAATTTAAATGAATCTGAATCTGAATCTGATGCTCACTTCCACCACGTGCATTAGCCATCGATCTAAAACGTCCCATGGCAATTATCGTGACTGAGCAACTGTAGCACCCGAAAATGTTTTTCATAGAAGCGCTACGGAAGACTGCCGACGTACTGTTAAACAAGCTTTACGAACTGCTAGCGCCCCGATTGGCGATTAACTTTTTAGCCAAGAGCGTCGTTTAAATGAACCGTTCATACTTTTTTAATTAGACAATAATTAAAAATAACCGACTATATTTGCTGGTTAAAAACCTTGCCGTGGGTATTTTTTCGGAAACGTCGATTAACCTTTAAGTTATACTAAAAAAACACCGCCCGAAGAAATCGTAAACCACATAAACAGGGCTGACTCCACATATTTAAAACATTTTCAATACATTACTCAAAGTTATGGCAGCCGCGTGGCAAAATAGCACTGGCATGAGACATCGGTCTAAACAGTGGCGTAACTAGAAATTTTGAGCCCTTGTGCAGAGATCCTTTTGGGCAAGTGTCAAAGTAATCTAATTAATTATTGCTTTAAAAATTCTTCTGAGACCATTTATTAAAATAAAATAAAATAACTAAATTTATTAAGTTTTATATCTCTTTATAAACTTAAATGATAAACAAAAAATCACAAATCATATACAAGAAAAACTAAAAATAAAAAATTAACCCCGATTCTTACCTCTTTAGCGGCGTGGCGGATTATTGTTATGTTGGTTCATATGTATGTTGTAAAATTTCCAGAAATATATTTTCGTAAATATTTCCTGAAACATTGGAAATATATGGAAATATTGGAAATACATGAAATATTAAAAAAATATTTAAAAAAAAATAAGAAAAAAGGGAATATTTATCTATTCAAATCATAACAAAACACCGGAAACGGAAACAAATAAACAGAAATAAAGTTAAATTTGTACAACAATAATCTTATTCTTGACACACTACACTATTCCCTAATCGAGCAAGAGGCATCTTCATGGCTGTCATCAGAATCACACTCTACACACAGTCTACTCCCTCAAAATCTTTAATAGTATCGGAAATAAAAATTGTTGTATAGAGTTAGTTTCATGCTTATAGGGTTACAAAATATGAAAGATAATATTTTTTTAACTATTTCCAATTTTCCCTATATTTCCAATATTATCAAAAACCGTTCGGAAATTTCCAATATTTCCATTTCTATGGAAATATTTCCATTTACTTCACTAGTTGGGCGTATAAACCCTCGAAGAAGCTATTAGGTATAACATTCTATAGAAACGTTGTATCCAGCCCCGGATTAAGGAGGGCTTTGGGGGCTGAAGCCCCGAGTCTAGGGTATCCAACCCATTCTGATTTCTCAGGACCGTCCTGATTTTAAGCAAAATGTCCTGCGTCCTGATAACACCCTTGCTAGGACAGCAAATGTCCTGACCTTTCGAGCATTCCGCTAAGAATTCCAATTAAAATCGGAAATCTTAACAAAATTAAGAAATTTTTGCTTTAATGTACCTGCCTTAAGTTTGCTAGTGGTTGTCTACTAAAAAGTTAAAACTAAAAAGATATTTTTAATATTGTGTATCTATTTTTTATGACATTTTATGGATGTCTTGATTTTGGATTAAATGTCCTGACAATTCGAACCAAATGTTGAAAAACCTAAATTAATAGTTGGCAACTCTACACGAGTCCCTGTGCCCCGTATTATCGAGCATATCTCGGAAAAAAGCCTGCAAAATCAATTTATTCCCTTAAAATCTGAATTTAGCCCCGTGCCTCCTCAAACCTGAATCTGGGGCTGGTTGTATCCAGGTTAGAAATAAAACGGTTTTATTGAAGTATGTGACACTGTAAATAGAACAATAACGTTGGGTGCCAATTTGTGACTTACAAAATTGCGACCTCATAAAAATTACTAAAACATTGATATGCCCGGTAACTTTTACACAGTGGAGAAGGGGGGGTTCAGAAATAAGAAAATTTTAAGCGCGCCACAGTGTTTTAATACCATTGTTTTACAAACAAGATCTTATTAAAAAAAATACAGTTCAACTCAAACGTTGTAGCCAAACAATGAAACTCTACCTACTTCCGAGGCTTCCAGAGTATTTGTGTAATTAAGAAAACCAAAAGAAATTGATTCATTGACAAAATTAAATTTTAAAAGATTCCCAAAGGAATTAAAATGACATAAATAGACTACTTTATAGGTTGATAGACATCTTCAACAGGTCATAGTGTACCTACATCTGAGTCAGTAGTGTGAGACTCAGTTATATAAATGATTGTCAAAAAAAATACACTTCCAAAATCATTCCATCATAGGGGAGATCCGGACCAAATATCTGCTGTCATCATTCTACGTTGGGTAGAATGAGACAGACAGCAATCCAGTCCGAGATCTACCCCATGAGGTAAATCCGTGCCATAAAACCACTAAAAAAATAACTCTTATCTCTGACAAAAATGAACTGTAAGAATTTGATGGTTAGAAACCGTGTTTAAAAAAGTCGAACGTCTTTGTTAAACAGTGTGGATTTGTTTTTTTCTAAACGTCGCCTTACCTTTAAATTATGGTAGAAAAACACCGCCCCAATTGTAGCCATCGTGAACCAAATGAACAGAGTTAAAGTACTGACTTCACATACTTGAAACAATCTCAACAAATTGCTCAAAGTTATAGCAGCCGCGTGGCAAAATAACACTGGCATAAGACATCGGTCTAAAACGTCCCATGGCAATTCTTGGGACTGAACACCTGCAGCACCCGGAAATATTTTTCCTGGAAGTGCTACTGAAGACTGTCGACGTACTGTTAAAGAAGCTTTACGAACTGCTAACGCCCCGATTGGTGGTAACGTTTTTATCGAAGAACGCCGTTTAAATGGACCACTCATAATTTTCTTTAATTATGCAAGAATTTTTTTGAAAAAAACTATTATAGGCGCACGGAAAACTGGCGAAAAACAACTGAAAATATTTGCCGGTTAACCTGGCCGACAAAAGTCTAACGCTTTGGATAGCATGCGGTTTTATTTTTAACCACGTATTTAAAGAACGTAGACTTTCGAAAATCTATCTATCTAATCATGGCACAGAAGATTGAAAGAATTAGAATTACTTTATTCCACATTATAGTCTATGGACAAATCGGCCTAATAGGGGGTTTCGTGTGCAAGTCGTGCCAACTTTTTGCCGATAAGCCAAGTTTGTTAAGGGCACTTCATAGATCAGGTTTTGACTTGTTGTCATTCCGGTAAATGCGTTTTTTTAAAGATATGGCCCCCACCACTTTTTTTTGCACGATACTTTTTAAAACGATGTATCCTTCGTAGAAATAGTCGTAGAGGGTTGCAAAAAATGGCAAATGAATCAGTAAACACCCGCAATAAAATAACTTTTTTTATATTTTTCAAAATTTTGCTTCGTTTTTTTATAAAAAATAAAAAAACTGATTTTTTACTTTTTTTTGTATAGCTAGTAAAGTTTAACCTACATTCTTAATAACACCAAAACAAAATTTTTAAAAAAGGTTTAAATAAAAGTTATAGAATGAACATTTTTCTTTAATTTGGTGTATATAAGTCTTATATAGATGTATATTTTATATTTATTTCAATAAAAAAACATTTGTTGTCACCAAAACGGCTACCGAAGGTGTATTACCGTACGCGGCGCGCGGTTTTACGCAGCTGAGACGTCTAGCAAAACAGGTGATTTCTATTATTATTATTATTATCGTTGTTTGATGGACATTATCAAACAACGTTGTTATTGTTATTTTTGAAAGTGACTATCAATAGGCGAAAGTTTTACAATATAGTGCAGGTGCTAGAGGTAGTTGAGTATGCAAAATATGAGGACCGCAATTTGACAATAGATCCTAGATGAGAATAGGTCACAGACTAACGATTTGGATGTTGCCGGGTAAGTTTTTGGTCCAATATTTTTTATCCACCCTCCTTATATAGTCGTGTTCAAATTTCTAAAAATGTAACTAAGTTGACGCCCTAAGACACCATGACATAGAAATGGATAAAAATGTGTAAAATCTAATTTAAAAATAAAATTATATTAGTTTTTTAAATTTGGAAAATCCCCAAAAACCCCCCAAATCCTGAAATTTTTAGATTTTTTTAAATTTTCTTAAAAACTAAGCTTACAGTGGGGTACGACTAATGACAAACTCTCCAGCAGCGTCCGTTTATTGAGGTAGTGTAAATAAATTTATAAAAGAAACATGTTTATTACAGGTTTTACCCGATTTTCTTAAAAACCGAACTTTATTTCAAAAAATTAAATACACACTTTGTTATAGATAATAAAGTTGTGTAAATAAAATCAATTTTGAAAAATCGCTAAATTTATCAATTTTTTGCAAGTTTTATCCAATTTTCTCAAAAATTAAGCTTTTTGGAAAAAAAAATTATTTTACCGTTTATTGTAGAAAATAAAATGTCCTTTTTAACAATGTATTTATTGGTCAGTGGGGTCAGGCTAATGACAAACTCTCCAGCGGCGTCCGTTTATTAAGAAAATATAAAAAAATTAAAGAAACCACATAGGTTTTACCCGATTATCTTAAAAACCAAGCTTTCTTCCAAAAATTGTGATCTATAGTCGATTGTAGACAATAAAATTTCCTTTTAAACGTGTATAATAGTGTAAGATTTATCTTCAGATTAAAACCTCACAGGCCTGTGCAACTAAAATCAATTTTTACAAATCACCAAACAAAATAATTCTGTTACAAGTTTTTTCCAATTTTCTCAGAAACTAAGCTCAATTGACAAAAATGTGTCTTATACTTTATAGTACATAGTATTCGTTCGATCGCAGTTCAGTACGGTTATATTGCATCGTACCTGCATGATAGTACTAACGAGGTCAAAGTCGAAGTTTGTTTTGTTTACAATAAACCTCGCGCGCGAAATACCTGTGTTAAAAATCTATATACAATGTGTATTATAAATAATATATCATGTTTAAAAGCAAAAAAAGTGTACCATCACCTGTGAAACTTGTTTTAAAAATTAGCGAAAAGCCCAAACAAAATCAAGAAAAAATGGATAATGCCGAATTATTTCAGGATAGCCATGCACAGAAACGAAAAAGTTCACTTAGTGTACAAGTGGATTATCTCCGAAGTCAACTGGAAAGTATGCAAAGAAAATTTGCAGATTTAGAGACAAAAGTCACTAAAAAAGAAGAGTCTGACATGGACTACATTACTGATGAGGACGATCTGGCAAGAGAAACTGAGTGGATCAGACAAAAAGGAAAAGGTTGGAATGGATACTTCACTCTCACTACCACAACAAAGCTCGGGCACTGGAGAGCCCTCCAATAAAACACAAAATGAAGAACCCCCAACTAAGGTTAAAAAAGCTCCATTACCTCCACCGATTATGGTAAATGGCGTAAATAATTTTAATGATATTTATGAAAAGTTAAATATCATACAAGGAGTTAAAATAAAAGTTTTAAATAACGAAAATATTAAAATAAATGTACAAGACGCAGACAGCTATCAGCTGGTTACTAAAATGCTTAATGAAATAAAGCATCAATAGCACTCATACGAAAACAAACAAATAAGGCCAATTAGAGTAATAGCGAATAGGCTACACTTCTCATGTGACCCACAAAAAATTGTAGCTGATCTACAAAAAAAAGGTTTTATTTAAGGCACTGGAGGCCAGCAACAAACTTAAATGGAGAACAAGACAATCTCTTAACATGTTTATGCTCACATTTAGCCACGATGAAGATATTAACAAAATTTTTGAAATTTCCAGTATCCTTGGGATTGAAGTGGAAATAAAAGCACTAAAAACCTCAAAGTTAGTCCCTCAATGCAAAAGATGCCAATCTTATGGACACACGCAAAAATATTGCGCTAAAGAACCACGTTGCGTAAAATGCACGGGGAAACATCTTACTGTAGAATGCCCCAAACCAAAAGAATCTGAGCCAAAATGCATCCACTGTGGAGGCAAGCATCCTGCTAACTACAGCCTTGTTGCTAAGGAAATACAAAAATTGAAAAATAAACCTAAGAAACCGAATCTCATACCAAACGTGAGTACAAATAGACAAAACCAACAGACAAGAAACACAGTCACACAAAACTCTGTGACAAGGACATACAGCCAAGTAGCAGCAACAGCTACTATACCTGATATTAATATCAGTAGTCAAAATACTATGGAACAAACACTACAATTAATTTTGGAGAAATTGAACAAACTTGATGAGCGATTAACTAAACTAGAAAGTAGCAATAACTGTTAGCCCGCGGATAGAAAACGCTAAATGCAGTGGACTGTAAATATTTTAATGATATCGTGAGCAAACATAAATGTATTGATATGAAATTACGAAATAATCAGACGTCCATAGGTAAAATTGTTGGAACCACACAACGGTAATCAGATAAGTGCACTCACCTCCTTTGCAGCCAAATTCTCCTCGTTTCCAAGGGGCCCCTGAAGGATCTAATGATGTCACCACGTAGCTGAAGGGTTGAAGTTTCTAGTTCTATGCTTCAGTACACAAAATTCGAGCACTTTCAGGTGTAGATATTTGAAATAGTTGGAGAACGAAATTAACACGCCTTTTTCTCTAGGCGATTGACAATGATCTCACTGGTTGTTGGTGCGCATGTCCAAATACGCGGAATGCGCTTTGTCCTTCATACAGTTGTGTGTTTTTAAAAATATATATAAACAACCGCGAAATTTAGCGGGAGCTAACATAACTGCCCTCCAAAACACACAAATTTAGAATCTCAACCGGACAGATATAGATATAAGAAAAAGAATCGACCGATAAATATAAATGAATGAAAACAGATAAGTATCGTAAGTTTATTTAGATATAACGAAATCCCGAAAAAAGGCAAAACAAACAAACAAAAAATTCAAAAAAAATTAAAAATAAAAAAACCTATTGTAATACCCGGTAAAAGGTAGAAAATTAAAATTACTTTTAATTTGGCAAGAGGCACAGTTTTACAACTGGCCGCTTATAAACACCGGTAACCGTTTTTACCGTCGCAACACGCACCTGACCGTCCCCGCCGGGATGCAGTTCGATGACCCGACCGACCGGCCATTTCAAAGGCGATTGAATGTGATCACTTGTTATGATACCCAAATCATTTAATTTGATATTTGGGGACAAATCAGTCCACTTGTGTCGCTGTTGTAGCGTATGCAAATACTCTATAGAATACCGTTTCCAAAAATCATTATGTAGTTTTTGGATTAGTTGCCATCTCGAGAGCCGATTTAGGGGAACCTCGGACAAATCTGACTCCGGAATTTCTGAATTAAGGGGTTCAAGTGTCAAAAAATGCCCAGGGGTAAGAGGTTGAAGATCGTGTGGGTCTGAAGAGGCAGGAGATAAAGGGCGACTATTAAGTACGGCTTCTATGCGACAGGTAAGGGTGGACATCTCCATGATAGACAACTTCTGGTCGCCGACAACTCGTACAAAGTGAGTTTTAAAACTTTTGACGCCAGCTTCTGCCAGGCCATTGAAATGTGGACTGAGAGGAGGTCCCAGATGCCAACGAATAGAAAGTCTGGTGGCAGCACTTCTTGCGTAATCCAGTAATTGGTTACGAAACCCTATAAAATTACTGCCTTGATCTGACCAGCATTGCGTCACGCTTCCGCGTCTGGAAATGAATCGATGGAATGCACCTACGAACCCTTCGGTGGACAGTTCCATGGTTAATTCCAAATGCACGCAATGTGTGGCCGTACAGACAAACACACAGACATACGATTTGAAAGCTTTACAACCACGGTAACGATGAGGAATCACAAAGAAAGGTCCACAAAAGTCGATAGCTACACTTGAAAAAGGTTTTAGTTGATTGATTCGATGAGCGGGAAGTGAACTCATTATGGGCGGTCTATAGGGTTTAGGGTTGATTCTAAAACATTGCAAGCACTTGGATATGGTTCTTTGAATTGCCCGTCTGGCAGATAATATCCAAAATTGCTGTAAAAGCAGATTATGTAATGTTTTAAACCCAGGATGAAGATATTGTCGATGAGCGGACTCGATAAGAAGAGTAGTTAAACGATGGTCACTCGAAAGTAAGACGGGGTGTTTTGCAGAATAAGACAAAAGGTCAGATTTTTGTAATCTGCCACCGACTCTAATGATATTATTCTCATCAAGAAAAGGTGAAAGTTTTCGCAAAGGTTTCGGTATTGGTTTATCCTTAGATAACGCGGAAAAAAGCTCAGAAAAACAAGAACCTTGCACGCGTTTGATAAGAAGGTGTAACGCACTTTGCATCTCACCGGTGGTAGGAAAAACAATATTCTCAAAAATAACTTTTTGGTCCGGCGGCTTAGTGGGTTTTTGATAGGAATGCCTTTGAAAAAGGTTAACTATTCGAAGGACATAACAAATGATACGTTGAATTTTTGATATAGAGGAATATTTGATAAGAAGCTGATCTAAGAAGTTGACATCAATTATCGCATTGCAACAGACTTTTGGCTTTTCCTCCAGATTAATATCTCCGAAATCAATCGGCATTTTTGGTTTATGAAAATCGGGCCATTCGTTTTCGGGAGACCACAAAAACGACGGTGCGTTCCACCACATGTCATGTGACATGAGCTGTGAAGGGGTGGCCCCTCGTGACGCAATATCGGCTGCATTCAAAGCAGAAGGAATGTAGCGCCACGAGTTTGAGGGAATGATTTCTTGGATTCTACTGACTCGATTTCCAACAAAGGTTTGCCAGCGATTAGGAGGGGATGAAAGCCAGTGCAATACGACTTGCGAATCGCAGAAAGTAACGATATTTGTAAAAGTTATTTTTCCTTCATAGCTAGATAAAACGAAGTCAATTAATTCGCTTAAAAGAAATGCGCCTAGGAGTTCTAGCCTAGCCAAAGTTTGTGACTTTATAGGCGCGACCCTAGATTTTGCAGATATGAGAGAAACAGATATATTGTTTTCCTCTTCTACACGAAAATATACGACGCCTGCGTAGCCTCGAATTGAAGCGTCACAGAAGCCGATGATTTGACAGGTATTGGTTTTTGACAGTTTGATTTGTCGGGGTAATTGAAAATTGGAAAGAAGCGGGAATTCAGAACGAAGTTTGTTCCAAGAGTCGATGATAGAAGAATCTGGTTCTTCGTCCCAGCCTATTTTCGATATCCACAACTGTTGCAAAATAAATTTTGCTTGTAGCAACAAGGGACAAAGAAAACCTAAGGGATCGAAGATTGTTCCTATGATAGATAAAATAGAACGTTTGGTTGGGGGTTTGTCCTTCATTCGGCATTGATAAGAAAAAATGTCGTTTTTTGGATGCCATTGAAGTCCTAAAACTTTGATAAAGTGGGGTTCCTCCTTGTCGAAAGAGAGAGGCATTTGACGATCGGACTCTGGCAATGTTGCCAATAACTCAGGACAATTGCTTGCCCATTTTTTAAGTTCAAATCCTCCCGACTTCAACAAATCATTGAGTTCTGTTTGAAGGGAGAGAGCTTCAGAAAGCGAAGGGCTAGTTCCCAAGATATCGTCGATATAGATTGACGTTTTTAGAACAGTACTAGCCATAGGAAAACGTTCCTCTTCTCTCTCTGCCAGCTCATTCAAGGTACGCATGGCTAGAAAAGGTGAGCATGTCATGCCAAAAGTGACAGTAGAAAGTTCCCACACTGAAAGTGGGTCCTGTGGAGAAAACCTCCACAATATCCTTTGATAAGGACGGTGATAAGGATTGATAAGGACTTGACGGAACATCTGTTTGATGTCAGCAATGTAGGCAATAGGATTAAGACGAAATGTAAGGAGTAAAGAAGCAATATCTTTTTGAAGTTTCGGTCCAGATAACAATGTGTCATTGAGACTAATATTTTTTGGGGTGACTGCTGAACAGTCCCAGACTACCCTTAATTTTGTATTCAAGCTTTCCGGCTTTAATTCGCAATGATGTGCTAAAAAACACGATACGTCGACCTTTGGTTGACTAGATAAAACTAAACTCATATGATTAGAATCGATATAGTCTTGCATGAAACTTGAATAGGCAGTGTACAGATCAGGATTTTTGATTAATCTATTTTCTAGAAGTAAAAATCTACGATAAGCTTGCGGATAAGTATTATAGCGGATAGGGTTTATTTTATCTTTAAACGGAAGATCTACCATGAATCTACCGCTCGGTTGCCGTACTACACTAGCAGTAAAAATTGATTCTGCCTGTTTTTCTTCCTTTGATAAGATTTGTTTTTTAGGCAAATGTTCGATTTCCCAAAACCTAGGGAGAATGACCTCTAAAGGAGGTGAATGACTCGTTAAAAAACAACTGGTTCGTTCCGTAAGACTACCTACTTCGTCAACCTTTCCCATGACGACCCAGCCAAAGATAGTTTCAAGGGCTGAAGGCTGCCCTACCTGTCCAAGAACCCTGCCCTCCTTGAAAATCTGTGCGAATAGCTCGCAACCAATAACCAGGTCCACAGGTCTAGATTTGAAATAAGATGGGTCGGCAAGTTTAAGGTTTCCCAAGTGTTGCCACTGATTATCGTTCAAAGAGGATGTAGGCATATTGGAACATAGTTGTGGAACAACAATTGCTTCGAAATTAAGTAAAGGAGTGACTTGTCCTTGTGGCTTAATGTGACATTGAACGAGCCCTTTGGAAGTAAAAGAAGACATCTGATTTAATCCGAATATTTCAGTGGTGTAACTTCGCCTAGGAAGATTAAGACGCTGAATACACTTTTCACTGATGAATCCTGTCTGTGATCCAGAATCAAGCAGTGCCCTTACAGGTTGAAAATTTCCGCAACCGTCCATAACATCTATTATGGCGGTGCATAAAAGAAAGGTACCTGAAGGTCCTGAGGCATTTAATGACACATGAAGATTATTGACAGGTGGTGTGTGAATGAAAGGACTAGTATCTTGACTTCCAGACTCTTGATTAGTTTCTAAGATATGAGTTAAAGTGTGGTGCCTTTTACTATTGCAAGTCCTGCATGAATATTTTGATTTGCACGTATCTACATTATGCAAGGGATGAAAACACGCTAGACATAATTTTTTCTGTTTGACGAAAGATAGGCGATCGATAGGTGAGAGATCAAGAAATGTTTGACATTTCGAAAGCACGTGACCTTGATTACACCGGAAACATTTTATTCCCGTACTCGAATTAGTTGAGGTGCCAGCCAGTCCTATAATAGGCGAATTGGATGATTTATAGGTAGGCTTTTGCCCAAACTGATTTCGCATAGAATTTGAATTTTGATAGGTAGGCTTTTGCTCAGACTGATTTTGCATAGAATTTGATTTTTGATAGATAGGCACCTTTTTGGGTGCTGTTGATTGAGGAAGTGATTCCAAAACTTTACATCTTTTTTCTAGAAATTGAAAAAGTGACTGAAAAGTGGGAATTTCGGTATTAGTATTGGCGTGACTCATTTCGAAATTTAAACGCGTTGGAATATCCAATTTTTCTAATAAAATGAAAAAAATAATAAAGTCCCAACTGTCAACGTCAAAGCTAAGTGATTTTAAAATTTCTAGGGATTCAGAAAAGGTGTCAATTAAATTACGCAATTCTTTAGCTGACTCGTTTTTTAAGGTGGAGTTCATAATTGAGCTTAAAGCATCATTTGCGAGGTCTCGCTTGTTTTGATATCTATTGACTAATTTGTCATAAGCAATTTTATAATTTTGATCAGATAAGCTAATCCCTGATATCAATTTTAAAGGCTCATCCTCGACATATGAAAATAAATATTGAAGTTTTCGAACGTTACTTAGACTTTGATTTTGATCTATAATGTTATTAAAAAGATCGAAAAAACTTGGCCATAATTTTTTATCACCTCGAAATATGGGAATACCCAACTCTTTGAGTTTTGGAGTTTCAGATTCGTTTTGTCGAACATATGATCCCGAAAAAGATGGGGCCTCAACCGGAAATATTTTAGAGTAAACCCCCTTACACGCATAAAAATATTTACGAGCTTCTGAAAGGATCGCATCCTGCGTTTTAAATTCCTCATCGTCCGAGTCGTCTAGCAACATAATGACGTCATTATGCGCCAGCATGCATTTATCGAAGGTTTCATCCAAATCGGCATACCTCACTTGAAACTCGTTTCTCGCTCTTTCATCTTTTTCCGCAGTCTGCGACAACACATAACACTCGGTGATCGCAGTGCGTTTTTGTACGGCTTTTTTGACAGACATGATTTTACCTTTGAAATGACGAAATTGTCGGTAAATATACAATTAACGCTAAATTAATGCTTCTGAAATAGAAAAATGACGAATTGTCGAAAATATGCACTAATTTATCGCAATTGATGAAAATTATTTTAAATATCGAAATGATATGGAACACATCTAATCACAGAAATGTCGGTAAATATACAATTAACGCTAAATTAATGCTTCTGAAATAGAAAAATGACGAATTGTCGAAAATAGGCACTAATTTATCACAATTGATGAAAATTGTTTTAAATATCGAAATGATATGATACACCACTGAACTTTTGTTTTGTTTGTTTTGTTTTGTGGTTCCTTCGCTTTGTTTACTGAATCGAGCACGCAAAAGGCACGTGCACCGCCCGGACGACTTCTCGTTCACTACTCGATTCAAGGCCGTTGTTTGGCTTGGCCACAGATTAGGTAAATAATTATTAATACCGTCGTATGGATTTATTATTTAAAATAATTCGGTCGAAGGAGCACTTTATGTTAGCCCGCGGATAGAAAACGCTAAATGCAGTGGACTGTAAATATTTTAATTAATGATATCGCGAGCAAACATAAATATTGATATGAAATTACGAAATAATCAGACGTCCATAGGTAAAATTGTTGGAACCACACAACGGTAATCAGATAAGTGCACTCACCTCCTTTGCAGCCAAATTCTCCTCGTTTCCAAGGGGCCCCTGAAGGATCTAATGATGTCACCACGTAGCTGAAGGGTTGAAGTTTCTAGTTCTATGCTTCAGTACACAAAATTCGAGCACTTTCAGGTGTAGATATTTGAAATAGTTGGAGAACGAAATTAACACGCCTTTTTCTCTAGGCGATTGACAATGATCTCACTGGTTGTTGGTGCGCATGTCCAAATACGCGGAATGCGCTTTGTCCTTCATACAGTTGTGTGTTTTTAAAAATATATATAAACAACCGCGAAATTTAGCGGGAGCTAACAATAACGGAGCTACCAATATGCCTCAAAATGGTCAGTAATCTTAGAATCCTAGCTTGGAATGCCAATGGTCTCTTGCAACATCAGCAAGACTTGCAAGTTATTCTAGACATAGAAAAAATTGACGTTTGTCTTGTGTGAGAAACGCATTTCACTAACCAGTCTCACATTAAATTTAAAGGTTATAAAGTGTATCATACAACTCACCCTAGCAATACTGCACATGGGGGAAGTGCTGTAATAATTAAAGAAAATATATCACACTATGAGGAGATGGGATATAAAACCATAGAGATTCAAGCTACATTAGTAAGTGTAAAAACCAAAACATATACATTAGTCATAAGTGCTGTCTTTATACCACCAAGGCACTTACTAAAGAAAAATCAATATCTTAATTTTCTCAGAAAATTAGGAAACCGTTTTATAATTGGAGGTGACTTTAATGCAAAAAATACCTACTGGGGATCTAGACTGACGAATTCTAAAGGAAAAGAACTTTTGCAAGCTATTAGTGAATATCAATGTGATCCGATATCAACTGGTAAGCCCACATACTATCCAACAGATCCAGGAAAAATTCCAGATCTAATTGATTTTTTTATAGTAAAAAATATATCTTTAAGTTTTGTAGATATAGAAGAAAGTTTTGATTTACACTCAGATCATTCACCAATTATTCTAACTCTTAGTAAAAACATAATAAAGAAAGAAGCAAATATCTCACTAGTTAATAAACTGACTGACTGGATTAGTTTTAAACAAAGTCTGTCAGAAAAAATAAACCTATCAGTACCATTGCAAACGCCAGAACAAATCGATAAAGAAGTTGATTATTTTGTTACAAATATTCAACAAGCAGCTTGGGAAAACAGTCCAAAACCAAAGAGAATTTTTAAGGGAAAAAACTATCCAAAGGAAATTAGAGACCTTATATTGGAAAAAAGGAAACTAAGAAGAAAGTGGCAACAAAGCCGTGATCCTCGGGACAAAACAAATCTCAACAACATGACGCAGCACATTAGGCGAGAAATTCTAGTAATAAAAAATTAATCTATTAACCATTTTCTTAATGAACTTACAGATGATAAAAATACCGACTATTCCCTTTGGAAAGCAACCAAAGATTTTAAAAGACCAATTATCCAAATTTCACCCATACGAAAATCTAACAACCAGTGGGCAAGGAGTAACGAAGAAAAAGCAGATATTTTTGCAAGTCATTTAGAAAAAACATTTCAGCCCCACGAAGCACCAGATGAACACTTTCATTTAAATGAACCCCATCAAATCGAGGACCATATTAAGCTTACATCACCAAAAGAAATATTAACAGAAATCAAAAATATTAATTCGAAAAAAGCCCCAGGGTATGATCTTATTAACGGGGTAGTCATAAAACAACTCCCCAGAAAAGCTATCGTAAAACTATGCAACCTAATTAATGCGTCTTTTAGGCTTAGGTATGTACCTAAACTGTGGAAAGTTGCAGAAGTTATCATGATTCCAAAACCGGGAAAACCACTCCATGACGTGTCATCTTACAGGCCAATATCTTTGCTGCCAATTATATCCAAGCTCTATGAAAAATTATTGCTTAAAAGAATAAAACCCATCATAGAAAGACAAGAAATTATTCCATCTCATCAATTTGGTTTTCGAGACAAGCATTCCACGATAGATCAAGTACACAGAATTACTAATATAATAGAAAAAGCACTAGAAGAGGGAAAAGTTTGTTCTGCAGTTTTTCTAGATGTAGCACATTTGACAAAGTGTGGCATGAAGGCCTTAATTTTAAACTAAAAAGGTTTCTGCCAAAACAAAATTCGGATATTTTGGAATCATACATATCTGATAGACATTTTAGAGTAAAACAGGAAGACTCATACTCAAATTTAAGAGAAATTCAAGCAGGCGTGCCCCAGGGTAGCGTACTAGGCCCTTATCTATACTTATTATTCACTTGTAATATCCCAAAGCCAGAAAATTGTCACAACATTTGCCGATGATACTGGTTTATTGACGGTAGAAAAATCTTTTGAAAAATGCATAGAAAAACTTCAGGATACAGTCACCCAAATTCACAGTTGGACCACAAAGTGGCGAATAAAATTAAATGAAACCAAATCAATTCATGTTGATTTTACAAACAAAAATATAAATCACATACAAATAACAATTAACAACATTCCAGTACCATATTCCAATCAGGCAAAATATCTAGGTATGACACTTGATGCCAAATTGCGCTGGAAAGCACATGTTAAGAAAAAAAAAGAAGAACTTGAGATAAGGTATAGAAAAATGAACTGGCTAATTGAAAGGAAGTCCAATTTAACAATTCATAATAAGTTACTGCTTTATAGACAAATACTGAAACCAGTATGGACATATGGTATTCAACTATGGGGTTGTGCTAAAGAGAGTAACATTCTAGTTGTACAGAGATTTCAAAATAAAGTATTAAGAAACATTGTGAATGCACCTTGGTACGTTCGAAATAGTGACCTTCATCGAGATCTAAAAATCGAAACTGTAGCAGAGACTATAAAAAAGTACGCAAAAAGCCATGAAGATAGACTCCATCGGTATGTAAATGTGGAAGCAATTCAGCTTCTAGACAATACTATGCTAGTTCGACGACTAAAAAGAGTGAAGCCGTTTGAGCTAGTAAACTAAGTGAATTACACATAAAACAAAATAATGCTATAAACACAACACAATTGTGAGTTACAGACTAAACAAAGCGGGGAGAACTGTTGAGTGAACCCTAAGTTTAAATCTGACTTTTCTAGTAAATTAAGTTAAAACAAAATTGCTAATTAGTCTTACTGACTAGATTGTAATAAAAAAAAACACAGTGTGTTTGACAAAAAAAAAATACTTTATTGTAGGAAAAGTCAGTGGGGTTTAATTAATGACAAACCCTTCAGCGACGTCCGTATATGGGGGTCAATTAAAAAATAAAATAAATAAAATCATTTTTGTCACATGTTTCACCCGATTTTTTTTCGAATATTAAAAAAAATACATTTTTTAAAAAGTATTTTTTTAATATATTTTAAATGAAGTAATTTAACCTATGTGGTATTAAAAATCGAATAAAAAATAAAAATGATACAATTTGTTTTTAAATATGCTTTTCCGCCATATAGAATTCGCCATATTTAAAAAAGGCGCGATTATCACAATGACAATAAGTTAAAACCTGATCTGCTAGATATGTTAAACAAATTTAAGTTACTTTCAAAAGGTTCTTATGGTTTTCATGAAAAGCATAATTTTTAAATATACCCCAAAGACCCCTATTTTTTTCCAGTTATTTGAAAATAACTTAAAAACTAATTAACGCATTGAAACACTTGAACCAGATTTGAATAAAGAATCAAAATGGCTATCTTTTTTATATAAACTTTTTTGTTCTAGCTCCAATAGTTTTAGAAGTAAAATAAAAAAAATAAAAAAAAATTACCTTTTTTTTTAATTTTTTAATTTTTTTGACAAATACAAAAAAATACATATTTTCTGACCAATACATTTTTAAGTAATTTACATAGCAAGTATTTTAAACTTTGTTCCATGAAAATCGGATAAGAAATGAAAAAGTTACAATTTTTTTAAAAATACGCCTTTCCGCCATTTTGAATATCTTTCAAAAAACGCATTTACCAGAATGACAACAAGTCAAAACCTGATATATGGGACGCCCTTAACAAAGTTAGCTTATCGGCAGAAAGTTGGCACGACTTGCACACGAAACTTGATTTGTCCATAGACTATTATGGATGATTACGTTATTGAACCTTACTGTAATAAGTGCATATTGCTATGATGACTGCGAAATTGCTTCCACGTGGCACACGTGGACATGAACCCATCAGAGTTTGATTAATAGACATAGCCATCTGGGGACCATGACTAAAAACGCCTCTTGAAATGTCATTGAAGGTTTTGCGGTGGCTTATTGTACAGACCTCCACGAAGGGCTAAGAAGTCCCTGACCTTTAATGTCCGTAAATGGAAGCCTAAATTAAAGATTTGCAGAGTTTTTTGCAAACAATAAGATAGTATATGTTTTAATTGTCATTTTTAATAACCTTATCCTGAGCATAGACCGTGAACAAGAAATTTGTTGTTGCGGTCTTGCTTGTTGAAAGAGGGAAACCACCCCTTGAACGAAATCTACAAATCTACAATCTAACAGTGCCGTATTTAGGGGGAAGCACCCAAGAGCCTGACCCCTTTAAGACCTTGGAATCCCTTCAAAACTTTCAAAGGTTCGTTTGAACATCTTGAAATTTTAGACAGCAAAAAGTTGGGGCCCATCAAAACTTTTTTTCTAAATACGCCGCTGTACAGGGTGTCTCATTATATTTTTCCCATTCTTTTAGACCATTAATAATTGATATACGTGTACAAGAATTTGTGTTCGAATTATTTCTGATGCTTACCATATTTGACAGGCGCTCAAATTTATAGTTTTTGCTAATTGTATGCTCCTTATATTATTTAATTAATAGATTAGGCTTGAAACATATTTTCCAAAAATACCCGATATGCCGTAGTTTAGAGCCATAGTTTCTGAGATATTAGCAATTATTTTTTAAAATGATGACAGTACCGCTCTTGTGTTAATTTTAGTATCCTTATTCCAAATTATGTTAGTCCCCGTGTATCAACAGTGACAATGACATGATGTGACAAGACATATAAACTTTGTTGTCGTTACCGGTTGTCATTTTAAGAGTCATTAAAAAATAATATTTGTCATTGTCACTGTTTATACATGGGGACTAACATAATTTGAAAATTTATCATTTAAAAAAATGATCGCTAATATTTTAGAAATTATTTATCAAAACTGCGACATATGGGGTATTTTTGGAAAGTATATTCCAAGCCTAATCTATTAATTAAATAATCTAAGGAGCATCCAATTCACAAAAGCTATAAATTTAAGCGCCTCTCAAATACAGTAAGCATCAGGAATAAAGTCAAGATGCAATTTAAAAGTAAACATTTCGCGAATTCGAACACAGTTTCTTTTATATTCCTAGATCAATTATTAATGGTCTAAAAGGGTGGGAAAAATTATAATGAGACATTCTGTACCTAGTCTACATAGACCGGTGTCTATTTCTCAAGTGACTAGTAAGAGGTTGAGTTTTGCTAAAACGAACAACATTTTTTTCTACAAAAATTCTAAAAAGTAATTTTTAATAAAACGCGCAGGCGCTACTTGTTAATATAGTGTAATATTTCAATAGTAGCTCTTAAAAATTCCTTACCACGTTGGCTACTAAGCACGATTTTCGCATCCTGGTCCAGGATACCATATGAATCACCGGTGACTCGTACAGTTCACTTCTGCACTTTAGGTATCACCGGTGATAACGAACACAAGTCATTTTAAATGCTTGTAAAAAAACGCCGGTGTATAAAGAAAGGAATGAGATTTTGCGTATGGTTCATGAACTAAAAAATTCCTGGTCGCCTTGGGCATCACCGGTGATACACAAGGGTTCGGTAAATCTCTAACAAAATAATGGTCATATGGTTTACTTTTTTTATTATTTATAAAATCCATTCGAACAGAAACGGCGGATATTTTTATTATAGAACTAAAAAATTAAACACAAACAAATATTTTACATCTGAAGGACTAAAAATGGTTTACTTATCGATCTATGAATCACCTATGATATTTTCGTATATCCGTTAAAAAACCGTACACATGCGTGTTTCAATAGGGTCACTGCATCCTGGAAGCCTGGCGTCTCCCAGGGGTAGCGACAAGAGTGTCAAAACCGTACTCAAATATCCATAGACGTTCGTGAAAAATACTCATTTTTATACAGTCTGAGAAAAAAAAAATGTTTTAATAAAACTTAAAAAGAACTCGTTTTTATACAGCTTAAGAAATAAAACATATGTTCCTTGAGTTTTTGGGTTATGAATAATTATTGTAGGTATATTTATTGTTAAAAATCATTTTCTATTAAATATTATTTGTATTTTTTGTATAAAAATAATACGTAATAAATAAACAAACAGGACAGAAATACATTTCTATGTTAAAAGTTTATTAATAGTATATAATATATCAAAGGAGAAAATAAAACTTTTATCACGATGTTTTTACGCTATTTTTCGTACTGTTTAGTTTATTTTCCGAGTTTTTTCCCATTTTTTGGGTATTTTTAGGTTTTGTGGTTTTATAGTCCCTTTTTATCCCGATTTTTACATTTTATCAAAAGACAAAAAATGCCCAAATACAGTTCGACTTTTAGTAAGGTTCTGCTTTAATTACTTATAATTTTATAGTACATTACATATAAATATCTTAAAGTATAAACTTCGAAAATTTATTCGTTTCTTCAAACGGAAAATTTTTCGAAAACATTTTCCTCGAACAAAAGATTGTTCGGAAACGTTTTCTTCGAATGGAAAATTGTTCGCAAACGTTTTCTTCAAACAGAAATTTGTTTGAAGTCATTTTCTTCGAACGGAAATTTGTTCTAAAACATTTTCTTTGAACGGAAATTTGTTCGAAAATATTTTCTTCAAATGGAAATTTGTTGAAAAACATTTCTTTGAAAACAAATTTTTCGAAAAAAGAAATTATTAGAACCGGCTTGCCAAACTTAACATAACTCATGTTCGACTAATGGAGTCTTTTTCTTACAATTTTTGGAAACAAAAACTTCCCTGGCCTCTTTCTTGGGATCCTAGAGAGTGTGAAACCAAACCGAACCAACCGAAACCTATTTTCGAAAAATGATTTCCCTAAATTAGCTTTCCGGTCCTCATTTTGGAAGATTGAAATCGGTGTTACTCTAACCTTTCTCAATTGAGCACATCAGGGGGTATCTGGATCGGTTCGGATACGTTTGCGATCAATTGACAAAGGTTAGGAAAATACCAATTTCGACCTTCCCAAAGGAGGATAGACAAATTTTTAGACAGTTTACGATCCCGGAAAAAAAGTCAGGGTTTTTTTAAAAAAATATGTTAGAAATACCTTACCTTAGTCAAACTATATGAATTGTGTTAGGTTTGGAAATCCAGGCCTATAGCGTCTTTTTTCGAAAAGCTTGCTTTCGAAGAAAATGTTTTTTATTCGAAGAAAATGTTTTTGAACAACTGTTGGTTACGAACAAACTTCCATTCGAAAACAAATTTCCGTTCAATGAAATGGTGTTCGAACAAATTTTTGTTTGACAAAAATGTTTTCGAACAAATTTCTGAAGGAAGAAAATTTTTTCGAACAATTTTCCGTTCGAAGGAATGGCTTATTACAAAAAATTGTTTTCATACAAATTTCCGTTCGAAGAAAATGTTTTCGAACAAAGTTCTGCGACCCAAAAAAAATACCTAGAGATGGTAAATAAAAATTCTTAAACCTTGAGTTTTTATTGGATGTTGATTTTTTAAAAACTTTTTTATGAGCTTGTGTGTGTACTTACTTCTACTTTTTGTTTTGCAATCATTACAGTGTAGCTACTTTTGATCTTTGTTTGGGCCTTGTTTTTCAACCTTTTGTATTTTCGATCTTTTGTACTTTCGATCTTTTGTATTTTCGACCTTTTGTACTTTCGAACTTTTGTATTTTCGACTTTTTGTACTTTCGACCTTTTCTTCGCGGCCCGCGTTTTTTTGAACACTAATAAAAATAATAGTAGGTATATTATAAACGTAGGGCCTACAGTGTTTACTTTGAATCCGACGGCGGGAATTTTCATGCCCGACCGGAAGGAGGGCTATAATTTACTAAGTGACTAAAAGGGACTTTAATGCCAAGGTTTATTATATACTAAAAATAAATTGGTAATTTTTTTTTTAAGTCACAAGCTTTTATAAAATGCACTAAAAATTAAAAAATAATTTTCTAAAATTCTAATATTATCAAATAATTTCTACTTTTTAGTCTCAGCTATCTACTCTATTAAATGAAAATATTTGTTCAATAACAGAACAGAAGTGTTTATTCTAGATTATAATGAAATCGCTGATCGTGAGTTGTTTGGAAACTCATTTTTCTATTGGGAGAAGGAGAGGGTGGGGTAAGAGGTAGAAATATATTTTTTGTTTCGGCTGTATTGCCATCGGACCTTTATGCATATATCAAAATTTTATAAAAGTCATTTGAAGTGTCTCAAAAACGCATTTTTTATGAAAGGGGGTGGGAGGTAGGGGTGGGAGGACATTTTTTCATTATTGTTGTATTGTCATCGGACCGCTATATGTATACCAAATTTCGTCCAAATCGGACAATGGGAAGTTTGTCAAAAACGCATTTTTCTATAGATGGGGGTGGGGGTAGGAGTGGTAGGATTTTTTTTTTAGTGTTGTATTGTCATCGGACCACTATATGTATACCAAATTTCATCCAAATCGGATAATGGGAAGGGTGTCAAAAACGCATTTTCTATGGAACGGGGTGGGGGCAGGGGTGGGAAAATATATATTTTTTAATGTTGTATTGTCATCGGACCACTATGTGAATACCAAATTTCATCCAAATAGGATAATGGGAAGTGTGTCAATAACTCATTTTTCTATGAAAGGGGGTGGGGGTAGGGGTGGGAGGATATATTTTTTTAATATTATATTGTCATCGGACCGCTATGTGTATACCAAATTTTATCCAAATCGGATAACGGGAAGTGTGTCAAAAACACATTTTTCTATAGAAGGGGTGGGGGTAGGGGTGGGAGGATATTTTTTTCTTAGTATTGTCATGGGACCACTATGTGTGTACCAAATTTCATCCGAGTCGGATAATGGGAAGTTTGTCAAAAACGCTTCACCAGATTTGATAGATAGTTAGATAGTTAGACAGAACATCTGAAGCTAAATAAAAACTTGTAATAATAATAATCATAAACGAATAAAATAGGTATTAAACCACATATCGGCACTGTAGCTTTAGCATGTCAAACCCCCGTATATAATAAAACAGTGGGCAGTGAAAGTTGTCATGGCATTACATTAAACAAAAGTCAGTCAGACGTTAACAAACATAGAAAAAATGGGGAAAAAATAATTATTTCATAGCAAACTAAATAAGTTTAGTCGAGAAAAAGTTCGAATTACATTTCTCGAAGATGTAACAAACAAGGGACGAAAGAATAAAGCCTATTCTTACTTTGAGATAGGCATGGAAAAGGCCACCGAAGAAAGTAGCTTTCAGTACCGAAAATGATGCAATAAACAGAATTTCGAAAATTTCACCGAAAAGGTATTCCTGGTTTACATCCTGGTGAAGTCATCAGGAAAGTACAGTAAGCTTATGGCAAGCTGGAAGCAACAAAATAATCGTTATCGTGTATATTTCTTGATTCCTATTTGTTTTTTGTATTATGATAAAATAAAATAATCCAAAAACCTATATTTTGCCTTTATGGTTCATCAAGAAATTACTTTTAATCACTGGGGGGGACAAGAAATACTACATTAGCCCATGAAAAAAGGGATTAAACGTACACTGTTATTCCCTAGAGAGCATAAAGAAATTTATTAAATGATACAAAACCCATCATAATAGTTTTCTATATTTTAGAATATAACATGAATCATGCCATGGGCGATTCGTTGAAACGACCCCCCCTCACGGGCGGGTCTCCCACGCAGCCGTTGCTGCTGTGGGTATAAACCAAAGGTTTCTCTTAATTCCCTATTTGCATATTAATAGAAAATTTTGGTACCAGGTACGTGAGTACACCAAGTCCGTGTTTACCTAATCGATTAAAAGTAATAGTGGTTTTTAATTTATTCTAAATTGCTTGAGGCAATAACAATATTATGTGAGGTGTGCCTTCATGTTCGGTACAGAAATTAACAGAATATTAAGTAAATTGAAACAAAATTTACCATTACGTTTTCCTTTTCATAAATATTTAGGACCTGGAAATAACCTAAATAGTGGCCAACCAGTTGATATTGATGATTTAATTGCTTTGCAACACGATATTGAATATTATTTAGCGCAAACACCACAACAAATTTCAATTGCTGATAAAAAAGCTGCTCAAGATTTTTTTTTTCATTTTTTAACCGAATTAAATTTTGAAGCTTTATGTGGATGGGTTGGATTAAGTTTAAAGCAATATTTAGAAAATAAAGTTGGTTTATTATACCCGTCCCTACCGGATAACTCAATGCAAAAAGCAAAGCAATTACATAAAGGCCAACAACAATACTCGGATAGAATAAAACGATTAGCTGAAGAATATCAAAATCGAAAAAAAGCAGGAGAAAAATTAACTTGGCATGAATTTTTAAGAAAATCTGCTTCAACACCAAATCCAAATCAAGCAGGTCCTTCTGGTGTATCCGCTAAACCAGTAACACCAAGTTCTGAAGAAGTTTTAGAAAGTCCACCTGAAAGTGTTATGGATCCTCGGGAGCAAGCTCGTCGTTTGGAAACTGGGGATTTACCAATGGAACTTGATACCATACGGGAAGAAAATAGTGGTGGTATTGGTGCGCGTGCGTCAATAGGAACTTCAAGTTCGGGATATACACGTATTCCTCGTTCGTTACGTTTAAATGGCATGATTCATGTTATAAACGACCCCCCCTCACGGGCGGGTCTCCCACGCAGCCGTTGCTGCTGTGGGTATAAACCAAAGGTTTCTCTTAATTCCCAACTAGTTACTTTAGAATTGTAATAAAAATGACTTCAAAGAATAAAATAATACAAGTGTATCATAAACTAATGTTTTAGAAAAATAGTGGTGAAAGTTCTAGTTCGCAAGAAAGTGCATATTTTGAGAAAAATGTAAGTGAGTTAGAATTGGATCGGTGCATTATTGGAACCGTACGAGATTTAATATTTGCGCAAACATTATTTTTTGAGCAAATTTCTATTGACTATGGACCACGAAAAATTCTACGGACTCCCTGTAAGGGTGTCCCAGAAAACATTGATTTTTGGTCTGACTTCGATACTACTTACAGTGATAATCATTACTGTGGTAGTGATTACACAAGCTGCAACAAATTTTTCTGTCTATGGACAGAGGAATTAAAATCTGGAATAATATTTTGTAAAAAATGTGCATCAGAAGCACAAGATAATTGATATTCATGATATTCAACACACCTTAGATTTATATATTGAATTTTTAAATTTTCAATTTGGCCAAGAAGAAATTGCAATAACAACTTTTTTACAAGATTTATTTAATATTTTAGATAAAAAAATTCCAAAAGTTAATGCTTTACAAATTTTAGGACCTCCATCAAGTGGTAAAATTTTTTTTATTGATTCTGTCTTACATTATTGTTTAAATTTTGGTCAAATTGGAAATTTCAATAAATTTAATAATTTTCCATTACAGGAATGTGTAAATAGAAGAGTCTTACTTTGGAATGAACCAAATTGTGAACCTGGCTCTTTTGATACTTTAAAAATGTTATTTGGCGGAGATACAATTAATGTAAAAGTGAAATATTTAGGTGATGCAATTGTTTTTCGCACACCAATTATAATTTTAAGTAATAAAAAATTTTTTCCAACTGATCCTGCTTTCCAATGTCGCATGATTACATATGAATGGCGTTATTGTGATTTTTTAAAAAATTGTTGTAAAAAACCATATCCTTTAGCTTTTTTTAATTTATTAATATTTTATAATTTATTATAAGTCATTTTTATTATAATTCTAAAGTAACCCTGTTCAAAATAAAAAAACCTGAACATATGAAATAAAAAACATGAATATATTTTGTATTTATTTTTTATTTATTTTCCTTTACATCCAACTTCTAAGATCCATAACTTTCTAAAGAAATAGGATTAAATACTCCATAATTATTTTTATCACGATTTGGTATATTACCACTTCATCATTTAGTGCGTGAGCCGGTGATGATGCAGCGTAATTATAACAACTTCTAAATCATATTCAAGAATTAATTGACAATTAACACTCCAATAAGCACATGAATTTTGAAAATTTTCATTATCCGTTGATGGATTTAAAGCTGGTGTCGGTAAAAGTCCAAAATGTATTAATGGTACAACTTTATGAATACCTTTTGTACCACGATTATCAAAAGGCGCAAAAACTTTATTTCCATCAATATTATAATACCCTAAACTTTCACGATCAATTGCATTATTTGTAATATGTGCTTCTGTATTTTGATTTATTTTGGTTGAAGTGACTCCATCTTTTTGACATGTTATTGTTATTTTTTGAGAGGAATGCGCAAAGGTATTATTTCCATAAACAGTATCTGATTCTCCAATTAAATATGGAATATCATGTGCTTTTACATTCAAATAACCAAATTGTGGATAATATTCCCAATCTATAATTTTTTCTCCAATATGATGCATAAAATTATAACGATCTAAATGTTTATCTAATTGCGGTGTACCATTAACATGTTTGGCATAACCCGCAAGAGTCTTATTACTATTTGTCATTGCTACAAAATACATATCTACATGTCTAGGAACACCTAAGCACATTGGTCCATTAATTTTTAATTCTTGATCACCGTAATATTTTTTGAAAATATCATCTGTACTAATATCTTTAATGGCAGTTGGCACCATTGGTGATGATGCGTCACTATTATAACCAGCATAATGACAATAATATTTTTGATTTAAGCCTACATTACTAATTCCTAAAGCACAATGCTCACTAGTTGCAGTACCTGACAAAGTCGAACCTGTGTCAAATGCGGTTCGTAAACCTTGTGGAACTACTGTAACCGAACATTTTTTTACTTTCACTAATCCGTATTGAAATAAGAGACCCCATTCATATTGATTTAAATAAAAACCAATTAAATCATTAGGCAACATAGCTAAGCCGGTTGTATAATAAACATGATCACCTTTAGAAACCGGTGGGTTACCACTTGTTTGCGGATTTATAATAGTTTTAAAAGCATAGGCGTAACTATAAAAAATTCTACTTTTCCCAAAATTTAATGAAAATGATTTTAAACGTAACGAACGAGGAATACGTGTATATCCCGAACTTGAAGTTCCTATTGACGCACGCGCACCAATACCACCACTATTTTCTTCCCGTATGGTATCAAGTTCCATTGGTAAATCCCCAGTTTCCAAACGACGAGCTTGCTCCCGAGGATCCATAACACTTTCAGGTGGACTTTCTAAAACTTCTTCAGAACTTGGTGTTACTGGTTTAGCGGATACACCAGAAGGACCTGCTTGATTTGGATTTGGTGTTGAAGCAGATTTTCTTAAAAATTCATGCCAAGTTAATTTTTCTCCTGCTTTTTTTCGATTTTGATATTCTTCAGCTAATCGTTTTATTCTATCCGAGTATTGTTGTTGGCCTTTATGTAATTGCTTTGCTTTTTGCATTGAGTTATCCGGTAGGGACGGGTATAATAAACCAACTTTATTTTCTAAATATTGCTTTAAACTTAATCCAACCCATCCACATAAAGCTTCAAAATTTAATTCGGTTAAAAAATGAAAAAAAAAATCTTGAGCAGCTTTTTTATCAGCAATTGAAATTTGTTGTGGTGTTTGCGCTAAATAATATTCAATATCGTGTTGCAAAGCAATTAAATCATCAATATCAACTGGTTGGCCACTATTTAGGTTATTTCCAGGTCCTAAATATTTATGAAAAGGAAAACGTAATGGTAAATTTTGTTTCAATTTACTTAATATTCTGTTAATTTCTGTACCGAACATGAAGGCACACCTCACATAATATTGTTATTGCCTCAAGCAATTTAGAATAAATTAAAAACCACTATTACTTTTAATCGATTAGGTAAACACGGACTTGGTGTACTCACGTACCTGGTACCAAAATTTTCTATTAATATGCAAATAGGGAATTAAGAGAAACCTTTGGTTTATACCCACAGCAGCAACGGCTGCGTGGGAGACCCGCCCGTGAGGGGGGGTCGTTTCAACGAATCGCCCATGGCATGATTCATGTTATATATATATATATATATATATATATATATATATATATAAGGAAAAGTACAGTAAGCTTATGGCAAGCTGGAAGCAACAAAATAATCGTTATCGTGTATATTTCTTGATTCCTATTTGTTTTTTGTATTATGATAAAATAAAATAATCCAAAAACCTATATTTTGCCTTTATGGTTCATCAAGAAATTACTTTTAATCACTGAGGGGCGACAAGAAATACTACATTAGCCCATGAAAAAAGGGATTAAACGTACACTGTTATTCCCTAGAGAGCATAAAGAAATTTATTAAATGATACAGAACCCATCATAATAGTTTTCTATATTTTAGAATATATATATATATATATATATATATATATATATAACATGCAAACTATATTTTTGGTTTCTTGCGATGTGTGGGTCCTAACACAGGGTCATAATAAATATTGAAATCATAAAAAAATTAGTTTTTTTAGATTTGTTTATTAAGGCAGTCAAATTTATATACCTGGTGTGATAAACAGTTTATACTGTATTTGTGGTGTATTATCTTGTCTAATGATTAGCACGTTGGGCGCCAAATTTGTCGTATATTTTTAACCACGTTGGGCATCAGATCTATATTATTTGCCTGGTATTATTTCACTTTTCCTCTTCCTTTTTTTTTTTTAGCAAAGCAAAGAAAGTGGAAGAACAAAAGAACAGAAACTCTTTCAAATCAAAATAATGAAATGACTATCTCAGGGTCGTACCTTCTCTTTTTAGTTCTACCAACGTTTCTTCCAATTTGTTTTCTTTTAAGGATAATGGGGCGCCATTGAGCTTTACCTGGAAGATCCTTTAGGACAAAATTCATTCATTAAAAAAATTATATATAAAAAATATAATGATAAATGGAAAAAACTAAAGAATGAAATAGTCTTGGAATCCTCCAAACAATCTCACCTCGTTTAGAGTATAAAGAAATTCTGGATTAGAGAATAAATTTTACAATTTATTTTATATAAAAAAAATGATCAGTGACACAATCAAAAAAAATTACAAAAAAACTAAACCTTTTTATAAAAAAAACGAAGAAAATTTATCAAAGAAAGAAGAGTCTCAAGTTTTATTTAATTTTGAAACTTGCTTTTTAAAGTTTTAGATTGTCTTTTCTTTTCAAAAAAAAATCTATTAAAAAAAATAGCATCACCAATAGTAGAACATCATCTTCAACCATGAGATCATATTCACAACATTCCCATCATGGTCTCAGTGCCAGTCTTCGCCTCGTCAGCAGGTGTGCAATCCAGGAGGACTTGTATGTGGCTTATCTTTGTTGGTCTTACTCAGTGGTGGAGAACTTGTCGTCGTGGATTTTTTTTTGTACATGAAAAGAAAGACTATTTACGCAACCGTAGAAACAATTTGTCAGACTTGATGACCTAGCCTTCTCAACAAAACTCTCAAAAAAAAAATTACGTAAAACTCTAGCATTGAGAGTGTCACAAAAAATAGTTTTAGTTTACAAATTTCTACAAATGACAATCATCATGGAACTGTCATTTATCAAAAGGAAAATATATACATTCAAAATATAAAGAAAATGTAGAAGGAATCTTTACAAAATTTCAACCAAATATTCAGCAGAATATTTGGACCTTTCAGGTTTACATGAATCCTATTTATAGATTCCTAAATTAGAAAAAAAAATATATATTTTCTGAATTTAATTTCACAAATTTTGTCAAATAAACTCATAAAAATAAATGTTTAACAGGTTATTATCTATTTCATCTTTACAATTGGTTTCTTAAGATAAAAAAATATAACGGTTTGGATTTTACAACTTTAAAATACTACCCAATATTAAAATAAAAATATAATTTCACACATATTGGTTTTATTTCTTAAAGCTAGAAAAATTTACAAAATAATTTAAGAATAATGGTGGCCAGCCAATAATTCAAAATGGAGGGAAAGAATAAAATCTTTTTAACAATTTATAAAAAAAATGTATCTAAAGATTTTACATGGGGAACATTTCAGTTTTTCACACAAACAAAGGGAAAGTTAACTGAAACGTGAGTATGTTTTCGACTTTTGAGGGAGGGCAATAAAAAAATATTTCCTTTTATTTCTTCCTTAAAAGGAAAATAACTTCTTCATTAAAGAAAATATAATTAAAAAGGGGAAGCAAAAATTGAAATCTGGTCGTTCATGAATTTAATTTATTCACTCAAAAAAAAAAACAAAATGACTGCTGTTCACTCAAGAACCAAGCAGAATAAAAAATACAAAATGGCCGACGTTCATTTAAGAATGAGCAAGCTAAATATTTCTCTGAGAAGTTGGATTTTTGAGAACTTTTGATGGAGATTAGAAAATCATTCTGGTAAGTTTTTCATTCAAAGCAGATTTGACTAAAGTCTATTAAAATATATATGAATAAAAAAACTTACCAGATAATTTATCCAAATAGATTCATATCTCCAAAGTCCATCAACCTCAAGAATCCACTTCCTTGGAATGCATTGATCGAATGAGTCAGGTGGGCTAAAATTTGTCCTATAAAACTGAAAAGGGAAGCTTGGCTGAACTCATTGGGTCCTTAATCTAAAAAAAATATTCCACGAGAAATACCTGTGCTATGGGCCAATATTTTAGCAAACATTAAATTTTATCAAAATTTGGTTTTCTACCAAAAAATTAAGATAAATGCAATCAAATTATGCATATTTGCGCTAAATCAAGATAAATAATTTTGAGTGAAAAAAGGAACGAACTGACCTGAATTTCAATGTCGTCAGACCAAAAATCGAAAACACACTAAATTTTAATATTTAAGATCTCTTAAAACAGACATCCTATGGAGTATACTTTTTAATAAAAAACGTATTCATCTTAAATCATCTCAACTAACACTATGCAGATCATTGACTGTTTATCCTTTGCCTCGCGCGAAAGTAAAACAAAGAGGAAATGTGGCGTATGGATACATGCTTGCCTTTTTTGCTGAATGCGGAGATTTTGATAAATAATTTAGGCCAGTCAAAATGATATAGCCATTCGAAGCTCAATAGGCCAGTAAAATTGATTATTTTTCAATAAGGAAATTTATTTAATTAAATAATATATTTTTATTACAAAATATGTAATTCCTTAATTTTTAACCAATATAACGATATAATCGTTATAAGTTCTTTACGTATCATTTGTAAACCATTTAGTTTTTTTGAACATAAAAAAACTACGCTCCTGACAGTGTCACATTTGCGTTTTTCATAAATGAGGTTATGTTTGGTGTCGCTACCCCTGGAGACGCCAGGCTTCTAGGATGCAGTGACCCTATGTTTCAATGCATCCTAGCGACCTCTTGTGGTAAAACTCCACGATATAGGTTGTAAAAGGCGTTGGTACACAGGGGATAGGTGCGACTTTTTAACAGTGGGCTGTAGGGGGAGTCGGGCTATGTATCACCGGTGACTTATATGGTAGCCAACGTGTTAAATGGTTGCCATTAATTTTTCTATTTTAGGAAATACTAATGTTTAATTTGTTTTAAACAAATAGTCCCGACATGTTTCGTACGCAGAAACTTACGTCTTCAGGGGACATTACTTAACTAAAATTAGTACATTTTGTAAAACTTTGACTAGCTACTAAAACGATTAAGTCATAGAAATTTTAAAAGCATTTTTACCTAAATCTAAAGATTTTATGATATTAAACATAAAACAAATGGACCCATGACAGATCTGATATCTTCCTAGCCCATTAGCAGACTCCACGCTATATCAGTCTTAAAAACAATTTTTTATAAATATCTGAGAAATAAAAGCGTCTACGAATTTTTTGGTTATAACGAAAATTATTGAGAAAAATAGGTTCTACTATATTCTGAAAACCGCATATTGATGCGATGCTCTTTTAAAAAGGTAGCAATTTTTCAATTTTTGAACTGTCACAAAGCTGTCGTTAGTATTAATGGATTTTAACCGAAATCTAATTAGCTCGTTACAGCAACAACAACAACAACTCATGAAAATCGGCTTAGCGGTTTAGGAGCTATCGTGTTACAGACAGACATCCACACATAGACACACACACACACACAAACACACACACAGACTGACATATATCACGACGATATTGCTAAGATAGTTCAAAATACACCCAAATAAAACAATTTTCGCGTTATATCAAAAAAAAATTGTCGAAAATAATACCTTCTCTAGCCACTGCTACGCGGACTAGTTGCTTTGACAGTCGTGGCCCCCACTTCAAACATGTCAAAATAGAAGATGAAAAAGTAAAATTAAAGAAGTAGTATCCGGCAATTTATTTTCTGTTACCTAAAAAATTGCGTTTAAAACTGAAGAGCTACATTGACCTACTGACCTACAAATCGTTTGCTTGGTTTAGTCTAAAAATGTTAGAGCAGAGAAATCAAAAAATTAAATTATAGCTTGCTTTGACCTGTGTTTGGAGCGTAGACACACAGTTACTGTGTGGATTGACGCCGTATTTGTTGTTTATTTACTTTTTGCGGTGTCCTGCGTTTGTTGTGTAAAATTGTGTTTTTTCTGTGAAACAAGGGGAAATAATTCACGTAGGACATGTGCGGTTTGTATGGAAACATGTTCTAGAGAAGTATGGGATTGCCATTTCATGGGTAAGTACTTGTACTTTCCTTTATAATTTGTTGATAAAGTTAAGAGTGGTTTCTAAATGCCATTCAACATTCTTCATGGTGTTCACAGTAAATTTGCACAATTAGTTTTAGAAAAACTAAAAATTTAATCCACAATTTGATGAACTTTCACCCGTCAACTAGATTTTAGAAAAAAAAAATAAACACAACCCTAAATTTTTGACTATTGCAAATAATGTAGTGACGTAACAGAGTATGTTCCAAAACCACTAAAACTGACGCATGCGCATTCACCCAAATTTTGTCTACCAGAAAAAGGAATAAAGGCTGGCTTCAAGCATCGTGTGTGAGAGTGCAAGGGTATGCCCTGTACGGTCTAGGACAACTGGGCGCCGTCAACTGGGCGCCGCCAACTGGACACCGGGCCAACTCGGCGCCGGAGAAAAAAATTTTTTTTCATAAAATGTGTAGATGAAAAACAAAATATATTATTTATATAAAAACATCTATAAAAATCCTTTACGCAACTTTTTTGAAATTTGTTTTTGTTAAGTTAAGTTAAATCCATTAAGTTGACTGTTGAATCTTGGTAGTTGTAGTGTTTGGTAACCTGGTAACACTACAATTTACGTTTTTTATTACAACAATGGCGGATCCAAAATGGAAGATTTCTTGATTTTTAAACCGATTTGTCTGAAACTTGAAAGTTTGCAGTGCCTGAGTTCACTAAATACAGTTTTATCCTAAAACTTAAAAAATTCAAAATGGCGAATCCAGAATGGCGGATTTTCTTATTTACTAACCTATTTATTTCAAACTTGAATATTACATTGCTTGAGGTCATTTAACAAAAATTTTTATTCAAACTTAAAAAAATCAAAATGGCGGATCCAAAATTGCGGATTTTCTTATTTACTCACCGATTTGTCTCAAACTTGAAATATTACATTGATTGAGGTCATTTAACACATTTTTTTAACTCAAACAAAAAATCAAAATGGCGGATCCAAAATGGCGGATTTTCTTATTTACTAACCGATTTGTCTCAAACTTGAAAAATTAAATTGCTTGAGGTCATTTAACAAGATTTATTACTCAAAGTTAAAAAAATCAAAAGGGCGGATCCAAAATGACGGATTTTCTTATTTACTAACCGATTTGTCTCAAACTTGAAATATTAAATTGCTTGAGGTCATTTAACAAAATTTTTTACTAAAAAATCAAAATGGCGGACCCAAAATGGCGGATTTTCTTATTTACTAACCGATTTGCCTCAAACTTGAAATATTACATTGCTTGAGGTCATTTACCAAAAATTTTTATCCGCCATTTTCGAGCCGCCATTTTGATTTTTTTAAGTTTAAGTAAAAAATTTTGTTAAATGACCTTAAGCAATGTAATATTTCAAGTTTGAGACAAATCGGTTTGTAAATAAGAAAATTCACCATTTTGGATTCGCCATTTTGAATTTGTTAAAAGTTAACGTCAAAAAATATAATTAGCGACTTGAAACACCGCCAATTTCTATATTTGGTACACATCGGTTCATAAATAAGATAGTCCGCCATTTTGGATCGGCTAATTTGATTTTTTTAAGTTTGAGTTAAAGTTGTGTTAAATGACCTCAAGCAATGTAATATTTCAAGTTTGAGACAAATCGGTTAGTAAATAAGAAAATCCGCCATTTTGATTTTAAGTTTGAGTAAAAAATTTTGTTAAATGACCTCAAGCAATGTAAAATTTCAAGTTTGAGACAAATCGGTTAGTAAATAAGAAAGTCCGCCATTTTGGATCCGACATTTTGATTTGTTTAAGTTTGAGTTAAAAATTGTGTTAATTGACCTCAACCAATGTAATATTTCAAGTTTGAGACAAATCGGTTAGTAAATAACAAAATCCGCCTTTTTGGATCCGCCATTTTGGATCCGTTATTTTGATTTTTTTAAGTTTGAGTAAAACATTTTGTTAAATGACTTCAAACAATGTAATATTTTAAGTTTGAGACAAATCGGTTAGTAAATAGGAAAACTTGCCATTTTGAATCCGCCATTTTGATTTTTTTAAGTTTGAGTAAAAAATTTTGTTAAATGACCTCAGGCACTGCAAACTTTCAAGTTTCAGACAAATCGGTTTAAAAATAAAGAAATCCGCCATTTTGGATCCGCCATTGTTGTAATAAAAAACGTAAAAAAACGGCAGTTGTAGTGTTAACAGGTTACCAAACACTACAACTGCCAAGATTCAACAGTCGACCTAATGGATTTAACTTTACTTAACAAAAACAAATTTCAAAAAAATTGCGTAAAGGATTTTTTAAAAATGTTTTTATATAAATAATAAATTTTGTATTTCTTCTACACATTTTATCCAAAAAAATTTTTTTAGTCTGGCGCCGAGTTGGCCCGGCGCCCAGTTGGCGGCGCCGAGTTGACCCGGTGCCCAGTTGGCGGCGCCGAGTTGACCCGGTGCCCAGTTGGTCTGGCGCCCAGTTGGCGGCGCCGAGTTGGCGGCGCCCAGTTTTTCCATTCCGTGCCCTGTATTTATAGTCTATGGACAAATCGGCCTAAAAGGGGGTTTCGTGTGCAAGTCGTGCCAACTTTTTGCCGATAAGCCAGGTTTGTTAAGGGCACTCCATAGATCAGGTTTTGACTTGTTTTCATGCTGGTAAATGCGTTTTTTTAAAGATATGGCCCCCTCCACTTCTTTTTGCACACTTTTTAAAACGATGTATCTTTCTTAAAAATAGTCCTAGAGGGTTGCAAAAAATGGTAAATGAATCAGTAAACACCCGCAATAAAATAACTTTCTATTATATTTTTCAAAATTTTGCTTCCTTTTTTAGAAAAAATAAAATAACTGAATTTTTACTTTTTTTTGTATAGCTAGTAAAGTTTAACCTACATTTTTATTAACACCAAAGCAAAATTTAAAAAAAAGTTTAAATAAAAGTTTTAGAATGAACATTTTTCTTTAATTTGGTGTATACAAGTCTTATATAGATGTATATTTTATATTTGTTTCAATAAAAAAAAAACAATTTGTTGTCACCAAAACGACTACCGAAGGTGTATTACCGTACGCGGACGCCTATCAGGCAGCGCGCGGCTTTACGCAGCTGAGGCGTCTAGTAAAACAGGTGATTTCTATTATTATTGTTATCGTTGTTTGGTGGACATTAATAGGTCATAGACTAACGAATTGGATGTTGCAAGTTTTTGGTCCAATTTTTTTTATCCCCACTCCTTATATAGTCGTGTTCGATTTTCTACAAATGTATCTAAGTTGACGCCCTAAAGACACAATGACATAGAAATGGATCAAAAATGTGTAAAGTCTAATTTAAAAATAAAATTATATTAGTTTTTTAAATTTCAGACTCCCCAAGTCCTGAAATTTTTAGATCTTTATTGTAGACCAAAAATTTTTTTTCAACAATGTATAAGTAAGTGAGGTACGACTGACTCCAGCGGCGTCCGTTTATTGAGGTAGTGTAATAAATTTAAAAAAGGAACATGTTTATTACAGGTTTTACCCGATTTTCTTAAAAACCGAGCTCTATATCAAAAAATATAATACAAACTTTGTTATAGACAATAAAATTAACTTTAAAATGATGTATAATAAGGCAATGGTAGTTTTATCTATAACAATTGAGGGGCCTCCGTAAATAAAATCAATTTTGAAAAATCACTAATTTTATCAATTTATCACTAAATTTCCTTTTTAACAATGTATTAGTCAGTAGGGTCAGGCTAATGACAAACTCTCCAGCGGCGTCCGTTTATTAAGAAAATATAAAAATATTAAAGAAACCACATAGGTTTTACCCGATTATCTTAAAAACCAAGCTCTCTATCAAAAATTGTGACCTATAGTCGATTGTAGGCAATAAAATTTCCTTTTAAACGTGTATAATAATTTAAGATTTGTCTTCAGATTAAAACTTCACAGGCATGTACAACTTAAATCAATTTTTACAAATCACCAAACAAATTAATTCTGTTACAAGTTTTTTCCAATTTTTTCAGAAACTAAGCTCAATTGGCAAAAATGTGTTTTATACTTTATTGTAGGAATAAAATTTTTATTTTCAACAATGTGTAAGTCAGTGGGGTTTAATTATGACAAACCCTTCAGCGACGTCCGTATATGGGGGTCAATTTAAAATAAAATAAGTAAAATCATTTTTGTCACTTGTTTCACCCAATTTTTTTTTTCGAAAAAAAAAATAATAAATTTTTAAGAAGTATTTTTTTAATACGAGGGTGGATCAAATATAAACAAGCCTTTGTTTATAAGCTAGCTATTTAGAAACATGATACAAAACAGAAATTTTTTCGACTTTTCTACACATCCCCGGGTATCTCACCAGTTGCGCACGAATGCCTCTACCTCTTCATTGGTCTGAAATTGCTTGCTTCCCAGTGAATTTTTGAGTGGGCCAAACATACAAAAATCGCAAGGTGACAAATCTGTACTGTATGGAGGGTATTCCGGCACAGTCTGCTGCCGTATCAGGTCTAGCGTTGTCATGCAGAAGCAACACGTCTTAGATGGGGTGTGCTCTCCTCTTTTGGCGATAATCAAGCTTTACCTGGTCGAGTAAGTTGCAGTAGTAAGCCACGTTTATGGTTATTCGCTCGTGCAAAAAATCGACTACCAAAACTCCTCTCCAGTCCCAGAAAACGGTCGCTAAAACTTTGCCTGCAGAAATGATGGTACGCGGACGACGTGGTTGAATCACGTTGTCGACACGCTCACGGCCGTTAATTTCTTTGCACCAAGTTTTTACAGGTACCCACGAAAGCCTCTTATTTGCGAATTGTGCTCGCAATCTGCATCGAATTTCAGCAGGTTTCACGTTTTCGCGTGTAAGAAATTTAATGATTATTCTTTGCGCAACACTGCTGTGTCCCTTCTTCTCGCTCATTGCGATTGCTCCTGGCCAAATGAGCATCGCGGCACTACCAGCCGCCTACATGCTGCTGAATATCCCTACTCCAAAATTATAACGGCCACATTCATCTTGAATGACCTTTCTGTTAGTAAGTTGAAAAGGCTTGTTTATATTTGATCCACCCTCGTACATTTCAAATTAAGTAATTTAAGCTTTGTCGTATTAAAGTCGGATAAGAAAATAAAAAAGATACAATTTGTTTTTAAATATGCTTTTCCGCCATATTGAATCCGCCATATTTAAAAAAAAACCGCGATTATCACAATGACAATAAGTTAATACCTTACCTGCTAGGTATGTTAAACAAGCTTAAGTTACTTTTAAAAAGTTCTTATGGTTTTCATTAAAAGCATAATTTTTAAATATACCCCAAAGACCCCTATTTTTTCCAGTTATTTGGAAATAACTTAAAAACTAATTAACGCATTGGAACATTTGAACCAGATCTAAATAAAATATCAAAATAGCTATCTTTTATATAAATTGTTTTTTTCTAGCTCCAATAGTTTTATAAATAAAATAAAAAAACTTAAAAAGATTTACCTTTTTTTTTGATTTTTTTTTTAACAAGTGTAAAAAAATACATATTTTCTAACCAGTACATTTTTAAATACATTACAAAGTAAGTATTTTAAACTTTGTTCCATGAAAATCGGATAAGAAATAAAAAAGTTACAATTTTTTTAAAGATTTACCAGAATGACAACAAGTCAAAACCTGATATATGGGATGCCTTTAAAAAAGTTAGCTTATCGGCAGAAAGTTGGCACGACTTGCACACGAAACTTGATTTGTCCATAGACTATTATGCTCTAAGGTATTTGGTTTAGTCAGTCAGACAAATTTTTGCAAAGGAAAACCCATTTTAAAACTGCTGCAAAAAACGATTCAAAATTCATTTGCTCCTGTTTGCTTCAATGATATTTATGATTGCTTATTGTTTAAAAGGACAATTTGGTATTTACCTATTTTGTCTAAATTTTTTGTTTGTTCTGTTGCTAAAAATTATATTTATTGGCAATAAGCAGGTCGTTGCAATGAAGTTAATTTTTAAAAGATGTCTAAAAATAACTTTGCGGTATAAAAATAAAGTTAAAAAAACTCGCTTTTAAAATTTTATTCGATTCGTCTTTTTGCTTGCATTGCATTTTCAACACAGTTTTTAAATATTTTATATATCTTGGCGGGGACTTAAACTCGCCATTTTCTGTCTTCGATAATAGTAATAGCATAAAAACTATTAAAAATGAACAAAAAAAATTTTTAAATACAAAAAACCTAAAACTGCTATATTTACTTGTATGTACCTACTAGTCGCAGTTGGGTATAAAATTTATAGATATGCTTGATAAAATTGATACGATATGCTTTAACTTTTAGTTTGATGCCCAAAGCACTTACGACCAGAGCTATCATGTACTTCAAGTACAGTACTTGAAATTGTACTTCAATTACTTACAAGTACTTGAAGTACTGTACTTAAAGAATATCTACAATACGGTAACTGTACTTGGTACTCAAAGTACTTTTAACAATGTCTACTTTAAGTACATTATAAGTACATTCAAAGTACTTCAAGTACATTCAAAGTACTTCAAGTACATTTAAAGTACTTCATGTACATTAAAAGTACTTCAAGTACATTAAAAGTACTTCAAGTACAATAAAATATTCTTGAAGTACAATGTAGATATAGGTGAGAAATAACTTTATTGCGCCGAAGACCAATGGTAACCTTAGGGTTGCCACCTCCCCGGTTTTTTTATCAACTTGGCAGGAAAGTCCGGTATTTTAGTAACCTTGATAGGTTCTTCTTAATTAATCGCCCAAAAAATCTTAATATTAGGTACACACTTATCCAAAAAATAATGCCTATGGGCTTAATTATATGCACGCACCTTTATTATTTCCTGGAACGTGAAATTCAAATTCAGTGTGAGAAACTACTACAGCATAGTCATGCCAATTAACGGGTGTCGGTAGTACGGTAGTGCAGGTATATTGCACTTGCAGAAGGATAAAAAATTTATTACCAATGTATCCGATAGGGCAACAGGTGATAGAGGAGGTAATTTCTGATAAAAAGTTCATATAACGCATCGCCTAAAACTCTTTCCCAAAAACTTTTTTAAAAAATATGAATTTTGGTAAAGGCGTGTATTAAAACAAGAGCCATAATTCAATCGTCAAATCGTCAATATTTTTGAAGTGTAAACTTCTTTAGGCGCGTTTAGCAGTTTTTGTGGGTAATGAATTGAACTGAGCCGTCAGGCTCGGCTATGTAACGCTCATTCGGGTGAAGTCAGCTCGAGTCGAGTAACTGTGTGAGGAAAATTCAGCGAGCGATATGATGATGCAGATGAAGGCCAGTATTATTAATTTCGCCTTGTTGAAGTTTACACTTTTGCCGTGTGGTTTTAGGCACACACAATTTTTTAACAGAAAGTAAACGAAAATAAATGCCTAAAATAGTTATAAATTTTTATAAATTTTTTAAGAATTTTTTGGCAACAGATTTTCTTTTTTTGTAAACTCTTTTTCCCCCAATCCCCTAACTCTAAAATCCTGTGTCTTAAAAATAGAGAGTTGACCCCCATGTTTATATTTGACATCCTAAATATCCTCTTCTATCGCCTGCTGCACTATGGCCCCTAAGTTATGGGACACACTTTATATTGTCGTGCTTTTAAAAAACTTATTTAGTATTGGAATGCCTTTCCTAAGTACCACGATAAATATTTTTAAATAAACTAATTTTCGGGCTCGTCCTCAGAACGGGATATAGTGGTAGACGTATTGATAAATGTTACCACTTTGCTAGACATCATCAGTAAAGCACAACCAAAATTGATAATTGTGATGTACTGATGATCTCTAATAAGGCATTAACATCAATGTATACGGCTACCACTACCCCGTTCTGAGGCCGAGCCCGAAAATTTATTTATTTAGTCTTTGACCACAGCTACAGTTAATTTGATATAAATATATTTTTTCAAAATTTATTTAAATAGGGTTATTATTAAGGTTTTACATTGCACAAACATGCAGAAGTTTCGTTATCTATAAGTTGTACCTATTGGCAAGTCCTGTTTTCCAAAATTTTATTTTTTGGTCATTATAATTTCAATTTATTTTAATTAATAAAAAGGTCATAACGTTTTGGCTTTATAGCAAGAAAAGCAAATCATTAAAAAAATATATAATAAATGCCAATGGTCCTTTTTAATGATATAAATAAATAAATAAAGAGCACACGCTAAAAAAAGCCGGGGATCAGCTGACCAACCTGTATCAGAGGATGGACTCTGTATTCAATCGTAATAGGCTAGTGAAATTACCATATTTTAGGAAAAAGAAAATATTAACAGGACTTAAAGCATTGGAAATTGTAGTTAAAAAAAATAAATGCATGAGTAGGGGCGTTGCGGGTTAGGTTTGGGGGGGTAAAAAGGGGCGGGGAATCGTATTATTGCAATTTCCGGCGAAAGTTCTCAGAGAAAAAAGTGACACAAAGAAAAGTCATAGGCCATAAAAATGTCTTAAACATTTGCAGATGTCATTTTTTACACAACCTCAAAATGTTCGAGAAAAATATAAAAAAACATAATTTTTTTATTTTTCTTTGCAATAATAATAGCCATTTTCTAAAAACTATTTCTAAACTTATAAAATAACTACAATAACTTAACTATAAAATATTGTGACAATTTTTTCAAAGTTTTTTCCTTTTTCGGACATGTTTTTAAATGACGATTATTATTTTTTTTATGTCGCCAAAAACTATATCATAATGTCAAAAAGTGAGTACAAGCAGAACTAGATACAATGATTTTCTAAGGATGAAATTTCAATTAAAATAAAAAATGTTTTTGATCGAAAAATACAAATAACTTAGAAACTCCTTAATTTTTCTGTTTGTAAAATATTGTAAACATTTAGCACCCAAAGATCTCTACTCTTACCAAGTTTTGTTAAACTGACATTATTTTTGCAAAAATAAAAAATAAAAAACAATACGGTTTTTTAATTTTTCTCGAACATTTTAAGGTTATGTAAAAAATCACATAAATTTTTTTTTTTGATAATTTTATGACATCACTTTTATGTATGTCACTTTTTTCTCCAACCTCAACTTTGGCCAGAAATCGCAATAATACGATTCCTTGGCCCTTTTTACCCCCATAAGCCTAACCCGAAACGTCCTAGCTCACACATTTATTTTTTTTAACTTCGTTTCTCGCCGCTCTACAATTTTCAATGCTTCAGCTAATAATTTTTTTTTCCCTCAAAGTGCAATTTGACTGGTCAATAAGCAGAGAACTAAAATGGACCAAAAGGGAAAAAAGTCCTACTATATAATCTTAATTGGCTGCAGAGCGATTATTTAAAGTTTAAATTCGTAAGTAAGTGCATAATTTGGAAATTTCGTGCTTGTCAGACCATATAAAACAGAAAATGAGAAACTTTCTTTGTATTTAATTATGTAAATAGCTAACCCTTCTATCTTAAAAATATGTACAAGAGGTGTGGCAGTCGTTTGATCAGACCATTGTTTGGAACCAAAGGGAATTTATATTTGATGGGTCCTTATGCCACAGAATAATTAAAACCCATCTTTGTATTTAGTGATGTAGATAAGTTTCGGCCTCAAATATTACTACATGAGGTGTGCCAGTCCTTTAGTCAAGCAGATGTTAGGCAGCAAAGTGAATTTATTATTTGAGAGTCCATATGACATATAAAAATTAAAAACCATCGTGGTACTTAGTGGTGTAGGTTAGGTTTATGCCTAAATATAATTATAAGAGGTGTCAGTCAGCCAGTCCTTCAATCAGGCTGATGTTTGGCAGTATAGTCAACTTAGTATTTGAGAATCCATATGACACAAGTAATTAAAAACCGTCTTCCTTTTTAATGATGTAGATAACTTTGAGCCTCAAGGATAATTATAGGACGTGTGCCAGTCGCTCTGTCAGGCGAATTTTTGGCACCATAGTCATTTTATTATTTAAGGGTCCATATGACAAACAATAATAAAAAACTTTCATGATATTTAGTGATTTAGATGAGTTCAGCTTCAATTATAAATAAAGGATGTGTGCCAGTCCTTCAATCAGGCTGATGTTTGAAAGCATAGTCAACTTAGTATTTGAGGGTCCATATGACACACAGTAATTAAAAACCGTCTTGCTTTTTAATGATGTAGAGGACTTTGAGCTCTCTCTGTCAGGCAAATTTTTGGCACCATAGTCATTTTATTATTTGAGGGTCCATATGAAAAACAATAAAAAAACTATCTTGATATTTAGTGATATAGATTAGTTCAGCCTCAATTATAATTATAGAAGGTGTGCCAGTCCTTTGGTGAGGCAGATGTTTGACAGCATATCCAAATTATTATTTGATGATCCATATGACACACAATAATTGAAAATCATCTTGTTATTTTGGGGTGTAGATGAGTGATCAATTTTCAAAATACCACATTTTTACAAAAAAACTCCTTCTGCCAATAAAGAAAATTTGGTTAGTGAAATAATGGAAAGATATCACCTTTTATTTTTTGGTTGTAAGTTCCATTCAACAATGAGAGACCTTATGGAGTAAATTTGTTCTTCTCGACTACACAGCTCAGATGACCAATGCTTCGCCTGATTAGAATATCAATTGACCAATGAAACAGGACTTTAGATTTGGTTGGATCTGCTGTGGTTTGTTGTCTATTGGCAAATGTCTCTCATGGTACTCATTGTAGGTGTTACCCAAAAAATACAGAAACAAAAGAGGTGTCAAATATCAAGTGATACCTTTTTGACAGTTGCTAGGTGGCAGAGAAAGTTGTTACAAAATAAAATGTACAAGTTACATGAACTTCCAATTCTTTATATTATAAACTAAACCCTTTTTAGTAGTGTAACAAAATTAAACAAATATTAATTAAACATTATTACAAAATGAGAAGAATATAATGTTTAAATTAACATTTCAAAAAAAAAATAATTTTAGAATTGCATCAAGATTAAGCAAAATTAATTTGCATTAATATCTAGATAAAAAAAATGTTTTATGAGTTGAGTTTAACAAACGTTTATAAATATAATACCAAGAAAAATATAAGAAAATATTCTTTAAATACAATAGACTCTATGAGTTAATTTTATAATTTATAAAATTATTATTCTTATTAATAAATTTTATATCAACAGCACTATTTGAAAAAGTTTGGCCATAACCCTTTCAAAAGTTATATCAAATATTAGGAAAATATGCACAGCTGAATTATGTTAATTTTCATTGAAAATTAATAACCTTCAGGTAGGTATTTTAATTATTTCTTAATAAGGAAGATAATAGTCGAAATCGGGAAGAAACATAAGTTTAAAAATAATTTAAACTTATTAAAAAAATATATATTTTATTTGATGAATAAAATATAAAAATTTAATAAAAAAAAGGTAGATTCAAAATGGAGTTTGAGTTGCTAGGCGTGTGTTCTCATTTTGAAGGTAGGTAGGCAGCTATTTTTAGACTTGACCGCAGTCAAGGTCAAATAAAAGTGAAAGGTATGTATGGTAAAATTGAACTTGAATTAACCACAAAAAATCCAAAAATCTGTCCAACCGACATTTTACATGAAGAAAACATCTCTTGTGTCTAATTTTGAAAAAACATGACTAATATATTTTACATAAAAATATACCTGCTATACTATGGATAACCCAAAAGAAGTATTCAACATTTTAAGGATTTTAAAATTACCAAAAGCAACACACAATATTTTCAATAAATTTAGTCTAACGACCAAGCCAAAATTACCTTTTTTAGCAACAAAAAAATACTGTATGGCCCATGCCATTTGTAAAAACTTTTACTTAAAAATTTTACTAAGTCATTGGTGGTTAACCTAAAACAACTTAACCAAATTTCCACATTCTCAGCAGAATGTAGCTTATATGCTTAAATAAATTAAGACATTAAAAAAGGTAATTTTGAGATTTAAACTCAAAGGTAAAGATAAAGATAAAAATTTGCCTACCTTCAATATGAACACCCACTGGGCAACTGCATTAAGATTTTTCGTTGCTGGACCTTTGGCCCGTGAACGTTTTAGTTCATCGCTTTAAAATTCATCCGAGTCAAAATTCCCTGAGTATCGGCACTGAATCAAAGACTAAATTTAAAATACATGCTAAATATATAATATATGTATAAATATTAACGTTAATTAAAAGATAATTAATTAAGATAACATATCTTAATCATTTTTACATACCTTGTAAGTAAACTATACACTATTATTAAAAATACACAATATATAGAATAAATTCAACCCGAACATTATTGTCACTGAAAAATCCAAAGTAACTCACCAATAGCACGGCATTTTTGTGTGTTTTTTGCTTAATAATAAGGAGCTCAGACATACAGAAGTACGTTACCTTAACCGTATGATAATAAGCGTAATCCTGTAATTATTTAATTGCAAATGTATCGATAATATCGTTGCAAATCCCCTCTTCCCGAGAAAATTTGGAAACTTGTTTACAAATTTTCCTTTATTGAAATTGAAGTTATCTTTAAAAAAAATCACACAAAAATGTTTGCAAATTAAAATGTACAAAACGGGAACTACCCTTATAATTATACAAAGAGAGTGAGTGCAATAACTATTAAGTGAAATATGTTTTCCCAGTCACGAATCCAACAAACAATCTTTCAAAATTCTGATATCCAATTTAGGTAATTTAAGATAAAATATAGAGACATTCTTAAATTACTTCGTTGTTGAGTAATTTAGATAGATTGCAATTGCATAAGTCATTCTAAGCGAACTGACAAATCTCGTGTAAAAATCCTCAGAATTTTTGAAAAATTATTATATCAACATAACTGCAACATTTTAAGTTTCAATGAACCAACTTACGTTGCTAATTTAGTTTATTTAAACACTGAAATCCCAAAAAAAAATCTAAAAAATTCTAGTTATAAGAACCAGGTAAATTAATTAACTGAAATTGTTATTCTAAGGTATTTTAAATATTTTAAGTAAATCTACTTTATACAAAGACATGTTAGGTAATATATATATATATATATATATATATATATATATATACATATATATATATATATATATATATATATATATATATATATATATATATATATATATATATATATATATATTGATGCACGCGCCATTGTCACCTCAGCGTTAAGGATATGACGACCTGACCTCACCTATTTCTAGTGGTGTTACCACACATATAGGTACATATATGAGATGAGGGGAACTTCCTTTACCAGAATTTCAAAAGAGGGGTAAAGATTTTTTTTTAAATATTTGATAAATACGTGGAATACGTTCGGACCTCAGGCCAATATACAACCTTTGGATATGTGCTATGTCCTGCCACCTCAGGCACTGTTGCCGGTTTTATTGAGGTGATAACGTATGGCGTATATCTACCCTAACCCATGAGCAACGTATTAGCTTTATCTGACTAAATTTATATATTACATACAAGGTAACAACGTTTTACTTTTATTTAGGGACACTTTAGGAAATATTACAACTTTAAAAAGTTGCAAATGTTTGTAAGACAAGATTAATGGTGGCAACGTACTGTCTTTATATAAAAAACCGTACCTTTATACTTTCATTATAGAAAAACGGGCTGTTATTTTTTTTGAAATACTCATTTTGAGGCTTGTGATCTCAGAAATGTTGCATAGCTTGAAAGTCCTAAATACAATTTTGGTTGGGAAATGGTTTACTTATTGTCAAAAATTCTACACATAGATCCGATAAACAAATAAAAAGGAAGTGTCAAAAATACAGTTTTTGGAATGCTAATAAATTTAATAGTTTATATTAATTTGTATATTTTTTGGTTTGCAATGATTATGACATGATGGATATGACAGAATTTTGAATATTTTTTAATTTATCCGTGAAAGTAAATTGAATAAAAAAGGAGTTGTAATAGTTAGTTAAGCCGTTTAAAACAGAAAAAAACATATGCAGGATATTGTGTTTGCCCACGCCACAGCCCAACGCGCATATTATAAATCTACTAATAACCACCAGCACCCAAAAGGCTCAAATATCACGTGATGTCAGAATTTGTAAATTACATTCTTTATCATTTAATTTCCAAGAAAGTCATAATAAAATTATAATTTTTATTCGGTATATTGCAAATGCATCACCCTGTATATACAGCTTATTATTAATATTTTCCTGCACCTTGTGGGAGGTTAATGTAATGAAAAATTTGCATAGTTTCCTATTATGATGCTTTGCAAAATTGCCAAATCTTGACAGCTTCAGTTTATAGTATTTGTATTGTATACAATCTTCAGTTTATAGTATTTGTAGTTACATATTTTTTCAAAACGAATTTCTCTGAGTTCGTTTTAGGTTATTTAAATTTGTACCAAAGTATTAAATTCCTATTTAAGTATACTAATAATTTCCGAGTTGGCCCAGGATTACTTATACGTAATCCTGGTTCAACTCGTATTATTAGTGTACTCCAACAGGAATTTAAAACCAATATAACTCAAAAACGACCTATAGTTCAAAAGATAGTATGAAAAATATTATGCATTATCCCCTGAAAAATGCCACGGAAACATAAAAATTGACTGTATTTAAATGCAATTTTCTGAAATAAAATAAACAGATCCATGACGGATCTAATACCTTTCTATCTAGCCTATTTGAACACTTCCCGTTTTCAGTTTTTTTGTACATATCTCAGAAACGAAGGCTTTTATGAAGTTTCAAGGTATTACACAAATTATTAAGATAAAAGTGCTCCATTATATTTCCAAAGCCGCATATTGTTAAGATGCTCCGTTAAAAAGTTCGCATTTAAAAAAAAAATTAATTGTCAAAAAACTATCAAGCATTAGTGGATTTGGAGCAAAATCTATTCAGCTCGTTACAATGTCAAACACTATTTCACCTAAAAATGGGTTCAGCGGTTTAGGAGCTATCGTGTTACGGACAGAGATACACGCAGACAGACGTCACAACGATATTGCTCAGATAGCTTCAAACACACCCAAATAACGCAGTTTCGGCGTTATCTCAATTTTTTTTTCAAAAAAAAAATCTATTTTCAAAACAACTTGCTTTGCTGCGATTTTCACTATTGTTTTGTCGCTTAAAAAGCAAAGCTTAGTAGGAGTAAGTTTTTTTCTTCTCTTGAAATAGCTGAATTCCTCCAATGACATTGAATATAAGTTACGGCCAGGGACGTAGCTGCTATAGTGGTTCCTCTTATTGAAGGAAAAAGCTAAATAGCGCGTGACAAAACATCGCAAATTAAATCAAAGTGATTTTTTTGTTTATGCTAGCCTGACCAGGTTAAAAACACTAAAAACGCGCATTTTTGACCGATAAATTTAACGTTAATTCTTTTTCCTCGCATTATCAATATTTTAAATTAGTCAAGTGTTTTAAGAATTGGCTATGTTGGCGCAAATTCAGTAAAAAAGTCGCATCCTTATTCTTTCAAATTCGAATAAAACCCTAGTAATATGACATTTGTTTTTTTTGCTAAATCCGTTTTGGTTCAAACTTACGGAGGTATTTTTAAGTAAAAAACTGGAAATAGTAAAGTATCTTTTTAAAATGTTTGTTGACTCATTTTTTTAATTTAAAATTGGCTAAGTAAGTTAGTCAAAGATTTATCATTATTAAAAACCGGATTTTCTTAATAAATTTTTTTTAAAATCCGAGGCGTTTTTAAAAGTTTTTAAATTGACACACATATCTATAAAAAGTTTTTTGCCACCACAAAAAGAATTACTTATAAATTGCTGCCCTTCATACCTACACAACGGTAAATGTTGGCTTCAATTTTCTTTTATTTATAACACTTTTTTTGGACATCGTATTTTATAGTCGAAGCAAATTAGGCGTAAAAATGACGACTAGATGAACAAATTTATAAGGATTTGACATTTTGGTTGTGAACTCCTAGTAGGAAACCTAAGGTGCAAAAGCGAGGAAAATATGTCAAAAATAATAACCAAAAAATAGAAAATCAATGTCAGGCTTTGCTTCCTATAAAGCTTACATTTACGATAGGTGTCCTTAAGGAAACATATCTACCCTAGGATTAACCTCCTCACCAAACTGAACCTCACGACGATTTTCTGCGTTTATCTCACAAACCGTAACTTTTTATATTCTTCATCAAATTTCTTATATATGATTCAAGTTTCAAGATTTATTCCACACATTTTAAATGTAAATACAAAACATTTTTATAATAAATTTTTTAATTCTTTTATTAGTGCTGAAAGCGAAAAATTTAATCCTGTAGTGCTTTTACCTACAAACAAAAGATAGAATACAAGAAAAAAATTAAGTAACTAAAAATAGCTTATTAAAATTTTAAAAACTTTAAGAACATTGACTAAGTAACTACTGTTTATTACTTAATTTTTAAACTAATAATTTTAATTATAATACTAAACTTTTCCTGTCAAAAACAAACTCTTTACATATACTATAAGTAAAGAAATAAATCTTTATTATTTTTTACAGACACATACACACACACACACATGCATTCACATAAACCCATATGCTATAGTTATAGGTGCAGGTCAAATTACTTTGATAACTAGTGTCTGGAATAACGTAAAGTCTGGAATCACCCATTATTGCTGATTTAGAGACCGTTGATTGGATGACATGTTTGTTATTAAATATATGACGTACTTCATGATTACTTTTAACTCTATTTGACCAATCAGGGTGCTAAAAAAAACTTATTTCATACAAATGTCTTTTATTAAGTGTTTAGGTATGGAGATACCTTAACAAAAATGTACCACATTTGTAATGACCTATCAAAGTCAAATGTGAAAAAATATACCGGGTGTCCTATTTAAAGAAACATAAGTTTATGTCATAGCTTTTCTGGAACATCCTGTATAATTAACCATAGCCTTTTTTAACTCGTATTTTAAATCTTTATTTGATATCCAAGCTTTTTTCTAAAAAGCTTGCAACTTTTTTAAAAAATTCGTGATTCTACACTTTACGGACACTGATAAGTAGGCATAATAAAGGGTTTTGAAAAAATAGAAAAAATAATAAAATCGGAAAATACAAACTCTTTTGATATTTTGACAAATGATTTAAAACATAGCTTTGCATTAGGAAATTCATTATAAATCTTTGCCCCAAGCAAAATAAACATCCTTTGTGTATGGGATAGGTTTGAATAAAACATAAAATAATACGGATTTTTTTTGTGATCTTTAAAAATAGCCCCATAATTGGGACGCCAATGGAGTTTTCTACAATAAACTTTATTATGCATTTTCTCTAAAGTACTTAGTATTTAGAAAATTGGATAAAACCTAATAATTTCAGTTTATTTTGCTTATAATACAGAAATAAATATATGGAGGGGAAATCTTTAACACTTTGTGGTTTGTATCCTAGCAAGAATATTACACATGCAACTAATTGATACTTTTTGTAGAATATCTTTCAATCTTTGTTTAATGTCATTACAATCATTCTCAAAAATGAGTCGTTTTTAAGTTAAAGGCCACCAAAAAAGGAAATTGTGCAAATTCAAAAATGACGACAAAATGGTTGATAAAACTTGAAAACTATTACTCTAACAAAAACACTTTTTAGCATTTTCGTATAAAATTTAGTTTCAAACTCTTTTACAAATACCAAGGGATTTTAGAAAAACAGAATTTGTGCGCCATTTTTTAAAAAAAACTTTCTTGAATATTATGGACAGTCAACCCTATAATTGTGCCAAGTTTCGGACCTTTTGCACCAAAACCGCATTTTATGTCTCTAATGATTAAACTACTTAACTAATTTTAAGTCTAAAGCCCATAGCACAGGGTTGAATAGCTGTCGCAAATACTTAATGTATTACAAAAGCAATCAATCAACCGTCCAAAACTACCAGAATAATCAAAGAAATGTAGGAAGACTAACAAAATTAGTTCAATTATTTCAATAAGATAAAAAATACAATATTAATCGTCTACAAAGCCCCTTCTAAAATATCAGACCCGAGACGTTTCCAAGAATTCGCTTAAACATTCCAAGGGTAAAAAGCAGGTAATATCTGAAATTACATACAACAAAGAAACCCGTCTCTAAAATCTAAACCACAAGGTTGCCAAATTTCTGAGGTCGGTGCGACGCGGTCTTAACACGCAAAATACCTTTTATACCACCGAGGTGACTTAGTAGACCGATTAGTTTCAGTAAAAGCGCCGCTAGCGCCACCGGTAGATACGTGAACTACACGGCCAAAAAGTAGCTATATATACCATTTTGTGACCTCAGAACAAAATTTTGCACACAGCTTGCTGAGTGTGTCAGGAGTCATCCCTGAAATTTTTATTGAAATACGTTGACACCTCAAAAAAGTGAGGTGACAACGTTATATATATAGACAGCGTAGTTTATATACTTTATTTTGATGTGGCTACGTACCCTTTATCAATATATATATATATATATATATATATATATATATATATATATATATATATATAGAAAGACCATAGAAATATACTAATTATTATCAGAGTCATCTTCTGCCGATTCATAATTCGAATTTTCATCTTCACTATCAAAATGATATTCCTTAAGATCACTGATATGAAAATCACCGATCTTCTTTCCATCAGAATCTTTTAAACGATAAGAAATTTTCGAAAGTACTTTATCAACAATAGCTGGAGAATACTTATTTTCAAACTTTGCACAATAATTCTTAGATGCATTAGATAAAGGATGATTTTTCTTCCACAATTTGTCACCCACATGAAACTGAAAATCCTTTTTTTTTTAATTATATTGTTTTTCATATTTTAAATAAGCATTAAATAACTTCTTTCTAACATCAGAATACAATTTAGGCATTTCTTGCAAGTCTGTAAGTCTAGTATTTTTTTCATTAACAGAAACAATATTATTAGCTTTATTGGAAACTTTCCCATAATAATATCCAGACACTGGAATATTTCGACCAAAAGATAAGAAACCTGGACTATAAATACTAGCATCATGTTGAGCTTTATTTATAGCTAAACAAACTTTATGAATATGCGAACTCCAATCCTTATGATTTTCTCCTATATAACATCTTACAGTAGTAAGAATAGCTCTATTGGCTCTCTCAGTATGATTACTTTGAGCATGATAAAATAACCCATAAAAAATCTTCTGAACTTTATAACTCTCACAAAACACCTGAAAAGCTTTACTTTTAAATTGAGGCCCACAGTCACAAGCTACAATTTGCGGAACCCCGAATACTAGAAATATATGATTTTCCAAGAACTTAATGATACAAGAAGTTGTTGCATTAACCAAGGGACAAACTCTCACAAACTTTGTAAAATAATCTATCACAACAAGAGCATATTTGTAGGTATTAGATCGAGGATATGGACCAATAAGATCAATTGATATCATTTGGTAAGGAAAATTGATTTCTTTATATACACCCATTAAACCAGGAGTTACATAATTAGGACTTTTATAAGCCTGACAAATCTTACAATTTTTAACATACTTATAAATGTCCTTTCTCATACAAAATGACCTGCTGTTTCTTGATCATGAAAAATTTTAAAAATCTGCTTTCTATTATGTGTAGGAATAACAATCTTCCACTCAACCAGGTTACTTTCAATACTATGTTTAAGAAAAACATGTTTATATAATATATTATCTTTAACTAGAAATGAAGGTAATAAGTCTAGATTTTTGTTAATTTTTTCAATCATAGAAAGATACCATTTATCTGGTTTTAACAAAGATAAATCCAAAACTGAAATATTTGAAAAAATATGACCAAAATTTAATATGTTTTCAGTACTGTCAACTTCAACATTTTCAGTTTCACAGCTTCTAGACAGAGCATCGGCTACAACATTTAGTGTGCCTTTTCTATGTATAGTATTAGATATTTTATATTGAGACATTGTTAGAGCCCATCGACTCAATCTTCCCGAGGGATTTGAAATTTTAGTAAACCATTTTAGACTAGCGCAATCTGCAATTATATTTATCTCTGCTCCTTTAACATAACCCCTAAAAGTTTCTAACCCAAATAAAACACCCAAAACTTCTTTTTTAGTGGCTAAAAATCGCCTCTGTTGCTTAGTTAAAGTTTTACTAGCATAAGCAATAGGAAATTCTTTATTATCATCAATTTGAAAAAGAAAAGCACCTAAACCGGTATTGCTTGCATCAGTTTGAATATAAAAAGTTTAGAAAAATCTGGACTCACCAAAATTGGAGCACTAGTAATAGGTTTTTTATTTCTTGGAAAGCTTTTTCAGCTTTGTCAGTCCAAGTAATTTTTTCACCTTTTTTCTTTCCCTTTAATAAATCATTTATAGGAGAAGCAATGGTTGCATAATCTTTAATAAACCTCCGATAATAAGAAATAAGACCGGTAATTCTTTTAATTTCTGTGGTCGTTTTTGGAGAAGGATAGTCTAAAATAGCCTTAATTTTATCTTCTGACGTTCTTAAACCTAAAACGTCAATAACAAATCCTAAACAAGATAAGGAAGAACGACAAAAATTACTTTTTTCAAGGTTGATTGTAAAATTTGCACTTGCCAATCTACGATAAACCTCTTTAAGTATACGACAGTGTTCAGAAAAGCTACTTGATTGGATAATCAAATCATCAGTATATACAAAGACATAGGGCTCTAACTCAGCTCCAAAAAGACTATCCATAGCTCTTTGCATAGTTGCAGTACTATTACAAAGGCTCATTGGTAGAACTTTGTACTGAAAACTACCCATACCATAAACTTGAAAACTACATTTAGGTCTACTCTCTTTGTCACCAATTAGATATGATCTGTTTGAGATAATTCCTATAATAGCATGAGCAATCTGTTTTGATGTTTGAACATCAAGATTGTCCAATGTTTGGACGAAAGTGATTGCATTGAGAAACAAGCCGGTCCGATAGGGTCTATGCATTGGACAAGAAAAAAGGAGGTGGTAAATAGTCTCGTTTTCCAGCATATTGCAAATGGAACAAACTAGGGTGGGGTTAATAGAGTGAGTTACTCCTTTGTAGGAGAATTTATAGAACTTGTTGTTGCTCACCCTAAGCTGAGCCAAAATGCGGGATATATATATAGGTAGGTGTAATGTTAGGTATTTTGCCGGAAGACCAGGCGTATGAGTAAGAACAGAGTAAAAGTTTGTATAATTTGAGTTTGTTGCTATAGAAATATCAGCCTCATAGCATTTTGCATGAAAACTATCAAGTAAATTTTTCCTTTCACGTTTTAACCTTCTATAATCAAGATTTTCCCAGATGTTATTATGACCACAAGCCTCAAACATTTGTTTGATCTGGGAAGCCCAGTTAAATTGTGTTTTAGTGGAGTTCAGTAGAGCCAGTTGGCGGTTAAAGCATATCTTTGGCAAACGATCGTCGCCCATTTGCAGTAATTTTATGAGGAAGTTTAATGAGAGTTTAAAGACCAGATAGCTTAGGTGAGTTGACCCCGTCTCGAGTCGAACTATTGCAGAAGAGGTGGATTTTGGTAATGAGAGAAGTCTTTTAAGAAAACTAACCTGAACTGAACATCGCAATATCGAAGCCTTCAGGTAGGAAGGCAACCCGAGAAGACACTCAGAACTGTTGCTTCAAATACTTTTGTTATTGCAGTCCACGAGGTAGTTTTAGTTCTGGCTAGCGTCGTCAAGGTGACTCCCGTTGCTTGACCTGCCCTGGCAATTGATTGTTGTGCCATATCTCGAAACAGACTAGATGTTGAAAAGGTTACTCCTAGATAAGTGAATTTTTTAGCAATTTCTACCTTCTCATCATTGAGTAGAAAGTTAAAATTAGAGGTGTTATAAGGCCCATTTTTGAAACACATGATTTTTGTGTTTTGAGTGTTAATAGTAAGTACATTTTTTCTGGCGTAAACGTCGAGTACCTCCAGCATTCTCTGTAATTCTCTCTCTGACTCTGCAACGGTCGTCAGCGTACAGTAGGAGGATAATAGAGTGGGTGCCATCGATATTCAACCCTCGAACCCCAGATTCTTGAAAGAATCTGTCAATGTCAGCCAAGAATAGGGCAAACAACAGAGGGCTCAACGACTCGCCCTGTAGGACACCTTCGGAAACGTCATAGGACTTTGTGAACCCCTTTGTAGCCCTAACTCTTACATTTGCTGCTTGATAAAAACTTCTTATTATTTGGATGATTTTTGAGGAAATACCCGTTACAAAAAGTTTTCTCCACAGTAGGTTGTGCAGCAAATGCCTTTCTCTTTTTGAGTCTGAGCTGAAAATGGATAACTGAAGTTAGGGTGAAAACATTGTCAATACAACCACGTCCACTTCTAAAGCCTGATTGTGTTTCAGGGATAGCTTCAAAAGAGTCAGCCCAGATACTTAGTCTGTCTAATAAAATGTTTGTGAAAAGCTTTGTTAGGCAATGTATGAGCGCGATCGAACGAAAATTGTTAGGGTCCTCCACACTCCCTTTTTTGTGCAGCATTGAAAACAGGATATTTCCCCATGATCGTGGAATTTTACGAGAGTCGAAAATGTTGTTAAATAGGCTGCATATGTAAGTTATCCAATTGCCTGGGAGGTTTTTTAAAAACTCATAAGGGACTCGGTCGAGTCCTGGTGCTTTGTTATTTTTACATTTGGACAGAGTTCGGGTTATTTCATCCTGAGTTATGGGTTTATCAAGGCAGGGGTTAAATGTGTCAGTAAATATCGTATCGTCAGGTGCTCGCGGTGAGTAAATGGAACTCATAAAATCCTCCCACCGCAGTATTGAGAGGTTGTGTTTAACGGTGTTCGAGTTAAAGCGTTTTATACAATGCCAGAAGGACTTCTGATCTTTAACGTTAGATAAGGTTTCGATTATGGAGTTCTCAAAAAATCGTTTTTTGGCTGACAGCAATTTACGATAGCCTTTCTTTGCTTCAAGATAAGTTTGTTTGGTTTGGGGGTTAAAGTTTTGAATTTTGCACATCTTGAGGCAATGTTTGACTTGTTTTTTTGCTGAGATACATTCACCGTCAAACCAAGGCTTACTACCACTGAACTTGGCCCAACCAAACCCATTTGACAGGGTATTAGGGGTTGAGGAGAGGGAGGTAAGTTGGGCAGCTTCGAAAATTGCATGAATTAAATTTTGAGTACTATCTTGATCATCTGGAATGTTTGAGTAAAGCATGGCTGATGAGTAATCGCGGGCACGTGTTTCATCCCATTTAAGAGATATTTCTAGACTGGAAGGTTGAGTAAATTTAGCTTGAGGAATCGAAGGTACAGAGAGCCTAAGCAAAATGGGAAAGTGATGTGAGTTTGATGAAGGGTAGATGACTTCAAGGTCTCTAATCAGATGCAGAGCTGATATGTTGGACAAGCATAGATCAATAGTAGAAGCACCATTGTGATTACAAAAAGTAAAATTGCCTGGAGTGTCGCTGGGGTTCCTACCATTGATCACAATTAGTCCGTTTGTATTTACAAACTCATAGAAAGGCACGCCTCTGCTATTTAGATTGTGATCATTGCTCAAGCGTGAGTGATTCAGGGAAGTATCAGTAAAAATTTCAGGGCTCAATTCTCCCATGTCCCCTATCCTAGAGTTAAAATCGCCTAAAATATAAAGAGGTAAATTTTTATTGTTTAGATCATCCAGCATATCCTGAAACATTTCTATGATAATATTAAAATCTAACGACGGCTTAAAATAAACTATACATAATATAAATGAAATCGTAGCGTGGGTAACTTCCAGCACAAGCCACCATGGGGAGTCAAAAAGAAGTCTAACACTGTTTAGTTGCTTTTTGTAGAAAACACCCAGGCCACCGCTGGCCCGCCGCGGGTGGCTTCTCTGATAGCAGTGGAACTATAAACTAGATAATCTTGCGGAATTGTAGAAGTGTTAATATCGGTTGTACACCACGTTTCACATACAGATATAATGTCAAATTGGCGGTCTTCTAACAGTTGCCATAAATTGCCCAAGCCCTCGATATTCCAAAAACATATTGTGAGTGGTTGCTATATTGTTTCGTGAGTATTGTTTTTGTTACTTTCAACGCCAGGGCCGGCACCTGCCGATTCATGCTTAGACAACTTTGGAATTTGATAGGAGTTTGGCGAGTTGACCGGAGTGGAGTCTTCGCGAGGGCGTTTACCTTGAGTTTTGCCTGATGGATCGACAGGGAAAATTTTTGGTTGCTTGTTAATATATTTTTTCGTAATATTTTCTTCCCCGTTCTTTTGTCGGGTCGCAAGCTCCTCGCGGAGTTTTTTGAGGTGGGCGACTTGTTGCGGCGTCACGTCGTGCTTAATTTTGATATCTGGAAAGTTAGTTAGCGTTTTATTGTTCTTAGCTTTTAAGACACTGATAGCTTCGGCAGGCGTGGTGAACGTAAGTTTTAATAAGCGAGGCCTCATAGTGCCAAAGCGAGTAACTTGTATTGGAGTAGGTGTATCTAGCGGTAAGATTTCTTTCAGAATTTGCTTAGTGTCTTCGTTGTCTTTCCCAGACTCCTGCAAGTCGAATATGAGAACGTTTTTCTCACGTCTTGCTCTCTCTTGAAATTCGGTAATGATTCTAAACTGTTACCGCCAGAAGTATCGGGTGTACCCGACGTGGCTCCAACAGCAAGGTGAACCTCGAGAGTTTCGGTACGGTTTGTCAGGGTTGTGCTAGTGGTCTCGAGGGTCTTAATAGAAGCCTCACATCGAGTTATTGATTGAGCTTGAAGTTTGAGTTCACATGAGAGATTGGCAATAGTGCTATTAATGCCCGTGAGTTGGCTCATTAGAGCGTTGAAATGACCCGTGTTTAAACATTCTGTGTGTTTATTTATTGGGTGGAGTCCCGAAAGAGTGGTCCTTGGTATTTTCCCCAAAAAACGAAAAAATACCCTGAAAAACACCCCTTTGGGATTTCTATAAAAAAGGTTAAATTTGTGATGTTTTTAAATTAGTTTCGCCCACGTTAAGACTTACCAGTTTGTTTTTCTGCTTTTTTTTTACGGTTAAGCGCACTCGCAAGGAGGTCCCTATCACGCTCGAGAAGCGGCCAGTGCGCGGAAATGTTGGTGTGTGTTGGTTTTGAAACGGTTCAGGTTGTAACCTGCAGGGAAAACAGTCGCAGGGAGTTTATTCCACAGCGATGCTGTTCTCCAGAGATATGAATTCTGATATAACGAGGTTCTTGGCGCCTCTATTTTGACAGCAAATTGATGGTTACCGGCTGTTTGACGTGTTCGCCTAGTAGGTGCTACTCCCGGGGGGATCATACGTGCCAACTCTTCAGAGCATTTTCCGTGATAATACCTGTAGAAGAGAGATAGATCGCCCACAGTTCTTCGATGTTCGAGACTATCCAAACTACGGGTAAGTGCGGGGTCATTGATCAGCTTGATAGCTCGTTTTTGCACGGTGTTCAAAAGCATTAAGGTATGTTTGGGTGCCGCACTCCATATATGTGAGCAGTACTCCATAGTTGGTCGAATCTGGGCTTTGTAGAGTGTTAGCAGTTGGCTTGGTGTATACAGATGGCTTTTACGAAATAGCACCCCAAGCTTTTGGGACGCCTTTTTAGCTATATCTGCCACGTGACTGTGCCAAGACATATTGGTCTCTGCAGTGACTCCTAAGATGTTCAACTGGCTCTGCAATGTGACAGCACTTCCAGATAGCATGATATTTGGCTCACCGGTGCTGGTCTTTTTTGAAAACAGGGCTGCTTGGGTTTTCTGCGCGTTGAACTGTACAAGGTTTTTGTTGCCCCAGTCCTCTAATTATCTCCAGGTCGTTATTTATCTGCGATATTTGAGTTTGTCTAAGATGATGGAATTCACGTGCGGATAGACACTGAGTGGGTGGTATGACTGAGGAGACTACATTGCCATCATCTGCAAAGCAATAAAGTGGATTTACTGTTTTATCTATGAGGTCATTTATGTAAATCAGAAAAAGTGTTGGCGAAAGGATTGCTCCCTGTGGCACACCAGCATTTATTTGGTAAGTGTTGGAGTTCCGGCCATCCAGTGCAACATAAATGGATCTATCCTTAAGGTAACTTTCAAACCAAGTGCAAAGTTTCGGCGACAATCCCATTGCTTTAAGCTTGTTAAGCAGATTTTCATGCCAGACTTTATCGAATGCTTTTGATATATCTAAGGCAATTGTTCTTGTTTCGCCCCGTAACTCAATCGCTTTTTGCCATAAATGAGTGACGTATGTAAGTAAATCGCCAGTTGACCTATATTTTCGAAATCCGTATTGCTTGTCGTTGATAAGTTTGTACTTTTCCAAGTACTTGGTTAGGTGATTGTTCACAACTCTTTCCATTACTTTTGATATCACCGGAAGTAGAGCAATTGGTCTATAGTTCAACGGATCTGTCTTTTTTCCTTTCTTTGGAATAGGTTGTACTGCGGCAGACTTCCATGATGATGGATATACTCCTTGCCTGTAAGATAAATTGAATAATTTAGCGAAAGTTGGGGTGAGTTCGTTAGCACAATTTTTGAGTACTATCGCGGGAATGCCATCTGGACCCATTGCTTTGTTTGTATCCAACTTTTTAAGGGATTTTCGTATTTCTCTGTGACAAAAGGGTACCTCTGGCATACTGTGGGAAACCCTTTCAATGAACGGTGGAGTTTTTCCATTTGGCACTGTTAGGTTTGAGTTGGAGGAAAAGATTTTGGTCAGCATATTGGCTTTTTCCTCTGATGTTGTGGCTGAGTGAGTATTTTTATCTGTATCTGTAAGTGGTGGTATGGATGACTTGGTGAAGTTTGATCCAACGGTTTTGCAAGAGACCAAAAGGACCTAGAACTACTTGGACAATTCAGCAACCTGTTTTTTATTCTTTGATTGTATGTTTCTTTGGCGGCGTCAATAGTAATTTTCCAACTATTTCTGGCTTCTATAAATTCTGTGTGGTTTTGAGCGGTTTGTTGTCGTTTCCAAAGGTTATATGCTCTATGTTTTTTCTGTACAGCCGTTTGACACTGGCTGTTGAACCAAGGTTTTGCATTAGCTCTGCTTTTTATTGTATGTGGGATATATGCATCCATTCCAGATAAGATTACTTTTGTTATTTCATTACAGCAAATAGTGGGATCAGCTGTTTTAAAGCAAACTTCTTGCCATGGAAAATCCAGGTAAAACTGTTTAAGGTCATTCCATTTTGCCGATTTATAGTGCCACATTTTACGAGGAAGTGATTGTTGGCTTGGCGGTATGAACATTTCGCACTTTGTTCTTATAAGTATGATCGGATGAACCAAGTGGGGGATCTACTTGAATTGTGTACAAGTCAGGATTTGTAGTTAGGAACAAGTCTTTCGGTTCGGTTCGGTCTTTCGATCGGTGATGGTAGGGCCGATCCGGGTTTTCACTTCCGAAAATTGTTTAAAGGTTTTTTGTTGCGATGCGTTCTCGGCAAAAGTTTCGACGGAAGTGGTTTTCTTTCTCTTTCTGGCGCAGGTCGGCGCTTTCCAAAAAGTCAAAACGTGGTTTTATCGCGATTTTAACAAAAGCTGACAAAAGTCATATGACCAAAAAAAGTCCCAAAAAGGTGCTAAAAATCGCTTTTCCCAAAATACGATTTTACAACCCAGGTGATTATTAAAAATCTTAACCCCGCATTTTTAATAAACAAAAACAATTTTAAATTAAAAATAAAAACAAACGGTTTCTAGCCATTCCCCCCACCATAAAAATCTTAAATTTTTACACAAAAAAGGTTCAGGCCCAAAAGAGAAAAAAAATAAAAATAAAAATTGAACATTATTTGCCACACTATTTCTTGCAGCAAACTCAATGTTATCCCAAAAAATTCTAATTGGTATTTATTTGATTCAATGCAATCAAATAACTAAAATGGACATCACACACATGATTTTGGAAATTGGTAAATTGGTATCTAACGAGCTAGCAAAGGGCAAATTTTGACCAAAGGTCTGTCAAGGAAACCTTTCGCGGTTTTTACTTGAACTATCCTTGGTATTTTGTCGGGACTAAATTTGAACAATATGACCGAGCGACCACCTCAAGGGAGGCAGATTCTCGTCCTTCAATGCAACGAGTGCACCAACCTTAGAAAGAATGTCAGGGGTGTTCCACTTTTCTCGCTGCTGCAACGAGTGCAGGTATTCAATATGCCACCGTCGCCAAAAATGCTGGTGCATTTGCTGCACAAGTTGCCAGCGAGTCAATCGATTTTGTTTAAAATCTACCAATTTCTCATCAGGTGGGGAGGTCAAAGGTTCGAGGGTCAGGAAGTGACCAGGTGTTAACGACTGTAAATCGTTAGGATCAGGGCTGAGGCTGCAAAGAGGTCTCGAATTAAAACTGTCATCAACTCCTCAAAAGTCATGATCTGGTTGCCAACAATACGACGCAGGTGTGTCTTTGTGGATTTCACTGCAGACTCGTGTAGACCACCAAAGTGTGGACCAGCTGGGGGATTAAAATGCCACTTGATGGAGAACGATTCGGCGGCTTGACGACAGTACCCAATTAAGAGGTTATTAGCCCCAGTCGGGTTAGTTCCTTGGTCGCTGTACAACGCGGAGCAACGCCCTCTTCGCCCTACGAATCTACGAAGAGCTGCTAAGAAAGCTTCAGCGGACAAGTCGGAGACTGCTTCAAGGTGGATGGCCTTAGTGGAAAAACAAACAAAAATGCATCCATAAGCCTTCTGGCTCTTGGCACCTCGACGCTTAGCTAAGGTAATTTGGAATGGTCCCATAAAATCCACACTAACATGGGAAAAGGGTTTCAATTGAGACACTCTGGTCTTTGGTAAGTCACCCATGTAGGGATTATATGGTTTTGGGTTGGTTCGAACACATGTGAAACAGCAATCACCTTGTGTATCGCGCGCAGGGGCGTAGCGTGGGGGGGGGGGCGCGGGGGGGTTCGTCGCCCCCCCCCCCCCGCCCCGAGGGTAGTGGCGCCCCATAGGTGGCCGAAGCGCCCTCAGCTTTAGTAAGTCGGGCCGGTAATGGCCAATTGAGTGGGTGCCAAAGGAAACTAATGACATAAAGACCTTTTTTTTTTGGTCGCAAGCTTCGTGATTCGTGAGAGGCGCCCTTGTGACTTATCGGCCGCCCCCTCACACATGATGACCTTTTTTTTTTGGTCGCAAGATTTGTGAGAGGCGCCTGTTTGACCTTTTTGTTTTTTTTTGCCACAAGATTTTTCATCAGTTTTCAGAGGCGCCCTTTTTATCTGTCGCCCCCCCCCCATGCCCTTTAGGGCACGCTACGCCGCTGCTCGCGCATTTAACAGATAGGATCCAGAACTGTTGGGCAAGGAGGTATTCCAACAGGCGAGGTCCTGGATGCCCATGGTCAGTATGGCATTTCTCAATCACTAACATGGTTAGTCTATGGTCACGTGGTAACATTGGATGCTTAACTTCATAAGCCAAATCGGTGTGACGTAAGCGTCCTCCCACCCTAATGACACCCTGGGAGTCCAAAAAGGGGGCTAGCTTGCGAAGAGGTTTGGAACATGGTTCGCCTTTGTGAAGCCTCTTCAAATCATCAAAAAAAGTCTCCTTTTGCACAATCCTAACCATGATGCAAAGTGCAAAATACAATTCCTCATAACAGAGTGCCTGAGAGGTAGCTAGGAAAGTCGGATCCTTTTTTATTCGATAGGGCCTCAAACAATAAGCAAATATTCCCTGGATTTTTCGCAAGGAGGAAAATTTATCCAACAATGTAGGAAGCACACCTGGGACTTGTGCAGTAGTAACAAGAACTATACGATTCTCTTCAATAGGTACATCCATTTCCTCAACTTTCATGCTATTGGAAATGGGCGAAAATTCAATACTAGACGACAACCATGGAGGTCCGGTGAGCCACAAAGGGTGGTGAACAAACTGACTAGGAAGCAAACTCCTTGACAGGCAGTCAGCTGGATTCTCAACACCACTTATATGGTACCAACAATCAGGAGAGATTTTCTCTTGAATGGTTGTCACACGGTTTGCAACAAAAACCTTCCTTTTGGAAGGGCTGGTTTTTATCCATGCTAGGGCAACTTGAGAGTCAGACCAAGCATAGATTTTATCTATAGGTACAACTTCAAAATTGGTAACAACAAACTCCATCAGGTGTGCCAACAACAAGGCAGCACACAATTCTAAACGAGGAATTGATATAGTTTTCAGTGGGCAAACTCTACTTTTGGCACACAATAGAGCCATTGAAATTCTACCATCTGGGTGGCCCAAAATTTTCAAAACAGTGTTGTCCTTTTCTTCAAAGGAGATATTCTGTTGATGGCTTTCTGGAATGGCAGCTAGGAGTTCCGGGCAGTTTGAGGTCCATTTTCGGAGTTCAAAGCCCCCACAGCTTAACAATCCAATTAGCTGTTTTTGAAGCTCCAAGCCATGGTCTATTGACAAACTCTTTCCTATTACATCGTCAACATATGAGGAATCCAATAGTATGGGAGAGGCAAGAGGGTAATTCTTTCCATGGTCAGCTACTAACTGATGTAGAGTTCTAATAGCTAAGTACGGGCTACAATTCAAACCATATGTCACTGTGTGGAGGTTCCAATCTTGGATAGGTTCGGAGGGGTCAAATCTCCACAGGATTTTTTGGTATCTGACATCTTTGTTATTCACAACAATATTTCTGAACATCTGTCGTATGTCTGTACTAAAAACAAATGGGTAAAATCTAAAACCTAACAAGATTTTGGTTATATCATTTTGTAGCTTTCGCCCTGGCAGCAAGACATCATTGAGGCTCAATCCATTAGAGCTACTAGCTCCACCATCATGCGTGAGGTCCCATGCTCTTCCTTAACTACACAATGGTGTGGAAAATAATAAGAAGGATTTTCAAATGACGAGCTAGGTGTCATGTGACCCTGGTCTACATAGTCTTGCATAAAATCATTATACAACTGACGAAGAGGTGGGTTTTTAGAAACTCTCATTTCCAAAAGATTAAATCTCTAAAGGGCTTGGTTTCTAGAGTCACCCAAATCTGGAGGCGAGTCTCTAAAAGGTAATCTCACAATATATTTCCCGGAAGGATCTCTCGAGAAGGTTGATTGGTAAATATCCTCACACTTTTCGTCCTCCTCATTGAGGGGGATCCTTTGTGGAACACACTCAATGTCCCAAAATTTTCTCATAGTATCACTGAGAGCACAACTATTTGGGTAATCTATGGTAGTCAACAAATTAACAAATATTGAGGGGATAGATTTATTAAAGCCTCCAAACAATACCCAACCAAATATGGTATTCATGGCAGAAGGTCCATTTTGTCCCTTCATAAAACCTGGAACAAGCATCTGGCCAAATAAATCAACTCCAAGCAAAATATCAACATCACTGGGCTTTCCAAAATCTGGATCAGCAATTTCTAATCCTTCTAAATAAGGCCACTGTGACAAATTATTTTTTACACAAGTAGAAGGGGTAGGTCCACAAATTTTAGGGGTAATGATGGCTTCACATCTAAAAAAACTATCTGGGAAGTTCTTAGAACAAATCTCAAGGTTCATGGTTCCATGAGACACATTACAACTCATATTATTTAAACCATGGACTGGTGTACTATTAGGAATAATAGGCAATTTCAATTTGTCAGCACAAGACAAGGATATGAAACTCGCTTCACTTGCTGTATCAAAGAGGGCTCGGCAAGGAACAAGTTCATGTTGTTATTTAAAATAAGAACCTGAGCGGTAGCAAAAAGAACTGATTTCACTTCAATTGGTTCACTATGGTTTACAATGGTGGATGTACACATGGTACTTCTAGGGGTAGTACTATGGGAGGTGGTACTGACAGGGTCATTTGGACTCTTTTCCTTTCTAAAACACAAAAGAGTATTGTGACGTCCTGCGCAAAATGAACATGACTCAGTTTGAGGACACTGGTTCACAGGGTGGTTTCTAAAACAATTGAAACTAAGGTGTTCCCTTTTTATAAGGGCATGTCGCTGTGAGACTTCCATTTCCAAAAATTTATCACACTTAATAAATGGGTGAAAGTCTTTCTGTTTACAACAGCTGCAATGGTCAACTTGGGTGGTTAAACTATAGGGTGGTTTTCTTGTCCTTCTCCCTCCACCCTGGCGATGAGAGGGGGAAACAGACACAGCATCAAAAGAATTGTCCAAAAGACAACAATTTTCAAGAGCACGACAATTCCGCTCTAGAAAGGTAAACAAACTTTTGTAGGTTGGGATCTCTTTAGTGCTATTCTCAACTTCAAATTTCTGCTTAAGAGTGGGATCAATCTTCTGTAGAAGAAGGTTCATTTTAATAAAATCAAGAAGGTCTAAATCATTAAAATTTGAAAGGGCTTCAAGATTTTCACGAAATGTGGACAAAAGTTTTCTTAAATCCCGAGAGCTATTACTCTTAGCAGTAGGTGCAGAATAAACTGAAGACCAATAGTGGGTTACAAGGCGTCTCTTATTATTGTAAAGATGAACAACTGCATCATAAGCGAGCTTATAATTAGATGCTACCAATGGAATATTACGAATACCTGATTGTGCTTCACCTACAAGGGCTGTAGAAAGAGCTTGAAATTTAGCTATATCTGAAAGTTCAACCTTATCATGAACTAGACTATTAAATAAGTCAAGAAAGGTAGGCCACGCCCTTAAATCTGTGCCATTGAAGGCAGGCAAACTTATTTTTTGAATTTCTAATCCTCGGGTAGGATCAGAAACCGAGACAGGTGATGGCAGGCTTTGTTGGCTTGAATCCGGGAAAAGGTCCCTAGCTATAGACCTTATTGAATACTTTACATCATCAAATGATTCTACTAACTCACCCTGATTATTTTCTTGTTCCTCTGTAAGGTCTAGCTTAACAATGTCGAAGTGAAATTGGTCAAATTGACTACACTGAGTCTCAAAGTCAACTAAACGCATTTTAAAAGCTCGAATTTTGGTAGCGTTGGTAGGATCAGATTGTGCATCTAAGGCTTTTGCAAGTGTTGTTTTCACCCGCGTCAATATGGAGGCTTGCTGTTTCTTAAGAGATTTTAACTCACTCATCCTTAAGCCACAACAAAACAAAAAGGTTAAATGCTCTAAAAATTGGGTAAGCGCACTAAAACACAGGTACGATGTTTCGCGGTCGTTCAAAAAACTCAAGACCGGCAAAAAACAAGGTTCAAAATCAAAAAATAAATAAACAAAACGGTCGTTTTGTCATCAAAAATTATAGGTTAGGTAGGCGTCATATGTCATGGAACATATGATTTCAATGGTGCCAACCGTCGAAAACAATGAAATTTTCTTTTTCTATGGTCGAAAACCAAAAGAAGGCCAACAAAAAAAAAAACTACAATGAACCAATTTTCACCAGTTTCCTATATAAAGGTGTGATGTTGCGCGCGCACATACAGCAGCGCACATCAAGGACGCAAAAAACGGTTTCACAAAAAAACTGAAATAAAAACGTGTTTACTGCAAGAAGAACCCACTTAGTAACAGGCAAATTCAGACAAACTGCATCCCCAAACTGCTTTTTCAAAAAATTAGGCTACCGAAGGACCAAATGGGTGGAGTCCCGAAAGAGTGGTCCTTGGTATTTTCCCCAAAAAACGAAAAAATACCCTGAAAAACACCCCTTTGGGATTTCTATAAAAAAGGTTAATTTTGTGATGTTTTTAAATTAGTTTCGCCCACGTTAAGACTTACCAGTTTGATTTCCTGCAGCTTCGCTCGTCTTTATCAGTGATGGTAGGGCCGATCCGGGTTTTCACTCCCGAAAATTGTTTAAAGGTTTTTTGCTGCGATGCGTTTTCGGCAAAAGTTTCGACGGAAGTGGTTTTCTTTCTCTTTCTGGCGCAGGTCGGCGCTTTCCAAAAAGTCAAAACGTGGTTTTATCGAGATTTTAACAAAAGCTGACAAAAGTCATATGACCAAAAAAGGTCCCAAAAAGATGCTAAAAATCGCTTTTCCCAAAATAGGATTTTACAACCCAGGTGATTATTAAAAAACTTAACCCCGCATTTTTAATAAATAAAAACAATTTTAAATTAAAAATAAAAACAAACGGTTTCTAGCCATTTATTATTTATTTAGTAAAATAAAATTTGGTTGCTCTTGAAAAACACGTTGGGCAATAATTATGGCTTGAGACTCAACGAAAAATAAGTATCATGAAAACAGAATTCCTTATTTATCATTTATTATCCTATTCATTTAATTAAAATATTAATAAATAAAATTTGGTTTGTAGTTTAAAATTTCAGAAATCTATTTTCATTCCTCTTTATTTTATATTTTATTTACTTATTAAAAGTTCAAAAATTCAATCAATTAATTTTAATTATTCAAGGTATCTTAATATCAGGTGTGGGGGGTTAACCCTTTGTTCTTAAAAGTCTAATAAGGTGGTGGGATCAGTCTTCACAAAAAAAAAGGAGAAGGCGCCATGAAATTTCCTTTAATAATTTTTAAAAGCTTGGAAGATATTTAAAAAATAAATAATAATAATTGAAATCAATTATTATTAAAGGATACTTCCCTCGACTCTCGTTTCAAGTTAAATATGTTTTACAAATGTAAAAAAAAATCAAATCAGTACATTGATTTACAATCAATTCAAAATTTAAAATTAAATCAAATTTCCAAAATACCACATTTTTACAAAAAAACTCTTTCTGCCAATAAAGAAAATTTGGTTAGTGAAATAATGGAAAGATATCACCTTTTATTTTTTGGTTGTAAGTTCCATTCAATAATGAGAGACCTTATGGAGTAAATTTGTTCGTCTCGACTACACAGCTCAGATGACGAATGCTTCGACTGATTAGAATATCAATTGACCAATGAAACAGGACTTTAGATTTGGTTGGATCTGCTGTGGTTTGTTGTCTATTGGCAAATGTCTCTCATGGTACTCATTGTAGGTGTTACCCAAAAAATACAGAAACAAAAGAGGTGTCAAATATCAAGTGATACCTTTTTGACAGTTGCTAGGTGACAGAGAAAGTTGTTACAAAATAAAATGTTCTAGTAACATGAATTTCCAATTCTTTATATTATAAACTAAACCCTTTTTAGTAGTGTAACAAAATTAAACAAATATTAATTAAACATTATTACAAAATGAGAAGAATATAATGTTTAAATTAACATTTCAAAAAAAAATAATTTCAAAATTGCATCATGATTAAGCAAAATTAATTTGCATTAATATCTAGATAAAAAAAATGTTTTATGAGTTGAGTTTAACAAACTTTTTATAAATATAATACCAAGAAAAATATAAGAAAATATTCTTTAAATACAATAGACTCTATGAGTTAATTTTATAATTTATAAAATTATTATTCTTATTAATAAATTTTATATCAACAGCACTATTTGGAAAAGTTTGGCCATAACCCTTTCAAAAGTTATATCAAATATTAGGAAAATCTGCACAGCTGAATTATGTTAATTTTCATTGAAAATTAATAACCTTCAGGTAGGTATTTTAATTATTTCTTAATAAAGAAGATAATAGTCGAAATCGGGAAGAAACATAAGTTTAAAAATAATTTAAACTTATTTAAAAAAAATATATTTTATTTGATGAATAAAATATAAAAATTTAATAAAAAAAAGGTAGATTTAAAATGGAGTTTGAGTTGCTAGGCGTGTGTTCTCATTTTGAATACTAAGTTGACTATACATTGCCAAACATCAGCCTGATTGAAGGACTGGCACATCTCTTATAATTATATTTAGGCATAAACCGAACCTACCCCACTAAGTACCACGATGGTTTTTAATTTTTATATGTCATATGGGCTCTCAAATAATAAATTCACTTTGCTGCCTAACATTTGCTTGACTTAAGGACTGGCACACCTCATGTAGTAATATTTGAGGCCGAAACTTAACTACATCACTAAATACAAAGATGAGTTTTAATTATTCTGTGGCATATGGACCCCTCAAATATAAATTCACTTTGGTTCCAAACACTGGTCTGATCGAACGACTGCCACACCTCTTGTACATATTTTTAAGGTAGAAGGGTTAGCTATTTACATATTTAAATACAAAGAAAGTTTCTCATTTTCTGTTTCATATGGTCCGACAAGCACGAAATTTCCAAATTATGCACTTACTTAGGAATTTAAACTTTTAATAATCGCTCTGCAGCCAATTAAGATTGACTATATAGACTCGTATATACTATATAAGTATATAGTAGGACTTTTTTCCTTTTTGTTTCATTTTAGTTCTCTGCTTATGGACCAGTCAAATTGCACTTTGAGAGAAAAAAAATTATTAGCTGAAGCATTGAAAATTGTAGAGCGGCGAGAAAGTTAAAAAAAATAAATGTGTGAGCTGGTGCGTTTCGGGTTAGGGTTATGGGGGTAAAAAGGGCCAAGGAATCGTATTATTGCGATATCTGGCCAAAGTTGAGGTTGGAGAAAAAAGTGACATACATCAAAGTCATATGTCATAAAATGATCAAAAAAAATTTTTTATGTGATTTTTTACATAACCTTAAAATGTTCGAGAAAAATTAAAAAACCGTATTTTTTTTGTTTTTTATTTTTTATTTTTGCAAAAATAATGTCAGTTTAACAAAACTTGGTAAGAGTAGAGATCTTTGGGTGCTAAATGTTTACAATATTTTACTAACAGAAAAATTAAGGAGTTTCTAAGACATTTGTATTTTTCGATCAAAAAACATTTATTTTATTTTAATTGAAATTTCATCCTTAGAAAATCATTGTATGTAGTTCTGCTTGTACTCACTTTTTGACATTATGATATAGTTTTTGGCGACATAAAAAAAATAATAGTCGTCATTTAAAAACATGTCCGAAAAAGGAAAAAACTTTGAAAAAATTGTCACAATATTTTATAGTTAAGTTATTGTAGTTATTTTATAAGTTTAGAAATAGTTTTTAAAAAATGGCCATTATTATGGCTAAGAAAAATATAAAAAATTACGTTTTTTTATATTTTCCTCGAACATTTTGAGGTTGTGTAAAAAATGACATCTACAAATGTTTAAGACATTTTTATGGCTCATGACTTTTCTTTATGTCACTTTTTTCTCTGACAACTTTCGCCGGAAATTGCAATAATACGATTCCCCGCCTCTTTTTACCCCCCCCCCCCCCAAACCTAACCCGCAACGCCCCTACTCACGCATTTATTTTTTTAAACTACAATTTCCAATGCTTTAAGTCCTTTTAATAATTTTCTCTGTTTTTTTTTGCCTTAAAATATGGTAATTTCACTAGCCTATTAGGATTGAATAGAGAGTCCACCCTCTGATACAGGTTGGTCAGCTGATCCCCGGCTTTTTTTTAGCAGTGTGCTCTTATTTATTTATTTATATCATTAAAAGGACCATTGGCATTTATTATATATTTTTTTAATGATTTGCTTTTCTTGCTATAAACTCAAAACGTTATGACTTTTTTATTAATTAAAATAAATTGAAATTATAATGACCAAAAAATAAATTTTTGGAAAACAGGACTTGCCAATAGGTACAACTTATAGATAACGAAACTTCTGCATGTTTGTGCAATGTAAAACCTTAATAATAACCCTATTTAAATAAATTTTGAAAAAATATATTTATATCAAATTAACTGTAGCTGTGGTCAAGAGACTAAAAAAAATAAATTTTCGGGCTCGGCCTCAGAACGGGGGTAGTGGTAGCCATATACATTGATGTTAATGCCTTATTAGACATTATCAGTACATCACAATTATCAATTTTGGTTGTGCTTTACTGATGATGTCTAGCAAAGTAGTAACATTTATCAATACGGTTACCACTATAATCCCGTTCTGAGGGACGAGCCCGAAAATTAGTTTATTTAAAAAAAACGTGTTACTTAGGAAAGGCATTCCAATACTAAATAAGTTTTTTAAAAGCATGACAATATAAAGGGGTGTCCCATAACTTAGGGGCCATAGTACAGCAGGCGATAGAAGAGGATATTTAGGATGTCAAATATAAACATGGGGGGGTCAACTCTCCTCTATTTTGAGGACACAGGATTTTAGAGTTAGGGGATTGGGTGAAAAAGGGTTTACAAAAAAAGAAAATCTGTTGCCAAAAAATTCTCAAAAAATTTATAAAAATTTATAATTATTTTAGGCATTTATTTTCGTTTACTTTCTGTTAAAAAAATTGTGTGTGCTTAAAACCACACGGCAAAAGTGTAAAACTTCAACAAGGCGAAATTAATAATACTGGCATACTGCATCATCATATCGCTCGCTGAATGTTCCTCACACAGTTAGTCGACTCGAGCTGACTTCACCCGATTGAGCGTTACATGGCCGAGCCTGACGGCTCAGTTAAATTCATTACCCACAAAAACTGCTAAACGCGCCTAAAGAAGTTTACACTTCAAAAATATTAACGATTTGACGATTGAATTATGGCTCTTGTTTTTAATACACGCCTTTACCAAAATTCATATTTAAAAAAAAAGTTTTTGGGAAAGAGTTTTAGGCGATGCGTTGTATGAACTTTTTTATCAGAAATTACCTCCTCTATCACCTGTTGCCCTATGGGATACTTTGGTAATAACTTTTTTTATCCTTCTGTGTGTTGCCTAGTTCTATTTCATTGCTCACGACTTAGCACATGTACTTAATAAGCAATTTGTTACTAAATATTTTTAAGGCGCATAAGTTAAAAGCTATTTAGGCCTAGATTATTGGAAAATAATATAAAATATCAGCCGTCATTTTGACAGTTTTGACATTATTTGTGAAATTATCAAGAATATAGTTTGTATGTGGGTATCCTATGAGAGTTAATTATTCCTATATTGCAAAAAAGTAATTTTAGCATGTTATGTCATGAAATATTTTTAAATGTCATTAAATGGCAGTTAGCATAGTTTGTGCTTTTCCTAGTTTTTTGTTTTACTTGTTAAATCATTTTATCTTGCATAAATTGCAATTTTACACTATAAATTTACCGACTTTTCTTTAAACTGTCTAAAGCAGACTGTTTAATTATTGTGTCAGTTACTCCCTAAAAACTAACTTCTTGCGCGCAGAAAAGTGGAGTTTTCCACATCCTAGTAGAAAATAGTAAATATAACACGTGCAAAAATATTACTTTGCCGCATGTAATTGCAGATGGCCGAACAACGCGCTTAGATGGCCGGACCAGCAATTAAGTGAAACAAAATTTTACAAGTATTTGTTTATATAAATTTTGACAACGTATATCGTATTGTCTGACACGTTTGTTATGCCCGCAGTAAGAAAAACGATAAATGCAATGGACTGTATATATTTTAATTAATGAAAGCGCGAACAAACATAAATATATTGATATGAAATTACGAAATAATTAAAAGGTCCATAGGTTAATTGTGGGTACCACACAACGGAAATCAGAGACAAAGCACTCACCAGTTTGCAGCCAATTTCTCCATTTCCAAGGGGCCCCTATCTGGATCTAATGATGTCACCACGTAGCTGAAGGGCTGAAGTTTCTAGTTCTATGCTTCAGTACACCAAAATCGAGCACTTTCAAGTGTAGCAATTTGAAATAGTTGGAGAAAGTTAATTAACACGCCATTTCTCGAGGCGGTCAAAAAAAGGATCTCCCTGATTCTTGGTGCGCATGTCCAAAAATGCGCGAAAATGCACTCTGTCCGTCATTCAATTGTGTGGTTTTAAAATTTACAAACGCCGCGAAATTTAGCGGGAGCTAACATAACTGCCCTCCAAAACACACAATTTTAGAATATCAGCCGGACAGATATAGATAAAAAAATGATCGACCGATAAATATAAATGAATGAAAAACAGATAAGTAGCGTAAGTTTATTTAGAGATAACGAAAACCCGAAAAAGTCAAACAAACAAACAAAATTAAAAAAAAATAATAAAGAATTACCTATTGTAATAATTGACTTCAATAGGTAGAAAAAATTAAAATTACTTTTAATTCGGCAAGGGGCACAGTTTTACAACTGGCCGCTTGTAAACACCGGTAACCGTTTATACCGTCGCAACACGCACCTGACCGTCTCCGCCGGGATGCAGTTCGATGACCCGACCGACCGGCCATTTCAAAGGTGATTGGCTGTGATCACTTGTTATGATAACCAAATCATTTAATTTGATATTTGGGGACGAATCAGCCCACTTGTGTCGCTGTTGTAGCGTATGCAAATGCTCAATAGAATACCGTTTCCAAGAATCATTATGTAGTTTTTGGATTAGTTACCATCTCGAGAGCCGATTTAGAGGAACCTCGGACAAATCTGACTCCGGAATTTCTGAATTAAGGGGTTCAAGGGTCAAAAAATGCCCAGGGGTAAGAGGTTGAAGATCGTGTGGGTCTGAAGAGGCAGGAGATAAAGGGCGACTATTAAGTACGGCTTCTATGCGACATGTAAGGGTGGACATTTCCATGATGGACAACTTCTGGTCGCCGACTACTCGAACAAAGTGAGTTTTAAAACTTTTGACGCCAGCTTCTGCCAGGCCATTGAAATGTGGACTGAGAGGAGGTCCCAGATGCCAACGAATAGAAAGTCTGGTGGCCGCCCTTCTTGCGTAATCAAGTAATTAGTTACGAAACCCTATAAAATTACTGCCTTGATCTGACCAGCATTGCGTCACGCTTCCACGTCTGGAAATGAATCGATGGAATGCACCTACGAACCCTTCGGTGGACAGTTCCATGGTTAATTCCAAATGCACGCATTGTGTGGCCGTACAGACAAACACACAGACATACGATTTGAAAGCTTTACAACCACGGTAACGATGAGGAATCACAAAGAAAGGTCCACGAAAGTCGATAGCTACACTCGAAAAAGGTTTAAGTTGATTGATTCGATGAGCGGGAAGTGAACTCATTATGGGCGGCCTATAGGGTTTAGGGTTGATTCTAAAACATTGCAAACACTTGGATATGGTTCTTTGAATTGCCCGTCTGGCAGATAATATCCAAAATTGCTGTAAAAGCAGATTATGTAATTTGGTAAACTTATCACGTCCTTGCAATGCAACTATAGGTAAATTTAGTGGAAATAAGGACACTGTTGTTCTGGTAAGTATACGTTTTAATCCATCGGTAACGTTTCGACAATGGTTTTTACAAAAATAAAGACAAAAACCATTGTCGAAACGTTACCGATGGATTAAAACGTATATTTACCAGAACAACAGTGTCCTTATTCCCACTAAAATTTACCTATAGATTATGTAATGTTTTAAACCCAGGATGAAGGTATTGTCGATGAGTGGACTCGATAAGAAGAGTAGTTAAACGATGGTTACTCGAAAGTAAGACGGGGTGTTTTGCAGAATAAGACAAAAGGTCAGATTTTTGTAATCTGCCACCGACTCTAATGATATCATTTTCATCAAGAAAAGGTGAAAGTTTTCGGAAAGGTTTCGGTATTAGTGTATCCTTAGATAACGCGGAAAAAAGCTCAGAAAAACAAGAACCTTGAACGCGTTTGATAAGAAGGTATAACGCACTTTGCATCTCACCGGTGGTAGGAAAAACAATATTCTCAAAAATAACTTTTTGGTCCGGCGGCTTAGTGGGTTTTTGATAGGAATGGTTTTGAAAAAGGTTAACTATTCGAAGGACATAACAAATGATACGTTGAATTTTTGATATAGATGAATATTTAATAAGAAGCTGATCTAAGAAGTTGACATCAATTATCGCATTGCAACAGACCTTTGACTTTTCCTCCAGATTAATATCTCCGAAATCAATCGGCATTTTTGATTTATGAAAACCGGGCCATTCGTTTTCGGGAGACCACAAAAACGACGGTGCGTTCCACCATATGTCATGTGACATGAGCTGTGAAGGGGTGGCCCCTCGTGACGCAATATCGGTTGCATTTAAAGCAGAAGGAATGTAGCGCCACGAGTTTGAGGGAATGATTTCTTGGATTCTACTGACTCGATTTCCAACAAAGGTTTGCCAGCGATTAGGAGGGGATGAAAGCCAGTGCAATACGACTTGAAAATCGCAGAAAGTAACGATATTTGTAAAAGTTATTTTTCCTTCATAGCTAGATAAAACGAAGTCAATTAATTCGCTTAAAAGAAATGCGCCTAGGAGTTCTAGCCTAGCCAAAGTTTGTGACTTTATAGGCGCGACCCTAGATTTTGCAGATATGAGAGAAACAGAGATATTGTTTTCCTCTTCTACACGAAAATATACGACGCCTGCGTAGCCTTGAATTGAAGCGTCACAGAAGCCGATGATTTGACAGGTATTGATTTTTGACAGTTTGATTTGTCGGGGTAATTGAAAATTGGAAAGAAGCGGGAATTCAGAACGAAGTTTATTCCAAAAGTCGATGATAGAAGAATCTGGTTCTTCGTCCCAGCCTATTTTCGATATCCACAACTGTTGCAAAATAAATTTTGCTTGTAGCAACAAGGGACAAAGAAAACCTAAGGGATCGAAGATTGTTCCTATGATAGATAAAATAGAACGTTTGGTTGGGGGTTTGTCCTTCATTCGGCATTGATAAGAAAAAATGTCGTTTTTTGGATGCCATTGAAGTCCTAAAACTTTGATATAGTGGGGTTCCTCCTTGTCGAAAGAGAGAGGCATTTGACGATCGGACTCTGGCAATGTTGCCAACAACTCAGGACAATTGCTTGCCCATTTTTTAAGTTCAAATCCTCCCGACTTCAACAAATCATTGAGTTCTGTTTGAAGGGAGAGAGCTTCAGAAAGCGAAGGGCTAGTTCCCAAGATATCGTCGATATAGATTGACGTTTTAAGAACAGTACTAGCCATAGGAAAACGTTCCTTTTCTCTCTCTGCCAGCTCATTTAATGTACGCATGGCTAGAAAAGGTGAGCATGTCATGCCAAAAGTTACAATAGAAAGTTCCCACACTGAAAGTGGGTCCTGTGGAGAAAACCTCCACAATATCCTTTGATAAGGACGGTGATAAGGATTGATAAGGACCTGATGGAACATCTGTTTGATATCAGCAATGTAGGCAATAGGATTAAGACGAAACGTAAGGAGTAAAGAAGCAATATCCTTTTGAAGTTTCGGTCCAGATAACCACGTGTCATTGAGACTAATATTTTTTGGGGTGACTGCCGAACAATCCCAGACTACCCTTAATTTTTTACTTAAGCTTTCCGGCTTTAGTACGCAATGATGTGCTAAAAAACATGATACGTCGACTTTTGGTTGACTAGATAAAACTAAACTCATATGATTAGAATCGATATAGTCTTGCATGAAACTTGAATAGGCAGTGTACAGATCAGGATTTTTGAGTAATCTATTTTCTAGAAGTAAAAATCTACGATAAGCTTGCGGATAAGTATTTCCTAGGTCAGGGTTTATTTTATCTTTAAACGGAAGATCTACGATGAATCTACCGCTCGGTTGCCGTACTACACTCGCAGTAAAAATTGATTCTGCTTGTTTTTCTTCCTTTGATAAGATTTGTTTTTTAGGCAAATGTTCGATTTCCCAAAACCTAGGGAGAATGACCTCTAAAGGAGGTGAATGACTCGTTAAAAAACAACTGGTTCGTTCCGTAAGACTACCTACTTCGTCAACTTTTCCCATGACGACCCAGCCAAAGATAGTTTCAAGGGCTGAAGGTTGCCCTATTTGTTCAAGAACCCTGCCCTCCTTGAATATCTGTGCGAATATCTCGCAACCAATAACTAGGTCCACAGGTCTAGATTTGAAATAAGATGGGTGTGCAAGTTTAAGGTTTTCCAAGTGTTTCCACTGATTATCGTTCAAAGTGAATGTAGGCATATTGGAACATAATTGTGGAACGACAATTGCTTCGAAATTAAGTAAAGGAGTGACCTGTCCTTGTGGCTTAATGTGACATTGAACGAGCCCTTTGGAAGTAAAAGAAGACATCTGATTTTCTAAGATATGAGTTAAAGTGTGGTGCCTTTTACTATTGCAAGTCCTGCATGAATATTTTGATTTGCACGTATCTACCCCATGCGAGGGATGAAAACACGCTAGACATAATTTTTTCTGCTTGACGAAAGATCGATAGGTGAGAGGTCAAGAAATGTTTGACATTTCGAAAGCACATGACCTTGATTACACCGGAGACATTTTATTCCCGTACTTGAATTAGTTGAGGTGCCAGCCAGTCCTATAAAAGGCGAATTGGATGATTTATAGGTAGGCTTTTGCCCAAACTGATTTTGCATAGAATTTGAATTTTGATAGGTAGGCTTTTGGCCAAACTGATTTTGCATAGAATTTGATTTTTGATAGGTAGGCACCTTTTTGGGTGCTGTTGATTGAGGAAGTGATTCCAAAACTTTACATCTTTTTTCTAGAAATTGAAAAAGTGACTGAAAAGTGGGAATTTCGGTATTAGTATTGGCGTGACTCATTTCGAAATTTGAACGCGTCGGAATATCCAATTTTTCTAACAAAATGAAAAGTCCCAACTGTCAACGTCAAAGCTAAGTGATTTTAAAATTTCTAGGGATTCAGAAAAGGTGTCAATTAAATTACTTGTTTTTTAAGGTGGAGTTCATAATTGTGCTTAAAGCATCATTTGCGAGGTCTCGCTTGTTTTGATATCTATTGACTAATTTGTCGTAAGCAATTTTATAATTTTGATCAGATAAGCTAATCCCTGATATCAATTTTAAAGCTTATCCTCGAGATATGAAAATAAATATTGAAGTTTTCGAACGTTACTTAGACTTTGATTTTGATCTATAATGTTATTAAAAAGATCGAAAAAGCTTGGCCATAATTTTTTATCATTTCGAAATATGGGAATACCCATTGACTTCTATACCCTACGGGTAGACCCGGCATGGGCCAAAATTGCCATTATATCAAGCTTTTATCGCAATTGACCAAATACAAGTAAGAATTTAATGAGCAAAATAGGGATGAAAATAGAATTTCGGTTTGGTTAGTCCGGAAACATGCAACATCGCAAAAATATTCTATTTGCTTGTCTTGGATAAAAAAAGGGCAGTGGCGGCGCAAAATAAAAATTTTGAATTCCACTAGAATTTTTTTATCAACAATTTTCTGTTTGAATAATAAATAATTCATGAATACTTACTTGTGTGTGTTTACAAAATTCTCTTCAGTAAAAAAAAAGAGTAAAAATAATTTCTAAGCATGCTAAGTGCAGTGGATGTATTAAAATTATTGTTTTCATCTTAGAACTTTACAAATGTTGTACCTTCCAGGTAAAATATTTTCTTTCTTTGAACAAGGGTCTTCTTCAACTCTTCTTTTCTTGGGTGGACTACAAGTTATGCTCGAGTCAGATGAAATTTCGGAACTAAAAATTTCAATTCGAAATGGGACAACCGGGCGCCGGGCCTACTCGGCGCCGCCAACAGGGTGCCACGCCGGGCCTAATGGGCGCCGGGCCAACTCAGCGCCGGACTATTTTTTTTTCGATAAAATGTGCAGATAAAAACAAAATAAATATGTTATTTATACAAAACTTTCAACATCTATTAAGTCGAGTGTTGAAATTTGGTAGGTGTAGTGTTCTGCGACTTGAAACACCGCCAAGTTCCATATTCGATACATATCGATGCATAAATAAGAAAGTCCGCCATTTTGGATCCGCCACTTTAATTTTTTTAAGGTTGTTTTTCATCTGCACATTTTATCAAGAAAAAATATTTTAGTCCGGCGCCCAGTTGGCTCGGCGTCAAGTTGGCCCGGCGCCCAGTTGGCCTGCCGCCCAGTTGGTGGCGCCGAGTTGGCGGCGCCCAGTTGTCCTAGACTGCAACACATTTCAGGGGTCTGGTACGTTTTACCACCTTTCTTAAAACTACGAAGTTTTTTGAAAAATGATAATTTTAGACCATTTTATAGTGATTTCTAAAAAAAAAATTGCGGACTATCGTTGATTTTGTTAAAAAAATTGAAATTGAAACATTCTTAAAACCCCATTAAAACCCATACAAATTGCTACAAAAGAAGCATTTTCTCATTTCAAACTGAAACAAAACGGTCCCTGACGTCTATCAGCTGTCAACAAAAACTTGAAATAAGGTCTCTGATCCAAATCGGGTCAGTTTTTTTGGTCCTTTTATGAAAATGCACAATTTTTAAAAAAGCATGAAATTCAAAACAAAATCAAGAAAATTATGATTCCTACATTTTTACAAATAAAAATTAGTTTAATTGAACATTATATCAATTTTTATTCCTTAAAACACTAAAAATTAATAATTATTTACTTTTTTAAAATTTATCGAAGGTCTAGCTGAACAAAAGCAAACTGAACCCATCCGTATCGAAATGAACCAAATCAAACCGAATCTAACGGTTCGGTTTGGTTCGGTTCGATTTGCTTAAACTGAACCGAACCTAACCGAATATAGCTAAACCTAACCTAAACAATCCTAGCGGAACCTAACCGAACATACTCAAACTGAACCAACCTAACCCAACCTAACCCAACCTAACCCAACCTAACCCAACCTAACCAACCCAGCCCAACCTAACCCAACCTAACCCAACCTAACCCAACCTAACCCAACCTAACCCAACCTAACCCAACCTAACCCAACCTAACCCAACCTAACCCAACCTAACCCAACCTAACCCAACCTAACCCAACCTAACCCAACCTAACCCAACCTAACCCAACCTAACCCACCTAACCCAACCTAACCCAACCTAACCCAACCTAACCCAACCTAACCCAACCTAACCCAACCTAACCCAACCTAACCCAACCTAACCCAACCTAACCCAACCTAACCCAACCTAACCCAACCTAACCCAACCTAACCCAACCTAACCCAACCTAACCCAACCTAACCCAACCTAACCCAACCTAACCCAACCTAACCCAACCTAACCCAACCTAACCCAACCTAACCCAACCTAACCCAACCTAACCCAACCTAACCCAACCTAACCCAACCTAACCCAACCTAACCCAACCTAACCCAACCTAACCCAACCTAACCCAACCTAACCCAACCTAACCCAACCTAACCAACCTAACCCAACCTAACCAACCTAACCCAACCTAACCCAACCTAACCCAACCTAACCCAACCTAACCCAACCTAACCCAACCTAACCCAACCTAACCCAACCTAACCCAACCTAACCCAACCTAACCCAACCTAACCCAACCTAACCCAACCTAACCCAACCTAACCCAACCTAACCCAACCTAACCCAACCTAACCCAACCTAACCCAACCTAACCCAACCTAACCCAACCTAACCCAACCTAACCCAACCTAACCCAACCTAACCCAACCTAACCCAACCTAACCCAACCTAACCCAACCTAACCCAACCTAACCCAACCTAACCCAACCTAACCCAACCTAACCCAACCTAACCCAACCTAACCCACCTAACCAACCTAACCCAACCTAACCCAACCTGACCCAACCTAACCCAACCTAAACCCAACCTAACCCAACCTAGACACCAACCTAACCCAACCTAACCCAACCTAACCCAACCTAACCCAACCTAACCAACCTAACCCAACCTAACCCAACCTAACCCAACCTAACCCAACCTAACCCAACCTAACCCAACCTAACCCTACCTAACCCAACCTAACCCAACTAACCCCACCTAACCACAACCTAAACCAACCTAACCCAACCTAACCCAACCTAACCCAACCTAACCCAACCTAACCCAACCTAACCCAACCTAACCCAACCTAACCCACCTAACCCAACCTAACAACCTAACCTAACCCAACCTAACATAACCTAACCCAACCTAACCCAACCTAACCCAACCTAAACCCAACCTAACCTAACCAACCTAACATAACCTACCAACCTACCCAACCTACAACCTAACCTACCCAAACCTAACACAACCTAACCAACCTAACCCAACCTAACCCAACCTACCCAACCTAACCCAACCTAACCCAACCTAACCAACCAACCTAACCTACCTATTGTTAATAAATATAGTAAAAGTTGTTAGGTTTATGTCCAGGGGGTAACCATTGTCCATAATCGTCGGAAATCGAGTTAGGATTAGTGTACTGCGACCATAAACATTGAGTGGCGAGTGAGTGTTTGGTCTTCAATTTTTTTAGGGAAATTTTTCAAAATCTTTTTTGCGCACTCTGGGCACCCTATATAAACCGTAATCTGGTCACCCTAATCCATCGCAATCAAAAAAAATGGGTAATCGAAGTGTCACAAATTTTTTGTTGGTTTCTATTCTTCTTTATATTATGTAGGGACAAAATTATTAATTACAATAAGTGACCTTATTAAGTAAGACAGCATGATAGTCAAATGACATTAGAAGGACATAAACATATGATACCGGCCTGTATGACCGGTCGCGGGTGGTCATATAGTAATAAATATATACTTTCGCGATGAAAGACCAAAATTTAACTTTAAAATTACTGTAAAATCCGCAAAAAACATTAAAGTTATCGAAATTTATAAAAACATAGATCAGTGTGTGTAACAATTCATCAAGATGTATGAAACTCGACCGTGACATGTCAAAAGTTTTGGTTCGAAAAAACAAAAACAACTGGATAAAAATCGGTATGTAAGAATTTAAAAAGAAATCATTTTTAACGAAAATCAAATACTTTTTGTTAATTTTCATGCAATGCATAAAAAAGTGACACTTTCTGAATCAAAATGTGTGAGGGAAAATCGCAACGGTCGCAGAAAGAACTATCTATCGTGACGCTACTGAACTTTCTCGTGTTTTAGGAAAAACTATCTGTCAAGACGACTTACCCATGAAATGTTGTTTTTTTATTGGATTTTTTTTCTTCTTTTGCACAAAAAACAATTTTGGACCATGTTTAAACTCAAATGTAACTATTTGAGCAATCTAAACTTGTTTTTAAACGTTTTAAGTTGTAATATTCCCGCACAAAATTCAAAAAAAATCATTTCCGTACTTAGACAACATTGTCTATCAGTTTTCCCTGTATACACGGACTAACAGGTAGAATCACGCAAAATACGGCAGGTGGATTAAAGGTAGCCAGCTGCTTTTCTGTCGCACTTATGCCGTCAGTGTGAAAGAGATAAAAGTACCCTTATATTATCTAGGGTATTATTAGCATGCAAAATCACCCTATCTTTGTCCGTTTCACATGTTCAATAATGTCTATCTCTGTTTTTATTGTAAAAGAAATACCCGACCATAGGAACCAAATTGGATAGGGTCAATAAAAAATGCCTTGTCTTTCCGTCTCTAACGCCCTTTTAGGGCGTTATACAACTCAATGGGAATACCTAACTCTTTGAGTTTTGGAGTTTCGTTTTGTCGAACATATGATCCCGAAAAGGATGGGGCCTCAACCGGAAATATTTTAGAGTAAACCCCCCTACACGCATAAAAATATTTACGAGCTTCTGAAAGGATCGCATCCTGCGTTTTAAACTCCTCGTCGTCCGAGTCGTCTATCAACATAATGACATCATTATGTGCCAGCATGCATTTATCGAAGGTTTCATCCAAATCGGAATACCTCACTTGAAACTCGTTTCTCGCTTTTTCGTCCGATGCCGCGGTCTGTGAAAACACATAACACTCGGTGATCGCAGATAAAAAACCCTTGCGTTTTTGCACGGCTTTTTTGTCAGATTTGATTTTACCTTTGAAATGACGAAATTGTCGGTAAATATACAATTAACGCTAAATTAATGCTTCTGAAATAGAAAAATTACGAATTGTCGAAAATATGCACTAATTTATCGCAATTGATGAAAATTGTTTTAAATATCGAAATGATATGGAACACACCTAACACACTGAACATGTGCTTGTTTGTTTTGATTGCTTTGAATTGTTTACTGAATGACCACGGTACGTTACCATAGCAGCGGACCGAAAAACACGTGAACTGCGCCGCTACCGAAGGTCGAGCGAAAATCTCTCTCGTTTCAATACGAAGGCCTTGATCTCGGCGTGAAAATAAATGGCCGAATTATTAATACAGTCGTATGGAGTAAATTTTAAATAATTTGGTCGAAGGAACACTTATGTTATGCCCGCAGTAAGAAAAACGATAAATGCAATGGACTGTATATATTTTAATTAATGAAAGCGCGAACAAACATAAATATATTGATATGAAATTACGAAATAATTAAAAGGTCCATAGGTTAATTGTGGGTACCACACAACGGAAATCAGAGACAAAGCACTCACCAGTTTGCAGCCAATTTCTCCACTTCCAAGGGGCCCCTATCTGGATCTAATGATGTCACCACGTAGCTGAAGGGCTGAAGTTTCTAGTTCTATGCTTCAGTACACCAAAATCGAGCACTTTAAGTATAGAAATTTGAAATAGTTGGAGAAAGTAAATTAACACGCCATTTCTCGAGGCGGTCGAAAAAGGATCTCCCTGATTCTTGGTGCGCATGTCCAAAAATGCGCGAAAATGCACTCTGTCCGTCATTCAATTGCGTGGTTTTAAAATTTACAAACACCGCGAAATTTAGCGGGAGCTGACATAACTGCCCTCCAAAACACACAATTTTAGAATATCAGCCGGACAGATATAGATAAAAAAAATGATCGACCGATAAATATAAATGAATGAAAAACAGATAAGTAGCGTAAGTTTATTTAGAGATAACGAAAACCCGAAAAAGTCAAAACAAACAAACAAATTTAAAAAAAATAATAAAGAATTACCTATTGTAATAATTGACTTCAATAGGTAGAAAAAATTAAAATTACTTTTAATTCGGCAAGGGGCACAGTTTTACAACTGGCCGCTTGTAAACACCGGTAACCGTTTGTACCGTCGCAACACGCACCTGACCGTCTCCGCCGGAATGCAGTTCGATGTCCCGACCGACCGGCCATTTCAAAGGTGATTGGCTGTGATCACTTGTTATGATAACCAAATCATTTAATTTGATATTTGGGGACGAATCAGCCCACTTGTGTCGCTGTTGTAGCGTATGCAAATACTCTTTATAATACCGTTTCCAAAAATCATTATGTAGTTTTTGGATTAGTTACCATCTCGAGAGCCGATTTAGGGGAACCTCGGACAAATCTGACTCCGGAATTTCTGAATTAAGGGGTTCAAGGGTCAAAAAATGCCCAGGGGTAAGAGGTTGAAGATCGTGTGGGTCTGAAGAGGCAGGAGATAAAGGGCGACTATTAAGTACGGCTTCTATGCGACATGTAAGGGTGGACATTTCCAAGATGGACAACTTCTGGTCGCCGACTACTCGAACAAAGTGAGTTTTAAAACTTTTGACGCCAGCTTCTGCCAGGCCATTGAAATGTGGACTGAGAGGAGGTCCCAGATGCCAACGAATAGAAAGTCTGGTGGCCGCACTTCTTGCGTAATCAAGTAATTGGTTACGAAACCCTATAAAATTACTGCCTTGATCTGACCAGCATTGCGTCATGCTTCCACGTCTGGAAATGAATCGATGGAATGCACCTACGAACCCTTCGGTGGACAGTTCCATGGTTAATTCCAAATGCACGCAATGTGTGGCCGTACAGACAAACACACAGACATACGATTTGAAAGCTTTACAACCACGGTAACGAAGAGGAATCACAAAGAAAGGTCCACAAAAGTCGATAGCTACACTCGAAAAAAGTTTAATTTGATTGATTCGATGAGCGGGAAGTGAACTCATTATGGGCGGTTGATTCTAAAACATTGCAAACACTTGGATATGGTTCTTTGAATTGCCCGTCTGGCAGATAATATCCAAATTGCTGTAAAAGCAGATTATGTAATGTTTTAAACCCAGGATGAAGGTATTGTCGATGAGTGGACTCGATAAGAAGAGTAGTTAAACGATGGTTACTCGAAAGTAAGACGGGGTGTTTTGCAGAATAAGACAAAAGGTCAGATTTTTGTAATCTGCCACCGACTCTAATGATATTATTTTCATCAAGAAAAGGTGAAAGTTTTCGGAAAGGTTTCGGTATTGGTTTATCCTTAGATAACGCGGAAAAAAGCTCAGAAAAACAAGAACCTTGAACGCGTTTGATAGGAAGGTATAACGCACTTTGACTCTCACCGGTGGTAGAAAAAACAATATTCTCAAAAATAACTTTTTGGTCCGGCGGCTTAGTGGGTTTTTGATAGGAATGGTTTTGAAAAAGGTTAACTATTCGAAGGACATAACAAATGATACGTTGAATTTTTGATATAGATGAATATTTGATAAGAAGCTGATCTAAGAAGTTGACATCAATTATCGCATTGCAACAGACCTTTGGCTTTTCCTCCAGATTAATATCTCCGAAATCAATCGGCATTTTTGATTTATGAAAATCGGGCCATTCGTTTTCGGGAGACCACAAAAACGACGGTGCGTTCCACCACATGTCATGTGACATGAGCTATGAAGGGGTGGCCCCTCGTGACGCAATATCGGCTGCAATTAAAGCAGAAGAAATGTAGCGCCACGAGTTTAAAGGAATGATTTCGTGGATTCTACTGACTCGATTTCCAACAAAGGTTTGCCAGCGATTAGGAGGGGATGAAAGCCAGTGCAATACGACTTGCGAATCGCAGAAAGTAACGATATTTGTAAAAGTTATTTTTCCTTCATAGCTAGATAAAACGAAGTCAATTAATTCGCTTAAAAGAAGTGCGCCTAGGAGTTCTAGCCTAGCCAGACTTTGTCACTTTATAGGCGCGACCCTAGATTTTGCAGATATGAGAGAAACAGAGATATTGTTTTCCTCTTCTACACGAAAATATACGACGCCTGCGTAGCCTCGAATTGAAGCGTCACAGAAGCAGATGATTTGACAGGTATTGATTTTTGATAGTTTGATATGTCGGGGTAATTGAAAATTGGAAAGAAGCGGGAATTCAGAACGAAGTTTGTTCCAAGAGTCGATGATAGAAGAATCTGGTCCTTCGTCCCAGCCTATTTTCGATATCCACAACTGTTGCAAAATAAATTTTGCTTGTAGCAACAAGGGACAAAGAAAACCTAAGGGATCGAAGATTGTTCCTATGATAGATAAAATAGAACGTTTGGTTGGGGGTTTGTCCTTCATTCGGCATTGATAAGAGAAAATGTCGTTTTTTGGATGTCATTGAAGTCCTAAAACTTTGATAAAGTGGGGTTCCTCCTTGTCGAAAGAGAGAGAGGCATTTGACGGTCGGACTCTGGCAATGTTGCCAATAACTCAGGACAATTGCTTGCCCATTTTTTAAGTTCAAAAATTGATTCTGCTTGTTTTTCTTCCTTTGATAAGATTTGTTTTTTAGGCAAATGTTCGATTTCCCAAAACCTAGGGAGAATGACCTCTAAAGGAGGTGAATGACTCGTTAAAAAACAACTGGTTCGTTCCGTAAGACTACCTACTTCGTCAACTTTTCTCATGACGACCCAGCCAAAGATAGTTTCAAGGGCTGAAGGTTGCCCTATTTGTTCAAGAACCCTGCCCTCCTTAAATATCTGTGCGAATAGCTCGCAACCAATAACTAGGTCCACAGGTCTAGATTTGAAATAAGATGGGTGTGCAAGTTTAAGGTTTTCCAAGTGTTTCCACTGATTATCGTTCAAAGTGAATGTAGGCATATTGGAACATAATTGTGGAACGACAATTGCTTCGAAATTAAGTAAAGGAGTGACCTGTCCTTGTGGCTTAATGTGACATTGAACGAGCCCTTTGGAAGTAAAAGAAGACATCTGATTCAATCCGAATATTTCAGTGGTGTAACTTCGCCTAGGAAGACTAAGACGCTGAATACACTTTTCACTGATGAATCCTGTCTGTGATCCAGAATCAAGCAGTGCCCTTACAGGTTGAAAATTTCCGCAACCGTCCCTAACATCTATTATGGCGGTGCATAAAAGAAAGGTACCTGAAGGTCCTGAGGTATTTAATGACACATGAAGATTATTGACAGGTGGTGTGTGAATGACAGGACTAGTATCTTGGCTTCCAGACTCTTGATTAGTTTCTAAGATATGAGTTAAAGTGTGGTGCCTTTTACTATTGCAAGTCCTGCATGAATATTTTGATTTGCACGTATCTACCCCATGCGAGGGATGAAAACACGCTAGACATAATTTTTTCTGCTTGACGAAAGATAGGCGATCGATAGGTGAGAGGTCAAGAAATGTTTGACATTTCGAAAGCACATGACCTTGATTACACCGGAGACATTTTATTCCCGTACTTGAATTAGTTGAGGTGCCAGCCAGTCCTATAAAAGGCGAATTGGATAATTTATAGGTAGGCTTTTGCCCAAACTGATTTTGCATAGAATTTGAATTTTGATAGGTAGGCTTTTGGCCAAACTGATTGTGCATAGAATTTGATTTTTGATAGGTAGGCACCTTTTTGGGTGCTGTTGATTGAGGAAGTGATTCCAAAACTTTACATCTTTTTTCTAGAAATTGAAAAAGTGACTGAAAAGTGAGAATTTCGGTATTAGTATTGGCGTGACTCATTTCGAAATTTGAACGCGTCGGAATATCCAATTTTTCTAACAAAATGAAAAAAATAATAAAGTCCCAACTGTCAACGTCAAAGCCATGTGATTTTAAAATTTCTAGGGATTCAGAAAAGGTGTCAATTAAATTACGCGTTTTTTAAGGTGGAGTTCATAATTGTGCTTAAAGCATCATTTGCGAGGTCTCGCTTGTTTTGATATCTATTGACTAATTTGTCGTAAATTAACGCTAAATTAATGCTTCTGAAATAGAAAAATGACGAATTGTCGAAAATATGCACTAATTTATCGCAATTGATGAATAGTTATTTACCTAACTAGTGCGGAAAGTGATACTTTTACGCACGCGACGGCAGTTGCCCGAACGACGCTTTGCGGAGTTCGGGCACGCCGTCAAGGGCGGAAAAGGCACTTTCCGCAAGAGTTAGGTACAAAATTTTTCCTAGTTGCATAAAAAGCTTGGTTTTACATTTTAATATATTTGGTATTTTTTACATTAAAACAGCAAAAAATAAATTCTGTTTTCATTTTTAATTTAATTGAGTTTATAAATGGGTCAATAAGTCTAATTAGGCCTAAAATTCACGGCGTGCGGAAAGTTCAACTTTCCGCACGCAAATGCGTGCGTAAAAGTGCACTTTTACGCACGCAGGTAGGAAAAATTGTTTTAAATATCGAAATGATATGGAACACACCTAACACACTGAACATGTGCTTGTTTGTTTTGATTGCTTCGCATTGTTTACTGAATGACCACGGTACGTTACCATAGCAGCGGACGGAAAAACACGTGAACTGCGCCGCTACCGAAGGTCGAGCGAAAATCTCTCTCGTTTCAATACGAAGGCCTTGATCTCGGCGTGAAAATAAATGGCCGAATTATTAATACCGTCGTATGGAGTAAATTTTAAATAATTTGGTCGAAGGAACACTTATGTTATGCCCGCAGTAAGAAAAACGATAAATGCAATGGACTGTATATATTTTAATTAATGAAAGCGCGAACAAACATAAATATATTGATATGAAATTACGAAATAATTAAAAGGTCCATAGGTTAATTGTGGGTACCACACAACGGAAATCAGAGACAAAGCACTCACCAGTTTGCAGCCAATTTCTCCACTTCCAAGGGGCCCCTATCTGGATCTAATGATGTCACCACGTAGCTGAAGGGCTGAAGTTTCTAGTTCTATGCTTCAGTACACCAAAATCGAGCACTTTCAAGTGTAGAAATTTGAAATAGTTGGAGAAAGTAAATTAACACGCCATTTCTCGAGGCGGTCGAAAAAGGATCTCCCTGATTCTTGGTGCGCATGTCCAAAAATGTGTGGCTTTAAAATTTACAAACACCGCGAAATTTAGCTAACAACGTTTGTTTTTAATTTTCTGTCATGGTGTTTTTTTTTCGCACTAGTGCGGAATAGGTTACTTTCCTCAAATAGTTATTTACCTAACAAGTGCGGAAAGTAACCCTTTTCCGCACGAACGGCAGTTACACGAACGACGCGAAGCGGAGTTAGGAAAGGCCGTTAAGGGCGGAAAAGGCACTTTCCGCGCGTGTTAGGTACAATATTTTTCCTACTTGCGTAAAAAACTTCTTCCTACATAATGTATTTTGTATTTTTATTGAGAAATTATGTTTTCGTTTTAGTTTCAAAATTCAAGTTCATTACTATAATTATTTTATTTTTATTTGCTTTCATAAAATCACCAAAAAAGGTAGCGTGCGTAAAAATTTTTTTTTTACGCATGCTACCTTTTTTAAAAATTTTGTAAAATAATTTTAAATTGATATTCAGGCACTCTATTATTTTGGTGTCATTTTGACATTAATTAGTGACAAGCTATTTTTTCGGATGGTGTACAAACATTGCAGCAAGTGTCATTTCAGCGTTATTTTCGGTTTATCTACAAAGTTTTCTTTAAAATGGATTTCGACGACAGCGATATTGAACTTCCAGACAGTATTTTGAATGACGCAGCATCGGCGAGAGAGGAATTAGTTCCAGAAAAGTCCCGTCCGAGATACGAAAAAGAGAACCACGCTTTTGAAGATTGGTTAAAAGCAAAGAACACTTCATCGCTAAAAGAAGAGGTATTTTTGGCCTATTTTTCTTATTTGTCAGAGTTTCGTGCCTAGCACGTTATGGTCAAAATTTTCAATGCTTAAAATGTGTATAAGACTACGAAAAAATATAGATATTGGGTGATATTATAACTTAATATCATTTATTAAACGAAAAAATGTCGGTTTTAAACCAAAAAAGTCTCAAGTACTGCAAAAAAATGAGACCGATAAATTTTTGAAAGACGCTTCCGATGAGATTTATTTAATGAATAAGGTGGCCACAATATTCGGCATTGCAGGAGCCTGCCGAAGAGCGGAGTTAGCGAATTTACAAGTATCCGACATCAAAGAGAAAGGCGACATCCTGGTGGTAACAATTTCAAACACTAAGAACCATACTTCAAGGAGTTTTGTGGTCTGCGATCCCAACAAAGACGATATAAGCTATATCAACATCTACAAAAAATACAAAAATTTGCGACCACCTGACACACCGCACCAACGGTTCTTTGTTTCCTACCATACCGGTAAATGCTCGAAGCAAGTGGTTGGTATAAACACATTTGGCAAGATCCCCGGTAACATCGCCGGGTTTCTTAAGCTGCCAAATCCGGAAACTTATACGGGCCATTGTTTCCGACGATCTTCTGCCACAATGTTGGCCAATGCCGGAGCAAATATAACCAATTTGAAGCGACTTGGTGGGTGGAAGAGTGCGTCAGTAGCCGAATCCTATGTGGAAGAATCCGAGGAAAACAAGAAAAAAATTGCAACGCAAATTTTGCAGAAAAAAAGTGACACAAATCAGGAGACAGGAGAACGCCAACCATCCACCTCAGTACTACCCTCCACCTCAGAACTACCATCCACATCAGTGCAAAGAAGCACGAATGCAGAAGCAACGACAGTGTTTCCATTAATGACGACTAATACATCGATACAATCTGAAAACCTAACAAAAGTGGCGGCGTCAGCATTAACATTACAAAATGCGACGCATTGCACGTTTAATTTTCACATTATGCGTTAAACTTTTTTTAATTTTTCGAGTAGTTTTTAGTTTTTTTTTTACTGTTTCCGTTACAAATAAAAATATAAAACAAAAAAAAGTCTAAATTTACTTTAATATGCAAAGCGCGCGTAAAAGTATTTTTTACGCACGGCGTGCGGAAAGTTCAACTTTCCGCACGCAAATGCGTGCGTAAAAGTGCACTTTTACGCACGCAAGTAGGAAAAAACTATTTTTATAGTTTTCCTCGGGCGTGGCGAGAGCTGAAGCGGCTCTGGAGGGAAGTGAAAGCGCAAGGCACAGTGGTCTATGCCAGAAATGCGTTACCTACTATTAATATTCTAAATCACAGAAAATTCAAGTTTTAAAAGGTAGTGCTATTGTGAGATATCAAAATGGTAAAGCCGTATTTTATTTGTTTATCCAAAAAGGGCCTGGAAATTCACTTGCACATGTAAGTATTGATAGTTTAGTTAGTTACACCATTGTTTCAGTGTAAAGAGTTGTTAAAAGCAAAGGATAAAAATATAATTAAAGCACTGGTGCACCTAGAAAGCGGGCTCGGGGTCCGGCCACCTCCAAGCCTAAGGATTCTTAGATATTTTCCACATATTTCACAAATAGAAAAATAAAATAGCATAAAATACAGTAACATGGGTCTCGCCCTACACCTCAAGACATATTCATGGTTACGACACCAATTAAAGCAATCTAAAAAATCAAAATGGTTTTCAAGAGCTCCTGTTATTCGAACAGCTTGGACACGTTTTGTGGTTTAAATGAAACGGTTGACGTAGTAACGCGAGCTAACAGTTTAAATTGATATAAAAATCAAGACATGCAATGTGTCAAGCAAAATTCTATTGTTGATATATTTGACTTTTAGAAAAAGCTACGAAGGTCGCTCAATTATTTTAAAAAATGCAATTTTTTTAATAATTACTAAAACGTCATAAAATATTTTTTTAAAAATACATTAAATAACATAAAATACCTTATATTTAAACATTTAAAAATTGCGGTTTATAAAGACAATTCCACGAATAAAAATTTGTGCGGGAATTCGAATTCTCGCAGCAAATGAGGGCAAGAAGTACGTAATTCTCGCACGAAAGTAGAAAAAACTTTTAGAAGTCGAATAAGGCATTAACATTTTTAAAAATCATTTTTTTCCAACGCTTTCTTTTTTAAAATTTTTATGTTAAGCAACTATTTTCTTTTAATGGAATACACATGTAATAAATAAACTAGCTTATTCTTAAACCATTCAAATAAGAAAGCCAAAATTATATTTATTAGTATGATATAAGAAGTGAAACCAAAATAGGTTTGGGACAGTCACTTGATATGTGTTTATTTTTTAATATAATTTTTTTGTGACAAGTTTATTTATTACTCTGTCTTTGTCATTTTTTTCTTCGACTTGTATATCTCAGAAATCTCACCAATGCTTTTGCAGGCTGAAATAAGCTTTCAATGCCAAGCAAGGACAAACAAACCACGCCTCTGCCATAATCTGCCACAAACCTACATTGGTTTCACTCTTTCCAATCACCCCGTTTTTAACTTAAGGCCCGCGCAAACACATTATTGGTCCCGATAAGCCTAGGCAGTCCATGTGAAAGATAGATTTGTGCACACTCGATATTTCTTTTCTATATAAACTTTGCATAACACATGGAAAGTTATCGTTATTTGTTTAGAAACTTTAAAAAATAGTTGTGGTATACCATGTATCCCAGATAAAAGTTATTACACGGTTTCTTATGAGAATTTTGAAAACAGTAATACGCACAAATTTGGATTATTGGGTAAACATTGGCGCTATTCCGAGCCCAGTCTCTTTCAAAAATAAAAAGACTTTTAAAATATCAAGCAATAAATAAATTATTTTTATTAAAGCAGTTTTTAGTTTTTGCTTAATATTTGGAAAAACCCTTGTAGATATTTTAAATTTTAATACAGCACCTGATTAAGCTCAGAATATCGTAAATTTTTTCCATTTAGCAAGAATTATAATATGTCATATCATTTCAAAAATCCTCATAAGACCCCATGTAGTTAATGTTATCTGGGACACCCTGTATAGTAAGTACTTTTTGAATATTATCTATATGTAAAAATTATACTACCCGCAACTTAATGAATTATATACGAAGTAACTGGAACGACCACGGCTATATGAGACACTGAGACTATCAGTTTTTTTAAAGTGACAACATACAATAAATGCTAAGCATTGTAATGTTTCTCTTTCTGGTTCTAATCACCTGTGGTATTCTGTGAACTTAATACTTCAAGGAGATTGTCATTTGTGATTTGTCATTAAAGTGTTTGTCAATGTTGTCAGTAGCACCTCCTGCGCAGCGTGCTCTCTCTACAAAAAATCTCAATATTTTTGCCTTACTTTGCATATAGAGATTATTGCCGTTAATAGGTTTTATGAGAATCTCTCAGTTTAGTGCCCTTTTAACCCATTTGACCCTACCGTTCCGATTTCGGAACACCACACAAAATCCAACACGGTAGCTAGTTGCCCCCTTCCTTAATAGATATCGCGGATCATACAGTAATATTGTACTTGGCTGAGTCTAAAATAACAGATTTTTTCATGACCAAGTGCGATTTGACTTTTGTGTAGATTTTTGTATTGCTTGATTTTTTATGGTTTGTGCATTATGAGTTATCGAAGATAAGTTTATCCTTATAGGTTGATAGATACACTAAGAGATTATGTTATTGATTTTTTTCTTTTTTTATAGTATAAACTTTACCGTTCCGATATCGGAACGGTAGGACTAAAACAGTACAACACTGATAAAAGTTAATTAGTTTCTTTATTTTTTGTCAATATTAAAACTGAATAAAAAAATAGTTTTATGTGTTTACATACAAAACATTCTTCTTAAATGGGTAGATATACCAAACCAACCACTAACATTGAATGAAAGATTTACCAACGGGCCTGCGTTCTTATACCTGAAAATGCTTGCTCCGAAAATACAGATGAAGACTCCAGACAAGAAGATCATTCTGTGCCAGACAATTTTCCAGGAAGACAGCTGAGAGCCGAAGCCGAGTTTGTTTTTGCAGATGGTACCCGAGAAGATACACAAGATCAACAGGATTGGAATTTAGAAGATAAATTGCCCCTTTCTACGTTTTGTAAAAAGACACTTGCAACAAAAAGTTTTAGAAAAAGAAAAACTGATGTAGTGTGGAGAAACACAGACATAAAACAGACATTTCCAGTCTGAAAAGAGGTATACGGGTGCAAGAATGATGCATTACCTCCATTAAGTTATTTCAAGTGTTTTTTTGACACTCGTAATGTTGGTGGCTTTTAGCAACACTTATGGAGATATAACAACATGGGAGGCGTAGATCTTCTTTATCAGAACATCAGTTTATTGCAAACATAAATACGTGGAAAAAATTGTATTTCCCCAAAAAGTATTTTTTTATATGCAAAAAATGTAAAACATCCTAAAGAATGCTTTTTATTGGACCACAAAGTTTAATTTGTAGCTTTTAATTTAATATATCTATGTATTTTGGTTTCAAAAGCGTGTCAAAAGTGTATTGTCCCACCGTTTCGAAAACGGAACCCCCTCCCACAATAATACAAGATTGTAAAAGCGCTTTACTTATATGTTTCTGTCACATTTAAGTTATTTGTAACAGCAAAAAATATCTAATAAGTGAAAATTAAAAAAAAAAACATATTTCAGGACCAACTGGGTTAAGCCTATTAACCTTTCCATCATTTTTGACGTTGGTCAAAGCTGTCACATTATTTATTGATCCAGGAGACCATGTGAAGCCTTCCAAAACGGCGCCACAAATGAAATTGCCTTATTTAAAAAAAACTTGCTTGCGATTAAACTCTTTTAAAAAAAATCTCTATATCGTTATTAAAGTTGTAGGAGTACTTTTACATAGATAGGGTTTTTGGCCACTGTGCGCCGATAAGTGAATGTGACGACACGGGTCAAATGTGTGGGGACGATATACACCAATAAAATAATATGCATGAGTAAAATAATGCATGTGTTTAAAAATAACCAATCAGGACATTTTATACTAAATTCTACAAGTAGGACACTCTTATGTCATTTGCCATTTCTTAATGTTTTCATCAAGAACTGGAAATTACCGTGGGTATTGGAATATTACGTATATGGTGTAAACACTGAACACTGAACAGGTCTATTGATTTCAATGTAAGAATATTTTACGTGTCGGTGGCGGTACGGTGACGTGACAGTGCCGGTACGTATAGTATAAATTGCGCCTTAGGCGTAATTCACACTATACGTACCGCCACCGCCACGTCACCGTACCGTCTAAGTCACGTAAAATATTCTTACATTGAAAGCAATTGACGTATTCACATTACACCGCACCGGCAAAGTACCGTCGCGTCGCCGTCCCGACCGGCTATTTTTCTCGAGGAGAATATTTTAAGCGTCGTTGCCTGCCGGTGGATTGCCGGCGGCTGGCCGGTACATATAGTGTGTTTTGAGGTTATTTTTCTGTTTGGTACTGTGTCTATGTTTCGGGTCATGGATGATGTCGACTTCAACGAACTTCTTATTGAAAAATTTCGGAAATATAAAGATTTGTATAATTATGGTCTACGAAATTATTGCACTAATATTTATAAAGATCGCCTATGGAAAAAAAATTATTTTAGATATTAACATTTGCAAAAGAATACAAAAAAGTGAAAACATAATAAACTTAAAATCCATTTTCATTGTAAAACTATCTGCACAAGGGTGGGGTAGACTGGGGTAAGAAATAAATTGTGAAATTTCGTAAATATTTGTACCAATGATACCTATCTACAAAGGATGAAAGTAAATAGTTTTTTTTTTCTGCTAGGATATTTTGAATTCTGTTTTTTGTTTCTGAATATTTGAAATCTTGATTTTTGATTATCAATAAAAAATTATTTGTTTTTGACAATGTTATATATTTTCGATCTCTAATCAAATCGTGACTTTTTCATTATAACGGTTGAATGTGATACAATGATATAAATAAAAGTATTGCAAATCAATGATAACCAACAATAAAAAGTTATTGATATTTAACATGCCGCTATAATGAGTTAGGTATTTTTAATTAAAAATCCTATTTTTATAAATAATATTATTTATCTTTTAAAACTAGAAAATTTTAAAATAAAATTAAAATTCACGGATGCCTTGAGCCACCTGTACATACTACATTTTATAAATATTAAACTAATTATTTTAGTTATTTGAAAAGTTTTGGAATTTTGGAATTTTGAATGTTTAACTTTTTTAATTTTTTCCGACGACCACAAAATATTAATCTGAATTTCCTTGTTGTTAACTAGTGTTTTTTGTTCTTAAGACAAAATATTTTTCTCTTAAGAGAAGAAAATATTTTCGTCTCGAGGGAAAAAGGAATATTCGTGAACAATAATACACTCAATGAATTAATATGAAATCAACCAAAAAGAAATGGAGGGACATACCACCTCACTGATTTTGATCCATCTATCTTTCTATTTAGCCTTCTTCAATCCATCTTTGGACATAGGCCTCCCCCAATATCTTCCACTCTTCTCTGTCTCTGCCGTGTTCATCCATCTAGTTCTTGCGTGTTTCTTCAAATCCTCCGCCGATTTCATTTGGGGTCTTCCCTTTTTTTTTTACGGTTAAGCGCACTCGCAAGGAGATCCCTATCACGCTCGAGAAGCGGCCAGTGCGCGGAAATGTTGGTGTGTGTTGGTTTTGAAACGGTTCAGGTTGTAACCTGCAGTGAAAACTGTCACAGGGAGTTTATTCCACGGCGATGCTGTTCTCCAGAGATATGAATTCTGATATAATGAGGTTCTTGGTGCCTCTATTTTGACAGTAAATTGATGGTTACTGTCTGATTGACGTGTTCGCCTAGTAGGTGCTACTCCCGGGGGGATCATACGTGCCAACTATTCAGAGCATTTTCCGTGATAATACCTGTAGAAGAGAGATAGATCGCCCACAGTTCTTCGATGTTCGAGACTATCCAAGCTACGGGTAAGTGCGGGGTCATTAATCAGCTTGATAGCTCGTTTTTGCACGGTGTTCAAAAGCATTAAGGTATGTTTGGGTGCCGCACTCCATACATGTGAGCAGCACTCCATAGTTGGTCGAATCTGGGCTTTGTAGAGTGTCAGCAGTTGGCTTGGTGTATACAGATGTCTTGTACGAAACAGCACCCCAAGCGCTTGGGACGCCCTTTTAGCTATATCTGCCACGTGACTGTGCCAAGACATGTTGGTCTCTGCAGTGACTCCTAAGATGTTCAACTGGCTCTGCAATGTGACAGCACTTCCAGATAACATGGTGTTTGGCTCACCGGTGCTGGTCTTTTTTGAAAACAGGGCTGTCGTTATTTATCTGCGATATTTGAGTTAGTCTAAGATGATGGAATTCACGTGCGGATAGACACTGAGTGGGTGGTATGACTGATGAGACTACATTGCCATCATCTGCAAAGCAATAAAGTGGATTTACTGTTTTATCTATGAGGTCATTTATGTTTGTTATGTTATGTTTACTGTAATACTGGGCAGCGAATTCAGTCCTGTGATGAGTATAAATACTTGGGTCTAAAAATTACAGCTGACGGAACACTAGACAAAGCTATAAAAGATAGAAACGTACAAGGAAGAAAAGCAATAACTTTATTAAATGGAATAATTTGGGACCAAATTATATCAAAACATAACAAAAAGCTTATATATAACACCAATGTAAAAAGTATTATTACATACGGCTCAGAAGTATGGCCAATCAAAGATAGAACAGAAAAAATGCTTTCCGCTACGGAGATGGACTATTGGAGAAGAGCAACAGGGAAATCAAAAAGAGAAAGAGTTACTAATCAAAGAATAAGAGAAATTATGACAGTGGGTGAACGTACTCTAGTGGATGATATAAGAACAAAACAACTGGTGTGGTACGGACATGTACAAAGAATGGATGATGGAAGACTACCTATATTACAATGGAAACCAACTGGCCGAAGAAAACGAGGAAGACCAAGGAGAAGCTGGAGAGAAGGAATAGATAGTGAAATAAGAATAAAGGATTGCTCCCTGTGGCACACCAGCATTTATTTGGTAAGAGTTGGAGTTCCGGCCATCCAGTGCAACATAAATGGATCTATCCTTAAGGTAACTTTCAAACCAAGTGCAAAGTTTCGGCGACCATTGCTTTGAGCTTGTTGAGCAGATTTTCATGCCAGACTTTATCGAATGCTTTTGATATATCTAAGGCTTGTTTCGCCCCGTAACTCAATCGCTTTTTGCCATAAGTGAGTAACGTATGTAAGTAAATCGCTACTTCTTTTATTTTCCCAAAGTCTCCAGTTTACAATACATTTGTTCCATCGATCGTCTTTCTGTCTGATATTATGACCGGCAAACTTCCACTTTAATTTTGCTACTTCTCCTCTGATATCCCTTAATTTTGTTTTGTTTTTTATCAATTCATTCTTTTTCTACCTGTTAGCTTAATATGTAACATTTGTCTTTCCAATCTTTGGGCTTTTGTTACCTTATTCATGTTTGATTTTGTAAGTGTCCAGATCTGGGATCCATACACTTTCGTTCTGAGGTACTGAGAATATTTTTTATTTCTTAATATGTAGCTTAATTTACTGAATGCTGCCCAGGCCAATCTTACTCGTCTTTTGATTTCAGCTGTTTGGTTTTCTTTTTTCAGTTTAATAATTTGTCCTAGTAATATATACTCATCTATTTTCTTTTGGTTTATTCTGACCGTCATATCTTCATCTATGTTTGTGATGATTTTAGTTTTAGTGTAGTTCATACTTAAGCCTATAATTTTAGCTGCTGTATCCAGTTCTTCCAGCATTTTTATCAGTTCTTCTTTTTGTCTGTTATTAGGGCAATATCATGAGCATATCTTAGGTGGTTCAAGAATTGTCCGTTTACATTGATGCCTATTTCTTACCAATCTAAGCTTTTAAAAACATCTTCTAGGGCCTGGTTAAATAATTTAGGGTATATTGTGTCACCCTGTGTGACACCTCTTATTATGCGGATTGGCTTGGTTCTTTCGTGGATTTTGATTGATGTTGTTGCTTTGCTATATATATTGGCTATTTAGTCTGTATATCTGTGATCTATTCGGCTATTAATTAAAGATGCTTTTACTGCCCAGTGCTCAATGCTATCGAAAGTCTATAAACGCACTATATGTAGTGGAATGTTATATTCGTTGGCTCGTTCTATTAGGATTTTCATGGTTAATAAGTGGTCAACTGTACTGAAACCTTTTCTAAAGCCTGCTTGTTCCTTTGATTGATATCCGTCAAATTTTGTTGCTAGTCTGTCTGTTAATATTTTCTTGAAAAGCTTATAAATTACATTCAGGAGTGTTATAGGTCGATAGTTTTTTAGGTCTACTCTATCACCTTTCTTGTGTAGAATAATGGTTATGGATTCTTTACAGTTGTTTGGGATATTTTATTTATGATATATTTTTATTATATGAGAATATGGAGGGTATTACTTACAGCTTTACTACCGTACTTGAGCATTTCTGCCGTTACTTCGTCTTTTCCGAATGATTTGTTATTACAAGCTTTTATTTAACTTCACCTGTATGTATCTATGTAATTAAATCTTGCAACTCATTTTTGAAGAACTTCCAAACATCCGATTGACTTCAAATTTCGCATAGCGTCTTAGTTCCGATGACAATACAATAATATGGTTTCATCGGGTACCTACCTCCCTCCTAACGTGAGGGGTGGAAAGGGGGTAAAATTTTGGTTTGTCCGATTTCAACCAAAATTGGTATCTGGGGATTTTTGAGGATGAGGATTACGAATTTTTTAATCAGATTACAAAAATTCAATATGGCTGATTCAAAATGGACGATTTAATGTCAAGTTTTTCTGATTACTTTCAACTGAATTCCACGTATCCGATTCACTTCAAATTTCGCATACCGTTAAAGTTCCGATGACAATCGAATACTGTGGTATCACTGACTGCCTACCTCACCCCTAACGTGGAGGGCGGAGAGGGGGTAAAATTTTAGTTTGTCGGATATCCACCAAAATTGGTACCTGGGGGTTTTTGAGGATGAGGATTACGAACTTTTGATCAGATTACAAAAATTCAATATGGCGGATTCAAAATGGACGATTTAATGACGAGTTTTTCTGATTACTTTCAACTTTCACGTAGGTCAGGCTTATGTCGCCTTGAGCCGTATCAAATCGTTGGACGGCCTTCTCATTGAAGACTTAGATATTTCAAAATTGACAGAAAAGACTCCCTGCAACTTAGACAAATCTAAAAATTAAGAAATAAATTTAGAAAAAAAACTTTTTGAAAACAAGCTTTTATAAAATGGACTAAAAAGCATAAAATAATTTTTTGAGTGTTCTGGTATCATAATAATAAAAGCGATGGGCGTATTTAATATTAGGTAAATGCCTTTCCATGCGCATTTGGTGGATCGTCCACAACCGATGATGGGCCGACTCTTCTTTTTCAATGTGACAAAATAAATCGACACACTGCCGGTCGCGGATGATCTGCCTAATATGAAACAGGCGTAATAATGTCCGTCCATATCAGAAAAATGTAAGGGTAGCTTGAGTAGGGTTGGGGTGGGTTGGGTTAAATTATCTACCCTTACATTTCTCTGCTATAATATAATGAATTTGGATTATCACTGAACTTCGAGTTAACAATGCTAAAACCAAAACGGGTAAATTTCCTTTAATACGCTAATCGCTTTTATTATTATGATATCAGAACACTCAAAAAATTATTTTATGCTTTTAAGTCCATTTTATAAAAGCTTGTTTTCAAAAAGTTTTTTTTTCTAAATTTATTTTTTATTTAATTTAATGCTTTTCCGCTTTGCTTAGTTCAGGTTGTAGCTCTAAGTTTATGTTTGTAACAAAGTTACTAATTTTCTTGTTAATTAGATTGTGATAATTAGTTTTAAGTTATTTTGTATTTCATCGTATAACGCCCATAAATTCGAAAATATAGATATGAAACGTCACCAATTGATGACGTATTTATTGAACCGTTTCGAAACATACAGCAAGAGAATTCGCCTCGAGAATCACCGACCGAAATACATTTAAGCATTAGTGTAGGCGCTGTAGGTTGTTTAGTATGCAAAATATGAGGACAGCATTTTGACAGTGGATTCTAGCTGAGAATAGGTCACAAAATAACTATCTGGATGCTGTCAAGCCAAGTTTTGGTCCAATTTTATTTTATCACCCCTTCTCTTATAGTCGTGTTCGAATTTCTAAAAATTGAACTATGTTGATGCCCTCAAGCCACAATGGCAGAGAAATTAATCAAAAATGTGTAAGACCTAACTTAAAATAAAATTATATTAGTTTTTTAAATTTTAACTGCATAAACCTCAAAACCTAAAATTTTTAGGTTTCCTTTAAATTTTCTCAAAAACTAAGCTTCTTAGTGAAAAATATGTAATTACCTTTATTGTGGAAAATAAGATTTCATTTTCATCGATATACAAGCCAGTGGGATATGACCAAAGGCAAACTCTCCAGCGGCGTCCGTGCATATTTCCAGTTTTCCCCGATTTTCTTGAAAACCAAGCTCTCTATCAAAAATTGTCTTCTATAGTCGGTTGTGGGCAATAAAATTTCCTTTTAAACAGTGTAAAACGGGGCACGACTTGTTTTATTTATAACAATTAGGGGCCTCCGTAAATTACATCAATTTTGAAAAATCACTAAATTTACCAATTTTTTTACAAGTTTTATCCAATTTTGTCAAAAACTATGCTTTTTAGGAAAAAAATTATTATACACTTCTGCCCGATTATCTTAAAAACCAAGCCCTCTATTAAAAAGTGTGCCCTATAGTCGATTATAGACAATAAAAATTCCTTTTAAACGCTGTACCACAAGGTAAAATTTATCTCCAGAATAAAATTTTATTGTAAAAAATAAAATTGTCTTTTTAGTAATGTGTAAGCTAGTGCGCTCAGACTAATACCAAACTTTTCAACCGATTCACTTCAAATTTCGCATACCGTTAAAGTTCCGATGACAATCGAATACTGTGGTATCACTGACTGCCTACCTCACCCCTAACGTGGAGGGCGGAGAGGGGGTAAAATTTTAGTTTGTCGGATATCCACCAAAATTGGTACCTGGGGGTTTTTGAGGATGAGGATTACGAACTTTTGATCAGATTACAAAAATTCAATATGGCGGATTCAAAATGGACGATTTAATGACGAGTTTTTCTGATTACTTTCAACTTTCACGTAGGTCAGGCTTATGTCGCCTTGAGCCGTATCAAATCGTTGGACGGCCTTCTCATTGAAGACTTAGATATTTCAAAATTGACAGAAAAGACTCCCTGCAACTTAGACAAATCTAAAAATTAAGAAATAAATTTAGAAAAAAAACTTTTTGAAAACAAGCTTTTATAAAATGGACTAAAAAGCATAAAATAATTTTTTGAGTGTTCTGGTATCATAATAATAAAAGCGATGGGCGTATTTAATATTAGGTAAATGCCTTTCCATGCGCATTTGGTGGATCGTCCACAACCGATGATGGGCCGACTCTTCTTTTTCAATGTGACAAAATAAATCGACACACTGCCGGTCGCGGATGATCTGCCTAATATGAAACAGGCGTAATAATGTCCGTCCATATCAGAAAAATGTAAGGGTAGCTTGAGTAGGGTTGGGGTGGGTTGGGTTAAATTATCTACCCTTACATTTCTCTGCTATAATATAATGAATTTGGATTATCACTGAACTTCGAGTTAACAATGCTAAAACCAAAACGGGTAAATTTCCTTTAATACGCTAATCGCTTTTATTATTATGATATCAGAACACTCAAAAAATTATTTTATGCTTTTAAGTCCATTTTATAAAAGCTTGTTTTCAAAAAGTTTTTTTTTCTAAATTTATTTTTTATTTAATTTAATGCTTTTCCGCTTTGCTTAGTTCAGGTTGTAGCTCTAAGTTTATGTTTGTAACAAAGTTACTAATTTTCTTGTTAATTAGATTGTGTTAATTAGTTTTAAGTTATTTTGTATTTCATCGTATAACGCCCATAAATTCGAAAATATAGATATGAAACGTCACCAATTGATGACGTATTTATTGAACCGTTTCGAAACATACAGCAAGAGAATTCGCCTCGAGAATCACCGACCGAAATACATTTAAGCATTAGTGTAGGCGCTGTAGGTTGTTTAGTATGCAAAATATGAGGACAGCATTTTGACAGTGGATTCTAGCTGAGAATAGGTCACAAAATAACTATCTGGATGCTGTCAAGCCAAGTTTTGGTCCAATTTTATTTTATCACCCCTTCTCTTATAGTCGTGTTCGAATTTCTAAAAATTGAACTATGTTGATGCCCTCAAGCCACAATGGCAGAGAAATTAATCAAAAATGTGTAAGACCTAACTTAAAATAAAATTATATTAGTTTTTTAAATTTTAACTGCATAAACCTCAAAACCTAAAATTTTTAGCTTTCCTTTAAATTTTCTTAAAAACTAAGCTTCTTAGTGAAAAATATGTAATTACCTTTATTGTGGAAAATAAGATTTCATTTTCATCGATATACAAGCCAGTGGGATATGACCAAAGAGAAACTCTCCAGCGGCGTCCGTGCATATTTCCAGTTTTCCCCGATTTTCTTGAAAACCAAGCTCTCTATCAAAAATTGTCTTCTATAGTCGGTTGTGGGCAATAAAATTTCCTTTTAAACAGTGTAAAACGGGGCACGACTTGTTTTATTTATAACAATTAGGGGCCTCCGTAAATTTCATCAATTTTGAAAAATCACTAAATTTACCAATTTTTTTACAAGTTTTATCCAATTTTGTCAAAAACTATGCTTTTTAGGAAAAAAATTATTATACACTTCTGCCCGATTATCTTAAAAACCAAGCCCTCTATTAAAAAGTGTGCCCTATAGTCGATTATAGACAATAAAAATTCCTTTTAAACGCTGTACCACAAGGTAAAATTTATCTCCAGAATAAAATTTTATTGTAAAAAATAAAATTGTCTTTTTAGTAATGTGTAAGCTAGTGCGCTCAGACTAATACCAAACTTTTCAGCGGCGTCCGTTTCTTGAGAAAATGTAAAAAATAAAATAAAAAACCACATGTTTGTCACAGGTTTTACCCGATTATCTTAAAAGCCAAGCCATCTATTAAAAATCATGTTTCATAGTGGATTGAAAACAATGAAATTTTCATTTAAATCCTGTATCAAAGAGTAAGATTAGGCTTTAAATTATAACTTTACAGGCGTCCGTAAATCAAATCATTTTTTACAATTCACCAGACAAATTAATTTTGTTGCAGGTTTTATCCAATTTTCTTAGAAACTAAGCTCAATCAAAATAAAGTGTTTGTAACTTTATTGTAGAAAATAAAATTGCCCTTCCAACCATGTATAAGTTAGTGAGTAACGTTCGTATATAAGGGTCATATAAAACAAAAAAAAACAAAAACATTTTTGTCACATGTTTCACCCGATTTTCCAAAAAACCAAGTTTTTTATCAAAAAATGTATCTCATACTTGATTGTAGAAAATACAATTTCCTTTTAATCGATGTATAACAAGGTAAGAAAAGTTTAATTTTCAAAACTTTGGGGACGTCCGTAAATCAAAGCAATGTTTAAAAATCACCAAACAGATTAATTTTGGTTCGATTTTTTTTTAAGAGGTGGTGAGTAGAAGGGATCACATTTGCTGCGAGAGCCTTACCTAGAATCTTTTTTCGGAAGGAGTTTCATCTTTTTTTTTTGTGGAGGAGGGATGTGAGGGAGGGTAGGGAGGTACGAGAGGTGCAAAGACTATCAATGCAGATGGCGCCTATAGTGTGATGCTTCATTTGGTAATTTTTAAAAATTTATTTTATTTACGGACGCCCCTGAAGTTTTATAAATGGAATTAATCTTACCAAGTTATACACCATTTAAAAGGAAATTTTACTTTCTACAAATCAGCTGTGAAACATATTTTTTATAAAACGCTTAGTTCTTTTGGAAAATCGGGTGAAACCTGTGACAAAAATGGTTTTATTTTTTTTTGTTTTATATGACCCTTATATCCCAAAGTCGCTGGAGAGTTTCTCATTAACCAAACCTCACTGCCTTATATATCGGTAAAAAGGGAATTTTATTTTCTACAATAAAGTTTAGAACACATTTTTTTTTTCAATTGGGCTTAGTTTCTGAGGAAATCGGATAAAAGCTGTAAAAAAAAATTATTTGTTTGGCGATTTATAAAAATTTATTTTATATACGGATGCCTGTGAAATTGTAATTTAAAGCTTAATCTTATTTTGTGACAGCATTTAAAAGAAAATTTCATTGTCTACAATCCACTATGGATCATGATTTTTGATAAAAGGTTTGGTTTTTAAGATAATCGGGTAAAACCTTTTTACAATAAAGTATAAAATAATTTTTTTCCCAAAAAGCTTAGTTTTTGAGAAAATTGGACAAAAATTGTAAAAAAATTGGTAAGTTTAGTGATTTTTCAAAATTGATATAATTTATGGACGACCCTACATTGTTATAAATAAAAGTAATCTTACCTTGTTACACATCATTTTAAAGAAAATTTTATTGTCTACAATTGACTATAGGACACAATTTTTGATAAAGAGCTTAGTTTTCACGAAAATCGGGTAAATCATGTTTCTTTTTTTCACTTTTATTACAAGCTTTTATTTACGGAATGGGGTAACTGGGCGCCGCCAACTGGGCGCCGGGCCAACTGGGCGCCGGGCCAACTCGGCGCCGCAAACTGGGCGCCGGCCAACTCGGCGCCGGACTAAATTTTTTTTTTTTTGATAAAATGTGTAGATGGAAAATAAAATATATTATTTATATAAAAACATCTTTAAAAAATCCTCTACGCAATTTTTTTCAAGCTTTTATTTAGCTTCAGATGTTCTGTCTAACTAACTAACTATCTATCAAATCTTGTGAAGTGTTTTTGACACACTTCCCATTATCCGATTTGGATGAAATTTGGTACACACGTAGTGGTCCCATGACAATACAACACCAAGAAGAAAAATATCCTCCCACCCCTACCCCCACCCCTTCTATAGAAAAATGTGTTTTTGACACACTTCCCGTTATCCGATTTGGATAAAATTTGGTATACACATAGTGGTCCGATGATAATACAACAATAAGAAAAAAATATCCTTCCACCCCTACCCCCACCTCCTTCCATAGAAAAAATTGTTTTTGACACACATCCCGTTATCCGATTTGGATGAAATTTGGTATACATATAGTGATCCGATGACAATACCATATTAAAAAAAAATGTCCTCCCACCTCTACCCCCACCCCCTTTCATAGAAAAATAAGTTTTTGACACACTTCCCATTATCCGATTTGGATGAAATTTAGTATTCACATAGTGCTCCGATGACAATACAACATTTAAAAAAATATATCCTCCCACCCCTACCCCCACTCCCTTCCATAGAAAATGCGTTTTTGACACCCTTCCCATTATCCGATTTGGATGAAATTTGGTATACATATAGTGGTCCGATGACAATACAACATTGAAAAAAAAATCCTAGCACTCCTACCCCCACCCTCATCTATAGAAAAATGCGTTTTTGACATACTTTCCATTATCCGAATTGGATGAAATTTGGTATACATATAAGGGTCCTATAACAATACAACAATAATGAAAAAATGTCCTCTTACCCCTACCCCTTCCATAAAAAATGCGTTTTTGACACACTTCACTTCAAATGATTTTTATAAAATTTGGTATATGCATAAAGGTCCGATGGCAATACAGCCCAAACAAAAAATATATTTCTACCTCTACCCCCACCCTCTCCTTCCCCCAATAAAAAAATGAACAACAACAAACAACTCACGATCAGCGATTTCATTATAATCTAGAATATTATTATATTATTATTATGATAATATTAGAATGTTAGAAAATAATTTTTTTAATTTTTAGTGCATTTTATAAAAGCTTGTGACTTTAAAAAAAATTTTTACTAATTTATTTGAAATTTCTTTTTGTTAAGTAAAGTTAAATCCATTAAGTCGACTGTTGAATCTTGGTAGTTGTAGTGTTTGGTAACCTGGTAATACTACAATTTACGTTTTTTATTACAACAATGGCGGATCCAAAATAGCGGATTTTCTTATTTACCAACCGATTTGCCTCAAACTTGAAATATTACATTGCTTGAGGTCATTTAACAAAATTTTTTACTCAAACTGAAAAAAATCAAAATGGCGGATCCAAAATGGGGGATTTTCTTATTTACCAACCGATTTGTCTCAAATTTGAAATATTACATTGCTTGAGGTGATTTAACAAAATTTTTTACTCAAACTTAAAAACAAACGGTTAGTAAATAAGAAAATCTGCCATTTTGGATCGGCCATTTGATTTTTTTAAGTTTGAGTAAAAAATTTTGTTAAATGACCTCAAGCAATGTAATATTTCAAGTTTGAGACAAATCGGTTGGTAAATAAGAAAATCCGCCATTTTGGATCCGCCATTTTGATTTTTTTAAGTTTGAGTAAAAAATTTTGTTAAATGACCTCAAGCAATGTAATATTTCAAGCTTGAGACAAGTCGGTTGGTAAATAAGAAAATCCGCCATTTTGGATCGGCCATTTTGATTTTTTTAAGACTGAGTAAAAAATTTTGTTAAATGACCTCAAGCAATGTAATGTTTCAAGCTTGAGACAAATCGGTTGGTAAATAAGAAAATCCACAATTTTGGATCCGCCATTTTGATTTTTTTAAGATTGAGTAAAAAATTTTGTTAAATGACCGCAAGCAATGTAATATTTCAAGTTTGAGATAAATCGGTTGGTAAATAAGAAAATCCGCCATTTTGGATCCGCCATTTTGATTTTTTTAAGTTTAAGTAAAAAATTTTGTTAAATGAACTCAAGCAATGTAATATTTCAAGTTTGAGATAAATCGGTTGGTAAATAAGAAAATCCGCCATTTTGGATCCGCCATTTTGATTTTTTTAAGTTTGAGTAAAAAATTTTCTTAAATGACCTCAAGCAATGTAATATTTAAAGTTTAAGACAAATCGGTTAGTAAATAAGAAAACCCACCATTTTGGATCCGCCATTTTGATTTTTTTAAGTTTGAGTAAAAAATTTTCTTAAATGACCTCAAGCAATGTAATATTTCAAGTTTGAGAGAAATCGGTTGATAAATAAGAAAATGCGCCATTTTGATTTTTGGATCCGCCATTGTTGTAATAAAAAACGTAAATTGTAGTATTACCAGGTTACCAAACACTACAACTACCAAGATTCAACTGAATTTAACTTTACTTAACAAAAACAAATTTCAAATAAATTAGTAAAAAAAATTTTTTAAGTCACAAGCTTTTATAAAATGCACTAAAAATTAAAAAATAATTTTCTAACATTCTAATATTATCATAATAATAATATAATAATATTCTAGATTATAATGAAATCGCTGACCGTGAGTTGTTTGGAAACTCATTTTTCTATTGGGGGAAGGAGAGGGTGGGGGTAGGGGTAGAAATATGTTTTTTTGTTTGGGCTGTATTGCCATCGGACCTTTATGCATATACCAAATTTTATAAAAGTTATTTAAAGTGAAGTGTGTCAAAAACGCATTTTTTATGGAAGGGGGTGGGGGGTAGGGGTGGGAGGACATTTTTTCATTATTGTTGTATTGTTATCGGACCACTATATGTATACCAAATTTCATCCAAATCGGATAATGGGAAGGGTGTCAAAAACGCATTTTCTATGGAAGGGGGTGGGGGTATGTGTGGGAGGATATTTTTTTTTAATGTTGTATTGTCATCGGACCACTATGTGAATACCAAATTTCATCCAAATCGGATAATGGGAAATGTGTCAAAAACTCCATTTCTATGAGAGGGGGTGGGGGTAGAGGTAGGAGGATTTTTTTTTTCAATGTTGTATTGTCATCGGACCACTATATGTATACCAAATTTCATCCAAATCGGATAACGGGATGTGTGTCAAAAACAAATTTTTCTATGGAAGGGGGTGGGGGTAGGGGTGGTAGGATATTTTTTTCTTATTGTTGTATTATCATCGGACCACTATGTGTATACCAAATTTCATCCAAATCGGATAATGGGAAGGGTGTCAAAAACGCATTTTCTATGGAATGGGGTGGGGGTAGGGGTGGGAGGATGTTTTTTTCTTATTGTTGTATTATCATCGGACCACTATGTGTACCAAATTTCATCCAAATCGGATAATGGGAAGTGTGTCAAAAACTCATTTTTCTATGAAAGGGGGTAGGGGTAGAGGTGGGAGGATATTTTTTTATTAATATTATATTGTCATCGGATCACTATATGTATACCAAATTTCATCCAAATCGGATAACGGGATGTGTGTCAAAAACAAATTTTTCTATGGAAGGGGGTGGGGGTAGGGGTGGTAGGATATTTTTTTCTTATTGTTGTATTATCATCGGACCACTATGTGTATACCAAATTTTATCCAAATCGGATAATGGGAAGTGTGTCAAAAACGCTTCACAAGATTTGATAGATAGTTAGACAGAACATCTGAAGCTAAATAGAAGCTTGTAAAAAATTGCGTAAAGGATTTTTTAAAGATGTTTTTATATAAATAATATATTTTATTTTTCATCTACACATTTTATCCAAAAAAAATTTTTAGTCCGGCGCCCAGTTGGCGGCGTCGAGTTGGCCCGGCGCCCAGTTGGCCCGGCGCCCAGTTGGCGGCGCCGAGTTGGCGGCGCCCAGTTGTCCTAGACCGTTTTATTTAACTTCACCTGTATGTATGTATGTATGTGGGTATATATGTATGTAATCAAATTTTGCAACTCATTTTTGAAGAACTTATATGGTTTCATCGGGTACCTACCTCCCTCCTAACGTGAGGGGTGGAAAGGGGGTAAAATTTTGGTTTGTCCGATTTCAACCAAAATTGGTATCTGGGGATTTTTGAGGATGAGGATTACGAACTTTTGATCAGATTACAAAAATTCAATATGGCGGATTCAAAATGGACGATTTAATGACGAGTTTTTCTGATTACTTTCAACTGACTTCCACGTAGGTCAGGCTTATGTCGCCTTGAGCCGTATCAAATAGTTGGACGGCGTTCTCATCGAAGACTTAGATATTTCAAAATTGACAGGAAAGACTCCCTGCAACTTAGACAAATCTAAAAAATTAAGAAATAAATTTAGAAAACAAAACTTTTTGAAAACAAGCTTTTATAAAATGGACTAAAAAGCATAAAATAATTTTTTGAGTCTTCTGATATCATAATAATAAAAGCGATGGGCGTATTTAATATTAGGTAAATGCCTTTCCATGCGCATTCTCTTTTTCAATGTGACAAAATAAATCGACACACTGCCGGTCGCGGATGATCTGCCTAATATGAAGCAGGCGTAATAATGTCCGTCCATATCAGAAAAATGTAAGGGTAGCTTGAGTAGGGTTGGGGTGGGTTGGGTTAAATTATCTAACCTTACATTTCCCTGCTATAATATAATGAATTTGGATTATCGCCCATCGCTTTTATTATTTGGGACCTATTGCAATAAAGCCAGGCACAAATTGTGCCGGGCACTATATTGACAGTTTCACATTAAAAACTGACAGTTGATCTTTCAAAATTGACATACCAAAGTCGAATTGAGAAATCCAGTCGTTTATTTTCCATTAATTGTGGCGTCACTATTAATTCCGGCTCTTATAATACACAATGGCCTTATTTTGAAAGAAGACAGCTGTTCTTATAATGTGAAACTGTCAATATAGTGCCCGGCACAATTTGTGCCTGACTTTATTGCAATAGGTCCCTATTATGATATCAGAACACTTTATTTTTTTTATTTTTCAAAAAGTTTTTTTTTCTAAATTTATTTTAGATCACCTCAATAAACGGACGCCGCTGAAGAGTTTTTCATTGGTCGTACCTCACTGGCTAATACACCGTTGAAAAGCAAATTTTATTGTCTATAATAAAGGTGATTACATATTTTTCTCTAAGAACCTTAGTTTTTGTGTTAATTAATGAATTAATTGTGGCGTTAAGGCGTCAACTTAGTTAAATTTTCAGAAATTCGGCTATAAGAGAAGAGGGGTTAAAAAAAATTGGATCAAAACCTGGCTTGGCAACATCCAGCTCGTTAATCTGTTACCTTTTGTCAGCTAGAATCCATTGTCAAACTGCGGTCCTCATATTTTGCATACTAAACTACCTACAAGGCATGCCCTAATAGCATAAAATATTTTATTCGGTTTTCCGTGGTATTATAAGCCGGTCTAGGGCAACTGGGCGCCGCCAACTGGGCGCCGGGCCAACTCGGCGTCGCCAACTGGGCGCCGGCCAACTCGGCGCCGGACTAAAAAATTTTTTTTTGGATAAAATGTGTAGATGAAAAATAAAATATATATTATTTATATAAAAACATCTTTAAAAAATCCTTTACGCAGTTTTTTTTTTAGGTTAAATCCATTAAGTCGACTGTTGAATCTTGGTAGTTGTAGTGTTTGGTAACCTGGTAACACTACAATTTACGTTTTTTATAACAACAATGGCGGATCCAAAAATCAAAATGGCGGATCGAAAATGGCAGATTTTCTTATTTACTAACCGATTTGTCTCAAACTTGAAATATTACATTGCTTGAGGTCATTTAACAAAATTTTTTACTCATACTTAAGAAAATCAAAATGGCGGATCCAAAATGGCGGATTTTCTTATTTAGTAACCGATTTGTCTCAAACTTGAAATATTACATTGCTTGATAGTTCAGTCAATGAATGGCCATTAGGGGGTTGTAGAGTGCATGGAGGGGGGGAGAATTTTTTTCTCTGGGAATATGTTAAGAGTAGTTAGGACGTTAACATATCAAAAGTCCCCACCCCTAGTCCTCCCGCTTCAGTGGCGGACGGGAGTGAAAAGGTGCCGTTTTTCGGATTTTAGCCTATAACTCGATTACGGCACGTTGTACAAAAAAAATGTTTCATCGAAAATTAAAGAGCATCGAATTCCCTACAAAACGGCTATGCTACCGTATCTTTAAGGGTAACAGATTATGAGATAGTGGCCACCAAAAACCGTTAATTTTTGAAAAACACATTTTGCCCCTTATTTCTTATCTTATCTCTTGTTCATCTAACACTTTTGTTTTTAATTTTAGAAGAAATTTCTCAATATGAAAGCTAACTTATCTATAACATATCAAAAGATACAGCAAATTGAAATTTTTAACCAGATTTCTCAATTTTCACAAATACAATCGTTTTTTAATTATTTTTTTGTATTATTCAAGAGTGATACATTTGATAAAATAAACTGCTCAAACATATTTTAATATACAAAAAATATAATTAAAGGCAGTGCCGGATTCAAAATTAGAGCAATTTTTGTAAATCTTGTGTTGGTCCCTTTACTGCATACAATTTTGTGGCAAGAAAGATTCTCAATTATTAAGCCAACCTTACAAACCAACCAACCAACCTTTGTAATGGATACCTAAGCCAAATTCTTTAAGATTCTTTTTAATAAAGATATAACATTAAAAATTGAGTACAACGGCTACAAAAATGACGCTATAGAAAATTACATCACAACGCTGCAAGTTTCACAGGATACTGTGAGCCCTGCAATTTCAAACTGCACGCAGTCGTCATTGTAAAACAAAGATTTTTCGGTAATCCATGTCTTATAGATCCTGTCAGGGATAAGTAGAAATAGCATATTCCATCTACGAAATGCAGCAGCTCGGAGAAAAGGAAATACTGTTCCTGCATGCTTTTACTGATTGCGATTGAACATCAGACGCATTTTGGAGGGGTCAGCTAGGATTTATAAAGCTTTACCAAAAATACCCTAAAATCCAAAAACCAGCTGAAATGTTTTACAATCCCCGCTCTTTGCATGCTGAAGTAGAACTTGCTTAACAGTTATACCTGCTAAAATGGTATCTCTTCTGAAAGTTCCCTAAATGCCGACAGATGTCCTTTTTTTATAAAATCAGAGGCAAATATGGAACTATTGACTTAAAAAAATTGTGAAGTGCAGCAGAAACCTAAGAAAGCAAGACAAACAAAATAATTATAATTACATTAGTTGCAAACATTTTCACATCACCTTTATCCAAATATTACTCTGATTTGTTATCACATTTTCCAAGTGTGTTAACAACAAAACAACATAAACTTAACACATATTATCAAGTAACTAATACACCTTTGGTTATCAAATTAGCTAGCTCCAGAACTATGGGGTTGGGAATCTAAAGCAAACTGTATAGTTCCAGCCTTCACCAAATATTCAGTGGCATCAAGAAAAATTTTTAAGATGGTTTTTTGTAGATGCGTAAGTGACTACAGCAGCACCAAATAGCTGCAAAAAGATGTCCATGTTCCATGTATGCCAAAATTTCCAAAATGTTTAAAGGGTTTGTCCGTTTTAATCAATTATGATGAAGATGAAGGAGTCGAGCCAAAAATTCAAAAAAGGAAGACAAACAAAATAATTATAATAATATTAATTATAAAGATTTTCAACCAATTCTATCCAAATATTACTACGTTCGTACAGACTTGCATCAGTTTTTGTATCTACAGATGTATAGTTTTATTCCATATGCAATATAAATTTAAAATTTGTATTAATACGTGTAAAAACTTAACTATCAATGACTAGGTATCCAATCTATTAGCTGGCTCAATAAATTTATGACCCTTAAAAATAATAATAATACTTCAATTGTGATTCCAACTGGAGTGGGAACGTTTTTTCTTAAATTTCCTTTTAAATAATACTTATTCCTTTTAATTTACACCGGTCCTAGTGCCCTTAAAGTCGATAGCTTGAACGAAGACTCATAATGATGATGATGATGATGATGATTAAGAAGGTGATCATAAAAGTAATTATGCAGTTTTTAGTAGAAAATGAGAAATATCAACTTAAAACTAAAACACCTGTAACTTTTTATTTATGATCACACATTTAAAGATAAATAAATTTCTTTTGTAAAATTGAATGTACTACATTGTCGTTGTTCACGATTTTTTCGAAAATTAAAAACAAAAGTTTTAGATGAAGAAGTCTGGTAAAAATATGGGCCAAAAATGTGTGTTTGCAAAAATTAACGGTTTCTGGTTGCCACTCTCTCAAAATCTGTTACAGTTAAAGTTTAGGTTAGCATACAAATTTTGTAGGGAATTTAATGCTCTTTAATTTTTAATATTTAAGGTCATTTAACAAAAATTTTTACTCAAACTTAAAAAAATCAAAATGGCGGATCCAAAATGGCGGATTTTTTTATTTACCAACCGAAGTAGTAGAGTATATATGAGGATTCTGGATCACTTTTCCCATGTAAATCCCCATAAGAATAAAACGTGGTAATTTTTTGGATGTCACAGAATATTTCATTCGAGGCAGTAATTTCCCCATGTATCTTTTTTGTACTACCCATTCTAACCTTCTATAAATTTTTGACCATCAGCTGACCCTTTAGGTCTTGCTGACCATCTTGTACATCGAGCAGACCTGTAACTTGCTATATTGTGCTTGTTGCAGAACTGTAGTTAACATACCTAAAGGGTTGGTTACTTGAAAGCGATTATAATGCTTTAACGAATGTCTATTAATTCTTTCAGTTTAAATCCCTTAATTTTCACCACTTAAAATGTTTAAATAGATAGTTCGTTTTTTTTTATTTTTTAATTTGTAGTATTACATACTTGGACTAGGTTCATAGTAAACACTTTAGAAAAATTTTTATTTGTTTATTTTAAAAAGTTTTATATACGAATACAACTTATAATCTTATTCATAGCATAGAGAAATATATTATATTCTTCTATGATCATAATTATCATAGATGCTTATAGCTGGGTAGACTTACAAGTTCTATTAATTATATTTAGATGGTATATTATAATAACATTATAGGTACTATGACTATCATTATATAAATATTTATTTTTACATTAACATATTAGGCGTTACTAGACTTATGCTAATTCTACAGGTTTTATAATAAATTTTATAGGCAAAACCAGGATTAAATTTAGGTTATACTTATATATAGTTCACTATTAAAAATATCTAACCTAACACAATATAAATAAACACACCATTATTAAAATTACAGTTAACCTAAGTCATCACACAATACTGTAGTGCCCCCACGGTAACGTTTCGTAAGAGTCCTTTGAAATACATCTTTTATCATCCAAGGGACTTAGTCCAATTTTCGTTTGTTTTACAGAGTATAGTTTGTGCTTTTCCGATCTTATAAGATTTTGCGTAAACATTTTTTCTTGAAAGTTATTTAGGCAGTCGACATAGTCCTCAAATAATATTTTCGATCTCACAACGTTTTGCTTTACACCCTTAGCTTTCTTAGTCACTTTTTCAGCTGACATATCATTCAATCCTATATTGTTTTTCGTCGATTCACCATCAAGAGCTTTAAATGCATACATTTTTGCTCTCAACCCAATAAAATGAGTCATGATTTTTCCGTTATTCTCATCTTTCATCATACCTAACACTTTATTGTTTACCCTTGGTATATCATATATATTGTTTTCAGCATAATCCGAGGTGTCAAAGTACTTGTCACTATCGCGTCGTATTGATTCATAAATATCATAATTTTTTATGTTATAAACTAAACTATCAGTATCTGTGTATGTAACAGTACAATTCTTTCCGAAAGCCGGCACCATGTAGTTATAGTGAAAATCATATATGGTTGTTTTGGCAATGTCCAAAATACACATACCCACATAAATCGGTTTATTGAAATATATTTCGGTTTTTTGATGTTCTACGGCAACCAAGTTTTCATTGAATATTGTAATGCTTTTGAATTCAGGTCGAGAAATCAGAGCTTCAGCTCCAAATCGTCCATCCCAATTTTTGATTAACTTAACAATACTATGATTTATAATATTTTCCATGGTTTTACCAAACACGGCGTTGTTCATTAATTTAAAAAGGTTTTTTTCAAATTCATTTTTAGCATTTTGTCTTAATTGAGTATTTAACTCAATGTAGGGTCTCAGCCATGCAGATTGCTTAAAGCATAAAATTCTATGAATCTTTTCGAGTTTTATACCAACTTTTAATGCCTGCTTTAGATTTCTATAATGAATTACGTATTCCTTTTTATTACACAAGGTAGCCATCAGTTTTATATTTTTTGAGTTCTTTTCTTTAGGTGGGCAGCGATGTTCAGGACATAAAGGCAAGTCTGAGAAATAGTCATGTAATTCCACGGGAATGCACAAGTCGACTTCTAGGATGTATCCATTAGTAGAGTCATCTTCGATTTTATTAACATCAAAATTAAGTATTTCATCAGTTTCTAACCAATTAAAGTCGCCAAATGGCAAAGACTGACTCATGCTAAACCCATATTGGTTATTAATGTCAAAGTACATCAAAAAAGATATTTCTTTGGTTGAATCGTAGTTGGGCATATATTTATTATTGGCCTCTACATATCTTTTAGAGCACTGGCTTAACCCTCCTCTAATGCCGCGTTCTATAAAAGTTACCATATTATAGTCGGCCAAAAGCTCTAATTTTTGTTGCGTGCAACACAGCATGCAATCCCACGTATATCCAGGAAGCGTATAATAGTTAGCAGGATCCAGACCATACGTTTTATGACAGCTCTCTCTAAATTTCTGAAATACCTGCATTAAAAGTATTATGTCAACTTTCATGTAGAGTTCCATGTAATCTTGTAGAGTTTTACAACCAAAGCTTCTCCATACATTTTTGGCATGATCATAATCAGCAGGAGATATTTCTCTACTTTCGAGCGTGTTAAAAAAGTTATGTTGCTCAGGCAAAGATGTGTCTCTTAATTTTTCCCAACTACTCATATAGTCATAGCAAAATACTCCTTTTTTAAAAATAAGTTTGTATTGTTCGTCAGACAAGTTGGTAAATTCGTTTCTAACCAGAGGATACTCCTCAAGATATGAAGCTAGCTTTTCCAAGCTACTGGCCATGAATCGGTACGAATCAATAAATCTAAATTCGATTAAATTTTCATTAATTTTTTGGTTCGGTTCGGTTCGGTTCGGTTCGGTTCGGTTCGGTTCGGTTCGGTTCGGTTCGGTTGGTAAATGCTATATATTTTTCTTTGTTAATTGGTAGCAAATTTATTGATCCGTCCAAATTGGCGATGTTTTCAATTATCAAATGTCCATCATAGGAGCTAAGATTGTGGAATACTACAGGGACAGTATGACTATCCTGAAAGTTCAGATTACAGCTTTCATGGGCTGGACCACGATACTCAGATGTAAGGTGACTATGATCGCGTATTTTCTTTTCACCAGCTAAAAAGTCCTGTCCACAAATATGACATTTTTTAGCACTGTTAAAGTCAGTTTTTTGCTTTTTACTTAAAGGCTCCATGGGTAAGTCACAGAGAAATACAGTTTCCAAGTTTTCAGCAAAATCCAGTAATTGTTTACTAAACCATTCCATACAGTCAGGCCCCGTGTAAGATTTATAAAATGATAAAGAATCATCGTAGGCACATTTTACATAATATCCTACCGAACAAGGCACATGACTTTGATATTTTTGGGTTCTTTTACCACTATTTTCTGCAACAGGAAGCAGTAAGCACTCAATAACCGAATAAATAATGAACGGTGCAAATTGTTTATTTTTAAAGTTTTTAAATTCAACAACTTTTTTTTCGTTACTTGGTAATTTCGGAACCACGACACTGCCAATAATTTTGCAATCTTTGATATGCTGAATGAGTCCAGCTTGAGAATAGAAGTAGTGCAGGCATCTGTCACAAACATATTTTGCTTTTTTGCATTTGCTGATTTGATTACTTAGCAGCCTTGAAAGATTTTTTATCCAAACAAAGTGGTAAGATGGTAGAGAAAGATCGTTAATCTCTTCGTTATCTAAATAATAATTATTTTGTATCATTAACAAATTAACATGTTGTTCATTCTTTTCTTCAGAAATGTACGCAGGCAGTACTTTAAAACTGTCTTTATGAAGTTTTTGCAGGCGATACACGTTTATGGAGACATTATTTTGCTTTTCGAATCGGGCAACTTGGTTTAAAGTTATTGGAAATTTTATACCTTTTAAATTTAACACTTCTTGAGGATGCGGGTAGGATGAGATTATATTAGAGTTGTTTTCGATAGAGAACATTGCTGATACAACAGCCCAGCCAAAACAGAAATTGTCGTCATTCTTTACGTTCACACATGCATGTTTTTTGGCAATATATTTGGGTATTTCCAAATGGCACCCTGCCCTAATAGGATAATATTTATTAACTCCTATTACAAGATTATTTATTTTTGTAAGTGACCATCCAGATTGATTTTGCTCAAATTTTTCCAAGTCAGTCAAAAGCAAATTTTTTACATTTTTCTCAAACCAGTTTTTTAAATTTGTGTTACGGTCAATAATCGCATTAGCGGTATTAAAATGTTTTGTCTCATTTCCTAATTGTCCTTGTTTTGGTATCTGAAAATCACCACTTAAAATAGTATTAACTTTTATCATATCCTTTTTTTTTATTGTATTTTCAATCCTTCGTTTAAATAAACTAAAACAATCCTCTAAAAACTTTTTGGGATCCTTATGACGTAAATTTGTAATGACAGCGCTTCTTACTCGGCTTTCAAAGGCTGATTTTATGTCTTCCCATTGTACGCGATGTTTGGCTGTTTCCTTGGTGCCAATCGCACCACCAAACTTGAGACTTTTTTGTTTCAAAATGTGCTTGTACTGCTTAACTTGTCCCAGGCACGCCGTCAAATGAGATTTTTCAGCAACTGAAGAGGCTTTTTTTAAAGCAATGCTTAATTGCCTACTGGCCAAAGCACAATCTTTTAGAATTTTTAAAATTGAAATATTTTTATCCATATCTTCTACCATACCAAGCTGACACATAATTTTATAAACCAATTTCGTTGCAAAACTCATTTTATTTTTTTTTAAATAGCACCAACTTCACTAAAACACTGAGTTGATAGACCTCAATAATGCACTTTCCTTGAAAAGTTATACCTCACTGACTGCAGTTCAACACGCTCCGCCCTTTTATAAGTGCTTTTCAGACACACGTTAAGACTTGTCGAAAACAGGTTTAGACTTGTTAGAAATGGGTTGCAGCTGTTGAATATACTACATTGACCTTTTTTTTATAACCCAAGTATGTAAAACACAGGTGTTCTTTAAGGTTTAGATTAGTAAAGGAGAGCTATAAGTTCAATAAACCTTTTACCGTGGATGGTCAAAGGTGCGTTATAAACAGGTTCAATGATATTTTTAAGTTTGGATTAATAAAGAAAGAATGGGAATATACAAAGGTTCGATGACCTTTTCAACAAGAACTAGAAGAGGAGCGGTGTAAACCGGTTAATTATGTCTATGTCTCACTTTCTTCTGAAAGTGCTTTGTTTCTTGAGAAGGCAGCTGAGCCTCTAAGAATTTATAAAAATTTGTTAAAAATGAATTGGTGGTATACACAAAATTTATTTTAGTTTTAGTTGAAACTTTTATAAATATTATATATTTATTAAGTTGCATATATACATACACATATATTGTATGGAAGAGCCAAAGACAAAGCTTGATGGGTATCAATTAGGCTATTTTTAGATTTTTGAGCAATTTTTGTTCCTACAGTGCATAAATTCAAAATAACTTTGTTTTATGTTATTGTTAGGTCACCATTTAACTATTCATCTTCCTTCTAACCTTAATTTTTTCTATTAGTCCAACGTAAATTCTTTTTTGGATTTACCTGATTTGGAAAAAACCTCTTTCCTTCATAAATAAAACTTTCTCGCTTAAACGTTGGATTTTATATTGGTACACTATTGATTGTAAGTATTTTCCTTGCTAATTTTTATATAAATAACATTTCGTCTTCTTATACCTATGTATGTCGAGTCATAATCAATATTGTCCCTACATAATCATTTATACTTACGTTTTTTAGGTTTTGTGCGCTATTTTTCTTCCTTCTTTGTGTCGTAAATGTCAGATATTCTTGGCGTCTATCTCATATGCTCACAAGCTCTGTTTAATATTCAATTTGAATACCTAGTTCTTTTTCCATTTGTTCTATAATGAAAAGTGAAGACAACACTTTAAGTAATAGGAACAAAAAGCACAGTTTTTATCATAAAATGTTCATATATGGTTCTTATAAGCAGATGCTTTAAACTTATTAAAAAATGTTCTTTTAGGTTTTATATATTTTGTGCATTTAAGATAAATAATTTCCTTAGATTTTTCATGTTACATTCATTAAGATTATTAACCGAAGACAAGACGTAAAATTCATAACATAAAAAAGTATCCTGGCTGATTTGTTTGATTTAGAAAAGCAAATGCATCAAACTATTTTGACTGTAAATCGCCATGATGATATAAGGAAGCTTGTTATTACACTTTTTGTCCGTCTGCGTCTGTGCGAGTATCAGGTTGATAGTAAGGGTTCCCGAATACAATTATCATTATCTTTCAGATTAAAAAAAATCGATGATCATTTGTAGCTTTTAACGCTTTAACGCCTAAAATAGAGACGGAGAGCTAAAAGACGAAGAGCTATAGATCTGCAATTTTATTCTACTGTATCAGGAATGTATAGTCATAAAGAGGACTCACACATAATTGTAACAATTTGCTTTTTGGAATGTAACAGTTTGTGTTTAGGATTGTAACAATTTGTTCATACGATTGCAACAATTTGTTTTTAGAATTGTAACAATTTGTTTTTTAGATTGTAACTATTAATTTGTAGAATTGTAGCAGTTTGTATTTAGGATTGTAACAATTTGTTCATACGATTGCAACAATTTGTTTGTAGGATTGTGACTATTTGTTTGTAGAGTTGTAGCAATTTGTATTTAGGATTGTGGAATTATTTATCTTAAATGCACAAAATATATAAAACCTAAAAGAACATTTTTTAATAAGTTTAAAGCATCTGCTTATAAGAACCATATATGAACATTTTATGATAAAAACTGTGCTTTTTGTTACTTAAAGTGTTGTCTTCACTTTTCATTATAGAACAAATGGAAAAAGAACTAGGTATTCAAATTGAATATTAAACAGAGCTTGTGAGCATATGAGATAGACGCCAAGAATATCTGACATTTACGACACAAAGAAGGAAGAAAAATAGCGCACAAAACTTAAAAAACGTAAGTATAAATGATTATGTAGGGACAATATTGATTATGACTCGACATACATAGGTATAAGAAGACGAAATGTTATTTATATAAACATTAGCAAGGAAAATACTTACAATCAATAGTGTACCAATATAAAATCCAACGTTTAAGCGAGAAAGTTTTATTTATGAAGGAAAGAGGTTTTTTCCAAATCAGGTAAATCCAAAAAAGAATTTACGTTGGACTAATAGAAAAAATTAAGGTTAGAAGGAAGATGAATAGTTAAATGGTGACCTAACAATAACATAAAACAAAGTTATTTTGAATTTATGCACTGTAGGAACAAAAATTGCTCACAAATCTAAAAATAGCCTAATTGATACCCATCAAGCTTTGTCTTTGGCTCTTCCATACAATATATGTGTATGTATATATGCAACTTAATAAATATATAATATTTATAAAATTTTCAACTAAAACTAAAATAAATTTTGTGTATACCACCAATTCATTTTTAACAAATTTTTATAAATTCTTAGAGGCTCAGCTGCCTTCTCAAGAAACAAAGCACTTTCAGAAGAAAGTGAGACATAGACATAATTAACCGGTTTACACCGCTCCTCTTCTAGTTCTTGTTGAAAAGGTCATCGAGCCTTTGTATATTCCCATTCTTTTCTTTATTAATCCAAAATTAAAAATATCATTGAACCTGTTTATAACGCACCTTTGACCATCCACGGTAAAAGGTTTATTGAACTTATAGCTCTCCTTTACTAATCTAAACTTTAAAGAACACCTGTGTTTTACATACTTGGGTTATAAAAAAAAGGTCAATGTAGTATATTCAACAGCTGCAACCCATTTCTAACAAGTCTAAACCTGTTTTCGACAAGTCTTAACGTGTCTCTGAAAAGCACTTATAAAAGGGCGGAGCGTGTTGAACTGCAGTCAGTGAGGTATAACTTTTCAAGGAAAGTGCATTATTGAGGTCTATCAACTCAGTGTTTTAGTAAAGTTGGTGCTATTCAAAAAAAAAAAAAAATAAAATGAGTTTTGCAACGAAATTGGTTTATAAAATTATGTGTCAGCTTGGTATGGTAGAAGATATGGATAAAAATATTTCAATTTTAAAAATTCTAAAAGATTGTGCTTTGGCCAGTAGGCAATTAAGCATTGCTTTAAAAAAAGCCTCTCAAGACAAGTTAAGCAGTACAAGCACATTTTGAAACAAAAAAGTCTCAAGTTTGGTGGTGCGATTGGCACCAAGGAAACAGCCAAACATCGCGTAAAACGGGAAGACATAAAATCAGCCTTTGAAAGCCGAATAAGAAGCGCTGTCATTACAAATTTACGTCATAAGGATCCCAAAAAGTTTTTAGAGGATTGTTTTAGTTTATTTAAACGAAGGATTGAAAATACAATAAAAAAAGAGGATATGATAAAAGTTAATACTATTTTAAGTGGTGATTTTCAAATACCAAAACAAGGACAATTAGGAAATGAGACAAAACATTTTAATACCGCTAATGCGATTATTGACCGTAACACAAATTTAAAAAACTGGTTTGAGAAAAATGTAAAAAATTTGCTTTTGACTGACTTGGAAAAATTTGAGCAAAATCAATCTGGATGGTCACTTACAAAAATAAATAATCTTGTAATAGGAGTTAATAAATATCATCCTATTAGGGCAGGGTGCCATTTGGAAATACCCAAATATATTGCCAAAAAACATGCATGTGTGAACGTAAAGAATGACGACAATTTCTGTTTTGGCTGGGCTGTTGTATCAGCAATGTTCTCTATCGAAAACAACTCTAATATAATCTCATCCTACCCGCATCCTCAAGAAGTGTTAAATTTAAAAGGTATAAAATTTCCAATAACTTTAAACCAAGTTGCCCGATTCGAAAAGCAAAATAATGTCTCCATAAACGTGTATCGCCTGCAAAAACTTCATAAAGACAGTTTTAAAGTACTGCCTGCGTACATTTCTGAAGAAAAGAATGAACAACATGTTAATTTGTTAATGATACAAAATAATTATTATTTAGATAACGAAGAGATTAACGATCTTTCTCTACCATCTTACCACTTTGTTTGGATAAAAAATCTTTCAAGGCTGCTAAGTAATCAAATCAGCAAATGCAAAAAAGCAAAATATGTTTGTGACAGATGCCTGCACTACTTCTATTCTCAAGCTGGACTCATTCAGCATATCAAACATTGCAAAATTATTGGCAGTGTCGTGGTTCCGAAATTAGCAAGTAACGAAAAAAAAGTTGTTGAATTTAAAAACTTTAAAAATAAACAATTTGCACCGTTCATTATTTATTCGGATATTGAGTGCTTACTGCTTCCTGTTGCAGAAAATAGTGGTAAAAGAACCCAAAAATATCAAAGTCATGTGCCTTGTTCGGTAGGATATTATGTAAAATGTGCCTTCGATGATTCTTTATCATTTTATAAATCTTACACGGGGCCTGACTGTATGGAATGGTTTAGTAAACAATTACTGGATTTTGCTGAAAACTTGGAAACTGTATTTCTCTGTGACTTACCCATGGAGCCTTTAAGTAAAAAGCAAAAAACTGACTTTAACAGTGCTAAAAAATGTCATATTTGTGGACAGGACTTTTTAGCTGGTGAAAAGAAAATACGCGATCATAGTCACCTTACATCTGAGTATCGTGGTCCAGCCCATGAAAGCTGTAATCTGAACTTTCAGGATAGTCATACTGTCCCTGTAGTATTCCACAATCTTAGCTCCTATGATGGACATTTGATAATTGAAAACATCGCCAATTTGGACGGATCAATAAATTTGCTACCAATTAACAAAGAAAAATATATAGCATTTACCAAAAAAATTAATGAAAATTTAATCGAATTTAGATTTATTGATTCGTACCGATTCATGGCCAGTAGCTTGGAAAAGCTAGCTTCATATCTTGAGGAGTATCCTCTGGTTAGAAACGAATTTACCAACTTGTCTGACGAACAATACAAACTTATTTTTAAAAAAGGAGTATTTTGCTATGACTATATGAGTAGTTGGGAAAAATTAAGAGACACATCTTTGCCTGAGCAACATAACTTTTTTAACACGCTCGAAAGTAGAGAAATATCTCCTGCTGATTATGATCATGCCCAAAATGTATGGAGAAGCTTTGGTTGTAAAACTCTACAAGATTACATGGAACTCTACATGAAAGTTGACATAATACTTTTAATGCAGGTATTTCAGAAATTTAGAGAGAGCTGTCATAAAACGTATGGTCTGGATCCTGCTAACTATTATACGCTTCCTGGATATACGTGGGATTGCATGCTGTATTGCACGCAACAAAAATTAGAGCTTTTGACCGACTATAATATGGTAACTTTTATAGAACGCGGCATTAGAGGAGGGTTAAGCCAGTGCTCTAAAAGATATGTAGAGGCCAATAATAAATATATGCCCAACTACGATTCAACCAAAGAAATATCTTTTTTGATGTACTTTGACATTAATAACCAATATGGGTTTAGCATGAGTCAGTCTTTGCCATTTGGCGACTTTAATTGGTTAGAAACTGATGAAATACTTAATTTTGATGTTAATAAAATCGAAGATGACTCTACTAATGGACATATCCTAGAAGTCGACTTGTGCATTCCCGTGGAATTACATGACTATTTCTCAGACTTGCCTTTATGTCCTGAACATCGCTGCCCACATAAAGAAAAGAACTCAAAAAATATAAAACTGATGGCTACCTTGTGTAATAAAAAGGAATACGTAATTCATTATAGAAATCTAAAGCAGGCATTAAAAGTTGGTATAAAACTCGAAAAGATTCATAGAATTTTATGCTTTAAGCAATCTGCATGGCTGAGACCCTACATTGAGTTAAATACTCAATTAAGACAAAATGCTAAAAATGAATTTGAAAAAAACCTTTTTAAATTAATGAACAACGCCGTGTTTGGTAAAACCATGGAAAATATTAGAAATCATAGTATTGTTAAGTTAATCAAAAATTGGGATGGACGATTTGGAGCTGAAGCTCTGATTTCTCGACCTGAATTCAAAAGCATTACAATATTCAATGAAAACTTGGTTGCCGTAGAACTTCAAAAAACCGAAATATATTTCAATAAACCGATTTATGTGGGTATGTGTATTTTGGACATTGCCAAAACAACCATATATGATTTTCACTATAACTACATGGTGCCGGCTTTCGGAAAGAATTGTACTGTTACATACACAGATACTGATAGTTTAGTTTATAACATAAAAAATTATGATATTTATGAATCAATACGACGCGATAGTGACAAGTACTTTGACACCTCGGATTATGCTGAAAACAATATATATGATATACCAAGGGTAAACAATAAAGTGTTAGGTATGATGAAAGATGAGAATAACGGAAAAATCATGACTCATTTTGTTGGGTTGAGAGCAAAAATGTATGCATTTAAAGCTCTTGATGGTGAATCGACGAAAAACAATATAGGATTGAATGATATGTCAGCTGAAAAAGTGACTAAGAAAGCTAAGGGTGTAAAGCAAAACGTTGTGAGATCGAAAATATTATTTGAGGACTATGTCGACTGCCTAAATAACTTTCAAGAAAAAATGTTTACGCAAAATCTTATAAGATCGGAAAAGCACAAACTATACTCTGTAAAACAAACGAAAATTGGACTAAGTCCCTTGGATGATAAAAGATGTATTTCAAAGGACTCTTACGAAACGTTACCGTGGGGGCACTACAGTATTGTGTGATGACTTAGGTTAACTGTAATTTTAATAATGGTGTGTTTATTTATATTGTGTTAGGTTAGATATTTTTAATAGTGAACTATATATAAGTATAACCTAAATTTAACTTTGGTTTTGCCTATAAAATTTATTATAAAACCTGTAGAATTAGCATAAGTCTAGTAACGCCTAATATGTTAATGTAAAAATAAATATTTATATAATGATAGTCATAGTACCTATAATGTTATTATAATATACCATCTAAATATAATTAATAGAACTTGTAAGTCTACCCAGCTATAAGCATCTATGATAATTATGATCATAGAAGAATATAATATATTTCTCTATGCTATGAATAAGATTATAAGTTGTATTCGTATATAAAACTTTTTAAAATAAACAAATAAAAATTTTTCTAAAGTGTTTACTATGAACCTAGTCCAAGTATGTAATACTACAAATTAAAAAATAAAAAAAAACGAACTATCTATTTAAACATTTTAAGTGGTGAAAATTAAGGGATTTAAACTGAAAGAATTAATAGACATTCGTTAAAGCATTATAATCGCTTTCAAGTAACCAACCCTTTAGGTATGTTAACTACAGTCCTGCAACAAGCACAATATAGCAAGTTACAGGTCTGCTCGATGTACAAGATGGTCAGCAAGACCTAAAGGGTCAGCTGATGGTCAAAAATGTATAGAAGGTTAGAATGGGTAGTACAAAAAAGATACATGGGGAAATTACTGCCTCGAATGAAATATTCTGTGACATCCAAAAAATTACCACGTTTTCGTCTTATGGGGATTTACATGGGAAAAGTGATCCAGAATCCTCATATATACTCTACTAACCGATTTGTCTCAAACTTGAAATATTACATTGCTTGAGGTCATTTAACAAAATTTTTTACTTAAACTTAAAAGAATCAAAATGGCGGATCCAAAATGGCGGATTTTCTTATTTGCTAACCGATTTGTCTCAAACTTGAAATATTACATTGCTTGAGGTCATGTAACTCAATTTTTACTCAAACTTAAAAAAATCAAAATGGCGGATTTTCTTATTTACCAACTGATTTGTTTGTTGAATTTCTCAATAATCAAGGTGGTAAGCCTGTAATTACGAGGCAGCAACATAGGGTGTTTCAATTCATATACCAAATCAGTGTGACATAATCCACCGCCCACCCTGAGGACACCATGAGAATCAAAACAAGGACCTAATTTTTGAAGAGGCTTAGCACAACTCTCACCTTTACGTATACTTCTCAAATCTTAAAAAAAAACTTCTTGTTGTACAACTCGCACAACAACTAAGGTAGCATAATAAAGATCTGCCTCATTGAGGGCTTTAGTAGGAAAAGATAAACAAGGATCCTTTTTCATTCGAAAAGGTCTCAAACATAAGGCAACAATGCCTAATATTCTATGCAAAGAGGAGTACTTAGTGAGTAACATCTGTACTTCATCAAGGGGGGTTCCTGTGACAAAAACAGCATCAAACGAATCAATATTATGGTTTATAGGCCATGTTTCACTAGACTGGGCCAACCAGGATCGTCCAGTAAACCAAACTATCAATTGACTAGGGAGTAAGCTCCGGGATAAGCAATCAGCTGGGTTCTCCTTACCATTTACGTGGTACCAACAGCTGGGGGAACTTTCTCTTAAATGGTCCTTACACGATTGGCTACAAAAACCTTTCGTTTTTATGGACACGATTTTATCCAAACAAGGGTAACGCTGGAGTCAGACCAAGTGAAAATCTTACCAATCTGGATGCAATCAAGGTGATTGCCAACAAACTCTAACACCAGTATTTACTAAGATGGTTTAGGGTTTAAGTTTAAAGTTTAGGTTTAGGTTTAACTTTTAGTTTATCTTTTGTGAAACGTTTTATCTGAATTTCTTTCAAACTTAATAAAAGTTAATGGAATTTTGGACTAATTATACCTACATAGGTTATATCGCAATAGAAAAAAAACCGGTTTAAATAAGAATCTGCAAGGATTTCGCAAAAAAATTGAAAAAACGGAAAAGAAATGGTTTAAACTATAGGTTTAAGTTTGTTGGGAACGAGGTTTAAGTGAAAATGCAGCGATATTTAAGTGAATTACTTACATTTTTCAATTTACACTTACTTCCCAAACTTGACATTGTCGGAAAATGTGTTTTAATTTCGTAATTTTTATTATATAACTTGCACAAACAAAGCAAAACTGAAAATAAAATTTTTAAATTTAATAAAATGACGTAAAAGTGACTTGACTGACACTTGCTGTACTAAGTACTGGGATTGTCATCTGCTGTCATCTCGGTGCACGTACATCTTAAATATATCTGTATGGCTAGAGCGTATTAAAACCATTAATGGAAAATGACTGCTACAATCAAGGCCAACACAAAAATAGAGGCCACGACCCTGAAAAAATCAGCTGTTCTCCCGGGGCTGAATTTTACATTGGGTCTTATGGGAGGTCAGACGTTTTTTTATGATATTTTCAAAATGGCACTATAGATTTCCGCAAAATTTCAGTGAGATATTCTCAGACACCATCCCGATATTCCACCAAAGGTTTGTAAGGAAGCAACATGATTAAAAGGTTTAAATCTTCAAGATTTAGCATTCCTTATTTTGAATTCAAATTACCCGCCATGTACCACATGCCAACTGTTATATTTGACATGTATTTGACTTTGTCATATGTGATTGTCACATTCGCTTCTACTTTAAACTTAATTTTTGTGTGAGTTAATGTAGCGGCTATGAAAAATTAGGGCTTACTATACATTTAAAAAAAATTGTTCTGCGAGAATATAGTAAAAACAATCTCAAAAACGGCTTTATTTAAAAAAAAAAATATCCATGAACCGTCATTCCAACTTCAATATGTTAAAGACAATAAGCTGTGTCCTAACGTGACCATCAAAAAAAAATCAGCCCCGGATGTGACGTCAACAAAGTGGAGGATCGTGGCCCGTCCATTTTGATAGCCCTGCTACAATAAATAAATAAATAAAAACATTTTTTATTATATTAATTTAAAAATTATTTGCAAATAAACAAATCGCGTGTGAGTTTATTTGGATTTTAATCTGAAGATCGTTTTTTAAACTTTCCTCGTCAAGGCAAATACCGTTTAAAAGCTACATGCTAAAATATAAAAGAGATATGAGAATTTAGTACTAAACGGTTTATCCAGCCTTGTGTACATTGCCCTAAAAAACTCGCTCTAATAGTTAATTGAAGCTAAAAATCGTATAAAATTTTGTCATATCGTTCCTAAATACACAAATAAATTAACAAAAACGTGATTGTTTTCAAGTTACAATGAGATAAACCACCCCCCAGAGGTAGTTTAAAATTTAGGACGATTTTTAGTCGGAATCCCATGACCTAGGGGTTTAAAGTGACGTAGTAGCTTAAATTAGACAGTTGTAAAAAGATCAGTTTTCCATGTTTTCTTCTTTTTTCCGATCTATATGGTACATTTCAAGAACAAATCGTCTTAAATTTCAAATTTTAGGACATTTTATCGTCCATACAGGTAAAAATACCAAATCAATTGCGGCCTGTTTCGGCAAAAAATCAATTTTTCCAAACCAATGCACATTTAAATTTTAAACCTAAACCCTAAACTTAAACCAAAACCTAGACTAAAACTTACGCCTTAGTAAATACTGGTGTAATAGTTCTGCTAACAATACAGCAGCACACAATTCTAGGCGTGGAATATTTTTGGATCCGCAATTTTGATTCTTTTAAGTTTAAGTAAAAAATTTTGTTAAATGACGTCAAGCAATGTAATATTTCAAGTTTGAGACAAATCGATGGTAAATAAAAAAATCCGCCTTTTTGGATCCGACATTTTGATTTTTTTAAGTTTGAGTAAAAAATTTTGTTAAATGACCTCAAGCAATGTAATATTTCAAGTTTGAGACAAATCGGCTAGTACACTGTAAATAGAACAGTACCGCTGTGCCAATTTGTGACGTATAAAATTGCGACACTATAAAAGCACGTCTCCAAAAATTGCAAATCATTTGCAAGATATTCTAATTAAACTCTTTCACGTAAGATGTCGTTAGAGGTCATTTTTTTAAAGCAAATATTAATTCATTTAGCAAAAACGCGTTACGGAAGAAAATCTAATTTTATTCGTAACAGTTTCGAAAAAAGTTTGTTTTACGACAATTAAGTGTTTTACGCATATATACGTATTTGCATATATTGTTTTACATCAGTGCTGTTTAATAAAAATAATAAGTTTTGATTTCTAAAGTAAATATTAATAATAAATTAATAATAATAAAATGAGTGAACGTAGAATTTGCAATGGGTGTCACAGAAGACCACGGTTCGGTGCGCTTTGCAGACCAGAAGACTTTCTCCCGTGCTAAGCTCTGTGAAGTATTACAGGCACCTTAAACTGTGCGGCCAAACATTTTGATTAGTTCTTAGGTTTGACATAGATGGCGCTCTTAACAAAATATTGATTTGTTTTTTGGAATCAATACTTAGGTTTTTACAAAAAGGGCCAAGATTTCCATACTAAGCCAGAAGGTTGCAGTTGTAAATTAGCATAACCAATTTGGATAATATATGCTAATAACAGTTGCGACTTTCTTACAGAGTACTTAAAGACAAAATTAAAGATTTAAAAAATCAAAGAACTTTAATTTTGCCTGTTTCTTGGTCCTTTTTATAGTCTGATTTTCCTTTATGGTGTTTTTGACAACTTTTACTAATTTCATCGTGTCAGACTATTTATTGATAATAAATTATGGTTTTCATCATTGTTTTCAAAAGCAACCACTGCAACTGAACTGTAAAAGTTGTCAATGTCTCATAAAGGAAATAAGTGACTAATTAATCCTTTTATTTAAACTTACTTAACTTTTTAAATAAAAGGAATACAAAAGAGATTGAAACTTGGTAAAAAAAAATTATTAATACAATTTACAAAATATACATGAATCTCAATGACACTTATTAATTAAGTAAGAGTATTTGTTACAATAGTTAAATATTTTTACACATATATCACACCCTCAAAAAGCTCAAAAAATTAAATTGTTGGAAAATTTCAAAAAACTTTTGCGGTTACCATAAGAAGCTGTGGTAACTTAAAACTTTAAACATATTATTTTATTATTTGTAATTTGAATTGTGACTTTCTTTGACAATGTATCGATAGTGAGTGACAAACCGCAAAAAGTAAAAATCCTAAAATTAAAATTTTGAGATGTGTCACTTTTGTTCTGAGGGTAGGATATGTGTATTATAAAAATCTTGCCAGTTCGGTAACCATAACAAAATAAGGTTTGATTATTTACCCTTTTAATTATATGTTTATAGTGACTGGAAAAATTATCAGCTATCTGTAGACGTTTTCGAAATGATTGTCCTGCTCTGGTTGGCTAATTTTTTACTGTCAGTTACCACTCTTCGATAAAGCTTTTTGGCTTTTGGTGTCAGTTTCTCTCTAGTCAAATTTACTGAACTAAGAATGGAGGATCGTCAACGCTTTTTCAATTCTGAAAAAAAATTAACATTACAATAATTAAAAACAGCACACCTTTGTAGATATATTTTTATTAATATCAAATATTGTATGGATATTTTATATGGATCTCCCTTAAGGCACCACTAAACCAGCAGTTCAGGGAAAATTGTTTTGTATTAAAATCTGGCAAAATTTAAATACTACTACTATCATTGGTACCTATTTTGGTGAGAATTACTTGCATTTGGCTGCTTATTATTTGAGGGATTATTAAAGATTCATATTTTAGAGAATTCACTGAAACACAAATAAATATTTTTTCTTTATTCATGTATTATGCAACTTGTATCAAATATTCCTAATATATAATATATTATTATTGCATGTTAAATCCCTATTTGCCTTTTTTTGGTTTGAACAACCTTAATACTTATTTTTTAATGTATTTTTATTTGCTAATTATAAACCTCGATATGAACCAATATTAAGTCCATAGACATCGTTAGGCAAACAATGTTAAGTCTGTATTAAGGTTGTTCAAACCAAAAAAAGTCAAACATAGTCTGGCTCTGGGGTACAGATATAAGGATCATTGATACATTAATTAGCAAACTGTCACACTAAAATCATTCAAAATCATTACATATTAAGCTATATATTATAATACAAAAAAATATTAAAAAATGTCATCTATATTTTTATTCAAAAATATTTTTAAAAAATGTATGAACTATCCCTAGTCTCCCCTATTTTATATATTTACCCATTTTTCTTAATTATACCTATAAACTACCTAATTATGGTTTGCAAAAATATTTACCTTCTGTTTGAACAGAATGCTTCCTAATCCTTGAAACGGTAATTAATGTTCACCTTTTTATTAAAAGATTACCGAAATTACGCATGAGGTACAGAAATTAATAGCGGCCTAAAACCAATCCTGCTTTTAATCCACTAACCTGCATGTTTCTTTTGGATAAATGAAGTCCAAGAATGCCCAAGCTGTAACCACTTTAATTTTTCACAAAAAAGTCTAAAAATATCCACAAAATAAAACATATTTTTAAAAATATATTTCAACCTCACCAAATTCACAAAATCTGACTCCATTCTGCTAAGAAAATGGCTGTTGGGTGATCAACTTACTGATCTAACCCTTGAAGTCAAGTTACTCTCTCCTTCTATATACTAAAGAAAAAGACGCAATGACACTTTTTGATCATTGCTTTATTTTGTAATATCAAATGAATGGGAAGCATGTTAGTTGTGCTGCCTACCCTTGTGGGCTCACTTGGGGCTGAGAAAAAAGCCAACTGCTGCCATCTATAACAAAAAAAAAATTTAAAAAAAAAACAATGTACGCGGCCAGAGGTTTATCGATTAAATACTTCTGAAGGATTTCATATAGAGTGAAACTGCTTAAACGAGTCAATATGTTATGATGGGTGTATGAACTCAGTAAACCGCCGTCAGCCTGGGCTGCAGTGTGGGGGAGTATAGGGTCACTGCATCACGAAGACGTAGGAGCGTAGCTTTTTTTTTTGTTCAAAAAAATAAAATGGTTTACAAATGTTACGTAAAGAACTGTCCATCACACCCCTTATATATATTTAGACTGTCCAAATAAACAAACCATTAAAATAATGCTTTTTCAGATTATCGAATATAAAAACTAAATTTTTTATGATTTCATATTTATTAGGACCCACACACTGCAAGAAACAAAAAATTAGTTGACATGTTTTATAAAATATAAAAAACTGTTGTTGGATTTTGAATCATTTAATAAATTTCTGTATGCACTCTAGGGCATAAACGTGTACGTTTATTCCCTTTTTTCATGGACTGAGGTAGTATTTTTTATCCTCTGTGATTAAAAGTAATTTCTTTAAAACTATAAAGGCAAAATATAGGTTTTTTTGGATCATTTTATTTAAAAAAAAAACAAAAAGCTTTCATGATACACGATACGGTTATTCTGTTGCTTCCAGCTTGGCGGCAGTTTACTGTACTTTGCTGATGACTTGGTTGGTTTCGATTGTTATTATTGTGTCCTTTGGCATAGCCTCCATATAAACGAAGCATTTAACTTTCTAGACTTCTCCAGGATGGTACTCTGAAAGCTGCTTTCTTTGGTGGCCTTTTCAATGTCCATCTCAAAGTAGGAATAGATTTTATTATTTGATGCCTCGTTTGTTCCATCTTTGAGAAATTTAATTTGAACATATTCTCGACTAAACCTATTTAGTTTGTTATAAAATAAATATTATTTTTTGCCAATTTTTTCTCTGATTGTTAGCGTCTGACTGACTTTTGTTTAATGTCTACCATAGCAACGCGCCCAAAGCTCACCAAATAAATGAAAACTATCACTGCCCACTGTATTATTATATACCGGGAGTTGACATGATAAAACTAGAGTACCGGAGTAAGTGGTTTAATATTTATTTATTTTATGATTATTATTATTTTTAGTATATAAGCATTGTCATTAAAGTCCTTTTTAATCACAGCAAATTATAGCCGTCCTTCCGGTCGGGCGCAAAAAATCTTGCCACGGGATTAAAACTAAACACAGCAGTTCCGAGGTTTATAATATAACTACTATTATTTTATTTAATGAACCAAACAAAAGCGGGTGGCGAATAAAACGTCGAAAGAACAAAATGTCGAAGACACAAAAGGTCGAAAACATAAGGTTGAAACTAAAAAGGGCCGAAAATACAAAAGGTCGAAAGTTCAAAAGGTCGAAAAACAAAAGGCCAAAACTTCAAAAGGTCAAAAATACAAAAGGTCGAAATTCCAAAAGGTCGAAAGTACAAAAAGTCAAAAATACAAAAAGTAGCTACACTGTAATGATTGTAAAAAAGGCGTTATTATAGACACAGAGGCATACGCACACATACACGTACACACACAGACGTCCAAATAAAACATTTTCATCTCGTCGGCGTCATCTCAAAAACATTTTTTCTCCTCGAAAGCAACACCATTGTTCACGGGCTAGGAAGGTAAAAAAAAATTCAACAATTTAAAAATTCAAGGTCTAAATTTTTTTTTGTACCATCTCTAGGTATTTGTTTGGGTAGCAACACGTCACAGACCTCTGTTCGCAAACATTTTCCTCGAATGGAAATTTGTTCGAAAACATTTTCTTCGAACAGAAATTTGTTTTAAATTTTTTTCTACAAAAGAGAATTTGTTCGAAAACAGTTTCTTTGAATAGAAATTTGTTCGAAAACATTTTTTTCAAACGGAATTTTGTTCGAAAATCATTTTTTCGAATGGAGATTTGTTTGAAAATATTTTCTTCGATCGGAAATTTGTTCGAAAATAGTTTCTTCGAATATAAATTTGTTCCAAAACATTTTTTCGAACGAAAATTTATTCGAAAACCATTTATTTGAACGGAAATTTGTTCGAAAACCATTTCTTTGAACGAAAATTTGTTCGAAAACATTTTTTTTTACAAAAACAGTTATTTCTAATTAACATTTGTTCGAAAACATTTTTTTTCGAACGGAATTTTTTTCCAAAACAATTTCTTCGAACAAAAATGTACGATCAATTGGTGTTTTCCTCACCTTTCTGAATTGATCGCAAACGTATTCTAACTGTTCCAGACACTCGCTGACTTTTTTCCATAAAAACACTGCCTCCAAACCACAGGTTTGCACTTCATTGATAAAGGTTAGAATAACACATTTTTCGAGAATATGTTTCGGTTCGGTTCGGTTTGGTTTCACATACACTCTACCCAGACAGCACAAGTACGTACTTTGTACGTACATAGTACGTACTTTGTACGTACATAGTACGTAGTTCTGCGACGTACTATACGTACATTTTTAGACGTCCATTTATCGTCGTGGGGATGTAATTTTAGTCATGTACTATGTACGTAAAAAACTCGTACTAGGTCCCTACATGGTACGTCCAATTAAACGTAAACCATGTATATGTAAGTACTCCAGACGTATATGGTACGTACATAGGACATCAAATTAAAATATCAAAAGTGTAGAATTAGCACTAGGTACCATTAAAAACTATTCTGGCTTCCTGAACATTCCTACTTTAGGTGATCTTCCAGGTTTACGTCTCGATAGATCTCTAATAATGCTGTTAAATGTTATAATCCCAAATCTAAAGAACTTATATTATTTTAAAAATAAAGACTTACTGATATCGATGTAATATACAAAAATAAAAGTTTGAAATATTTTTCAAAAAATTATGTTTTTGCACAAAGTCTACCTGTTTGAAAGCACGGCAGAACCACAGGAATGACTTTTGAAACTATAACAAATTTACAAAAAAGGCAAAATTTAGAGTAATCCCACAGAAATTATATTTTTTACAATTTCTAGGTAAGTACTGTAACTAATATTATATCTAATGGTAAAAGTGTATGCATTAAATTGTTTCGTAGTCTTTTTTGTATTAATTTATATTTCAAAAATAAAAAGTTGGTCAAAAACTTATAAGTATTGTTTTTAATGTTTTTAAAAATATTTTACATACTGTAGGTACTCTGAAAATTCTGAGATTGCATTACAAACTTCTAGAGAAATTGTAGGTACTCTAAAAATTCCGAGGTTTATTAACAATATTGTATAAAAATTGCATGTAGGTACTCTAATTATTCCGAGGTCAGTGGACGAGTCGCCCATGGAAATTCCGAGGCAGGTCACGTGGGCTTGTCGCTACCCATGGAGACGCCAGGCTTCCAGGATGCAGTGACCCTAGGGGAGTATGCAAGTGTTATTTTCACGCAAACTCGAAAGGCTCTGGGACCCAATGGGGCTTTCCCACAGTTTTGAGACTAAACGGATTTGTGTACCTTAGCCCAAGCTATTTACTGGAAATTTATTATTTTTTTCTAAAACTTCTTGGTTTTGGAGTAAATTAGGTTTAAAGTTGGAGGTCCACAAAAATCTTCAAAGAATAACAACAAGGCAACCAACTTAACAAGAAAATAGGTCTACCAGTGTCCTGCGTGGGCCACTCATGGATAAAAATTCCATTGGCGCGGAGCCTAACTTCAGATTGATCTCGGATGTCATGACGTGTGTCAGTTATATTTTGTTTTTCTTTTTCAACAAATGTTTTGATTTTAAAATTATTTTTTAATTTTTAAGTTATGTGTGTAAAGATTTGGTTTTACGGCTGAAAAATGTTTGCGAGTGGTTGTAACAACACGAGCTAAAATCCTCCAGGGACAATATTATTGTCAGTCCCTTCAACTGAGCCCAGAAGAAGGCCTAGAAGATATGCATGATTGGAATGAAACCCAGGTCCTGTGTGTCCTAGCTGTCGAGCTAGAGAGAATAAAGTGTGCCAAGATTATTGTAAGTAAGAAATGAATGTGTACATTTATAGAAATAAAAGTAGGGATGCAATGTTTTCACAGGGTAAATTCATAAAACATCATCAAACGACTAGGGGTTAGGGTCAGAAATTTTCGAAATATTTTAGCCAGTGTTCAGGTAGACCTCAGCTATGTGTTAGCTCCCGCTAAATTTCGCGGTTGTTTATATATTTCTAAAACCACACAATTGTATGAAGGGCAAAGCGCATTTCGCGTATTTGGACATGCGCATCAACAACCAGTGAGATCCTTGTCAATCGCCTAGAGAAAATGGCGTGTTAATTTCGTTCTCCAACTATTTTAAATATCTACACCTGAAAGTGCTCGATTTTTGTGTACTGAAGCAAAGAACTAGAAACTTCAGCCCTTCAGCTACGTGGTGACATCATTAGATCCAATCAGGGGCCCCTTGGAAGTGGAGAATTTGGCTGCAAAAGTGGTGAGTGCATTTGTCTCTGATTACCGTTGTGTGGCGCAAATAATTTTACCTATGGACTTTTGATTATTTCGTAATTTCATATCAATATATTTATGTTTGCGCGCGATATCATTAATTAATTTATATAGTCCATTGCATTTAACGTTTTTCTATCCGCGAGTTAACATAAGTGGTCCTTTTCGAGCCGAATTATTTTTAGAATAAATCCATACGACGGTATTAATAATTATTTTCACGCCAAGCCACTTATTTACCTAATCTGTGGCCAAGCCAAACAAGGCGGCCTTGAATTTTCGCATCGTATTTGAAACGAGAAAGTCGTCGGTGCAGTGCACGTGTCTTTCGCGTGCTCGATTCAGTAAACAAAGCGAAGGAACCACAAAACAAAACAAACAAAAACATTTCTCATTTATGTGTTAGGGTGTTTCATATCATTTCGATATTTATAGCAATTTTCATCAATTGCGATAAATTAGTGCATATTTTCGACAATTCGTCATTTTTCTATTTCAGAAGCATTAATTTAGCGTTAATTGTATATTTACCGACAATTTCGTCATTTCAAAGGTAAAATCATGTCTGTCAAAAAAGCCGCGCAAAAACGCAAGGGTTTTTTATCTGCGATCACCGAGTGTTATGTGTTGTCACAGACCGCGGAAAAGGATGAAAAAGCGAGAAACGAGTTTCAAGTGAGGTATTCCGATTTGGATGAAACCTTCGATAAATGCATGCTGGCACATAATGACGTCATTATGTTGATAGACGACTCGGACGACGTGGAGTTTAAAACGCAGGATGCGATCCTTTCAGAAGCTCGTAAATATTTTTATGCGTGTAAGGGGGTTTACTCTAAAATATTTCCGGTTGAGGCCCCATCCTTTTCGGGATCATATGTTCGACAAAACGAATCTGAAACTCCAAAACTCAAAGAGTTAGGTATTCCCATATTCCGAGGTGATAAAAAATTATGGCCAAGCTTTTTCGATCTTTTTAATAACATTATAGATCAAAATCAAAGTCTGAGTAACGTTCGAAAACTTCAATATTTATTTTCATATCTCGAGGATGAGCCTTTAAAATTGATATCAGGGATTAGCTTATCTGATCAAAATTATAAAATTGCTTATGACAAATTAGTCAATAGATATCAAAACAAGCGAGACCTCGCAAATGATGCTTTAAGCTCAATTATGAACTCTACCTTAAAAAACGAGTCAGCTAAAGAATTGCGTAATTTAATTGACACCTTTTCTGAATCCCTAGAAATTTTAAAATCACTTAGCTTTGACGTTGACAGTTGGGACTTTATTATTTTTTTCATTTTGTTAGAAAAATTGGATATTCCGGCGCGTTCAAATTTCGAAATGAGTCACGCCAATACTAATAACGAAATTCCCACTTTTCAGTCACTTTTTCAATTTCTAGAAAAAAGATGTAAAGTTTTAGAATCACTTCCTCAATCAACAGCACCCAAAAAGGTGCCTATCTATCAAAAATCAAATTCTATGCAAAATCAGTCTGGGCAAAAGCCTACCTATCAAAATTCAAATTCTATGCGAAATCAGTTTGGGCAAAAGCCTACCTATAAATCATCGAATTCGCCTTTTATAGGACTGGCTGGCACCTCAACTAATTCAAGTACGGGAATAAAATGTTTCCGGTGTAATCAAGGTCACGTGCTTTCGAAATGTCAAACATTTCTTGATCTCTCACCTATCGATCGCCTATCTTTCGTCAAGCAGAAAAAATTATGTCTAGCGTGTTTTCATCCCCTGCATGGTGTAGATACGTGCAAATCAAAATATTCATGCAGGACTTGCAATAGTAAAAGGCACCACACTTTAACTCATATCTTAGAAACTAATCAAGAGTCTGGAAGCCAAGATACTAGTCCTGTCATTCACACACCACCTGTCAATAATCTTCATGTGTCATTAAATGCCTCGGGACCTTCAGGTACCTTCCATTTATGCACCGCCATAATAGATGTTATGGACGGTTGCGGAAATTTTCAACCTGTAAGGGTACTGCTTGATTCTGGATCACAGACAGGATTCATCAGTGAAAAGTGTATTCAGCATCTTAATCTTCCTAGGCGAAGTTACACCACTGAAATATTCGGATTAAATCAGATGTCTTCTTTTACTTCCAAAGGGCTCGTTCAATGTCACATTAAGCCACAAGGACAAGTCACTCCTTTACTTAATTTCGAAGCAATTGTTGTTCCACAACTATGTTCGAATATGCCTACATTCTCTTTGAACGATAATCAGTGGAAACACTTGGAGGGCCTTAAACTTGCCGACCCATCTTATTTCAAATCTAGACCTGTGGACCTGGTTATTGGTTGCGAGCTATTCGCACAGATATTCAAGGAGGGCAGGGTTCTTGGACAGGTAGGGCAGCCTTCAGCCCTTGAGTATCTTTGGCTGGGTCGTCATGGGAAAGGTTGACGAAGTAGGTAGTCTTACGGAACGAACCAGTTGTTTTTTAACGAGTCATTCACCTCCTTTAGAGGTCATTCTCCCTAGGTTTTGGGAAATCAAACATTTGCCTAAAAAACAAATCTTATCAAAGGAAGAAAAACAAGCAGAATCAATTTTTACTGCTAGTGTATTACGGCAACCGAGCGGTAGATTCATGGTAGATCTTCCGTTTAAAGACAAAATAAACCCTGACCTAGGAAATACTTATCCGCAAGCTTATCGTAGATTTTTACTTCTAGAAAATAGATTAATCAAAAATCCTGATCTGTACACTGCCTATTCAAGTTTCATGCAAGACTATATCGATTCTAATCATATAAGTTTAGTTTTATCTAGTCAACCAAAGGTCGACGTATCGTGTTTTTTAGCACATCATTGCGTACTAAAGCCGGAAATCTTAAGTACAAAATTAAGGGTAGTCTGGGATTGTTCGGCAGTCACCCCAAAAAATATTAGTCTCAATGACACATTGTTATCTGGACCGAAACTTCAAAATGATATTGCTTCTTTACTCCTTACGTTTCGTCTTAATCCTATTGCCTACATTGCTGACATCAAACAGATGTTCCGTCAAGTCCTTATCAATCCTTATCACCGTCCTTATCAAAGGATATTGTGGAGGTTGTCCCCACAGGACCCACTTTCAGTGTGGGAACTTTCTACTGTCACTTTTGGCATGACATGCTCACCTTTCCTAGCCATGCGTACCTTAAATGAGCTGGCAGAGAGAGAAAAGGAACGTTTTCCTATGGCTAGTACTGTTCTAAAAACGTCAATCTATATCGACGATATCTTGGGAACTAGCTCTTCGCTTTCTGAAGCTCTCTCCCTTCAAACAGAACTCAATGATTTGTTGAAGTCGGGAGGATTTGAACTTAAAAAATGGGCAAGCAATTGTCCTGAGTTATTGGCAACATTGCCAGAGTCCGATCGTCAAATGCCTCTCTCTTTCGACAAGGAGGAACCCCACTTTATCAAAGTTTTAGGACTTCAATGGCATCCAAAAAACGACATTTTTTCTTATCAATGCCGAATGAAGGACAAACCCCCAACCAAACGTTCTATTTTATCTATCATAGGGACAATCTTCAATCCCTTAGGTTTTCTTTGTCCCTTGTTGCTACAAGCAAAATTTATTTTGCAACAGTTGTGGATATCGAAAATAGGCTGGGACGAAGAACCAGATTCTTCTATCATCGACTCTTGGAACAAACTTCGTTCTGAATTCCCGCTTCTTTCCAATTTTCAATTACCCCGACAAATCAAACTGTCAAAAACCAATACCTGTCAAATCATCGGCTTCTGTGACGCTTCAGTTCGAGGCTACGCAGGCGTCGTATATTTTCGTGTAGAAGAGGAAAACAATATATCTGTTTCTCTCATATCTGCAAAATCTAGGGTCGCGCCTATAAAGTCACAAACTTTGGCTAGGCTAGAACTCCTAGGCGCATTTCTTTTAAGCGAATTAATTGCCTTCGTTTTATCTAGCTATGAAGGAAAAATAACTTTTACAAATATCGTTACTTTCTGCGATTCGCAAGTCGTATTGCACTGGCTTTCATCCCCTCCTAATCGCTGGCAAACCTTTGTTGGAAATCGAGTCAGTAGAATCCAAGAAATCATTCCCTCAAACTCGTGGCGCTACATTCCTTCTGCTTTGAATGCAGCCGATATTGCGTCACGAGGGGCCACAACTTCACAGCTCATGTCACATGACATGTGGTGGAACGCACCGTCGTTTTTGTGGTCTCCCGAAAACGAATGGCCCGATTTTCATAAATCAAAAATGCCGATTGATTTCGGAGATATTAATCTGGAGGAAAAGCCAAAAGTCTGTTGCAATACGATAATTGATGTCAACTTCTTAGATCAGCTTCTTATCAAATATTCATCTATATCAAAAATTCAACGTATCATTTGTTATGTCCTTCGAATAGTTAACCTTTTTCAAAATCATTCCTATCAAAAACCCACTAAGCCGCCGGACCAAAAAGTTATTTTTGAGAATATTGTTTTTCCTACCACCGGTGAGATGCAAAGTGCGTTACACCTTCTTATCAAACGCGTTCAAGGTTCTTGTTTTTCTGAGCTTTTTTCCGCGTTATCTAAGGATAAACCAATACCGAAACCTTTGCGAAAACTTTCACCTTTTCTTGATGAGAATAATATCATTAGAGTCGGTGGCAGATTACAAAAATCTGACCTTTTGTCTTATTCTGCAAAACACCCCGTCTTACTTTCGAGTGACCATCGTTTAACTACTCTTCTTATCGAGCCCGCTCATCGACAATATCTTCATCCTGGGTTTAAAACATTACATAATCTGCTTTTACAGCAATTTTGGATATTATCTGCCAGACGGGCAATTCAAAGAACCATATCCAAGTGCTTGCAATGTTTTAGAATCAACCCTAAACCCTATAGACCGCCCATAATGAGTTCACTTCCCGCTCATCGAATCAATCAACTTAAACCTTTTTCGAGTGTAGCTATCGACTTTTGTGGACCTTTCTTTGTGATTCCTCATCGTTATCGTGGTTGTAAAGCTTTCAAATCGTATGTCTGTGTGTTTGTCTGTACGGCCACACATTGCGTGCATTTGGAATTAACCATGGAACTGTCCACCGAAGGGTTCGTAGGTGCATTCCATCGATTCATTTCCAGACGCGGAAGCGTGACGCAATGCTGGTCAGATCAAGGCAGTAATTTTATAGGGTTTCGTAACCAATTACTAATTTACGCAAGAAGTGCTGCCACCAGACTTTCTATTCGTTGGCATCTGGGACCTCCTCTCAGTCCACATTTTAATGGCCTGGCAGAAGCTGGCGTCAAAAGTTTTAAAACTCACTTTGTACGAGTTGTCGGCGACCAGAAGTTGTCTATCATGGATATGTCCACCCTTACCTGTCGCATAGAAGCCGTACTTAATAGTCGCTTTTTATCTCCTGCCTCTTCAGACCCACACGATCTTCAACCTCTTACCCCTGGGCATTTTTTGACACTTGAACCCCTTAATTCAGAAATTCCGGAGTCAGATTTGTCCGAGGTTCCCCTAAATCGGCTCTCGAGATGGCAACTAATCCAAAAACTACATAATGATTTTTGGAAACGGTATTCTATAGAGTATTTGCATACGCTACAACAGCGACACAAGTGGGCTGATTCGTCCCCAAATATCAAATTAAATGATTTGGTTATCATAACAAGTGATCACAGTCAATCGCCTAGAGAAAATGGCGTGTTAATTTCGTTCTCCAACTATTTCAAATATCTACACCTGAAAGTGCTCGGTTTTTGTGTACTGAAGCATAGAACTAGAAACTTCAGCCCTTCAGCTACGTGGTGACATCATTAGATCCAATCAGGGGCCCCTTGGAACGTGGAGAAAGTGGATGCAAAGTGGTGAGTGCATTTGTCTCTGATTACCGTTGTGTGGCACAAATAATTTTACCTATGGACGTTTGATTATTTCGTAATTTCATATCAATATATTTATGTTTGCTCGCGCTATCATTAATTAATTTTATATAGTCCATTGCATTTAGCGTTTTTCTATCCGCGAGTTAACACTATGTCAAAATCACCAACTTTTTTCACCCCCCTCTTTCATTGATTTTTGAGGAGTTAAATTTTTGTTATAGTTTTGCAGACCTAATTAAAAAAATATATTTCTCACACTAAGTTAGATATTAACATGAAACAAATTTTACTATTCAAAGGAAGCAAGAGCCTTTAACAGCAAGTAAAAGGTATTTTGAGCTTGGGTCTCCAAAGTACCTTAACAGAGGCCTTAACTCTTTTTCAAAACCATTTTCTCAAAAAAATTGTATTTTTACAATGGTGAAAGAAGAGGGTCATCTGTGTTCTTACTAATTTGCCTTGGTAGCCCTTTACCTAAAGTTAAAAAGCAGAATTTTAAAAAAATGTCAGTTAAACAAAACTTTTTATTTATTGTTTAAACTACAAAACCACACTTGAGTATTTTCTGATGTTGGCAATGAAATATTATGCATGCTGGTTCAAACTTATGTTATATGAAATAAATACTAGTAAAATAATTTTTAAATAACCATTTCATGCTGTTTAAATTTTATGAGAGTCTTTGAGGTGTTGAAAGAAAACTTGGTGTCCTGTCCCCATCCCCTCTTTTTTTGTATTTTTTTTTATAACAGTGTGAGTACAACAAAAGTTTGAGCACACCTAGTGATAAAAATCATTACGTTTTCCAGGTTGGGTTAACTAAATCTTTTTTTTAAAGATTTTACAATTTTTATTGTTGTCGCTAAAATTTTAAGAACAGAGAATGCTTGAAATAATGAAATTAATAAAACAAAAATTCTGGAATGTGTTGTAAAACTTTTGTATTTGTTTTTCTTCGTTAATAAACTGATTTATATAATGTGCATTTAGATTTCATCTTAGTTTTATTTAAAAATAGAGTGTTCTGTCAGTAGAGGTTTACACCAGTATTTATTATGATCTTAAAACTTAGCACTTGGATCCTATAGACCGAGGGGTGAACAGCTCTCACAATCGGTGTACACATTTCTCACAATCTTTCATAATCTTTACACAATATCTTCCAATCACACACAATCTGTCACAATCTTACCACGATCCTTAACAATCCCTCACAATCTTACCACAATCCTTCACAATCTTTACACAATCCATCCCAATCACTCACAATCTTTCACAATCCTTCATTCCACAATCCTTCACAACCTTTACACAGTCTGTCCCAATCACTCACAATCTGTCACAATCTTACCACAACCCCTCACAATCTTTCACAATCTTACCACAGTCCTGCACAATCCCTTGGAAAGAAAACTATAGACATGATGACATGTTTTTTTTTTTGTTTTTTGGTCACAAGAATTTGTGTGGACTGTCGCCCCCCCGCCCCGTCAGGCACGCTACACCGCTGCACAGTCCTCCACAATCCCTCGCAATCCCTCACAATCTTAGCAAAAAATCTTAGATTTTCACAATCGGTGTACACATTTTGGGTTAGCTGTTCACTCCTCGCTATAGAATGAATGAACCAGTTTAAGTGTATTTTTATTGATTTTCGCTTGTGGCGAAAATCAATTACTTGAGCCGCCTCGGCCGTAACATTATTTTTATTTTTATTTTTTTTATTATTATTCCGTCCCTAGCACCCCTAGTGTATCGCGCTCGAATTTTGACGCTTACTCGGGAACGCTTCGACGTAGAAGGATGAAATTTGGCACATTGATTAAGAACTTACGGGAGACCAAAAATGTCAATTTTGGGTCAAATCGGAAAATTTCAAGTAGGGGAAATAGGGGAAAAACCGCCAAAAAGTGACTTTTTTTGATGTACCTCCGTTGGCACACCATAAGTGTCGAGGGGATTATTCTAGAAACTTGAGATTTTGCACAAGTGTACTCTTATGTGTGGTCAGGAAGCCTATCGTTTTTCAGCCAGATCGGAAAAAGTCAAGTGCCCCATTTTGGGGCTCTTCTAAATCCCTGCAGTGACGCATTTTCACTGTACAATAAAATTGGTCAGAATTTCACTGTTTATTTGCCGTTTTTTAAAATATATCTGGTCATTACTCCAAAACTGTTTAATGGATTTTAACCAAATTTTAAACATTTGCGGACCTAAGGGAGTGTTCGGTAACCGTATAGTTGGTTTTTAAAATTAGTTTTTGGTTTTTGAGTTTTGAGGATTTTTCAAAAACTATGCAAGATTTTTGCAGTCAAAAATACTGAATCGAGAAATTTTTTTGCCCTTACACTTTTTGACAGTTATCGAACTGCTATCTTTTTAAGAAAATACCAAAATATTTTTTAAAAAAAGTTCGACTTTTCTAAGTTGTACCGTTTTTCAGTTTGAAAAATAAATACTAAAAAACACGCAAAAATCACAACGGAAAATAACACGCATTAACACGCATTTTTACAAAAATCGCGATATCTTTAAAACAGTAGGTCCGAATTGGACAAAAATTTCACTACTCACTTCGCCGAACCTTTCTATATAAAACTTTATTTATAGTTTTAACCTTAATGTAGATGGCGCTGGTGTAGGGCACTTAACATTTATCAAAACGGTCCAAAATTAATAAAAATCTTATAAAATTAAAGGAATTTGCAAATATTTTTTGAAATATAATTCCAATAATAATAGGATTAATTTCATGTTAAAGAAGAGACAAAAATCTATAAAATGACATATGTCATTTTTAAGTTATGACAAAATTTTAGTTTCTAGGTTTATTTTTTGTTCAAATACCGCGAAAAATATTTGTAAAACGTTAACGAAATAGAATCTTATACACAAATTGGTTGAAATTAAAACTTTTTTTGATGCATTGAGTCTGTAGCATGAGAGGAGCCGGAGCTACAATTCGTTTCATTATAAAATAAATTATCTTGGACCGATAGTTTTTGATATTTATCCCAAAATATTTAAAAAGCTCAATAAATTTCATGTATTTTTATATAAAAAATTACGATATCTTCAAAACCATACGTCAGATTTTGACGGAAGTTACACCATTCGCTTACTCGAACCTTTTTACATAGTAATCAGTCAACAGTTTTATCATTTTTATAGAGCGCGCTTAACAAAGTAACCAAAATTAAAAATTGTCGGTTCATAGATAAGAAATTCGCAAATGCCACATTTAACTATAGTATAGTATACTTTCATTTTAAAGAGCAGAATAAAATTTGCAAAATAGCAGATGTCATTTTTAAGTCACTGTCTATTTTTAAGTTCCTAGGTTAATTCTTTGGATTATATATTAGGCAGAATGTTTGGCAAAAACTAATATTAGTATTTTACACACCAAATTCAAAGGATAAAAGTGACATTAATATTTTTTTAAAGCAATAAGTTTTTAGCATGAGGGGAGCGAGAGCTACATACTTTAGCGATAAAAAGGCACTTTAATTAAATTACATTATTATTAAAGTCCAGTGATAATAACATCAGTTGTAAGGGGTTGGCAAAGGCAAATAATGAATAGTTATTAAATGAATTACACTTAGTTGACTAATTAACATTTTATTTTTGAATCAGTGTCCAATTCCAAGGCTAAATATAAAAAAAATTTTTCGTGGCTAAACGTATATAAAAAGGTTTTGTTTCTCTTGTATTATTCCATGAGCATAGTTTCTTTTGTATTCGGTAGATGTCGCCACTTGTGCTTAAAGCATACCGTATTGCAGGCATTATTTTTCATTTCTCTTATCAATATCGTAAGATGAAATTTATATACCGTCTCTCCAACTTTACAAAGGTGTTACATTGACCATGCACGGTTCTGAAGGGTTCCTTAAGCACGAAACAGTTAACTGTCAACACTTAATGGGTGTTCATTAGATCTTGAACCCCCGTGGGTGTACAGCATTCGAGCTGCCCACGGAAAAACACAAGAGGAACAAAACCTTTCTACACCCGATTATCCACGAAAAAATTTTGTTTTCGCAAAACATTTCAAAAAACTTTTCGAAACTAGTAAAAACGTTTAATTTTAAAATGTATATTGGAGAACTTGGGTATAATTTTATCTCAATTATTATATAGATTTCTCTTAGTTTCTGTCAGTCTGTCAAATCACAGCTCTCTAGCGTTTCTGGAAGTTGGTAATGTTACTTTTACATAACTTTACATGTATAGGGAAGGGGAGTAAATTATAATTTCGGGTTTTTTATTTTTTCCAATGGTTTTGTCATAGTTCCTATCAGTCTGCAAGGCATCTTTTTAGACTATATTGTGTATCCATTTGGATACGCAGTCCTTCAGATTGGATACCCAGTAAACAGGAAATGGATACCTACTTTTGGGCCTTGGCCTTTTATAAAATATAATTAAAATATGATACCTAAAATACAGGGTGTAATTTAAATGATGAACCAATCTTTAAGAGATGGCGCGGAAGGTCCAAACCAGACAAAAAGTTCAAATAACTTTTTGCCAAGTTATAGTATTTTTTAAGTTTGGAAAGTAGGGAAAAACGATGAATTTTAAAATATCAAATTGAACAATGTTGCTTTTTTCCAAGAAAATATAGATAGGTTAAGGATACAGTGTGTATTCGAATTAGTTGTCGCAAAGTGTCCATTTTATACTATAGTGTAGAATACGGTTGTTGCTATACCTTGGGTTAAAGTAACGATTATTTTGTGAACAGAAAAAGAACCTTTGGATCTCTTAGTTGATTTCAAGTTAAATCATTAACGTTAAAACAACGACCAACTAAGTCCCATAAAATGATTGATCATATTGGTGCATAATGGAGTCGCAACAACGTTGAGGCATGAGTCGTCCGTGTAACCATAGTTAGTTGCCTGACGAATTTAAATACGTCGGCAAAACGTTAAATTGCTGCTTGGGATTAAATTTACACAAAAGAAATTGAAATAGATTTGTGTACATGTCTAAAGGTCCTTAAAACAAATATAAAATAATAATGTTAGCACTATATTTTAACGATTTTTTAAAATTTGTTGAAGAAAAGAACAGATTTTTGTATGTCGATTTTCTGTTATGATTTTTAAGAAAGTTATAACAAAAAATATAATAATAGCTGTAAAGTTTGGCACCCTTTATCTAAAAAACAAAGAAGTTTGATGAAAAATATAAAAAGAAAAATCCTTCTTTTGATCCTTTCTACCACGAATTATTACACCCTTATATTATGGCAAAAAAACCAAACAAATATACAATATAGATATTTATTGTGTCAAAAAATAATAATTATATAAAGTAAGTAACTTTATGTTAAATGTTTGTATGTTATGGTAAGAATTTTAAGATATTTGAAAGTATCAAATTGGTCTGAAAAAAAACAATTTATAAAAGTGAGCGCTTTTCAAATATACCTGGTGGGCAACAAAACCCGACAAAATCTTTTTCGTTATAACTTTCCAACTATATCACCAATTTTATCAAAGCAAAGAGTAGTTGGCAGTGATTGATTGATCGGATATTTGTTTAAAAGTATATTTTTGTTCACCATCTTGACTCTTGAAAGAGGCTTGTTTATTCTTATGTTGGAAATGTGTGGAAATTTTGGATATTTTTTTTTTTGTAGAAAACCTCTCTATATCTTTATTTATCTTTATCTGAAGAATACGGTAAATTTGTATTTTTAATATTTTGTTTTGTCGATTTTTTTTCGACCTTTTGTACTTTCGACCTTTTATGGCTTCGGCGGCGGGCCTGATAATAAAAGGTCCTTTTAAACAGTGTGTCACAAAATGTGACCCATACTAAAAAATAACCAAAAACATCTGTGTCAAAGTTACTACTGTTACTTCCTGCACAAAAATATTGCTTAGGGGGGGCCATGGCCCCTATGCCCCCTCCCCTTATAACCACCGGTGTTTTTTTGCTTTAAAGAACTTATTTAGATAAATCAAAATATCTAATCTAATCAACAGTTTATTTTAATTTGGAAACATTTTATTTTAGTAGGTATAAATTACGAACCTTTTTGAAGTATTTATCATAACATTAACCTCACTTTTTAATATATCATTTAAAAAGAAATTGTCTTATCCTCAATAAAGAATAAAGGCACATTTTTTTCTGAAAATCTTAGAAAAGATATTTAAATATGCAAGAGAAACTGATTATTTTAGTTATTTTTGAAAATAAGTTTATATTAGTATGTCCCTGAAGCCTTAAATATGTTAACAACCCGACATTAGTTTTTAAAAGAAAATGTTATGTTGTAGAATAAAGTATACTACATATTTTTTCCTAAAAAGTGTAGTTTTTGAGAAAATTTTGAAAAACCTATAATAAACATGTTTTTTTTCTAAATAATCCCAGTTTACGTACGTCAATGAAGACCTACTTGCTTTTCCTAACCTTATTGACCAATACATTGTTGGAAAGGGAATTTTATTCTCCACAAAAAACTGTTCTTTGCAATTTTTGATAAAATGGTTAGTTTTCGAGAAAATTGCATAAAACTGAAAAAAAAACAGGTTTTAGGGGGTTTGGGGGGGATTTTCTCCGTCCCTGTCGATTTTTCGAGTTGGTAACCGAGATATTTGGATTCAGCAGGGTCAAATTAGGGGGAATTGGTCTGTTGCCAAAAAGTAATATGATTTGCTTCTAGACCGAAAACGGAAAGCCTTTCAAAATAATATGCTCTGAATATATGTGAGCAGTACTCCATAGTTGGTCGAATCTGGGCTTTGTAGAATGTCAGCAATTGGCTTGCTGTATACAGATCAACGATCCTAAACACACAGGATTGCTTATTTCCATTTAACTCTATGTTAGCGTCGTTCAAGCGAGACAAAGACTGCCTGCTTACGTCACCAGCGGACCAGTTCCTTTGTTTGTATTGAGAGTTCGTGTGATTTTAAGGTGTTTTTGACGTTTTTACCTTCGTTTTTCAGCCGATATTTGACCTATTTAAAACTTTACTACGGAGTGAGCTATGAATCTCAAACTTTGCACAGTCGTAGATCTCCTTGGAGTTAACGATCCCTCCAAGTTTTATGGAATTCCAAAAAGTACTAAAGATGTAACGAAACTTCAAAAAACGTCGAAATTGTCACTCGCTCACTCATTCATGTATAGATCATCAAAATTCTACTGTACTTCCAGACATGCTACAAAGCTGAAATTTGACAGACTGATAGAAATTATGACCAAATCCCTGAAAAAAAAACCCAAAATTCTAATTTACTCCCTTTCCCTATACATGTAAAGTTATGTAAAAGTAACATTGCCCACTTCCAGAAATGGCAGACTAATAGGAACTATGTTAAAACTATAGAAAAAAAATAAAAACCCCAAAATTATAATTTACTTTTCTCCCCTATAAATGTAAAGTAATGTAAATGTAATATTGCCCACTTCCGGACACGCTAGAGAGCTGAGCTTTGGAAGGAAAACTATAGAAAAAAATTAAAACACCCCAAAATTCTAATTTACTTCCCTCCCCTATAAATGTAAAGTTGTGTAAAAGTAACGTTGTTCATTTCCAGAAACGCTCGGGAGCTGAAATTTGGAAGGCTGATAGGAACTATGATAAAATTATAAAACCAAATTAAAAAACCCCAAAGTTTAATTAACTTCCCTCCCTTATAAATGTAAAGGTATGTAAATTAGCATTGTCCACTTCCAAAAACGCTAGAGAGCTGAGGTTTGGAAGACTGAGAGGAACTATGATAAAACTATATCGGTACGTTAATGTTTCCGTCCCTATAAATGTAAAATTATGTAAAATTACTATTGCCTACTTCCAGGAACACTAGAGAGCTGAGCTTTAGAAGGCTGATAAGAACTATGATAAAACCATAAAATAAAAAAAACTCAACATTTTTAATAAGGCATTGCAAAAGTTTTAAACAATATCCCGCATATTTTACTACTTTAAAATTTAAATATATCGAAATCCTTTAAAAAAGGAGTGAAATCATAACAAAAACATTTCATGTAAAAAGAAGAAGTACGCGAAAGTGGTATTCTGTAAAAAGAATTAAGATAAAAGTAAAGCCAAGTTCTACAATACAAATTTCAAAATGAATGGTTCTTACTAGTGTGGAAATGTTTTTCTAAACTTGGCTATTACGGCTGCAAATGACTCTTAGGAAACTGAACGTAAAGAAGTTTGGCTGGAATAGCAAAGTTTAAAAAAACATTTTCAAACTAGTAAGAACCATTCATTTTGAAATTTGTATTGTAGAACTTGGCTTAATTTTTATCTCAATTCTTTTTACGGAATACCACTTTCGCGTACTTGGCTTTTTTTTTGCATGAAATGTTTTTGTTATGATAAATCTTTAGAAATGTGAATTAAGTCAATTGATATAAAGAAAGCACATTAATTTATTGTTGGAATAAAAGCTTTGTGCTCCCTCTTTCAGTGTAGAAATATAAATATATATACTTTTATATTATTATATTTATATAAACTTTAATTCTTTTTGGATTTTTGGAAACTCCTTGCTCATTAAATTAATCACATTGAAGAAAATTGGTAATTATGCCGCAAATGTACTTCTTTTATTAAACTGATAATTGGAAAGTTTATTTTGTAGACAGTTTATCCAGTTTAGTTTCAGTTTTTTTCCTAAGTTTTTTGTGTCTCTTTATAGAAGTTTTCAGAAACATGTTACAAGAGAAAGAGTGAAAACAAGCACTGGGTGGGATAAAAACAACTTATAACATAAACAATGTAAATCATTTGAAAAAAAAACTTATGAAAATCTATTGATTTAAAGCATAAGACGTTGAAAAACACATCTTATTTGGCTGTTTTTCCAAAAACTGACTGGTTTTTGACATAATAATATAATAAATATTGCAATACAAAATCTGTAATATCAAATAAATAACTTTTTGTTACTACATAATATAAGTGCATTTTATTATATCCGCAAAAAAAACAATACATTATACCTCTAATGATTTAAATTGATTAAACTTTTAGAAAAAATCCTACTTCTATTCTAAAACTTTCAACTATTTAAAAAAGAAACTCCAACATATCGTCTGGTAGGAAAGTTCAGCTCTCAGAACAAACTCTTGATTTATCAAATCATTTGTTTTGAATGAATGAAATTATTAATTATATTTACTAACACGAAACTAAAAAATTTGTTTGCTAATAAGCAAGAAAAAAGCGAGAAAAACTCACGACTGCAATGTGTATTAAATGAAGCGCGCTGAGAAGAGGTCCACTAGTGACATAAGCAAGGCGCCGCCTACCGCTGAAAGATTCGAACTAATAAATAGGCAATTCTGTGTGTTTATAATTGTTGTATACAGATGTCTTGTACGGAATAGCACCCCAAGCTTTTGGGACGCCCTTTTAGCTATATCTGTCACGTGACTGTGCCAAGACATGTTGGTCTCTGCAGTGACTCCTAAGATGTTCAACTGGTTCTGCAATGTGACAGCACTTCCAGATAGCATATTTGGCTCATCGGTGCTGACCTTTTTTGAAAATAGGGTTGCTTGGGTTTTCTGCGCGTTGAACTGTACAAGGTTTTTGTTGCCTCAGTCCCACATGCGGAGAAACATGTAGGTATGAATGAGGAAATTACATTGCTATAATCTGCAAAGCATTAAAGTGAATTTACTGTTTTATCTATGAGGTCATTTATGTAAATCAGAAAAAGTGTTGGCGAAAGTATTGCCTCAGAAGTGTGGCTCTTCTGTGGTATTGCTCCCTGTGGTATACCCGCATTTATTTGATAAGAGTTGCAGTTCTGGCCATCCAGTGCAATATAAATGGATCTGTCCTTAAGGTAACCTTCAAACCAAGTGCAAAGTTTTGGCGACAATCCCATTGTTTTGAGCTTGTTGAGCAAATTTTCAGACTTTATCGAATACTTTAGATATATCTAAGGCAATTGTTCTTGTTTCACTCCGCAACTCAATCGCTTTTTGCCAGAAGTAAGTGTAGTTTCAATGTTTGAAAAATATTACTACACTCAAAGAATATATACATAAATATGGTTATAAGGCCTGTCTCACAATCCCTAATAGTAAGCTGTTTAATATACTGTATAACCTGTAATTTTTTTGTCTGCTGTGAAAATATTTCTAAAATGTCGATATCTACATTTATATATAAGCACATAAATATTTACTTTTTAAATTAAAAAAATATGTTGTATATGCTACTTTTTTCAACTACTATATTTGCGGGCTAGATTTTTATGGGGGGAGGAGTGCTGGCAAACTCTGAAGGGAGGGGCGGCGTATTTTTGAAAATAGAATAAAATGAAAATTATTATATAATAAATTGATAAAAAAATTTTTTTAAGTCACAAGCTTTTATAAAATGCACTAAAAATTAAAAAATAATTTTCTAACATTCTATTATCATAATAATAAAAGCGATGGCCGACTGATGGAAAGTTTGACGATGTTAGCACGATAAGATATCCGTATCAAATAAATATCACTATTTGCAAGAATCAATCTAGCAGAAAAATGCAGAGGTACCAAACCCAATGGTATAACATTGCGGCATATCAAACATATCTTTGATGACCTGCTAGATCACAAATTTAGATTAGCTTATGCTTAGATTTCCGGCCATCGCTTTTATTATTATGATAATATTAGAATGTTAGAAAATTATTTTTTAATTTTTAGTGCATTTTATTAAAGCTTGTGACTTAAAAAAAATTTTTACCAATTTATTTTCTACTTTTGTTCAATAACAGAACAGAAGAGTTTATTCTAGATTATAATGAAATCGCTGATCGTGAGTTGTTTGGAAACTCATTTTTCTATTGGGGAAAGGAGAGGGTGGGGGTAGAAGTAGAAATATATTTCTTGTTTGAGTTGTATTGTCATCGGATTTTTATGCATATACCAAATTTTATAAAAGTCATTTGAAGTGAAGTGTGTCAAAAACGCATTTTTTATGGAAGGGGGTGGGAGGTAGGTGTGGTAGGACATTTTGTCATTATTGTTGTATTGTCATCGGACCACTATATGTATACCAAATTTCATCCAAATCGGATAATATTATTGTACGATATCAATAGAAATACTGTTAAACATATCGTAGCGAAAATCATCCGTATGTTTTTAATACTTACAGGTCAAATAACTGCAAGGTTTGGTTCATGCTAATATGCAATAATAACATAGTAAGCATTTCTCAGTGAGTTTAATATCACAATAATTCTAATTAATATTTTGAAAATGTTTCAAATATGTCCTTTTTTAAAATCTAGTCTTTGCATTTATAGGATTCCTTATGGGGTGGTTTAAAGTTCAAAAAAGTAAAAAAATAATCCATGGTCAATAAACAAAATTATATATAAAAATTTTTCAATGCTAAATAATACATAAATAACTTAAAACTGTCTCTGTAAATGCATTAAGTACAATATTAAATATGTATCAATATTTAAATATTGTAAAAATTGCAAGATATATAAGAATCCTTTTTCACTAACACTTCTCCTAATTTTTTTATTTATTTTTAAGTTTTGTATGGATATAATGTCATTGCTACAACAAAAAAAGGTATATTGCAAAGTATTTATAAACAAATTAACTAGATATTAAAAATTATTGCATCCAAGTGAGTGACTTGCCCTTTCAACCAAAATCTAGACTTTTAGATGTAGGAATTTAGACCCTTTAGTAAACACTGGTGTTAAAGTTTTAGAACACTTTGCAGGCTTTTTGTTTTATTTATTTCATTATTTATAATCTTAAAATTATTGAAACCAAAATAAAAAAAAGAAATTATAAATAAAATGACAAAAAGGAATACATGTTCATAGAGTAAGAAATTGTAAAATCTTTTTCAAAAATTACCTCAAAAAAGGAGTAAAGAAGGGGAGCAGGAGGCAGATTTTTTTTAAACCTGAAAAATTTCACTATAATTTAAACAAACAGCATGAAATGATTGCTTAAAAATATTTTAGTAGGATTTATTTCATTTTACATGTTTAAAGCAGCATGGTCATCACAATAATTTTTTTTTTTTGGTTTTCATAGCTCAGTGTATACTGATCCGATAAATTTGGTTCAAATCCATAAAGGTAGATTAGCAGTTCGAATTTGAAGATGCTGAACAATGCATTATTAAATAATCTTCAATCAAAAAATTTTATTTTTTAATATAAAATTTTTTGGTTCGGTTCATTTTTTAAATTTCCATTTTTACCGTCCTAGCCCGCGCAGCAATGGCTAGAGAAGGAACTGTTTTCGTTTAAAAAAAATTGAGATAACATCAAATTTTAAATTCATCTTTATTGGTCTAAGTATTCAGTAAGTACAATTATTAAGTTTAGCAAAAAATTAAACATTAAAGCATTTATGTAAATTCATATAAATGGTCAAACAAAATTCATATATTATAACAAACATAAGTTTAACAATAACATTATTATCTATTTTTTAAAAATTAAGAAAATGTGTTATGTGAGTGTCTTTGGACCTATTTTAGCAATATTGTCATGTCATCTGCCTAAAAACCTACAACTAATATTAAGACAAAAGTTATTAAAAAATTTTTATTCCAATGTCTAGTCAACATCGAACCATACACAATGAATGAGTTCTTAACTTACAGGGACATATATGTTTCATTTGTTTTTGCTTTATTTAAATTTTTTATCTTTCACAATGGTACATTTTATAATAAATTATATATTTTAGATCCTGGGAATCAGTCAATAAAGATCTATCTTTTTTCTTTGTGATGTTTCAGTTTATTTAACCATCATCAGACATTCTTCTCTGTACATTGCACTTTATCATAATAAAGATACTCTGATTCTGTATGTCTGTCTGGTCCACGATTGCTCTGGAACCGCTGGACCAATTTTCATGAAAAATAGTATTTGACACTAACGAGCTGATTAGATGTATGTCTAAATTATTAATGCTAATGATGGAGCATCGCATCAATATGTGGTGTTCGGAATATAGTAGATAACATTTTTCTCAATAATTTGTGTTATATACAAAAACTTTGTAGAAGCTTTCATTTCTGAGATATTTAAAAAAAACTGTTTCCAAGGCTGATATAGCGTGAAGTTCACTTGATGTAGTAATTCGCTAGAAAGATATAATCCTTCATGGATCCATTTATTTTATTTTAGGTAAAGTGCTCCTAAGAAAAAATAATAACAATACAAACCTTTCTCCTTTAACTGTTATGTAAATAACAGTTTTTTTATTTTGTCAATTTTTTGAGAAAATTGTTTTGAAAAAGTTATGCCAAGGCCTTTTGGAAACTTAAAATCAAAATAACTTCTGCTTGGTATTAAAGGCTGCAGCCATTGACTTCTATACCCTACGGGTAGACCCGGCATGGGCCAAAATTGCCATTATATCAAGCTTTTATCGCAATTGACCAAATACAAGTAAGAATTTAATGAGCAAAATAGGGATGAAAATAGAATTTCGGTTTGGTGAGTCCGGAAACATGCAACATCGCAAAAATATTCTATTTGCTTGTCTTGGATAAAAAAGGGCAGTGGCGGCGCAAAATAAAAATTTTGAATTCCACTAGAATTTTTTTATCAACAATTTTCTGTTTGAATAATAAATAATCATGAATACTTACTTGTGTGTGTTTACAAAATTCTCTTCAGTAAAAAAAAAGAGTAAAAAGAATTTCTAAGCATGCTAAGTGCAGTGGATGTATTAAAATTATTGTTTTCATCTTAGAACTTTACAAATGTTGTACCTTCCAGGTAAAATATTTTCTTTCTTTGAACAAGGGTCTTCTTCAACTCTTCTTTTCTTGGGTGGACTACAAGTTATGCTCGAGTCAGATGAAATTTCGGAACTAAAAATTTCAATTCGAAATGGGACAACCGGGCGCCGGGCCTACTCGGCGCCGCCAACAGGGCGCCACGCCGGGCCTAATGGGCGCCGGGCCAACTCAGCGCCGGACTATTTTTTTTTTCGATAAAATGTGCAGATAAAAACAAAATAAATATGTTATTTATACAAAACTTTCAACATCTATTAAGTCGAGTGTTAAAATTTGGTAGGTGTAGTGTTCTGCGACTTGAAACACCGCCAAGTTCCATATTCGATACATATCGATGCATAAATAAGAAAGTCCGCCATTTTGGATCCGCCACTTTAATTTTTTTAAGGTTGTTTTTCATCTGCACATTTTATCAAGAAAAAATATTTTAGTCCGGCGCCCAGTTGGCTCGGCGTCAAGTTGGCCCGGCGCCCAGTTGGCCTGCCGCCCAGTTGGTGGCGCCGAGTTGGCGGCGCCCAGTTGTCTTAGACTGCAACACATTTCAGGGGTCTGGTACGTTTTACCACCTTTCTTGAAACTACGAATTTTTTTGAAAAATGATAATTTTAGACCATTTTATAGTGATTTCTAAAAAAAAAATTGCGGACTATCGTTGATTTTGATAAAAAAATTGAAATTGAAACATTCTTAAAACCCCATTAAAACCGATACAAATTGCTACAAAAGAAGCATTTTCTCATTTCAAACTGAAACAAAACGGTCCCTGACGTCTATCAGCTGTCAACAAAAACTTGAAATAACTAAGGTCACTGATCCAAATCGGGTCAGTTTTTTTGGTCCTTTTATGAAAATGCACAATTTTTAAAAAAGCATGAAATTCAAAACAAAATCAAGAAAATTATGATTCCAACATTTTTACAAATAAAAATTAGTTTAATTAAATATTATATCAATTTTTATTCCTTAAAACACTAAAAATTAATAATTATTTACTTTTTTAAAATTTATCGAAGGTCTAACTGAACAAAAGCAAATTGAACCCATCCGTATCGAAATGAACCAAATCAAACCGAATCTAACGGTTCGGTTTGGTTCGGTTCGATTTGCTTAAACTGAACCGAACCTAACCGAATATAGCTAAACCTAACCTAAACAATCCTAGCGAAACCTAACCGAACATACTCAAACTGAACCAACCTAACCCAACCTAACCCAACCTAACCCAACCTAACCCAACCTAACCCAACCTAACCCAACCTAACCCAACCTAACCCAACCTAACCCAACCTAACCCAACCTAACCCAACCTAACCCAACCTAACCCAACCTAACCCAACCTAACCCAACCTAACCCAACCTAACCCAACCTAACCCAACCTAACCCAACCTAACCCAACCTAACCCAACCTAACCCAACCTAACCCAACCTAACCCAACCTAACCCAACCTAACCCAACCTAACCCAACCTAACCCAACCTAACCCAACCTAACCCAACCTAACCCAACCTAACCCAACCTAACCCAACCTAACCCAACCTAACCCAACCTAACCCAACCTAACCCAACCTAACCCAACCTAACCCAACCTAACCCAACCTAACCCAACCTAACCCAACCTAACCCAACCTAACCCAACCTAACCCAACCTAACCCAACCTAACCCAACCTAACCCAACCTAACCCAACCTAACCCAACCTAACCCAACCTAACCCAACCTAACCCAACCTAACCCAACCTAACCCAACCTAACCCAACCTAACCCAACCTAACCCAACCTAACCCAACCTAACCCAACCTAACCCAACCTAACCCAACCTAACCCAACCTAACCCAACCTAACCCAACCTAACCCAACCTAACCCAACCTAACCCAACCTAACCCAACTTAACCCAACCTAACCCAACCTAACCCAACCTAACCCAACCTAACCCAACCTAACCCAACCTAACCCAACCTAACCCAACCTAACCCAACCTAACCCAACCTAACCCAACCTAACCCAACCTAACCCAACCTAACCCAACCTAACCCAACCTAACCCAACCTAACCCAACCTAACCCAACCTAACCCAACCTAACCCAACCTAACCCAACCTAACCCAACCTAACCCAACCTAACCCAACCTAACCCAACCTAACCCAACCTAACCCAACCTAACCCAACCTAACCCAACCTAACCCAACCTAACCCAACCTAACCCAACCTAACCCAACCTAACCCAACCTAACCCAACCTAACCCAACCTAACCAAACCTAGCCTACCTATTGTTAATAAATATAGTAAAAGTTGTTAGGTTTATGTCCAGGGGGTAACCATTGTCCATAATCGTCGGAAATCGAGTTAGGATTAGTGTATGCGACCATAAACATTGAGTGGCGAGTGAGTGTTTGGTCTTCAATTTTTTTAGGGAAATTTTTCAAAATCTTTTTTTGCGCACTCTGGGCACCCTAATAAACCGTAACCTGGTCACCCTAATCCATCGCAATCAAAGAAAATGGGTAATCGAAGTGTCACAAATTTTTTGTTGGTTTCTATTCTTCTTTTATATTATGTAGGACAAAATTATTAATTAAACTAAGTGACCTTATTAAGTAAGACAGCATGATAGTCAAATGACATTAGAAGGACATAAACATATGATACCGGCCTGTAGACCGGTCGCGGTGGTCATATAATAATAAATATATACTTTCGCGATGAAATACCAAAATTTAACTTAAAATTACTGTAAAGTCCGCAAAAAACATTAAATTTATCGAAATTTATAAAAACATAGATCAGTGTGTGTAACGATTCATCAAGATGTATGAAACTCGACCGTGACATGTCAAAGGTTTGGTTCGAAAAAACAAAAACAACTGGATAAAAATCGGTATGTAAGAATTTAAAAAGAAATCATTTTTAAGAAAATCAAATACTTTTTGTTAATTTTCATGCAATGCAAAAAAAAGTGCGGGGAAGTGACACTTTCTGAATCAAAATGTGTGAGGGTAAAATCGCACGGTCGCAGAAAAAACTATCTATCGTGACGCTACTGAACTTTCTCGTGTTTTAGGAAAAACTATCTGTCAAGACGACTTACCCATGAAATGTTGTTTTTTTATGGATTTTTTTTCTTCTTTTGCACAAAAAACAATTTTGGACCATGTTTAAACTCAAATAGTTACTTCTAAACTTGTTTTTAAACGTTTTAAGATTTCTTTTTGTAATATTCCCGCACAAAATTCAAAAAAAATCATTTCCGTACTTAGACAACATTGTCTATCAGTTTTCCCTGTATACACGGACTAACAGGTAGAATTACTCGAAATACGGCAGGTGGATTAAAGGTAGCCAGCTGCTTTTCTGTCGCACTTATGCCGTCAGTGTGAAAGAGATAAAAGTACCCTTATATTATCTAGGGTATTATTAGCATGCAAAATCACCCTATCTTTGTCCGTTTCACATGTTCAATAATGTCTATCTCTGTTTTTATTGTAAAAGAAATACCCGCCCATAGGAACCAAATTGGATAGGGTCAATAAAAAATGCCTTGTCTTTCCGTCTCTAACGCCCTTTTAGGGCGTTATACAACTCAATGGCTGCAGCTTTGTTTAAACAAGGCCAACACAAAAATAGAGGCCACGACCCTGAAAAAATCAGCTGTTCTCCCGGGGCTGAATTTTACATTGGGTCTTATGGGAGGTCAGACGTTTTTTTATGATATTTTCAAAATGGCACTACAGATTTCCGCAAAATTTCAGTGAAATATTCTAAGACACCATCCCGATATTCCACCAAGAGTTTGTAAGGATGCAACATGATTAAAAGGTTAAAATCTTCAAGATTTTGCATTCCTTATTGTGAATTCAAATTACCCGCCATGTACCACATGCCAACTGTTATATTTGACTTGACTTTGTCATCTGTGTTTGTCACATTCGCTTCTGTTTTAAATTTAATTTTAGTGTAAGCTAATGAAGCGGTTCTGAAAAACTAAGGATTACTATACATTTTTAAAAAATCGTTCTTCAAGAATATAGTAAAAACAACCTTAAAACCGGCTTTATTTTTAAAAAAATCAAATATTTATGAACCGTCATTCCAACTTCAGTATTTTAAAGACAATCAGCTGTGTCGTGACGCAACCATCAAAAAAAAAATCAGGCCCGGATGTGACGTCAACAAAGTGGAGGATCGTGGCCCGTCCGTTTTGATAGCCCTGGTTTAAACAGGAAAATATGTCTCATATTGCTATCTTACTTAGCGTATACTCCTTGCTATAGGCAGTTACACATTTGTGACATTTCGAACCTCTTTATTTATCATATGCATACTGACAGCAACAACAAAAAACATCTGAAAAATGGCATGTCTTTGAGTTGTTTTTATCTGTGAGTTTTTTTCCGTCAACCTTCAGTCAGCAACCTTTTATCCAGAGACAATGACAGTTTTAACTTTAATTTTATACCACCTTGACATATTTACTTTTTAATATATTTCTGGATAGGCAATATGTTTATTTCATGTCAGTGACAAAAGTGTAACTGCATATAGCAAGGACTATAAAGATATAATTTTTTGAAATTAGGTCTGTAAAACGACTATAACATAATATTATCCTTTATTTGCCTACAATATCTTACACAGACAAAGCAACATCAAATTTTTGATCTAGTATCACCTAAAGATCTATGTACTTGAATATAAAAGTGTACAGCATACTTAACTAGCCTATATAGAGCTAATAGTAATTAAAAACTACTCAAGCTATAGATTTTTTTGTTTTTATATAAAAATATATTTAAGAGACACTCAATTCACAAATTTTGGTTTCTTAAAACGATTATTTAAAAAGAATTTAAAATAAGGTAATTCAAATAAAGTTAAACAGATTAGTAGCCAATAGGACAACAATAAAAAGTTTAAATCATTAATCATGAGGAGACCTCTTGTACAATATATATATAATTTTTTTATTTTGTCAATATTCAAATTTGAATGAATAAAATTATTTTCAGATAAAACTTTTTGGTTTTTATTTTTAAACTTTGCAGACTATGAGTCTACATAATAATTGACTGTATATTTGAAAAATAGAAATTTCTTATTGTTTCTATGAAAAGTTGGTCCTTTAATCTCTTGGTTAGGCCACAATAGTTATTGAGCCTAGCTGTTACATGTTTAGTGTGGTTCTGAAAACTCAGGGTAGAGTCTAAGTAGTGCCCCAAAAATTGAACAGTCTTGCTTGACTATGGTTTTGTGATTTACTGTAACATAGAGTTACTCCTCAGTCTTGCTCTTGCAGAACGTAACCAATCATGTTTTTTCAGTGTTTAATTTTAGATTTTTCTCAATGCACCACTGTCTCTGAGCATTTACATGATAAAAGATTTGTTGTTTGCTCAGAGTCTGTTGCGGAGCTATCATCAAGAAATTGACAGAGTATTTCAATAAGGACATTTTTATCAAGATTGTTTACATACAGCAAGAACAAGACGGAGACGGAAGCCCCCAGATTGAACTCAGAGTGACAGGCTCCGAATAGTATAGTATAGTATATATTTATTTTCTTTCAGGTACAATACTTATAACCCAGTTCAGATATGCATACTAGTTGCTTCGGTCAGCTAAATAAGATTTGATAATATCGCTGCTCCATGAGGATTTTATGGTCGATGGTGTCAAAGGCCTGCCACTTTTGGATCGATTTGTTCCATTATAAATTCAACAGTTTTAAAAACTGCTAACTCTGTGGATTTTGAATGCCGGAAACCATATTGAGAATCAGTAAGTATGTTGTTTCTTTCAATGAAATCTATTAGGCGGTTGTATACCGATCTCTCGAAGACCTTTGACACTGACGGAAGCAGAGACACAGGTCTATTATTATTTGTTTCTTGTGGATCACCCTTTTTGAAAACTGGGACAACTTTTGCCACTTTTAGGGCTTCTGGAAAAACCCCTGTCTCAAACATTTTATTAATGATCAAACTTAACTTAACTGATATATTTTGCAACTTGCTTTATTACAACTACAGGCCCATCATAACACTGGCTAATAATGCAGGCCTTAGTGGTATATCTTTGAGCCAAACTGTTAAGCCTAAATCATTTATTGTTGTAATCTAAGTTTTTTTATGTGCTAGGTGGAAAAAAATATGCCACTTAAGTCAAACTCAGTATGTAGGCACGTGGGCACAATAGATCCATATGTGGTCGCCGTGCATGGAGGTCCAGTTGGGCCTGCCACCACTTTCGAATACCTGATGAGTATATGTTCAGTAGTTTTGCTATTATTTCATAGATTTCTTGTGTGGTTGCTGGTTTAAGAAAAACACTCTTCGGAACCTGCCTCCGTGAAAAGGAAGCCTCTCCTATTTGACCATGTGTTAAGTTCAACTCCTCCTCAAAAACCAACCAAACAGGGAGGTGGAAAAAGTTGGGTCTAATTTAACACTAAAATATTTTGCTGACTAGCCCCTAGTCGCTTGTCAATATTTTATGGATTTTTTTCCACAATGTCCAAAAGATAATTTAAGGACATACTTTTATACTTTTGGATTTTTCTTCCATAGCAGAATGTTGGAAAGAACATCACGCAAACATTTAGTCCAAATGGCCCTATTTAATTTGGAAGCAATCTTTATGTAGATCATTAAAATAATATACCGGGTGGGCCAGAAAAAAGGACAATTTTTTTTCATTATAACTTTTGAACTGTACAATCGATGTTAATGGGACAAACTGCATTTGGCAGAGAATTAATCAGAGTTTCGACTAAATATATTTTTTGTCTGTCATCTCAAAATCCATGATGGCGGACGAAATTAAATTCTACCCTTCAAAGATGCTCGTTTATTTTTGTGCTGCGAAAATATTTTAATAATTTTTTTAAATTAGTAAAAAAGCTGCATTTTTGCCACGCACAACAAGGTACAATTAGTAAAATCCGTTAAGTTATTTAAAAATAATTTTTGTTTTAACCATTGTTTTGCATATTATGCGATTGGCTTGCCAATCATGTCTGCATTTATTTCCTTATAAATTCATTACTAGTGAACCGATTTTAATAAAATAAAGTTTATCGCCATCTTAAAATTTAATATGGTGGACAGAATCAAAATTGATTCTTCAAAATGGCGTGTTTATTCTTATTTTCCGAAAATGTTTTAGTTTTTCTTTTAATTTACAGAAAAGCACTACTTTTTCCCCACACAACGTCGTACAAATTAGTAAATCGGTGTTTCAACCATTGTTGTACAAATTAGTAAATCGGTGTTTCAACCATTGTTTTACAGAAAATACGATTGCATTGCCGATCCTGCCTGCATTCATTTCTTTATAAATTCATTATTACTGAACTGATTTTAGTGAAATAAAAAACATCATATTGCAAACTGATTGATCTTTAAAAATCAATCAGTTTGCACCATGATGTTTTTCTTTTACTAAAATCCATTCAGTAATAATGAATTTACAAAGAACTTATAATTTGAAAAAAATGGTTAAAACAAAATCAGATTTTGTGAGAACCACTAGTTTTATTACTTTGTACCTTGTTAATTTAAAGAAAGTAGTGCTTTTCTATAAATTAAAAAAAAACTAAAACATTTTCGGAAAATAAGAAGTATGATTCTGTCCGACATCTTAACTTTAAAAATGGCGGCTAATTTCGATTATAATCTTTAAAGAATAATCAATTCGCACCACGATTTTTCACGAAATCGGTTTAATAAGAACGAATTTATAAGGAAAGAAATGCAGACAGGATTGGCAATGCAATCGAATAATCTTTAAAACAATGGTTGAAACAGAAATAGGTTTCTTTTGAAAACCACTACAGCGATTTTACTAGTTTGTACCTCACTGTATGGGGGAAAAGTAGTGCTTTTCTATAAATTAAAAAGAAAATTAAAACATTTTCGGAAAATAATTTTTAAGAATCAATTTTGATCATGATTTTTAAAAAGCAATTAATTCTCACCAGGATGTTCTTTGTTTCATTCATCAAAATCGGTTCAGTAGTAATGAATTTATAAGGAAATTAATGCAGACATGATTGGCAAGGCAATCGTGCAATATTCAAAACAATGGTTGAAACAAAAAATTTTTTTTTAGAACCAACAAACCGATTTTGCTGATTCGTACCTTGTTGTGCGTGGCAAGAATGCAGCTTTTTTACTAATTAAAAAAAAAATAATTAAAACATGTTCGCAACATAAGAATAAACGAGCATCTTTGAAGGGTATAATTTTATTTCGTCCGCCATCTTGGATTTTAAAATAGCGGAAAAAAATATATATTTAGTAAAAACTCTAATTAATTCTCTGTCTAGTGCAGTTTATCCCATTAAAATCAATGGTATAGTTCAAAAGTTTTAATGAAAAAAAATTGTCCGGTTTTTTTTGGGCCACCCGGTATATAAGGTGTAATTTATTTGATGCACCCAACTTTAAGGGGAGTTAAAAAAGGTCAAAAGAAGGATTTTTTTCCTATTACATTTTGCATCAAACCCAAACCTTTTTTTTATTTAGATACAGGGTATCAAACTTAACAATTTTTTTTCAATTTACAACAAACAATCGAAATTTTGTGAAATAAAGCATAACAATGAAGGTAATATTCAAGTGTTAAAACTATTTTAAAAAATAAAAATACTCAAAATTATTACCAAAAACCTGTTTTTTTCCAAAAATGTTTTAACAAATATAGTGCAAATATTATTAAGGAGCCTTTAGATATATACAAACGCCTATCTTAAATTTGTTTTTAATTTATTAGTTTATATAAAAATTAACAAATCTATACCTATTGGAAAAAAACATTTTTGGTCATAATGATTAGAGGCCATGTATGTATGACATATTTTAAAGAAATAGGGACCCGACAAAATCAAAGGACGGAAATATCGGTCCTCTATACTCTAGACTTCTTTATAAACGATTTTTGACAAGCATTTGTGACGGACAAACGAGTTTGTATGTCACTCACCGCTGACAACATAAATTATTTTAGTGAAACGCCAGTGAACTTGGCAAAAAAATAACATAACCAAAAAAAATTGAGTTTAAGTAACTTTGAAGAATTTCTGGCGTCTCTATTGCTTTAAAATATGTCATACATACAGGGTCTCTAATAATGATAAAAAAAATTATTTGACGTCAAATTTGTCATTTCTAAAATTCATAGTTTGCCCCCACTCTTCAAACTTAATAAACGCTTGTAAACAAAAAACTTTTGATATAAAGTTATTTTAACTTTTTGTCTACTTTTAACATTTGCCACTATCCCTTAAAGTCTCGCGCATCATTTAAATTACACCCTGTATATATGTATGTACATGCTATGTGCAATATAGGTAGTACATAAAAACTCGTAAATATAACATGCCAAGCATGGTCATCTTTTATATTATTCTGGCCTGTGAAACTTCTGGGCCCCTCAGTCTTAACATTACAGCTATCAATGGTTGCCCACTGACCGACACCAACCAAGCGCGGATCTGGGTCAAAATCTAGAGAAGGGGTAATAATCGACGAAAAAATTATCTGTAATATTTTTTTTTCTGGCGGGGGGGGTAATTCTCCTATTTCCCTTTAATTGTTAGCAAAAAGTTAATTTAATTTCTAGGGCGGCTTTTTACCACGTTACCCCCACTCAAATCTGCGCTTGACACCCACACAAAATTTTGTAGTTAGGAGGTATTTTTTGACCCAAATAACTTTAAGCTTTGGCAAGAATAAAAAATATATTTTAATTATCAGAAAAAAAAAACAATTTGCACTTTTTTTATTTTGTAGAACCCTGGACGATCACAGATACTGCCTGCAAACAAACTCGCAGCTTTTGAGATGTGGTGCTATACTGCTGCAGGCTACGAATATCTTCAACTACTGTAAACAACGTAATTTTTAATGCATGCAAAAGAAAAAATAAAGTAAACAAAAACAAGAAAATATGTTAATGGCATTTGTTTTTATGTAAAGAAAACATGTTAATGGAATTTGTTTTATGTTTTTGTCATAAATATACTGCAAACCTTATGAAGAACATTAGTTTATTGTACTAATTTATAAAAAAAACTTAAATAAATATAGTTTTTAACTTAGGTATACATTTTAAACTCTTAACCTAGACCAAAAAATTTCAAAGATTAATAAACTGTAGGGTTTAAATCGAGGTTTAAATGATAAAATAAATGGATCCATGATGGATCTGATACCTTCCTAGCCCATTAGCCCATTCCAAGTAAACTCCATGCTATATCAGCCTTGAAATCGGTTTTTTGTAAATATCTCAGAAACGAAAGCTCTTATGAAGTTTTTGCTTACAACACAAATTATTGAGAAAAATATGTTCAACTATGTTCATAAAACGGCATATTGATGCGATGTTCCTCTAAAAAGTTAGTATATTTTCAATTTCTTAACTGTCATTAGCATTAATGGATTTTGACATAAATCAGCTTGTTACACTGTCGAACACCATTTTACCTGAAAATTTCATGAAAATCGGTTCAGCCGTTTAGGAGCTATCGTGTTACGGACAGACATACACACACACAGACAGACGTCACACTGATATTGCTAAGAATGGTTCAAATCACCCAAATAACACATTTTCGGCGTTATCTAAAAAAAATTCGTCGAAACGGCTTCCCCTACTATATGCAGTTTTTGGAATATGGTAGAACATTTTACCATTGATTTGTATTATAACCAAAAACTTAGTATGGGCTTTTGTTTCTGAGATATTTATAAAACAACCTGTTTTTAAGGCTGATATATAGAGTTCACTTGGAGTGTGCCAATGGGCTAAGAAGGTATCAGATTCGTCATGAGGTTTACCTTGTTTTTGCTTTTTTAAAACTGCGACATTCACTTTTCAGAAAATTTGCGGTATAAGATAAACCCTACAACTACGTTTACGATCTCTTAAAATAAGCGCAGTGTTATAAAGTTTCACCCTAAAAAACTTTTTTGGTAATGCATGTAAAAACTAAGAATAAAAATAGTTCAAAAAGGGACTTTGGTTAGCTCATTTTAAATATGACATTTATAGGTTATCTAAGCAACATATTAGTTTTAAATTGAACAGCGTATCTATTATATTATTTTTAAAGATTGAATTTTACTTTGACGGTTAAAGCTTGATTTAATGACATTCTCGACAAATCTTACAAGTAATTCGGTTTTATAAATTACAATACTTCTTTTGACTGACAAAAGAATGGTGTTAGGTTTGATGTATTCTATTATTATAAATATGTCAAAACAAATCCCAATTATTATAAGGTTATTTATTATCGGATTTTAAATACTTCTGGAAAAAAAGTTTATAACTTGACTAGATTAAATATTTGAATTTATAAAAAATATCGTTAAATTAAGAAATATTAATTCTTTAAAAATAATAGAAAATATAGAGGGTGTTCCATTTAAAAAATATGTTGTCACATTCCCAACTAGAAGGTTATAAATGTTATATTTGACAGCTATAGCTTAAAATTAGCTAAACAAGGTCACTTTTTAAACTTCTTTTATTTAAAATTTATTTGAAATGTATTACCAGAAAAGCTTTTTGGAGTGTAAGTTTATAACCGATCACACTGTATAAATAGTCCTTGCCATACGCAGTTACACTTATATGACTTTGATATGATATAACATATTTCCTAACCCGAAATATTTGATAAATTAAATACGTCATGTTGGTATAAAATTAAAGACAAAACTGCCATTGTCTTAAATAAAAAGATGCTGACTGTATTTTGACAAAAAAAACGGACAGATAAAAACAACTCGAAATATGCCGTTTTTTAGAACTTTTCTTGCTACTGTCATTATGCACATGATAAACAAAGAGGTTGGAACTTTCACAAAAGTGTAACTGCCTATGGCAAGGACTATACAGGGTTATTGGTTATATATGCTTGATTTTTATCAAGGGTTAATGAAGTTGATGGAAAAAACTTTAGATACAAAGTTGCATAATTATCTCCAAATTATCTTTTGGACTGTGTCAAAAGTGTCGCTACAAATTTACATTGAAGTACACGGAATCCTATTTCAAGTCGATTATGATTAGAGCACTTTAATAGTAAATTAAAAATAATGTAACACAAAAGCGGTCTACCCAAATGTCAAGAAACTATATATTTTTAAAATGAGGACAAATATATCTTTTCTTTGTGTGCATTTTGTGTCCTATTATAGAATCAGGTAGGTATTCGTGGGTAGAGGACAGACCAAAAAGAAACTAAGGTACCTTTGGCAACGTTTCGGATTTAATTACCTAAGCAGTTAGTTAGGGATATTGTTAACAAACACTTTAAATTTATTTCCAGTTATACTAATATGACAAAATCTACTTTGTTAGATATCATTAGCTACTGTTTTGATACAAGTTATTTTGTGTATGACCAACAAATATATCTCCAAAAGGACGGATCTGCTATGGGTAATCCGGCATCTCCCATATTAGCGAATATTGTTATGGATCATCTCATTAATGAAGTTCTTAAAAAATTACCCTTTCCTGTTCCTTTTGTATACGTGTATGTGGATGATACAATTTTAGCATGCCCAAAGGATGGTTTAGATGTTTTGTTACAGACCTTTAATAGCCACCACCCATCTCTTCAATTTACTATTGAACTTGAATGTGACAAAAAAATCTGTTTTCTGGACATGGAGGTACATCGTAGACCCGATGGTACAATTGTCACAAATTGGTACAATAAACCCACAAGTTCAGGCAGACTTTTAAATTTCACTTCTAATCACCCTATGTCCAACAAAGTAGGTATTATTTATGGTTTGTTACATAGAGCGATACATCTGAGCCATCCTGATTTTCATACAGAAAATATCCTTCGAGTTAAAAAAATTCTGAAAGACAACAACTATCCCGAAAATGTTGTTAACAGGAATATTTCTAGATTTAAAAACAAAAACAAAAATCAACCAAAAAAGCAAAATAAATTTTTTAAATTTCCCTATATTGATGGCCTGTCACAAAAAATAAACTCTATCTTTAAGGATCTTGATATAACAATGGCATTTTATAACACCAAAACCACCAAGTCGTTATTTACGGCACTAAAAGACCAGATTCCTTTTGACAAGAGAAGCTCTTTAGTTTACAGTATCCCTTGTGAATGTGAGAAATTTTACATTGGTGAGACAATGCAATACTTGTCTAAAAGAATACAACAGCATAAATATGACTGTAGAAATGACAGACAATATTATGACGATAAAACTGCACTCTCAAAACATCACTTTGAGACAGGTCATTGATTTCAGTTTGAAGAAGTCAAAATTCTAGACATGGAAACTCAATCCTATAAAAGAAAATTAAGTGAGATGATTCAAATCAATATCCATGACGCAGTTAACATCAAGACGGATGCTGATGGATTAAGTGGAATTTATAGGAATATATTGAACAAGTACAGGAATGAAGCTTTAAACACCTAGTTCCTAAATTGTTTCTACTTACTATTGCTTATGTTGTAATATAGTGTTGACCTACTGTGATATATATGTTTAGTTTGTTAAATATTAAGTAATGTCCTTTTATAATTTAAAATTAATGTAGTTTAAAAAAAATTTTTGTTTTTTTAGCAAAAGGATTTTATGAATGATAGTTTTAACCTTACGTGTTTATTGGTACCATAAGTGTAGTATTTTGTTTATTTTTATTTTTATGTTTTGTTAGATTCGACAGGTTAAAGATCATTGTCGTTTAGATGGTAGTAAATTTTAACCTCATATTTTTATAATAATAACAATTCATTTGTTTATAAAATTTTTAAGTAAAATGTTCTTCGATCAACACTCACCCCTGTCCGCTGTACTTATGGACCCAAGAAACATTTCTATCTGAGTAAGTTTACTTTGGACAAAAAATTAATAACACCACTTGCAAAGTGCAATTCACCTTATTAAAATCGATGATTTAGTTAAAAAGTTATAATTAATAATAGTGATTAGTTTTTTGGGGCTACATATTAACTTAGATATTTATGAAATAATAAACTCCGCTAGCGATATTTTTGAAATACCGGTAATTTTATAAAGAAATGTAACTTACCAAGAAACCTAAAAAAGTTTTGTTTCGAAATTTTATTAAAAGATTCTGATTTCCTTCTCTACGAATGCACCAAAAAGATAATGACACAATGTATTGCATTGTTTTTGACACATTTGTTCCAAGCCATCAGATTTCTAATTACTTGGAGCCATATAACTATGAGATACTTGAAATAATACTCTAGAGGTGGTATTGCATAGAGTAGGATTTCCTTAAGGTCGATAAGTATATCAGTAGTAACTCAGGTGACCAACAAATTGGGAGGAAACATGATGACGCCTCCGCGATGCTTAATTTCAAATTCACTATTACAGGTATTATGGAAAGTATGCCAACATTTTACAAATAAAGCTTTAAAATTACTGCCTATATAAAGCATTCCTAAAATTGTCTTATTATAATATTTTTACCCTAGAACTTATATGGTATATATAGGTACACGCTGATCTAGAGCTAAATAGAAAACATTTGTAGGTACTAGCAAGCCCCAAAAGCCGCAGAAAACAGCAAGTAATTTCTTTGTTATTTGTATTTTTTGTAACTTTAGACCCCTTTAGTACGTCTATGGGCAGGGCCCGTAGTAGGCACGGGCAAACCGGGCTACTCTTCAGGGGCGCCAAATCATAGGGGCGCCAAATCAGAGCTCTAAAGGTGCTAAATTGTACATCTAGGGTAGCCGGATTAGATGTATTTAGAAGGCGCGCCAATTTACTGTTTCGCCCAGGGCGCCTAAATATCTAGGGTGGGTCCTGTTATGGGCTTCAGTTATTTAAATGTATTGTAGGTTCTAAGGTTCTATATAAATTCAAAGCATTTTGAGATATAAAACATATTAATATTTTGACAGCAAATAATTAAAGTTTTTGTAGTCGGCACCCCTACTAAATATAAAAATTTTGGTTCCGTTTTCGAGATAAGGTTCTCTTTAAATTTGGTATGGCTGTATGATTTTAAACATTATAAAATTGTCATTTGTAAAACGATATTTAAGGTAAATGTTGTATTTTTGGAAATTTCGACAATTTTTTAAAAAGTGCTATTTTTAAGTATGTTTGGCATAAAAACTCCGGCACGATTTTTGTAAAATTATATAGTTTTTGAAAGCTTGTTTCTTAATATAACTAATTCCTTTGGAGGATCAAAATCACCCAGAAAATATGGAAATCCGAGGCACACAAATGAAGAGATGTCAAATTGAGACATAAATCCAATGTTTTTTTTACATAGCATTACTTAAGTTTGAATTTTTTTATTAGACACCCGGTCTATTTTACACTTACCGCAATATTTTTTAAAATAATTTTGTTAAGTTTTAATAATATTTCGATAAGAAATAAGAATAAAAAAATTAGTAGTAGTACTTAAAAAAAATTATTTATTCTTAAGAGCATTTTTTTAAATTTTTTTACAAAACGCGATATTGCTAATTTTGGTATTTTTTTGTGCGGTTCCGTGTAAAGATAATATACAAATTTAAGCACATTGTGATAGGCTAAATCAAAAAATACAATAATTATTATACCAGATCAAAATCACCCCTAAACTGTGTTCGAGGGAAGGAAAAATTTTAAAAATTGCAAATTTAAATTTTGGTAAAAATTTCAATTCTAAAATTTTTAATAACAAAAACTAAATATATTTGTTGAGATTGTTATAGAGAGATAGAAAGAGATAAAACTGGAAACAAAATTGTCCTACAAATTACCGTTTTTGAGATATTTGACAAAAAATAGGTTACTATCAATCTTCACCTTTAGGGCGTCCCGACGCTACCTATAATGCGACGCCGAGCAAATCACTGTTTTGTCCTAACTTCGTAGGTTCGGTTGAATTTTCTTTTTGGTAAACAGGAGCACATAAAAATTATAAAAATATTTATTAGTTCTGTATTAGCTTGCAAGCTTTATGTAAAAATAGCATGCGAATCATTTGATTAAATTTCCGCGGAAACCAAACGTGCACAAACATTTTAAAAAGTAGACGAAATTAGCACATAATTCTGGAATATATTGTTTAATTTCATAGAGATGGGCTTGCTAGCAAACGGGAGCACATAAAAAGCACTTAATTTTCGCGTAAAAATAATGTAAATAACCTTATTAGTTCTGTATTGGCTTGCTAGCTTTATATAAAGCTGGCTCGCCCACACATTTTTTTTTAAGTTTAAAACCTTGGTAAACGAAATTTCCTTTTCAGCAAACGGGAGCACATAAAAAGCATTTAATTTTCGCATATAAATATTTGTTCGGTCCTCAGTACATTCATTTCGTGTGGATGTTAGAATTTAGTTATTTTATTTTTTGTTGGATAAGATATTTTTTGGCTCACTGTGTAGAATTGGGATTTGTTCACCTTAGCCTTTAGCTTTTAGAAAAATAAAATGAAAAATCAGTGTGAATTAGTATTTCAACGGGATATATCGTTCAAATCCCTATTCAATCACACGGTGTGCAATCAAGTGAAGCACTTTTTAGTTAAATAATTTTAAGTAAATTAGATTAACGAATTTTCGCGAGTGTTTTCCCTCGTCCTCCCTTCCTGAAAACCTCTATAATGGAAACCCCTCAACAGAACTACTGAAGCCAGGATAAAGGCGGCCGCCCATCGACCCCACAACCCAGCAACGAACAGTGAGTAGAACAAAAACCATTTATACAGTCCATTTTAAATCTCTCCTGAGTAAATTACTCAACACCCCACCATTTTGGTCCTTTTCGCCAGATCCTTTCTAGCGTTACTCCTACTTTACTACCCTAATCGTCGTTTTTTTTATATAGTAGGTAGACCTTTTTGATAAAAATACATGGTGACTTTGATCCGCCTTTCACTAAACTCAAAGTTAGGTGTAAACTAATCGGCATATAGTCATTAATTAACATATATTTTTAGAGTTCTTGCTGTAAAACATTCACACAAAATTTCCAATTATAGGTCGTGCATTTATTCAAATTGAATAAAAATCCATTTTTTCCGTATCGCCTTTTTTTTTGCTTTGCTTCGAAGCAGGCAGTTTAGCAGCCAGTCTCTCGCTTAGTAACGGGAATGGATTCTCATATAGTATAGAACGTATAGTCGTCTCATTTAGCTCTTGCTTCACCGTTGATTTCACACTCACAATTAGAATTTAGCCACACTCCATATTAGAATTTACTGTATGCATTGCTTTAGTACGCTGGCACAGTGGTCAAGCCTTTTAGTAGTAGTATTTCGTCTACTGTGTCCAGCCATTAGAATACACAGTGACACGTATAAATTGAAAATTGTAGTAGCTTTTTTCTGAAACCATAAAATAATTAATTATAGATGCTAATTAGGTAAATAACTGATAAAATTAATTGCGTATTTAGTAGTAGGACCATTTTTTCTTAAAATTTCCAATTAATTGCTCAATTTATTAGTTGAGAAAAAATAGTAGAAAAATTTTGTTTTCAACAAATAGTAGCACTCGTTTACCACATTTAGACAACTTCATTAAATTGGTAGTTAGCAGATTTCTCGCCATTTATTAAGTTTAAAATTTAACTTAGGAAATAAATTTTTTTTTTTTAATTTTTTAAATTTAAAATATAAAACAGATTTTTTTATAATTTTTAATTTGGTTTAATTATTAAGCTACAATGTCAGATAAAGTTAGAAAAACAACAAACTTAAGACTGAGTGAAATTAGTCGCATGACTGAAATATACGATTTTGCTATAAAAGCTGAGACTGATAGCAAATATCATGCTTCACTCAAGATTCGCTATCAAGACCTAGAACAAATTAGAGATGATTTCAGTAAACAGCATAACATTTTGATAGGTTTATTAGATGAACAGGATGATTTTCAAGCTGAAGATAAAGTTCGAGCTGATTTTGAAAATAAATTCTGGCATAATAAAAGAATATATTTTAGCTTATTTTCTCATACAACTAGTGAAACGCAATCTTCTGTTTCCTTATCAAAGGCACCTCAGTTTACTAACAATCTTAAACCTTTAGATTTACCTATTTTTAGAGGAGATGTAACTTCATTTCCTAGTTTCAAAAATATGTTTAAAGCCCTGGTTCATAACAATCCTCACTTTTCGGATTTAACTAAATTCGAATATTTACTGAAAGCCCTTGAGGAACAGCCAAAACTTCTAGTTCAGCATTTGCCACTAACTCATGCTAATTATTCCATTGCTTATGATACTTTGTGTAAAAGATATTATAGAAAACGAATCATAGCAGCTAGTCATTGGTCAGCTATTGAAAATGCTAAAAAAGTATCTTCAGAAAATCCTCAAGATTTACGTACCCTGTTAGATACCTTTAACGATAATTTAGAGGCCTTGCGCAATTTACAGTTACCTATAGACGCCTGGTCATTTCCATTAGTTCAAATGATTAATAGAAAAATAGATATTTCCTTAGCAACAAAATTTGAGTTACAGCTTTCTGATTTCAATAAAATGCCTGATTATAAAGAGTTAATAGCGTATTTGGAAAAACACTGTGAAGCTTTAGATAATGTAGAATTAACCCGAAAAGAAGATAAAAAATTCTTTAAAAAATCTATAAATAATAATAGTAGTAGTTTTAAATCAGGTAGCTCCAGACAAACTTCCAATGTTTTTCTAAGTCAACCCAATCAAAATAATAATAAAAATACTTGTGTAGTTTGCAAACAGGGACCTTATCACACTCTTTCTAAATGTCAGTTCTTTCGCTCAAAAACGCCCAATGAACGTTATAAACTTGCCAAGGCAAATTATTTATGTTTAAATTGCCTTTCTAGATCGCATAGTATAAAGGAGTGCCCCTCCACTAATTCCTGTTTTCGTTGCGGTGTTCGTCACCATAGTTTATTTTGTTTCAGTGGAAATGATAGTTTCAATCAAGTTAGCACCTTATATAGTAGTCAGAATAATAGTAGTCAGAGTAATCGTAGTCAGATTAATAGTAGTCAAAATAATAGAAATTTTCAAGCCTGCAGTACTGTTACACACCATAATAGTCAGGGTCTTAAGTACAATCCTGTACACAATCATAGTCAGGGTCCTAACCCCCATTTTAGTAGCTTTAGTTCCACTCCAAATTATTATAATCAGAGTGTCAATACTCATTGTAGTCCAGTAGCGCATTCTAGTTCTAGTTTCCCGAATTCCATTGGCCACCCCACTAGTTCGGGTGCCAACCACCATGCCAACCATAGTAGTATAGTTTCCCATAATGCTAACTCTGTAGCTCAATTACCTCATATTGATAGTCAAAATTCACAAAGCAACCCCAATGCTTTTGTCGGATTAACTGTAGACAACCCCTTCTGTTTAAGTAGTAGCATCGATTCTTCGGGTGTATTATTATCCACCGCAATAGTAGAAATTTTAGATAGCAAAGGTGATTATCAACCTATTAGAATAATCGTAGATTCAGGTTCAACCTCAAATTTCATAATGAAAGCTTGTGTTAAACGTCTTGGTTTACATAGTTACAAATCAGATATCGATGTGCAAGGCATTGGTGAAGCCCCTATGCTTAAAAGTTGTGAGAGCATTTCTTCTACCATTCGTCCTTCAGGAAAATCTAGTCCCCTTTTAGAATTTAGTGCCGTAGTTATCCCTAAAATATGTGGAAATCTTCCACTTTCAACACTTTACACTACTAATTGGCCTTTCTTAAAAAATTGTCAGCTAGCCGATTCTTATTTTTACAAATCTAGACCGGTTGATATATTTGTAGAAGCTGATATATTTGAAAGAATTCTTAAAGATGGAAAGATTGTTGCTGGTCCTAATGATCCAGTGGCAATTAATAGTATTATTGGTTATTTGCTTATGGGTAAAACTTGTTCTTCGTCTAAAGTAATTAGTCAATTCATTTCTCAAACATTTTTGGCAATTGACACCCTCGAAGATACCATTCAAAGATTTTGGCTTGTCGAGGAAGTTCCCAAGGTCAATTCAATATCACCTGAAGATAGTTTAGCTGAAAAAATATTTTCTGAAACCACTTATAGAACAGAGACAGGCAGATTTGTAGTATCTCTACCTTTTAAGTCTAGTGAACCTTCTTTTCCCAACAGTAGAGAGTTAGCACTCAAGCAATTCTTAGCATTAGAACGTAGAATGTTAAAAAATTCTGATCTTTACATGCAATATTCCGATTTTATGAAGGAATACTTATCTTTAGGACATATGAAAATAGTCATCTTTGGCCATTCCAGATAAAAGTTATTATATTCCACATCATTGTGTACTAAAGCCTTCTAGTGTCACAACTAAACTTCGCGTGGTTTATAATGGCTCTGCTAAAGGTTCTAGTGATCCTTATTCATTAAACGATTGCCTGCTTCCTGGTCCCAAACTTCAAGCTGACATATGTCAATTACTTCTGTTATTTAGATTTGAAAAATTCGTATTTACAGCGGATATCTGTAAAATGTTTAGACAAATTCTAGTTACTCCTCCTTATCAGGATTATCAACGCGTTCTTTGCGTTTTCAGCCTGATGGTCCAATCGAAGACATAGCTCTCTGTACTGTTACTTATGGATTAACATGCAGCCCTTATTTAGCTATCAAATTATTGCTTACTTTAGCTGAGCAGGAGAAAGTTAATTACCCTGAAGCTTCAGAACTAATTATCTCGCACTCATATGTAGATGATATAACTGGCATGCATTGTGACCTTGAAGGTGCCAAAAGGATTCAGAAAGACCTAATTTCTCTTCTTGCCAAAGGTGGGTTTCAATTGCGCAAGTGGTGCAGCAATGACCCAAGACTCTTGGCAGACTTTCCTTCTTCTCATCTTTGATGCTGATTCCAATAATACTCTTAAAGTTTTAGGACTTGAGTGGAGTCCATCATCAGATTGCTATCAATTTTCGATAAACTCAATTTTGTCACCGTGTACAAAACGTAATTTACTTAGCAACTTAGCTAAGATTTTTGACCCTCTAGGTATCTTAACCCCTGTTACTTTTTTCCTAAAACATTTAATATAGAAGCTTTGGGACTTAAAGCTCAATTGGGATGATCCACCCTCGATAGAAATTAGTAGAATATGGGAAAAATTTACAAGTGAAGTTAGTTTGCTATCTTTATGTAAAATAACTCGTAGAGTAGTGCCTGATAGTTACCAATCAATTCAGATTCATGGCTTTTCAGATGCCTCTGAAAAAGGCTATTGTGCTGTTGTTTATTTTAGATTTTCATTAAAAGATAATGAATTTTGTGTCAAATTTGTGACTGCAAAATCCAAAGTAGCCCCTTTAAAAACAATTAGTATACCCCGCCTTGAACTGTGTGGAGCAGTTCTGTTATCAAAATTGTTACATTATGTTCTAGGAATTTATCAGCCCAGGCTAAAAATTAGTGAAATATACGCTTGGTGTGATTCAACTATAGTCCTTTCTTGGATAAAGTCTTCCCCACATAGATTTACCACTTTTGTTAGTAATAGATCAACTTTCATCCAAGAAAAAATCCCTTCCTCGCATTGGCATCATGTCATATCTGAGAACAATCCTGCAGATTTAGGTAGTCGTGGTCTCCTCCCATCTGAGTTGTCAGAAAGCTCAATGTGGTGGTATGGCCCTAGTCTTTTGTCGCAACACACCGACACATGGACAGAAATAAATCTTCCATTGTCTGATGAAGACATTCCTGAACATAGAAAAACATGTCTTCTTGTAGCAGAATTAGAACCCCATTTGTTAGCTCAACTAATAGAAAATATTTCTAGTTTTGATAGATTACGTAGAGTTTTAGCATATGTTTTAAGATTTTTGTCGAATTGTAGAAACAAAATCAAAGTAACTGAACCTCTTACTAGTTTAGAGTTACATCAGTCTGTCATGCTCTTAGTAAAGCATGTACAAACTTTAGCTTTTTCTCATGAAATTGATAGAATCCAACAGCATCTTTTACCCGCAAAATTATTTAGAAGACTAAGCCCCTTTTTAGATGATGAAAGCATACTTCGCGTTGGTGGCAGATTAAGAAATTCTACTTCGTTGTCCTATCAACAAAAATTTTCTGCTCTATTGCCCAACAATCATCGATTTACGGATCTTTTGGTTAGTTATGTACACTTGAAATATTTCCATGCAGGAATTCAATCAATTCAGTACATAATCGCACAACAATTTTGGATAATTTCCTGCAAAAATGTAATTAGAAAGGTAGTTTCTTAGTGTATTACTTGCTATAAGATACATCCAACCCCTGTTCAAGCTCCCATGGGTGATCTACCCTTACTTCGCGTGAGCCAAGTTAAGCCTTTTCTTCACACAGGTGTTGACTTCGCAGGTCCCTTTAATCTGTTAATGACTCGCTACCGAGGAGCTCGCACGACGAAAGCATACCTTTGTATTTTCGTTTGTTATGCTACCAAAGCTTTGCATTTAGAGCTAGTTTCAAGCTTGTCTTCCGATGCTTTTCTGGCAGCCTTACGCCGCTTTGTAGGCCGTAGAGGCAGACTTGTTTCACTCCCCAGTGACTGTGGAACTAATTTTACTGGAGCTTATAGAACTTTATGTAATCTAATGCGTGATGCTTCAAAAGCAGAAACAATTTCGTGGCATTTTAATCCCCCATCTGCACCCCATTTTGGCGGTCTTTGGGAATCTTCAGTAAAATCCGTTAAAACTCATTTGTTACGTATAGTTGGATCTCAAATCTTAACATACGAGGAGATGTACACTCTGCTTGTACAGATAGAAGCCTTTTTAAATAGTAGGCCTTTAACCCCCCTTAGTAGTGATCCAAATGACATTTCGGCAATCACCCCTGGTTATTTTTTGACCTTAGAGTCTCTTAGTGCACTTCCCGAACCCAATTTTAGTGACACCCCCCCTTAATAGATTAGATCGCTGGCAATTGCTCCAGAAGTTGCACCAGGATTTTTCGTCTCGGTGGTCTAAAGAGTACTTACATACTCTTCACCAACGTGCTAAATGGCATGATAGTAAAGGTTCACTAAAAATTGGTAACCTTGTGGTTATAAAAGAGGATAACACTCCCTGTATGCAATGGCGACTGGGTCGTATTGAGGCAGTGCATCCAGGTTCGGACGGTGTAGTACGAGTGGCAAGCGTGCGTACCACTAACGGTACTTTAAAGTGACCGGTTGTTAAGCTGTGTCCGCTCCCCATTGAAGACAATGTAGATAGTAGTTAAAATTAAAAGGGGTAAACCCCTTTTTGCCGGCGGGATGTTCGGTCCTCAGTACATTCATTTCGTGTGGATGTTAGAATTTAGTTATTTTATTTTTACTTTTTGTTGGATAAGATATTTTTTGGCTCACTGTGTAGAATTGGGATTTGTTCACCTTAGCCTTTAGCTTTTAGAAAAATAAAATGAAAAATCAGTGTGAATTAGTATTTCAACGGGATATATCGTCTCAAATCCCTATTCCCTGTGCAATCAAGCGAAGCACTTTTTAGTTAAATAATTTTAAGTAAATTAGATTTACGAATTTTCGCGAGTGTTTTCCCTCGTCCTCCCTTCCTTAAAACCTCTATAATGGAAACCCCTCAACAGAACTGCTGAAGCCAGGATAAAGGCGGCCGCCCATCGACCCCACAACCCAGCAACGAACAGTGAGTAGAACAAAAACCATTTATACAGTCCATGTTAAATCTCTCCTGAGTAAATTACTCAACACCCCACCAATATTATAAAAATATTATAATTTATTTATGTATGGGCTTGCTAGCTTTGCAGAGGTGTTTTTGGGTATTTTTCTTGCGAATTTGGAGAAACGCTCGGACACGTCGATTTTGTTTTCAAGTGGGACACCTTTAAGCTATCTTGAAATTTTTGTAGCACGAACTTCCTACGAGGGGTATACTTTACCCCTATATTTTAAATAGGGAAAGTAGGTCTAGTGATACCTTCTTTTGAAGTTCCCTTGAATATCTTAACAGTCGGGTAAAAAATTCGAAAATCCATTGTTTAGTTTTTGAGATATTTGCTTTCAAACTTTTAAATTTAACATGGACTGATAAAATAAAAATTTAATTAGAATTTTATTATTTTTCGGATTTAATTTTTATTTTATCATTCCATGTTAAATTTGAAAATTTGAAAGCAAATATCTCAAAAACTAATCAATGAATTTTCGAAATTTTTACACAATTGTAAGGATTTTCAAGAGAGCTTCAAAACAAGGTATCACTAGACCTACTTTCGCTATTCAAAATATAGGGGTAACATGTACCCCTCGCAGGAGGTTCGTGCTACAAAAATTTTAAGATAGCCAAAAGTGTCCCCCTTGCAAACAAAATCGACGTGTCCGAGCGTTTCTCCGATTTCGCACGAAAAATACCCAAAAACATCTCTGTTTACCTGTTAGTTGAAACACCCTGTATAAATATATATATATTTCTTCTTCTTTAACAATTTCTTCTCCTTTAACTCTGTATAAAGCTAGAATGCCCATAATCTTTTTAAATTTCCATGGAAACCAAAGGAGCACCAAAATTTTAAAAAGTGGACGAAATTAGCACATAAAGAGCACATAATTCAGGAATGTATTTTATTTATTTTTATTGAAGTGGGCTTGCTAGGTTTATGGAGGTTTTGAAATACATTTTTTTTAAAATATTTAAACACAAAATTAAGTATGATTCATAGTCATATAAAACGAGACATTACCTAAGTTGCCTGAATAGTGGTCTTGCTGATATAGAAACATTAAAGTGTTATCATTACACTAATTTCTCATTTTATGCAAACTGCTTTGCTTCTAATATTTTTTTATAGAAACAAGCATTTTTAAAAAAATGTATTTTAAACTTCTCTTCATTAACAACTTATTAGCATTGACCAAAATTATACCCAAATATTTATATAATACTACACTGAAAATAAAAAGGAGAACTTTATTGTTGGATGGTTTTCGGTTTTCTAAGACCCAAAAAATAAAAATATGTATTTACACTTAACACATAGAATGGTGGTCAAGTAAAGCCGGGTACTCATTACCGAGCCACGAGCCTCGAGCCTCGAACAATTCGCTAATGTAGACGTGAAAAAGGTATGATCGCAGCGCGCAACAAGCCATTCGCAACGAGCCAATAGGCGGTCGTCGTTCAATGCGCTTCAAATAAAAAAAAATACCATGAATGATGAAAAAGTATTGTTTATTTGAAAATTAGAGGAATAGACCTGTTATATGGGATCCAAAAAACAAAAACTATTTAAAAAACATTTAAAAGAAGATGCGTGGTTTATATGTTACTAGCCTAAAACAAAATGGCTTTGCCAGTAAGCCCGACCAGTGGCGGATCCAGGATGTCCGGGGGGGAGGGGCCAAGGAGGGAAAAAAACACAAAATATTTTTTTTGCGGGATTTAATAAGAATTAGCTTTAAAGTTTTCCACTATGTGCAAATAAAATGTAATAAAATTTAATAAAAAAAAATTGCGGCTTATGCATTGGTTATTTTTTTCTTCTGGAATTAAAAATTATAAGTTTTACGTCAAGCAGGGGGGAGGCCCAGGCCCCTCTGCCCCCCCACCCTTGATTCGCCACTGAGCCCGACTCGCACAACCAGTTAAAAACAAATATTATTTCCTTTTTTTTTTATAAAATAACATTTTAAACGTAACGCGTACCCTGGAAGAGCGTCATTACCGTTATCAACATAGCATTTTTTTAAAACGTGTACCCTGGAAGAGCGTTATTACCGTTATCAATATACAGTTTTTTTTAACGCGTGCCCTGGACGAGCGTCATTACCGTTATCAGTGTTATCAGTTTTTAGCGTTAATACGTGCTGAACAGAGTTGCTCCTTGTGTAGAGCAACCTGTTACGAAGCTGACAGACGCCCCTGTTTACTTGAGGGTGACCTTCTGTCAAATTATGCACAGTGCCCTTTGTAAGGTGACAACTGTAGCGTTTGTGTATGGAGTGCAGCCTCACACTCCGGATATAGGCTTAGTGATTTGTTTGGTGTGTAATGAGTAAAATTCAGGTTTAATACTGATTTATTGAAGGTATCAATACATGCTTTTATACTAAAATATGACGTTAAATTAATACATAAGTTTACAAAAAAATTGCTGACTGCACGTGTCATTGTCCCCTGGATCGAAGGCATCGATCGTGTCGATAGGTATTTGAAGTAGGTATTGGTAATTGGTATTTCCTATTGCGTCAATGGCCATGTCTTCGCCTTAGGAATTCGAAAACATCCGAGTGCAATTTTCGTTGATTTTCTATGTCAGCAGAATATTTGGTGGACTACATTCCCAAATAATATTTAAAAAGTCTTTATGCCTAATTATAAGAATTTTCTTATATTTAGACATTCTTGCCGGCCTCATTAACATCATAAGAAAGATTGTTAAGGCTTCTGAGAGTTGCTAGAGGTATTCCGGCAAAGTCTTCATCTGTTTGTTTCGGTTTTGACCTTTTGGATTTCCTTTTCTGATAAAGGTACCCCACTAATAACAGTACTGTGATGATGGCAAGTCCAGAAATGATGGTGCTGCTGGTTGCCATGTGATGAATTGAGGACCATCTGTATTCACTTAATTTTTGTTGGATGTCTATTTCCTCTTGTTTCAGTTTGTTTAAAGAGGAAGAAGCGTCTAAAACTGGTTCTTCTAAAATGGTTATCTCTGTATTGCCGGGAAGTTGGGGTTTGGATGGATGAATGTAAAACGGTAAACGTCTCAGCTCGTCGTGGCGTAAGGACATTTTGCTGACTCTTGATTATGCAATTTTATGAGATGTTCAAGATTTCTGTATGGTCAAGACTGATATCTTCACGGACGTCATCACAGAAAACAGCTATTTTGCGCTGTTCGGCAGTAATAAAAATCCAGGCATTTGGAGTGTTTAGACGTTTCCATATTATTTTTGAGGTAAAGGTCCTCTTTTGAAGGTTGCAAGAAGTAGTTTGAGAACGTTGGTATATTTCGTCGATGATACAATTGGTGGTTGATTCTATATTACTTGTGGTGGTTGGGGAACAAACAAATGTTTCTTGGCCAATGCTGATACAATTTCTTAGTTCTACTTCATTTATTTGAAAATACAGCTGTGAATTGTAGTCTACTGCCAATAGTTCACCTGGTATGTCTGAAATCCAGTAAGTTTCTGCTGTCACTTTTAGAGGAATTGGTGTTGCTTTTATCAGCAAAAATTCATTGCTTTCCGTGATAATGAAATGTCCAAACACGTGGATGAATTCCTTGCTGTGTTTAATCTTGATTTGTAGAAGTGGGTATGTAATTATTTTTATATTTGTAGGAAGGTTCATATTTGCTGATGCAATGGTTTGTTCTACGTGAGCTGGAGATATAATTTCAAAAATGTGTCCTCTATGATATGAATGTTTAGAAGTTTTTTGTGAGTCAGTAACTTCATCTATGTAGTTCGATATTACTTGGTATGTATTTAACAGTTGAATATTAACTTTGTTTTCATCAAGCTTTCTGTACCAGTTATGCATATTGTGAATAGTTTCGATAGCTTCGTTAAGTTTCTGCTTAAATCTTTCTAACTGGTGCTGGATTCTTACTTCCGTGTCGTTAAAAGTACTTAATGCATGTAGCATAAACTTTGTTTGGTGGTTTGATGCTTTAATCAATTCTTTCTGGTTCTTATCTAACTGTTCAATTTCTGTATAAACCTCGTGATTTACTCCAAATACTGATGTCATAAGTTTTCCCAACAGGCCTCGTTTGGTGCGGTTGTTGGAGAATAATCCTTGCATTCCTTTATTCATCCATTCAATTTGTTGCTGCTTTTCCTTCAGGTGGTGAATTAGCGAAGTGCACTCTGTGTTTGATGCTAATTCTCTGGCCCTCTCACAAAGAGAAGGTAGTTGTTCGATTGATGTCGCGATGTTGATGGTGTCATTTAAAACTTTTAATTTATTAAATCTTAGTTCGATTCTGAATGTACCTCGGTCAATGTTCGCAAGTCCAATATGTTCAATGTAAAGTCCAGGTGGTGGGTAATGTACTTCGAAGTTTAGTGCTGTACTAGTTTTTAACGTCATAATAAATATAATTGCTATGATAATTTTTCTCCACAGCATGGTGTGTTTCTTTGGATGCGTCGATTGATGGCGCTTGGCTTTAACTTTAACGCTGATGTCATCAATTTTTTCTGACGGGATTGCACTGGCCGTTTCATTGGATTTCCATCAGTACTTCAGTTATTCTTGCCAGCGGCCATCTACTAGGATTGACCTCTTGATCCTTGACAATAACAAGCTTTATTTTATAGCGCTGTTGCAGTTGATGTAGGTAGTCGCAGGTCCACTTCTTCCAGAAGTCTTTTTTAATTTTCTGTATTAACTTCCATCTTTCTGTTAAATTGGGTGTCGTTGATGCATTGATTGGGTCTGGCGGTTCTATTAACGGCCTTCCAATAAGAAAGTGACCCGGAGTTAGTGCATCAAAGTCACTTACGTTGTTTGATAATGGGCAGAGTGACCGTGAATTGAGGCAGGCTTTGATTTGGCTTATCAGAGTTGACATTTCTTCGCATGTCAAACAAGTTTCTCCAATAGTTCTTTTAAGATGGTACTTCATCGATTTGACGGCAGCTTCCCATAGTCCGTCAAAATAAGGTGCCGCTGGAGGTATGAAATGCCATTCTGTTCCAACTGACGTGAGTGCGTCTTGAATATTAGACTTTTGTATTGTGTCATAAATTTCTTTTTGCAGGATTCTGCTAGCTCCAACAAAGTTGGTACCATTGTCACTATACATGTGTGCACAGCGACCTCTTCGTGAGATAAAACGTCAGAAGGCAGCCAAGAATGTATCGGAGGAGATATCACTAACAACTTCTAAATGCACTGCTTTGGTAGAAAAACAAATATCGCAATGTATCCTTTATATGCTTTATGGCCTCTTCCTTTGGTTGTTCGGCATAGTCTACACCTGTACGTTCAAAGGGATAAGAAGGTATTACTCTTGATGCTGGAAGATTTCTCATTAGTTGATCTACTGTAGCTGCTTTAAATCTAATGCATTTTACACATTTTCCTATTGTTGCTCTTATGACCTTCTTGGCATTGACTATCCAAAATTGTTTCCTAATATACGCCAGTGAAAGTTGGTTTCCTCCATGCAGTGTTTGACTGTGAGCATCAAGAATAATAAGAAGCTTTGTGAGATGACCATGAGCTGGTAGAACTTTTGGATGTTTGCCTTCGTCTGGTAGTTGAGATTTCTCTAATCTACCTCCGACTCTTAGTATGCCCTTGTTATCGAGAAATGGGTTAAGGCTTATGAGCCTGCTTTGGTTATTTATTGGTTTCTTTTCTTTTATTGTTTTAATTTCTTCCGAAAAGTAATAGTTTTGTTCTTGTTTTACAAGTACATCCAGGATATCTTGTAGTTCCTGAACTGTTAGTAAACATTTTCTTTGCCAGTTTTCTTTTAGCAATCGGCGACACCAAGATAGCACGCGAACCATCTTGGTTAAGGATGAGAATCTATTGGTGATAAATACTTCACATATATTTTCTTTTATTAGTGTTGTATGACAACGTTTTATTTCTTTGGTTACTACTGGTAGTTCCAATTTCTTTGGACAATTTTCTGAAATGGTAGTTGATGCTAGCCATTCTGGACCATTCCACCAAATTTTAAATTGTTTTAATTTTGCTGGGTCTGTGCCTCTTGAGATAGCATCTGCGGGATTCTCAGCCGTTTTTACATGATTTCAATGTTTCTCTGGCAGTAATTTATTGATTTCTGACACTCGATTGGCAACGAACGTCTTCCATTTCGATAAATCTCCTTTTATCCATGCTAAAGCAATCATTGAGTCTGTCCATGCAAATTTGTCTATATCTTTTAATGACAGTGCATCTAGTGTTCTTTTCATAAGCTTTGTCAGTAATAGAGCTGCACATAGTTCTAATCGTGGTATTGTGGTTTTTGATCGAGCGGGAGCGATCTTGGATTTAGCTATCAGTAACGTTATTTTGGTTTTATTTAAGTCGTGATCGATGACTTTCAGGTATATAACAGCGCCATATGCTGTTTCAGAAGCATCGCAAAATCCATGTATTTGATTTTAACGATTTATGGTTTGGAACGTCCATCTAGGGATGATAATTTCTTCTACAGTAATTAGCTCGGTTTGAAATAATTTCCATTTAATTTTAATATTTTCTGGCACTGCCTCATCCCATTTTAGATTTTAAAGCCACAGTTCTTGATTCAATAATTTAGCCTTAATCACCACTCCATTCTAATGGATCGGAAACTTCGGAAAGAATCGTTGTTTTAGTAACCTTTAGTTCTTTGTTTATTTGCGTCTTGAATCTAAAGGTGTCTTCAGAGGGCATCCAATGAATACCCGGCGATTTTATTGTACCATCTTCCGTTATTTCTCTTAGCTCTTCATCTAAAGAATTGAGGAGTTCTACATGATTGCTTGACCATTTGCGAAGTGTAAAACCTCAAGATTTAAACATTCGTGTGAGTTCTGCTTGAACTTTAAGGGCTTCTTCTACTGTGTTGGTTCCAGATAGGAGGTCGTCAACGTAGAAATCTTATGTGGCTACCCTGGCGGCCAGTGGATAATTTTTTTTTTCTTCTTCTGCTAATTGCTGGATCGTTCTTATGGCCAAATATGGAGCTGCTGTAGTTCCGTATGTAACGGTTGTTAGTTTGTATTCTACCATTAGCTTGTTGGGGTTAGATCTCCATATAATTGTTTGAAATTTTTGGTCATCTGCATGAATTTTTATTTGTCTGTACATCTTTTCAATGTCTGCGGCTAACACAACTTTGTGCGTTCTCCAGCGAAGAAGTATATCTGGTAATTCTTGTTGAAGTTTTGGGCCTGCGTACATTGCATTATTAAGGCTGAATCCATTTGACGTTTTGCTCGAGGCATCAAAAACTACTCTTAATTTTGTAGTCGTACTGGATTATTTTATGACAGACTGATAGGGAATGTAGTAACGTCCGTTAAATAATTGACTGCATCTTTGCATGTGGTTTAGATTTAAATATTCTTCCATAAATTGATTGTATCTGTCTTCGAGTTGCTTATCTCTTATAAACCGTTTTTCTAATTGAAGAAACCATGCAACTGCACGTAATCTTGATGCTCCTAATGTTTGAAGTTGGTTATTGAATGGGATTCGGACGGTGTATGTTCCATCCGAATTTCTAACTGTATTTTGTTGGTAGTGTTCCTCGCATTTATTTTCATCTTCGGTAAGCGATCTGGTTGGAGGTACTTCTTCGATCTCCCAAAACTTTGTTAGCTATTGATCTTCTTCAATGCAGGATATCAAGCTAATTATTTGAATATTTTTTCTTTCGTTACGTAAAATGTTGCCAGATAAAATCCAACCAAATTCAGTTTTTTGGCAAGTAAACCATTTTCTGTCTTTCTGATGCCTTCAAGTAGTATTTCGCCGTATTCTTTTGCGCCAAGTATAATGTCAATTGGTCCAGGTCGGTTAAATGTAGGATCTGCCAATACATCATTTTTCCATTCGTCGATATTAATGTCAATTTCTTCACTTGGAAGTGATTGAGTTAATTTTGGGAGAATAATACATGGAACATTTATTTCATAGTTGCCTGAAAATCTTGGCTTTAATGTAGCATCTACCTTCCACTTAACGGTTTGTGGCTCAGTACTTCCAAGTCCAGATACTTCTGCTCTTATTGGATGTCGGGGTATAGCTAATATTGATGCCGCTTCTTCTGTCATAAATGTACATTGGGATCCTGGATCTACTAATACACGAAGAAACTCAAACATTCCTTAATTGTTTTGAACTTTAATCATTGCAGTTGCCAACAGAACGAATTCGTTTTGCCTGTTAGCATGTTTGGCTGAGTATTGCCTTGATGGATGTCGCGGCTGTTGATTATGTTGATTATTTCTATTGTATTGTTGCTGTTGGTTGCCTCTGGGTCTATTTTCATTTCGTTGTTCTTGGAAGTTTACATGTACCATAGTGTGGTGAGGTCTTTTGCATGTGTGGCACCCAATGCTTGAATGACATCTTATGTGTGATGGATGTCTCAGACAGTTAACGCAGATCTTTTTTTCACTTGAAGTCGAGTTGTAGGAGTAAGTGCTTCAAACTTAAAGCATTTGTAGATGTTGTGTTTAACATCGTTATAGTATCCACAGCGTTCGGTTTTAATGTGTCCTTGCTCAGTGCTCTTATTTTTCCTCTGGCCGGCTGCTTCGAGGGATTGGAATCTGGTTTGTAGGAATCTGAGGATTTCTTCTAGATGCTGCAGTTTGTTTGGTTGTTGTAATCATTGTTCAAATAGTTTGTTTGTCTCAGAGTCCCATTTTTGGCAGATCAGTCTTGATATGATGGCACCCCATGACGTTGTGTTTATTTTAAGGTTGTTGAGTGCTTCTAAACATTCTATAATGGTGTCATGTAGTTGCTTTAATTTGTCTGCTGATTCTTGAGTGACTGACAGAGTATCTAGAATTTTGTCTATTAGCTTGTTAACGATCAATCTTTCATTGAAGTATCTTTTTTCGAGAATGTTCCAACTTGCTGTGTAGTTGTCACTGGTTATCTGAAGATGTTGGATGACTCTGCTGGCTTCACCTCGTAAGTGGGTCTTAAGATATTTCATTTTCTCAATATCGTCAAGTGCTTCGTTTTCGTGGGTAATTTTCTTAAAAATGTCTCTGAAGGTGGACCATTCTTCATATGATCCGTCAAATAGTGGTAGTTTTACTTGGGGAAGAGATATGGTGCTTGATCTTGGCTGTTGCACAATAATTGTTGGCGCAGCTTGCTATGGAATTGGCATCAATGTTGTGGTTTCTGTTAAAGGATCACTTAGTTGTAGTAGCGTTTGGTTTGGTTTCTGCTAGATGAATCTTTTTTCTAGTGTGGTAGTTATTTTGTTTTTGTTTTGCGATGGATATGTTACGTTGATTGGATGGGCCGTTAACAAGTAGACTTGTGCAAGTGTGGACGGTGACTGTGCCAGTGCAAGTATAGATGATAATTTTCTTTGGGTTGTTGTACCAGTCTGGACGCTTTGACTTGGCTTGGTGAGGCTTGGCTTATAGTGGCTCTGCTTGGCTCGTACTGGCTCTGCTTGGCTCGTACTGGCTCTGCAGTGGTTCGGCGTAGCTCGTCGTGGCTCGGCTTGGCTTGGCGTGGCTCGGTGTGTCTCGATGTGGCTTGTTGTGGCTTTTTGTGGCTCTGCTTGGCTCGTTGTGGCTCAGCAGTGGTTCGGCGTAGCTCTTCGTGGCTCGGCGTGGCTCGATGTGGCTCTGCAGTGGTTCTGCTTGGCTCGTAGTGGCTCTGCAGTGGTTCGGTTTAGCTGGTCGTGGCTCGGCTTATAGTGGCTCTACTTGGCTCGTAGTAGCTCTGCAGTGGTTCGTCGTAGCTCGTTGTGGCTCGGCGTAGCTCGGCTTGGGTCGGCGTCGCTCGATGTGGCTTGTTGTGGCTTTTTGTGGCTCGTAGTGGCTGAGCAGTGATTCGGCGTAGCTCGTCGTGGCTCGGCTTGTAGTGGTTCTGCTTGGCTCGTAGTGGCTCAGCAGTGATTCAGCGTAGCTCGTCGTGGCTCGGCTTGTAGTGGCTCTGCTTGGCTCGTATTTCTCTCTGCAGTGGTTCGGCTTAGCTTGTCGTGGGTTGGCTTGTAGTGGCTCTGCAATGGTTCAGCGTAGCTCGTCGTGGCTCGGCGTAGCTCGTCGTGGCTCGGCGTAGCTCGTCGTGGCTCGGTGTGGCTCAATGTGGCTTTTTGTGGCTCTGCTTGGCTCGTACTTGCTCAGCAGTGATTCGGCGTAGCTCGTCGTGGCTCGGCTCGTAGTGGTTCGAAGGACCAATGAACAGAGTTGCTCCTTGTGTGGAGCAACCTGTTACGAAGCTGGCAGACGCCCCTGTTTACTTGAGGGTGACGTTCTGTCAAATTATGCACAGTGCCCTTTGTAAGGTGACAACTGTAGCGTTTGTGTATGGAGTGCAGCCTCACACTCCGGATATAGGCTTAGTGATTTGTTTGGTGTGTAATGAGTAACATTCCATAACAGGTTTAATACTGATTTATTGAAGGTATCAATACATGCTTTTATACTAAAATATGACGTAAAATTAATACATAAGTTTACAAAAAAATTGCTGACTGCACGTGTCATTGTCCCCTGGACCGAAGGCATCGATCGTGTCGATAGGTATTTGAAGTAGGTATTGGTAATTGGTATTTCCTATTGCGTCAATGCCCAGGTCATCGCCTTAGGAATTCAAAAACATCCGAGTGCAATTTTCGTTGATTTTCTATGTCAGCGGAATATTTGGTGGACTACATTCCCAAATAATATTTAAAAAGTGTTTATGCCTAAATATAAGAATTTTCTTATTTTTAGACACGTGCACTGGTTAAGCTTGTTCCATCATAAGTTGTAAATACCGTTGTTAGTATAGTGAGGTAAATAAAATATATTTATTTTTAATTTTATATATATTTTATGTACAACATTTCTTGTACCAGTCAAATTGCTTCCAATATTGCTCTAAAGCACTACATTTAGTTTGATGCTAAAGCTGCTATTTATTGTGGAAGACTGGCTCAAACGTCATACTCCGTTATCATAAGTTTGCATCCACTAAAACAAAGTAACCTAATGTATCATACGAATTCAATATTATATTGCCCTATAAGTCTAGTTTAATGTTATATAAGTATGTATCGCCGTTTGTTAAAAGCAAATAATATTCTTAATTTTTTTATAAAATAACATTTTATACGCATACCCTGGTAGAGTGTCATTACCGCTATCATTTTGTAATTCCTAAATATCTACCGCTAGAGGCGCTTTAAGCGAGCGCACGCGAATTGTTCTTATTCCTTCAACATCTCTCAATACAGATCGCAACGCCTGAGTAAAGCAGTTCTGTGCAGTTTTTAGCATTAATACGTGCATAAGTTAGCTTGTCCAATCATAAGTGGTAATTACCGTTATCAGTGAAGTGAGGTAAACAAAATATATTTATTTTCCATTTTATACTACAAAAGTTATTACCCAGAATGAAAAAAGCAAAAACTCTTTTTACAAAACAAGCGGAGCGATAAAACATACGTATAATCATTTTCGTTATCATCATTATTATCAATTTTAATTTAAAGTAATATGCTCACAGAAAACGTATACGGGATCCCATTATGAGTATTTAAAGTAAATTTTTGAAAAAATCCTTGGATACATTGCTTTTATTTTCTTAAAATATTTATATCTATCGACTCCTAGTTGGGGTAGCTTTGACCTCTTGACTTTAGAGAGGGAAAGTGGGTCAAGTGATACCTGGTTTAAAAGAGTTTTTTCTATTCCTTTACAGCATTGATATTATTTCAAAAATTAATAGATTAGTTTTTGAGATATTCGCAATTTAAGTAAAAAAGTAAGACTAACAGCTTATTTTCTTACAAGTAAACTATTACAAATAGATTTAGCAATTTTTTTTAATGTTTTTTTTTATTTAAGAAATGTATTTATGTAGGTAAACTTTTTCAAGAGATGTGTATTTATGTCTCAAATTTACTGGGTACTTTCTTTTAATTTAAGGTTTCGATATCGCGCTGCGAGCCGCGAACAATGCCGTCCACATTAGCGAATAGATCGCGTTCGTTGATCGATGCTCGTGGTTCGTTAATGAGTACCCGGCTTCAGACAAAAAATTGTAAAATTTGATAAAAATAAAAAAAATAGGTTTTTGAGTTGGCAGCTGAAAAAGTAAAAAAAATTAAGTTTATAGTTATAGTACAAAAACACATTTATAAAATTGACTCCGACATTTTGGATCTCACAAAAAAATTAAAAATGCAGAGACATGTGGATTTTCAGTAAGCGACACTCAAAATTATCAATTAAATTTTTCATGTACGGGATTTTTATGAGCACGAGTGTACCTGTAGAAATTATTTTTTGCAAATATATTATAAACTACAGCTCTTAGTAAACATATATTTGAGGAATGATCATGATTTAACGACTATATCTTTCTGTACCTATGTTTATAATTTCCAACCCTTTAAAAACTACCCTTATATTTTATTTATTTTGTGTTAACTCCTGTACCTTATTTAAGTTTAGTCTAAAAATTTAATGAAAATTGCTTTAATAGCAGTTTGGTTTGAATTGGTTTGAATTTCAAATATATAAAAAGTGTGCAAATATTTAACCGCTGTTTCTACCCAGAAGTTGAATTTTGTTTATTTGCGCTTTTTTTCCTGTAGAGTGTTTAATTATATTAACATATTTTTTTCAAAATTCCGTTGGCCGTCCGGCTACCCCCTTCCCCTTGGGTAGCCAATATTAAGCTGTCAATAGTACTGCGGGGATAAAAACTATTCAGCATCATATTGATTTTTTAAATAGATTTTAGATGATTATTTAAAATAAATAGAAACTGGCAATATTAAGCTGTCTTTACCAATTTTAACAGGCTGTCCATTTTATTTTAATGCAATGCTAATGAGAAACTTTTCTTTTTTAACACGGGGGGCTGCAAGTATGGAATAGCTTTACCAATTTTAACAGGCTGTCCATTTTATTTTAATGCAATGCTAATGAGAAACTTTTCTTTTTTAACACAGGGGGCTGCAAGTATGGAATAGCTTTTCTGTTTTGGCTTAACAAAAGAAGTAAAGAACCATCCTGCACCGCCACCACATGGTATTGGAAAAAATAGTTTTTATCTGATGCCAAAAAATGTTTGACGAGAACCACAAGGCTGGTTCGAGCCACATCCGGCATTTAGCGAATACGGCGTTTCATGAAAAAAGCAACGAACCCTCCCCCTCCACCTTAAATGGGTTTTTTAACTGTTTTTGTTAAAAACTTGAAACGGGACCATAGCGTCTTTCATTGATTAGCTTTTTGATGAAGATTTTATGACACCTGTTTTGATCTATTATTTATTAATAATCCCATCTGACCTGACCTGTTAACAGACCCAAAATACCTTAATTAAAAAGAAGCTTAAGGTGTCACAATATTTTATTATTTCTTAACGGTTTAAGCTAGAGTAATGAAATTTGGCACATACATTGTGTCCACGGATTGAGTGCAGGTAAGGTATAAATGACAAAAAAAATCGATTTAGATTGTGATTTTCTGGTAATCGCTCGTGCTTGGTCTTAAACTAACATGTTAAGAAAATAAGCCAACTCAATTAATATACAGGGTGGTTTTTCAGGTTGATTTTATAAAATTGTTAAGATTAAAGTACCCTTGTTTTAAGAGATATCGAAGAGGTTATTAAGCAAAGTTGTTTAGAATTAAAAATTTCGGCTAATTCTCAACTTTCACAACAATCAGCTAAAAATCGTCTAAAAATTTTTTTATAACCGACTTAAAAAATCAAAAAAAGCTGGTTTTTCTGAAAATTGAGAATCTGACGTCACTTTTGATTCGAAACAACTCTTGATAATAACCTTTTCCGATATTTTTAAAACAAATAATCTTAACAGTTTTTATCAAATCAGCCTACCAAGCCACCCTGTATATTAATTGATTTGGTTCATTTTTTTAACATTTGAGTTAGAGACCAAGCAAGAGCGATTCCCAGAAAATAAGAATCTAATTCTAATTTTTTATGTCATTTACACCTTACATGACTCAATCTGTGGACACACTGTATATAGGCCTACAAGTATTCTATACTACACCTGCACATCTATATGTTTGACTGAATTGGTAGTTTATACCATTACTTACAGGTCAGTCATACAAAAAAATCGAACGGGCAACAAATTTTGTCATAAAAAATGTTTGACTTATTCTCTTTCCTATGTCAGCAAAATTGCACAAACTGCGGTGGGCTATTTTTTAAATTTAAATACTTAATACTTTGCCCTTGGTCCCTTAGGGCTGTAAGGAGCGACATCTTATTTTAACTCCACTTCATAATCTGGAAATCATTCTGGATCTCATAAACTCAGCGCCTGAGTGGGTCATATATCACTAAATGCAAAATTTTTGATCCTCAGGGGTAGCCTCTAGATAGGGGCTGTAAATGTAAAAATCGACCAGTTTGATCAAATCTAAATTATTTTTGTGGCAATTTATATTGACAATTACTATTACATGTGCAAAGTGCAAAGCGATCTTTACAAAATTAATTTTTTTTGTGATATGTGATTGACGAGTTTAAAGTTAAGAAGCAGTCCATTTGGTGTAATTTCGCTGACTTCTGCAGATTGGAAGCGGCTTTTGTGCTATTTCAGTTTTAGTGTCCCGATTTTTGATCCAGGACTAATAACTTTTTTTGCTTTAAAATGTTTAGTCAAATATTTTCCTAACCAAAAAAGTAAGAAAATACACTGAGAAAAAAGACATGGATTTCGCAACCTAAGAAACCCCCGGGTACGAATTTTAAAAGTATTACATTTAAAACTACATAATTTTTACAAAAATAGATTTTCTCTTTTAAATTTACCACCCTGTATCTTGGAAACGGAGCAATTTGGGACTACAGTAAGTTTACTACGACGGGGATCATTCGTATCCTTGTGATCAACGTTGGAGAGAGTGAAAACCAAATAGTTTTAACAAGTTACCAACGAAAGCATCAAACCATCAGTATAATTCAATGCCGGTAGGGGTATTTTCCCTCGGAGTAGTTGTCTCTGTTGGTTTCACACAACTTATGCTCTACACGGAGCTATCGCCTACATTCACCTGATGATAGCCCAAAAGGCCGAAACCGGTCGTGGATTGGCATGGTTCACTTGTTTCTGATTGTCAGGACGTGTTCCAGACGGGGATCATTCGTATCCTTTTGATTAACGTTGGAGAGAGTGAAAACCAAACAGTTTTAACAAGTTACCAACGAAATCATCAAACCATCAGTATAATTCAATGCCGGTAGGGGTATTTTCCCTCGGAGTAGTTGTTTCTATTGATTTCACACAACCCTCTATATTTTCTATAATTTTTAAAGAATTAATATTTCTTAATTTAACGATATTTTTTATAAATTCAAATATTTAATCTAGTCAAGTTATAAACTTTTTTTTCCAGAAGTATTTAAAATCCGATAATAAATAACCTTATAATAATTGGGATTTGTTTTGACATACTTATAATAATAGAATACATCAAACCTAACATCATTCTTTTGTCAGTCAAAATAAGTATTGTAATTTATGTTAAAACATATTAATAACTTTAACAATTTAAAAATCGAATTAGGCGCTGACTCGTGACGTAGGTTGACATTAGCACCCCGACATAAATTGTAATTTTGGAACATCCTCATTTGCATCTCTTTTTAAAGCACAGCTTATTTTTTATTGCTGTCCAACTCATAGCGCTGCATAGTGGGCTCCCGGATCTGATTTTTGACCAAAATTAGAAAAATAGGTTTTGTCACAATATTTTGTTTTGAAATGAGAAAGAAGTAATTATCAATCAAAATGGCGAATCCAAAATGGCGAAATTTCCTATTTATGAACCAGTAAGTATGAAATTTAGTGCTAATATTCGCTAAATGTGATTTTTGACCTAAATTTAAAAAAACTTATTTACCAGTAGGTTTCAAATTTGGAACCTTGGCGTGTCTAAAGTCGTTGAGTATAATTATGAAATCAAACTTAAAAATTACATGACAAATCCAAAAGGGCAGAGTTTTCTATTTGTGAACCGATATGTATCAAAATTGGAACTTTCGAGTGTATAAAGCCGATAGATTTCTCACTCAAACCTAGAAAAAATATTATGGCGGATCCGAAATGGAGAACTTTTACATTTATGAACCGATATGTATTAAATCTAGAACTCTGCGGTGTTTAACGTCGCTTATTATTATTTTTTACTTAAACAAAAAAAAACTTGCACGGCGGACCCAAAATCTTTATCCTATAGACTATCCTATATTTATAAACCGATTTGTGTCGAACCTAGTACTTAGATTATTTAAGGTTAAAGCTCACCGTGTAATGTGGAAAAAAGCTGCGTTGAAAAGGATGAGGAGTTTACATAACTAACTAACATAAGCTAAAAATCAATCTAAAAATTAAAAATATTTAAAAAAGTTAAACGGTATTATTTTTTGGCTCTAGAAAAAAATAGAAAATAATACTAACGTAACCCTGACTTTGTAGCGGATAAGAACCTGCAAGTTTAATGACTGCATAATCAAATAAGAATGATTTTTCTAGAAAAATTTGTTTTTAAGTGCAACAAAGTAAATGTTTTTAAAGCGTCCACTTTTTTATACTAGTTTGTTAAAAGTCAGGTTTGGTAAACTGCTGATGATTTAAAATAGAACCGTTTACCTTAAAAGCTTTTTTACCTAATTCGTCTTTCATAAACAATCCACCTGTAAAAGTTAATTTTATCTGTAATTTTTGGTTTTTGAGATATTGCAGTTGGTTTTTATTATGGAGTGGCCATTTTATTTGATTTTTGAAATTAGTATATAGTTAGTATTTTTATACATTATTTATATTTTATATTAATATATATTTTTCAATATTTATTTGTTTAATTTAGCCTAAAGTGCTTTAAAAATAATAGACAAAAGCTTTTGTAGCAGCAGATTTTAAAGTACAATTTTTGAAAAATATGTATATATACTTTTTATAAAAATAAAAATTTTAAAAACACGGTTGATGAGGGAAGCAAAATTTTTGTCCAACATTTATAAGAAATCTATATTTTTATAGAATTTCAGAAATGCCTAGCAAAAACCATTGTCTGACCTCTCTACACATCAGAATTGCAATCAAAATGTACAGGTAGAAAGTCTAATTAGGGGAAAGGGGGGCAAAATGGGATACTTAATTTTATAGGGCCTTTTCTCCTATTAAATGGTCACCAGTGCATTCGTCATTTGAAATTATGTTGGCTAGATACGTTATCTTTATGTTCTAGTTTTCAGTTTAAACGATTTAGAACTCCATCATACTTTTATTTTTATTTTTGTAAAAAGTTGCCTTTGGTAAAATGGGGTGCCTATGTGGCGAAACGGGCGGGGCGGTTGTGTAATTTAGAATCAATATTTTTGTCAGTCTTATTTATTAAAATACTAAACAAGTTAAAAATACTTATTTACAAAAGTTGTAAGATATTGTAAATACATATATAATATTTAAATTTAGTAATTACAAAATTTATAAAGAATTACAGCGACCAAGTCATCGCTGTCGACTCTCCTACAAGAATTTTGCGTCAATTTTTTGCAAAGACAACATAAAATACGAGTTTTAGTGATGCTATCAAAAAACAAAATTTTTTTTGGGGTATAGGTTACTAGGTATAACAAGGTACCCTATTTTGCCCCCATGAAAAAACCCCGTATTGGCCCAAATCACCAGTTAAATTCAAACAAAAATCATATATAGTAAAGGACTAATCTTACGGGCGATGCGGTTAATTATGAATAATACATAAACTCACTAATCGTTCAATGTAAACAAAATTTTAAAAAGTCTGTAAAAAATGTACTTACTGTCACAAAATGCGCAAGCTATTTCTACAATAAACAGCGCACATCAATCATATATGATCAGCAAAAATACATATATGATCAGCAAAAACCAACTTAAGCTCAGCCGACCGGCACCAATCATATTGCAGAGAGTTGAACCAGTTATAGGGATCAAACATCTGATATTAAAAGGTTTTATTTTTGTTTTGTCACGTTTTACCCGCGTACCCCATTTTGCTCCCCTTTCCACTACCTTTTTTTACAAGATTTATTTTATGCGAATTTTATACAACATAAAATATTGTCGTAAAATGGCTTAAAATCTGGATCAAACCGCCATACAAATATGGTACTTTAACGCGTTCCTTTGAAAGGAAAAATGACACTTCTAAAAAATAACTGAAAGTTACGTCAATTAAATCATAGTTTTTTCAAGGCCTGCTGGACTATCTACTCTTTTTTGTAAAGGCATTAAGAAGTTTCAGTATGTTTTTAATCAGAAAATTCATTGACGTTGATTGTCAAAATGGCATGACTGTTTTAGATTGGATGCGCCCGTCCCACTACTTTGAGTTAAAAAGAGAGAGTAAGTAGCTGGATGACAATGTGTTAGTTTAGTAAATAAAACGAGTAGACCAATGTTTGGTTATTAAACTCATCTGTGTTTAATATTATTAAGCGCCCTTACTAATACATTAGTTTAAAAAGAGATGGTAAATAATCGGATCATAATATGTAAGTTCAGTCAATGACACGATTAGATTAGAAATAAAATTTCGGACTTCCATTGTCTTTAATTATTTTAAAACACGACGTTTCGGTTAGTAAGTATCTCTAACCGTTATCAAGTGTAAACTTTTTACACTTGATAACGGTTAGAGATACTTACTAACCGAAACGTCGTGTTTTAAAATAATAAAAGACAATGGAAGTCCGAAATTTTCTTTCTACACAATCATTGTCTACGAGTTTCAAACGATTAGATTAGTTGTTGGTACGTTCCGGAATCATATTTTGTGTCGGGGTGCCGTGCTACGTCACAGTCAGCGCCTTATTACTTGTAAGATTTGTCGAGAATGTCATTAAATCAAGCTTTAACCGTCAAAGTAGAATTAAATCTTTAAAAATAATATAATATATACGCTGTTCAATTTAAAACTAATATGTTGCTTAGATAACCTATAAATGTCATATTTAAAATGAACTAACCAAAGTTTCTTTTTGAACTATTTTTATTCTTAGTTTTTACATGCATTACCAAAAAAGTTTTTTGGGGTGAAATTTTATAACACTGTACAGGGTGTTTCCATATATTTCGACCAAGGTCTACTGCGCTTATTTTAAGAGATCGTAAACGTAGTTGTAGGGTTTATCTTATACCGCAAATTTTCTGAAAAGAAAAGTGAATGTCGCAGTTATAAAAAAGCACAAACAAGGTAAACCTCATGACGAATCTGATACCTTCTTAGCCCATTGGCACACTCCAAGTGAACTCTATATATCAGCCTTAAAAACAGGTTTTTTTTTATAAATATCTCAGAAACGAAAGCCCATACTAAGTTTTTGGTTATAATACAAGTCATTGGTAAAATGTTCTACCATATTCCAAAAACTGCATATAGTAGGGGAAGCCGTTTCGACGAATTTTTTTTTTAGATAACGCCGAAAATGTGTTATTTGGGTGATTTGAACCATTCTTAGCAATATCAGTGTAACACGATAGCTCCTAAACGGCTGAACCGATTTTCATGAAATTCTCAGGTAAAATGGTGTTGGACAGTGTAACAAGCTGATAAGATTTGTGTCAAAATCTATTAATGCTAATGACAGTTAAGAAATTGAAAATATACTAACTTTTTAACGGAACATCGCATCAATATGCCGTTTTCGGAATATAGTAGAACGTATTTTTCTCAATAATTTGTGTTGTAAGCAAAAACTTCATAAGAGCTTTCGTTTCTGAGATATTTACAAAAAACCGATTTCAAGGCTGATATAGCATGGAGTTTACTTGGAGTGGGCTAATGGGCTAGGAAGGTATCAGATCCATCATGGATCCATTTATTTTATCATTTAAACCTCGATTTAAACCCTACAGTTTAATAATCTTTGAAATTTTTTGGTCTAGGTTAAGAGTTTAAAATGTATACCTAAGTTAAAAACTATATTTATTTAAGTTTTTTTTATAAATTAGTACAATAAACTAATGTTCTTCATAAGGTTTGCAGTATATTTATGACTAAAACATAAAAACAAATTCCATTAACATATTTTCTTAATTACGTTGTTTACAGTAGTTCAAGATATTCGTAGCCTGCAGCAGTATAACACCACGGATCACCTAAAATAATACCACATCTCAAAAGCTGCGAGTTTGTTTGCAGGCAGTATCTGTGATCGTCCAGGGTTCTACAATATAAAAAAAGTTCAAATTGTTTTTTCTCTGATAATTAAAATATATTTTTTATTCTAGCCAAAGCTTAAAGTTATTTGGTTCAAAAAATACCTCCCAACTACAAAATTTTGTGTGGGTGTCAAGCGCAGATTTGAGGGGGGGTAACGTGGTAAAAACCCGCCCTAGAAAAAAATTAACTTTTTGCTAACAATTAAAGGGAAATAGGAGAATTACCCCCCCCCCAGAAAAAGAAATATTACAGACAATTTTTTCGTCGATTATTACCCCTTCTCTAGATTTTGACCCAGATCCGCGCTTGGTTGGTGTCGGTCAGTCGGCAACCCTTGATAGCTGTAATGTTAAGACGGGCCCCTCAGATCAGAAGTTTCACAGGACAGAATAATATAAAAGATGACCATGCTTGGCATGTTATATTTACGAGTATTTATGTACTACTTATATAGCACATAGCATGTACATACATATATACAGGGTGTAATTTAAATGATGCGCGAGACTTTAAGGGATAGTGGCAAATGTTAAAAGTAGACAAAAAGTTAAAATAACTTTATATCAAAAGTTTTTTGTTTACAAGCGTTTATTAAGTTTGAAGAGTGGGGGCAACCTATAAATTTTAGAAATGACCAATTTAACGTCAAATAATTTTTTAATCATTATTAGAGACCCTGTATGTATGACATATTTTAAAGCAATAGAGACGCCAGAAATTCTTCAATGTTTCTTAAACTCAATTTTTTTTGGTTATGTTATTTTCTTGCCAAGTTCACTGGCGTTTCACTAAAATAATTTATGTTGTCAGCGGTGAGTGACATCAATTATCATGCAACATATATACAAAGCCGTTTGTCCGTCACAAATGCTTGTCAAAAATCGTTTATTTTAATTTTCCGAAGCTTATGTCTCTATAAAGAAGTCTAGAGTATAGAGGACCGATATTTCCGCCCTTTGATTTTGTCGCGTCCCTATTTCTTTAAAATATGTCATACATACATGGCCTCTAATTATTATGACCAAAAATGCTTTTTTTTGTCCAATAGGTATAGATTTGTTAATTTTTAAAGATTATTTTTTTATAAACTAATAAATTAAAAACAAATTTAAGATAGGCGTTTGTACATATCTAAAGGCTCCTTAATAAAAATAAAATATTTGCACTATATTTGTTAAAACATTTTTGGAAAAAACAGGTTTTTAATAATTTTGAGTATTTTTATTTTTTTAAATAGTTTTAACACTTGAATATTACCTTTATTATTATGCTTTATTTCACAAAATTTCGATTGTTTGTTGTAAATTGAAAAAAAAATTGTTAAGTTTGATACCCTGTATCTAAATAAAAAAAAGGTTTGGGTTTCATGCAAAATGTAATAGGAAAAAAATCCTTCTTTTGACCTTTTTTACCTCCCCTTAAAGTTGGGTGCATCAAATAAATTACACCTTATATACCGGGTGGGCCAAAAAATACCGGACAATTTTTTTTCATTATAACTTTTGAACTATACCATTGATTTTAATGGGATAAACTGCACTAGACAGATAATTAATCAGAGTTTTTACTAAATATATATTTTTTTCCGCTATTTTAAAATCCAAGATGGCGGACCAAATAAAATGATACCCTTCAAAGATGCTCGTTTATTCTTATGTTGCGAACATGTTTTAATTATATTTTTATATTAGTGAAAAAGTTGCATTCTTGCCATGCACAACAAGGTATGAATCAGCAAAATCGGTTTGGTGGTTCTAAAAAAAGTATTTTTGTTTCAACCATTGTTTTGAATATTGCACGATTGTCTTGCCAATCATGTCTGCATTAATTTCCTTAATGCAGACATGATTGGCAAGCCAATCGTATAATATGCAAAACAATGGTTAAAACAAAAATTATTTCTTTTAGAACAACTTAACGGATTTTACTAATTTGTACCTTGTTGTGCGTGGCAAAAATGCAGCTTTTTTACTAATTTAAAAAAATTATTAAAACATGTTCGCAGCACAAAAATAAACGAGCATCTTTGAAGGGTACAATTTAATTTCGTCCGCCATCTTGGATTTTGAGACGACAGACAAAAAAATATATTTAGTCAAAACTCTGATTAATTCTCTGCCAAATGCAGTTTGTCACATTAAGATCGATTGTACAGTTTAAAAGTTATAATGAAAAAAATTTGTCCTTTTTTTTGGCCCACCCGGTATATTATTTTAATGATCTACATAAAGATTGCTTCCAAATTAAATAGGGCCATTTGGACTAAATGTTTGCGTGATGTTCTTTCCAACATTCTGCTATGGAAGAAAAATACAAAAGTATAAAAGTATGTCCTTAAATTATTTTTTTTGGACATTGTGGAAAAAAATCCATAAAATATTGGCAAGCGACTAGGGGTTAGTCAGCAATTTTCAAAATATTTTAGTGTTAAATTAGACCCAACTTTTTCCACCTCCCTGTTTGGTTGGTTTTTGAGGAGGAGTTGAACTTAACACATGGTCAAATAGGAGAGGCTTTCTTTTCACGGAGGCAGGTTCTGAATAGTGTTTTTCTTAAACCAGCAACCACACAAGAAATCTATGAAATAATAGCAAAACTACTGAACAAATACTCATCAGGTATTCGAAAGTGGTGGCAGGCCCAACTGGACCTCCATGCACGGCGACCACATATGGATCTATTGTGCCCACGTGCCTACATACTGAGTTTGACTGAAGTAGCATATTTTTTTCCACCTAGCACATAAAAAAACTCAGATTACAACAATAAATGATTTAGGCTTAACACTTTGGCTCAAAGATATACCACTAAGGCCTGCATTATTAGCCAGTGTTGTGATGTGCCTGTAGTTGTAATAAAGCAAGTTGCAAAATATATCCGTTAAGTTAAGTTTGATCATTAATAAAATGTTTGAGACAGGGGTTTTTCCAGAAGCGCTAAAAGTGGCAAAAGTTGTCCCAGTTTTCAAAAAGGGTGATCCACAAGAAACAAATAATTATAGACCTGTGTCTCTGCTCCCATCAGTGTCAAAGGTCTTCGAGAGATCGGTATACAACCGCCTAATAGATTTCATTGGAAGAAACAACATACTTACTGATTCTCAATATGGTTTCCGGCATTCAAAATCCACAGAGTTAGCAGTTTTTAAAACTGTTGAATTTATAATGGAACAAATCGATCCAAAAGGGCAGGCCTTTGACACCATCGACCATAAAATCCTCATGGAACAGCGATATTATCAAATATTATTTAACTGACCGAAGCAACTAGTATGCATATTTGAACTGGGTGATAAGTATTGTACCTGAAAGAAAATAAATATATACTATACTATACTATTCGGAGCCTGTCACGCTGAAACAGGGGGTCCCTCAAGGTTCAATCCGGGGGCTTCCGTCTCCGTCTTGTTCTTGTTGTATGTAAACAATCTTGATAAAAATATCCTTATTGAAATACTCTGTCAATTTGCTGATAATAGCTCCGCAACAGACTCTGAGCAGACAACAAATCTTTTATCATGTAAATGCTCAGCGACAGCTGAACAGATGAGACAGTGGTGCATTGACAAAAATCTTAAATTAAACACTGAACAAACATGATTGGTTACGTTCTGCAAGAGCAAGACTGAGGAGTAACTCTATGTTAAAGTAAGTCACAAAACCATAGTCAAGCAAGACTGTTAAATTTTTGGGGCACTACTTAGACTCTACCCTGAGTTTTCAGAACCACACTAAACTTGTAACAGCTAGGCTCAATAACTATTGTGGCCTAATCAAGAGATTAATGGACCAACTTTTCATAGAAACAATAAGAAATTTCTATTTTTCAAATATACAGTCAATTATTATGTAGATTCATAGTCTGCAAAGTTTAAAAATAAAAACCAAAAAATTTTTATCTGAAAATAATTTTATTCATTCAAATTTGATATTGACAAAATATTTTTTTTTAATTTTTTTTATTATTAACTGTACAACAGGTCTTCTCATGTTTGTTTTTAAATGTCTTTTAGATGTTTTGTTTTTATTAATTTAAACTTTTTAATGTAGTCCTATTGGCTACTAATCTGTTTTACTTTATTTGAATTACCTTATTATAAATTCTTTTTAAATAATCGTTTTAAGAAACCAAAATTTGTGAATTGAGTGTCTCTAAAACACAATATTGAGTGCCTCTTAAATATATTTTTATATAAAAACAAAAAAATCTATAGCTTGAGTAGTTTTTAATTACTATTAGTAATAGGCTAGTTAAGTATGCTGTACACTTTTATATTCAAGTACATAGATCTTTAGGTGATACTAGATCAAAAATTTGACGTTGCTTTGTCTGTGTAAGATATTGTAGGCAAATAAAGGATAATATTATGTTATAGCCGTTTTACAGACCTAATTTCAAAAAATTATATCTTTATAGTCCTTACTATATGCAGTTACACTTTTGTCACTGACATGAAATAAACATATTTCCTACCCAGAAATATATTAAAAAGTAAATATGTCAAGTTGGTATAAAATTAAAGTTAAAACTGTCATTGTCTCTGGATGAAAGGTTGCTGACTGTAGGTTGACGGAAAAAAACTCACAGGTAAAAACAACTCAAAGACATGCCATCTTTCAGATGTTTTTTATTGTTGCTGTCAGTATGCATATGATAAATAAAGAGGTTCGAAATGCCACAAAAGTGTAACTGCCTATGGCAAGGACTATACGCTAAGTAAGATAGCAACATGAGACATATTTTCCTGTTTAAACAAAGCTGCAGCCTTTAATACCAAGCAGAAGTTATTTTGATTTTTAGTTTCCAAAAGGCCTTGGCATAACTTTTTCAAAACAATTTTCTCAAAAAATTGACAAAGTAAAAAAACTGTTATTTACATAACAGTTAAAGGAGAAAGGTTTGTATTGTTATTATTTTTCCTTAGGAGCACTTTACCTAAAATAAAATAAATGGATCCATGAAGGATTATACCTTTCTAGCCGATTACTACATCAAGTGAACTTCACGCTATATCAGCCTTGGAAACAGTTTTTTAAAATTTCTCAGAAATGAAAGCTTCTACAAAGTTTTTGTATATAACACAAATTATTGAGAAAAATGTTATCTACTATATTCCGAACACCACATATTGATGCGATGCTCCGTCATTAGCATTAATAATTTAGACATACATCTAATCAGCTCGTTAGTGTCAAATACTATTTTTCATGAAAATTGGTCCAGCGGTTCCAGAGCAATCGTGGACCAGACAGACATACAGAATCAGAGTATTTTTATTATGATAAGTGCAATGTCTGATGATGGTTCAATAAACTGAAACATCACAAACAAAAAAGATATATTTTTATTGACTTGTATTGATTGAAATGTACCATTGTGAATAATAAAAAATTTAAATAAAGCAAAAACAAGATAAACATATATGTCCCTGTAAGTTAAGAACTCATTCATTGTGTATGGTTCGATGTTGACTAGACATTGGAATAAAAAATTTTTAATAACTTTTGTCTTGTTGTAGGTTTTTAGGCAGATGACATGACAATATTGCTAAAATAGGTCCAAATACACCCACATAACACATTTTCTTAATTTTGAAAAAATAGATAATAATATTATTGTTTAACTTATGTTTGTTATAATGTTTGAATTTTATTTGACCATTTATATGAATTTACATAAATGCTTTAATGTTTAATTTTGCTAAACTTAATAATTGTACTTACTGAATACTTAGACCAATAAAGATGAATTTAAAATTTGATGTTATCTCATTTTTTCTTAAACGAAACCAGTTCCCTCTCTCCTCTGCGCGGGCTAGGATGGTAAATATAGAAATTTAAAAAATGAACCGAACCAAAAAATTTTACATCAAAAAATAAAATTTTTTGATTGAAGATTTTTTAATAATGCATTGTTCAGCTATCTTCAAATTCGAACTACTAATCTACCTTTATGGATTTGAACCAAATTTATCAGATCAGTATACACTGAGCTATGAAAACCAAAAAAAAATACTTGTGATGACATGACCATGCTGCTTTAAACATATGAAATGAAATAAATCCTACTAAAATATTTTTAAGCAATCATTTCATGCTGTTTGTTTAAATTATAGTGAAATTTTTTAGGTTTAAAAAAAATCTGCCTCCTGCTCCCTTTCTTTACTCCTTTTTTGAGGTAATTTTTAAAAGAGATTTCTTTTCTTACTCTATGACATGTATTCCTTTTTGTCATTTTATTTATAATTTCCTTTTTTTATTTTGGTTTCAATAATTTTAAGATTATAAATAATGAAATAAATAAAACAAAAAGCCTGCAAAGTGTTCTGAAACTTTAACACCAGTGTTTACTAAAGGGTCTAAATTCCTACATCTAAAAGCCTAGATTTTGGTTGAAGGGGCAAGTCACTCACTTGGATGCAATAAATTTTAATATCTAGGTAATTTGTTTATAAATACTTTGCAATATTGCAATATAGGCCATCTTTTTTTGTTGTAGCAATGACATTATATCCATACAAAACTTAAAAATAAATAAAAAAATTAGGAGATGTGTTAATGAAAAAGGATTCTAATATATCTTGCAATTTTTACAATATTTAAATATTGATACATATTTAATATTGTACTTAATGCATTTACAGAGATAGTTTTAAGTTATTTATGTATTATTAAAAATTTTTATATATAATTTTGTTTATTGACCATGGATTATTTTTTTACTTTTTTGAACTTTAAACCACCCCATACGGAATCCTATAAATGCAAAGACTAGATTTAAAAAAAAGGACATATTCGAAACATTTTCAAAAAATTAATTGGAATTATTGTGATATTAAACTCACTCAGAAATGCTTACTATGTTATTATTGCACATTAGCATGAACAAAACCTTGCAGTTATTTGACCTGTAAGTATTAAAAAAATACACTTAAACTGGTCAAGGTCTATAGGATCCAAGTACTAAGTTTTAAGATCATAATAAATACTGGTGTAAAACTCTACTGACAGAACACTCTATTTTTAAATAAAACTAAGATAAAATCTAAATGCACATTATATAATATCAGTTTTTTAACGAAGAAAAACAAATACAAAAGTTTTACAACAAAATCCAGAATTTTTGTTTAATTAATTTCATTATTTCAAGCATTATTTGTTCTTAAAATTTTAGCGACAACAATAAAAATTGTAAAATCTTTAAAAACAGATTTAGTTAGCCCAACCTAGAAAACGTAATGATTTTTATCACTAGGTGTGCTCAAACTTTATTGTACTCACACTGGCATAAAAAAAGTAAAAAAAAAGGGGATGGGGACAGGACACCAAGTTTTCTTTCAACACCTCAAAGACTCTCATAAAACAGCATGAAATGGTTATTTAAAAATTATTTTACTAGTATTTATTTTATATAACATAAGTTTCAACCAGCATGCATAATATTTCATATGTTTTCATGCCAACATCAGAAAATACTCAAGTGTGGTTTTGTAGTTTAAACAATAAATAAATAAAAAGTTTTATTTAACTGACATTTTTTTAAAATTCTATTTTTTAACTTTAGGTAAAGGGCTACCAAGGCAAATTAGTAAGAACACAGATGATCATCTTTCACCATTGTAAAAATACAATTTTTTTGAGAAAATGGTTTTGAAAAAGAGTTAAGGCCTCTGTTAAGGCACTTTGGAGACCCAAGATCAACATACCTTTTACTTGCTGTTAAAGGCTCTTGCTTCTTTTGAATAGTAAAATTTGTTTCATGTTACTATCTAACTTAGTGTGAAAAATATATTTTTTTAATTAGGCCTGCAAAACTATAACAAAAATTTAACTCCTTAAAAATCAATGAAAGAGGGGGGTGAAAATTGGTGATTTTGGTCTACCTGAACACTGGCTAAAATATTTCGAAAATTTCTGACCCTAACCCCTAGTCGTTTGATGATGTTTTATGAATTTACCCTGTGAAAACCTTGCATTCTTACTTTTATTTCAATAAATGTACACATTCATTTCTTACTTACAATAATCTTCGCACACTTTATTCTCTCTAACTCGACAGCTAGGACACACAGGACGTGGGTTTCATTCCAATCATGCATATCTTCTAGGCCTTCTTCTGAGCTCAGTTGAAGGGACTGACAATAATATTGTCCCTGGAGGATTTTAGCTCGTGTTGTTACAACCACTCGCAAACATTTTTCAGCCGTAAAATCAATCTTTACACACAAAACTTAAAAATTAAAAAATAATTTTAAAATCAAAACATTTGTTGAAAAAGAAAAACAAATGTGACATATAACTGACACAACTGTCATGACCCGTCATGACATCCGAGATCTATCTGAAGTTAGGCTCCGCGCCAGTGGTATTTTTATCCATGAGTGGCCCACGCAGGACACTGGTAGACCTATTTTCTTGTTAAGTTGGTTGCCTACATGTTATTCTTTGAAGATTTTTGTGGACCTCCAACTTTAATCCTAATTTTCTCCAAAACCAAGAAGTTTTAGAAAAAAATAATAAATTTCCAGTAAATAGCTTGGGCTAAGGTACACAAATCCGTTTAGTCTCAAAAATGTGGGAAAGCCCCATTGTGGCATAAATGGGAACAATTTAACGACTTTTTTTGCAGCTACATTTGATGCTACTACAGTCAGTTGTGCATCTACAATAAATCATGTCCAAAAGTTCTTTTGATGTCACAGAATCTTGGGCGAAGACTGGAACTAGACAGTTTACTTTTAATTCCCAACCCCATAGTTCTGGAGCTAGCTAATTTCCTAACCAAAGCTGTACTTGATAATATGTTCTATACGAATGTTGTTTTGTTGCTCCTTCACTTGGGGGAAGTGATGATAGATCAGATTTAATACTTGCTACCGATTTTACGGATAACCGAAATCGGTACGCATTTAGGAAATTTTCATTTGTTGGAGAGTTATACCATTTTAACATGCATAAATGTCCAGCATTTTCTACTTCAGCATGCGAGAAGCTGGGATTGTAAAATACTTTTGCTGATTTTTGGATTTCAGGGTGCTTTTGATAAAGCTTTATAAATCCAAGCTTACCCCTTCGAAATGCTGCCGATGTTGAACTGCAACCAGTAAAAGCATGCAGGAATAATATTCCTTTTAGTCCTAGCTGCTGCATCTTGCTTAATTACAGCTATATTGCATGAATTTTTTAAAGAGTTTTGAATTGCAGTACTCACAATCAGCACATCAGCATCATCTGATGCTTGCAGCATTGTGATTCCACATTCCTGAAGTTACATTTATTTGATTATGGAAAATAAAATACATATCTACTGATTTTTTCATACAATAGCGTATTTTTTCTTCTGCAGCCTTGGTACTCATTTCTGTTATCTTATATCCATAAAAAACCACAGTACAAAACTTGCCTGCATAGTGGGTTTTGATGAATTTGACGTATCCATTACAAATTTCAGTAACTGAGGATCCTCTTTGCCACACAACTTTATGCAATAAAAACCCCCCATCAATAACCACACCATAGTTTGTCAGATCTACCTTCTCGTTTGTTGGTTTAAAAAGATTAAACAAAACAGATTATTTTGTTTTTCTCATAACACTCTCATTGAATAAGGCTATAGGAAATGGAGCCAGTTTATATCGCAAATACTCTTTTAAGTCATTATCACTTTTTTTGCTTATAGATATTCTTTGAAAGAGTAACAGAGGATCTATTGTAATGTTTTCATTATGAATTTTATAAGGTTCTTTTAGAAACTCATTCCTGGAGCAAAACAAGTTTATTTTCTCTAATTACGATTAATGTTCAATCTTTCTACGATTTATATTGACAGAGTTAATGGGGTGGTGCTTTATAAAAACTCACCCAGTACATTACCCTAACTTTTATCTTTTCTCGCCCCTAGTATTTTACTAATAAATAATGCAAAAAGTAAATAGGAAAGTTTTTGTAATATTTGTGAAAGTTAAGATTAAAAATTTCAATTTGCTCTATCTATAAGTTGAAGGTAGATTGGTAATAAGTACACATTTTTAAAGAAAATTGATCGGTCTTTAACTTTTATATTAACAAATTTCATCTAAAGTCAAAAACAAAACTGTTAGATGAACAAGTTTGATAAAAAATATGGGCCAATAATATGTTTTTCAAAAATTACCGATTTTCGGTAGCCACTATCTCAGCATGTGTTTCATTAAGGTTAAAGCTAGCATAACGATTTTGTAGGGAATTAAGTCTTCTTTAATTTTTAATAACATTTTAACGGGAAAGAACCGAAAAAGTGCACCTTTTAAGCCCCCTCCGCCACTGAAGCGGGGGTGCTAGGGGTGGGGACTTTTAGTATGTTTACCTCCTAACTGCCCCAAATACATTCCTGAAGGGAAAAATTCTCCCCCCCTCCATGCACTCTACAACCCCCTATTGCCCATTCATTGACTGAACTATATAGGTAACACCGAATTTTAGCCTGGATTTTATTTCCCAACCAAAACTAGAACCCATTTTTCTCGGCTGTTTAAAAGCTAGCCGTTCTGGCCGGTGGAGACTCCAAGCTCTCTTATTTTTAGAGGCGCCCTGAATTTCGTCCAAAAGGGTGAAATCATTAGTGCCAAGCGTAAAAGACCAAAATTTGGCAACACCGAAATAGGTCTTTTTACATGTTCTTTATTTTTGTTTGGAGTTTCTTCATGATCTCTCGTGATGGTTACCTATTTGTTTGGTATAATTATGTATAGAATCGTATTCTATGTTGTTATTATCCTTTATTTTAATTATTTTATATCTACCTAGAGTCGGCCTTAGACATTTCTTATTTCTGTTATTTTCTATAACTCTCTCAACTTTTTCTTATAGTTTTATCATTTTCCTTCTCACTCGAGGGTCCGCCCATTTTCCATCAGCCTCTTTATTTCTTCTGATATACGATTTTCCCTCGTTTTAACTTTTTGTGCGATATCTTTTCCTACTTTGGTCATAGCTCTTGTCAGCGTATCATTTATTTCATCTATATTTTCATTTTCGCATCCTATGTTTTGGGTTGCTGTTCATTTAGCCTTTCTTTGTATATAGCTTTATTTTGTGTAAGTTTATTAATGTTAAGTTGTTCATTGTTAATATTAATTTTTCTTTTCATTTTAAAATTGCTATCAATGCAGATTTTTGTTCTGACCATCTTGTGATCATTGTCTGTTGTAAAGCTGTTTAGGACTGCTACATCTTTAACGATATTTTTATCAGCAGTCAGAATTTAACAATTTCGTTTTTCGTTATTCCATTAGTGCTGAGCCATGTCTACTTTCGTTGCGGTTTCTTTCTATAAAACGAGTTCATTGCATATAGCTGTTGTTAGTTTATTAAGGTTGCGTCCCTGTCATTTCTTTCTCCATATCCAAAATCTTCTATTTTAGTCTCTTCTAATTTTGCATTGAAATCTCCCATTACTAGTGTCACATGGGTTTTGTGTTCTTTTATGGCTTTTGTGATGTCTTTATAGAATGCTCGATATGCTCGTCATCGTAGATAGAGTTGGGGGCATATACTTGAATTACTTTAACTGATGTTCTTTTCTTTTTGAGTGTAAGATAGACAATGCGACCTGAGATTCCTTTACTAGTATGGATGTGCTTACTTATTGCTTTATTGATTATGAATTTTCATAATTTTTGTTAAATTGTAAAAATCAAAAAATTGCTTTTTTGGATGAAACAATAAAAATTAAGATATTTTGAGAACTACTTACACCAGAATAGCGAATTTTTTAATTTGAAAGCTGTTGAAAATGGCTTATGAATCACGTATCATGTGAGTTATTTTTTATAAAAAACAAAACTGTAATTTAAAAAAATAATTGTTTTTTAAAAATGTACTTTTTTTAAAAATATATTTTTTTTTCAATGTTTTAGCAAGAACCTCATCAAATGTCAAGATAAAGATATGGTGGATTCATTTTGAAAAATAATGTATAAAAATACATGGACAATGATTCTTTTCGAGTGCTTGAATTAAATTCAACAACATTCCCGAAATAACGCATATTTTAAAAATTCTCCTGAGTAGCATAAATATATGAAAATAATTTAAGCATTTAAGAGATTATAGTAGTAGTAGCAGTAGGAAGGTGACCCGTAGGTCCGACAAGTTGTCCAGAGTAGGCCCTGTTTGCCATGCCCCTTAACCGACTCTCTGCACATCCATTCGATGTCTAGTTAGCTCATTGGACCTTCCTGTTCTCCTTACACAAAATTCAGTATGCCGTTGAGTGTGCAGCTCTTCCTCATTCAGGATTGGTGCCCCGAGTGCCTGTTTTCTCATCCCTGCCTACGCCTCACATACTTCCCCTAGGTGCCTTGATGTCTCTTCTTTCTGTCTCAAAATACCTATCAGCAGTCCAAGGTCTTTTCGTGCCCGTCCCCGGAACCATCTTAGTAAGAGATTAAAAGAAGGAAAATGTTTGATTCGATTATAGGTGACTCGCTTATAGTTAAAAATCGTGTGCCGTGTGATAGTTGTGGAAGATTTTTTAAAACTACCATAGATCGATTGGTAATAGATCACACAAGTTTAGGTCAACAGTATTACAGTGAAACCTCCTATAAGCGGACACTCACGGTTTCGTTAATTTTGTCCGCTTATTGGAGGTGTCCGGTTATGAGAAAGAACTGCGAAATTTTAATATATATTTATTAACAATTTCCGCTGCTTGAGTTTTTCCGATATTAAATTTTTCAGCGATTTTTCGTGCTGGTAGATATTCCTTCTCCAAAATGTTAACAACTTTCATTTTTTCACGTAAACTAAGAAGTTTTTTATTAGGAGCAATTTTAAAGAGATCTATTACTACCCAACTGAACAATAAAAATAAAATACAGCAGTCCCGCAGAATAAAATATGTTGTAAATACGACAGAAGTATTTAGAGGTAATTCCCCGGTTAAAAAGTGCGTTGCTGCCAACATACTACAAATTATTTATGCCCATGTCGTGCAGCGCTCCGTCCCGTTGTCAGAGGTTCGCGTCCGGTTAAGGGAGGTTTCAGAATTTTTTAAACAAAAAAAATTGTCCGCGTCCGGTTATTAGAGTGTCCGGTTATAGGAGTGAATTTTACATGTGAAGAAATAGGGAAAACCTTGGTTCCAACAAATTTGTCCGCATAAAGGGAGTGTCCGCTTAATAGAGGTGTCCGCAAGGAGAGGTTTCACTGTATATGTCTCCAATATTGAGTGGGAGGGCCTGTGTGACGTCATAAATCTAAGATGGGGCTTTTTTCGTATTTTTTCAGAAACTATCACATAACTTTCTCTAAATTAGTTTTACAGAGAAACTATTAACACTTTTAGCTCACACATATACTATACTATAGTAGTGTGTTAGCTCACACATATACTATACTATAGTAGTGTGAGCTATGGTGATCCTAATTTTTTCGAGAAAAAAAAAGTTGTTCCGATTTCAAAAATTTTTATATATCTTTGCGTTAAACTTTTTTGTTGCGCCGTCTGTCTGTCTGTCTGTATGTCTGTCTGTCTGTCTGTCTGTCTGTATGTCTGTAACGACCAACGCGCATAACTCAAAAACCGCTTGGCCGATTTTAATGAAATTTGGTACCTAGGCTGGGTCTTGGGTCGAGATGGTCCCATTTAAAAATGAACAAAATCCACCGAACAGAAACCAAAAACAAGGGTGGGGGTAGATTTCAAAAATTAGAGTTTATGTGAAAATATGGCGTGTGTGATATCAAACGAAAGGTAATTGAGTCTGCAGTTAAACAAAATACATTTTAATTTATTTAAAAAAAAGGGTGGGGGTATATTTTAAAAATTAGAGTTTAAGTGAAAATATGGCGTGTGTGATATCAAACGAAAGGTAATTGAGTCCGGAGTTTAACAAAATACATTTTAGTTTTTTGTTTTTTTAAGGGTGGGGGTAGATTTCAAAAAATTGAGTTTAAGTCAAAACATGGCTTGTGTGGTATCAAACAAAAGGTAATTTAGTCTGGAGTTATATAAAATATATTTCAGTTTTTAGTTATATTAGCTCACACGTAAACTATAACTATAGTACCTAGTGTGAGCTTAGGGGCCCATATATTGGCAGAGTATTTTTGTTTGTAAGAGAACAAGAATTTATATAGTGAAATTGGTTATTTATCTCAAAAACTAACGAAATATTTTTTTAAATAAATAGATCCACGACGCCAGTTAGCCTATTAGCACACTCTGAACTTCATCAGCCATGAAAACAGTTTTTATATCTCAGAAACAAAAGCTCCTACGAAGTTATTGATTGTAAAAATGCTATAGACAGACCCCCACACAGAACGACGTCCAGGACGATATTGCGAAGATAGCTCAAAATACACCCAAATAACACATTTTTGGCGTTATATCGATTTTTTTTTTCGTCGAAAACAATACCTTTTCTAGCCATTGGTACGCAGGCTAGGAAGATAAAAATTCTAAAAATAGTAATTTGATTTTACCAAAAAAAAACATCGATGAAGGAAGTTTTAGACTACCCCAAATCGATCGTCTATGGATCAGGTAATTTTAAGTCGCCGGGTGTTTGCCTCAAATTTGAGTAAGAGCGTATGTGTGACGTCATAAGTTTAAGAATGCATTTTTTTTTACAAACTTTTGCTTTTAACTTTTGTCACATGGACTTTACAGAAAAAATTGTATAGATTATGATTTTTTCATAATAAAATAGCAATTTAATTGTTGTTCTAACAAGATTAATACCTCAAAATCTAAAAAAGATACTGTCACTTTTTTAAACACTATACAAATTATAAAAATTCAACCTTGTTCAAGAAAGTTTTAAACAAGGAAATTTAATAAATGTTTACGGTCTTAGACTACCCTCGATCCATTAGTGTTGGATCACTCAATATTAAGTCGCCAGGTGTTTGCCTTGAATTTGAGTAACAGGGCCTGTGTGACGCCATAAATCCAAAATAGATAGGTTTTTTTCATGTTTTTTAATATAATGAAGAAAGTAGCTTTATATTTGTTTTTTGTAAAAAAAAGTTTCCATTTTTTTGAATTTTGAAAAATTTTGTTAATTTTCAAGATATGAAGATAATTTCTCTACTTTGTTAGTTGCTGTTCTCTTGCAAACAAAAAATGTATTTGCAGTTTCTCTGAAAACTAATTTAGCGAAAGTTATAAGCCAAAATTTGCAAAAAAATGGAAAATGCCGCAACTTTGGATTTTTGAGGCAAACACCCAGCGACTTAAAATTAACTGATCCATCACCAATCGACCGAGGGTAGTGTGAAACTTTCTTGATAAAGGATCCCGCCCGGAGCTTATGTGTTGGATTTCTTTTAAATTTCAGTATGTTGTAGACCTTGATGCCCTGATGAAAAGTTATCATAGCCCCATCGTCGTCCGACCTATGGTTTCAAAGATACAGGGGTTCAAAATTTCAGTTTTTAGCTTTTGTGCATTTTTCACAAAAAACTATTTCAAGTAATTTCTACCTATTCTGAAAAATTATATTATTGTCTGTTGTATATTAAACGTTAGGCCACAAGCAGAGCATAATATGCAAATAAAAAAATTGGACTAATTAACTGTTAGCTCCCGCTAAATTTCGCGGTGTTTGTAAATTTTAAAACCACACAATTGAATGACGGACAGAGTGCATTCGCGCATTTTGGACATGCGTCCCAAGAATCAGTGAGATCCTTTTTCGACCGCCTCGAGAAATGGCGTGTTAATTTACTTTCTCCAACTATTTCAAATTTCTACACCTGAAAGTGCTCGATTTTGGTGTACTGAAGCATAGAACTAGAAACTTCAGCCCTTCAGCTACGTGGTGACATCATTAGATCCAGAATGGGGCCCCTTGGAAGTGGAGAAATTGGCTGCAAACTGGTGAGTGCTTTGTCTCTGATTTCCCTTGTGTGGTACCCACAATTAACCTATGGACCTTTTAATTATTTCGTAATTTTCATATCAATATATTTATGTTTGTTTGCGCTTTCATTAATTAAATTATATACAGTCCATTGCATTTATCGTTTTTCTTACTGCGGGAATAACATTAACAGTTTGCTACATTCAGTGGCGTTCATAAAAATTATTAAAAAATATTTCTTCAAAAAACGATGTTTTACAGAATTATTTATTAAAAAAAAATAAACGGTGGAATTCTTTTTTGTTTCCTTCTGTATTTTAGGAATCTCTTAAAGGTACCAGAATATGTGAAAATTGTAAAAATCAGTTAGTAAAGTTTTTTAAAAAACGCTGTAAAACTCTAAGCTTTTTAGGATTTTAATGTTTTGTTTTTAGAAATGCAAAATACTTTCGCTTTTTTTTAACGATAATATTTAAACAAATATAATTATGAGGTTATTGGAATGATTTTTGTTGCTCACAGTACTTTTTTAATCATTTATTCTTTCAGAGGCGTGCAATTTACCAAGATAAATGTTCGAATTCCTAACATCTTCTGACATTGATTATTTTGCGACATTAAAAGTAAAATAAAAAATTTAACAATATGATCTGTCAATTTTTCATTTTCAACTATTGAATTATATAATCGATTTTAATAGGATAAACTGCACTTCTCAGAGAATTAATCAGAGTTTTGACTAAATATATTTTTTATTATGTTGCGAACATGTTTTAATATATTTTTTTAAATATTAAAAAAGCTGCGTTCTTTTTAAGCACAACAAGGTATAAATCAGCAAAATGGGTTCACTGGTTCTAAAAAAAATATTTTTGTTTTAACGATTGTTTTGGTTATTATACAATTGCCTTGCCAATCATGTCTGCATTTATTTCCTTTCAGAATATTTTTTTAGAACCATTAAACCGATTTTACTGGTTCGCACCTTGTTGTGCGTGGCAAGAAAACAGCTTTTTACTGATTAAGAAAAATAATTAAAACATGTTCGCAACACAAGAATAAACGAGCATCTTTGAAGGATACAAATTAATTTCATCCGCTATCTTGGATTTTGAGAAATCAGACAAAAAAAATATATTTAATGAGAACTCTGGTTAATTCTCTGCCAGGCGCAGTTTGTCCCATTAAAATCTATTGTATAGTTCAAAAGTTATAATTAAAAAAAATTGTTCTGCTTTTTTGGCCCACCCGGTATAACGTTTTTTCATGTAGAGCTCACCTTTACCTCGTTTCACTAACCTGCCATTGTCAAATTAACAGATAATATTGTTAAACTTTTTTATTTTACTTTTAATGTCGCCAAAAAATCCATGTCAAAAGAAGTTAGGATTTCGAACATTTATCTTGGTAAAATGCACGCCACTAAATAAATAAATGAATAAAAAAGTACTGTGAGCAACAAAGATTATTCCATTAACCTCATAACTATATTTGTTTAAATCTTATTGTTAAAAAAAAGCGAAAGTATTTTGCATTTCTAAAAAAAAACATCAAAATCCTAAAATGCAGAGTTTCAGAGCGTTTTATGAGAAACTATACAAACTAATTTTTACCATTTATACATATTCTGGTTTCTTTGGGAGATTCCTAAATCACAGGAGAAACCAAAAAAAATTCCCCCGTTTGTTCTTTTTTTATAGTTAATTGTATAAAGCCTCGCTTTTTGAATAAATATTATTAAATAATTTTTGTGTTCGGGACACCACTGAATGTAGCAAACTGTTAATTGTTCCTATTTTTTTGTTTATATATTAAGCTTTACTTGTGACGTTTGATATATAACAAACAATAATTTAATTTTTCAGAATAGGTAGAAATGACTTAAAATAGTTTTTTTCTGAAAAATCCACATAAGCTAAAAACTGAAACTTTGAATCTCTGTATCTTAGAAACCATCGGTCGGAGGACGATGGGGCAATGATAACTTTTCATCAGGGCATCAAGATCTATGGTTGGGCAGAATTTTCGAAGTTGTGGTGATTTTAATATAAATTGGTACGATTAATAAACTTATGAAGACATTTACAAAAATCATATTTTTTTTTCGGCGACGTAATATATGCGGCGTCGCGACGCCTTCAAATGTGACGTGACATTGATCCAGATTTTCTGAAATAACTTAATAACTACATTAGATAGGACAGTTCTAATTTCACTTTTAGGCAGACAATGAGTGTGCCTTTCTAACAAGGTATTACACTTTCGAAGCTTGATTAAGTTCCATTAAATAAAAATTGTTAAATTTAGTTTTTGTCAAAATTTACATTTTTGTATTTTTCCTGAATTTTGGTATATCTGGAGCGGTTAAGTGGTTTTAGTGGTGATTTTGGGTTTGGTTGCAAACTAAGGTTCCTTTTGAGTCTGCCTATAAGAATATATTATAACTTAGATTTTTCACTCACAGGAAATGATGCAAAAAATTTTTGAATTTGGTCAAGTCCGTTTTTTTATAAAATCCATGGATTTCGCTCATAACAAAAACATTTTTTTACTACACTTTATTTTGCACTATTTTTTTCTTAAGTTTTTATTATTATAATTTAGAATTAAAAAAAAAATTTTAAAAATATTTTGCACTCTAAAAAAAATAGTCAGGGAGTTTGGGAATTTAATCCAAACAAAAGAAATGATACTTTAAAAATCCTTGTATTTTGAGTCAATTTTGGCACCTCATCATTCATGTCCATGAGATTTTTATATTTCCTGGGTGATTTTGTTCCTCCAAAAGAATTTACTTTTCCAAGGAACAAGCTTTCAAAATTTGCGTAAATCTCCAAAAACCATATTGAAGTTTTCATGCCATTTGCCCCCAAATATAGCTATTTTTAGAGAATCTATGAAATCCCATAAAAACAAGTCATTACTGTTAATAACTTGCTGTAGATCTATGATTTGAACTTAACTATAGAAATTTTTGTAGTTCCATTATATAAAGCATTCATTTTTTTTTTAATTAGTAGGGGTGCTGACCATATACTATCATCCAGGTTATTAAAATATCAGGTGAAGCAAAAAAAAACGAAAAAAAAAGGATTTTTTTTTGTTATAACTCTTGAACTATGCTACCGATTTTATTGAAAAAAACTGATGTTTGCAGGAAATGAAGCAGGATTTTAAGAAAAAAAAATTATCCGCAATCTTGACATTACAAGATTGCGCACAAAATCATGCTAAACCCTTTAAATTTGCTTGTTTATTTTTATGTTCCAGATCTTTTTTTAGTATTTTTTTAATTTATAAAAAAATCCGATTTCTGCCACGCACGGACGAGGTACGTATTACTAAAATCAGTTGGATTGTTCCAAAAAAATTAATTTTTGTTTAAACCTTTATTGTACAGATTTCAATTCTGTCTCCATTCGTTTCCTAATAAATTAATTATTACTAAACCGATTTTCCTCAAATAAAAATTATCCAGGCAAAAATTAAAAGCCGCAGAAAACAGCCAGTATTTGTATTTTTTGTAACTTTATACCCCTTTAGTACGTCTATGGGAGGGCCCGTAGTAGGCACGGGCAAACCGGGCTTCTGCTCAGGGGCGCCCAATCATAGGGGCGCCAAATCAGAGCTCTAAAGGTGCTAAATTGTACATCTAGAGTAGCCGGATTAGATGTATTTAGAAAAATATGAGTATAGGCGCGCCAATTTACTGTTTCGCCCAGGGCGCCTAAATATCTAGGGTGGGTCCTGTTATGGGCTTCAGTTATGTAAATGTATTGTAGGTTCTAGTTCTATATAAATTCAAAGCATTTTGAGACAAAACATATTAATATTTTGACAGCAAATAATTAAAGTTTTTGTAGTCGGCACCCCTACTAAATATAAAAATTTTGGTTCCGTTTTCGAGAATTAAGGTTCTCTTTAAATTTGGTATGGCTGTATGATTTTAAACATTATAAAATTGTTATTTGTAAAACGATATTTAAGGTTTATGTTGGTTGTTTGGGAATTTCGACAATTTTTTAAAAAGTGCTATTTTTAAGTATGTTTGGCATAAAAACTCCGGCACGATTTTTGTAAAATTATACAGTTTGTTTCTTAATATAACTAATTCCTTTGGAGGATCAAAATCACCCAGAAAATATAGAAATCCGAGGCACACAAATGAAGAGATGTCAAATTGAGCCCTAAATCCAATGTTTTTTTTACATAGCATTACTTCAGTTTAAATTTTTTTATTAGACACCCGGTCTATTTTACATTTACCGCAATATTTTTTTAAGTAATTTTGTTAAGTTTTAATAATATTAAGACAAGTAATAAGAATAAAAAAATTAGTAGTAGTACTTAAAAAAAATTATTTAATCTTAAGAGCAATTTTTTTAATTTGTTTTCAAAACGCGATATTGCTAATTTTGGTATTTTGTTGCGCGGTCCTGTGTAAAGATAATTTATAAATTTAAGTACATTGTTATAGGCTAACTCAAAAAATACAATAATTAATATACGAGATTAAAATCACCACTAAACTGTGTTCGAGGAAAGCAAATAATCCAAAAATTTTAAAAATTACAAATTTAAATTTTCTAAAATTTTTAATAAAAAAACTCAAAATATTTGTTGAGATTGTTATAAAGCGTAGATAGATACATCTACTGGCTGCATAAAACTGAAAATAAAATTGTCCTAGAAATTACCGTTTTTGAGATATTTGACAAAAAGTAGGTTACTATCAATCTTCACCTTTAGGGCGTCGCGACGCTACCCATAATGCGACGCCGAGCAAATCACTGCTTTTTCCTAACTTCGTAAGGAGTCCTTAAACAGCATGCCACGTTATATCAAAATCACCCAAAAATTGAATATTTCCAATTTGACTGCCCGACCACTACTGAAATTTAAAAGAAATCCAACCAAAAGCCACCGTCCATAAGCTCCGGGCTGGATCCTTTTAAATTAAAAAAAAAATGTTATGTTAAATAAAATAATATCTTTTTTGTTCTTAAGATACAAAGCTTATTAAAACGACAGGTAAATTATTGTTCTGTTAGAATAAAATCATTATCCATACAATTCTTCTGTAAAATTGATGTGGTAAAAGTTAAAAGCAAAAGTTTGTGAAAAAATATGGAAAAAATCGCAATCTTGGATTTATAACGTTGAAGCAAACACCCGGCGACTTAAAATAAGTGATCCAGAACCAATCGATTTGGGGTAGTTTAAATCTTCTCTCGTTTTTTTTTTATTAAAAAAAAGTTACATTTTTTAGTATTTAAAAAAAAATTACTTTTTTTTAAATAAAAAATTTACTTTTTTTTAATTAATAAAAAATTTACTTTTTTTTTCATAAAAACAGTAATTTTATTTTAAATACTAAAAAAATTTACTTTTTTTTAATAAAAAAAACGAAAGAAGTTTTAAACTACCCCAAATCGATTGGTTCTGGATCACTTATTTTAAGTCGCCGGGTGTTTGCTTCCACGTTATAAATCCAAGATTGCGATTTTTTTCATATTTTTTCACAAACTTTTGTTTTTAACTTTTACCACATCAATTTTACAGAAAAATTGTATAGATAATGATTTAATTCCAACAGAACAATAATTTACCTGTCGTTTTAATAAGCTTTGTATCTTAAGAACAAAAAAGATATTATTTTATTTAACATAACATTTTTTTTAATTTAAAAGGATCCAGCCCGGAGCTTATGGACGGTGGCTTTCGGTTGGATTTCATTTAAATTTCAGTAGATCTTGATGCCCTGATGAAAAGTTATCATTGCCCCATCGTCCTCCGACCTATGGTTTCTAAGATACAGAGATTCAACGTTTCAGTTTTTAGCTTTTGTGGATTTTTCAGAAAAAAACTATTTCAAGTCATTTCTACCTATTCTGAAAAACTAAATTATTGTTTGTTATATATCAAACGTTAGGTCACAAGTAAAGCTTAATATATAAACAAAAAAATTGGAACAATTAACAGTTTGCTACATTCAGTGGTGTCCCGAACACAAAAATTATTAAAAAATATTTATTCAAAAAGCGATGCTTTATATAATTAACTATAAAAAAAGAACAAAAGGGGGAATTTTTTTTGATTTCTCCTGTGATTTAGGAATCTCCCAAAGAAACCAGAATATGTATAAATTGTAAAAATTGGTTTGTACAGTTTCTCATAAAACGCTCTAAAACTCTAAGCATTTTAGGATTTTTATGTTTTTTTTTAGAAATGCAAAATACTTTCGCTTTTTTTGAACAATAATATTTAAACAAATATAATTATGAGGTTAATGGAATAATCTTTGTTGCTCACAGTACTTTTTTATTCATTTATTTATTTAGTGGCGTGCATTTTACCAAGATAAATGTTCGAAATCCTAACTTCTTTTGACATTGATTTTTTGACGACATTAAAAGTAAAATAAAAAAGTTTAACAATATGATCTATTAATTTGACAATGGCAGGTTAGTGAAACGAGGTAAAGGTGAGCCCTACATGAAAATAAGTTATACAGGGTGGGCCAAAAAAAAACAGAACAATTTTTTTTGATTATAACTTTTGAACTATACAATCGATTTTAATGGGACAAACTGCGCCTGGCAGAGAATTAACCAGAATTCTCATTAAATATATTTTTTTTTTGTCTGATGTCTCAAAATCCAAGATAGCGGATGAAATTAATTTGTATCCTTCAAAGATGCTCGTTTATTCTTGTGTTGCGAACATGTTTTAATTATTTTTCTTAATCAGTAAAAAAGCTGTTTTCTTGCCACGCACAACAAGGTGCGAACCAGTAAAAATCGGTTTAATGGTTCTAAAAAAATATTGTGACAGGAAATAAATGCAGACATGATTGGCAAGGCATTGTATAATAACCAAAACAATCGTTAAGACAAAAATATTTTTTTTAGAACCAGTGAACCGATTTTGCTGATTTATACATTGTTTTGCGTAAAAAGAACGCAGCTTTTTTAATATTTAAAAAAATATATTAAAACATGTTCGCAACATAATATATTTAGTCAAAACTCTGATTAATTCTCTGAGAAGTGCAGTTTATCATATTAAAATCGATTATATAATTCAATAGTTGAAAATGAAAAATTGACAAATCATATTGTTTAATTTTTTATTTTACTTTTAATGTCGCAAAATAATCAATGTCAGAAGAAGTTAGGAATTCGAACATTTATCTTGGTAAATTGCACGTCTCTGAAAGAATAAATGATTAAAAAAGTACTGTGAGCAACAAAAATCATTCCAATAACCTCATAATTATATTTGTTTATATATTATCGTTAAAAAAAGCGAAAGTATTTTGCATTTTTAAAAACAAAACATTAAAATCCTAAAAAGCTTGGAGTTTTACAGCGTTTTTTAAAAAACTTTACAAACTGATTTTTACAATTTTCACATATTCTGGTACCTTTAAGAGATTCCTAAAAGACAGAAGGAAACAAAAAAATTTCCACCGTTATTGAAAAAAAAATTTATATTGTTAGTTTTTTTAGATATAAAGCAAATTTATTTACTTTCTTAATCGTTGTTCTATGCAACAAAAAACGTTTGAACAGTTTTTCTGCAAAACTAATTTTGCACAAGTTATAAGCCAAAGTTTGTGATAAAACATGAACAAAATAGCCATCTTGCATTTATATCCCGTCCTACTCAAAGTGAAGGCAAACACTCGGTGTACTTCCCAAAAATCTTCCACAACTATCCCACGGAATAATATAGGCCTCTATAGTATTAGGAACTTTAATTACTAGGAAGAGCTGGTTTGTAAAATATTTCTACTATAGATATTTACCAGCTTAGAAGAAATTGAGTCCTAAATTATGCAATTTAAGCTAACTGTGATTAGTGCCGGTCGTAAACTAAAACGCAAAGAGCGCGTCGTAGCGGTAGAATGACGCAACAGGGCTTCGAGTATCCACAGGTAGCTCCTAAAGGTGGGAGCGGTCGCGGATCGATATCTTACGCCCACACATTGCGGGCTTGATAACTATAACCATAGACATAATACTTCAAAAGGGCCAGAATTAAAATCCGCACAATCATCGGATTATCGGAGTCCATGTCATCCCAAGTAGCAATAAGTAGTTGGCTAAATGTCATGAGGCGCGTGCCCGACCCTGTTTTAAACCAATTTGATGGATGATTTTTTAGTCAGGTAAACGTCGCGAGGATTGCGTCGTAATGACTACATGATATTGTGCTTTTAAGTATTTTATGCTACACTTTACAAGAATATTAAAAAATTTGCTACAACAAAAATTTATGACAGCACCACAGTTAACTGTCAAAAATTACCTATTTTAGCTATCTGAGAATTTATGTTAAAGCATTTTTACAAAAATATATTTTTCTTAAGTTGCCGTGAAATGACTCAAATTATGTTTTTCTTCTATAATAATATGTGGAGTTTAATTTTTACGACCTGATTTGCCCAAGAAAATAAAGAAATGAGCTTTTTTGTGTTTGTTTACATAAAAGCTCGACCATGGTGCCCTCTGTGCAGATCGATAATTATTCGAAACAACATGGCGTATATTTGTATAAATTTTGGACCCGAAAAATGTTTTGTCAACTTTCTTGTAAGAAATAAAAGTATACGTCAAATATTTTATTTGAATGGAATGGTCGCGAATAGTTGCGTAAATCACCTGGTTGCTGGGACGGCTTTGAAAAGCCCTTGGACTGCCGATAGGAATTCTAACTGGACATAACCGGTTGTGAATGCAAAAGATATGTATACGAGTCGAGAACAGACATCAAGGTACGTCGTGGCAGAATGTAGGCACTACGCAAGTAAGACACCACAGAAAAGCATACCTGCTCAAATGGCATCGCAAAAAGAGCCCACACTGAAAAAAAAAACGATTTTATTATTAACAAATATTTGGTAAACCTGATTTTTGTTGTGCTCATTAAAAAATATTAAAAGCAAATATCATTAATTATTGGTAACAAACCTTTTTTAAAGTGTTTAGTTATAAATAATATATCATTTGTTTCTTTAATAATTTGATGTTTTTGTAAATATTAATTGCCTTATATTAACCATAACCAAAACACTCTTTTTTTAAGGTAACAGAACGTCTTTGTTATTATTACTTAAAATTTCCTAAATATAAATATACTCTTAATATTGGCAAATATTTCTTTGTGTTTATTACAACAAACATTTTTTTGTATAATGTTCTGGCGTGATTTTGTTATTATAACGGTCTGAATTGGTTTCTATTAATTACTTCGTAAAGTTCACAACAAATTTGGTTATTATTAACAAGCGATATTATCGAGCAATATAACTTTGTTCCGTCTCGGCTCGGGCCTTGTCGCGCGTAGATCTTGACGATTCGGTTGATATTTTTTAGGGGAGAGCGGGGCTAGTTGAGCCGCTTTTTACATAAAGGCAAATAAAAGCATTGCTATATTACTTACAGTTTTATAATTATAATATGTTTAAGGCAGGGCCCTAAGGTAGACAATTCGCAAAGATTGCTTTTTAAAACTATGCATTAAAATTTAAAAAACACTTTTTTCTAGCACTTTTGCAAGCGGCCCAACTAACCCCACCCACGGGGTAAGTTGGGCCATACTATGGGGCAAGTTGGGCATGGTTGCATAATTTGGAACTGTATATATGCAACATAAAATAACAGGAAATTTTCAGATTATTTTTATTGATAATAATAAAATACTAAACTTTAACTTTCTTAAAAAACAAACAATATAAAGTAACCTAATTCTTGCTCTAGTCTGAATTTAATTACAGTTTTTAGCAAAATATAAGTAAACCCTGAATCAGCACATGTTTCATGGGCCCAGACTAGACAAAATGTTTCCTCTTCATCATCGCTGTCATCTTTCAGTGTCCTTTTCTGAGTAGTTTTTCTATGCTTCTTTTCCTTGAAGACATTTTTGGTTACAGATTTTTCTTTTTTTTTCTTTTGTATTTACTTTTTTCACGTTCCAACTCATTTTTAACCGAAGTTTCAGTTAGTATAGCTGTTGACCATTTTCTTCGGTGGATATTCTTGGTCTTTCTTTCGCCAGCTTTCGGAAAAGCACAAATTTTTAAAATTTCCCCAGATCGATTGGTAATAATAGATCACACAATTTTAAGTCACCGGGTGTTTGCCTCAAATTTGAGTTAGAGGGTCGGTGTGATGTCATAAATAAATAAATATAAATAAATAAATGGCGGCTTTTTTACTGTTTTTTCACAATCTTTGGCTTATAACTTCTGCTAACTTAGTTTGACAGAAAAACTAATCGTTTTTTGTTTGCAAGAGAACACCAACAAGATTGTGAAGAAATTAGCTTTATATCTCCAAGACTAACAAAGATACCGCGTGAACAAGTCAACATCTAGGGGGCCTAATTTCCATAAGAGGATAAAAGCAGATAGAATATAGCCTATATTAATAAGAGACCGCAATATGCCCGATTCCAGTCGAAAGCGTTTTAGCGTTGCCAAAGGTAACTTTGATAAATAACTACAGGCGCGAGTCTTCGCAGTCTTCAAGAGGCGGACAATCTAAAACATTTGTTTAGGTGGAGAATTATTACATGACGTGATTTTTAGTCCATCATACGTACGCATGCTGATTTTAACATTAAAATATAAAAAAAAATGTTTTTAGAAAATCTATGGGGTTAGCTGGGCCGGTGGCCCAACGTGCCCCAAACTTTTTGACTCAACTAGCCCCACACCCAACGATTATACACTAGACAGGATTGCTCAGTTTGCCGAATCTGACTGCAATCGATGTTCAAAGTCAAACTCGCTGTTACGTCACCACTTGTGCTGGGCAGAAAGCGCGCCTATCGTTATATTGGATTTTATGTACTTTTAGAGCTATTTTCTTTATGCAAATTAAATTTTAAAAATATTGTCTTTACAGGTATGATAAATGATTTTATATTTGAAATATCTGTTAAATAAATTAAATTTAAATACTTAAAGGGAAAAAAAAGCTACACATAATGTCGTAGTATCTATACAGGGTGTCCCATAACTTAGGTCAACAGGTGATAGAGGAGGGCATGTCTGACAAAAAGTTCCTATAATGCATGGGTCAAAACTCTTTCTTTGTAGAGATACAGAGCATCAAAGTTGGCAATTTTTTAAACTTTTTTGATAATAACTTTTTCAAAAAACGCAGTAAAAGCATGAAATTGTGTAAAGTTGTGTATCAGAACAAGAGCAATAAACTGAAATAAAACTTATATTGAAAAAGATTAGACAGTCAATTTTTTTTAGAAAAAACTATTTTTTTGATATAAACTTTTATAAATGCCATATTAAACGCAATGTTTTTTTTTTATATTTTTTGTTAATAAAAACAAGCCTTTAGCGACACATAATAATAAATAAAATATTATTGATATTAAGCAGCAGATAAGTAAGCGAAAATTAACTAAATTTTTTTTTTTTTTATGCATTTTTGGAGGTAATTTCGACAGCCTGTATCTTCTTAACTTGTAATTTTATTAAAAAAAGGCGTATCACATTTTTGAATCACAGTATTCAGCTGTCTGATTTTATTTTTTTTGCAAAACCCTTTTTCCCCCACTCCTCTAACATTAAAAATCCAATATCTTAAAAACAGATGTGTGTTGACCCCATGTTATATAAACTTTTTTTTCGGAAATAACCTCATCTATCACCTGCTGCACTATGACCCCCAAGTTATGGGACACCTTGTATAATTTGTCCAATTGTTTTAAAAGTATGTAAAGAAATTATTTTGCGATAATAATTAAAGACGGAAATATAGGTAGACGAAAAATTTATTGATTTATTTAAAAGATGAAAAGCACAAGAATTGTTCTTAACAAAAAACAAAAAAAAATGCACATAATGTATAGTTTAATTATTACAACTGCTTCTTAAAGCATGTTAAGAGATTATTAATTAGATAATTAAAAAACGGGAATATAGAACATAAAAAAGTATTTATTATTACATTTTTACAAAAAAACAGAAAAGTACAGATACATATAATAAATTAAAAATATTAATATAAATAATAATATTTAATTTAGAAAAATATTCCTTTCACAATCTTTTGTAATTTTCTTGATAGATATTATTAAACAAGAAGCCCATTTGCTGAGAAAATCCTGGCCATTTTTTTTACCCTGTAAACAAACGTTCTTCTCTGTCCTGAATCGAATTTTTTCACACTGTTAACAAACCAAACATGAAAATGTTTATTTATATGTCTTTTCTTAGTAGCACTGCACTGAAACAATCCAAAAAACACAAACTATTCAAAATGAACGTAAACAAAGGATTTAGCACAAGTGGTGACGTCACGCCGCTCTCCTCACCCCGCACAATTTGTTAACACAGGTTAAATGGAACTAAGCAGTCCTTTATGTCTATAGTCCTTGCCCCACACCTACATACAAAATTGAGAGAGTCGGCAACCATGTTTGCGTAAATATTAGCATCGTTATAATTTCATTAAACTCGAGGTAAAAAAAAAATACTTCAAAATCTGTTCCTTGGAGCTAGACACATCACAGATTCTCACTGCGGACTAATGCATGAGCAAAGGCGACTTTGCCACGTGGGTCGCGCTGGCATCTGACGTCTAATTGTCGAGTTAATAGGGCTGGCTTGACGTGCCCATATGCCCAACTAGCCCCGCTCTCCCCTACGCGGAGAGAGGACCCGTTGACACGTAGCATGTATTACTGACCGTCGCAGAAAGCTTGGTGTTGTGTGGCAAAAAGCCATGTTTTTGGCAAAACATTGACCAAACAAGGTTTAGTTTTTGTGAGTTTGTACTAATACGGACCTAAATACGCGGGTATTTTTATGGCATCATAATGGTGTTTTGGTTGCAAGAGTCGAAGTGAATAAAAAGTAATCAGGAATAACGTTTTAAAGGTAAATATTTAGAGGTAGAAATATAGCTTCAAGAAAAAAAAAACGTATCCATTGTATACTGCCTAAAACTTTTTGTTCTGTCGAAACTTATTGCTTTATAAACAAACAGTAAATAGGCTTAATTTTTAATTAACTGATTTATATGCTAATTGACGACAAGTATTCACAGGCGTAGGCTTTATTTGTTTTTAATATAAAATTCATACTCTTTTTTTTGTTTCAGATTTCCGCTTAAAGATGGAAACAATCTGGCTTTGGTCTTCCACAATAACAGATCCTATTAGAAATCACAAAAACTATTCTATTTAAAGGGCAGTAAGAATAGTAAGTGTTATTTATTATTTTTTTAGAATGCTTTATAAGTATTTGTATTTTGTGATTTTAATAATTTTAAATTTCACTTGAATCATGGCTTCAATTCTTTGAATTAATTATTAAAGATTTTTAAGCAAAGAGCCTTTAGTATGAAAATTTGAAGTTTAAACCTTTTAACTTAAAGCAAACATTTAATGTTCTGTACGGTGGCGTATATATAAAAAAAATCAAGGGGGGGGGACCGAGACGGCCGTATTTTAGGCTATTTTATGTTTATATTCATAAAATATTTAGAAAATATCTAAAAAAACTTAACTTTAAGGGGGGGGCAGGCCCCCCCTTTTATGTGCTACTGGTTCTGTATTAAATTTACAAATATATAAAATTTATTTTCTTTTACAGGTTAGCACTGACTGGAGAAAGTAATTGAACAAAGGAGAAACATTTTAAAAAAACACTGGCTACCCATGCTGCCTTTCATAATGGTGGAATCCCCAACTTATAGTGAGGTAAAATCGGTTTATGTCAGTTTTGACAAAATTTTGTGTGCATCTCACGTAGAACAAACGTGTGTATATCTCTTTAACCAACCTTTGCAAAAAAAACAAAGATTACACCGTAAAAAAAATTGACCCCACAGGTTTAAAAAGATCCATGATCTTTTTATTTTTATAATTAAAAACAAATAATTTTTTTTCATCTAAACAACTTGCTTTTTATTATTATTAAAATTCTCTTATTATTCTAGACCTTATTTATTTCTATAGGGTTAATGGGAAAAAAGACACCAATTTTGATCACACATCTTTATTTCTTTTCAACGATTCATTTTCGTCTTCCTAAGGCTAAGGTGTGTAGCCTGAGGAAGATGAAAATGAATCGTCCAAATGTCGCAAAGAAATACAGGTGTGTGATCAAAATTGGTCTCCTTATTTCCATTTAGCCTATAGAAATATACAGGGTGTTCATTTTAAAACTTCCCAACCCAGATTTCTCGAAAATGATTTTTTTTTTGAGAAAAAGTAAAAACATGTCAATTTATTAAGGAGGACACATTTTGGCTATCTTATAGTTTTTGTAGTACACACCCCCTTTGAAAAAATAAGTGAATATGTTAAAAGGGGTTGTGTACTACAAACATTTTAAGATAGCCAAAATGTGTCCTCCTTAATAAATTAATTGACGTGTTTTTGCTTTTTAAAAAAAAATCATTTTCGAGAAATCTGGGGTGGGAAGTTTTAAAATGAACACCCTGTATATTAAACAGAACGTGAAACCCACATTAATGCAAAATAACTAAATATAATTACAGCTACTAATAATATAATAACCCATAATTAATTAATTTAATATTAAATAAGAATGATCCTTATAATAAATATACAGTATATTAATAATTAAACTCACATATATTTTTAAATACCAACAATATATTAGTGCATAATGTAGCTTTTTTTTAACTATTACCAGACGATTTTGTTTTTATTAACAAATATTTCTTTCAATTGTTGAAATTTATGAATTGTTACCTGCAAACAAATATCTAATAAGCCAAATTGGGCAACGCATTTGGTAACAGTTACAAAATGTTTGTTATTGTTACCAAATTCTTCTCTCAGTGCACTCTAGACTACTTGCCGGATGTACGGTTCACGCCCCCCACAACTTTCAAGTCTCTCTCAGGGCTTGATGAAGAACCGTAAACCAGTCCGGGAAAAAATATGCGCCCGGCCCAAAAATCTACTGTACCTAGGCACCGGTCGATAAGGCACCGGCCCATAGGTCTCAGGTTCAAAAAAATACACAGAAAAAACGAAATTGTTAAATTTACATTTTTGATATTGATAAGTTTCATATATTTAAATTAAATAAATTTGGATCATCGTAACAAAATTGATATTGTTAATTGAACGCTTTGGTTTTGTTAATGTTCATGTTTTTAAATTAACAATGCAATTCTTTAATACGTATGGATTTAAAATTCATATTTCACTATACCATGTCCACATATAAGTAATTATGTTTGCTAATGGACAAAATTGCTATTTGACGTTTTCAAATAGCAGATAGTAGCTATGCGAAACTTTTCTCTTTGGAAATTTGCATCGGAAAAAAACTAATGACTATAAAAATTAAAAATTAAATAATTTTAAAAATACAGTTTAGTAATTTTAACAATATCTATTATTAGGTTAGGCTGGTAGGATTGTACTATTCCCTTCGATAGCTGTAGTACTCCATAGGCCTTATATTTGTAAAAGTTTAAATTTTAGAGTAGTAGAAAGAAACGACAATTGGGATGACTTACCCCACTTATTCTTTTTTCTTGATCCTGGAGGTACCTCCTTGCAGCTGTGGGCGACACCTTTTCACTTAAAGTTTAAGGGGTTTAGAGTTTATAGCAATAGAGATATAATTAACACAATTTTAAATATTAACAGCATAGGTAAATAAGAGTTTATTTCGAGATTTATTCTAATAGCGAATTTTAATCCGTTTAAAATGTGTCTGGGCACATGTCTCTTTTTTGCAGCAAAAAAAAATCATCCCAATTGAAAAAAACGCGATAAGTAAATATAAAGGCAAAGTAGACAAAATAAAAATAAGTTTCAATCTTCTTATAACCAGAGTATAGATAATGTTGCGTATTCATTCATTTTACTTATAGATGATAAGCTAGATATTAATATTGGTATTTTTTATTTTTACTCCCATATTTTGAGTAGCACTATATGTCTATTCCATTGCACCTATATTTTTTATTCCTACTATATTTCCCCTCTACGACAAGTAAGAAGCAAGAAGGCATCCAAAATATGGAGGGGACGCACCATCTCTTCGATCAACGAGCACCGCAGCCGCACGCGTCGTCATATATTATCCCCAAAATCAATTAGTGAAATCCTCTAAAATAATTAATTATTCTAATCACATATAGTGACTTTAAAGTGCCTTCCCTTAATTATAAATCAAAAGTGCGTCACGGAAAACACAGCAGGAACAACGGTGGAGAATAACGTAGCAGCAGCCATTAAGGTAACTTGTCAACCCATTTCCATATTTATAGTTATCCAATTAACCTATTTTAATTACCTCCGCTCCCCTACAGATAATAAATACCCAAAAATAATTAAAACTAAAAGTAACTAGCGGTAATGCTACATTTTCCCCCCACCTTTAAAAGTATACAACTTTTAAACAGAACTATCAATTGAGTCCGGTAAAGGACATAGCTTTACTACCTGTCGCTTAATTACACCATTGGCAGTACGCACTGACACTACTCTAGTTGTGCCGTCCTTACCAGGAAAAATATTTTCTATGCGCCCCAAATGCCATTTAGTTGGAGGCGCAAGGAGGCTATTAATTATTACAAGAGTACCAGGTAAAATTGGAGTACCGGGCAAATGCCATTTTGCACGTTGCATTAATGTATGAAGGTATTCATTCCTCCATCTATACCAAAAGTCTTGATGGAGTCTTTGAATTAACTGCCATCGAGTTAAACGATTCAATTTTAAATGAGTTAAATCAAAGTCTGGCAACGCTGTCAACGGTTCAAGGGTTAGAAAATGCCCTGGGGTTAAAACGAACAAGTCGTTAGGGTCACTTGATACCAAGACAAGGGGACGTGAATTTAAAAAAGCTTCTATCTGCACTAAACAAGTATACATCTCCTCATACGTTAAATTCTGGTCACCTACAACACGACTTAAATGAGTTTTTGCGGGCTTAATGCCGGCCTCCCATAAACCTCCCATGTGCGGGGCTGCGGGGGGATTAAAATGCCACTCTAATTTTTCAACTTCGGCAGCTTTAGCAAACATATCCGCGATTTGTTTCGCTGCACCCTTAAAATTACTGCCACAATCACTAGTTAATTTTACCACTCTTCCGCGTCGTGCTATAAAACGCCGAAGTGCTGCCAAAAAGGCCTCCGTGGAGAGATCCGAAGCTAACTCTAAGTGGATAGCGCGAGTGGAGAAACATACAAATAAAACGATGTAAGCCTTATATGTCTTAGCGCCACGACTTTTACCCATGGTAATTAAAAAAGGGCCGCCAAGGTCAACGCCTGCGCATGAAAAATTGCGTAATTCAGAAACCCTTAAAGAGGTAAATCACCCATAGGGGCTACAAAGGGTTTAGGGTTTAACCGCCAACATGAGTAACATTTTGAAATAATATAGCGTATTGCCTTTTTAGCGGAGAGAATCCAAAATCTCTGAGAAATTAAAAAGTGTAGTGTTTGCACCCCAGGGTGAAGATACTGTTTATGATAATTCTCAATAATTAAATAAGTTAAGCGACACTTACGGGGTAAGAATATAGGATGCTTCTGCGCGTAATCTATGTTAGAATTTCTGAGACGACCTCCAACTCTTAATAAACCTGAAGAATCGATAAAGGGGTTTAATTTTCTAAATTCTTTCGATAAAGGTTTTTTATTTTGAATATTATTTATTTCTTGTGAAAAATAAATATTTTGAGCGCGTTTTATTAATACCAAAAGAGCCTCGTCCAATTATTTTAAAGAAAAGAACCCAGTTTTTTTATTATCTTTATTTTTTAAATTATAAATAAATCTTAAAATATAGCAAATAACGCGTTGAATTTTAGATAAAAAGGAGTATTTGCCTATAAGCGTATCAATATATTCTGTGTCAGCGAAATTAGCAAGGACAACTTTTTGCTCCTCCTCTAACGTAATGGAACAAGGTTTTACTTCATCCAAAGTTAAGTCCCAAGTGTCGGAAGATTTTTGCAAAAAAATAGCTCCCCCCCACCATAAGGGATTGTTGATTAACTCGAAGGGTAATTTACCCCTACTACACAGATCAGCGGGGTTATCTTCAGTAGGCACATAATGCCATAAATCGGGAGAAATCCTTTCTTGTATATGGTTCACGCGATTAGATATATAGGTTTTCCACGAATAGGGAGGTTTTTTGATCCAAGCGAGGGTAACGAGAGAATCAGTCCGCGCAAAGATTTTATTAATATGAATTTTATTTTCGAAAGTTTTTATTACAAAGGAAAGTAAATCTGATAATAAAACAGCACCTTGTAATTCTAAACACGGTAAGGTAACCCTTTTAAGCGGGGCAACCTTTGATTTAAAGCAAATCAAAAAGGTTTTTATTTCATTATCCTCAATGGTAAGTAAGTATGCGAATATAAATCGCAGCACCATACCCGCGCATACTTGCGTCTGAGAAACCATGTAACTGACATGATAAAAAATTATTAGAAATAATGCGATAGGTATATTGCAATTTTTAAGAAGGGGTAATTCGGCTTTAAACTGTTGCCATTTATTTATGACGTCAGAGGGAGGTTCTTGATCCCAGTCGAGACCCAGAGTCCACAAATATTGAATTAGATACTTAGCAAATAGAGTAATAGGAGATAAATAGCCTAGAGGATCATAAATTTTATGTATCTCGGAAAGTAAAGAGCGTTTAGTGCAAACAGAATTTTCACAAGTTACATTATAAGAAAAATGATCGGAGCGTGGATTCCATTCTAGGCCTAATATTTTAAAACTAAAATTCTCATCATGGAGATCCAATGAAAGGGGATCATGGAGTAAATATTCAGGGGTAAGTGAGAGAGTAAAGAGGGTTCGTTACTAGCCCATTTTCTTAATTCGAAATGTCCACATTTTAAAATGTCAACTAACTCCTTTTGAGCACTTAGAGCCTCTGCAACAGAGTTGAAACCTGCTGCGCCATCATCGACAAAAAATTGAGTTTCTAAGATATTTGCAGCAACAGGGTATTGGTCTCCATAATCTTGAGCTAATTGTAATACGGTACGAATTGCATGGAAAGGTGATGACGTAACGCCAAAAGTGCAAGTTAAGAGCCTATACTCTTTTAGAGGTTCCGAATTAGAAAAACGCCAAAATATACGTTGGTAGTCAACATGCTCGCGATTTAAAAGAATTTGGTTAAACATCATTTTTATATCGCACGAAAAAACTACGAGGGGCAGTCTAAAATTAAGTAAAATTGCACAAATATCGCGCTGCAATTTCGGACCCAGTAAAAACGTGACTTGGGCGTTAAAAAAAACCCTTAATTTTGTGGTAGCACTTTCTGGTTTGAGTACACAATGGTGTGGGAGATAAAAAGAATTTTCTAAATTTTTAAATGGTTCAAGAATTTCTTCCATTATATTATTTTGCAAATACTTGCGCATAAATTCGCAATATTTCTCGTAGATTTCAGGGTTGCGTAATAATTTATTTTCGAGGGAGTAAAAACGTTTCATTGTTAGAGTGCGAGTATCTCCAAAAGTGGGAGCGGGTTCACGAAATGGCAGACTAACAATATAGCGGCCTTCGTTATTTCTAGAGAGTGTTTTGCAATATATTTCTTCTGCGAGTTTATCATCAGGGGTTAAAATGGGTGCTGAGGGTGGTTCCTCAATCTGCCAGAACCGTTTTAAGTTCTTATCGAGTTCAGATTCAAAACTAGAGCACAAAAAGGAGTTAATTTTACATTGAGAGGGGTTGCTAACTTTTCCTGTAATTACATAGCAAATGAGGTTAAAATAGCAGTAGGTTCGTTAGAGTGGGCACCAGAGATTTTATGTGATTGTAATACCAGGGGAAAAATATCTGCGCCTAATAACATATCAATCGGCCCCGGCATATTATAATGAGGGTCGGCGAGCGGTAAATTAGAAATATGCTTCCACGAGGTTTCTACAAAGCGAGTAGAGAATAGTTTATTGCAAATTTGAGGTAAAACAACGGCATTTATAGTATAGAGGGGGATTTGTTCATTTTTAGGGCGTATGTTGCAAACCACCATTTTTGAGGCATGAGAGTTCATTAATCCCAATCCGCTAATATTCATATTTAAATTATTAGAAGGTAAATTTAATTTTTTAGCAAAATTTTCGGTTATCCAGAACCGCTCGTATTTCGTGATAATAACCTTGAGAGTCGCGAATTTCACAAATAATAGTAGATAGCAAAACACCGGGCAAGGTAGAGGAGGTATTATTCAAAGAATTTGAATCAAAACTAAGCATTGCTTGAGAGCTGCTGGGATTTGGATATTGACTGTTCACGCTTTGACTATAATTAGCATTTTGAGGTCCGCTTTGAGGGGAGCTATTTCGTGCGTTTTGAGTTTGAGGAGAGTTATTTCATGCGTTTTGAGTTTGACGAGAGTTATTTCGTTAGTTCTGAGGAGCGTTGTTATAGTTATTTGTATTTTGAGGTTGAGTTTGAGGGCGAAAATCATTTTGAGGGAAGTGGAGTAAAGTATGATGGCTTCCCCCGCATCTTAAACACAAAATACTGGAGTTACAGCCCTCCTTGGAGTGCTTTAATCCTAAACAATTAACGCACAAGCGATTAGATTTTACCATATTAAAACGCTCTTAAGGGGTTTTTTCTAAAAACAAAGGACAGCGGTAAATCAAATGACCATGAGCTTGACCAACGGCGCATGTATTATTTGAGGAAACATTATTATTTGAGGGTGAATTATTATTTGTAAATAATGAGTGATGTCTTGGTCTTAAATTATATGTTCTGGTCTCAAACGTCTTGGACCTTGTATTTAGAGTTTTTAAGTTTGAGTGAGAGGATGACTGCATCTTAATTTCTGTATTGAAATCAACGGTTTCAAGTGCGTTACATTGTTTATATAAAAAACTTTGAAGTTCAGAAAATTTAGGGATTTTTTTAGAGTTGTGATGTAGTTCAAATCGAGTCAATGTATCCTGGTCTAAACAATGCAATAATGTTTGACATAAAATAAAGTCCCATCCAGAGGTGTCTATTTTTAAATTGCTTAAAGCCGAAACATTTTCGGTAAATGTGTTTAAAAGTGCGCGCAAATTTTGGGAGTTTGCGGAGGATATCCTTTTGGCATTTTCAATTTCTTGCCAGTGACAACTAGCTATCAAGCGTATGTTATCATAACGCTCCATAAGTGCCTCATAAGCAACTTTATGATTAGCGCCAGTCACAGGGGTGCATTTAACGATGGAAAGGGGTTCACTTTCTAAGAAACTTATTAATAAATTATATTTTTCGATATCCGCAATATTTGAGTTATTATGAACAATGACGTCATACATGTCAATAAAACTTTTCCATTGTTTTAAATCGCCCGAATAGGTAGGAATTCTAACCTTAGGGTATTCGGCATTTGTGCACAAAATTGGCTGATTTATCTGGGTAGGAGCCTTAGGTTTAAAAAGAGATTCATTAATTTCTAAAATCTTATAATATTTATCGCAAAAACCTTTTTCGATATCCATTATGCTTTTAAGGTGATCATCGGCCTCTTCTTTCATTGAGAAACATTGCATAAGAAAAGCGTGTTGTTTTTGAAAATCTTTATAAATCCCTTCAAAATGGCGCATGCGCATTTCAAAATTTGGGCGTACAAAAGGGTCCTTCACCGAGTCATTTGCGATATTGTATAAATCATTTATTTTGGCCTCTAATTGTTGGCACAAAATATTAGCTTGTTTTATTTTAGCTTCGGTCGACATTTTTCCTAGAGAAGTTTAACAAAATAGTTTTTATACCTTTCAGTATAGAGGAAAAAAGCAATACCAAATTTATCCAAGTTTTTTTTATTACAAAAAACTGGCAAAGTATATTTTTGAGAGAGAGACGTTTGCATGTAACAAGAGAGAAAGAAACTATTCTGCCTGACGACTGCAATGGAAATTAAGCGACCTTGTACATACACTTTTTTACATAAAAAAAAATTACAATTTTTTTATATTTTGTTATAAGAAAATTGAAACTTTCCACAAAACCGATACGAACTGGTATAAATCCGGCTCGTAATGGGCCATAAAATGTACTATTCCCTTCGATAGCTGTAGTACTCCATAGGCCTTATATTTGTAAAAGTTTAAATTTTAGAGTAGTAGAAAGAAACGACAATTGGGATGACTTACCCCACTTATTCTTCTTTCTTGATCCTGGAGGTACCTCCTTGCAGCTGTGGGCGACACCTTTTCACTCAAAGTTTATAGTCTAAGGGGTTTAGAGTTTATAGCAATAGAGATATAATTAACACAATTTTAAATATTAACAGCGTAGGTAAATAAGAGTTTATTTCGAGATTTATTCTAATAGCGAGTTTTTGATACTAAAATCCGTTTAAAATGTGTCTGGGCACATGTCTCTTTTTTGCAGCAAAAAAAAATCATCCCAATTAAAAAAACGCGATATGTAAATATAAAAGCAAAGTAGACAAAATAAAAATAAGTTTCAATCTTCTTATAACCAGAGTATAGATAATAAATACCCAAAAATAATTAAAACTAAAAGTAACTAGCGGTAACTCTACAAGGATTATAAAATGTTTTGTTAATTTAACAATATTTATCAAGCTTTAGTTAATGTTACAATATTGTTAACTTTAACAAACCATTCGTTTAAGTTAACCAACTTTTTTTAACTTAACAATTCCATTTTTTCTGTTTACGGCTCCGGCCCATAGGGCACCGGCTCATAATTCACCGGTACATAAAGCACCGGCTCATCGGGATTTTTGTCATTTTTCCAAATTGCACATCCACTCCTGCTCATTGTTCATTTGAGAGTAGGTACTATAATCAACTTGTGCTCTCCTGAGAGTTACATTGTGTTGGTTAGGTTAGGTTTCCCGTCAATATCCCAATACCCCAATTTCGGTTAGTCCTGATTTGTACCCTTATAGCCAAGGTTAGGAAAGCTAATTTAGTTAGGTCATAGGAGACCATGGGCGCACCTAGAAAGAAGCCCGGGCCCTTCTTAAGGCTACGACTTTTTGAAGTGTAAACTTCTTTAGGCGTGTTTAGTAGTTTTTGTGGGTAGTGAATTGAACTGAGCCGTCAGGCTCGGCTATGTAACGCTCATTCGGGTGAAATCGGCTCGAGTCGACTAACTGTGAGAAACATTCAGCGAGCGATATGATGATGCAGATGAAGGCCAGTACACAGAAGAGTTCGGTTCGGTCCGCTTTGCAGAATATGTTATGATCCAGTATTATTAATTTCGCCTTGTTGAAGTTTACACTTCTGCCGTGTGGTCTTAAGCACACACAAAAATTTTTTCAGATATTATTTTAAATGAAAAAAAAATAGCACAAAATATAGCACCATTGAGTCTCGCCCCAAGACATATTCTTGAATGCACCAAAGTAGGATACGCTTACCGAATTACATAAGTAAGGTTAATTTACCTCATCTAAAGAACGATAAAGTCATCGGCCGTCATCTTCCTGTGGGAGCGCTCTTAAATTACGTAACGCAAAAATTCTGCATTTTTGACCCCACCCTCGTAACGCATTTTCAGGAAAACACACATTAAAATAACATTATGTGTAACGCAAGGCCAAACCCCCGTCCCCCGTTTAATCGTTACGTAATTTAAGGATAGGACCTATGACCAAGAACAGGTTCGGTTCGATTCATATACCGTCTCTATGGCTTTACAAAAGTGTCACATTGACCATGCAGTGTTCTGAAGAGTCCCTTAAGGACAAAACAGTTAACTGTCAACACTTAATAGGTGTCCATTAGATTTTGGACCCCCGTGGGTGTACAGCTTTCGAGCTGCCCACGGAAAAATACAAGAAAAACAAAATGTTTCTATGTCCGCTTAGCCACGAAGAATTATTGTTTTCTTTATTCGCGGGTACTAAATATATCTATATACGTTTTACTTACATATTTTTTAAAACTTTGTACACTGCTAAGATATATATCTAGTTTTATGATCTGTATTAAGCTAAATAAAACAAAAATTGAAGTTATTAATCAGTGTTCTCAAAATTCGAACCTTTGTAATTAAATGGCTAGAATCTATTTCTTGGTTTTTGATTTCTCGGGCCCTAAACCGAAGTCTTGCCAAATTTTTAATAAGGTCTTTTTTAATCCAAATTACTTATTTTGAGTTAAAAAAAATTGACGATCCCATCTGGTAGCCGTCAATACTTGGATGACTAAAAAATAGGCCAACCAAGCATACTTTTTCAGTCAAATGTCTATTTGTAAAGAACAATATCTATCTTGGCCAAAATTAACTTAAAAAACTCGACCAAAACATTTTACTATATTTCAGCAACTGTTTAAATCTTGGATTAAATTCGCGTTTAATAAGTAATATTATTTAAAATACAACTGTTTATTAATCTATAAAATACGTTTAAGATTTTGGTGTTTTTAAACAATAGAATACTTAACCCTACTTTAGTTTGAGCAAGTTTTAAGCTGTTATAAGCAAAAACATATTAGGAGTGAATCCTGCCATGAAAAAATTAGAATTATTTTATAATTTTTAAGTCCTAAATAATTTTGGAATTGGGGAATTAATCCCCCTTGTTCTCCCCTCGGTACGGCCTTGCCCTCATAGCCCCCCTTATTACCGACGTTGAATAAAGCGTTAGCATTCTTAACTTTGAACGTATGAGCGAGTTCATAAATTTACTAATGATAAATCAATATCTTAAATTAATTAGTAAAATATGTTAAAATCCATCTGGCTAATAATTGGTGGCATCGACGCTTAGTAAATGTGGCGTCGGTGAGTAATCTTCGATGAATGTCAATATCCCTCCATCACAAACAAGGACCAGAGAGTGGAAAACATAATAGTTATTTACGTTACTAGTGCAGAAAGTGATACTTTAAGGCACGCGACTGCTGTTGCCGAACGACGCGATGCTTAGCGGAGTTTGGGCACGCCGTCAAGGACAGAAAAAGCCCTTTTCCGCAAGAGTTAGGTACAAAATTTTTCCGATTTCCATAAAAAGCTTTGTTTTACATTTAAATAAATTTGGTATTTTTTACATTAAAACAGCAAAAAACGAATTTTGTTTTTATTTTTAATTTAATGGAATTTATCAATGCGCCTAATAAATCTGATTAGCCCTAATACTCAGTTTAAAAATTATCAAGCGAAATAGTCACGCTAATTTATAATTTACATTTTACATAGGTTGCAGGCACTCTATATATTCTTATCACTTGCACGGACTTTTTTAGATCAAAATGGATATCTAACGCTTGTTATCACAAACCACTGCACCATGCCTTTGACGTAGTGGATCCTATTTTGTTGGCAACACTGATATCAGTGTTACCACACTTATACACACAAAGCTTTAGGTAAAATCTGTAAAAATTACAAAAGTGAAAACTTGAACTTCAGAAAATACGAGAAGGATTAGCTGATTAATACAGAACACATTGGAGATAAACTGTGGTTTGGTTGCGGAAAAACGAGGGTCTAAGTTGGCGCCGCGGTAAACAGGCAAACTCTAGCGAACGTAAGTCAAACTTGTCAAAAAACGACGCGCTTGCATCTATTTCAAAGATGCAAATTTCAAAAAAAATATAGTGCTGCTGGGACCAGAACGTCAAAAACATAAGTGATTTTTAGGGTTTTCCGTGATATACGTCAGTAATCCATTATAAACCCTATTGGTTTTGCCTAATATATATTTTCATATCAAGTTTTTAAACAGCTAATATGCGCGCGCTGCCACTTCGGCTTGTCGCAATGATGCAGTGTTGCAACTTTTGCAGAGCAAAACCCTTTCAGTACCGCCTCGTGAAATATCAGGCTTGACTTAGGCCAATTTTATCAACGATGGACCGTCGGGTTATTCGTTCTCTTAAATAATTTAAAGAATTTGCACCTCAAAAAATTAAGATTTAATACACCGATTTTCGTGCGTATATACTAACCGCTATTTCCCGACATGTCAAAATTTTTGGGGTAAAGAGATCTTGTAGAGCATCAAGTCTGTGTCTGTATACAAGACCATGGGCAACATGGAAAATAGTATATGTCCTATTATTATCCTAGAAGCAAACTATATTTTTCAGACATTCTTTTTCCGATTTAGGCACAAAATTTGCCACGTAATAGGCTGTAATAGGGTTATATTTGTAAAGTGGAGTATTTTTAAACCCAGAAAACATCATAAACTTAAAAAATGTGTGTATTTTTAGTAACTTAGCTAGACATTTTAGTTTTTCAAGAGAACTAAATATAATTTTTATTTAGTTTTAGTAACAGGTCTATGGCTTATCACATCTAATACCTCAAGTATATAATCTACCTCTGAATCAGTAAATTTTCGGCAAAACTTGCCATCATTTTTGACGTTAATAAAATAATTTGGCCCTAAGGGTACAACAGGAGAAGAGAGAAGACTTTTATGCTTTTTGCAGATATTTTTTTTCATCTTTCCCTCAACAAATATATTTTTTTTTCCTATTCGGAAAAAAGAGAAATAAAAGAAACCCCCTTCTCATACTATTTCCAAATGGATATAAAATAAAAGTAAACCTTTCATCAGGTTACGTGTAAGTATAGAAAGAAGTTCTAATTTTACCCCTGACCAAAAATAAAATATCAAAGGCAAAAAAAAACTTTTTTTCAGATTCTCCCACCGAACACCGCTTTTTGCTCGAGACCCTGTTTCCAAGCATACTTGGAAATAACTATTCTCAATCATCATCAGTTACCCCTACTTAAATATTTTAATATATTATTGTTTTGTTGACATAGGTAGGTTAAATAAAAGAGCTTATTATATTAAAACCTAATGACAATTTATCAATAATATATTTTATTGATTGAATAACATTAATTATTAAAAATATAAATCAGAGTAAAAATAAATACTTACATAGATACCTAGTATAAAAATACTTAATTGTCGATCATCCAAGCATCCAACTAGAAAATAGAGATCGTCCTAGGAGTCTTCCGATATGAAAAGAAGTTATTTATTTTACTAGTAAGCAGATATGAGTGCCCTAACTGTATTACTTTTGGGTAGGTAATTATTTGTATTTTAACTCAGGATTTTAAATAATAATAATTAATTGGTCTGTACATTTTTATCGGTCTATAAAATACATGTAATAAATTTTGTTTTGGGTCCTTTATTCCTTTTAAAGAAAAAATTAGTAAAGCTAGGCTTAGACTTAAAGGGAAATTTATAGCAAAGGGTCTTTAAAAAAGGCACAAATTAAGCTAAGTTACATCACGCATCAACGTTACTCTATACACTGATGCAACCAAGCAACATTGGCTGTACCTTTGAGCTGCAAAGCCATCTAAAAAACGTCATTCGGGACGATCTCTAGGCATATACGTAATATTCCAATACCTACGGTAATTTCCAATTTATGATGCAAATATTAAGAACTGGCAATATCAAATGTACATAAGTGTTTAATCCGCGTTGACATTTATACCTATTTTTTATTTTTTAGTTATTCTTTAAGTTTCTTGAATTTTGTTCAAGGGAAGAATGCACACAAATTCATACCTTAACTTTAGTTATATTTTCTTAAATTGTCGCGATTTTTCTAATCCCATAAAACTACACTCTGTAGCACTTCCGTTAGTCACCCGACCAGTTCGGATCAATTAAAATACGGACCCTCCGTATAGTGTTCTATTACACGCGCTTCCCAGAAACGCACCAAATTCAGACCATAGCCGCAAGATCATCGAGAGGGGTACCCCTAGACCTGTCAACACCCAAGCTCAAGGTAAGTGCTACCCTAATTAGTGGTTTTATGGGTCGTATCATTGCTTTATCACTCAGTTGGTAAAACTAAAGTTAAGACCCTGTCTTTTTGTGCCCCATTGGCCACCTGTGCACCCCCTGTGTGCACATTTTGGTCCTTCTTCCCCCAATTCTGAGTCCAGCACCTATTTTAGCACCCCGTGTGCCAAAACCCTATTTTTTTATATCAAATAGGTAACTTATCCGATAGCCGAGGTCACCTCAGATCAGTTTCTAAAAATATAACGATTATACTTGATATCCTCGAAATCGAGCAAATAAAGTGTTTTTTTGCTTCAAGTCACCTGAGGTCACCTAATAAATTCGAATCCACCCAAACGAAATAAGCTAATGCTGTGTAAAAGACGTATTCTGTTCTATAGTTTTTATACATGCAGTTAGAATGAAATAAAAATGTATTATTTGGCAAAATTGTTTCCAAATCTATGCCAAAATAACATCATTTATTTTCGAAAAATATTTTTTATTATTTTTGAAAATTTGTGTTGCCAGCTAAGCAACTTATTGATACAGCTGCCCATTGCAGCTAATTTATAGCTTATCTTGATATTGTTGCGCAAAATAAATAACAATTTAAACCAATCTTTTGTGTTTTCAATTTTGTTTATTATATTTTTCTTTTGCAATCGTTTAAGATGCCTACAGAAAAATATAACCGCGTTCTTAGAAGAGGACAGCGGCGTATAATCGGCTAAAAGAGACCGATGACGCGCTGAAGAATCTGATGATATGTATCAGGACTTTAAAACCAATCATAATTCGGTCATTATGATGTTAGCCGATGACTCGGACTTTGAATCACATGACAAAGTCAGAGTCGAGGCGGACATATTTTATTTTAACATTAAGGCGATTAAACATAAAATATATCAGGAGGACAATCCTGCTAGTAATCTCTTAACTTCTTTATTGCAAGAGGCCAAGCTATCTGAAGTCCAAGTTCAACAGCTACAAGTGCCAATTTTCGATGGCAATACAAAAGATTGGTCAAGTTGGCGTGACATGTACAACAGTATAGCTCATAATAATAGCTCCATTACTGACGTCATCAGTCATCAAATTTCAACATTTGCGGCTTTCTATGAAAAAAGACATGGAACCTTGCAATTTGGTAAATGGATATGGACCCACTTACGGATAACAATTATCTCATGGCATATGAGGCCCTTGTAAAAAGATATCAATATAAGCGCGCTGAAGCTACGCGCCATTATAATGAAATATTTAATGCCCTAAAAGTCAGAAAAGCATGTGCCAAGGATCTGCGTCTTCTTATTGACACATTTTCAAAGAACCTATCTGCGCTCAAAGCATTAGGATTTAATGTTGATTCTTGGGATTTTTTGCTTTTTATGCTACTCCTTCCTAAACTTGATCTCACGACACGCACTGACTTTGAAAAGGAGTTTAGAACTTACGAAATACCCACTTATTCACAATTATCTGAATTTATTGAGAATTATTGCAAAGCCTTGGAATATGCGCAACTCGTGGGACTTGATTTTCAGGAAACCAACAGAACCTCTTACAACGTAAATAAGCAAAAACATGTTGCATCTGGTTTTCACACTATGCAAGGTAAATCAATAACAATTTAAACCAATCTTTTGTGTTTTCAATTTTGTTTATTATATTTTTCTTTTGCAATCGTTTAAGATGCCTACAGAAAAATATAACCGCGTTCTTAGAAGAGGACAGCGGCGTATAATCGGCTAAAAGAGACCGATGACGCGCTGAAGAATCTGATGATATGTATCAGGACTTTAAAACCAATCATAATTCGGTCATTATGATGTTAGCCGATGACTCGGACTTTGAATCACATGACAAAGTCAGAGTCGAGGCGGACATATTTTATTTTAACATTAAGGCGATTAAACATAAAATATATCAGGAGGACAATCCTGCTAGTAATCTCTTAACTTCTTTATTGCAAGAGGCCAAGCTATCTGAAGTCCAAGTTCAACAGCTACAAGTGCCAATTTTCGATGGCAATACAAAAGATTGGTCAAGTTGGCGTGACATGTACAACAGTATAGCTCATAATAATAGCTCCATTACTGACGTCATCAAATTTCAACATTTGCGGCTTTCTATGAAAAAAGACATGGAACCTTGCAATTTGGTAAATGGTATCCCACTACCCGGTGGGTATATCCCACTTACGGATAACAATTATCTCATGGCATATGAGGCCCTTGTAAAAAGATATCAATATAAGCGCGCTGAAGCTACGCGCCATTATAATGAAATATTTAATGCCCTAAAAGTCAGAAAAGCATGTGCCAAGGATCTGCGTCTTCTTATTGACACATTTTCAAAGAACCTATCTGCGCTCAAAGCATTAGGATTTAATGTTGATTCTTGGGATTTTTTGCTTTTTATGCTACTCCTTCCTAAACTTGATCTCACGACACGCACTGACTTTGAAAAGGAGTTTAGAACTTACGAAATACCCACTTATTCACAATTATCTGAATTTATTGAGAATTATTGCAAAGCCTTGGAATCTGCGCAACTCGTGGGACTTGATTTTCAGGAAACCAACAGAACCTCTTACAACGTAAATAAGCAAAAACATGTTGCATCTGGTTTTCACACTATGCAAGGTAAATCAAAACTCAAATGTCTTTTGTGTTTGAAATGAATCTTAAGGAAAAACGTCCTCACTCCACAAATTTCTGATAGGTTAAGAAATAAAAAGCGTAGTTTGAATTAAATTACGCTTAATTTATTTCTAACAACCATCAACCCGACATGTTTCGGCTTTTCTAGCCATTTTCAAGGGTTCTAAAAGTATAAAAAACAAAAAATGATAAAAATTAATATAAATATAAAATTACATTATGATCAATTTCAACAAACCAATTTTCAATAACATAATATAAGAAAGAAGATTTTCAAAGAATTAAAATAAATTTTCCGTAGTTTTGTTTTTAAGGTTAGAATAAAATATTAATAATAATAACAATTTATGTTAAAAAAATACATATCAAAATAAAAAATTATTATAAATAGTCTTTAAAATACAAATACAAGATAAAAGGTTTAAACAACAAGCAAAAATTTTTAGACTTACATTTAAGTTTCAAAAACCAAAATTTTGGAAAACAAACAAACACTAATTATAATGCCACCATTATCAGTTTAACGTATATAGGATGCCATCTAAGACGAACCTAGGGAACCTGGTGTAAATCCAAATTACAGAAATCTTATCACAATAAAAGTCTACATTTATAAATTGATCAAAGAGGTACCACTCCAAAAATAATAAAAACATCAACACTTAAAAACGCTAAAAAGGTAAAACATTAAAAAAATTTTAAAAATTTTATGTCATAAATTAAAATTCAATATTATACCCACTAATAAGATACAAAAGACTCAAAAAAATTTTTTTTATAAAAAATATTTTTTAAAAAAGGGTAAAAGAATTAAAAAATGTTAAAAGATTTTAAAACTATTGACACTCGACCAACCTGAAAATCGAATTAAAACCCCAATGAGGAAATTATTCAGAATAACAGCCCAAAGGATCATTAAGTCTTTTGTGTTCCAATTCTCATATACTATGTAGGTGTCAAACATTTATTTCTAAATCTCCTCAAGAGAGACTTTGTAAAGCAACACAATCTGTGCATCAATTGTATCGAGCAAGGCACAAAAAATGTCCTGTGGAAACCACCTGCAAGGCGTGCCAACAATTCCACCACACGCTTTTGCATATCGACTGTCCCGTCCCATTGCCGGGACAAAACTCTTCTGCGTCACAATCTAATGTTTCTCATGCCAGCGGTCCCCTTGAAGAGCACACCGATAGTGCGTTGGTTGGTTCTACGTCCTTCAGATCTGCTCAAACCATAACCATACTGGCCACAGCAGTGGTTGAGATTAAGGATTCGTGGGGTCGTTATCAAAGGCATTTTGATTGACAATGGTAGCACAGTTTGTTTCATATCTGAGTCCTGCATTTCAAGATTAAGGCTACCAAGAAAGCGTTATACTATTCCCATTGAAGTTATAAACGGCATGACATCATCATGTAACCGTGGAGTGACCCATTGTCATATTCGTCCTTGCGGAAAAACCGAACCCAGTTTCACTTTTGACGCTATTATCACATCCAGGGTATGCTCTGACCAACCTAGGGTTTACCTAGATCCCTCAAAATGGTCGCACATACAACATTTATAGTTTTAGTGTGCCCTCTGCTGTGGACATTTTAGTGGGCGCCGAAATAGTACCTTATATCTTCCGCTCTGGTCGCATCTCAGGCAGTCCAGACGAACCAGTTGCCATGGAAACAGTGTTTGGTTGGGTCTTACAAGGAAAAGCCTCCAGTATTCCTCCACGGCAAGACTCAGTCCAGTCATATTGTTAGCTCCCGCTAAATTTCGCGGTTGTTTTTTAAATTTTTAAAACCACACAATTGGACGAAGGACAAAGTGCATTTTTCGCGCATTGGACATGCGCACCAAGAATCAGAGAGATCATTTGTCAATCGCCTCGAGAAATGGCGTGTTAATTTCGTTCTCCAACTATTTCAAATTTCTACACCTGAAAGTGCTCGATTTTGGTGTACTGAAGCATAGAACTAGAAACTTCAGCCTTTCAGCTACGTGGTGACATCATTAGATCCAGATAGGGGCCCCTTGGAAGTGGATAAATTGGCTGCAAACTGGTGAGTGCCTTGTTTCTGATTGCCGTTGTGTGGCACCAACAATTAACCTATGGACGTTTGATTATTTCGTAATTTCAATTTCAATATATTTATATTTGTTCGCGCTTTCATTAATTAAAATATTTAGATATTTAGTCCATTGCAGTTATCGTTTTTTCTAACAATACGGACCCTCCGTATAGTGTTCTATTACACGCGCTTCCCAGAAACGCACCAAATTCAGACCATAGCCGCAAGATCATCGAGAGGGGTACCCCTAGACCTGTCAACACCCAAGCTCAAGGTAAGTGCTACCCTAATTAGTGGTTTTATGGGTCGTATCATTGCTTTATCACTCAGTTGGTAAAACTAAAGTTAAGACCCTGTCTTTTTGTGCCCCATTGGCCACCTGTGCACCCCCTGTGTGCACATTTTGGTCCTTCTTCCCCCAATTCTGAGTCCAGCACCTATTTTAGCACCCCGTGTGCCAAAACCCTATTTTTTTATATCAAATAGGTAACTTATCCGATAGCCGAGGTCACCTCAGATCAGTTTCTAAAAATATAACGAATATACTTGATATCCTCGAAATCGAGCAAATAAAGTGTTTTTTTGCTTCAAGTCACCTGAGGTCACCTAATAAATTCGAATCCACCCAAACGAAATAAGCTAATGCTGTGTAAAAGACGTATTCTGTTCTATAGTTTTTATACATGCAGTTAGAATGAAATAAAAATTTATTATTTGGCAAAATTGTTTCCAAATCTATGCCAAAATAACATCATTTATTTTCGAAAAATATTTTTTATTATTTTTGAAAATTTGTGTTGCCAGCTAAGCAACTTATTGATACAGCTGCCCATTGCAGCTAATTTATAGCTTATCTTGATATTGTTGCGCAAAATAAATAACAATTTAAACCAATCTTTTGTGTTTTCAATTTTGTTTATTATATTTTTCTTTTGCAATCGTTTAAGATGCCTACAGAAAAATATAACCGCGTTCTTAGAAGAGGACAGCGGCGTATAATCGGCTAAAAGAGACCGATGACGCGCTGAAGAATCTGATGATATGTATCAGGACTTTAAAACCAATCATAATTCGGTCATTATGATGTTAGCCGATGACTCGGACTTTGAATCACATGACAAACTCAGAGTCGAGGCGGACATATTTTATTTTAACATTAAGGCGATTAAACATAAAATATATCAGGAGGACAATCCTGCTAGTAATCTCTTAACGTCTTTATTGCAAGAGGCCAAGCTATCTGAAGTCCAAGTTCAACAGCTACAAGTGCCAATTTTCGATGGCAATACAAAAGATTGGTCAAGTTGGCGTGACATGTACAACAGTATAGCTCATAATAATAGCTCCATTACTGACGTCATCAGTCATCAAATTTCAACATTTGCGGCTTTCTATGAAAAAAGACATGGAACCTTGCAATTTGGTAAATGGATATGGACCCACTTACGGATAACAATTATCTCATGGCATATGAGGCCCTTGTAAAAAGATATCAATATAAGCGCGCTGAAGCTACGCGCCATTATAATGAAATATTTAATGCCCTAAAAGTCAGAAAAGCATGTGCCAAGGATCTGCGTCTTCTTATTGACACATTTTCAAAGAACCTATCTGCGCTCAAAGCATTAGGATTTAATGTTGATTCTTGGGATTTTTTGCTTTTTATGCTACTCCTTCCTAAACTTGATCTCACGACACGCACTGACTTTGAAAAGGAGTTTAGAACTTACGAAATACCCACTTATTCACAATTATCTGAATTTATTGAGAATTATTGCAAAGCCTTGGAATCTGCGCAACTCGTGGGACTTGATTTTCAGGACCAACAGAACCTCTTACAACGTAAATAAGCAAAAACATGTTGCATCTGGTTTTCACACTATGCAAGGTAAATCAATAACAATTTAAACCAATCTTTTGTGTTTTCAATTTTGTTTATTATATTTTTCTTTTGCAATCGTTTAAGATGCCTACAGAAAAATATAACCGCGTTCTTAGAAGAGGACAGCGGCGTATAATCGGCTAAAAGAGACCGATGACGCGCTGAAGAATCTGATGATATGTATCAGGACTTTAAAACCAATCATAATTCGGTCATTATGATGTTAGCCGATGACTCGGACTTTGAATCACATGACAAAGTCAGAGTCGAGGCGGACATATTTTATTTTAACATTAAGGCGATTAAACATAAAATATATCAGGAGGACAATCCTGCTAGTAATCTCTTAACTTCTTTATTGCAAGAGGCCAAGCTATCTGAAGTCCAAGTTCAACAGCTACAAGTGCCAATTTTCGATGGCAATACAAAAGATTGGTCAAGTTGGCGTGACATGTACAACAGTATAGCTCATAATAATAGCTCCATAACTGACGTCATCAAATTTCAACATTTGCGGCTTTCTATGAAAAAAGACATGGAACCTTGCAATTTGGTAAATGGTATCCCACTACCCGGTGGGTATATCCCACTTACGGATAACAATTATCTCATGGCATATGAGGCCCTTGTAAAAAGATATCAATATAAGCGCGCTGAAGCTACGCGCCATTATAATGAAATATTTAATGCCCTAAAAGTCAGAAAAGCATGTGCCAAGGATCTGCGTCTTCTTATTGACACATTTTCAAAGAACCTATCTGCGCTCAAAGCATTAGGATTTAATGTTGATTCTTGGGATTTTTTGCTTTTTATGCTACTCCTTCCTAAACTTGATCTCACGACACGCACTGACTTTGAAAAGGAGTTTAGAACTTACGAAATACCCACTTATTCACAATTATCTGAATTTATTGAGAATTATTGCAAAGCCTTGGAATCTGCGCAACTCGTGGGACTTGATTTTCAGGAAACCAACAGAACCTCTTACAACGTAAATAAGCAAAAACATGTTGCATCTGGTTTTCACACTATGCAAGGTAAATCAAAACTCAAATGTCTTTTGTGTTTGAAATGAATCTTAAGGAAAAACGTCCTCACTCCACAAATTTCTGATAGGTTAAGAAATAAAAAGCGTAGTTTGAATTAAATTACGCTTAATTTATTTCTAACAACCATCAACCCGACATGTTTCGGCTTTTCTAGCCATTTTCAAGGGTTCTAAAAGTATAAAAAACAAAAAATGATAAAAATTAATATAAATATAAAATTACATTATGATCAATTTCAACAAACCAATTTTCAATAACATAATATAAGAAAGAAGATTTTCAAAGAATTAAAATAAATTTTCCGTAGTTTTGTTTTTAAGGTTAGAATAAAATATTAATAATAATAACAATTTATGTTAAAAAAATACATATCAAAATAAAAAATTATTATAAATAGTCTTTAAAATACAAATACAAGATAAAAGGTTTAAACAACAAGCAAAAATTTTTAGACTTACATTTAAGTTTCAAAAACCAAAATTTTGGAAAACAAACAAACACTAATTATAATGCCACCATTATCAGTTTAACGTATATAGGATGCCATCTAAGACGAACCTAGGGAACCTGGTGTAAATCCAAATTACAGAAATCTTATCACAATAAAAGTCTACATTTATAAATTGATCAAAGAGGTACCACTCCAAAAATAATAAAAACATCAACACTTAAAAACGCTAAAAAGGTAAAACATTAAAAAAATTTTAAAAATTTTATGTCATAAATTAAAATTCAATATTATACCCACTAATAAGATACAAAAGACTCAAAAAAAATTTTTTTATAAAAAATATTTTTTAAAAAAGGGTAAAAAAATTAAAAAATGTTAAAAGATTTTAAAACTATTGACACTCGACCAACCTGAAAATCGAATTAAAACCCCAATGAGGAAATTATTCAGAATAACAGCCCAAAGGATCATTAAGTCTTTTGTGTTCCAATTCTCATATACTATGTAGGTGTCAAACATTTATTTCTAAATCTCCTCAAGAGAGACTTTGTAAAGCAACACAATCTGTGCATCAATTGTATCGAGCAAGGCACAAAAAATGTCCTGTGGAAACCACCTGCAAGGCGTGCCAACAATTCCACCACACGCTTTTGCATATCGACTGTCCCGTCCCATTGCCGGGACAAAACTCTTCTGCGTCACAATCTAATGTTTCTCATGCCAGCGGTCCCCTTGAAGAGCACACCGATAGTGCGTTGGTTGGTTCTACGTCCTTCAGATCTGCTCAAACCATAACCATACTGGCCACAGCAGTGGTTGAGATTAAGGATTCGTGGGGTCGTTATCAAAGGCATTTTGATTGACAATGGTAGCACAGTTTGTTTCATATCTGAGTCCTGCATTTCAAGATTAAGGCTACCAAGAAAGCGTTATACTATTCCCATTGAAGTTATAAACGGCATGACATCATCATGTAACCGTGGAGTGACCCATTGTCATATTCGTCCTTGCGGAAAAACCGAACCCAGTTTCACTTTTGACGCTATTATCACATCCAGGGTATGCTCTGACCAACCTAGGGTTTACCTAGATCCCTCAAAATGGTCGCACATACAACATTTATAGTTTTAGTGTGCCCTCTGCTGTGGACATTTTAGTGGGCGCCGAAATAGTACCTTATATCTTCCGCTCTAGTCGCATCTCAGGCAGTCCAGACGAACCAGTTGCCATGGAAACAGTGTTTGGTTGGGTCTTACAAGGAAAAGCCTCCAGTATTCCTCCACGGCAAGACTCAGTCCAGTCATATTGTTAGCTCCCGCTAAATTTCGCGGTTGTTTTTTAAATTTTTAAAACCACACAATTGGACGAAGGACAAAGTGCATTTTTCGCGCATTGGACATGCGCACCAAGAATCAGAGAGATCATTTGTCAATCGCCTCGAGAAATGGCGTGTTAATTTCGTTCTCCAACTATTTCAAATTTCTACACCTGAAAGTGCTCGATTTTGGTGTACTGAAGCATAGAACTAGAAACTTCAGCCTTTCAGCTACGTGGTGACATCATTAGATCCAGATAGGGGCCCCTTGGAAGTGGATAAATTGGCTGCAAACTGGTGAGTGCCTTGTTTCTGATTGCCGTTGTGTGGCACCAACAATTAACCTATGGACGTTTGATTATTTCGTAATTTCAATTTCAATATATTTATATTTGTTCGCGCTTTCATTAATTAAAATATTTAGATATTTAGTCCATTGCAGTTATCGTTTTTTCTAACCGCGGGCTAACATAAGTGTTCCTTTCGAGCCGAATTATTTTAAATTTACTCCATACGACGGTATTAATAAGTCGGCCATTTATTTTTACGCCGAAAACAAGGCGGCCTTGAATTTTTCCCATCGTATTGAAACGAGAGAAAGTCGGTCGACCTTCGGTGTCGGCGCAGTACCTGTTCTCGGTCCGCTGCTATGGTAACGGGTCTACTACCGCGTGGTCATTCAGTATAAACAAAGTCGAGGATCAATCAAAAAACAAAACAAACAACATTTCTCATTTATGTGTTAGGTGTGTTCCATATCATTTCGATATTTAAAACAATTTTCATCAATTGCGATAAATTAGTGCATATTTTCGACAATTCGTCATTTTTCTATTTCAGAAGCATTAATTTAGCGTTAATTGTATATTTACCGACAATTTCGTCATTTCAAAGGTAAAAATCATGTCTGTCAAAAAAGCGGTGCAAAAACGCAAGGGTTTTTTATCTGCGATAACCAAGTGTTATGTGTTTTCACAGACCGCGGCATCGGACGAAAGAGCGAGAAACGAGTTTCAAGTGAGGTATTCCGATTTGGATGAAACCTTCGATAAATGCATGCTGGCACATAGTGACGTCATTATGGTGAGAGACGACGCGGACGACGAGGAGTTTAAAACGCAGGATGCGATCCTTTCAGAAGCTCGTAAATATTTTTATGCGGGTAAGGGGGTTTACTCTAAAATATTTCCGGTTGAGGCCCCATCCTTTTCGAATCTGAAACTCCAAAACTCAAAGAGTTAGGTATTCCCATATTTCGAGGTGATAAAAAATTATGGCCAAGCTTTTTCGATTTTTTTAATAACATTATAGATCAAAATCAAAGTCTAAGTAACGTTCGAAAACTTCAATATTTATTTTCATATCTCGAGGATGAGCCTTTAAAATTGATATCAGAGATTAGCTTATCTGATCAAAATTATAAAATTGCTTACGAAAAATTAGTCAATAGATATCAAAACAAGCAAGACCTCGCAAATGATGCTTTAAGCACAATTATGAACTCCACCTTAAAAAACGAGTCAGCTAAAGAATTGCGTAATTTAATTGACACCTTTTCTGAATCCCTAGAAATTTTAAAATCACTTAGCTTTGACGTTGACAGTTGGGACTATTATTTTTTTCATTTTGTTAGAAAAATTGGATATTCCGACGCGTTCAAATTTCGAAATGAGTCACGCCAATACTAATACCGAAATTCCCACTTTTCAGTCACTTTTTCAATTTCTAGAAAAAAGATGTAAAGTTTTGGAATCACTTCCTCAATCAACAGCACCCAAAAAGGTGCCTATCTATCAAAAATCAAATTGTATGCAAAATCAGTCTGGGCAAAAGCCTACCTATCAAAATTCAAATTCTATGCAAAATCAGTTTGGGCAAAAGCCTACCTATAAATCATCCAATTCGCCTTTTATAGGACTGGCTGGCACCTCAACTAATTCAAGTACGGGAATAAAATGTTTCCGGTGTAATCAAGTTCACGTGCTTTCGAAATGTCAAACATTTCTTGATCTCTCGCCTATCGATCGCCTATCTTTCGTTCAGCAGAAAAAATTATGTCTAGCGTGTTTTCATCCCTTGCATGGGGTAGATACGTGCAAATCCAAATATTCATGCAGGACTTGCAATAGTAAAAGGCTTTTAACTCATATCTTAAAAACTAATCAAGAGTCTGGAAGCCAAGATACTGGTCCTGTCATTCACACACCACCTGTCAATAATCTTCATGTGTCATTAAATACCTCAGGACCTTCAGGTACCTTTATTTATGCACCGCCATAATAGAAGTTATGGACGGTTGCGGAAATTTTCAACCTGTAAGGGCACTGCTTGATTCTGGATCACAGACAGGATTCATCAGTGAAAAGTGTATTCAGCGTCTTAATCTTCCTAGGCGAAGTTACACCACTGAAATATTCGGATTAAATCAGATGTCTTCTTTTACTTCCAAAGGGCTCGTTCAATGTCACATTAAGCCACAAGGACAGGTCACTCCTTTACTTAATTTCGAAGCAATTGTCGTTCCACAATTATGTTCCAATATGCCTACATTCACTTTGAACGATAATCAGTGGAAACACTTGGAAAACCTTAAACTTGCCGACTCATCTTATTTCAAATCTAGACCTGTGGACCTAGTTATTGGTTGCGAGCTATTCGCACAGATATTCAAGGAGGGCAGGGTTCTAGGACAAATAGGGCAACCTTCAGCCCTTGAAACTATCTTTGGCTGGGTCGTCATGGGAAAAGTTGTTGTTGAACCAGTTGTTTTTTAACGAGTCATTCACCACCTTTAGAGGTCATTCTCCCTAGGTTTTGGGAAAACGAACATTTGCCTAAAAAACAAATCTTATCAAAGGAAGAAAAACAAGCACAATCAATTTTTACTGCGAGTGTAGTACGGCCACCGAGCGGTAGGTTCACGGTAGATCTTCCGTTTAAAGATAAAATAAACCCTGACCGAGGAAATACTTATCCGCAAGCTTATCGTAGATTTTTACTTCTAGAAAATAGATTACTCAAAAATCCTGATCTGTACACTGCCTATTCAAGTTTCATGCAAGACTATATCGATTCTAATCATATGAGTCTAGTTTTACCTAGTCAACCAAAGTCGACGTATCGTGTTTTTTAGCACATCATTGCGTACTAAAGCCGGAAAGCTTAAGTACAAAATTAAGGGTAGTCTGGGATTGTTCGGCAGTCACCCCAAAAAATATTAGTCTCAATGACACGTTGTTATCGGGACCGAAACTTCAAAAAGATATTGCTTCTTTACTCCTTACGTTTCGTCTTAATCCTATTGCCTACATTGCTGATATCAAACAGATGTTCCGTCAAGTGTTAGCTCCCGCTAAATTTCGCGGTTGTTTATATATATTTTTAAAAACACACAATTGTATGAAGGACAAAGCGCATTTCGCGTATTTGGACATGCGCACCAACAACCAGTGAGATCCTTGTCGACCGCCTCAAGAAAATGGCGTGTTAATTTCGTTCTCCAACTATTTCAAATATCTACACCTGAAAGTGCTCGATTTTTGTGTACTGAAGCATAGAACTAGAAACTTCAGTCCTTCAGCTACGTGGTGACATCATTAGATCCAATCAGGGGCCCCTCAGAAGCGGAGAAAGTGGATGCAAAGTGGTGAGTGCATTTGCCTTTGATTACCGTTGTTTGGCACAAATATTTTACCTATGGACGTTTGATTATTTCGTAATTTCATATCAATATATTTATGTTTGCTTGCGCTTTCATTAATTAAAGTATACAGTCCATTGCATTTATCGTTTTTCGATCGCGGGCTATCATAAGTGCTCCTTCGACCGAATTAATTATTTAAAATAATAAATCCATATGACGGTATTAATAATTATTTTCAGGCCGAAAAACAAGGCGGCCTTGAATTTGCCAATCCTATTGAAACGGCGGTATCGGTAGCGGCACGTAGGCACGTGTCTACCGCGTGGTCGATTCAGTAAACAAAGCGAAGGAACTACAAAACAAAACAAACAAAAACATTTCTCATTTATGTGTTAGGGTGTTTCATATCATTTCGATATTTAAAACAATTTTCATCAATTGCGATAAATTAGTGCATATTTTCGACAATTCGTCATTTTTCTATTTCAGAAGCATTAATTTAGCGTTAATTGTATATTTACCGACAATTTCGTCATTTCAAAGGTAATATCATGTCTGTCAAAAAAGCCGCGCAAAAACGCAAGGGTTTTTTATCTGCGATCACCGAGTGTTATGTGTTGTCACAGACCGCGGAAAAGGATGAAAAAGCGAGAAACGAGTTTCAAGTGAGGTATTCCGATTTGGATGAAACCTTCGATAAATGCATGCTGGCACATAATGACGTCATTATGTTGATAGACGACTCGGACGACGAGGAGTTTAAAACACAGGATGCGATCCTTTCAGAAGCTCGTAAATATTTTTATGCGTGTAAGGGGGTTTACTCTAAAATATTTCCGGTTGAGGCCCCAACCCTTTCGGGATCATATGTTCGACAAAACGAATCTGAAACTCCAAAACTCAAAGAGTTAGGTATTCCCATATTCCGAGGTGATAAAAAATTATGGCCGAGCTTTTTCGATCTTTTTAATAACATTATAGATCAAAATCAAAGTCTAAGTAACGTCCGAAAACTTATATTTATTTTCATATCTCGAGGATGAGCCTTTAAAATTGATATCAGGGATTAGCTTATCTGATCAAAATTATAAAATTGCTTATGACAAATTAGTCAATAGATATCAAAACAAGCGAGATCTCGCAAATGATGCTTTAAGCTCAATTATGAACTCCACCTTAAAAAACGAGTCAGCTAAAGAATTGCGTAATTTAATTGACACCTTTTCTGAATCCCTAGAAATTTTAAAATCACTTAGCTTTGACGTTGACAGTTGGGACTTTATTATTTTTTTCATTTTGTTAGAAAAATTGGATATTCCGACGCGTTCAAATTTCGAAATGAGTCACGCCAATACTAATAACGAAATTCCCACTTTTCAGTCACTTTTTTAATTTCTAGAAAAAAGATGTAAAGTTTTGGAATCACTTCCTCAATCAACAGCACCCAAAAAGGTGCCTATCTATCAAAAATCAAATTCTATGCAAAATCAGTCTGGGCAAAGGCCTACCTATCAAAATTCAAATTCTATGCGAACTCAGTTTGGGCAAAAGCCTACCTATAAATCATCCAATTCGCTTTTTATAGGACTGGCTGGCACCTCAACTAATTCAAGTACGGGAATAAAATGTTTCCGGTGTAATCAAGGTCACGTGCTTTCGAAATGTCAAACATTTCTTGATCTCTCACCTATCGATCGCCTATCTTTCGTCAAGCAGAAAAAATTATGTCTAGCGTGTTTTCATCCCTTGCATGGTGTAGATACGTGCAAATCAAAATATTCATGCAGGACTTGCAATAGTAAAAGGCACCACACTTTAACTCATATCTTAGAAACTAATCAAGAGTCTGGAAGCCAAGATACTAGTCCTGTCATTCACACACCACCTGTCAATAATCTTCATGTGTCATTAAATGCCTCAGGACCTTCAGGTACCTTTCTTTTATGCACCGCCATAATAGATGTTATGGACGGTTGCGGAAATTTTCAAGCTGTAAGGGCATTGCTTGATTTACGATCACAGACAGGATTCATCAGTGAAAAGTGTATTCAGCGTCTTAATCTTCCTAGGCGAATTTACACCACTGAAATATTCGGATTAAATCAGATGTCTTCTTTTACTTCCAAAGGGCTCGTTCAATGTCACATTAAGCCACAAGGACAAGTCACTCCTTTACTTAATTTCGAAGCAATTGTTGTTCCACAACTATGTTCCAATATGCCTACATTCTCTTTGAACGATAATCAGTGGAAACACTTGGAAAACCTTAAACTTGCCGACCCATCTTATTTCAAATCTAGACCTGTGGACCTGGTTATTGATTGCGAGCTATTCGCACAGATATTCAAGGAGGGCAGGGTTCTTGGACAGGTAGGGCAGCCTTCAGCCCTTGAAACTATCTTTGGCTGGGTCGTCATGGGAAAGGTTGACGAAGTAGGTAGTCTTACGGAACGAACCAGTTGTTTTTTAACGAGTCATTCACCTCCTTTAGAGGTCATTCTCCCTAGGTTTTGGGAAATCGAACATTTGCCTAAAAAACAAATCTTATCAAAGGAAGAAAAACAAGCAGAATCAATTTTTACTGCTAGTGTATTACGGCAACCGAGCGGTAGATTCATGGTAGATCTTCCGTTTAAAGATAAAATAAACCCTGACCTAGGAAATACTTATCCGCAAGCTTATCGTAGATATTTACTTCTAGAAAATAGATTAATCAAAAATCCTGATCTGTACACTGCCTAATCAAGTTTCATGCAAGACTATATCGTTTCTAATCATATGAGTTTAGTTTTATCTAGCCAACCAAAAGTCGACGTATCATGTTTTTTAGCACATCATTGCGTACTTAAGCCGGAAAGCTTAAGTACAAAATTAAGGGTAGTCTGGGATTGTTCGACAGTCACCCCAAAGAATATTAGTCTCAATGACACGTTGTTATCTGGACCGAAACTTCAAAAGTATATTGCTTCTTTACTCCTTACGTTTCGTCTTAATCCTATTGCCTACATTGCTGATCAAACAGATGTTCCGTCAAGTCCTTATCAAAGGATATTGTGGAGGTTTTCTCCACAGGACCCACTTTCAGTGTGGGAACTTTCTACTATCACTTTTGGCATGGTTCGGTTCGGTTGCTCACCTTTTCTAGCCATGCGTACATTAAATGAGCTGGCAGAGAGAGAAAAGAAACGTTTTCTTATGGCTAGTACTGTTGTAAAAACGTCAATCTATATCGACGATATCTTGGGAACTAGCCCTTCGCTTTCTGAAGCTCTTTCCCTTCAAACGGAACTCAATGATTTGTTGAAGTCGGGAGGATTTGAACTTAAAAAATGGGCAAGCAATTGTCCTGAGTTATTAGCAACATTGCCAGAATCCGATCGTCAAATGCCTCTCTCTTTTGACAAGGAGGAACCCGACTTTATCAAAGTTTTAGGACTTCAATGGCATCCAAAAAACGACATTTTTTCTTATCAATGCCGAATGAAGGACAAACCCCCAACCAAACGTTCTATTTTATCTATCATAGGGACAATCTTCGATCCCTTAGGTTTTCTTTGTCCCTTGTTGCTACAAGCAAAATTTATTTTGCAACAGTTGTGGATATCGAAAATAGGCTGGGAAGAAGAACCAGATTCTTCTATCATCGACTCTTGGAACAAACTTCGTTCTGAATTCCCGCTTCTTTCCAATTTTCAATTACCCCGACAAATCAAACTGTCAAAAACCAATACCTGTCAAATCATCGGCTTCTGTGACGCTTCAATCCGAGGCTACGCAGGCATACGACGCCCGTGTAGAAGAGGAAAACAATATATCTGTTTCTCTCATATCTGCAAAATCTAGGGTCGCGCCTATAAAGTCACAGACTTTGGGTAGGCTAGAACTCCTAGGCGCATTTCTTTTAAGCGAATTTATTGCCTTCGTTTTATCTAGCTATGAAGGAAAAATAACTTTTACAAATATCGCTACTTTCTGCGATTCGCAAGTCGTATTGCATTGGCTTTCATCCCCTCCTAATCGCTGGCAAACCTTTGTTGGAAATCGAGTCAGTAGAATCCAAGAAATCATTCCCTCAAACTCGTGGCGCTACATTCCTTCTGCTTTAAATGCAGCCGATATTGCGTCACGAGAGGCTACCCCTTCACAGCTCATGTCACATGACATGTGGTGGAACGGACCGTTGTTTGTGTGGTCTCCCGAAAACGAATGGCCCGATTTTCATAAATCAAAAATGCCGATTGATTTCGGAGATATTAATCTGGAGGAAAAGCCAAAGGTCTGTTGCAATGCGATAATTGACGTTAACTTCTTAGATCAGCTTCTTATCAAATATTCATCTATATCAAAAATTCAACGTATCATTTGTTATGTCCTTCGAATAGTTAACCTTTTTCAAAAGCATTCCTATCAAAAACCCACTAAGCCGCCGGACCAAAAAGTTATTTTTGAGAATATTGTTTTTCCTACCACCGGTGAGATGCAAAGTGCGTTATACCTTCTTATCAAACGCGCTCAAGGTTTTTGTTTTTCTGAGCTTTTTTCTGCGTTATCTAAGGATAAACCAATACCGAAACCTTTTCGAAAACTTTTACCTTTTCTTGATGAAAATAATATCATTAGAGTCGGTGGCAGATTACAAAAATCTGACCTTTTGTCTTATTCTGCAAAACACCCCGTCTTACTTTCGAGTAACCATCGTTTAACTACTCTTCTTATCGAGTCCGCTCATCGACAATACCTTCATCCTGGGTTTAAAACATTACATAATCTGCTTTTACAGCAATTTTGGATACTAAAAGGGAGTTTACGGAACCTTGATGTCCGAAAAATATCCTGGAACGTCTCTAGAATGTTTTTGTTTGTCTTTTTTACATTTATAGAACGTCCCATCAGAACTTTTTTAACACGTTTCAAAATCGTTTTTTGGACGTCGGAGACGTCTAGAAAACGTACCAGCGACGGAATACTAACTTAACCGGGTCAACTTTTCAACTATCCTCGGCCCCTGGTCCACCTCAGATGGACAGGGCAATTCGACTTGGTTAGTACTCTTATACAAATAAGTACGCCAGTTTAGAGTTTAATTCTGGGGCAGAGTAGTACCCAGGCAGTTATATAGCATATATTTGGCGCAAATTATTCGTAAATGGTAAAAACGTAAAATTTTAACCTATTTTATAAAAAAAATACCTACGCCACTGGATAAAAAATGATCATATATCATGACCTATACCTACATTGCTTTACTTTTTGAAATTTTCGCTTATTTAATAATAAAAATTGTTCAAAAGCGAAGCATCTTTTCGAAAATAAAATAAACATGAAAATATGGCCATTTGTTTGAAAAAGCCTTAAGATTTACAAAAACAACGAATTTACGGTTGCCAAAATATGTTTAAGTTTTGTGTGTCATTTTGAAAATAAATTCACATCTTTGTAGCCTTATATTTCAATCCTAACGTAGCTACGTTAAGCTAGAAATATAAGATTAACTGGGATTAGTACCTACAGGACTGGCAACATGTCTCAAGTACTTTTAATAAAAAAAATTTGCTAATATTTCATTACTTACCTACAGTTTGATTCAACTCCTTCGCGTCAGTTTTGGTAGAGATTTATTAATTTAAAAAAAATTAGGTATAGCATCAGAACTAAAAAATTCGGAGGGAGTTTTCTAGCCGCGAGTTGGCGGCGGCCAGTGCCGAATTGTCTCATATCTAAATTTCTATCTCTATATATGAAGTCAAGAGACCAATAGAGATACGGAAATTAAGTAAGATCGCATGCGCAGTTCAAGGTTCACCCGAGTACTTCTTCTTAACCATTTAAGAATTTATACACAGGTGTTACATAATTCCATTTTAATTTTTTGAAGGTGAATCTGTATATAATTTTAGGATAAAAAGTTTTAAAAAAGATCCACAAACGCTTTGTACCGATTTACAGAGCGTTCATTTTTTTATAGCCTTTTCTTTTTTAACGCAATTTTTGTGATATTTAGCTCAAAGTTGGTTACACTGAAAGGCTTACATCAATAAACATCACAAATAATTTGTAGGGACATTTATAGCTCCGTATTTCTCGCCCTGAAGCAAAAAAAAAAAATTCTGCTTTAGTCGGAAAATGTCTAAACAAAATAGAAAATTCATTTTGTATAATAGCAAAAAAGTTTAAAAGTGGCATGGCACAAAAGAGCTTATTTATCTTATCACTTATTTACCGATTTGTTGGTTGTTTTATATTCCCTGGAATAGACACGAAATTTTATTTTAATAAACACTCTAAAATGGTGTAGGGAAAATGCAATATTATAAAAATATTATCTGCCAGACGGGCAATTCAAAGAACCATATCCAAGTGCTTGCAATGTTTTAGAATCAACCCTAAACCCTATGGACCGTCCATAATGAGTTCACTTCCCGCTCATCGAATCAATCAACTTAAACCTTTTTCGAGTATAGCTATCGACTTTTCTGGACTTTTCTTTGTGATTCCTCATCGTTACCGTGGTTGTAAAGCTTTCAAATCGTATGTCTGTGTGTTTGTCTGTACGGCCACACATTGCGTGCATTTGGAATTAACCATGGAACTGTCCACCGAAGGGTTCGTAGGTGCATTCCATCGATTCATTTCCAGACGTGGAAGCGTGACGCAATGCTGGTCAGATCAAGGCAGTAATTTTATAGGGTTTCGTAACCAATTACTTGATTACGCAAGAAGTGCGGCCACCAGACTTTCTATTCGTTGGCATCTGGGACCTCCTCTCAGTCCACATTTCAATGGCCTGGCAGAAGCTGGCGTCAAAAGTTTTAAAACTCACTTTGTTCGAGTAGTCGGCGACCAGAAGTTGTCCATCATGGAAATGTCCACCCTTACATGTCGCATAGAAGCCGTACTTAATAGTCGCCCTTTATCTCCTGCCTCTTCAGACCCACACGATCTTCAACCTCTTACCCCTGGGCATTTTTTGACCCTTGAACCCCTTAATTCAGAAATTCCGGAGTCAGATTTGTCCGAGGTTCCCCTAAATCGGCTCTCGAGATGGCAGCTAATCCAAAAACTACATAATGATTTTTGGAAACGGTATTCTATAGAGTATTTGCATACGCTACAACAGCGACACAAGTGGGCTGAGTCGTCCCCAAATATGCCGAACATTCAAGAATTAGTTTCTTTTACATCTTGGCGCTATGTACCCACGGCTGACAATCCCGCAGATTGCGCATCTCGTGGTTGCTTGCCTAATCAGCTAGTCAACCATTCCCTTTGGTTTAATGGCCCCACTTGACTGTTTGAACCATTGGCATGTGGGCCAAACCAGCCAAAAATCATAGATAACGTGCCTGCAGAATGTATTCAGGAAGAGAGAGAAGAGGCCTTTACCGTAGACAAATCGGAAGAAGATATTATAATGTGTTTGCTAAATAAATACTCAAATTTTAGTAAAATATTAAAGGTTGTCGCTTGGATACTCCGTTTTGTATACAATCATAAAAAATTGGGTTGCATCAAACCCAACCTCGAAGAATCTCTAGGTCCTTTAGAATTACAGAATGCCCTCCTCTGCATTGTTGCGTATGTGCAACGAACTTCTTTTGATTTTTTATTCACCTTAATTAAAAAGGATGAGTTGCTTCCGAAACCATATCGAAAACTAGCCGTCTTTGTTAGTCAGGATGATCATTGTCTCAGGGTGGGTGGTAGATTAAAAAACTCTGATTTATGTTACTCTAAAAAGCACCCACTTCTTCTGCCCAAGTCCCATAGACTTACAGAGCTTATTATAGAGTATGTGCATAACAAAAATTTGCATCCGGGATTTAAAACACTCCAATACTTGTTACTACAGCAATTCTGGATTTTATCTCCCCGATCCGCTATTTATAAAACGTTGTCAAATTGTCTACGCTGCTTTCGCTGCAAACCAAAGTCATACACTCCAGTTATGGCTGATTTACCCTCTGTAAGAGTTTCCCAACTGAAAGTAATTTCTACTGTATGTTTGGACTATGCTGGCCCAACTAGTACTGTATTAAATAGAGTCCGAGGAACGGTTAAGCTAAAATCCTATATTTGCGTTTTTGTCTGCTGCGCGGTAAAGGCAAATCACTTAGAATTAGTGTCAGATCTGACATCTCATGCTTTACTGCAGCCTTTAGACGGTTTGTCGCCAGGCGTGGGCGTGTCTCTCAAATCCATAGTGATCAAGGCACCTCGTTCGTGGGCGCCAACCGTCAGCTTCTTGCCTACTTTCAATCAGCATCATAAGATGTTTCCATTAATTGGAAATTCAACCCTCCTGGGGCACCCCATTTTAATGGCCTTGCTGAGGCCGGGGTCAAGTCTGTAAAGACCCATCTTCATAGGATAATTGGTGACCAACTAGTAGTGGCTTTATGATGGTTCTGGCCCACTTTAGTGGGGGGGCAGGGCCTTATTCGACGACCCCTAAAATCAGTCAAATTTACTAAAAACGAGCGAACCGTAGCAAAAATTGAACGAAAAAATCGAGTGAACCGAAGCAATCGATCTCTAAAATCAGTCAAATTTACTAAAAACGAGCGAACGTAAGCAAAAATTGAATGAAAAAATCGAGCAAACCAAAGCTGTCGCGCTATTCGACGACCTCTAAAATCAGTCAAATTTACTAAAAACGAGTGAACCGTAGCAAAAATTGAACGAAAAAATCGAGTGAACCGAAGCAATCGATCTCTAAAATCAGTCAAATTTACTAAAAACGAGCGAACGTAAGCAAAAATTAAATGAAAAAATCGAGCAAACCGAAGCTGTCGCGCTATTCGACGACCCCTAAAATCATTTAAATTTACTAAAAACGAGTGAACCGTATCAAAAATTGAACGAAAAAATCGAGTGAACCGAAGCAAACGAGCGAACGTGAGCAAAAATTGAATGAAAAAATCGAGCAAACCGTAGCTGTCGCGCTATTCCGCGACCTCTAAAATCAGTCAAATTTATTAAAAACGAGCGAACCGTAGCAAAAATTGAACGAAAAAATCGAGTGAACCGAAGCAATCGATCTCTAAAATCAGTCACATTTACTAAAAACGAGCGAACCGTAGCAAAAATTGAACGAAAAAATCGAGCAAACCGTAGCTGTCGCGCTATTCGGCGACTTCTAAATTCAGTCAATTTTCCGAAAAACGAGCGAACTGAAGCAAAAATTGAAGAAAAAAATCGAGCAAACCGAAGCTGTCGCCCTATTCGACGACCTCTAAAATCAGTCAAATTTACAAAAATCGAGCAAACCGAAGGAAAAATTTATTGAAAATGTGTTACTATAGTCAAAATAATAAAAAGTCCTAGCCCAAGTAAACTCTTGTGTTTTTTAGACGATATTGAGAAAAAGCAACGAACCGCGTGTTACCCTTGCATCAAATTGAGCTAACCGCGTGCCCCTATAGTTGAAATTATAAAAAAAAACATAAAAAAATTATAGAAAATCCCAAAGTTTAGATGAAATTGTGAAAGAAGCGACTAACCGCGTCTTAGCATAAATATCAATTTAGAAATGTGACTAACCGAACCAAAAATTTAACGAAATAACCAACACAGGTCAGGTTTGATAAACAAATTTATGAATTTGCAAAATGTAATAATAATACAGTTTTCTGTAAATATAACATAAAAATTACAGAAATCTGCGATCGAAAATATCCATTTGTACTTTTCAATACAGAAATCTGTATTTGAAACTATGCATTGGTATTTTTCAATATAGAAATATCTAGCTTTCGAGTACTGTGAAGAGATGGCGTTAGCCGTTAGCGTTGCTGCTTTCAATTAATACATGTCTATCTTTCGAATGCTGTGAATAGATGACGCTGCGCGATGTATTTGTCCCTAGTAGCACGACACAGGTTGTCTAAATATTAGCTTTGAATTGTTATGGTTTATTAAATGTTAAGAAGCTTATGTTTGTGTACTACATTGTGTGATTAAGTTAGAAATCTTGATATTCTGTGTTAGTAGTTTAAATTTCAAAATTTCTTTATTCAGAAGAATCTATCAAAAGGTTACAATACATAATGGATTTTCATTTCAACTGTTTTGCGTTATGATGCAATCCTAATTCTAATATGCGGTGGTTCTATTGTAAAATAAATAACTGTTAACAAACGATTTTTTAAGACACACTTACAAACTGTGATTAAATAGCTGATTGTAAAATAATGAATAATTAAACTTAAAAAATTTTAAGGTTTTGGTTGTATGTCCGGCTGAGGCCTGATTTTTACGTAGGTCATTCGGACTCGCGGTTCTACTGCAGCGCGCTTGGGCTCGAAAGTATTCGAGAACCTTCATTGGCAGACCGCGAACAGTTGCTTGTACACATAACTATATATAAACTAAAGTAGGTTAAACGAAAGTCAGTGCAAATTGCATCATATTTAAAACTGTTAAAAGTGGTAAACGATCAGTGAAAGTTTTTTTATATTCAGTATATAAAAATGCATTTGTGCACTGTTTGCAACAAATCTTTTGCATATCTTAAAGGTTTAAGACGTCATCAACGAGATAATTGTAAGGTTGAAGCCACCGCCGACCATAGCCCTTCGAAGAAACAAAAAATAGAAAATCGATGTGAAAGATGTGAAAAGAATTTTTCCCGTCAATAACATTTAAGACGACACAGGAAAAGGAATGTAAGTTAAAAAATCGTGTTGATTTACCTTCAACATCAAAAAAGAGCTCTAATATTGAAATGGAGCTATGCACAATCTGTGCTGTCGATATCCAGAAACGATATTTGATGGCACATCAACGCAGTGAAGCACACCGGAATAAATCATGTAAACAATTGTATGATGAGGTATTTATTTTACAAACTGCTTTTAAGTCGAGGTTGGCAAGTTATAGATTACTTTGTCGGAATTCCGAAATGGACTATAAAAGATGTTTTGCTGAGATGAAGAACCAAGTGTTGCAGTTATTACAAGAATCAATCGACGAACATTGTGCTGTAAAGGTTAATATGGAGTTATTTGCAGAGTTTTTGCATCCAATCAAAGAAATATGCTCAATAAAATCATTCAATACTTCCAATCTGATAGTATGTGAAGGCTCGGACCTGTCTGTTGTTTATGAAAACTTTGTGGATCAAATGCTAGCTCAAAGTACAGAATTCCAGGAGGGTGGATCAGGTTGGGCCTTGCACAGGATTTTTCACCTGGAAGTCAACATAAATAGGTATACACCTCTCAAAGGTAACTCATATATCAAGTTACCGAAAAGTATAGAAAGTAAAAAGGCTGTAGTGAATATTCAAAATAGCGATAATGCTTGCTTTGCATGGGCAGTCACATCAGCATTGTATCCAGCTCAGAAACACTCCGAGAGAACCACATCATATCCCCATTATTCATCAGTTCTGGACTTTACAGGTATCGAAATGCCGGTTCAAGTAAAAGATATATATAAATTTGAAACTTTAAATGATATATCGATAAATGTATATGGATTGGAGCAACAATCCGAAAATAATAAATATGAAGTTGTGGGACCACTTCATTATTCTGGACGCCGACTTCAGAAGCATATCAACTTGCTGTTACTATTTGAAGGTGTTAAAACCCACTACTGTTGGATAACGTTTGGTAAGAAGTCAGATTACATCACACGTTAGAAAAATTTATTTTTGTGATGGTTGTTTGATTCACTTTTATACTCCACAACATTTGCTACGTCATCAGCAACAGGATTGTGGCCAGGTTTATGTTAAAACACCTTCCACTGAATGGAAGAAAGATAAATATGGTAGATTGATTAAGGAAAATATTTTAAAGTTTAATAGCTATGAAAAACAATTAAAAATACCATTCTTGGTCTATGCAGACTGTGAGACAACTTTGCAACCAATGGAAGTTTGTGAACCAGATCCCAACAGATCATATACAACTAAAAATATTATACATAAACCATATGCATTTGCATATATAATAAAGTGTTAATTTGACGATTCACTTTCAAAATTTGAGCTATATCGTGGACCAGATGCCGCCCAAGAATTTATAAAAAGGCTCGAGTGTGACCTAAGAGAGCTGTATAATAAATACTTAATAGACATCACTCCAATGACACCTTTGACCACACAAGAAAAGTTTTTAAAACAATCAGCAAAAACGTGTGGTATTTGTGATGAACCTTTTACAGCAGAAGAAAAAATTGTGACTGATCATTGTCACATAACAGGGAAAAAGCGCTATCTTGCCACACACTCAATATGCAACTTACAACATAAGATACCATCATTCGTACCAATATTTTTCCACAATCTAAGCGGTTAAGACTGTCACATGTTTATCAAGGAGCTGTGTTGCCATGAAGACAATATTGATGTGATAGCGAAAAACAAGGAAAATTACATTTCATTTACCAAATCACTCTATGTAGACAGCTATAAAGACTCAGAGGGAAAGATGGTAAACAAATATTTAAAAATGCGATTTCTAGACAGCTTTAAATTTTTGGCAGGCTCGTTGGATACTCTTAGCAAGGGTGGATACTAATATGTTTTTGGAGACACGAAAACACTTTGACACCCAAGAAAAATTTGATTTAATGCGGCAAAAGGGTGTCTTTCCCTACAGTTATTTAACAGACTTAAATAAATTGGAGGACAAAAACCTGCCAACAAAAGATCAATTTTATGATCATCTAAGAGAAGAACATATATCTGATGACGATTACGAGCGAGCAAAGAAAGTGTGGGAGGTGCTTAACTGTCAGAATTTGGGTGAATATGCCGACTTATATTTATTAAATGATTGTTTGTTACTAACCGATGTTTTTGAAGAATTTAGGAGCAAATCGATAAATACATACGGGCTTGATCCTGCTCAATACTTTACTCTTCCATCCCTATCATTTGACTGCATGTTGAAAATGACTAAAGTCGAATTGGAGCTGCTTACAGACATCGACATGCTCCATTTCTTTAAAAAAGGAATAAGGGGTGGAATTAGTCAGTGTAGTGAGAGATTACACTATGCAAATAACAAATACCTACCCGAATATGATCCAAATAAACCCTCCTCCTACATAATGTATCTTGATGCAACGAATCTATACGGGCATAGCATGTCTCAAACTCTTCCAACAGGAGGATTATGGTTAAAAGAACAAGAAACTTCAAGTTTTAATGTGCTCGATATACCAGATAACAACGAATTAGGTTATGTTCTGGAAGTGGATATATGCTATCCCAGAGAATTGCATGACAAACATGCCGATTTTCCCTTTTTAGCTGAGAACATAATACCACCTGGATCAAAATCCAAAATTCCCAAACTAATTCCAAATCTATATGATAAAAACAAATACATCATACATTACAGGAATTTAAAACAGGCGGTTCAAAATGGTCTAAAGATTACCAAAATTTACAGAATAATCGAGTTTCAACAATCAGAGTGGTTGAAAGAATACATCGATACAAATACCGACTTACGAAATAAAAGTAAAAGCAATTTTGAACGTGATTTATACAAATTATTTAACAATGCCGTCTTTGGAAAAACAATGGAAAATGTAGACAAATATAATGACATCAAACTTGTAACAAGTTGGAACAGTTATTTAAGAAGGGAAGGTGCAAGATAGACCAAATTATAAAAGTTCCTCAATCTTTACCGAAAACCTTGTTGCTATCCAGATGGAAAAATTAAAAATTTGCTATAACAAACCCATATATTTGGGTTTCTGTATTCTAGATCTTTCTAAAACGGTGATGTATGAGTTTTTCTATAACATTATAAAGAAGGAATTTGGATCGAATGCGACAATGATGTACTGCGACACAGATTCTCAAATAATTAAGGTTTTTACAGACGATTTTTATAAATTTATCAAAGAAAATCCCCAAAACTTTGATACATCCAACTATAATGAGAATAACCAATATAATATAACGAAAAATCTCTCTATATTGGGGAGAATGAAGGATGAATTTGCTGGAGATCCAATTCAAACGTTCATAGGAACCGGTGCTAAGGCATATTACGTGAAATCTCTTTCGAAAGAAACCAAAAAGTCAAAAGGTGTTAAGAAATATGTCATTAACAAGAACCTAACAGAACTGGATTACCTAAATGTTGTGAGAGAGAGACAAGGTATGATATTTCATAAGATGAACACTTTTAGATCTGATATGCATGTCGTTTATACAGAGATTATTAATAAAGTCGTCCTGTCACATCACGATAATAAAAGATTCCTAATACCGAACACGACATGCACGCTACCTTGGGGACACTATGACATTGATCAGTGATTAAATTAATGTATTTTTTTTAGTTTGTAGAAAAAATTTGAATTGTACTATTTTTTATGTGTTCTTCTTAAAAACGTATAACCAAAAATGTATAAATTTTAGTGGTGTAGGGTATCTCATTTTTTTTTATTTATTTATTTTAATTTTTGTTATTTAAAGGATGTAGTGTTTAAAGGAAGAAATTGTACAGAATGTATTTTTTTATTTTAAATCTATAATAAAGGGATTATTAAATAAAAAAAACATTGTTTTTATTGCAAATGTTTATTAATGCTCCGAATATATAAAGTATCATTTACAACTTTTTGTGAGTTAATAAATAAAAGCTCTTTTATAATACATATTTCTAAACTACCAACTAACTTTGCTAAACTATTTAAAACAAAGAAAACATGTGAATACTGTTCATCAAAACACAGAGTACTCGCAACTTTAACAAATCGATTATAAAAACCATTAAAGTTTATTCTAACAAGTGTTTGGATTTTGTCCTGCAAAAAAGATTCCAAATATAAAAATTCTTCCAAGTCATTTTGAAACAAGATGATGTTTTTATTATTTCTTGCAAATTTAACAACTTTCACTTCTCCCAAAATATCAGGCAATATGGAAAATTTAGTAAATTTCCATTCAGATTGTATGCGTTGACCTTTTAAAAAGTAGTTTTCGTAAATATCTCTTAAAATTTTGATCAACTCGGGCAACTCTTGCGGGTTTATGCACACCCATTTCTTATCAACACTATTCTCGAGTTTAATAATTGGAGGAAATTCTTCAAGCAGCGAAACGTGTAGTCCAGTACTAAGCATATTATAACCATCATTCAACCGAAGTATGCTTTCACAAATTAGTTGGGGGGCGTTCCAAGTATTGTTGTCAACATCATTTTTAAAACCAGGTCCGGAATGGTATCCGGAAGAGTAATCACTACCAAAACTGGTACAACTGGAGTCACTGTAATACATCTTCTTATTCACTGTTACTGGTTAATTATGAATCTGGCGTGGAGTGATTCCTCCTTATATAGGTCATAAAAATGAGGGTGTGATTCAGTGCGCAGACGCTATTAAAGTTTGCTTATTAAAAAAATATATATATATTTTATTTATAATTTTTATTTTTTGTCTGCAAAGTCTGTAAATTCCTTTGTTAGCTTTAACAGATTAAACTTTTTAAAAACTTGCTGCTTAATTTTATACATTTCCAAAATCTTTTTTAACTCTTGCAATTTGTTTAAATGCTTTTCCAGACGACGATGATATCTCTCTTGTTGCAACTTTTGCCGTACACTATGTGATGGCATTGTAAACACTAAAAACTGTTGCGACTGTTGCTCTTATATATAAAAAATTATACCTGTCTGGCAGTTTTTGTCAGTGGGTTGTAGGAAAACATTTTATCATATATCACAAGACAGAATGCGGTTGTTTTTGCTGGAACGTCTTTGTGAGTTTCAAAGGTTATTCTCATGGTAATGTTGGAAGATTGCACAGTATCCCTCTGAAAGGTTGTATCAATATACAGCAATGGCGCCAGCTCCAAGTATTCTAAAGGTGAAAATAGCGGATCAGTGATAGGGACTCCGTAGTAGGAACTTTGAAATTTTAAATACATTTCATACGCCGATGCAAACTGGTTTTTATCAATATCCAAAAAGATCTCGTTATAGGGATATCTCTCTCCATTCAAGTAAACATGAATATTTCTTAAATTGATGTGATCAAATCTTGCTCTGTCAGCTCCTGGTTGATCTTCTCTATTAGTTTAAAATCCAATTATTACGTGTCGGGCAGCTTCTGCCTTTACAGATGTTTTTATTTGCCAATTGTGTCGAGTTGTTTGCATAAGTTCGGGATACTCTACCAGTTCCCATCGTCGAAAATAAATTGGGATCTCTGTACCTTTGTTTACAATCTTTGATAATGTCAGTTCGGTGGGGATATTTGTTGTTACATGTGGCATCATCCATCGCATGGTTGTTAGTAAAATGTTTACTTTCTCACCAGCAATATCATTTTTTATACAATTGTTATCTGAATTGGATCGTATTAAAGTTAACTGTTGCTTTGAATTTAAGATAATTTTTCTATAATCTTCAAAAAATCCAAGCAAATTTCTCAATGGATAAATAGCATTAAAATTGCCTTTCTTGTCACACAGTATGCTGGCTTCATTGAATTTAATGTTTGGGAACCAACCTGCATTTCGCAGTTTTTTGCTTTCGCCGTTGCTTAGCGAACAATATCCTTTAAGCAAGGTGGTAGTACCCACATCTCTTACAAAATCGACAGTGACATCATTCAAGTCGTATCTTATTTCTCTAAACATAAACGCAATTGGGTTGTTGCTGAATTTCATGTTTTCCGAAAATTTTCCATCATTGGTTAGCTGTCCTTCAATGTATAGATAACTCTCACATGGCAAAGTGTAGGCTTCAACATCTGGTATAACAATTTTAATTTCGTCATTGTTGTTTAATTTGTTGGGTGAAAATGGATCGTAGGAATAGGTCTCGTATCTTAGGACCGAGTTATCCTCAATAATTTTATCTGTCACATTTAAAAAATTCATTGTCTCCTTAGTTTTAAACCAAGTGGTCTCAGGAAAGCGCGGTTGGTCTTTGTTAACTGTTTTGAAGCCGGTGTAAGACTAACTAATGAATTGGTTTTTTTCTTTCTTTTATACAATTTTTTTGCGTGGGTATGTTGGTGGGAGTTAAAACTGTTTTGACTTAAATACTTTAGCACCATGCTTTCTATTACGCGACAGTTTAAATAATGATTTTATAATGGCGTCCACTGCCTTTTTATATGCAATCTGAGGGTGATAGTCTCTCCACGAAAATTGACCAATTCATTGTTTTGGTCCCTAACCCATACGGTTATGTTACTTAACGTTTTTACGTTGACTGGGAAGTAGATGAGATTCTGGGGTGCTTCAACAATTTTATATCCGACTGGTGCTAAAGGGAAAAATACATATATTGTATGAGTGGGCTCTCCATTGAAATATGATCCATTTGCAATGTTACAATTTATCAATATTGAATTAACTCTAATAATCTCTGTAGTCTTTTGCGAAGTATGCAATTTATTGCCTTCGTACGATCCATCTTCAAATCCTAAAATACTACCAATTGTTTCACTGGTAAATTCGATATTTTCACTGCATTTCATATGACAACGCAAAGTGTTGACATTTGGTATTAGAGATAAAGTAATCCCATGTTGTTGCAGTTGTGTCTTTAAATATTCTTCGATATCCCGCAGTTCATATGCTCCAGAAGGAATTTCTATTATTTGCTTTCCAACAATAAATTTGTTGTTTCTCTTATCAATGTTTGGAATAGCGTTAAACGTTTCAAAATTAATAAGACTTACTTCGTACTCAGCATCATGCAAATCTAGTGGAGGATTAAAATTGGCTTTTAAAGTGGGTGAATTCCCAGACAAAGTTATTGTAAAAGACATGTCTAAAGACTGATTGTAAGCGTGTCGCGGCTGAGTATATATATATATAAGTTTAAACCAATGATAATGACTTTAGTATTAACAATGACTTGTGACAAGAAAGATCATCGTCGTCGTGGTGTCTCAGCTGGGAAAAAACATAAAACACAAAAAACGGGTGGTCGTGGTTTGGTAAATACCTTAGTTAATAAACCAGCTTTTGAAGTGCATTTTCCAAAATATAATTACTGTGGTCCTGGAACAAAGCTAAAGAAAAGATTAGCACGTAAAGATAAGGGTATTAATCCTTTGGACGAGGCGTGCAAAGAACACGACATTGCCTACTCACAAAAGTCAGATCTACCAAGCATACACCAGGCTGATATGGTTCTTGCATCAAAAGCAGCACAACGAATAACAGCATCCGACGCTAGCTTTGGTGAAAAATTGGCTGATGCAGGAGTTACAGGAATTATGAAAGTCAAAAGTAAGTTTGGAATGGGTTTAAAGAGAAATCGACAACAAAACAAAAAGATCAAGAAAAAGAAACCTCCACGAATTGGTGGTAAAGGAATCTCGTTGAGCAACGCGATAAAACAAGCTCGCAAAAGTATTGTTGGAAAAAGATTTAAAAATTTACAAACAGCTGCTAAAAGTGCTTTGCGTTCGCTAAAAGGAAAAAAAAGTTGTTTTACCGCAGCAAAGGACTATTCCGATTCCTAAAACAGGAGGCTTCATACCATTGATACCTCTATTTGCCAGTCTCTCAGCTCTTGGTGCTTTAATCAGTTTATCAGGAATCGCGAAAGCTGTCAATGACGCCAAAGCAGCAAAAGAAAAATTGGAAGAGGAGAAAAGACATAATAGAGCCATGGAAGAAGTAGCTATCGGAAAAGGTCTGTATTTGAAATCTTACAAGACTGGTTGTGGTTTGTATCTAAAACCGTATTCAAAAAACTGCTAAAGAAACTACCTCACAGACCTTTGACCAACATTGATTTAGAAAAATTTGGAAAACACATTTCATACTTCCCAGGAGTGTTTATGCGCGATGAATTACCAAAGGAAATTAAAGAACATAAAAGCGCTATAATCAATTTGGATAGCAAGAAGAATACAGGTAGTCATTGGGTTGGATTTTATAAAAATAAAACAGATATTTACTACTTTGATTCATACGGTAACCTAAGACCACCCTTGGATGTTGAAAAGTATCTCAAAAGTGATGGTAGTTTAAACAAAATTCATTATAATCATACACAACACCAATTTGGAAGGAACTCCTACAACTGTGGGCATTTGGTTCTAAAATTATTATATAAGCATACTTTATGCTAAATTTTTTAGTTGCTTTTAAATGGTTGCGCAATGCGGATTGTAAAAAAAAAATTTACTCAACCAGTGAAAAATTACGATAATACGAGTGAGGAATTTCGAAAACATGGTAGACTATTCCCAGGTAGCTGTAAACGCTGTGTCATTGTAGCACCAAGTGGTGGGGGAAAAACAAATGTAATGATAAGTTTACTTGAAGATTTAAATGGATTAAGGTTTGAAAATGTTTATGTTAATTCAAAAACCTTAAATCAACCCAAGTATGAGTATTTAAGAAATCTTTTAAAACCCATTAAAGGAATTGGATATTTTGAGAATGACAGTGAAGACAACATTATTCCACCAAACAAAATTAAGGATAATTCTGTAGTTATTTTCGATGATATGGTATGTGGTGGTCAAAGAATTATTCGCGATTATTTTTGCTTCTCTAGACATAAAAATACAGACTGCTTTTATTTAACTCAGACTTACTCGAGTATACCAAAGCAGCTTATCAGAGATAATCTAAGCTTACTAGTTATCTTTCCACAAGACCTTACCAATTTAAAGCACATTTATCAGGACCATGTGAGCACAGACTTGTCTTTTCAAACATTTAAAGAACTTTGTTCGTTGTGTTGGAAGGACAAATATAGCTTTTTAGTTGTTGACAAAGATAGCGATATTAAAAACGGTCGATACCGACAGGGCTTTGACAAGTTTATTCATATATAAGAGGTCTAGTTGCAAACTTTTGATCATTACTGATTTAAAAACAAAGATGGACAGACGAAAAGCTTTGGAGCTTGTTAAAATTCGCAAGGCAATAAAAAAGAAACTTCAAGCCTTAAAATTCGATCTCGTTGAATCAGAGTTTAAACGAGAGAAGCAGTTGTAACCAATAACTAAACCTCTTGAAGAACTTTTATCGAAAGTGAAAAATGAAATGTCAATTAAATCGGAACCAAAAACCCCAACTCGAGATTTCTCTACACCCAGCAAAACAAATTTAAACTTTTCCTCATATCGTCCAATTGACTTAAATTCTACCGATCGAAGTAATTTGTATAAATTTCAACCAATGTTGACACCTACAATGCCCAGTTTTTTAGAAGATACTTTTGTTAGCGACGATAATGATGCTCAAAGCAATGGTGATACCAGTGAAGAAATTGATAGAACACTTAACGAAATAAATGAAAGTAGATTAAACTTAACAAGTTTGTGTTTACGATGAGTACTTGAAAGATTTTGATCCGCTGCCCAGAAAGTATATTGACGAACAAATGAGAGATACTAAAGATGTTCACGATTATACCTATGGAATCTATCACGATGTTGAGAATGAGAAGTTTCTTATTGGTAAATCTGAGCTAAACTTTAAAGGTAAAAATGTTTCAGTCAATGGTTTAACCTACCCCGGTACTGTTGGTTTATATGAGTTGTTGTTTAAAAAAGAGCCAGCGGCTTATAGGAAAGATGATTTAGATCAATATATGGATATTTTATCAAGATCCAATGCCTCCCGTAGAAATTATGACCCCCAGGATCAGATTCAAGGTACAAAAGTTTCGAAATGGAATCAAATAATTAGACCGTATTTGATTAATAAGAAAATTCTTCCCCCACAAAATCGGGAAAGACTTGCTTCTTTTAATAAACCACTTCCTCCGAGAAATTTAAGACCTAGAGCACAATCTACTTCAAGTACTTTACAGAAAAAAGGTGGATCTATCTTGTCGAACAATAAAATAGACTATGTATATTATGATGATCCAAATGAAATTGTGGAAAGATTGAAACTTTTCATAGCGTCACAAACAGCCGGGAATGATGGTCACACAAATGAAATACAATCAATATTGGAAGAGCTTAGAGAGCGTAAAATTTTAGTATAAATAGAGATGCATACAGGTAGATAAGTTTATTTAGTTTTTTACAACCATGACGGTGGACAAGTTCTGGAGACATGTTTCGAGAAAAGGTAAAAATATTCAATACAACATTAGTCAGAGCGATTTGGAAAATAGAGTTTTGTCAAATGTTTCGAAAACACTTTAACCGCAAAGCTCTGACTTTGAAGGTTTAAAGAGACGAATGGTGTCAAACGACTATGAAATGTCAGAAATTCGAAAAAAAATTAAATTAACCGATGAAAAGTTGGGCAATGTGCAACAAAATTGTGTTAAAGAAGACAACTTGTTGGAAAGGGAGAAAAAGCTTAAAGCAGATATACTAAATACTACTTTTAAAGACCAGAATAAAATTGTGCATGATTTCAAAAATCGAATCAATGTGAACTTTGAAAAAATAGTATCCCTTCAAAACCTTGTTGGTCAACAAAATAATGTTACTAATGATATAACTTTATTAAAAAGAGAAGTAAATGTCCTTGAAAGTAAGCTTAAACATTTTCAAAATGGAAACAAAACAGAATTAGAGAGTTATGGACAAAATTTTAGTTTTCCTTTCAAAATTTAATACTCTTAAAAGTAGTTTTAAAAATTTTCAAGACAAAATTAATGGTGATATTCAACAAATTGCAACTACCAACAACACGAAGCATTTGGAATTTAAAGAGCTAGATGACAAACTTAAAAAATTTTGCAAACAAATTCTGATTTACAACAAGTTGTGGATGAACTTGATTTGAAATGCAAGCAGGTTTTATCAAACGATGGTTTGGAGAAGGATAAAATAAATCAATTCGAAACCGAACTTGCTACATTAAAAACACAGCTTTCAGATCTTGACAAAATTTCAACTGATGCCCTAAAAAATTTAGAAACCAGTATTAAAAAACAGTTTCAAGAAATTATTAACGATCAAAATCAATTACATATTGAAAGTTTTAATCAACAAATTAAAAAATGTCTTGAAACAAGCTAAGGTTTAATGGAAAATGTTAATAAACTAAGTCAAAAAGTAAATGAAATTTCAATTAGAAACGTTTCAGAAACAAGTCCAGATGTGCAAAAAAAATATGGTGAACTAGAACGTGATCTTTCCATGTTAAAAACCCAGCTTGAAAATATACCAAAAATTGATGAGGAGTCTTTAAATTCAAAATTTTTAGAGACTGTTAAAATAAAATTAAAAGCACAACAAGATCAACTTGAGAAAAATTTTCATGAAAAATTTCCAACAATCGATTATCTCGAACGTAAAATTAAAGATCAGATTGCACACAACAAACAACGAAACAATAACAAAATTAAATAAATCGATTAGTGGCTACATCGAACAAGTTAAAAACTTGGAGATACAGTATGATACATTATGGAGGGCGAGTCTTAAATTATATGATGGCAACTTTGATGAAAAACTGGAAATTGCAAAGTATAAAATAGATCAAAATGTTAGCGCTTTAAGTGAAAAGTTAAAAACATTTCAAGATGATTTAAAACGTGTAAAATCACTTTTGACTGTAAGCACAGATAAGATTAGAGATAAACATTCGCAATTGAAAACTGCTTATAAAGATAGTAATAAACAAACAATCAAAAAACTTTCCGAGTTTGAAATAATTGTCAACAATCAAGATGAAAAAATTACTAAACTACAAGAAAATTTACAAAATAGTGTATCGTCAAAAGAGATCCAACTCACACAAAGTATAAAAAACTTTAAAGATGACATTGCATTTAAAGTACAAAATATGGAACAAAAAATATCTAATTTGAAGCAAGAGAATAAAACATTTTATGGATATTTACCGCTAGATTTTGTGGGAAAACATATGGAGCAAGAAAATAGTTTTTTTATATTTTCGTTAAAAAGTGTTTATTATACCATGCCCTTGAGAGAAGCACAAATTGAATTTGCAAAATTTCACCCCAATACCACGATTATGGTCGTTGAAGACGAGCTCGAAAATGTAAAATATTATGATTCAACAAATGTGGAAGATATAAAATTGAAACAAAATGATAAAATTTCGTTTGAGAGAGAAGCAGCAACTTCATCCACTGATTTTAGTGCTACTATATTACTTAAGTATCCAATACAATCATAATTTCTTCACTTGCCTTCAAGATGTCTTTGAAAGAAATTGTGGTAAATGAACTGCATAAAACAGCTCGAAAAAAATATTTTCGTCGAAAAGTTAACATCAAGGGATTGAATGATTTATGGGAGGCTGATTTGATTTCCATGATTCCATATGAACGAACAAACAGAAGACATAGATTTATTTTAATTGTAATAAATGCATTTTCCAAGTTTGTATGGGCACGTCCTTTGATAAGTAAAACCTCTGCAGATGTATTTCGGGCGATGAAATCCATTTTGGAAGAAGCGCCATCAACACCAAAAAACTTACATACGGATAGGGGCAAGGAATTTTTTAATAAAGATTTTCAAAAACTCATAAAAGATTATAATATCAACCATTATCACACTTTTTCCAATATGAAAGCCTCAATTGTTGAAAGGGTAAATCGCACGCTAAAGAATTTAATGTGGAAAAAATTTAGTGTGCAAGGCAACTACAACTGGATAAATATTTTGGATGAAATTGTAAACAAGTACAACGCCACTGTGCATTCTACAACGGGTGTGGCCCCCAGCAAAGTGTCTAACAAAAATGAGAAATATATTTTAAGAACGTCCTACCCATCAATAAAACTTCCAGATCCAAAATCAATAAAATTTAAAGTTGGAGACTATGTCCGTATCAGCAAAGAGAGACAGGCCTTTACAAAAGGTTATACACCCAACTGGTCCAATGAGGTTTTTCGAATTAGAAAAGTAGTACAGACGAATCCCATTACATACCTGCTTGAAGACCAACAGAATTCTGAAATTAGGGGTGGATTTTATATTGAAGAATTACAGCTGACCAAATATCCCGATGTTTACCTCGTTGAAAAGGTATTAAGACGAAAAGGTGACGAGGTTTATGTTAAATGGCTTGGAATGGACAAGTCACACAACTCATGGATTTTGAAAAGAGATATACTTTAGGTTTGTTTGGGCCCTATATAAGGTGAGAGGTTTGCTCCAAGTCCACATTCTACATTTCGAAATTGATTTAGCCAGATTAAACGCTGTAGCTAAATTTGAACTGCGGCAGACAAAACGCATATCAGAGTTGGAAATTGGTAAAGAATACATTATAAATCATCTGAGATCCATCAAAGTTGCGTTCGGCCGCTCCATTATTGCTGTTTTGGAGAACTGTAGCTTTGATGTTTACCTACCGACACGCATATCGCTTGAAGTAGAACCCTACAGAGAAGAATTTAAAACGAACAAATACATACTGATTTATGAAGGCCATGTGAACACGTCGTTTGGACAAATTCCATCTTTAGAATTTAGAAAAATAGATTAGGATTTTTATTTACTTACTTCTAAAAAAATTAAATATTTAAGATTTTGTTTGCTTCATTTTTCTCCCCTCCTTTTTTTCAAAGAACAAATTACTTTTTTTATTTTTTTTACCCTTTTTTATATTTTTCACTACGTGGTTAGTCACATTTTTAAAATAATGCTAACACGCGGTTAGTCGCTTTTTTCACAATTTCATCTAAACTTTGGGATTTTCTATAATTTTTTTATGTTTTTTTATAATTTCAACTATAGTAGCACGCGGTTAGCTCAATTTGATGCAAGGGTAACACGCGGGTTCGTTCGTTGGGCTAGAACTTCTGGATTTTTTATTATTTTGACTATAGTAACACATTTTCAATAAATTTTTCCTTCGGTTCACTCGATTTTCGTAAAATTGACTGATTTTAGAGGTCGTCCAATAGCGCTACAGCTTCGGTTTGCTCGATTTTTTCATTCAATTTTTGCTTACGTTCGCTCGTTTTTATTAAAATTAACTGATTTTAGGGGTCGATTGCTTCGGTTCAATCGATTTTTTCGTTCAATTTTTGCTACGGTTCACTCGTTTTTAGTAAATTTGACTGATTTTGGGGGTCGTCGAATAAGGCCCTGCCCCCCCCCCAAAGTGGGCCAGAACCATCATAAAGTCACTACTATGCCCTGTCAGTAATGACCCTAACGACCTGCAACCACTTACTCCAGCCCATTTTTTACATTTCGAGCCTCTTGAAAATTTTATACCACGTCCTGACCTGTCTCATTTAAAAATAAATAGACTTAGCAGGTGGCAATTGATCCAACGCATGCAATCTGATTTTTGGCAGCGCTGGCAACATGAATATCTTCACACACTTCAGCAAAGAAGCAAGTGGTTAAATAATAGTGAAAACATTAAATTAGGCTCCTTGGTATTAATTAAAAATGAGCTAAAACCTCCCTATCAATGGGAGACCGCTCGAATTACTCAAATACATCCTGCGAATGACGGGATAGTACGCGTCGTTACAGTAAAAACCTCCCATGGGGAGTTGCAAAGACCAGTGGTCAAACTTTGTCCACTGCCTACACAGTAACAGTATTTTAGACATGCAGTAACTTTTTCATTTTAGAATTTTCGTTTATTTTTCCTTTTTTTGATGATATGTTTGAGACCTTCTCAAAGCAATTATTTGTTTATTATGATTCAAAACATTGCGTTTTGGTGGGTGGAAATGTTTAATCCGCGTTGACATTTATACCTATTCTTTATTTTTTAGTTATTCTTTAAATTTCTTGAAATTTGTATTCCCTTGAGTGCACACAAATTCATACCTTAACTTTAGTTATATTTTCTTAAATTGTCGCGATTTTTCTAATCCCATAAAACTACACTCTGTAGCACTTCCGTTAAGTCACCCGACCAGTTCGGATCAATTAAAATACGGACCCTCCGTATGGTGTTTTATTACAGGCGCTTCCCAGAAACGCACCAAATTCAGCCCATAGCCGCAAGATCATCGAGAGGGGTACCCCTAGACCTGTCAACACCCAAGCTGAAGGTAAGTGCTACCCTAATTAGTGGTTTTATGGGTCGTATCATTGCTTTATCACTCAGTTGGTAAAACGAAAGTTAAGACCCTGTCTTTTTGTGCCCCATTGGCCACCTGTCCACCCCCTGTGTGCACAATAAGAGTGTTCTTCTTGCGGACTTTAGTAGAAATTGTCCTGATGGGTTATTTTGAAACAGATGCATATTATTTTACTAATGCATTGTGGCCAATTAAAATGCGTTGGGTGACATTAGTGGCAACCTAAAAGAAGTTGCCACCATTTTGTGACACTGTAAATAGAACAATAATGCTGTGAGAATTTGTGACACTAAAATCAAATTACTGAGTAACTAAACAAATATCTGGAAGCAGAACTGTATTTTCCAGCTAGGTAAAACATTGATATGCCCGGTAACTTTTATACAGTGGAGAAGGAGGGGGGGGGTTCAGAAATAAAAAAAATTTAAGCGCCACAGTGTTTTAATATCAATGTTTTACAAAGAAGATCTTAATTAAAATACAGTTCAACCCAAACGTTGTAGCCAAACAATGAAACTCTACTTACTTCCGAGGCTTCCAGAGTATTTGTGTAATTAAGAATAATCAAAAAAATTGACTAATAAACAAAATAAAATTCTAAAAGATTCCTAAATGAATCAAAATGACACAAATAGAAAGTTCCTTATAGGTAGATGCACCTTTCCAACAAGTCACAGTGTACCTACATTTGAGTCAGTAGTGTAAGACTCACTTATCTAAATGATTGTTAAAAAAATATACTTCCAAAATCATTCCATCATAGGGGAGATCTGGACCAAATATCTGCTGTCATCATTCTACGTTAGGTAGAATGAGACAGACAGCAACCCAGTCTGAGATCTACCCCATGAGGTAGAACAATGTAAGGAAACCGAAAAAAAATATAACCTCATCTCTCTTTTGTCTCTGCAAAGTTGGTTCATAGGATTGTACAAATAACGCAAAAATTTAGTTCATCTTGTGTATTTTGATTGTGAGAACCTGAGAAAAAAAATATCAAACTAGTCAGGGCCAAAATAGCAAGGCACTCCAAATTTCACAGGAGAAATTGTCTGAAATAAATGAAATGAAGGAGAACAAGTCAATTTAGTAAATATACCGCAAAACTAGGGTTATGACGTCATACCTTATCTTGCATTTACAAGTATTTCAAAAGTTGTACTTAATAAAAAAAATTATATGGAACATTTTAGAGGAAAAAAAAATTATATCTAAAATATCCTTAATATTTTGTAAACCTGGTGTTATTTCCAGACAGTCCTGCTACTCCGGGTCTCGTTCTGCCTTGCCTCCCCTCGTGCTTGCTTAGCACATGGTGCTAGGGCAGTACATGGTGGTAAAAATGTTCTGGGTTCTTGCCCGAGCGTAAAAACCCTGTGGAAATGAAATGTTTCAGTTTCCTGGAATTCGTCTATTTTGCACGAAGTTCCCCTACACCGAGTAACTTAAATCGAGAACCCCATGTCGACTTAATAAAATAAAGTAGATTTAAACAGAAGAACTAAAATAATCCTAACGTACCTTTCCCAGGGTTACAGTGCTACACCTGGCTTCACACCAGCGTCCAGCACAACTGTCCCGTCGATGGAATGGACAGGGCTGTAGACAAAGGAGAAAAACAATATATAGTTTTTATCCAAAACGTGGTTTAAAAAAAAATTAAAAAAAACTCCAAAAATTCCCCACGTCTTTTGTCGAAAAAGTACATTTCACACGAAAAATAATTACAATTTGGGAGGCAAATATTTTCTTGAAGAATTCAAAAAAAAATAATAAAAAAAATTGAATTTACCGCACTTATTTCCCGTAGAACTGGCGTAGGCCGCCTTAAATCCCTCTCAGAGGGTGTGAGCGTCACTAAGATTCGCCTAAACAACGACGGCTCACAGTAAACCGTCTTTGGTATAATCCGCAACTACTGCAGTGCCAATAACCACAAAAACAATGGCGACACCAATAGACGGCCACCAGCCCAGCCAAAAATCTTTAGGAAAGAGACAAGACACTTTGTCGAGAATACAAAAAAATGAAGTTGCTGGAAATCGTTTCCTAAATCTGGTGGGGACAGTACACAGTACCAACCAAATTTTCCCCGTTAAATTCAAATAAGAATGCAAACGCATTTATAATAGCCGCTCTCGCCGAAAAATCACTAACTCCGGTTTGTGAGACTGGAGAAAAAAACCGCGGTTTTCAAACTAACCAATAATGAAATACACTTTCGTACCGGTATATAGGGGGCAGCATCGACCAAGGGGATATCGAAAATACGTGAAACGCACATTGAGGTGTTGTCGGATCTATTTCCACGGTTGAAATTTTTATAACAAGGACATCGAGACACCCTCCATACATAGACCGAACATTTGCCTACCGGACCCCCGCCGACATAGCAAGTAGGAGGAAAATAACCAGCAGGACTCTAAGAAGCTCAGCATTGAAACCATCAACTGTAGAATCAATTACTGGAGATCAGAGCATGCATCAAACCCAGAAATATTCGAACACTCAACCAATTCCCATATGAGTAAAGCTATACTAAGTGTAGAATTTAGTTGTATTTTAGTTACAGTTTTAGTCAAAAGTTTCCTTTGCTCTTTCTATATGTTTTCTCTAAGATTCATATGGTTTGACGCCATTTTTGTAAAACATTTCTACATTAATAAAGTTGCTTCTGAACTTGAACCTAAAAATACACATTGAACTACTGCTTAAACTCGGCACAAGAGTGCTCAAATGTTAAGTTTGTTGATCACTATCCAGCCCTACACAACCCTTCAATCCGACTGAGTGAGTTATTAACTTTATTTAACTATGATTATATATAAATTTATATAATATAAAAATACGATTTTTCTTTTAGTCCTGGTTTTTATTCCTCGTTTATCTCCCATTTACAAAAGTGCATAACTCGTATTTATTTTATCTTCTCCATATCAAATTAATAAAGATATCAAAGTGGGCCAATATCCTCTAAAATAAACATAAGCGAATGAAATGTTCATCTAAATGTTTTCTTCCTGTTACTGAAACCATTTGTGATGCGGCAACGCCGCCATTCCCCAGCACAACAGCTGTTTATTTTCATGAACGTCAAAGAAAATTACGAAACTTCACAGATAAACAAAACAATCGAAAGTTTTTATGTGATTTTTCCCGAAACCTGTGATCTCAAGTTCCAATTACGATGCCCAAATAATACGATGTGCGCAGTGTCCAGAGATGGAATGCCTCCTTTATCAGATAACTTCCTGGACACTATATAACCTCCAAACCTAGCTCTATAAAATACCCTTAATTTGTGTACAGAAAGACGAGTCGAAAAGCCTTGATTATTTACCTAAATAAACAAATATGTATCGTTGCCCTAAACGTAAAAATAACACGTTACATAATCCCCCCCCCCCAACTTCAAGACGATTAATCTAAAAAGGTTAATCGGAGAGGTCCGCTGCCGACTTAACGTCTTTGGCATGCCAACTCCCTGGTAGTACTTTACCCGATGGTTCCTGAAGCTCAAATATCCATGGAGAAATTTTATTCCTAATCACATAAGGACCAACGAATTTCGGTGCTAACTTCTTCGAGAAAAACTTCGCAGCATCTGACAACACCTAATTCTTCTTCCAAACACGCTGACCCACAACAAAGTTGGGTACCCTTGTACGCAAATTATACTGAACTAGGTTTTTCTCTCCCGCCACCTCTAACCTTCGCTTAACATCCGCATAGAGTCTTTGTTTGAAACTCGTAGACAATGATTGTGTAGAAATAAAATTTCGGACTTCCATTGTCTTTATTTATTTTTTTTTATTTTATTTTAAAACACGACGTTTCGGTTAGTAACGAACTACAAAATTTTCTACACCATTTAAACGGTATTCTACCAACAATCAAGTGCACCATGGAAATTGAAAAAGATTCGGCCTTACCTTTTTTGGATGTTCTTGTCAAACGATTAGACAGAAACATTCAAACCACTGTATATAGGAAACCTACACACACGGGACAGTACCTAAATTTTAAGTCTAATCATTCTGTTGCAACAAAACAAGGAGTTATAAGAAGTTTGTATTTAAGAGCCGTAAATATTTGTAGTAATAATAAAGAATTAACCACAGAAATTAACAACATTAAAAAGGACTTACAACAGAATGGTTATTCCGAGAAATTAATAAACTCAACGATATTTAAAATTAAAAACAAACTAAATGTACCAAATTCTCAAAATAATAATCCGTTAGGTGTTATTAACATTCCATATGTTCAAGGGATTTCAGAAAACTAAATATAAACACTATAATATAAAAACAGTATTTTCTTCGGGAAATACGATAAGAAGTTTTGTAACTAAAACAAAATCAGACAATCCCTCAAATAATAAGGAATGTATTTACCAAATCCCGTGTGAGTGTGGTAAATCATATGTAGGTGAAACGAAACGCCCTCTTCAGGTTAGAGTAAATGAACATATAAAAAGTACCCAATTAGGGGATATTGAAAAATCCGGTTTAGCAGATCATGCATGGTCAAATGATCACAGGATTCAGTGGTCAGAAGCTAAAGTTTTACATAAGGAGTCGCATTGGCGAAAACGAAAGTTTATTGAAGCTGCGTATATAATGCAGAATAAAGAAGTTTTCAGTCAACCAAGTACGGACATACCAAACATATGGAAACCACTCCTTAAGGAAAACAGGCGTCTTAGGATTAAAAAAGGGGGCGGGCCGTCACACCTGACTGCACACCAAGTAGTATAAGTACTAGCCTAGAGACTAGATTGTTTAGTTTACACTTGATAACGGTTAGAGATACTTACTAACCGAAACGTCGTGTTTTAAAATAAATAAAGACAATGGAAGTCCGAAATTTTATTTCTATCCGCATAGAGCTTCCGGAAACCTTCGTTCTTAATTTCAGCTGCAGTTTGTACACCATTCTCTTCAGATAACAAAACTGGGTTGGAGTAATCTTTTCCTGACAGACACATATTCCTACCAAAATTAACAAAGAAAGGAGACATCCTGGTTGTCTCATGGGTTGCAGTACGAATCGCGCAGGCAAGTTTATGTATTTGTTCGTCCCACTTCCTGTGGTTGTCTTTCACATAACAACATAACATGATTTTTAACGTACGATTCGTCCTTTCTGTTGGATTCGCTCTGGGGTGATAATACGGATTATACTGAATTTTAACCTGATAACTCTCAGCGAAACGTTTAAACTCATTACTTTTGTACTGAGGTCCATTATCACAAAGTATCAAACGGGGTACTCTAAAGACCATAAATACTTGTTCCTCAAGATGCTTGACAACAGCTTGAGTAGGGGCTGTTCGCATTGGAAAAACTAAGGAAAACTTATTCAAATAGTCCGTAACGACGAGAATCCAGCAATTACCCTTTGTCGAACGAGGTAAAGGTCCACATAAATCTGTTGAGATAATTTCCCAAGGACGAGTTGGTTTTGGGTGAGATATCATCTGATCAGATACACCTTGTTTATCACCTTTATGAGCTGCACAGACAAAGCATTTCTTTACAAAAGTTGCCATGTCCTGGCGCATTTTTGGCCAGTAATATTTTTCTGCCAGTCTGTGGAAAGTTTTATACACACCCATATGTCCTGCGGTAGGAGGATCGTGAGCTTCTCCAATAATTCTACGCCTATGATCTTTGGGGACTACCTCCTTCCAATATTCGTTAGATGGTGAAAGTTGAGGGTATTCTTGTTTGACATATTTATACAACTTATTATCAGTGTATTTCCAATTCATAAATTTTAACGGTGATTCTACGATCCTCTTTACCATCTTTTGGTACCATCGATCTTTAATTGCTGTTGAAACGTCTCTGGGCTTCGAAAATGTATCAATCATAGGTACTGCGCGAGACAACATGTCCGGGACAACTAAATCTTTCCCTTTCCGATGGATTACTTCAAAGTCATATTGCTGCAGTTTTACAGACCAACGAACAAGTCTTCCACTGGGCTCTTTCAAGCTATGAAGCGATTTTAAGCTAAAATGATCTGTTATGACCTTAAATGAGATCCCCTCAATATATGGCCGGAGCTTCTCTATCGCCCAAACCAATGCCAAATATTCTCGCTCGGTGGTCGTGTAAATACGTTCTTGCTTAGTCAAAGATCGACTCAAATAGCATATGACTTTGTCTCCTTCAGGATAAGGTTGCGTTAAACATGCTCCTATTCCATATCCTGATGCGCCTGTTTGAATGACAAATTCTTTGGTATAATCTGGACATGTAAGAATCGGTGCAGTCACTAAAAGTTCCTTAATCTTAATAAATGCTGTTTCGCAGTCTGGAGTCCAATCGAACTTTTGATTTTTCTTAGTTAGAGCTGTAGTTGGAGCTATTATCGCTGAAAAATTCTCTATGAAACGTCTATACCAGGAAATTGTACCTACAACTCTACGAACTTCTCTGAAAGTTCTTGGCCTCTGGAGCTCTAACATGGCTTTAATTTTATTAGGGTCAACTCGGATGCCTCGACGGTCCACTACGAATCCTAAATACGTCATTTCTGGCCTACACAGTTGGCATTTCTCCCAACTTACCGTTATCTTTGCATTCTGCAATCTTCGTAGGACTTCCTCAAGAATTCTAAGATGTTCAGAAAAGCTCTGTGTGACAATTACGAGGTCATCGAGATATACGTACACGTAGGGGTCTAAATCGTTTCCTATGATGCTATCTATGAGTCTCTGCCAAGTTGCAGGTGCATTGTGAAGACCAAAAGGTAAACGCTTAAATTGGAAGAGACCTCGTCGACAGATGAATGCTGTTAGTGGCTTCGATGATTCTTCCATTGGTACTTGCCAATAAGCGCCTTTGATATCTAAAGTTGACAAGTATTTAGCATCTTTCAACTTGTCAAGAGTCTTGGATACGTGTGGTAAAGGATAACTATCACGCGCCGTCACTGAGTTCAATTTGCGGTAGTCTACACAGAAACAATATTTCTTTGCGTTTTTCTTTTGTACCATTACCACTGGTGAAGCCCATGAACTACTACTACGTTCTATAACATCCATTTTCAGCATTTCGTCGATCTCGTCATCAATAAGTTTTTGAATGACCGGTGAGTCCTTATAGGAACGTTGTCTTATCGGTGCTGAATCTGTTGTAATCTTATGTTCTACTCTGTCTGTACATCCCAGTGAGTCACCCATAATAGTCTTATATTTAACGACCAATTCCTCTAGTCGTTCTGATTCATAAGGTGTAAGAGTTGTTTGTTGGTCTGATGTTTCTAAAGAACAAATCACATCTTTATTATCGGCAAAGTGCCACTCATTAGTACTTAAGTTCGGTACTATACTTATCGAAATCCAAAAATCTAATCCTAAAATCAAAGTGTGCGGCAACTCAGGAACGACGACGACCTCTATTAGCCTAGATTTATCTTGAACTTGCATAGGAAGCTGCACTTTCCCAATACTACTCGTGCTTTGACCATTTGCCACAATACAACTCGTCTTCTTCGTGGTGTCAAGTGAAAAACCATACCTCTCGATGATTGACCAACCATGATTCCCTAAAAAGGTACGTGAAGCCCCGGAATCCAACAAACCTAATAACTTATTTCCGAGCACATCCACTTCTAAATAAGGTCTCTCATCTTTACGAGCATGACTTATCACATAATCTAAAACGTTCGTTAGCCTATCGGTCGATGCTTGTTCAGGCTGACTCGAAGGTCGACCACCTACGAGCTCCTGGGTCCGTTTCCCTGACGATTACAATTTCGACATTCTCCGACTGCTTGTCCACACGAATAACACTGCTTACCTCTAGGTAATGCGCACCCGATCGCCATGTGCCCTGTTTAATTGCATCTGTAGCAAACAACGTCCCTATTCGCCCTACCAGGTCTAACACCCTGTGGTGGTTGTACATCTCTGTCATTTGCACTAGACTGACCACTAGCTGGTTGTTGCCTCTCTCTATCAGCTCTAGCAGAGGAACTGCTTGTTGGCTGTCGCCTATCTCTGTCGAATCTATTAACAGGATGATTTAAATTCTGTTGGCTCGATGTCCTGGTACTTGATATCTGAATTGTATCAATCCCTGTTGGAAAATCGTCATTGTCGCTCTCTACGTCAACGTATGCAATGTCAGGTTCAATAGATTGGTTTTTCCTAGGGATAAAGTTCTCTTCCTCTGAACCATATCTCTGGTCTATTCTACGACACAAATCTTTTAGATGTGATAGGCTATTGACCTCAGTAGCAATCAACCCATTCTTATAGATGTCTGCTATATTTCTGAAGACGATAGCTAATTTTGCCTCTTCAGAAACAGAACAGCCAAGTCTTTGGAAGTATGTGTTCATGACAGCAATATAGGTCCCTATAGACTCTCCAGGACCTTGTTTAAGTTTTTGGATTTCCTTCAACAGCTTCTCGCCATATGAAGAAGGAAGATATTCTGCCATGAACCTCTGTTCCAGCTGTTTCCATGTATGGACTTCTCTTCGAACATCTTTATAAAAAGTATAGGCTGACTTTTCAAAAAGATCAATGCCTGAGTTCAGTAACACCTTTTTGCTAACTCCTCTAGCCTGACTCAACTCGTCCACTCTCTCAAAAAATGCGGTGACGGAGATTGTACCCCTCTCGCCTGTAAACTTTAAGTTCCACTTATGCGGATGTACAGGTGCAACATGATATGAAGTACCAGGATCACTTGACATTGGTACTGGCGACGAACTTGAAAATGGTCGTGACTGAGCAATTGGTGCAATGTTACTTTGGAGGGCAGCTATACTCAAAGGAACGGTAGACGGTTGTTGATACTGAAAAGCTGTTGTACCGTAATTCTCAATCGGCATAGGGAGTGGTGCTTGTTGAGTTTGAGTTGAGTTCGTTAGCAATTGCATTTGCACTGGAGCAATGACCGACGGTTGGTTCGTAGGCTGTTGAGTTGTTCTTTGTGTGCTCGAGTGCTGTGGTTGCGGGAAATGAGACTGGTTAGGTGTGTTGCCAGCATTTGTCGAGTGGTCTGAGCTTCGACTCGTTGATTGGGTTTCGGATGCTTAATCATCATCTGAGGTAACGCCAACTCTTAGTAAATCTGTTGCTTGGCTCTGCAATCATCCTGATCTGTACACTGCCTATTCAAGTTTCATGCAAAACTATATCGATTCTAATCATATGAGTTTAGTTTTATCTAGTCAACCAAAAGTCGACGTATCATGTTTTTTAGCACATCATTGCGTACTAAAGCCGGAAAGCTTAAGTCCAAAATTAAGGGTAGTCTGGGATTGTTCGGCAGTCACCCCAAAGTATATTAGTCTCAATGACACGTTGTTATCCGGACCGAAACTTCAAAAGGATATTGCTTCTTTACTCCTTACGTTTCGTCTTAATCCTATTGCCTACATTGCTGATATCAAACAGATGTTCCGTCAAGTCCTTATCAATCCTTATCACCGTCCTTATCAAAGGATATTGTTGAGGTTTTCTTCACAGGACCCACTTTCAGTGTGGGAACTTTCTACTGTAACTTTTGGCATGACATGCTCACCTTTTCTAGCCATGCGTACATTAAATGAGCTGGCAGAGAGAGAAAAGGAACGTTTTCCTATGGCTAGTACTGTTCTAAAAACTTCAATCTACATCGACGATATCTTGGGAACTAGCCCTTCGCTTTCTGAAGCTCTTTCCCTTCAAACGGAACTCAATGATTTGTTGAAGTCGGGAGGATTTGAACTTAAAAAATGGGCAAGCAATTGTCCTGAGTTATTGGCAACATTGCCAGAATCCGATCGTCAAATGCCTCTCTCTTTTGACAAGGAGGAACCCCACTTTATCAAAGTTTTAGGACTTCAATGGCATCCAAAAAACGACATTTTTTCTTATCAATGCCGAGTGAAGGACAAACCCCCAACCAAACATTCTATTTTATCTATCATAGGAACAATCTTCGATCCCTTAGGTTTTCTTTGTCCCTTTTTGCTAAAAGCAAAATTTATTTTGCAACAGTTGTGGATATCGAAAATAGGCTGGGACGAAGAACCAGATTCTTCTATCATCGACTCTTGGAACAAACTTCGTTCTGAATTCCCGCTTCTTTCCAATTTTCAATTACCCCGACAAATCAAACTGTCAAAAATCAATACCTGTCAAATCATCGGCTTCTGTGACGCTTCAATTCGAGGCTACGCAGGCGTCGTATATTTTCGTGTAGAAGAGGAAAACAATATATCTGTTTCTCTCATATCTGCAAAATCTAGGGTCGCGCCTATAAAGTCACAAACTTTGGCTAAGCTAGAACTCCTAGGCGCATTTCTTTTAAGCGAATTAATTGACTTCGTTTTATCTAGCTATGAAGGAAAAATAACTTTTACAAATATCGTTACTTTCTGCGATTTGCAAGTCGTATTGCATTGGCTTTCATCCCCTCCTAATCGCTGGCAAACCTTTATTGGAAATCGAGTCAGAAGAATCCAAGAAATCATTCCCTCAAACTCATGGCGCTACATTCCTTCTGCTTTAAATGCAGCCGATATTGCGTCACGAGAGGCCACCCCCTCACAGCTCATGTCACATGACATGTGGTGGAACGCACCGTCGTTTTTGTGGTCTCCCGAAAACGAATGGCCCGATTTTCATAAATCAAAAATGCCGATTGATTTCGGAGATATTATTCTGGAGGAAAAGCCAAAGGTCTGTTGCAATGCGATAATTGACGTTAACTTCTTAGATCAGCTTCTTATCAAATATTCATCTATATCAAAAATTCAACTTATCATTTGTTATGTCCTTCGAATAGTTAACCTTTTTCAAAACCATTCCTATCAAAAACCCACTAAGCCGCCGGACCAAAAAGTTATTTTTAAGAATATTGTTTTTCCTACCACCGGTGAGATGCAAAGTGCGTTATACCTTCTTATCAAACGCGTTCAAGGTTCTTGTTTTTCTGAGCTTTTTTCCGCGTTATCTAAGGATAAACCAATACCGAAACCTTTTCGAAAACTTTCACCTTTTCTTGATGAAAATAATATCATTAGAGTCGGTGGCAGATTACAAAAATCTGACCTTTTGTCTTATTCTGCAAAACACCCCGTCTTACTTTCGAGTAACCATCGTTTAACTACTCTTCTTAACGAGTCCACTCATCGACAATACCTTTATCCTGGGTTTAAAACATTACATAATCTGCTTTTACAGCAATTTTGGATATTATCTGCCAGACGGGCAATTCAAAGAACCATATCCAAGTGTTTGCAATGTTTTAGAATCAACCCTAAACCCTATAGACCGCCCATAATGAGTTCACTTCCTGCTCATCGAATCAATCAACTTAAACCTTTTTCGAATGTAGCTATCGACTTTTGTGGACCTTTCTTTGTGATTCCTCATCGTTACCGTGGTTGTAAAGCTTTCAAATCGTATGTCTGTGTGTTTGTCTGTACGGCCACACATTGCGTGCATTTGGAATTAACCATGGAACTGTCCACCGAAGGGTTAGTAGGTGCATTCCATCGATTTATTTCCAGACGTGGAAGCGTGACGCAATGCTGGTCAGATCAAGGCAGTAATTTTATAGGGTTTGGTAACCAATCACTTGATTAGGCAAGAAGTGCGTCCACCAGACTTTCTATTCGTTGGCATCTGGGACCTCCTCTCAGTCCACATTTCAATGGCCTGGCAGAAGCTGGCTTCAAAAGTTTTAAAACTCACTTTGTTCGAGTTGTCGGCGACCAGAAGTTGTCTATCATGGAAATGTCCACCCTTACATGTCGCATAGAAGCTGTACTTTATAGTCGCCCTTTATCTCCTGCCTCTTCAGACCCACACGATCTTCAACCTCTTACCCCTGGGCATTTTTTGACCCTTGAACCCCTTAATTCAGAAATTCCGGAGTCAGATTTGTCCGAGGTTCCTCTAAATCGGCTCTCGAGATGGCAACTAATCCAACAACTACATAATGATTTTTGGAAACGGTATTCTATAGAGTATTTGCATATGCTACAACAGCGACACAAGTGGGCTGATTCGTCCCCAAATATCAAATTAAATGATTTGGTTATCATAACGAGTCATCACATTCAGTCACCTTTGAAATGGCCAGTCGGTCGGGTCATCGAAATGCATCCCGGCGGAGACAGTCAGGTGCGTGTTGCGACGGTACAAACGGCTACCGGTGTTTACAAGCGGCCAGTTGTAAAACTGTGCCTCTTGCCGAATTAAAAGTAATTTTAGTTTTTTCTACCTATTGAAGTCAATTATTACAATAGGTAATTCTTTATTATTTTTAGTTTTTTAATTTTGTTTGTTTGTTTTGACTTTTTCGGGTTTTCGTTATCTCTAAATAAACTTACGCTACTTATCTGTTTTTCATTCATTTATATTTATCGGTCGATCATTTTTCTTATATCTATATTTGTCCGGCTGATATTCTAAAATTGTGTGTTTTGGAGGGCAGTTATGTTAGCTCCCGCTAAATTTCGCGGTTGTTTGTAAATTTTAAAAACCACAAAATTAAATGACGGACAGAGTCCATTTTTCGCGCATTTGGACATGCGCACCAAGAATCAGTGAGATCCTTTTTCGACCGCCTCGAGAAATGGCGTGTTAATTTACTTTCTCCAACTATTTCAAATTTCTACACTTAAAAGTGCTCGATTTTGGTGTACTAAAGCATAGAACTAGAAACTTCAGCCCTTCACCTACTAGATCAAGACAGATGCCCCTTGGAACGTGGAGAAATTGGCTGCAAACTGGTGAGTGCTTTGTTTCTGATTTCCGTTGTGTGGTACCAACAATTAACCTATGGACCTTAATTATTTCGTGATTTCATATCAATATATTTACGTTTGTTTGCGCTTTCATTAATTAAAATATATACAGTCCATTGCAGTTATCGTTTTTCTAACTGCGGGCAAACATTGCACAAAAAATTTATAAATTTACCTGTATAGTGGTCATGATGTAAAACTTTTGGATTTTTTTCAGAGAAACATCCATTACAAATCGGGCATAATGTAATTTCAGAAAAGTTAAAGGCAGAATTTTCACATATTTTGTTATCCAATAATTTTTGTTTTAATATAATTGAAATCTGAGCGCTTTCCTTTTTTAGTTGTTCTATAAACCACTTTGCAGGTTTTTCTCCTCTATACAAGTTAAATTTATTTAATTTTTCGTCAAAAGAACACACTATTTTATATGCCACACTGTATGCCTCATGTTTTTCGTAAATATTTTGAAAAGAATTTGTGGGATCAGGTATACACGTACTTATTTTCTTAGTAAAGCATTCGAAGTCGCAATAGATGACAAATGGCTTCATAATAAGAGCCTTAAACGAATTAAATTTAAGAACAGCGTTGGTAATTTCAGGTACAATTATTTTTTGTGGGGAAAAAAGAGAACAATTTTCAATATGGCTCTTAAATTTTTCCTCCGAAGAAAAGTGATTTAGACATGAATCACATACATGTATTTTGTTTTTGCTTTTAGTCACTTGTGTAACAACAATTTTGGCCAAATCAGTAATTAAGCAGTAATGACCACAAGTTCGATACTTATTTAGGTACAACAAATTTATATGATGCTTTATTTGATTTAGTGTGATAAAGAGGCCCACTAAGAGTTTTATTTTTTGTGTCTATACTAAAGACATTAATTGAAATAGTATTGTTTAGTTGTTCAAATTTCGAAATATTTGAAAGATTTATTGACATTTCAATACCTTTTAAGTTAAATATTTGATAAAGATCTTGAGGATATGACTCCGGTTTAACTTTATTTTTTGAAACAGGATAAAAAAACGCAAGTAAGCAGTATAAAAAACATTTTCTATCATTATTAATTATATTAATTATACCTTTGCGCAGTAACCCTAAAGGAAGCGGGGTGTAAGTTCCAAAGCCAGCAGTCAACGGATGAAATTTATTAATTGAAACTATCAAATGTGATACTGATAAATATCTCCATCCAGAGCCTTTGTGTGAAAACTCCTCCATCTACAACAACAAAAAATAAATTTAGTTTGCTAGATATTATAGTGTATTATGAACTTTAGGTTTCAAAGTACTTTTAATCCCAAATCAAAAGATTATAATTTACACACACTTTAGACCCTTGGGATATATACTATTTTATTCCCTTTAGTTTTTTAAAAACCCTAGTTGAAAAATTTGGAAAAAATAGAGTTAAGAATCATATTAAAATTAAAATTGGTTTTATTTCAAATTTTTTTTTTTTTAATTTCTAAATCTAATCTTAAATTGAAACTGGCTTACTTTAAATATAAAAAGGACTAAAGGTGGTATTTTTGTGTCTCAAAAAAGGGTCTGGGACTAAAATTTATTTTAATCCTTATTCATCGAAAAAGGAGACAAAAAAATACATATAATTGTTTGTTTTTGTTTTCTAATACAATATAGTAAAAATAACATACCTTTTTTATGAGAATTTCCTGCATATCGTCTAGAATGGAGTTTATATCAGTGGTCAAAAGAATTTCATAATTCGATGTTCCAAAGCTTTTATAATCTTGCTCCTGTGAACTTGGTAATTCAAAAAGGCAATTTAAACGAAAATTTACTTTTATACATTGCTTTTTCTTCTTCGGAAAGTCGTACAGCTTTTAAATTAAAACTGTCTTACAATCTTCCAAAATTTTTTTTGGGTCCAAATGTCCATGATTGGTTATAAGAGCAGTCAATATGCGACAATCGAATGCGGAAGATATAATTTTCCATTGAACCATACGCTGGTGACTCGTGCTGGTTGATGGTAGCTCTCCACCAACAATTGGTAAATTAAATTGAGTTAAATTATTAAAAGTTCTAAATTTGTAAGTCTCTAAACCGAAATAATGTGTTCAAACTGCAGTCTTTTTCCAACTGAAATATTTAATGCTTTAAGCTTTTGGACATAAATCTTTATATGCTCCTCAAGAGATTTTAAAAATTGTAAATATTCTTCTGGAGTATGTATGGAATTATAAGTTTGAATAGTTTTAATGATCTTCCATTTTTAGTTTTTTAATTTCTAATAAACTCAAAAGTGTTTGCTGGTTGATGGGTCCCTCCTGGTACTACTTTTTTCCTTTAAAAATAACACTGCATCCATTACCTGATAACAATTCTTCACAAGTAGAATCGGTTAGCACTGCACTTAATCGTTTTGGCAAAAACAATATAGCTCACACCAGATGCTCTTGCCAAACTGTGTTTTAATTTTTTTTAAAGCGCAAATTTTGTAGGGGACCCCTACTCCCATCTCATCTACGTCAATTTTTTCTTTAAAACTACATGAGGCCACTTCATTAACTTTTTCCATTTTTTTTTCTTGTTCGGTTGTATCTATTGAATGGTTTAACTTGAACTAATTTTACTTTATAGTCTTATTAAAAATTAAAAAAAATCTCTCTTCCTCCCACTTATTTTTCTATTGGGTATAAGGGTGTATCTGCTTAATAAAAAGTTTTTGATATAGAAAAAAGTTAATTATTTTGTGAAGGTTCACTAAAATATAGATTAATATTCTGTTCTATCATTTGAAGAAAATTTTCTTGGTTATTATTAAATATTGGTAAGACATCTGTTATATTTTCAACATTAACGTCTATTTCAATTAAAATGTTTTCATCATCGGGTTCCGGCTGTGGAAATTCCGGACCCTAAAAAACTGGGTAAACTTGGTTTTCTCTGTTGCGTGGGCAACACATTTTTAAAAATTCTTCTTAGGTTTTAACTTAACAAATTGGGATGGGGAGGACGTGATTTTGCATCTCACTATACAGCGTGCGTTATGATTTTAAAAATTTCAATTAAATGTTGTATTTTACATAGCGATATTGTATTACATAGAAGACTTGAGAACTCAAATTCACATCTTTTACCAGATTTTGTATCTAACAAACAGTAGATGCAATGATAATGGAATGATCGATGCAAGTGAACCTTATTACACGACAAGAAATTATATTTCATTTTTAAGGTGTCCATATCCTCCAAATCTACCAATTTCCAATAGCATTTAGGACATAATATCCAATCTTTGTTCTCCTTGCTTAAAATGTGATAATAAATATTACAATTTGATGTACCTCTATTATGTACCCATTCATGCCTCTGTAGTGCGTCACAATTTTCTTCCCATGGTAATCCCCGAGAATCAAAATGGGTTCCATATCTTTTATATTGAAAATTAAAGGGGGACACAAGTGATTGAAAATTGATTGAAACTCTCTACTTAAGCTTCTGTAATAAGGCAAATTTAAAAATTCGATACATTTTGTCGAAGAAGTTACTACAACCGAACTGGAAGTGGAGGGCTCGTCTCCCAAAAATATTTCCTGAATTCTACGTAAATTGGCACTGTTTTCGGGCGTAGCACTACCGCTTGGTTCTTGTCTTTCAGACATAACTTAAGTTTTTAAAGTTTAAAAGGTTTTAATAATATTTTGATGTTCAAATAAGTTTAAAAGGTTTTAATAATATTTTGATGTTCAAATGATGGAGGTTCGGTTTAAATTGCGTTTTGGTGCATCTTGTTTCGACACCTACACACTGCAATTGTATCATCAATATTTTTATCAACAAAAAAAAACTCTTGTGTGGAAGGAGTGCAAAAATTTGCGCTAATATATAGGGTGATTCAGCATAAATTCTAAAATAATCAATTTATTGCATCCAAACTTTCTACATCTTGTAATAATTTATCCTTAAAAAACAGGAAGCACTCTCTCATATAAATCATATTTTCATTATTAAAAGAAAATTCATGACAAAGAAAATTTTCGATTACTGTCTCTATGGGTAAAAAATTATGTTTTAATGTTGCTAAATTTCTTAATAACGAAAAATAAAAATTCTTCATATTTAAGTTATTTAAATAATCTAGTCTAGGTTTTAACAGTAGGTTCAGTTTTATTAGGTTATCCAATTCACTTTTGTTAAAAATCAACACCTGATCATCATAGCAGAGTTTTAATTGGTTGATGGATTTTCCATAACTTATGATGTAGTCATCGAATTTAAATTCACGTTCACATACACAATCACATGTAGTAGAATTTTGATACAGTCCTTGTAAAACAAACTTGTTAAAACTTGTCCAGTCTTAGAAATAACAAAGAGTTGTCCAGTCTTCAGCGATAAAGGATATACAAGTTTTGCCTTGTTTAAAAATTTTGATTGCTCCTATAAAATCTCAAACATTACTTATTCCTATGGACACACCCATATCAGATTGAGGTAACAAATAGGTTATTTGAAGCAAGTAACATTTTTCATTTTTAACTTTTTCTTTGACTTTATTTAGACACATATCAACTTTGTTCCAGTATAAATCGAAAACCTCACATTCGAAAGACATGTTGACTAATAACCTTCTTCTCTTTTTTTACTTATACCACCTCAGATTTGTCGATCCAACTATTGTATTTTTTATCTAATTCCCACAATTTAATATATAGTTTTTTTCCCTTACGTCTGACTACTTTTTCCACCAGATAAACATCATCGTACTTGGCTTTTTGTAGTTCTTCTTCATAGAAGCATTAATTGGATGACCTTGCATATCTTTCAAAAGGTATGTTCTGGGATAAGTGTTTCGTATTTCAGTAATTTGAAATAATTCCGCAGTCCACTGAGGTGTGTAACCTTTATCAATAAATGCTTGTATTTTGAAATTCGAACTTTATCGTCTACTTGAAATTTTGCTTTTTTTGAATAAAAAGAACGCCTCGGCAACAACGTAGGTAAAATGCGAGAGAATGTAGTAGAAAGTAGAGTTTTTTCATGCTTTTTGGTTACTTCAGCAGGCTTAAGATTTATGGAGGAATGTTTGGTTTGATTGTAGTTTTCAGTTATCTTATCCAGTTGTATGATCCATTTAAACTAAACAACTTGTACAGGCGATGTTTCAGAGTGCGAATAACTCTCTCGCACATACTTGCTTTAGTTCCACTATACGTATGGTAGTGACTTATTGAGTAAGCTTGCATTATTTTGGAAAAGTGCGTATTATAGTATTCGCTACCTTGATCCGTTAAGAGATTTGAAGGGCGTCGTCCTGATGTTTTAAGAATTGACTCCATTGCACGGCTAACTTCGATACCATTTTTTGTTTTAAGAGGCCTGGTCCACACATATTTTGAAAAACTGTCTATGACAACCAAAACGTATTTAAAATTTCGATTTAATTTCGCTATATTACGAAACTCGCATAAATCGGCCTGCCACAGGTCATCGTAGCCCTTAACAATTGTTTTCAATCGCTGAAAATGTTTTCTTGCCCCACGATGCAACTCGTTGACTATGTGTTCCTTTATTTTGGACATGCTCAAATAATAATTTTGTTCAAATTCTTCGTTTTTCCATATAACGATAATAAAAAGTAAAATTTAAATTATTTATTCGACTGGTAAGAGCTTCCTGGTAGACCGTTTCGTGTGATAAAATATGTTGCCACTTTTTATCGATTTGAATTTTTGGTATAGAATGTGTCTTGTTCTGCATCTTACTAACAACTAAATAGATATTTACTTAGCGATTCTCTTAACTCCTTCAGTTGTTTTTCCATAGAGGCAACATGTTCGTGAAATTCTTTATCAAAATGTAGTGTGGTATTTATTATCGAAGCCAAAATATTATCCTTCATATCGGTAAGACATTGGTCAAGAAAAGCTTTGTTCACTGCGTCACTATCTTGATTGGGAGATGACAAGTTACAAATTTTATGATTTTGCATATCATAGTTTCCTTCCTTTGTTTTTGGTATTGGGTTTTGAGTTCGAAAAATATCCATTGACCCTATAGGGTCACGACGCGGTTTCTGGGATGATCCAAACTTGTTCATGTTTTTATTAAGACTAATTCAAATAATCTTAAAACAAATTATTTTTTTAGTTAGGTGCGCTGGTGTTCTACGGACATGGGATACAGGAGGCGGTGGAGGGGTACAATAGGGATCCTGCACGTAGAATCCCACGTGGGGGATTCTGCATGCTACATCCTGCATAAAGAATCCTAGAATTAAATTTTATTTTCAGCGACCGTCTTCGATTTCAATAATACCCACCCTTTGCAACTCCTTTAAAATGTACTTAATATCATTCAATGTTTTTGTATTGCCCGCCTCTCGAGATCCGTCTAAAGTGCGTAGGCGGTTGACAAGTTCATTCACGTCTCCGTATGGAATATACTCTTTTTTAGTGTCAGTGTATTGTAACAAAGAACCACCCTTTTTCTTATCCTTATCAATATCATCACGACTGCGTGTTCTCAAACTTTTCAGTCGTGTTGTTATGGGAGGTTTGGGTCGGGTTAGTGATGACAAGTAGACTTCACTGGGAGAGGAGGTGCTGGGAGAGGAGGTGCTGGCAGCGGCGGTGATCGACGATGTTGAAGCAGGTCTAATAGAAACTTTGTACTTTTCAATTTTGCTTCCTTTTAACTGACCTGTAGGTGTAAAATTGCTTCTGTGAACATTGGTGTAGTCCAAAATTTTCTGAAAAGTGTCTCTGTCAGCATAAGAAATTGCTTGTCTTGGGAGATTTTTAAAAAATAATAGATCGAGTACTCCCAGTGGAGCAGGGAATATTTTTTCTCCAACATCTAAATTTCCCTTATTATCAAAATCCACCGATTTGTTTCCTAGACTAAATTTATTGCTTTCCGGTAAAAACTTTAACAGGCTGTAATCGATTTCCGGGCTGCGTGAAAAGTATTTACCCAACTAAAAGCGTGTAGTCTGAGGGAAATAATCTAAAAATTCTGACGGGTGACTGCACTACGGTTAAATTCATCTTGAAACTGTATCAACGATTTCTCATGTTGTTCTTCAGCATCCTCTTCTGTTTGAGAATCGATTTCCGATTTTGCTTCGTCAGCCGTTTCGAATATGTCTTCATCTTCTGTTTGTAGTATTGAATGGGGGCCTGTTAAAGTTGAGTCCAAAATACGGCTAGTGGGTCTGTCAAATTTTTCATTTTTCAATCTTGGTTGAATAAAAGATTCATAAGATTTAGGATATTGATTAGATGTATGGGTTTTCGGCGATGACTTGCGTTTTTTCAAAATTTTGTATTGCGGCGAAGGTGGTATCTTGGAAGAAACAAAAGGCAGTGAAGACACAAAATTAGCTGTAGTTATTTTTGATATAGGTTCAATAACAGGCTTAAAAAATTTCTTAAGAGATTCATCTTCTGCCTTAATACCCAACTTAAGAGCTGTGTGCTTTTTTTTAATGGCATTTGTGGCTTCTATTATGCGCTTTTATTACTTATTTTAGTCATATTTCCCTTAATTAGCTGATTTTAACAGATTTTTCTTCCTAATCCGTTAAAAAGGGGTTTTTTGTAACCTATACCTTCCGTTAGATACATCATAATCTTTTATTATTACTATAAAATTAAAAGGGTTCTTCCAACACTTTCTACATAATTCTTTAAATAGAATAAATGACATATCGGGAGATACGTGTTCGTTAAAAACCATTTTAAGGTTATGTTCATCTATTTTGAATAAGATAAGCATATTTGCATTATCCCTTATATTTCTCTTCTCAATGGTAGTGTAAGTCTGTTCAATAAAAATTAAGTCTATATTGGAATGTCTACCCCTGCTAAAATAATCTCGAATAGTGTCTTGCTTTTGCGATGAAATGTCGTCAAATATGAATATGGAATATGGTGGAGCGTTTGAAGGATCAGGGATTCCCTCATTTTTACTATACGGTAAATACTGAACTTCCGGAATACACTTTCAAGTTTTTTCCAACAGCTGGTACTTTTCCTGGTATAGTGTTTTTGACTACACAAATACATATTTAAACCGTAGTCCATTGGAATGTAGAAGCAAGCTAATGGCTACATTTGATTTCCCGCTCCCCGAGGGTCCAACAACCAGACCCCGAACCGTGCTAGGTAACAGAGCTCCATGTTTTTGAAACTTATCTTTATTATGATCTTAAAATTCATCCAGGTTGATTATTTCAATACACCCGTTCACTTGCTTCTCAGCTTGAATTTGACTCATAACAAGCTTTGTAAAAAAAGGTAGTCACACAAGTAAACGATCAATCGTAATGACACCTTCAAAGGGTAAAGGTCTATTAAATACTGCAATCAATAAACTCCCGTTTGAGTTACATCTACCATCTCACAGGTAGATATTAATAATTACATTTATTTTAGTCTATTTAATTAGTTACCTCTTTTAAAAATATGATTATTTTATTTTTTAAGGTTCTGTGGCCCAGGAACTCGTCTAAAAGAGCGGTTGGCTAGAGGTGACGTGGGAATTCATCCATTAGATAATTTTTGTAAAGATCACGATATTGCCTATTCTAAAAGTAAAGATATAAAAGACCGACACAAAGCAGATAAAATCCTTGAGGAGAAAGCGTTGTAACGTGTCATTTTTACGTTTAAGGCAACGTTACATATTTGTTTATTTAGGTAAATAATCAAGGCTCTTCGACTCGTCTTTCTGTCTACAAATTAAGGGTATTTTATAGAGCTAGGTTTGGAGGTTATATAGTGTCCAGGAAGTTACCTTAAAAAGGAGGCATTCCATCGAATTACTGTGGACACTGCGCACATCGCATTATCTGGGCATCTTAATTGGAATTTGAGATCACAGGTTTCGGGAAAAATCACATAAAAACTTTGGATTGTTTTGTTTATCTGTAAAATTTCGTAATTTTCTTTGACGTTCACGAAGATAAACAGCTATTTTGCTGGGGCATGGCGGCATTGCCGCAACACAAATGGTTTCAGTAACAGGAAGAAAACATTTAGATGAACATTTCATTCGCTTATGTTTATTTTCGAGGATATTGGGACAATAATTTCTCTTCCGAACCTCATATCCTTCACGGATTAGATAGTTTTTAGAGCACGAAAACATATTTAGGTCCACGGTTTGACCAGGAACAACCGACGCTCCGCCCCCTTTGATATCTTTACTAATTTGATAAGGAGAAGATAAAATAAATACGAGTTATGCACTTTTGTAAATGGGAGATAAACGAGGGATAAAAACCAGGACTAAAAGAATAAACAAAATCGTATTTTTATATTATATAAATTTATATATAATTATAGTTAAATAAAGTTAATAGCTAACTCAGTCGGATTGGAAGGTTGTGTAGGGCTAGCTAGTGGTGAGCAAACTTAACATCTGAACACTCTTAGGCCAGGTTTGAGCAGTAGTTCAATGTGTATATTCAGGTTCAATTTCAGAAACAACTTTATTAATGTAGAAATGTTTTAGAAAAATGGCGTCAAACCATATGAATCTTAGAGAAAACATGTATAACGAGCAAAGGAAACTTTTGACTAAAACTGTAACTAAAATACAACTAGATTCTACACTTAGTATAGCTTTACTCATATGAGAATTGGTTGAGTGTTCGAATATTCCTGGGTTTGATGCATGCTTTGATCTCCAGTAATTGATTTTACAATTGATGGTTTCAATGCTGAGCTTCTTATAGTCCGGCTGGTTATTTTCCTCCCACTTGCTATGTTGGCAGGGTTCCGGTAGGCAAATGTTCGGTCTATGTATGGAGGGTGTCTCGATGTCCTTGTTATAAAAATTTCAACCGTGGAAATGGATCCGACAACACCTCAATGTGCGTTTTACATATTTTCGATATCCCCTGGGTCGATGCTGCCCCCTATAGACCGGTACGAAAGTGTTAGTGTATTTCATCATTGGTTAGTTTGAAAACCGCGGTTTTTTTTCTCCAGTCTCGCATACCGGAGTTAGTGATTTTTCGGCGAGAGCGTTTTTTTTATAAATAGGTTTGCATCCTTATTTGAATTTAACCGGGAAAATTAGGTTGGTACTGTGTACTGTCCCCACCAGATCTACAAACGATTTCCGACAAGTTAATTTTTTTGTGTTCTTGACAAAGTTTTTTCTCTTTTCCTAAAGAGTCGGCGGTGGGTCGACAACAGTTTCTGGGATCGCCATTGTTTTTTGGTTATTGGCACTGCAGCGATTGCAGGAGATATCCCAGACACTGTAGAAGTGAGTCCGTCGTGACGCATTCTCGTGGACGGCTCGTAGCCTCTTTGAGAGGGACTAAAAGGCGACCTACGCCATTCCTACGGAAAGAGCAGTGGTAAGTTCGATTTTATTATTTTTTATTTTTTTATTATTTGAGGACTCTTCAAGATAATATTTGCCTCCCAAATTGTAATTATTTTTCGTGTGAAATGTACTTTTTCGACAAAAGACGTGGGGAATTTTTGGAGTTTTTTTATATTTTTTTAAAACCACGTTTTGGATAAAAACTATATTTTGTTTTTCTCCTTTGTCTACAGCCCTGTCCAATCCATCACTGGGACAGTTGTGCTGGACGCTGGTGTGAAGCCGGGTGTAGCACTGTAACCCTGGGAAAGGTATGTTATGGTAATTTTAGTTCATCTGTTGAAATTTGCTTTATTTTATTGAGTCGACATGGGGTTCGTGATTTAAGATTCTCGGTGTAGAGGAACCTCGTGCAAAACCGACAAAGGAAACTGAAATATTTCATTTTCCACAGGGTTTTTACGCTCGGGCAAGAATCAGCTACATTTTGACCACCATGTGCTGCCCTAGCACCAACCCGGAGTTGCCAGGAAGATGGTTGGGGACTTCCAGGTTTACAAATCAAAACACCCTCTTCTTTAACCATAAAATAATCAAGGACCAAGGTAGGAGTTTTCTTCAATTTCCTGCAAGCAATCATTTTTTTTAGATATCATTTTTTTTTTCATAAATTTTATAGTATAATTTAACATTTCGTGTAAACGCATGGTAAAGGTATGACGTCATAACCACAATTTTGCGGAGTATTTACTAAGTTGACTTGTTTTCCTTCATTTCATTTATTTAAGACAATTTCTCTTGTGAAATTTGGAGTGCCTTGCTACTTTGGCCCGAACTTGTTTCATTTTTTTGCATATTTCATGTCTCCAGTATTTTTTTCAGTTTTACCTTTAAAATAAACAAGATGAACTAAATCTTTGTGTTATTTGTACAATCCAGCGAACCAACTTTGCAGAGACAAAAGAGAGATCAGGTTATATTTTTTGCGGTTTCCTTACACTGTTTTACCTCATGGGGTGGATCTCGGACTGGGTTGCTGTCTGTCTCATTCTACCCAACGTAGAATGATGACAGCAGATATTTGGTCCAGATCTCCCCTATGACGGAATAATTTTGGAAGTATATATATTTTTTTTTTACAATCGTTTATATAACTGAGTCTCACAATACTGACTCAGATGTAGGTACACTATGACCTGTTAAAGGAGTCCATCTACCTGTAACGTGCCTCTAGTTTTGTCATCTTAATTCAATCTTGTACAATTTTATTTTGTCGATGAGTCAATTTTTTTTGGTTTTTTTAATTAGACAAATACTCTGGAAGCCTCGGAAGTAGGTAGAATTTCATTGTTTGGCTACAACGTTTGGGTTGAACTGTATTTTAATTAAAATCTTCTTTGTAAAACATTGGTATTAAAACACTGTGGCGCACTTAAAATTTTCTTATTTCTGAACCCCCCCTTCTCCACTGTATAAAAGTTACCGGGCATATCAATGTTTTACCTAGCTGAAAAATACAGTTCTGCTTCCAGATATTTGTTTAATTACTCAGTAATTTGATTTTAGTGTCACAAAATGGCAGCAACGTCTTTTAGTTTGCCACAAATGTCACCCAATGCATTTTATTTGGCCGCAAATGGCGCCCTACGTGAGTTTTTGGCTAGTTTTTTAACATTTGATGTAATTTTTTTGTTTTTTTTTTTTAATTTGGAAAAATAATTTTTAAATTTTTAAAAAAAATTTTTTTAGAGAATTTTTTTTTGTGTTACAGCCAAAGCCAGGTTAAAGACTTTAAGTGGCTGTCGGTGTTTTCGACACCCAATCACTTTTTTAATAAAAAACAAGATTTTTCATCATCGCTGGTGAGGGTGCAAGGGAAAATCCGTGTAATTCTATGCGAGTAGGTTTGTCTATTGTAAGACGTCTAGGTAAATAAAGATTAGAAAGTTCGAGAAGCTCTGAAACTGATTCCAAGTATTTATAATACGAAGGGGCGGAAGAGAGTCCCACTCTATGTTTTCCTTCCATAAATCTTGCATCAGATGCTTGGCCAGTAAGGACACTGGAGAACAGAAACCTAACGGGTCAAATATTTTCATTATTTGAGAAAGGATTCCACGTTTAGTGCAAGGCTTATCGTCAGGTATAACAAGATATGTAAATGAATCTGTCACTGGATTCCATTGGAGACCAAGCACCTTGACAAAATTAGGCTCTGCTTTGTCGAAAGAAATGGACATTTGTGTATCAGTCTCTGGAAATGATGAAATAAGTTCTGGTTTGTTACTTGCCCATTTTTTGAGCTCGAAACTACCACGACGTAATAATGAAATGAGTTCTTGCTGTAGATCTATGGCCGAAACTACGGAATTGTGGCCGCTTAAAATGTCATCGACGTAGACGTCTTTTAACAGAACTTTAGAAGCATTAGGAAAGTTTTTAGACTCTAATCTAGCCAATTCCTGTAGAGTACGTATAGCCAAGTAGGGTGATGATTTAAGACCATAGACAACAGTCCTGAGAGAGTAGGTTTGGATGGGATCGGTTTCAGAGAATCTCCATAAGATATTCTGATATCGTGTGTGCTCAGGTGTGACAAGAATTTGTCGAAACATTTTAACAACATCTGCAGTAAACACTACAGCATGATATCGGAATTTCAGAAGTATTTCGCGGACATCAGATTGAAGTTTAGCACTTGCGCACAATGTATCATTTAAAGATAAACCCCTAGGACCCTTTTGTGAAGCATCAAAAACGCAGCGAATTTTTCCTTTAAGATTTCTTTGGAACTAGGTGTAGGGACTGGAATCATGTGATTTAATAATATATATTCCTTCATGAAGTCTTTATATGCTTCATAATGTACAGGGTCTTTAAGAAGTCGGAATTCGAGCGATTTAAACCTTTTTACAGCAATAGGATAAGTATCACCTAAAGTAGGCTCTGAGTTAACGAAAGGTAATGAAACTATGAATCTGCCTGATTCATTACGAGATACTGTGTCCGAAAAGATTTTTTCACATAGAATATCTTCAGGGCTGCTGCGAACTTTATGTGGGACTTGTTCTATTTGCCAAAATTTCTCTAAACAAACTTCTAAGGGCGGTTCTAAAGATGTATAACAGCTAACGACTGTACTTGGCTTGGATTGAATCGAAGCGTCTACCTTACCAATCAAGACGTAACCGAAATCACTGTTAAAAGCGCTAGCTTGCCCTTTTTGACCATGGATGACTCCATTTCTTAAAATCTAAGGAAATAATTCACAACAGAGTAAAATATCTATGGGGCTAGGTATGTTGAAAGTTTGGTCTGAAAGTTTATTGTTCCGAATATGATCCCATTGACTGGAATCTATAGAAACAGAGGGAATATTGGAACATAATTGAGGCAATACTAAAGCCTCAAACTGAAAGGTAGGATCTATTCTTCCTTGCGGTCGAATAATGCAATTAGTTTTGCCTTTGATAGTCGAAGATGCCTTTTGATTTAGACCTTGAATGGAAATTGAAAATTGTTGTCTGAGGAGACCTAGTCTATTAAGGCATTTTTCCGAAATGAAATTGGCTTCAGATGCTGAATCTAGCAAAATCCGCACGGGTTGGTAATTTCCTCTAGAATCCAAAATGTCAGCTACAACTGTTGAAAGTAGAAAAGTAGATTGATTGGGAATAGTTGTGGCGTGACAATTGGTTGAGGAAGTACCGTGTGAAACAGAAAGAAAGTGTGGATTTTCCTGAGTACTAGTATTTGTACCCTGCTGAACACGTGTATTGTTCTGACGGGGGTGGGGGCACAGTAAACTGTGGTGTTTAAGGCCACACCCTCTGCAGCTCTAAGAAGAAGAACAATTCCTTGTTTGATGGGAAAAATGCATGCAATTTACACATAAGTTAATTTGTCTTACATAGGAAAGTCTTTCTTCTGAATTTTTATTTAGGAAATCGGGACATCTGGCTAGGACATGATTGGACTGGCACAAATGACATTTGACATTTGAATTGAACGGTTTATTTGGTTGAATTGGATTATTTGAAACTGTAGTATTGAAAGATGAAGTTGATGTATTTTTAGGATAATTATTGTGACTAAAGTTCCGCTGAATATTATTCAGGGGCTTAGCATGATTTGAACTAGAGGGGGGCTTACTAAATGGCTGCATATGTTGGACAGACTCCAAGGCTATACAGTGATTTTTGATAAAGCTGTACAAGCCAGTGTAAGAAGGAATGTCGACTTGGCTTTTCTCTCTGCTATAATATAGCTCAAACTCTGTGCGTAGCTTAACGTCCAACTTGGAAAGCAATTGATTAAATGTAAGAAAGTTCTACTCTGTCGTGGGAAAACCGAGTTCGGTCAAAATGGCTAAGTTCTCGGAAAAGGTGTCTAACATAAAACGGAGCTCTTTCGCAGAACTGGTTTTCACCGAAACGGAATTCATAGCATTTAAAGCAGTCGGTTCGTTTTCGGAATATGAGACGCTTATTTTGATATCTCTTGACTAGAGCCTCATATGCAATATGATAATTGCTGTCAGATAACGGATTTGTTTTTACCAGACTAAGTGCTTCGTTAGTCACTGAACTACGTAAGTGCTGAAACTTTTCTATATCGCTCAAGTCGCTATCATGAATCATGACCTTATAGAGGTCAAACCAATGTTGCCAATTCTTATAGTTGCCATCGAAACTAGCCAATTTGGGTAAAGGAAAAGATCTAGAATTTGACCTAGGGCTATTGGCAGAAGTATTTAGTGAAACAAAATTAGTATTGCTGGCTCGAAAAATATCATAATAAATGCCACGACATTCATAAAAAAGTAAATCGAATCTTTTTCTTATGTTGTCCTGCTCATTAAAATCGAGTCCCAACTCCTCGAGGGATCCGATGATTTGGTTATGACACTCGTAAAACTTTTGATAACATTCGTCATTATCCTCGTACCTAGATTTGAAGAGGAACTGGAACGAAGAGTCTGCTTTCGCCTGTTTCGCGACCTCATTCGATTCGGTTATTTGATTTACACAAATAGCACGCTTGTCTAGCAATAATGTCTTTTTTGGTTTTGACATCTTGATTTTGAAAATTACCTTTTTTTAAAAGCCAAAGATTTGTTAAAACTTCTAAAACGCTTTAAAAATCCAATTTTAGTTCATAAAATGAAAGAAAAAATAATTAATAAAAATTTCATTAAATTAAAGAATTTTTAATTTATTTTAATTATTAATTAGTAAATTTAATTAAGGAGATGTTTATACTAACTATCCTCTTATATCACCAATTACCAAACTAGTAAAGAAAAAAAGTTTTGAGTTGAATGAGTCTCGATCCCATGCCCTGCGGATAACGAGTCGAGCGCTAAATACCCTATGCCATACGGGCTCTTTACGAAAATACCGGAGTCCGCGATTAAGTATGTCTATGCCGGCAGTGTAACCCAAGTCAAGTAATTCAAATAGCGCGCGCGTGGCAGCTTACAATACTGTATTGGTCGACTATACCTTTTAATTCCTTAGGTATATTCGATATTCGATATATAACTCACCCGAGTTGATATTTTTAACACACGTGACTTAAGAAAATACGAAAAATCTCGCCAAAAACGAAAATTTTGGAAATTTGTAAGTTTGAAAAGTTACAGGATAACTGCTGAAAATGTAAATTGAAAGGAACCGGTTAGAAGGACCATCCAATGAGGGTGCCAACGTAAGTTGGGTTGAGTTTAGGTTGGTTGGTTCACCACTTACACCACTCATTCGAGAAATACCCAAAATTTGAGATAAGAAATTGAAAAACGTAATTGTAAAGTCTATTGAACGAAAATCAGTAAAAACGATGCATATAAAATATCTAAAGTGCACCTACCTTAGTTTTCATCTAGTTGCAGTCGTTTTGGTCGCTTGGAAGATAGGAAAAAACGGGAAAATTGTAGGACTCACGGCGTTTCGTGTGCTTCTTGTCGGTTTCCCGATTGCGACTCCTCGCGAAGACTCGCGCGTGTCTCGGTGCGGGGATAAGTCATATGCATATACCCCGCGAAATTTGAAATGAAAAATAATATTAAAATATAAAAGTAGCCAAAAGCTGGCAAATAATTCTTGCACCAACAGTTGGTTTTGATAACATTATTTAAATTTTTTTTTTTTGGTAATATTTAAGCGTTGATTTGAAATTCATTATGTTGATTTAATGATTCGCATGATTTTTTTTATTAGCTTATCTCCACAAGTTTTTCTTGGACAACAAAAGATTTATTTTTATTTATTAAGGAAGAATAAGTAGATAAAAAAACATGGAAGTTTTTATTCAACTGTATTCAATTCATTCAACAAATCATGTTCTTAATTCTTTAAAGTTTTTTTGTAGGAAAAACATGTTTTAATACTTTTAAGAAAAATAAACACAGTAATGTAAATTTACTTTAATTTTTTTGTTGATTTATAGATGGATGGACCTCCAGACATGGTCTTTTTATGTTTTAAATATATGACATAGGTAGTGTGTTTTTTTTCTAACAATTTTTTTTTGCAGGTTCATTTATTTATATGTTATTATTTCCTGCTTGTAATAAGATAGAAATTGTTTTAATGATTATTTTTTAGTGCAGTCAATTTATTTAGGTTAACAAGTTATTTTTTTTTGTGATTTTAATTTTTTGTGGGATATCACCACTTGGAAATTGGAATATTTTTACAGGGTTTCACACAAATTTTTCTTGGCTAGGTTGTTTTAAAGTAAATATAGCTTAACAGCTGGTAGCTTTGTTTAGTTGAAAGTATTAATTAGTAATGAAAGGAAAGGAAAATGAGTTTATTTTGCTTTGTCATTTTCTTTTCTTGTTTTTTGGTGGTAACTGTTGATGACAATTAAGATCTTACGTCACTCAGTTACACCGGGTCAGAGGAGGGTACTACTACATAGTGTCAGCTCGGAACTTTAGCGAACAAAAGGCTAAAATTCCTAGAGCAGCACATTGGCTGAAGATCAACGCCAGAGGTCCAGTTAACATTTGTTTTGGAGTATTTTTTTGTAGGACAGTTGTTTAGGTCTTTGGTCCAAGTCTAGTTGTCTAGTTGTGCTTTCGTGACGGTCAAATTTTTTTATTGGTAGAAAATACAGCGTTGGGCTTTGGAGTGCATTTTTTTTTAAATGACCTACGGGTATTTCTATCAATTAAAGTTTTTCTGGTTCACAATTAATTTTTCTGTATTTTTTTTCTGCGTTCAGGTCATAGCTTGGTCATGGCCAATGGAGGGCAAACATTTATGTTTGAGCCTTGAGAAGTTTTGCCTGATCCGGATTGAATACAGAGAAAATGAATTTGAAGCCCAACTAGATATAATACCACAAAAGAAATGTTTAACTGAGACAGATATAGATATAAGTTTTTTTTTTGTTTTTTTAGTTCATTTGTAAAGTTCAGTATTTTTTTTTAAGTAATGTCATTTTGAGGCCGTGAAATTGATCAGTGAATTTAAGAGTAACTTTCAACTAGATATAAATGCTAGGCGGTGGTAATTGGTAAAAATATTTCAAAATTTTACTTTTTTTTAAATGATTTAATTTTTTTTGAAAAGATTATTTTTTTCTGTAAAAATAACTTCTCGAATTCTTGTTTTGGTCAAAACGGTTGGTATAGTGGTCGTAGTTTTAAAGGATGACCAGATAGGTTATATATTTTTTTTTGGGGGACCAAACAGGAATTTCATGAGTTACAACAAAAGGTGAACTTTTTTTGTCTTAGTTGATCAGGCAGGAATAAATAAATTTTTTACTTCCAAATCATAGTTTTAAATAACAAGATTTATTGGTTAGGTGTTTGGGTCTTATAATAAAATACGTTTTGTTTTTGAGGATACTGTTATGATATGGAATTATTTTTATTTCATGCCAAATGTTGTTTCACGGCAGATATGCTAGTCATCAGTTTTTTTGATAGTTTGCATTTTAGGACAGTGGCGTGTACTTAAAGGGGCCTGTCATCTGCGCCCATTGTAACTCAACTTCCAACTTACTTGCTTAGCTTTTTCACTTCATCTTCGTTTTGTTGCTTCTGAAATTAAAGCGTTATGTTGGATAATGATGGATGGTGTTAGACTAAGGAAGTACCTATTTAGGGATGAAGATTTGGAAGTTGTGGACAATTGGGAAATAATTTTTTTTATTTCATTTTTTTTTAATTTTAAAATAATTTCATACTGATGACCTCAAATAATGAAGCAAATTTTTAAATTACTATACACTGTTGTGAAATAAATGGGAAAGTGTTCAGGTTAAACAATAAATTTAAGATCATTGATTTTTAACAAAGATTTCAACCTAAGAATAAATTTAAAAACAATAGGTTTTCTTTGATGCGACTAAACATTCATAAGGGCATCTATTTTTTTTATGTTTTAATCTGAGAGTTGTACAGGGTGTAAAGGAGCTAGCTACCTTTTATATTGCAAATACTAGGGTTTTTTTTCTCTCGCGAGCTGGGTGGAAATGGAAGAAATGTTTGGTTCGGAGTGTAGAAACCGCTGAACGAGGGCTTCCTACTAATCTTTTTAGGATTTCGCAACTTCGGTTTTCGCTAAAATACAATACATCCAAATTTGGCCTACAGGCTGAATCTCACATCTTCCAGGACCTTGCAGATTCGCGGAGAAAGACAAATTTTGTGATCTATTTAATTATGATAGGAATTAAAATAGTAACATGCACATGAGGGAACTAGATATATTTAGGCTAAAAATTAGTAAGAACACTGATCTGAACAATTTTCCATAATAGTGTCCTATTTTCACAGGGTGCTTCAAAATATCTTCACCTTTTCTTTGAAATAAGATATGGTTTCGCCTGTGGGCGTTTAACCGTTTGAAAAATATATAGGGTCCAGATGGGATTGGAATGGAAATCACAAGTTTTTGGGTTTATTGACATTATACTTAGGAAATAGGGGAAATGTCTAATAAAAAGGTTTTTGGTTTTAGGCCGAGTTTTGTTGATATTTGGGGCCGGGAGGTTATTATGCTCTTTTAAAATTAGTTAAATAGTTTTGGCTTCTTGATTTTTGTTGTCTCGTTTTTGCGCAGGATTATTCCCAACTGTTTCATTTCAAAATATCATTTGTAGGCGATAGAGTCTCATTAGCCCTTGGACAGTTGGTAATTTTTGCTTTGACTGATAGTTGTGGGAAGGGCCCAACTTAATTTTATATCTCGTGAACACCAGGAATAAGGATCTGAGAATGCATTAAGCAGTAAATTTTTTTTTGATTGGATGTTGTGTGTAAAGACACTTGAGTAGGCAGATTTAGTTTTACAACGTTCTTATAGGTGAACCTTGGAATTGTTTTCATAGTTGTTTTTCTGAAAGTGCACACAAGATAATTCTTTACGGGGTTGAGTGCAAAGTTTAAAACTTAGGTTCACATTATTATAGTGGTACAGTAAATAAGTACTCACACTTGAAAAGTTTTCTACAACATGTACTAAAACGCCACTAGATTAATACTTCTCACACCTACTAACTTTTTTTGTATTATTTTGTGACGTTTTTTCTCTATATGTTTTTTAATCAAAAAAGCCTTTTCTAAAAGCCCTCTAGATAAAGACTGACGCGAAAGGAAGTTCTAACAGTTCACTAGTTCAAGACACTTCAAGACAAGTCTAAAAGACAAGACAACTTTAAAAGATGGTGCTCAAGGCAAGACAAAATCTATATACATACATTGTGTTTACTTTAAAACTAAACAAACTTTTTCAACAGTAAATACTTTTACACAATATTAATGTGTATTATTTTGTCACGTTTTTTCTGTGTATGTTTTTTAATCAAAAAAGCCTGTTCTAAAAGCCCTCTAGATAAAGACTGACGTGAAAGGAAGTTCTAACAGTTCACTAGTTCAAGACAACTTTAAAAGACAAGACAACTTTAAAAGATGGTGCTCAAGGCAAGACAAAATCTATATACATACATTGTGTTTACTTTAAAACTAAACAAGCTTTTTCAACAGTAAATACTTTTACACACAGTAATAATTCTAAACAAATATACTAACATCGTTTGTTTTTTTTGGAACATAAATATTTTTTTAACTTTTCCTAAACTGATTGGTTTTTTTTGCAATTACGATTTTTTATACCTTATGATTCTTAAGTAAATTTTATTTTCAATACTTTTTTTTCCGTATAGTAAATTAATTTTTTCTGGCTCATTCACATTCACACAGTTTTGGGAGAGGAAAGGGAATCTACAACTGTTTTTAAAGGAAAAGGACAAAAACTGTTGCCATAACTCGAATAAGATTTTTCTAGTGCTAATTTTATTTTAATTTTTTTTAAGGTTCACTGATGGAAGCTGCAACCCTACTTAATGATTTTCTAATTTTTTGAATTTTTCTTAATATTTTTTAAAAAACGAAACTTGATTTTCTTGTTGCAAAAATTTTTTTTTTGGTGCATATTTTACGATTTCTATAACATGAACATCTTTTCTGATGTTTATTGCGTTCACTTTTATATTAAGGGATGATGTGGCCTTAAGCAATGCATGTTTCGTGTAAACTCAGAATAGGTAAGCAGGTTAAAGTGGGTTTTGATTTTTTCTTTTTAGAAAAATCATAGTATACGGAGATTTGGGTTTTTTTGAGGAGTTTAGTTGTGGAGCCGTTCTGCAATAGCAGGAGTATACCCTAGCATTAACTGTGTACAACAGCTTTAGGATTTTTGGTATAGGTAGTCTGTTGTACGTTCCATTTAGGGATAAATTTACCTATTCGGTTGCTGAGGTAAACAAACATCACTTAACTTTAATTTTAATCCAGTGCAGCTAGGATAAGCGCAATTATTTTTTTTGGTTTTACTCACGTAGGAGTGGAACATAAGACCTGAATACCTGCCAAAGCTCTTGTCTCTCTTTTATTTTTTTTAACTTTTGTTATGGCTACTTGTTAATTCTAATTTAGGATTTAAGTAGTTATTTTTCCCTGCAAGGTTGGACGTCATAGTTGGTTGTACAAATACCTAATATAAACTATGATTACATTTTTAAATGCAAATAAATTTTATTTTCTTACTGCTCCGATGTTTTTCGGTTTTGTTCGCGTCTGCCCGTTGACATAACCGCAAGGAACTTTCTTTTTTTTATTAAATAATTAGCTATTAGTGACGATTTCCATATTGTATTTTACAATCATTTTGAGGAAAAATAAAGATTTGATTTGATTTGATTTGATTTGCGTGGTTTAGTTTTTATAATTGGGAGGTATAAATAACAGTTTTAATTAAAGTTTAAAGTTTGAATATAAAAGGCACCATGGCTATTTCTTTGAGTCGGTTGTCTGACATAAGGTACTTAGTCAAGGACGAGTTAATCTACGAATTAACATGGCGAGGCATAGCCATTGGATCGGTGGAAGAGATGAAGCAACAGCTCATACTGATTAGGCAGAGAGAAAGGACTGATGGAAGTATGAGATACCCTCCGTATCCCTTTAAATTTGGCCAGGATGCTTTTAGCTGCATGAAGAAGCTTGATAGTCTGGTACCGCTGGTAGAGACGTTCTCTGGTACGAGCAAAGGGGGAGAGTTTAGAAAAATCGCTGTAAGGTTGGAACACGTGTTAGCCAGGATAAATAACATGAATCCGTCTAACTTTGAAGAAAGCCAAACGAAAGGCATACTGATTGCGGAAACCTTGAGTTTGATAGGGAGGTTGCAGAGCCAAGCAACAGATTTACTAAGAGTTGGCGTTACCTCAGATGATGATGAAGCATCTGAAACCCAATCAACGAGTCGAAACTCAGATCACTCGACAAATGTTGGCAACTTCCCAGCCCGTCTCAACTCCCACAACCACAGCACTCGAGCACACAAAGAACAGCTCAACAGCCTACGAACCAACCGTCGGACATTGCTCCAGTGCAAATGCAAATGCTAACGAACCCAACTCAAACATCAGTACAAGCACCAATCCCTATGCCGATTCAGAATGACGGTACATCAGCTTTTCAGTATCAACAACCGTCTACCGTTCCTTTGAGTTTAGCTACCCTCCCAAGTAGCATAGCACCAATTGCTCAATCACGACCATTTTCATGTTCGTCGCCAGTACCAATGTCAAGTGATCCTGGTACTTCATATCATGTTGCACATGTACCTCCACATAAATGGAACTTAAAGTTTACAGGCGAGAGGGGTACGATCTCCGTCACTGCATTTTTTGAGAGAGTAGAAGAGTTGAGTCAGGCTAGAGGAGTTAGCAAAAAGGTCCTACTGAACTCAGGCATCGATCTTTTTGAAAAGTCAGCTTATACTTTTTACAAAGATGTTCGTAGAGAAGTCCATACATGGGAACAGATGGAACAAAGGTTTATGGCAGAAAATCTTCCTTCTTCATATGGCGAGAAGCTATTGAAGGAAATACAAAAACGTAAACAAGGCCCTGGAGAGTCTATAGGGACCTATATTGCTGTCATGAACACATACTTCCAAAGACTTGGCTGTCCTGTTTCTGAAGAGGCAAAATTAGCTATCGTCTTCAGAAATATCGCGGACATCTATAAGAATGGGTTGATTGCTACTGAGGTCAATAGCTTATCACATTTAAAAAATGTGTGTCGTAGAATAGACCAGAGATATGGTTTAGAAGAGGAGAATTTTACACCTAGGAAAAACCAATCTATTGAACCTGACTTAGCCTACGTTGACGTAGAGAGCGATAATGACTATTTTCCAACAAGGATCGATACAATTCAGATATCAAGTACCGGGACATCGAACCAATAGAATTTAAATCATCCTGCTAATAGATTCGACAGAAATAGGCAGCAGTTAACAAGCAGTTCCTCTGCTAGAGCTGATAGAGAGAGACAACAACCAGCTAGTGGTCAGCCTAGTGCAAATGACAGAGATATACAACCACCACAGGGTGTTAGGTCTGGTAGGGCGAATAGGGACGTGGTATGTTATAGATGCAATCAAACAGGGCACATGGCGATCGGGTGCGCATTACCTAGAGGTAAGCAGTGTTATTCGTGTGGTCAGGCAGGGGTAAGTCAGAGAATGTCGTAATTGTAATCGTCAGGGAAACGGACCCAGGCGCTCGTAGGCCGTCGACCTTCGAGTCAGCCTGAACAAGCATCGACCGATAGGCTAACGAACGTCTTAGATTATGTGATAAGTCATGCTCGTAAAGACGAGAGACCTTATTTAGAAGTGGATGTGCTCGGAAATAAGTTATTAGGTTTGTTGGATTCCGGGGCTTGAGTGGCACTTTGCCGATAATAAAGACGTGATTTGTTCGTTAGAAACGTCAGACCAACAAACAACTCTTACATCTTATGAATCAGAACGACTAGAGGAATTGGTCGTTAAATATAAGACTATTATGGGTGACTCACTAGGATGTACAGACAGGGTAGAGCATAAGATTACAACAGATGCAGCACCCATAAGACAACGTTCATATAAGGTCTCACCAGTCATTCAGAAACTTATTGATGACGAAATCGATGAAATGTTGAAACTTGATGTTATAGAACGGAGTAGTAGTTCATGGGCTTCACCAGTGGTAATGGTACAAAAGAAAAATACAAAGAAATATCGGTTCTGCGTAGACTACCGCAAATTGAACTCAGTGACGGCGCGTGATAGTTATCCTTTACCACTCGTATCTAAGACACTTGACAAGTTGAAAGATGCTAAATACTTGTCAACTTTAGATATTAAAAGCACTTATTGGCAAGTACTTACTGTCGACGAGGTCTTTTCCAATTTAAACGGTTACCTTTTGGACTTCATAATGCACCTGCAATGTGGCAGAGACTCATAGATAGCATCATAGGAAACGATTTAGACCCCTACGTGTACGTATATCTCGATGACCTCGTAATTGTCACACAGAGCTTTTCTGAACATCTTAGAAACCTTGAGGAAGTCCTACGAAGATTGCAGAATGCAAAGATAACGGTAAGTTGGGAGAAATGCCAACTGTGTAGGCCAGAAATGACTTATTTAGGATTCGTAGTGGACCGTCGAGGCATCCGAGTTGACCCTAATAAAATTAAAGCCATGTTAGAGCTCCAGAGGCCAAGAACTGTCAGAGAGTTGTAGGTACAATTTCCTGGTATAGACGTTTCATAGAGAATTTTTCAGCGATAATAGCTCCAACTACAGCTCTAACTGAGAAAAATCAAAAGTTCGATTGGACTCCAGACTGCGAAAAAGCATTTATTAAGATTAAGGAACTTTTAGTGACTGCACCGATTCTTACATGTCCAGATTATACCAAAGAATTTGTCATTCAAACAGACGCATCAGGATATGGAATAGGAGCATGTTTAACGCAACCTTATCCTGAGGGAGACAAAGTCATATGCTATTTGAGTCGATCTTTGACTAAGCAAGAACGTGTTTACACGACCACCTAGCGAGAATGTTTGGCATTGGTTTGGGCGATAGAGAAGCTCCGGCCTTATATTGAGGGGATCTCATTTAAGGTCATAACAGATCATTTTAGCTTAAAATGGCTTCATAGCTTGAAAGTGCCTGGTGGAAGACTTGCTCGTTGGTCTGTAAAACTGCAGCAATATGACTTTAAAGTAATCCATCGGAAAGGGAAAGATTTAGTTGTCCCGGACATGTTGTCTCGCGCATTACCTATGATTGATACAATTTTGCAGCCCAGAGACGTTTCAACAGCAATTAAAGATCGATGGTACCAAAAGATGGTAAAGAGGGTCGTAGAATCACCACTAAAATTCATGAATTGGAGATACACTGATAATAAGTTGTATAAATATGTCAAACATGAATACCCTCAACTTTCACCATCTAACGAATATTGGAAAGATGTAGTTCCCAAAGATCATAGGCGTAGAATTATTGGAGAAGCTCACGATCCTCCTACCGCAGGACATATGGGTGTGTATAAAACCTTCCACAGACTGGCAGAAAAATATTATTGGCCAAAAATGCGCCAGGACGTGGCAACTTTTGTAAAGAAATGCTTTGTCTGTGCAGCTCATAAAGGTGATACACAAGGTGTATCTGATCAGATGATATCTCACCCAAAACCAGTTTGTCCTTGGGAAATTATCTCAACAGATTTATGTGGACCTTTACCTCGTTCGACAAAGGGTAATTGCTGGATTCTCCTCGTTACGGACTATTTGAGTAAGTTTTCCTTAGTTTTTCCAATGCGAACAGCCCCTACTCAAGCAGTTGTCAAGCATCTTGAGGAGCAAGTATTTAAGGTCTTCGGATTACCCCGTTTGCTACTTTGTGATAATGGCCATCAGTACAAAAGTAACGAGTTTAAGCGTTTTGCTGAGAGTTATCAGGTTAAAATTCAGTATAATCCGTATTATCACCCCAGAGCTAATCCAACCGAAAGGACGAATCGTACGTTAAAAACCATGTTATGTTGTTATGTGAAAGACATTCACAGGAATTGGGACGAACAAATACATAAACTTGCCTGCGCGATTCGTACTGCAACCCATGAGACAACCAGGATGTCTCCTTTCTTTGTTAATTTTGGTAGGAATATGTGTCTGTCAGGAAAAGATTACTCCAACCCAGTTTTGTTATCTGAAGAGTGGTGTACAAACTGCAGCTGAAAGTAAGAACGAAGGTTTCCGGAAGCTCTATGCGGATGTTAAGAGAAGGTTAGAGGTGGCGGGAGAGAAAAACGTAGTTCAGTATAATTTGCGTACAAGGGTACCCAACTTTGTTGTGGGTCAGCGTGTTTGGAAGAAGAATTATGTGTTGTCAGATGCTGCGAAGTTTTTCTCGAAGAAGTTAGCACCGAAATTCGTTGGTCCTTATGTGATTAGGAAAAAACTTTCTCCATGGATATTTGAGCTACAGGGACCATCGGGTAAAGTACTACCAGGTAGCTGGCATGCCAAAGACCTTAAGTCGGCAGCGGATCTCTCCGATTAACCTTTTTAGGTTAATCGTCTTGAAGTTGGGGGGGATTATGTAACGTGTCATTTTTACGTTTAGGGCAACGTTACATATTTGTTTATTTAGGTAAATAATCAAGGCTCTTCGACTCGTCTTTCTGTACACAAATTAAGGGTATTTTATAGAGCTAGGTTTGAAGGTTATATAGTGTTATGCCCGCAGTAAGTAAAACGATAAATGCAATGGGCTGTATAATTTAATTAATGAAAGTGCGAGCAAACATAAATATATTGATATCAAATTACGAAATAATCAAACGTCCATAGGAAAATATTGGTGCCACACAACGGTAATCAGATACAAATGCACTCACCAGTTTGCAGCCACTTTCTCCACGTTCTAAGGGGCCCCTGATTGGATCTAATGATGTCACCACGTAGCTGAAGGGCTGAAGTTTCTAGTTCTATGCTTCAGTACACCAAAATCGAGCACTTTGAGGTGTAGAAATTTGAAATAGTTGGAGAACGAAATTAACACGCCATTTTCTCGAGGCGGTCGACAAGGATCTCACTGGTTGTTGGTGCGCATGTCCAAATACGCTAAATGCGCTCTGTCCTTCATACAATTGTGTGTATTTAAAAATATATAAACAACCGCGAAATTTAGCGGGAGCTAACATAACTGCCCTCCAAAACACACAATTTTAGAATCTCAACCAGACAGATATAGATAGAAGAAAAAGAATCGACCGATAAATATAAATGAATGAAAACAGATAAGTATTGGTGATGTTAGGCCTTCTGTAGAAAATAACATATACCGAAGGACCACTCGAGATAGCTCGAGAAAAACGTGGGGGAGTTAAGAGGGACTGTATCTTTCCACAGGGCTCCAACAGGGAAAAAAGAGCCTAAAAACTTAAATACTAAAAATAGCGTAGCAATGAAAAATTATCAAGAAACGACTTACCATTAGATGTCTTTCGTAGCTACTTGGCTGGCCAGCCCGATTATACGCGAAGTACCAGACTCTCCATTGTTCTATAGTTCAAAATGTTCCAAACACTAATATCTAATAAACTAAAGCGTAAAATTAATAGTTTCCACAATTTTAATATAAAATGATAGCGGTGCGGGGACTTTACTTGCACGAGGCGCGTGGTTGAGTTGTTCGCTCAGACAATCGGCGTTTTCGTCTGCTAGGCCGAATTTAGCCGCTTATCTCAAATCCTTCATTGCTGGAAGAAGCGCGCGAAGTTTAAATTTAAAATATGGAAAGATATAGCGTAAAGTAAATCAAAATAATATTCTAAAAACGCTTGTAAGCGTAGAAAATGTAACCCAAAAATATTTAAAAACTAAGAGAGATAGCTTCTCTAATTTTAAGTGAAAATTAGAGAATATAATTATTTACAAAAATAAAAACAAGTTGGGAAACTTGTTCATTCGGCCCACCAAAATGAGCATCATTTTTCGGTAGGTGAATCTGAATCAATTGGAAGGGGGCAAAGCTTGACTATAGGTCGTTTAAAGATACCGGACGCGGTACGAACATTTGCTACCCTAGCGTGCCCATCAGGCCCTTTAAAAATTTCAATAATGCGACCTACCCGCCATTGAAGAGGCGGTGATAACTCGTCTTTGATAAGAACGAGGGTACCTATTTTTGGCTCTGCGCATGGTTCCAACCATTTATTTCGTACTTGAAGGGTATGTAAAAATTCTTGGCTCCAACGACGCCAAAAATCGGCTTGTATTCGTTGGACCAAGTTCCATCGCGATAACCGATTCTCAGGTTTACTTGAAAAATCTTCATCAGGAACAGAAACTAAAGGTCCATGTGTTAAAAAATGTCCCGGTGTTAAAACCTGTAGATCGTTACAGTCGGTAGATTGCGGGGTCAAGGGGCGAGAATTTAAAATCGCCTCAATTTGACAAAGAACCGTGTACAACTCCTCATAACTTAGAATTTGCGAGCCAATGGTACGAATTAAGTGAGTTTTTACTGATTTTATCCCTGACTCCCAAAGACCGCCGAAGTGGGGAGCTGATGGAGGGATAAAATTCCAGGCGATAGCTTGTTGCGTGCAAGCATTTTTTGCAAGATCAAGCAATTCTTTGCTTGATTTAACGAAATTTGTGCCATTATCTGAAAAAAGAGTTTTTATGTAACCTCTTCGGGCAACAAAGCGACGTAGCGCAGCTAAAAAAGCGTCCGAAGTTAGATCTGACACTAACTCGAGATGTAAAGCTTTAGTATTTAGACAAATAAAAAGGGAGATATATGCTTTTTGTGTTTTTACACCTCTGTGTTTACTGAGAGTGATAGGTATAGCACCACTAAAATCTACTCCACTAAAAGTAAAAGGCTTTTGTGGAATCAAGCGGTAGGACGGAATTTGTCCCATGATTTGCTCATAAGAATGCGGTTTGACGGGAAAGCAACGAACACATTTGGATAAAACCGTTTTAATTAAGCGTTTGGCAGATAAAATCCAAAAAATTTGACTAATGAGATATTGGACTGTTTGCACTCCGACATGCAAATATTTTTTGTGCATATATTCAATAAAAATATAAGAAAGTCTACTTTCCTTGGGTAAAAGAAGAGGATGTTTTTGTCCGTAAGAAATAGTCATGGCTTGTTGAATGCGTCCTCCAACTCTTATAAGACCATCCTGGTCTAAAAAGGGATTCAATTTTTGTATGGGTTTTATGCATTTTTTCTGGTTTTGAAGGTTAAGAATTACTTCAGAAAAGTATTTTTGTTGTTCGTGCTTAGCCAAACATTTTAAAGCGTTAAAGAGATCGATATAATCTATATTTGTCTTTTTTCTGACGTCTGCGGATAGTCTACAATTATTTATGAATCGCAAACTGCGGGCTAAAAGTAGTTGAATAGCGTAAAAATCGGATTTATTATTTAAAAGCGAATCTAAAAAATTTTCCGTTATTCGGTCACAAGAAATCAGAGCAACATTTTTTCGTTCCTCAGTCTCTAAACTGTCATTTATTTTGACTTGCGGGGTTTTTGTTGGCCATTTATCGCAAGATTCTTGTAAAAAACTAGGGGCGGCCCACCATAGGGGATGATTTAAAAGCTCACTCGGCGAGCAGCCGCGGCTGGCTACATCGGCACTATTGAGAAAGGTGGGGGCATATAACCAACATTCTGGATTAATATTATCTTGGATAAGACTAACACGATTTGCGACAAAAGTTTTCCATTTACTTGGATGGGATTTTATCCAGTGTAAAACAACCATTGCGTCCGAAAAAGCGTAAATATTATTTATTGTGAACCTTTTTATGAATATATCATATGTGTATTTTAAGACCTCAGATAAAAGAGTAGCGGCTAGAAGTTCTATTCTCGGAATACTAACAAATTTTTTAAGTGGAGCGATGCGACTTTTCGCAAGAACAAAATATATGTGATATTTAGCATTTCGTAAGACACGTAAGTATATTACGCATGCGTACCCTCGTTCACTCGCATCACAAAAACCACAGAGATCGATGGATTCGGCGTTGGTGATGTCAATGTGGCGGGGTAAACTAAATTTTTCTAAAACATGAAATTCAGATTGATAGAGTGTCCACTGAACTATTTCTAAAGTAGGCGTGGCGTCCCAGGAAATACCAAGTAACCAAATTTGTTGAATCAAATATTTTAAAGTAAATTGTACTGGGGTAAGATACCCATGGGGGTCATAGCAGCGTGCTAAAAAAGAGAGAAGCGTCCTTTTTGTACAGCTTTGCTGATTAGGTAATATGTTAAATCGAAACTCGTCGTATGAAGGATGCCAGCACAGGCCTAAGACCTTAGTGACGTCATCCGAATCGAGAGATAAAACTGCGGGGTTGACTAAGGAGGGATCTAAATGAGAGATCACTTCTGAGCGATTGCTAGACCATTTGTGTAATTTCAAGCCAGCGTTTCCTAATAACTCCGTAAGCTCATGCTGCAAATTTAACGCCTCTTGAACCGTTTTACATGAAGTAGTGACGTCATCAATATAGGTATCGTTAAGTATAACTTTAGCAGCGTGAGGGTAGTTATCATATTCGGACTCAGCTAAGTGCTGAAGGGTGCGTAAAGCGAGATATGGTGAACAGTTCACTCCGTAAGTGACAGTTCGTAGTTTAAAAACGGAAACTTTGTCATTAGGGTTAAACCGCCAAAATATTTTTTGGTATTTTTGATGATCAGGGTTGATATTTATACCACGATACATTTTTTGAATATCGCAGGTGAGCGTCACAGGGTTAAGGCGAAAATGTAATAATATTTGAATAATATCTTTTTGTAGTTTTGGACCCGATAATAATACTTGATTAAGCGAAATATGCGTAAAAGGGTCAGTAATACTCGCATTAAAAACTACCCTTGTCTTAGTAGTGATAGCTTCATTTTTAACAACAGCGAAATGTGGAATAAAATAGCTGTCTGAATCGTCTTCTTTTTCTGAGTCATAGTCCATATGACCCAATTCCAAATATTCATTCATAAATTTAGAATATTCACAATACAAGTTTTTATCGCGAAGCAGTTTTTTTTTCTAAAGATAAGAAACGATTTAGCGCGACTTGTTTTATTCCGGGAAACTGTGGTGGATTTTCAGATGTACGAAAGGGAAGGGAGACAGTATACCGGCCGTCTTGATTACGCGACACGCTCTGTTTAAAATAATTTTCACAAATTTCATCCTCTGGTTTCAAATGAGTTTTTTGGGGGACGCAGTCGGTTTCCCAAAATTTTGAAATTAATTGCGAAAGCGAGTCATTTTCATTTTGACAAAAAAGAGCATTAATTGGCGGGGTAGAAATTAAGGGTTGATTTATTTGTCCCATCAAAATATAGCCGAAAATAGTTCCCATAGCAAAGGGATGATTTGGATCATCGCTAGCGATTTTTTCACCCTGTATAATTAGTGGAAAGAGATCCATACCAATTAGTAAATTTACAGGCGAAGGGTTGTAAAAAGTGGGATCTGCTAAGGGTAAATTTTTTATCAAATGCCAATTTTCTGTATTTATTTTTACTGACGGTAAATCAGTACAAACCTTTTGCAAAATAATCGCTTGCGTAGACACAAAAATATCTGGTTTTTGAAAATTACAAATTTTAATAAAAATCGATCCTAGATCAGAAGTAAGAGAGTTGCCTCCAACCCCCTGTATATTTGAACATAAGGGTTGTCTTGGAAGGCCCAATTGTTGCGCTAATTTTTGAGAACAAAAAGTGTTTTGCGAACCGCTGTCTAACACGGCTCGAACGGTTTGAAAGTTACCGCGGACATCTTGAATTTTTACGAGGATAGTTGACAATAAAACTTGCGATTGCGCAGAAATAAAACCACAATGCGTGGGGTTAGAACCCGAAGGAGTTGCGATTGGTACTTGTGAATTAGAAGACGTCGAAGTAAAATTGTTATTATTTTGAGTAGAGTAATTTTGAAGCGGACAACCAGTAGCCGGGGATCTAAAACTTTGCTGACTGGCGAAGTAACCACGTGGTGAGCTACTTGGAGATGCGTTGGGAGAAATATTAGAGAGATTTTGTGAGAAATTCACGTTAGCATCAAAATGTGATCTATTTTGATTTTGAGAATTAGCGCAATTATAATTTCGCTCAAAATGAATTAATGAGTGATGTCTTTGATTACCAGGGCAATAGCGACATGAGCGTAGACTTTGACAAGAATTTGTGAAATGTATTGAGCTTAAACAATTTAAACATAGTTTTTTATTTTTAGCGTAAGCATAGCGTTCGTAGGGAGATTTACCTTTAAATGCGTGACATAAATATATTGAATGTGTGTTAGAATCACAAAAAGCGCATCTATCTTTAGAATGAGTATTTTCCGTACCAAGTAGCGTTTTTGTATAATAAGGCGAGGCGTTATTTTTATAAAACTGTTTATTATTTTTAAATCTATTTTTAGATTGTAGCGAATAAAGCGAATTACATTGACTTTCAAGGAAATTATAAATTTCTTGATATTTGGGCATTTCATTAGACCTAGAATTAGCTAGTTCAAAGCGCGAAAGTAGTACCTCAGGCAATTTGTCTAGTAAAATGTTGGCGAGCGGAAAACACCATTGATCAGTGTCGTAATTTAGAGTTTTTAAAGCCTCAATGTTTTCTGAAAAAACATCAAGCAGCGTGCGCAGCGTTTCTGGATTGTCGTCTTTGAGAGCGGGAAAATTATACACGGAGCGCCAATAAGTTTGAGCCGATAAGCGGGGGTTATGATAGCGTTTTAGAAGCGTATTGTAAGCGATTATATAATTAGCGTCGGTTATTTGTAAGTGTTTAACTACGTTTAAAGGCGGTCCTTTTAGGTAGGACAGTAACAAATTAAATTTAGCGTTTGTAGGAATACTAGGATTATTGTGTACAGAACTATTGTACATATCTAGAAAGGTTGGAAACTTAGTGATGTCGCCATGAAATTCGACAATGCGCAGTCTTGGCATTAAAGACGCCATAAAGCGGTCTGGATCAGAAGAATTTGAAACTTGCGTTAAGTTTTGAGGTTGAGGAGCTTCAATTTTCACCTCAAATAGTTGTTTTTGAATTCTTTTAATATCATAGATGCTGTCGTCAAACTCAGTAAGGCGTTCATTTTCTTCTTCCAGTCTCTCCGGACTTGCCGAATAAGCCTCTATTATTTGATTTTGATAAATAAAAAATGTTTCTTTCATTTCATCAAGGTCGATAAGTCGAACCTGTAAACACGGTTTTTTTTTATCATCCGTTAGGCATGCATTAGCTAAGTTATGAAGAGTATTAATGCGATTATGTTGCACATTACGGAGTGCTTCTAACTTCTTAAGTTGCGTACTCATTGTAATGTTTTTAAAAAACTCCGTTAAAACAGGTGAACGATTAGTTTCCGAAATTTTTAATATTTAAAAATTAAAAGCGTTTAAAAAGAAAAGAAAATAGGCGATAAACAATGTAAACAAGTCTCATTTACCTCTCTAAGATCGTGTGTTGGAAACTTTTCCTACGTGCAGTCGACGCCAAGCCAAAAAGAGGTAGGAAATGCGCGAAAACAATGCGCGTTCGGTACTTTTTTACTTGTTATTTTTACTGCTAGCACAGCAAACAGATCAAGGTCATGCGTATTTATTAAAAATTTTATTTTTAACAAAATGCGATTTAGACTTTAATTTTTCCCGGGGTCCTGTTATCAGGCTCGAACCTGGACCAAATGGTGATGTTAGGCCTTCTGTAGAAAATAAAATATACCGAAGGACCACTCGAGATAGCTCGAGAAAAACGTGGGGGAGTTAAGAGGGACTGTATCTTTCCACAGGGCTCCAACAGGGAAAAAAGAGCCTAAAAACTTAAATACTAAAAATAGCGTAGCAATGAAAAATTATCAAGAAACGACTTACCATTAGATGTCTTTCGTAGCTACTTGGCTGGCCAGCCCGATTATACGCGAAGTACCAGACTCTCCATTGTTCTATAGTTCAAAATGTTCCAAACACTAATATCTAATAAACTAAAGCGTAAAATTAATAGTTTCCACAATTTTAATATAAAATGATAGCGGTGCGGGGACTTTACTTGCACGAGGCGCGTGGTTGAGTTGTTCGCTCAGACAATCGGCGTTTTCGTCTGCTAGGCCGAATTTAGCCGCTTATCTCAAATCCTTCATTGCTGGAAGAAGCGCGCGAAGTTTAAATTTAAAATATGGAAAGATATAGCGTATAGTAAATCAAAATAATATTCTAAAAACGCTTGTAAGCGTAGAAAATGTAACCCAAAAATATTTAAAAACTAAGAGAGATAGCTTCTCTAATTTTAAGTGAAAATTAGAGAATATAATTATTTACAAAAATAAAAACAAGTTGGGAAACTTGTTCAAGTATCGTAAGTTTATTTTGAGATAACGAAATCCCGAAAAAGGCAAAACAAACAAACAAAAATTCAAAAAAAAAATAAAAATAAAAAAAAACCTATTGTAATACCCGGTAAAAGGTAGAAAATTAAAATTACTTTTAATTTGGCAAGAGGCACAGTTTTACAACTGGCCGCTTATAAACACCGGTAACCGTTTGTACCGTCGCAACACGCCCCTGACCGTCCCCGCCGGGATGCAGTTCGATGACCCGACCGACCGGCCATTTCAAAGGTGATTGAATGTGATCACTTGTTATGATAACCAAATCATTTAATTTGATATTTGGGGACGAATCAGTCCACTTGTGTCGCTGTTGTAGCGTATGCAAATACTCTATAGAATACCGTTTCCAAAAATCAATATCTAGTTTTTGGATTAGTTGCCATCTCGAGAGCCGATTTAGGGGAACCTCGGACAAATCTGACTCCGGAATTTCTGAATTAAGGGGTTCAAGGGTCAAAAAATGCCCGGGAGTAAGAGGTTAAAGATCGTGTGGGTCTGAAGAGGCAGGAGATAAAGGGCGACTATTAAGTACGGCTTCTATGCGACAGGTAAGGGTGGACATCTCCATGATAGACAACTTCTGGTCGTCGACAACTCGAACAAAGTGAGTTTTAAAACTTTTGACGCCAGCTTCTGCCAGGTCATTGAAATGTGGACTGAGAGGAGGTCCCAGATGCCAACGAATAGAAAGTCTGGTGGCAGCACTTCTTGCGTATTCAAGTAATTGGTTACGAAACCCTATAAAATTACTGCCATGATCTGACCAGCATTGCGTCACGCTTCCACGTCTGGAAATGAATCGATGGAATACACCTACGAACCCTTCGGTGGACAGTTCCATGGTTAATTCCAAATGCACACAATGTGTGGCCGTACAGACAAACACACATACATACGATTTGAAAGCTTTACAACCACGGTAACGATGAGGAATCACAAAGAAAGGTCCACAAAAGTCGATAGCTACACTCGAAAAAGGTTTAAGTTGATTGATTCGATGAGCGGGAAGTGAACTCATTATGGGCGGTCTATAGGGTTTAGGGTTGATTCTAAAACATTGCAAACACTTGGATATGGTTCTTTGAATTGCCCGTCTGGCAGATAATATCCAAAATTGCTGCAAAAGCAGATTATGTAATGTTTTAAACCCAGGATGAAGGTATTGTCGATGAGCGAACTCGATAAGAAGAGTAGTTAAACGATGGTTACTCGAAAGTAAGACGGGGTGTTTTGCAGAATAAGACAAAAGGTCAGATTTTTGTAATCTGCCACCGACTCTAATGATATTATTTTCATCAAGAAAAGGTGAAAGTTTTCGCATAGGTTTCGGTATTGGTTTATCCTTAGATAACGCGGAAAAAAGCTCAGAAAAACAAGAACCTTGAACGCGTTTGATAAGAAGGTATAACGCACTTTGCATCTCACCGGTGGTAGGAAAAACAATATTCTCAAAAATAACTTTTTGGTCCGGCCGCTTAGTGGGTTTTTGATAGGAATGGTTTTGAAAAAGGTTAACTATTCGAAGGACATAACAAATGATACGTTGAATTTTTGATATAGATGAATATTTGATAAGAAGCTGATCTAAGAAGTTGACATCAATTATCGCATTGCAACAGACTTTTGGCTTTTCCTCCAGATTAATATCTCCGAAATCAATCGGCATTTTTGATTTATGAAAATCGGGCCATTCGTTTTCGGGAGACCACAAAAACGACGGTGCGTTCCACCACATGTCATGTGACATGAGCTGTGAAGCGGTGGCCACTCGTGACGCAATATCGGCTGCATTTAAAGCAGAAGGAATGTAGCGCCATGAGTTTGAGGGAATGATTTCTTGGATTCTACTGACTCGATTTCCAACAAAGGTTTGCCAGCGATTAGGAGGGGATGAAAGCCAGTGCAATACGACTTGCGAATCGTAGAAAGTAACGATATTTGCAAAAGTTACTTTTCCTTCATAGCTAGATAAAGCGAAGTCAATTAATTCGCTTAAAAGAAATGCGCCTAGGAGTTCTAGCCTAGCCAAAGTTTGTGACTTTATAGGCGCGACCCTAGATTTTGCAGATATGAGAGAAACAGATATATTATTTTCCTCTTCTACACGAAAATATACGACGCCTGCGTAGCCTCGAATTGAAGCGTCACAGAAGCCGATGATTTGACAGGTATTGGTTTTTGACAGTTTGATTTGTCGGGGTAATTGAAAATTGAAAAGAAGCGGGAATTCAGAACGAAGTTTGTTCCAAGAGTCGATGATAGAAGAATCTGGTTCTTCGTCCCAGCCTATTTTTGATATCCACAACTGTTGCAAAATAAATTTTGCTTGTAGCAACAAGGGACAAAGAAAACCTAAGGGATCGAAGATTGTTCCTATGATAGATAAAATAGCATGTTTGGTTGGGGGTTTTTCCTTCATTCGGCATTGATAAGAAAAAATGTCGTTTTTTGGATGCCATTGAAGTCCTAAAACCTTGTCAAAAGAGAGAGGCATTTGACGATCGGATTCAAATCCTCCCGACTTCAACAAATCATTGAGTTCTGTTTGAAGGGAGAGAGCTTCAGAAAGCGAAGGGCTAGTTCCCAAGATATCGTCGATATAGATTGACGTTTTTAGAACAGTACTAGCCATAGGAAAACGTTCCTTTTCTCTCTCTGCCAGCTCATTTAAGGTACGCATGGCTAGAAAAGGTGAGCATGTCATGCCAAAAGTGACAGTAGAAAGTTCCCACACTGAAAGTGGGTCATGTGGAGAAAACCTCTACAATATCCTTTGATAAGGACGGTGATAAGGATTGATAAGGACTTGACGGAACATCTGTTTGATGTCAGCAATGTAGGCAATAGGATTAAGACGAAACGTAAGGAGTAAAGAAGCAATATCCTTTTGAAGTTTCGGTCCAGATAACAATGTGTCATTGAGACTAATATTTTTTGGGGTGACCGCCGAACAATTCCAGACTGCCCTTAATTTTGTACTTAAGATTTCCGGCTTTAGTACGCAATGATGTGCTAAAAAACACGATACGTCGACATTTGGTTGACTAGATAAAACTAACCTCATATGATTAGAATCGATATAGTCTTGCATGAAACTTGAATAGGCAGTGTACAGATCAGGATTTTTGATTAATCTATTTTCTAGAAGTAAAAATCTACGATAAGCTTGCGGATAAGTATTTCCTAGGTCAGGGTTTATTTTATCTTTAAACGGAAGATCTACCATGGATCTACCGCTCGGTTGTCGTACTACACTCGCAGTAAAGATTGATTCTGCTTGTTTTTCTTCCTTTGATAAGATTTGTTTTTTAGGCAAATGTTCGATTTCCCAAAACCTAGGGAGAATGACCTCTAACGGAGGTGAATGACTCGTTAAAAAACAACTGGTTCGTTTCGTAAGACTACCTACTTCGTCAACTCTTCCCATGACGACCCAGCCAAAGATAGTTTCAAGGGCTGAAGGCTGCCCTACCTGTCCAAGAACCCTGCCCTCCTTGAATATCTGTGCGAATAGCTCGCCGAACCACAGGTCTAGATTTGAAATAAGATGGGTCGGCAAGTTTAAGGTTTTCCAAGTGTTTCCACTGATTATCGTTCAAAGTGAATGTAGGCATATTGGAACATAGTTGTGGAACAACAATTGCTTCGAAATTAAGTAAAGGAGTGACTTGTCCTTGTGGCTTAATGTGACATTGAACGAGCCCTTTGGAAGTTAAAGAAGACATCAGATTTAATCCGAATATTTCAGTGGTGTAACTTTGCCTAGGAAGATTAAGCCGCTGAATACACTTTTCACTGATGAATCCTGTCTGTGATCCAGAATCAAGCAATGCCCTTACAGGTTGAAAATGTCCGCAACCGTCCATAACATCTATTATGGCGGTGCATAAAAGAAAGGTACCTGAAGGTCCTGAGGTATTTAATGACACATGAAGATTATTGACAGGTGGTGTGTGAATGACAGGACTAGTATCTTGGCTTCCAGACTCTTGATTAGTTTCTAAGGTATGACTTCTGCACCTCGACCCAAGCGCACGTGTTTCACATCACTCATCCTAAAGTATCGCATTTTTAGTGATTTATTGGCTTGAAAATTGTGATTCTCTGAGAACCATATCATCAGATGGTCTAGCACATTGGTGAGTTGAAAAAATTACTGTAGCTGTTCCACAATACTGTAAATTGGCCCTTTAATGAAATTCCCGCCATAAAATTCCACGATGTCATCTCGCAGCTGTGGTGTTTGCGACACGTCAACACGCAAGCCATCTCTCTCTTGCGAAGGGGTTTGCAAGAGAAAATATCACGCAGATTGTTTGCGTATACCAAACGATTCAGTAGCAGTAATACAGAGTGTACCAGGGCTAACTTGGAAATGTCCCACGTGCCGTAACCTACCTGCCGAAACTTTTACAGCTAACTTGGAAGGTCGTATTGAAGCACAACTCAACTCGGTGAAACAATCAATTGTAGAGGAATTATTTACAAAAATTGATCAAAAGCTCCAGGATGTCAGTCCTCAAACAATCAGCGAACCCAGGTATTCTGACGTTCTTAAGAATCAATTTCGTTCTAATATTATCATCAAACCGAAAGTTACAAATCAGAACAATACGCAAACAAAGAGCGATATTCTCCATAAAATCAAGCCAGACCAAGAAAAAATCCAAATCAATCGGGTAAAGCACATTTCCAACGGAGGCATCGTACTGTCCACCAACCACAATGATGCCCAACGCATGAAAGATCTTTTTAGCCAAAACTTAGCAGACGATTACGAGGTTCGGGAATCAAAATCCGTATCGCCGATGGTCAAGATTGTTGGTCTCTCAGCCGAGTACGACAAAGACGTACTATTACGACACCTAAAAACTCAAAATTTTTTCTTTAATAACTCAGCAGATATAAATATTCTAAAAGTCTGGCCAACCAAAAATAACGCGAACATTTTCCACATGGTACTGCAAGTAGATATGGTCACACACAAAAAACTAACTGAAAAAAAACGCCTTGTAGTTGGTCTTGATTATTGTACCCTTTATGATTCAACTTCTTTATCACGCTGTTTCAACTGCAACAACTTTGGCCACTCAAAAAAATATTGTCAAAAAGACCCCACCTGCCCTCTCTGCGCTGGGCCACACTTGGTAAACGCGTGTGACAACTCTGCCAATAAATGCTGCGTCAATTGTAAGCATCTTAAAACAAAATTCGACCTAAACATCGAAATAAATCATGCTTGCTGGAATTATGATGCATGTTACGCTTATAAACAAGCAAACCAAAAATACAAGTCGGAAATTTTTGGGTCCACAATGTAGCAGCCAACCGCGCTAGCCCCCTCCTTAGTTGAGGTTACTGTTGATCCCCACAATATTTCACTACAGTCGACTGAGTCTGGTAGGCGCTGTGATATCCTTTCAATTTATTATCAAAACGTACGCGGGCTAAGGACAAAAACAAAAACTATTTTTAATTCCACACTCGCTTGTGAATTTGATATCATAGCGTTGACTGAGACTTGGTTGTACCCGGGTATTCACGATACAGAACTTTTTCATTCGGGGTATTGCATCTTTAGATCTGACAGAAACTACGATGAAGTAATACAAAACTTGGGGGGTGGTGTCTTGTTGGCTGTAAGGGAAAATCTACAGACAACGAATCTGGAAATTGAATTACCTGTATCAATCCGTGACACCATAGACATAGCTGGAATCAATATCTTTCTCGAACAAACTATCTCTTTGTATTTTCCTTGTATATATTCCGCCAAGCAAAATCTCATACATATATGAACAACTTTTTGAATATCTGTCATCCTTGAATTTCCTATATAGTGCTAAAGCAGTCTTTCTCGGAGATTTTAATTACCCTGAATACGTAACCTACATAGAGAGGGATCCTCCTCCCAACAGTAGGTTAACTCACTTGCTGAATTTTATTAATTTTCTTGATTGGCATCAGATTAACACTGTCAAAAATTCTGATAATCGACTGCTTGATCTAGTATTAACACCTTCCTCAAACCTCACTTCCGTGCAGAGATGTTATGACATCCTGCTAAACGAGGACAGGTGCCATCCTTCTTTATTAATTGACTATAAAATGACCGGTGACAAAAAGGTGAGCAAACTCAAAATTAATGACATCTTTTATAATTTCAAGAGATCTAACTTGAGAAATCTATATGCGAGCTTAGCTGAGATTGACTGGCGTGTTTTGGAAACGGTTGATAACGTCAATGAGGCTGTCGAATTATTTTATTACAAATTATACTCCTGTCTAGACACCCACGTGCCAAAAACATCTAAGCGGCGTAGAAAATATCCTCCCTGGTTTACTTCCCTCATCATATGGTCGATTAAAGAAAAACATAAATACTTTCAAAAACACAAAAAAAGTCGCAGCGATAATGATTTACTAAAATTTCGAGAACTTCGTAATAAAATAAAACGCGATACAGAAACATCATACCGCGAGTATTGCGCTAGACTTGAAGCGAACCTGACAACTCAACCTGGAAATTTCTGGCGCCTAATACAATCATTGCAGTCGAATAATGGTCTGCCGCAGTGCATGACAGATCACAATGAAGAGAGTACGACGGATCGCCAGCGCATAGCTGATGCATTTGCTGATTACTTTCAGAGTTCATATACACAATCTCAGCAGCGTACCTCAGTACAAAATAATATTCCTTCTAACCTTAACTCAAATTTCATTTCACTTAAAAGCTTCAATGAATCTGAGGTATTGCAAGCACTAAAGACCATGAAACCCAAGGCCATTGTCGGTCCCGACAAAATTCCTGCATTTTTACTGAAAGATTGTGCATACGTCTTCGCTTACCCCTTAACTGTTCTTTTTAACTTATCTTTAAAATTCTGCACATTTCCTGATACTTGGAAAAATTCTAAAATTATACCTGTCCATAAAACATAAAAAACAAGAAAAAGATCGTATTGTAAATTATCGGCCAATTATCATAATAAACAATTTTTCAAAATGTTTTGAACGCGTTCTCCATACATCGCTTTACTTTCCCCTGAGCAGTCAAATAGATTCCTGTCAACACGGCTTCATGAAACGCAAATCTACCACAACCAATTTAATTACTGTTACACACCTAATAGCTGAATCCTTGGATGCGGATGCTCAGATTGATGTTATTTACACCGACTTTTCTAAGGCCTTTGACAGACTAGACCATAGTATTCTTCTCCGTACACTTGTAACCTTTGGCATCTCTGATGATTTATCTAAGTTTCTTTATTCATACTTAACGGAAAGGCTGCAGTATGTAGAATGCTATGGACAAACCTCCTCTACGATCAAGGCTACTTCCGGAGTTCCTCAAGGCTCTATACTAGGTCCTCTCTTCTTTATAGCTTTTATAAATAGCATAGTTCAGGACATAGAAGTTATTTGCCTATTGTACGCTGATGACTTAAAGCTTATCTGTAGAATAAATAACATTGCTGATTGTGAAAAACTTCAAGCTGCTCTAAATAAGGTATATACTTGGTGTCTTGATAACTCTCTCCCTCTCAATCCGTCTAAATGCAATGTAGTGTCTTTCACCCTTAGAAAACAGGTAATTCAATTCAATTACTCCATTGATATAATTTAAAGATCTCGGAGTAACATTCGATAGTGCTCTATCATTTGTTCCCCACATCCAGGATGTTGTAAAGAAAAGCTACCGAATGCTTGGGTTCATAATACGGAATTCTCAGTACCTAGAAAATATTTCTAGTATAAAATTACTCTATTTTGCTTATGTCAGATCTAAATTGGAATACTCGTGCATAGTATGGTCTCCGTATTATGATACTCACGTTAATACTATTGAAAAAATTCAACGTAAGTTTCTGAAATTGGTATTCTGAACCAGGTCCTTTGTGAAAGGTTCAGTATATCTTCATTGGAGGACCGGCGCAAGTTGGCAGAGTTGCAATTCATTTTCAAATTAATACATAATCAAATCGACTCCCAGGAATTATTGCATAAGATTAATTTTTTAGTACCCAGAACATCAGCACGCACTACTGTTCCGTTTTATCTTCCTTACCAGCGCACCAATATTTGCAAAAATTCTCCAATAATTCGGGCTTGTAACACGTGCAATCAGGCTTGCGACAGATGTGACATATTTAATTGCAGTATCTCTACCTTAAAAAATATACGATTTTCATAATTTTTATTTCTGCTCACTCAGTGTAGATGTAGTAAATTTCTTTTATTTTGTACTTCATTTTATCCTTAGATTCTGTTATTGTTAATCACTGTATTCTTCCCCACTTTGTAATTGGGTTAACTCCTGTTAAGTGGTGTAAATAAAATAAAATAAATAAAATAAAATAAAATAAAAATAAAATGAGTTAAAGTGTGGTGCCTTTTACTATTGCAAGTCCTGCATGAATATTTTGATTTGCACGTATCTACCCCATGCAGGGGATGAAAACACGCTAGACATAATTTTTTCTGCTTGACGAAAGATAGGCGATCGATAGGTGAGAGATCAAGAAATGTTTGACATTTGGACAGCACGTGACCTTGATTACACCGAAAACATTTTATTCCCGTACTTGAATTAGTTGAGGTGCCAGCCAGTCCTATAAAAGGCGAATTGGATGATTTATAGGTAGGCTTTTGCCCAAACTGACTTCGCATAGAATTTGAATTTTGATAGGTAGGCTTTTGCCCAGACTGATTTTGCATAGAATTTGATTTTTGATAGATAGGTACCTTTTTGGGTGCTGTTGATTGAGGAAGTGATTCCAAAACTTTACATCTTTTTTCTAGAAATTGAAAAAGTGACTGAAAAGTGGGAATTTCGTTATTAGCATTGGCGTGACTCATTTCGAAATTTGAACGCGTCGGAATATCCAATTTTTCTAACAAAATGAAAAAAATAATAAAGTCCCAACTGTCAACGTCAAAGTTAAGTGATACGCATCTTTAGCTGACTCGTTTTTTAAGGTGGAGTTCATAATTGAGCTTAAAGCATCATTTGCGAGGTCTCGCTTAATTTTGATATCTATTGACTAATTTGTCGTAAGCAATTTTATAATTTTGATCAGATAAGCTAATCCCTGATATCAATTTTAAAGGCTCATCCTCGAGATATGAAAATAAATATTGAAGTTTTCGAACGTTACTTAGACTTTGATTTTGATCTATAATGTTATTAAAAAGATCGAAAAAGCTTGGCCATAATTTTTTATCACCTCGGAATATGGGAATACCTAACTCTTTGAGTTTTGGAGTTCCAGATTCGTTTTGTCGAACATATGATCCCGAAAGGGTTGGGGCCTCAACCGGAAATATTTTAGAGTAAACCCCTTACACGCATAAAAATATTTACGAGCTTCTGAAAGGATCGCATCCTGTGTTTTAAACTCCTCGTCGTCCGAGTCGTCTATCAACATAATGACGTCATTATATGCCAGCATGCATTTATCGAAGGTTTCATCCAAATCGAAATACCACTTGAAACTCGTTTCTCGCTCTTTCATCCAATGCCGCAGTTTGTGAAAACACATAACACTCGGTGATCGCAGATAAAAAACCCTTGCGTTTTTGCACGGCTTTTTTGACAGACATGATTTTACCTTTGAAATGACGAAATTGTCGGTAAATATACAATTAACGCTAAATTAATGCTTCTGAAATAGAAAAATGACGAATTGTCGAAAATATGCACTAATTTATCGCAATTGATGAAAATTATTTTAAATATCGAAATGATATGGAACACATCTAATCACAAAAATGTCGGTAAATATACAATTAACGCTAAATTAATGCTTCTGAAATAGAAAAATGACGAATTGTCGAAAATATGCACTAATTTATCGCAATTGATGAAAATTGTTTTAAATATCGAAATGATATGGTACACACCTAACACATAAATGAGAAATGTTGTTTGTTTTGTTTTGATTCCTTCGCTTTGTTTACTGAATGAGCAGCGGACCGAAAAACACTTAACGCGCGCGCCGCTACCGATACCGCCGTTTCAATACGATTGGCAAAATTCAAGGCCGCCTTGTTTTTCGGCGTGAAACTAATGACTGATTATTAATACCGTCGTATGGAGTAAATTTTAAATAATTAATTCGGTCGAAGGAGCACTTATGTTATGCCCGCAGTAAGAAAAACGATAAATGCAATGGGCTGTATAATTTAATTAATGAAAGCGCGAGCAAACATTAATATATTGATATGAAATTACGAAATAATCAAACGTCCATAGGAAAATATTGGTGCCACACAACGGTAATCAGATACAAATGCACTCACCAGTTTGCAGCCACTTTCTCCGCGTTCTAAGGGGCCCCTGATTGGATCTAATGATGTCACCACGTAGCTGAAGGGCTGAAGTTTCTAGTTCTATGCTTCAGTACACCAAAATCGAGCACTTTGAGGTGTAGAAATTTGAAATAGTTGGAGAACGAAATTAACACGCCATTTTCTCGAGGGGGTCGACAAGGATCTCACTGGTTGTTGGTGCGCATGTTCAAATACGCGAAATGCTCTCTGTCCTTCATACAATTGTGTGGTTTTAAAAATATATAAACAACCGCGAAATTTAGCGGGAGCTAACATATAGTGTCCAGGAAGTTACCTTAAAAAGGAGGCATTCCATCGAATTACTGTGGACACTGCGCACATCGCATTATCTGGGCATCGTAATTGGAATTTGAGATCACAGGTTTCGGGAAAAATCACATAAAAACTTTTGATTGTTTTGTTTATCTGTAAAATTTCGTAATTTTCTTTGACGTTTACGAAGATAAACAGCTGTTCTGCTGGGGCATGGCGGCGTTGCCGCATCACAAATGGTTTCAGTAACAGGTAGAAAACATTTAGATTAACATTTCATTCGCTTAGGTATATGGGACAATAATTTCTCTTCCGAACCTCATATCCATCACGGATTAGCTATTTTTTATAGCACGAAAACATATTTAGGTCCACGGTTTGATCAGGAACAACCGAGGCTCCGCCCCCTTTGATATCTTTATTAATTTGATAAAAAGAAGATAAAATAAATACGAGTTATGCACTTTTGTAAATGGGAGATAAACGAGGGATAAAAACCAGAACTAAAAAAATAAACAAAATCGTATTTTTATATTATATAAATTTATATATAATTATAGTTAAATAAAGTTAATAGCTAACTCAGTGGGATTGGAAGGTTGTGTAGGGCTAGCTAGTGGTGAGCAAACTTAACGTCTGAACACTCTTAGGCCGGGTTTGAGCAGTAGTTCAAAGTGTATTTTTAGGTTCAAGTTCAGAAACAACTTTATTAATGTAGAAATGTTTCTTATCTTAGAGAAAACATATGTAAAGAGCAAAGGAAACTTTTGACTAAAACTGTAACTAAAATACAACTAGATTCTACACTTAGTATAGCTTTACTCATATGGGAATTGGTTGAGTGTTCGAATATTCCTGGGTTTGATGCATGCTCTGATCTCCAGTAATTGATTTTACAGTTGATGGTTTCAATGCTGAGCTTCTTATAGTCCGGCTGGTTATTTTCCTCCTACTTGCTATGTTGGCAGGGGTCCGGTAGGCAAATGTTCGGTCTATGTATGGAGGGTGTCTCGATGTCCTTGTTATAAAAATTTTAACCGTGGAAATAGATCCGACAACACCTCAATGTGCGTTTTACGTATTTTCGATATCCCCTTGGTCGATGCTGCCTCCTATAGACCGGTACGAAAGTGTTAGTGTATTTCATCATTGGTTAATTTGAAAACCGCGTTTTTTTTTCTCCAGTCTCACAAACCGGAGTTAGTGTTTTTTCGGCGAGAGCGTTTTTTTTTATAAATAGGTTTGCATCCTTATTTGAATTTAACCGGGAAAATTAGGTTGGTACTGTGTACTGTCCCCACCAGATCTAAGAACGATTTCCGGCAACTTAATTTTTTTGTGTTCTTGACAAAGTTTTTTTCTCTTTTCCTAAAGAGTCGGCGGTGGGTCGACAACAGTTTCTGGGATCGCCATTGTTTTTTGGTTATTGGCACTACAGCGATTGCAGGAGATATCCCAGAAACTGTAGAAGTAAGTCCGTCGTGAGGCATTCTCGTGGACGGCTCGTATCCTCTTTGAGAGGGACTAAAAGGCGACCTACGCCATTTCTACGGAAAGAGCACTGCTAAGTTCGATTTTATTATTTTTTATTTTTTTATTATTTGAGGACTCTTCAAGATAATATTTGCCTCCCAAATTGTAATTATTTTTCGTGTGAAATGTAATTTTTCGACAAAAGTTGGAGTTTTTTATATTTTTTTAAAACCACGTTTTGGATAAAAAACTATATATTGTTTTTCTCCTTTGTCTACAGCCCTGTCCAATCCATCACTGGGACAGTTGTGCTGGACGCTGGTGTGAAGCCGGGTGTAGCACTGTAACCCTGGGAAAGGTATGTTAGGGTTGTTTTAGTTCATCTGTTGAATTCTGCTTTATTTTATTGAGTCGACAGTTCGTGATTTAAGATTCTCGGTGTAGGGCAACCTCGTGCAAAACCGACGAAGGAAACTGAAATATTTCATTTTCCACAGGGTTTTTACGCTCGGGCAAGAATCAGCTACATTTTGACCACTATGTGCTGCCCTAGCACCATGTGCTAAGCAACCAAGGGAAGGCGCGACCAGAGCAGAACCCGGAGTTGCCAGGAAGATGGTTGGGGATTTCCAGGTTTATAAATCAAAACACCCTCTTCTTTAACCATAAAATAATCAAGGACCAAGGTAGGAGTTTTCTTCAATTTTTTGCAAGCAACCATTTTCTTTAGATATCATTTTTTTTTCCATAAATTTCATAGTATAGTTTAACATTTCGTGTAAACGCAAGGTAAAGGTATGACGTCATAACCACAATTTTGCGGAATATTTACTAAGTTGACGTGTTTTCCTTCATTTCATTTATTTAAGACAATTTCTCTTGTGAAATTTGGAGTGCCTTGCTACTTTGGCCTGAACTTGTTTCAATTTTTAGCATATTTCATGTCTCCAGTATTTTTTTCAGTTTTACTTTTAAAATAAACAAGATGAACTAAATCTTTGTGTTATTTGTACAATCCAGCGAACCAACTTTGCAGAGACAAAAGAGAGATGAGGTTATATTTTTTGCGGTTTCCTTACACTGTTTTACCTCATGGGGTGGATCTCGGACTGGGTTGCTGTCTGTCTCATTCTACCCAACGTAGAATGATGACAGCAGATATTTGGTCCAGATCTCCCCTATGATGGAATAATTTTGGAAGTATATATATTTTTTTTTACAATCGTTTATATAACTGAGTCTCACAATACTGACTCAGATGTAGGTACACTATGACCTGTTAAAGGAGTCCATCTACCTGTAACGTGCCTCTAGTTTTGTCATCTTAATTCAATCTTTTAGAATTTTATTTTGTCGATGAGTCAATTTTTTTTGGTTTTTTTAATTAGACAAATACTCTGGAAGCCTCGGAAGTAGGTAGAATTTCATTGTTTGGCTACTACGTTTGGGTTGGACTGTATTTTAATTAAGATCTTCTTTGTAAAACATTGGTATTAAAATACTGTGGCGCACTTAAAATTTTCTTATTTCTGAACCCCCCCTTCTCCACTGTATAAAAGTTACCGGGCATATCAATGTTTTACCTAGCTGGAAAATACAGTTCTGCTTCCAGATATTTGTTTAAGTACTCAGTAATTTGATTTTAGTGTCACAAAATGGCGGCAACGTCTTTTAGTTTGCCACAAATGTCACCCAACGCATTTTAATTGGCCGCAGCGTGGCAACGTTTTAAATCCCGAGACGCTAGCTTTGAGGAAAAGGCCTCATCCTTTGTTGTTGCATCAGCAATGAAACTAAAACAAAAATTGGGCTTGGGAGTGCGAAAAGAGAAAAAGAAGTCTTTTTCTTCCAAAACTTTAGCACCTCTGAAAAGGAAAATGAAAGTTTACAAGGGTTGAGGTCTGTCGGACCGCAAACAAATTAATGCTGCTCCTAAAATTGCACGAATGACAGTTAAACAAGCAGGAGGCAAAAAGAAGATTAAACTACCAAGAGTTCTTCCCGTACCTAAGACAGGTCGATTTCTTCCCCTGATCCCACTTTTCAGGTAAATACTATTCTAATATTATAAAATATTCCTAACCTAACCTAATTCATTTTTTTTTGATTTTATATTTTTTTTTTCGACAGTGCCGTTTCTGCATTAGGAGCTCTTTCTGGAGGCGGAGCCTCCATTGCGAAGACCATTATAGACGCCAAAAATGCAAGGCAAAAACTCCAGGAGGATGAAAGACATAATAAACAGATGGAATCCATTGCATTAGGAAAAATGGGTAGCGGTCTATTTCTACGTAAATACAAATCAGGTTACGGATTATATATAAAAGAAAAAGCCAAAAAACTTCCAATAAAACTACCCAGCCGACCCTTAACCGATTTTGATCTGAAAAAATACGCAAAGCAGCTTAAAATACGTCACTTTAGAGGCGTTTTTATGAGAGACGAGCTTCTCTTAAGAAATAAGCGTCCCTGGTCTAATGAGACTCTTATTATTAATCTCAACCCCAAAGATCAAAGTAGAAGTCACTGGGTAGCTGTTTGGAAACAAAAAAACAATACTGCTGTATATTTAGATGGATTTGCTATAGTCCCACCACTAGAAGTAATAAGATATTATAAAAACTATAAAATAATGTATAATATCGACCAATATCAAAAGTTTAATACTGTTAATTGTGGACATCTTTGTCTATCCTTTTTGTATAATCAAAGCAATAAAAATATTAAATAAGCAACCTCAGGTTTACTTAACCAGTCATGCCTAATACGTTCACATTAAAGGGTTGTACAAGCTTCCTTTCAGCAACTTTTTTTCCTCCCATTCAACTAGATCCTCGATTCGAATATTCGCTTGCACTGATTTCTCTTAATACCTGGAATTCCATTCCCAACATAGAGCCAGGACGAAACAAGTTTTACTATAATAGTGAGGGAGAACACCTAAGTTTAGAAATACCTACAGGTAGCTACGAAATTGATGGGATTGAATCATATATTCAGCAAGCCTTATGTCAGGATAGAGTTGATATCAGTCAGTGTACTCGATTTTTGTTGAAACCGAATCTTAGTACCCTAAAAGTTGAGTTAAAAAGCATATACAAGGTGGACTTTGAACCCCCAGATAGCATTCTAGATTCTAGAACCCGATATCCTACACGAATCAGATTTACCCGTTAGAATTGTTTTAGTGCTTTCTATTCTTCGAATAGAGTGCAACATTATATCAGGATCGTACAACGGAAATGAGCAAGCACACACACTTTTTGCATTTAGCCCCTCGGTTGATCCCGGCTATAGCATAGATATTGAACCTAACAATTCTATTTTTCTACCTGTCACAAAAAAGATCATTGACACGATTAGTTTGGATCTTATCGATCAAGATTTAAATCCTGTTAATTTACGAGGTGAGGAAATTTTGATTAGATTAGAATTACGAAGAAATGGGCTTAACATTCAATAGTAAATGTCGTAGTAAATTACCATATAGAACAGACAATTATTTTGCTCAAGTTTTAGTTGATCGGCGACCGTCAAACAAGAACCAGCTCACTTTTCGAAATATTTTATTACTACAGACGCTAGCAAAAAAATATGGCTTCCGGCTTCGAAAAACTGCAAATTTTTAATCCTGTAAGATCTGACGAGAACATTCCTCGTGAAGAGTGGCACACATATCACCCATATACAAAATCATTCAAAAATAGCGACGAGATAGAAATTGTTTTAAAACAACTTGATCAATGGATGGATATTAGTGAAGCCGAGTTAATTCTTGAGGGTAAACTTGAAGAATCCACGGATGCTGCATTGACAGGAAGCCTTACCACGACAAATAACTTTGGCGCATTCCTTTTTAAATCCATGTCTTACGAATTGAATGGTAAAGAAATAGAACAAATTCGTGAACCAGGTCTGCTAAGTACGTTTCGGGCACTTCTCAGTCTTTCCGAAGAAGAAAGCAAAGCATTAGTACCTGCAGGATGGAATTGGCCTGACGGAATTTTAAAACCCATTGGAGCAGTAAGTCGTCAGTTTAGCTTACGTATTCTACTTAGTTTTCTTTTTGGGATATTTAATGATTATAAACATGTAATTGCAGGAAGACATAGGATTCGTTTGGTTAGAGCTAGAACTGATAATAATTGCTACAAAATCAGTGGAACCAAAACCGCTGTAGTGACACTGTCTACTGTTGAACTCAAAGTTAAACACATATTTCCAAATGATTCTTTGAAAATGGCTATTTTAGAAAAAGTTGAAAAGGATACACCTGTTCTTATTCCCTTTAGAAAATGGGAATATTTTGATTTGCCTGCACTGAAAAATTCAAAAAAAGACATATGGATGGTGAAGAGAGCCAGTAATTTAGAGCGACCTAGATATGTCCTTGTGGGCTTTCAAAAAGACCGTATTAATAACCCAACAGCAGATTGTAGTCAGTTTGATAACATAAAAATAACCGACATAAGATTATATCTGAATTCTGAATCATATCCTTATGAGTCACTAAATCTTAGCTTTCCTGAGAAACAAATAAGCGTTGTGTATAGAATGTATTTGGACTTTCAAAAATCCTACCATAGAAAACGTTTTGTGGAACCTCTGATGGATTTTGATACATTTCTATCTTATCCTGTTTTTATAATTGATTGTAGTAAACAGACAGAATCGCTTAAAAGCAGCACCGTTGACGTTAAACTGGAATTTCAAAGTCAAGAAAACTTTAACGAAAAAGTTGTAGCTTATTGCATTATTATACACGACTGTGTTTTTGAATATTTGCCTTTATCAGGTATTGTAAGAAGTCTGCTTTAATCAGTTGTCTTTGCGCCATGCTACGGTGATGAAAATAAAAATAATTGACGTTCAGGGATACCGGATTGCATTGGATTTTTCTGTAAAGGAACTGGCGATCTATGATGGAAAAGTCCTAAAAAATTATGTCTTTAACCCCAAGATCCCTTATACATCTTTAAACAACTCAGAGAGACGGAGTGTCAACTACTTATTGAACAAACATCATGGACTTCCATATGATCAAGGAAATACGGAATATACAAATTTAAATCAGATTTTTCGTGAAAATTTAATAAATGTTGACTTTATTTATGTTAAAGGTGAAGTTAAAAAGGTTCAGAGTTAAGATTTTTAAATCCATGCAACTCAATGTTCCTACTATTATAAATTTAGAGAATGTTTTTGAGTCCACAGTACCAGTACTAAAAAAAAGTAATGAACACTGTGGTGTTCATATTCTTGGGGAATGTGCATGTAGTCAAACCTATGTTAAAATTTTATATAAATACATTTTTAATAGCTTATCACAATAAATATTTTATTTTAGAGTTTACGCTAGTTTTATTTTATTACCTATTTTAACTGTAGTAGTATTGCGTCTAACCTTAAAACAGATAAGAAAATATGATAACAAATAGGTTGAGGGTACTCTTTCTTCACAATATTTAATTTTAAACCTAAAGACAGCATAGTTAGTTTCAGATTATAATTCAGACAGACAAGATGTTTGGCCCATTAATTTTGTCTACTTTTTTAAATTGTACATTAATTATTTTATTCTATCCAAACCATATTTAAGATGCATACATAACCTTTGATAACAATGCGGTTTGGAACATACGAGTGGAACAGCTTAAGCATTTTTAATAAAACCCGCAACATAAAATTTTATCAATACACAGCCAACGCATCCGAATGTAGATTTATTTCAATTTTTAAACTAAGACTAAAGTTCCTTAAAAAATCTGGATACGAAGAATTTGGATGGTTTGTTCCAGGACAAAAGTATGACTTAGTACCTGAGTTGCTACCTCCCCCAACATCAGACACATTTCCAAATAATTCTGATGAAAACAGTTTAAAAAAACACAACAATAAGTAAGTAACAGCAGCCTCAATATGACTTTTTTTTCTCAAGAAAAGAAGCCTATACTTGAAAATTCTTCCTATGAAGACGCATATTCGCAATCCTACTACAACAATCCTGCTTTTATACTCGAATTAATTTATGTAGTATTTTCAACAGTATTAGATCACACATATACTATACTATAGTAGTGTGAGCTATGGTGATCCTAATTTTTTGGAGAAAAAAAAAATTGCTCCGATTTCAAAATTTTTTATATATCTTTGCGTTTTAGATGATTTTGAAACTTTTTTGTTGCGCCGTCTGTCTGTATGTCTGTATGTCTGTATGTCTGTATGTCTGTCTGTATGTCTGTATGTATGTCTGTATGTCTGTATGTCTGTCTGTCTGTCTGTCTGTCTGTCTGTCTGTCTGTCTGTCTGTCTGTCTGTCTGTCTGTCTGTCTGTCTGTCTGTCTGTCTGTCTGTCTGTCTGTCTGTCTGTCTGTCTGTCTGTCTGTCTGTCTGTCTGTCTGTCTGTCTGTCTGTCTGTCTGTCTGTCTGTCTGTCTGTCTGTCTGTCTGTCTGTCTGTCTGTCTGTCTGTCTGTCTGTCTGTCTGTCTGTCTGTCTGTCTGTCTGTCTGTCTGTCTGTCTGTCTGTCTGTCTGTCTGTCTGTCTGTCTGTCTGTCTGTCTGTCTGTCTGTCTGTCTGTCTGTCTGTCTGTCTGTCTGTCTGTCTGTCTGTCTGTCTGTCTGTCTGTCTGTCTGTCTGTCTGTCTGTCTGTCTGTCTGTCTGTCTGTCTGTCTGTCTGTCTGTCTGTCTGTCTGTCTGTCTGTCTGTCTGTCTGTCTGTCTGTCTGTCTGTCTGTCTGTCTGTCTGTCTGTCTGTCTGTCTGTCTGTCTGTCTGTCTGTCTGTCTGTCTGTCTGTCTGTCTGTCTGTCTGTCTGTCTGTCTGTCTGTCTGTCTGTCTGTCTGTCTGTCTGTCTGTCTGTCTGTCTGTCTGTCTGTCTGTCTGTCTGTCTGTCTGTCTGTCTGTCTGTCTGTCTGTCTGTCTGTCTGTCTGTCTGTCTGTCTGTCTGTCTGTCTGTCTGTCTGTCTGTCTGTCTGTCTGTCTGTCTGTCTGTCTGTCTGTCTGTCTGTCTGTCTGTCTGTCTGTCTGTCTGTCTGTCTGTCTGTCTGTCTGTCTGTCTGTCTGTCTGTCTGTCTGTCTGTCTGTCTGTCTGTCTGTCTGTCTGTCTGTCTGTCTGTCTGTCTGTCTGTCTGTCTGTCTGTCTGTCTGTCTGTCTGTCTGTCTGTCTGTCTGTCTGTCTGTCTGTCTGTCTGTCTGTCTGTCTGTCTGTCTGTCTGTCTGTCTGTCTGTCTGTCTGTCTGTCTGTCTGTCTGTCTGTCTGTCTGTCTGTCTGTCTGTCTGTCTGTCTGTCTGTCTGTCTGTCTGTCTGTCTGTCTGTCTGTCTGTCTGTCTGTCTGTCTGTCTGTCTGTCTGTCTGTCTGTCTGTCTGTCTGTCTGTCTGTCTGTCTGTCTGTCTGTCTGTCTGTCTGTCTGTCTGTCTGTCTGTCTGTCTGTCTGTCTGTCTGTCTGTCTGTCTGTCTGTCTGTCTGTCTGTCTGTCTGTCTGTCTGTCTGTCTGTCTGTCTGTCTGTCTGTCTGTCTGTCTGTCTGTCTGTCTGTCTGTCTGTCTGTCTGTCTGTCTGTCTGTCTGTCTGTCTGTCTGTCTGTCTGTCTGTCTGTCTGTCTGTCTGTCTGTCTGTCTGTCTGTCTGTCTGTCTGTCTGTCTGTCTGTCTGTCTGTCTGTCTGTCTGTCTGTCTGTCTGTCTGTCTGTCTGTCTGTCTGTCTGTCTGTCTGTCTGTCTGTCTGTCTGTCTGTCTGTCTGTCTGTCTGTCTGTCTGTCTGTCTGTCTGTCTGTCTGTCTGTCTGTCTGTCTGTCTGTCTGTCTGTCTGTCTGTCTGTCTGTCTGTCTGTCTGTCTGTCTGTCTGTCTGTCTGTCTGTCTGTCTGTCTGTCTGTCTGTCTGTCTGTCTGTCTGTCTGTCTGTCTGTCTGTCTGTCTGTCTGTCTGTCTGTCTGTCTGTCTGTCTGTCTGTCTGTCTGTCTGTCTGTCTGTCTGTCTGTCTGTCTGTCTGTCTGTCTGTCTGTCTGTCTGTCTGTCTGTCTGTCTGTCTGTCTGTCTGTCTGTCTGTCTGTCTGTCTGTCTGTCTGTCTGTCTGTCTGTCTGTCTGTCTGTCTGTCTGTCTGTCTGTCTGTCTGTCTGTCTGTCTGTCTGTCTGTCTGTCTGTCTGTCTGTCTGTCTGTCTGTCTGTCTGTCTGTCTGTCTGTCTGTCTGTCTGTCTGTCTGTCTGTCTGTCTGTCTGTCTGTCTGTCTGTCTGTCTGTCTGTCTGTCTGTCTGTCTGTCTGTCTGTCTGTCTGTCTGTCTGTCTGTCTGTCTGTCTGTCTGTCTGTCTGTCTGTCTGTCTGTCTGTCTGTCTGTCTGTCTGTCTGTCTGTCTGTCTGTCTGTCTGTCTGTCTGTCTGTCTGTCTGTCTGTCTGTCTGTCTGTCTGTCTGTCTGTCTGTCTGTCTGTCTGTCTGTCTGTCTGTCTGTCTGTCTGTCTGTCTGTCTGTCTGTCTGTCTGTCTGTCTGTCTGTCTGTCTGTCTGTCTGTCTGTCTGTCTGTCTGTCTGTCTGTCTGTCTGTCTGTCTGTCTGTCTGTCTGTCTGTCTGTCTGTCTGTCTGTCTGTCTGTCTGTCTGTCTGTCTGTCTGTCTGTCTGTCTGTCTGTCTGTCTGTCTGTCTGTCTGTCTGTCTGTCTGTCTGTCTGTCTGTCTGTCTGTCTGTCTGTCTGTCTGTCTGTCTGTCTGTCTGTCTGTCTGTCTGTCTGTCTGTCTGTCTGTCTGTCTGTCTGTCTGTCTGTCTGTCTGTCTGTCTGTCTGTCTGTCTGTCTGTCTGTCTGTCTGTCTGTCTGTCTGTCTGTCTGTCTGTCTGTCTGTCTGTCTGTCTGTCTGTCTGTCTGTCTGTCTGTCTGTCTGTCTGTCTGTCTGTCTGTCTGTCTGTCTGTCTGTCTGTCTGTCTGTCTGTCTGTCTGTCTGTCTGTCTGTCTGTCTGTCTGTCTGTCTGTCTGTCTGTCTGTCTGTCTGTCTGTCTGTCTGTCTGTCTGTCTGTCTGTCTGTCTGTCTGTCTGTCTGTCTGTCTGTCTGTCTGTCTGTCTGTCTGTCTGTCTGTCTGTCTGTCTGTCTGTCTGTCTGTCTGTCTGTCTGTCTGTCTGTCTGTCTGTCTGTCTGTCTGTCTGTCTGTCTGTCTGTCTGTCTGTCTGTCTGTCTGTCTGTCTGTCTGTCTGTCTGTCTGTCTGTCTGTCTGTCTGTCTGTCTGTCTGTCTGTCTGTCTGTCTGTCTGTCTGTCTGTCTGTCTGTCTGTCTGTCTGTCTGTCTGTCTGTCTGTCTGTCTGTCTGTCTGTCTGTCTGTCTGTCTGTCTGTCTGTCTGTCTGTCTGTCTGTCTGTCTGTCTGTCTGTCTGTCTGTCTGTCTGTCTGTCTGTCTGTCTGTCTGTCTGTCTGTCTGTCTGTCTGTCTGTCTGTCTGTCTGTCTGTCTGTCTGTCTGTCTGTCTGTCTGTCTGTCTGTCTGTCTGTCTGTCTGTCTGTCTGTCTGTCTGTCTGTCTGTCTGTCTGTCTGTCTGTCTGTCTGTCTGTCTGTCTGTCTGTCTGTCTGTCTGTCTGTCTGTCTGTCTGTCTGTCTGTCTGTCTGTCTGTCTGTCTGTCTGTCTGTCTGTCTGTCTGTCTGTCTGTCTGTCTGTCTGTCTGTCTGTCTGTCTGTCTGTCTGTCTGTCTGTCTGTCTGTCTGTCTGTCTGTCTGTCTGTCTGTCTGTCTGTCTGTCTGTCTGTCTGTCTGTCTGTCTGTCTGTCTGTCTGTCTGTCTGTCTGTCTGTCTGTCTGTCTGTCTGTCTGTCTGTCTGTCTGTCTGTCTGTCTGTCTGTCTGTCTGTCTGTCTGTCTGTCTGTCTGTCTGTCTGTCTGTCTGTCTGTCTGTCTGTCTGTCTGTCTGTCTGTCTGTCTGTCTGTCTGTCTGTCTGTCTGTCTGTCTGTCTGTCTGTCTGTCTGTCTGTCTGTCTGTCTGTCTGTCTGTCTGTCTGTCTGTCTGTCTGTCTGTCTGTCTGTCTGTCTGTCTGTCTGTCTGTCTGTCTGTCTGTCTGTCTGTCTGTCTGTCTGTCTGTCTGTCTGTCTGTCTGTCTGTCTGTCTGTCTGTCTGTCTGTCTGTCTGTCTGTCTGTCTGTCTGTCTGTCTGTCTGTCTGTCTGTCTGTCTGTCTGTCTGTCTGTCTGTCTGTCTGTCTGTCTGTCTGTCTGTCTGTCTGTCTGTCTGTCTGTCTGTCTGTCTGTCTGTCTGTCTGTCTGTCTGTCTGTCTGTCTGTCTGTCTGTCTGTCTGTCTGTCTGTCTGTCTGTCTGTCTGTCTGTCTGTCTGTCTGTCTGTCTGTCTGTCTGTCTGTCTGTCTGTCTGTCTGTCTGTCTGTCTGTCTGTCTGTCTGTCTGTCTGTCTGTCTGTCTGTCTGTCTGTCTGTCTGTCTGTCTGTCTGTCTGTCTGTCTGTCTGTCTGTCTGTCTGTCTGTCTGTCTGTCTGTCTGTCTGTCTGTCTGTCTGTCTGTCTGTCTGTCTGTCTGTCTGTCTGTCTGTCTGTCTGTCTGTCTGTCTGTCTGTCTGTCTGTCTGTCTGTCTGTCTGTCTGTCTGTCTGTCTGTCTGTCTGTCTGTCTGTCTGTCTGTCTGTCTGTCTGTCTGTCTGTCTGTCTGTCTGTCTGTCTGTCTGTCTGTCTGTCTGTCTGTCTGTCTGTCTGTCTGTCTGTCTGTCTGTCTGTCTGTCTGTCTGTCTGTCTGTCTGTCTGTCTGTCTGTCTGTCTGTCTGTCTGTCTGTCTGTCTGTCTGTCTGTCTGTCTGTCTGTCTGTCTGTCTGTCTGTCTGTCTGTCTGTCTGTCTGTCTGTCTGTCTGTCTGTCTGTCTGTCTGTCTGTCTGTCTGTCTGTCTGTCTGTCTGTCTGTCTGTCTGTCTGTCTGTCTGTCTGTCTGTCTGTCTGTCTGTCTGTCTGTCTGTCTGTCTGTCTGTCTGTCTGTCTGTCTGTCTGTCTGTCTGTCTGTCTGTCTGTCTGTCTGTCTGTCTGTCTGTCTGTCTGTCTGTCTGTCTGTCTGTCTGTCTGTCTGTCTGTCTGTCTGTCTGTCTGTCTGTCTGTCTGTCTGTCTGTCTGTCTGTCTGTCTGTCTGTCTGTCTGTCTGTCTGTCTGTCTGTCTGTCTGTCTGTCTGTCTGTCTGTCTGTCTGTCTGTCTGTCTGTCTGTCTGTCTGTCTGTCTGTCTGTCTGTCTGTCTGTCTGTCTGTCTGTCTGTCTGTCTGTCTGTCTGTCTGTCTGTCTGTCTGTCTGTCTGTCTGTCTGTCTGTCTGTCTGTCTGTCTGTCTGTCTGTCTGTCTGTCTGTCTGTCTGTCTGTCTGTCTGTCTGTCTGTCTGTCTGTCTGTCTGTCTGTCTGTCTGTCTGTCTGTCTGTCTGTCTGTCTGTCTGTCTGTCTGTCTGTCTGTCTGTCTGTCTGTCTGTCTGTCTGTCTGTCTGTCTGTCTGTCTGTCTGTCTGTCTGTCTGTCTGTCTGTCTGTCTGTCTGTCTGTCTGTCTGTCTGTCTGTCTGTCTGTCTGTCTGTCTGTCTGTCTGTCTGTCTGTCTGTCTGTCTGTCTGTCTGTCTGTCTGTCTGTCTGTCTGTCTGTCTGTCTGTCTGTCTGTCTGTCTGTCTGTCTGTCTGTCTGTCTGTCTGTCTGTCTGTCTGTCTGTCTGTCTGTCTGTCTGTCTGTCTGTCTGTCTGTCTGTCTGTCTGTCTGTCTGTCTGTCTGTCTGTCTGTCTGTCTGTCTGTCTGTCTGTCTGTCTGTCTGTCTGTCTGTCTGTCTGTCTGTCTGTCTGTCTGTCTGTCTGTCTGTCTGTCTGTCTGTCTGTCTGTCTGTCTGTCTGTCTGTCTGTCTGTCTGTCTGTCTGTCTGTCTGTCTGTCTGTCTGTCTGTCTGTCTGTCTGTCTGTCTGTCTGTCTGTCTGTCTGTCTGTCTGTCTGTCTGTCTGTCTGTCTGTCTGTCTGTCTGTCTGTCTGTCTGTCTGTCTGTCTGTCTGTCTGTCTGTCTGTCTGTCTGTCTGTCTGTCTGTCTGTCTGTCTGTCTGTCTGTCTGTCTGTCTGTCTGTCTGTCTGTCTGTCTGTCTGTCTGTCTGTCTGTCTGTCTGTCTGTCTGTCTGTCTGTCTGTCTGTCTGTCTGTCTGTCTGTCTGTCTGTCTGTCTGTCTGTCTGTCTGTCTGTCTGTCTGTCTGTCTGTCTGTCTGTCTGTCTGTCTGTCTGTCTGTCTGTCTGTCTGTCTGTCTGTCTGTCTGTCTGTCTGTCTGTCTGTCTGTCTGTCTGTCTGTCTGTCTGTCTGTCTGTCTGTCTGTCTGTCTGTCTGTCTGTCTGTCTGTCTGTCTGTCTGTCTGTCTGTCTGTCTGTCTGTCTGTCTGTCTGTCTGTCTGTCTGTCTGTCTGTCTGTCTGTCTGTCTGTCTGTCTGTCTGTCTGTCTGTCTGTCTGTCTGTCTGTCTGTCTGTCTGTCTGTCTGTCTGTCTGTCTGTCTGTCTGTCTGTCTGTCTGTCTGTCTGTCTGTCTGTCTGTCTGTCTGTCTGTCTGTCTGTCTGTCTGTCTGTCTGTCTGTCTGTCTGTCTGTCTGTCTGTCTGTCTGTCTGTCTGTCTGTCTGTCTGTCTGTCTGTCTGTCTGTCTGTCTGTCTGTCTGTCTGTCTGTCTGTCTGTCTGTCTGTCTGTCTGTCTGTCTGTCTGTCTGTCTGTCTGTCTGTCTGTCTGTCTGTCTGTCTGTCTGTCTGTCTGTCTGTCTGTCTGTCTGTCTGTCTGTCTGTCTGTCTGTCTGTCTGTCTGTCTGCCTGTCTGTCTGTCTGTCTGTCTGTCTGTCTGTCTGTCTGTCTGTCTGTCTGTCTGTCTGTCTGTCTGTCTGTCTGTCTGTCTGTCTGTCTGTCTGTCTGTCTGTCTGTCTGTCTGTCTGTCTGTCTGTCTGTCTGTCTGTCTGTCTGTCTGTCTGTCTGTCTGTCTGTCTGTCTGTCTGTCTGTCTGTCTGTCTGTCTGTCTGTCTGTCTGTCTGTCTGTCTGTCTGTCTGTCTGTCTGTCTGTCTGTCTGTCTGTCTGTCTGTCTGTCTGTCTGTCTGTCTGTCTGTCTGTCTGTCTGTCTGTCTGTCTGTCTGTCTGTCTGTCTGTCTGTCTGTCTGTCTGTCTGTCTGTCTGTCTGTCTGTCTGTCTGTCTGTCTGTCTGTCTGTCTGTCTGTCTGTCTGTCTGTCTGTCTGTCTGTCTGTCTGTCTGTCTGTCTGTCTGTCTGTCTGTCTGTCTGTCTGTCTGTCTGTCTGTCTGTCTGTCTGTCTGTCTGTCTGTCTGTCTGTCTGTCTGTCTGTCTGTCTGTCTGTCTGTCTGTCTGTCTGTCTGTCTGTCTGTAACTCAAAAACCGCTAGGCCGATTTTAATGAAATTTGGTACCTAGGCTGGGTCTTAGGTCGAGATGGTCCCAAAAAATGAACAAAATCGACCGAACACAAGCCAAATAAAAGGGTGGGGGAAGATTTCAAAAATTAGAGTTTATGTGAAAATATGGCGTGTGTGATATCAAACGAAAGGTAATTGAGTATGGAGTTAAACAAAATACATTTTAGTTTTTTTTTTTCTTTAAAAAGGGTGGGGGTAGATTTCAAAAATTAGAGTTTACGTTAAAATATGGCGTGTGTGATATCATACAAATGGTAATTAAGTCCGGAGTTAAACAAAATATATTTTAGTTTTTGTTTTTTTAAGGGTAGGGGTAGATTTCAAAAATTTGAGTTTAAGTCAAAACATGGCTTGTGTGGTATCAAACAAAAGGTAATTTAGTCTGGACTTGAATAAGATATATTTCAGGTTTTAGTTTTATTAGCTCGCACGTACACTATAACCATAAACTAATACAAAGACGCCTGATCCAAAAATGGCCCCTGTTACCGAAATCTCATACCAGATGGCTATACGCGACGGTGTAAATATTAATTGCTAATTGTCTCGCCTGAATGAGTCGGCGGTGTTGCCATACCAAAGACAATTATACCTATCTACTTTACAATTCTCCTACTTTCCCCAGATTGATTTTTCAATAGGTGGACAGTTAGTGAGTTCGCGTAGACAACCCGGGGCGCTTGGCAATTCTTCCGCTCTTTTGAATGTTAATTGTAATGCATTAAAGAGAGAGAGCCTCTCGGGAGCCCCGGTGTGTTTGGTCGAACTCGATCATTATGAATAAGGTATTTAGAATTTGGTTGGTATACCGCGTAATTTAATCAAATATTATTCCTTTTCTAGCTACTGCCTATTTAATACGCTTAGGCGTTTACGTTTTCGACTTATACATATATAAATGTATATATACAGTATGTCCTCCTAAGTTGGAATCATATGGAAAACTTTTTTATTTATAATTTTAGAAAAAAAAGTTATTTTTCATAAAAAGTTCTGCATTATCTAAATCTAAACCCTATAATACAGTCATCAAATATCAAATTTTTTTAATGGTATACGAGGTTTGTCAAAAAATATGAGTTTTGCTCAAGATTAAAGTACCTTTAAATTTGACAATATCGAAAAATGTTACTAAAAAAGTTGATCAGAATTAAAAATTACGTTTAAAACTTCAGATTATTTTATTTTTTACTACTCTTTCTATTTTGAATGAATGATTTTGTGATTAGTTTTAGTTTTTCGATGTTTTCTAATAATTTTGAAATTAAAACGCGTAATAAGTGCATATTCATTTATTTTGCAAATTTAAAGGTACTTTACTCTTGAGTAAAACTCATATTTTTTGACAAACCTCGTATACCACTGAAAAAATTAAATATTTGATGACTGTATTCTAGATTTTAGATAATGCAGGATTTTTTTTTGAAGAATAACTTTTTTTCCTAAAATTAATAATAAAAAAGTTTTTCATATGATTCCAACTTAGGGTGACATACTGTATATATTTCGCTTCCTTTGCGTTTTAATACATCCTGTATGTATATCAATATCGATCTTTTTGGGGGGTTTAGGTATTTCTAGGGGATATAGAAAAACGTAAAAACCTCATTTTAATAGCCCTTTATAAGCTAAGTAGTCTACATTTTAAGAGGGGGTCTATAACTTTTTTATTAAAAAAAAAACAATTGATTGTAAATTGCTTTTTTATTTAAAAAAATATAAATAATCCAACTGTCAAATTAAATTTTATCTGTCACTTTTGGCTTTTAGTTTTTGAGATTGTATCCATATAGTTAGAATTTTTTCCATGGAATTTGCATGATTAATTTTATTAATAAAAAATATTTAAACCCAAAAACAAATAAATACAAAAATGTAAAAAACTACAAATAAATCAAGGGGTCAGTTCATAAAGAAATACATTTTATCTAATCTCCATCGACGTAGCTAGCCCAAGAATTCAGAATATTAAAAAAAAATCATTGTAATATAATATATCCACAATGAACTAATTTTTTGGGGCAAGGTGGAGATATTTAACCCTACTAACTACTTCCCCCTTATTTAGGCCCTTAAGCTAGCCTAGTGTTTAAGCGAGGCTGTGGCCCATGTTTTATGTGATACACATATTAGGTATATTGTTTCTGTATTTTTTATTAGTAGAGAGTAGGACATTGCTGTAGCTAGGAGGCACGGGGGCTTTCCCCCCTCTACTATAAAAATATCTATGAAAAAATAGATCTACGCCACGGCCCCCCTGAAAACTGAGGCTAGCTACGATGCTGATAGAGGCCTGATCTTGCGAGAGGCAATTCAGTCCAGCCACACATACTTAATAAATAATAGCAATTATTAATAAGTGTTAAGGTCCCACAAACAAAATTTTATGCAGTTTATGTAAATTTTTTACATAACTAGAGATTACTTGCGCGCCGCAGGCAAAACAATTTGCATTTTTGATCCATGAATTCAGGCTAAGGACCTCATTTTAAACGAATACTACTAAAATAGGTATAATTTCAGTAATAATAAAAAAAGTTTTTTGCGCTGGGGGCAAAAAAACTGGGGGCATTTTTGTGGAAAAATTCTCACTTTTTACGAATCTTGGGAGGGGATAATTACCCCCATTATCCCCTTTCCTTGCATACGCGAATGGGCAGATGAAATTCAATTTATAAGTTGGATTGGCGGATTCAAAATCGAAGATTTTCTTCTTTACATTTTATAAATTTTAAAAATAAGTATAATTTTAGTTTTTAACAATCAATATTTAGTACTTTTTACTTTTTTTTTCTATTACAAAGCTTGGTTTTAACGACCGAAATTAAGCGGTCCGTTCAATGTCGTTATAACCGATATTTACTGTAGTAGCACTACATATTAAAGAGTTTTTAAAATTTGTTAAAGAAAAAAAGAGATTTTTGGTAATAATTTTGAGTATTTCTATTTATTTTTAAATAATTTTGCCATTTAATTATTACCCCTATTGTCATGCAAAATTTCAAAAAATATCGATTTTGTTGTAATTTTTCAGGAAGTTATAATAAATTAATTTTTCAGGAAGTTATAATAAAATATAAAATGTGTGTGTGTGTGTAATATGGCCTTGATCGAGCCAACTGGCCAGCATTTCTCATTGTTTATTACAAGGGAGTAAAAAATATAAAATAAAAGCTGTTAAGTTTGGCACCCTTTTTCTAAAAAACAAAGAGGTTTGATGCAAAATATAATAAGAAAAAAATCCTTAGTTTGATCTTTTCTAGCGCCTATTAGTTTGCTATTATTACACCCTGATATAAGGGCATCAAAGAAATAACTGTTATTTCTTCGATAATAAGGGCAAAAGAAAAAAAATATGCCATTTATGTATATTTTATATTTATTGTGTCATACCGGGTGGGCAAAAAACCGGACAAAATGTTTATCGTTATAGCTTTCCAACTATAGATTTTACCAAAGCAAGCAGTAGTTTGCAGGGAATTGATCGGACAATTGTGTAAAAGTATATTTTTGTCCACCATCTTAAAATCCCAGATGGCAGACACAATCAAACTTGACCTTGAAAGAGGCTCGTTTATTCTTCTGTTACGGAAATTTTAGATATATATTTTTGTTTGTCGAAAAGCTCTATCTTTGCTACGCACAACGAGATATGAATCGTTTAAATCGGTTTAGGCCCCTAAAAATTAATTTTTGCTTTAACAATATTCTTTTACATACAGGTTAACGATTGATTGCTTTTAAAAGATCACAAACAAAATTTGCCGTCATTGTAAAATCCAAAATGGCGGACATAAAAACTATACTTTTTAAAAAGGTTCGTTTATTTTTATATTCCGAAAATGTTTTGAATTTTTTTAGAACTATAGAAAAATTTTACAGAATATGCGATTAGTAAACCGACAATTAAATAAAAAGCATCATGGCAAAGATCAAGTTCATTAAAGATCCGTATTTAAATTTTCAGCCATCTCTAAATATAATATGGCTTACCAATTCGAATTTGACCCTCCATAAAGTGTAGTTTTTTCTTATGTTGAGAGAAATTTTTCGACCTTTTTTTGAATTTATTTAAAAGATCCTAGGTCCACCACGCACAAGTTAATCATAAAAAAATAAATCTTCGCAACATACAAAGAAGCGATCCTTCATAGAAGGACAAATTTGACTTTTGTTCAATTTTAATAGTTTTGATCAAAGAGCAATCGGGTATCACCATAATTCTTTTTTTTTTCATTGAAATCGATTCAGTGAGTTTATAACGAAATTATTGCAGACAGAAATTGAAATAACAGTTGCTATAACAATTCTAATCTAAAGAACCACTGAACCGATTCTAGAGATTTTATAGAATCCATTCAGTATTAATGGAAGAATGGATACAGAATTAAGGAATAATATTTCGGGAACCACTAAACCGTTTTAAAATTAATGTTTCGAGATCCACTAAACGGATTTTAATGATTCGTAACTAGTTGCATGAGGGTGGCGAAAACAGAGCGTTTTTAAGAGTTCCAAAAATCCCAAATATAAGAATTAAAAAGCCTCTTTGAAACGGGCAAGATTGATTCTCTCAGCCATCTTAGAATTTATAATATCAAATCTTTCTGCTTGAAAGCCTAATCAATTGGTTAGTATAGTTATAACAAAAACATTTTGACCGGGTTTTTTTGGTCCACCCGGCAGATATGAGTACCGGGTTAAATTACAGTTTTTTTTTTGATTAGTTATACAGACACACCCTATAATACTCCAAAAACTTTTTCAAGACTAATTTTTAACTAGTTTTGGGTTAAATCGGGCAGGGTACACAAAACAGCGGCGCGCGGGCCTTTTGAAAAATTTGGATACGCAGTAAAAAATCACTAAAAGATGTTAAGTAGAACCGTTGTTTGATGGAGATCCATCAAACAACGGTAGAACCAACAACTTCGTAACTTTCATTTCCGATAAATTTAGAAAATACTTTTTAGAGCTGGTATAATAGAGTGGAGTTTACTTATTGTGTGCTAATTGGCTAGTCTAGGAGGGTATCTTATCCGTCATGGATCCATTTATTATTACTTAATAAATAAAATAAATTTATACTAAAAACACCTTGGATATTTATTAAAGATTCTATTATTTGATTCACCTCGTGGTTTTTTAGGACCGACGGGATTTTAAAAAGTTTGCATTTAATAAGGTAAATTACACCAAAATAAAAAAATTTGTAAATAAAAAAGTTGTAGGCCACCTTCATAAAGTCAGACTTTTCATAATCCCCTCGTATGTCTTCATATTTACATAAGTTTTTATAAATTTCGACTACATCGAATTCGGCACACCCGGTAGTCCCTTTGCTACTCCGACACTGTTAATTTCTAGACAGAAAGAACACACAAAAAGAAAGGCGGGCGAACGGCTATTTGAGCAAAGAGAACTAAATAGAATGTAAGAGAAAAAAAAGCGCAAAGGTATCAAATTAAACTTTTGTTTGTTAATTATTTTTATAAGAGGTATTTCATATGCAATATATTTTTCCTACGACCACACATGAAAATCATGGGTTTCACACCATTTTCATCCTCAGAAAACGTTAGGCTTCACCCATGGGCAGAAATTTTTTGAAAAATACTTATTGCACATGTGTTGCAAAGTATCTTTCCACACATGTGCGGAAAAGCAGTTTCATTTGATTTGTGCAAAATTGAAGAACCGTTTTTACAAAAATGAGTATAGCTCATCAGTGTTCGTAGGAAAGATAGCGTACACAACTCGATAGAAAGTAACTTTCTTACACTCGCCTGTTGTTTCACTCGGCTGGCGCCTCATTCTCAACATTCACGCTTGTGTGAAATTTGTCACTCTCTTCTCTTGTTCATATGTAATAGACTATTTCGTTTTTAACCTTACCATATGAATAATAAGGTTACTCGTTCCAGACCTTACTAACTAGAAACCACAAAAAGGGTCCACTTATTACACAAAAAGAATGAAACTGCGCCACCTTTCAAGGGTCAGTCCCAATCCTTTTTCGTTGTTTAGGGATAAAAACATAAAAGATAAAAGTGTCACTGTTTATCCCTGGGATGAACAGGGATAGGTCAGGGATAAAAAATTAAAATCAGGGATGAAAAGTGACAGGTAAGGAATTACAAACCTGGTTTTTAGCGCATTTGATATTTTAGACAAGTCATTCTTATTTGATTAAACAATCGTTTATTAACACTATTTTTATACACCCCACGCTTTTACCTTAGTCTGTTAAAAGTCACGTTAGTGTACTTAAAATTTTTTAGTTTTTTATACAGCTGGTGATTTCAGTTGAACCGTTTAACTTAAAAGTGTTTTACGTATTTTTAAATTTAATATTTGGCTAAATAAAAAGTTAAAAAAATTCAGACAAATAAATGTAAAAATAACTAAATGCAAAATTTTTAAGTAGTTATACTACTACAATGAAAAAAAAAACAAATAATATATAAAACTAAAAAAAAGTTATGAAATATTCTTGAAGATCAGTTTCTAGTTAGTTAGGTATCTATTTATTTATTTAATTTAATTTTGGATAATTTTGAAGTAACCAAGTGCTTATTTGTTTTTTAAAAGATTTTTTTGACCTTTTGTTCAGTTCAGATGGTAGCAGGTTAAAGAGTTCTTTTCCAATGTATGTTTTTCTGTACATTTCTCGAGTTTTTTTGAACATTTTCCGTGTTTTTCTGACCATTTCCCCAGTTTTCCAGGATTTCCGAAAATTTTCTCAGTTTTTCCGAGCATTTCGCGAGGTTTTTCAAACATTTCTAAAGTTTTTTGAAAATTGTCCGAGGTTTTCTAAACATTTTCCGAAAATTTCCCGAGTTTTTTCTAACATTTCTCGAGTTTTTTGAAAATTTTCCAAACATTTTCCGAGTTTTTCCTGACATTTCCGAAAATTTCTTGAGTTTTCCCAAAAAAATTCTGAGTTGTCCGAAAAATTTTAAAGTGTAAGGACTGTACATTTGCCTCTGGCCTTAACTCTTGGAAGTCAGAAAATATATCTACTTTTTCTTACCTACATATCTATGCCTACACTGGGCAAGACGCGTCCACCCCTACAGAAGGTTGCATGTATACTGAAAGGAGTGACTGAAAGATTTTTCCAAATGATTTTGAATTAAATAAAATATCGGCAACACTGCACTATGGAGTAATCACAGGGGCAAAAACGCTTCCTCTCTCTTTTTTCCTATGTAAATTATTGCAAAAGAAAAAAAAGACAGAGCGAGCATTGGAGTTCATGTGGTTACCTGCTATTACCAAACGAATAGCGACATCAGCGCCCTCACCGGTCGTCACCGGCTGATTTCAAAGGTCCTCAGTGCGTGAATTAAAGAGTATGCTATTGGCCTAATGAAAGCTGAGCGTCTATTATATTATTAGTTTATGCTATAACTATAGTACCTAGTGTGAGCTTAGGGGCCCATATATTGGCAGAGTATTTTAATTGATTTATTATTAGATTTAGCGGTCTTACACATCCTATTTTTATTATTTTCAAGTTTAATTCAAAAATAAAAATTAGCAGATACATGCATATCGGTTAATAAATTAGAGAGTCCGCCATTTCGAAATAAACAAAAAAAAATTGCCCCGTTACCGGAACTTCAACTACCTGTAGAAATTGCAAACTGAAACCACAGCGGCCGGTGGCGAGTTAGGTAGGTAGGTAACCTGTCTAAAGTATAACAACCTTGGTTCAAATTCTGTAGCAACCTGTGAACAAGTATAACTTGATTAATAGGCACCTCCGGAATAGGTTACTAGAGGCATAGGCGAACATTTTTGCAAAACACAGCCGAACACATCCAAATTATTTCTTAGTATTTTTTTCCCGGATAGGTCACTTAGATCTCGAGCTTTACGTTTCATATTTATTCCGGCACTTTTTATCCCGGTTATAAAAATTTACACTTTTATCCCTAAAATCAGAGATAAAAAGTGTGTATCGATAAAGAGCAAAAATTATATATTTTTATAGTTTTTTATAAAAATTTTGTTATATGAGCATGATTTTTATTATTGGGAAAAAAATATTTTCACCTTTTAATTTTCAATGTAATGTAAGTCTTCTCTTTACTTAAACACACATTTTTAATTACAAAAGTTAAATAGTGTAAAATATTATGTTAATTAACAAAATTCAGTTCATTTCTAAAGAATGTACATTATAAAAAGTTAATACAAATGTTTGTCGAGAACCAGAATGAATAAATGATATATAACTGTCAAACCCTGAAAAAGTTATAGGTAGGTATTCATTATTTTCAATAGTAAGAAGGTATAAACAAATTGATGTGTGGAGTTAATTCTTTAAAGAGTCAGCCATATATAGGAAAATTTAATAAAATAAATCTGTATAGGATAGGTACCTAAAGTTTACTTCAAAGTTGCATTGCCACCATGCCAGAAGTGAGTAGCGCTAAGTGGTATCACCACGTTCCGCTACTGCGCTGGCAGTCCGGTTCCAACAATGAGTAACAGATAGCATGATGGCGCTTCCAGGTTCAAAATATTCCGGAGGTAAAATACCCGACCACTCGGATCTCCGGGCGTCGGGTGATCCTGGGGGTCCTTCATGCAAAGATATTAAAAGAAGACCAAAAACTCAACTCAGAATTGATTTTAGCAATATAAGAGGATTAAGTACCAACATGAATTCAGTTCACCAACATCTTGAAGAACAAAGACCTGACATCCTTGTTCTCACTGAAACTAAAATCAGTTCTGCAACACCTATTGTGAACTATCTTTATCCCGGCTATGACCTACACCACCGATTTCGACATAATTTTGGGATCTGTGTGTACATTAAAAATGACCTTTCATCATCATCGAGAGGAGAAGCTAGAACCAGCGAACCTCGATATCATATGGCTGAAATTCACCTCAAAGTCATCGACCAAGTTCATTTGCTGCCTCTACCGACCGCCAAGTAACACCGAGTATCAAAACTTTTTTGCGACATTATCCGAAAACTGTGATAATATACAGTCTAACTATCCACATGCGGAAATTGTTTTTTTAGGCGATTTCAACGTCCACAATATACCCTGGCTAAAACACCACAACAAAACAGATAATGAAGGCAGGGAAGCAGAAGCTTTTGCCATAAGTTGTGGTCTAACGCAGCTTGTCGATGAACCTACCCGTATCTCAGAAAGGGGTGAATTTGCAGCGCTTTTAGACTTGTTCCTAACTACAAATCCGGACTTGTACACAATTCAAGTAGATCCCCCACTTGGTTCATCCGATCATAAACTTATAAGAACAAAGTGAGAAATGTTCATACCGCCAAGCCAACAATCACTTCCTCGTAAAATGTGGCACTATAAATCGGCAAAATGGAATGACCTTAAACAGTTTTACCTGGATTTTCCATGGCAGGAGGTTTGCTTTAAAACGGCTGATCCCACTATTTGCTGTAATGAAATAACAAAAGTAATCTTATCTGGAATGGATGCATATATCCCACATACAATAAAAAGCAGAGCTAATGCAAAACCTTGGTTCAACAGCCAGTGTCAAACGGCTGTACAGAGAAAACACAGAGCATATAACCTTTGGAAACGACAACAAACCGCTCAAAACCACACATAATTTATAGAAGCCAGAAATAGTTGCAAAATTACCATTGACGCCGCCAAAGAAACATACAATCAAAGAATAAAAAACAGGTTGCTGAATTGTCCAAGTAGTTCTAGGTCCTTTTGGTCTCTTGCAAAAGCCGTTGGATCAAACTTTACCAAGTCATCCATACCACCACTTACAGATAAAAATACTCACTCAGCCACAACATCAGAGGAAAAAGCCAATATGCTGGCCAAAATCTTTTCCTCCAACTCAAACCTAACAGTGCCAAATGGAAAAACTCCACCGTTCATTGAAAGGGTTTCCCACAGTATGCCAGAGGTACCCTTTTGTCACAGAGAAATACGAAAATCCCTTAAAAAGTTGGATACAAACAAAGCAATGGGTCCAGATGGCATTCCCGCGATAGTACTCAAAAATTGTGCTAACGAACTCACCCCAACTTTCGCTAAATTATTCAATTTATCTTACAGGCAAGGAGTATATCCATCATCATGGAAGTCTGCCGCAGTACAACCTATTCCAAAGAAAGGAAAAAAGACAGATCCGTTAAACTATAGACCAATTGCTCTACTTCCGGTGATATCAAAAGTAATGGAAAGAGTTGTGAACAATCACCTAACCAAGTACTTGGAAAAGTACAAACTTATCAACGACAAGCAATACGGATTTCGAAAATATAGGTCAACTGGCGATTTGCTTACATACGTCACTCATTTATGGCAAAAAGCGATTGAGTTACGGGGCGAAACAAGAACAATTGCCTTAGATATATCAAAAGCATTCGATAGAGTCTGGCATGAAAATCTGCTCAACAAGCTTAAAGCAATGGGATTGTCGCCGAAACTTTGGACTTGGTTTGAAAGTTACCTTAAGGATAGATCCATTTATGTTGCACTGGATGGCCGGAACTCCAACTCTTACCAAATAAATGCTGGTGTGCCACAGGGAGCAATCCTTTCGCCAACACTTTTTCTGATTTACATAAATGACCTCATGGATAAAACAGTAAATCCACTTTATCCACTCAGTGTCTATCCGCACGTGAATTCCATCATCTTAGACAAACTCAAATATCGCAGATAAATAACGACCTGGAGATAATAGAGGACTGGGGCAACAAAAACCTTGTACAGTTCAACGCGCAGAAAACCCAAGCAGCCCTGTTTTCAAAAAAGACCAGCACCGGTGAGCCAAACATCATGCTATCTGGAAGTGCTGTCACATTGCAGAGCCAGTTGAACATCTTAGGAGTCACTGCAGAGACCAACATGTCTTGGCACAGTCACGTGGCAGATATAGCTAAAAGGGCGTCCCAAAAGCTTGGGGTGCTATTTCGTACAAGACATCTGTATACACCAAGCCAACTGCTGACACTCTACAAAGCCCAGATTCGACCAACTATGGAGTACTGCTCACATATATGGAGTGCGGCACCCAAACATACCTTAATGCTTTTGAACACCGTGCAAAAACGAGCTATCAAGCTGATCAATGACCCCGCACTTACCCGTAGTTTGGATAGTCTCGAACATCGAAGAACTGTGGGCGATCTATCTCTCTTCTACAGGTATTATCAAGGAAAATGCTCTAAATAGTTGGCACGTATGATCCCCCCGGGAGTAGCACCTACTAGGCGAACACGTCAAACAGACGGTAACCATCAATTTACTGTCAAAATAGAGGCACCAAGAACCTCATTATATCAGAATTCATATCTCTGGAGAACAGCATCGCTGTGGAATAAACTCCCTGCGACAGTTTTCCCTGCAGGTTACAACCTGAACCGTTTCAAAACCAACACACACCAACATTTCCGCGCACTGGCCGCTTCTCGAGCGTGATAGGGACCTCCTTGCGAGTGCGCTTAACCGTAAAAAAAAAATAATAATAATTATTAATAATTGGAATAATTATGCTGGAACAACATTGTATGTAGTCGAAATAATCAACCTATAAAGTGGTAGGAGTATACGGGGTTTCTATTCGGATTTTATAATTGTAATAAAATTAGTTGACTTGCATACTCGCATACAACAACGTTGTATTTGCCATATATATTCCATTAAAATATGTAACTTTTTATGAAAATCTTAAGAGTGTATAATTACAGCTTTTAGGTACCTACTAGACCCAAAGATGGTTTTAAACTAAGTTAATAAACACGTTTTTTTACTGTCATTGTGCTTTATTTTGAAACATAAAACAACGTTCTAACCGCCCTATTTCCGCAAAACTACGTTGTAACCGACGTGGATATACAATGTTGTTTTATTAAAATATAGCAACTAACCTCATAAAACCCTATCTTTTATACATCTAAGGCAATAATACCTAAATTAATATTAAACAGCCTAAAGTCAACCATATTAGACTTATAAACACTTTACATATCCAAAAAAACAGTATTTGGCGCTTACAACGTTGTTACAGCATATGGTTCAATTATTAGGTGAAAATTTACCCTATCAACACATAGACATCTAACACAGCTACATACATGAATTGTATTATATATATATATTTGCTATTATATATAGCTGTCTATTTTTTATTTATTTATATATGACCAAAATATTAAAATTTTTCTTTTTCCTCGGTTTGTATCTAATTAAATACAGACAATTTATTTATTTATATATATGACCATTTATTTATCTGCATTTAAATTAGATATAAACCGAGGAAGAATAAAAATTTTAATATTTTGGTCATATATAAATAAATAAAAAATAGACAGCTATATATAATAGCAAATATATATATATATAATACAATTCATGTATGTAGCTGTGTTAGATGTCTAAGTCCAATCATAATTTGGATTTTAAATATCCATAAAAAATATATTTTTAGGCACACATTACTAAAGATCTGGTGACCCTATAACCAAATAAAATATAACCAGAATATTATTCATATTGAATTTAGGTTATGCCATTAAAGAATCATATTCTTATACCAGCTGCGGTATGGAAAAATCATTTTTAAACAAAATTGTTAAGTAATCTTAGAATCCTAGCTTGGAATGCCAATGGTCTCTTGGAACATCAGCAAGACTTGCACGTTATTCTAGACATAGAAAAAATTGACGTCTGTCTTGTGTCAGAAACGCATTTCACTAACCAGTCTCACATTAAATTTAAAGGTTATAAAGTGTATCATACAACTCACCCTAGCAATACTGCACATGGGGGAAGTTCTGTAATAACTAAAGAAAATATATCACACTATGAGGAGATGGGATATAAAACCATAGAGATTCAAGCTACATTAGTAAGTGTAAAAACCAAAACATATACATTAGTCATAAGTGCTGTCTATATACCACCAAGGCACTTACTAAAGAAAAATCAATATCTTAATTTTCTCAGAAAATTAGGAAACCGTTTTATAATTGGAGGTGACTTTAATGCAAAAAATACCTACTAGGGATCTAGACTGACGAATTCTAATGGAAAAGAACTTTTGCAAGCTACTAGTGAATATCAATGTGAGCCGATATCAACTGGTAAGCCCACATACTATCCAACAGATCCAGGAAAAATTCCAGATCTAATTGATTGTTTTATAGTAAAAAATATATTTTTAAGTTTTGTAGATATAGAAGAAAGTTTTGATTTACACTCAGATCATTCACCTATTATTCTAACTCGTAGTAAAAACATAATAAAGAAAGAAGCAAATATCTCACTAGTTAATAAACTGACTGACTGGATTAGTTTTAAACAAAGTCTGTCAGAAAAAATAAACCTATCAGTACCATTGCAAACGCCAGAACAAATCGATAAAGAAGTTGAATATTTTGTTACAAATATTCAACAAGCAGCTTGGGAAAACAGTCCAAAACCAAAGAGAATTTTTAAGGGAAAAAACTATCCAAAGAAAATTAGAGACCTTACATAGGAAAAAAGGAAACTAAGAAGAAAGTGGCAGCAAAGCCGTGATTCTCGGGACTTAGGCGAGAAATTCTAGTAATAAAAAATGAATCTAATAACCATTTTCTTAATGAACTTACAGATGATAAAAATACCGAATATTCCCTTTGGAAAGCAACCAAAGATTTTAAAAGACCAATTATCCAAATTCCACCCATACGAAAATCTAACAACCAGTGGGCAAGGAGCAACGAAGAAAAAGCAGATATTTTTGCAAGTCATTTAGAAAAAACATTTCAGCCCCACGAAGCACCAGATGAACACTTTCATTTAAATGAACCCCATCAAATCGAAGACCATATTAAGCTTACATCACCAAAAGAAATATTAACAGAAATCAAAAATATTAATTCGAAAAAAGCCCCAGGGTATGATCTTAGGTATGTACCTAAACTGTGGAAAGTTGCAGAAGTTATCATGATTCCAAAACCGGGAAAACCACTCCATGACGTGTCACCTTACAGGCCAATATCTTTGCTGCCAATTATATCCAAGCTCTATGAAAAATTATTGTTTAAAAGAATAAAACCCATCATAGAAAGACAAGAAATTATTCCGTCTCATCAATTTGGTTTTCGAGACAAGCATTCTACGATAGATCAAGTACTCAGAATTACTAATATAATAGAAAAAGCACTAGAAGAAGGAAAAGTTTGTTCTGCAGTTTTTCTAGATGTAGCACAAGCATTTGACAGAGTGTGGCATGAAGGCCTTAATTTTAAAATAAAACGGTTTCTGCCAAAACAATATTCGGATATTTTGGAATCATACATATCTGATAGACATTTTAGAGTAAAAGAGGAAGACTCATACTCAAATTTAAGAGAAATTCAAGCAGGCGTGCCCCAGGGTAGCGTACTAGGCCCATATCTATACTTATTATTCACTTGTGATATCCCAAAGCCAGAAAATTGCCACTTAGCAACATTTGCCGATGATACTGGTTTATTGACGGTAGAAAAATCTATTGAAAAATGCATAGAGAAACTTCAGGATGCAGTCACCCAAGTTCACAGTTGGACCACAAAGTGGCGAATAAAATTAAATGAAACCAAATCAATTCATGTTGATTTTACAAACAAAAATATAAATCACATACAAATTACAATTAATAACATACCATATTCAAATCAGGCAAAATATCTAGGTATGACACTTGATGCCAAATTGCGCTGGAAAGCACATGTTAAGAAAAAAAAGAAGAACTTGAGATAAGGTATAGAAAAATGAAGTGGCTAATTGGAAGAGAGTCCAATTTAACAATTCATAATAAGTTACTGCTTTATAGACAAATACTGAAACCAGTATGGACATATGGTATTCAACTATGGGGTTGTGCTAAAGAGAGTAACATTCTAGTTGTACAGAGATTTCAAAATAAAGTATTAAGGAACATTGTGAATGGACCTTGGTACGTTCGAAATAGTGACCTTCATCGAGATCTAAAAATCGAAACTGTAGAGACTATAAAAAAGTACGCAAAAAGCCATGAAGATAGACTCCATCGGCATGTGAATGTGGAAGCAATTCAGCTTCCAGACAATACTATGTTGGTTCGAGGACTAAAAAGAGTGAAGCCGTTTGAGCTAGTAAACTAAGTGAATTACACATAAAACAAAATAATGCTATAAACACAACACAATTGTGAGTTACAGACGAAACAAAGCGGGGAGAACTGTTGAGTGAACCCTAAGTTTAAATCTGAATTTTCTAGTAAATTAAGTTGAAACAAAATTGCTAATTAGTCTTACTGACTAGATTGTAATACAATAAACACAGTGTGTTTGACAAAAAAAAAATAATAAAAAAAAAATAAAAGAGAAGAAAGCAATTTAAGCGAAACGTAATTTTGTCGATCCGTAAAATTGTCGAAAATAATGTAGAAGAAAATAATTTAAACGAATCGTAATTTCGTCGATCCGTAAAAATGTCGAAACGTAAAAAAGTCGAAAATTAAACGCGCGATACGCAATGGAGAAGAGACGCAAAATCATCGAAACGTAATTATGTCGAAACGTAAAAAATGCGAGTGCGATGTTGCCTTATTTCTTGGCTGAATTCGTTGAACTTACGCTGAAAGTTTCACCATATATGGTTAGATGGCACCTGAGGTCATCTCAAAGAACCAAGGAGCCGCTTATGAATTAGCTGAGGTAAGTGGAACTCGTTTTTAGCATGTTCTCCAGTAGTATAATTTTAGTTCCTATTATTTTATTATTAAATAATAGGTATAGTTTTCTAAAACTCTTACATTATTAGAAAATACTTTGATATTATAAATAAAATATAAATAGCCAGCCCATGGAATAGTAAAGAAATTCAAACCTCGCAATGTATTTAATTTAATGATGTTTAAAATAGACGATATCTAAACCAAAATTTTTCTGCTAAAAAATGCAGAAATTTCTAGTATTTGCGCTGGTATATTGACATAAGACTAGATTGAGCCAATCTGGGTCGATTTCGTTTTGCTAGCACACAACTTTTTTTTTTCGAAGAAGATTATGATCCCACCTATTCCTATTAACAGACTTTTTTTGCATCTGAGAGAAAGCCCGTAAAAAACGAAGCTGACGTGTTTTTGTTTTTTCTTCTAAAAACCCAAATAAGTACCTTATTTACATTAACCCCTAAGTAGCCACCACCGATTTTTTTTTTCAAATTACACTCTTAAATCTACTGCCAATTCTAAATACAACCCCGTTTTGTTTTTATTTCCAATAGGTATTTTGCTTTAGGTAAAAAAGTATGCAAAAATGGAAATTTTGTGTTTCGTGCAAAAATCTTTATTGAACTATGTCATGGGCAGAGCGCTTTCGACCACTTTGTGGTCATCATCAGTGCCTCTGAAATAAAGAGAGCATGTTCTTGAACTTTGAGTGGTTCCTTAAGTCATAAAACAGATTAAAAATTGTCATACGACACAAAACACGTTGAAATATAATATAAAAAGTTAAAATTTCCTAAAACTATAAAGTACTCTGGATTTCAATCTCAGTCGTGTTTTAAAAAGTAGTTTATAAAATTTTTCTTTTCGATGATTACTTCCTCTCCATGTATTTCTATGTCTCTCCTCGGAGAGGCTGTTAGATATTCGGGTCTCGTCTCCTGCAGCAGTCCCTTGTAGTGTTCTGCCCATTGTTCTGGTTTGATGATCTGGATGTTTACTTTTTCTTTTGTTGGGTTTTTTACTGTAGAAATGAATTTCCATACTTCAGAGCTCTGCCTACCTCCTACGTGTGTATTTATATCGTGGCATTTGCGCTCAAACATTTAATTTTTTCTGTGCGTATTAAACTTCTTAGCTGTCTTCTGGTTTCCCTGTATATTTCTAGGTCTCTTTGCTCTTTAGTACTGAGCCATTTCAAGTATGTGCGTTTTTTCTCTTTGACTATTTCCTGTATTTTCTCCGTCCATCACATCTTCCTGTTATTTCTATTATCTTGGTATCCAACAGCTTCGTTGCTTGCTTCCTTCAAGCTTTTTATTATGTTTGTATATATATCTTCAAATGAGTGATTTGTGCTAATTAATTTTTGATCTAATCGGTTCTGATACAATCTTTGAGTACTTTCGATTTCTAGACTTCTAAAGTTGTATTTTTGATTGTCTTCGATGCACTCTAGGTTTTCATTTTCTCTAATACTTTCGTCCTTATTTGTTTTTCTTAAAGGGAATAATATTTTTGCTTTTACCAGATGGTGGTCAGATCCACAGGTAACACCACGAAGTGCTCGCACATCATACCACTTTAATTGCGAGTGTTGTCCACCTATAGCATAATCAATGATTGATTTAAGATTTCTTGTTGGCTGAATCCAGGTATATCGATGAATATCCTTATGTTTAAAAAAACCATTATTTATTTTTAGGTTGTGGGTTTCACACAATTGCATCAGTCTTAAGCCATTATCATTTGTTACTTCCTCTCCAAATGGTCCTATCACTTTGCTCTGGGTTTGTCTACCAGTTCGGCTATTAAAATCGCCAAGCATAATTATTTCTCTGGCATTACCGATTTTGGTGATAGTCTCATCCAGTTGGTCAAAGAACATTTGTTTTGTAGCTACTCTTTTGTTATTTGATGGTGCGTAGACTGCTATTATGCTTATATTATGTCCAAGCATCTTCATGTTCACTCGAAGTATGTTTCACTAATGCAATCGTAGTCTGTAATTTTATTCTTTAGATTTTTCTTTATTAACAAGGAAACCCCTCTGGCTGCTCTGCTTTCTTTTGGTACTCCAGTGAATATATGGACAAAATTGCCGACACTATTCGTACCTGTTCCTTTCTTTTTTGTCTCTGTGAGTGCAATAATATCGATCTTACAATTCTGCACTTCAGTTGCAATAATGTCCAACTTTTGATTATTCGTTACGTGTAGCTATATTCATAGTCCTTTGTCTTTGCTTTTTTCGTCTTCGAGAGTTTCCATGCATCGCTCCGAGGCTTTGTTTAGGCTTTTTGGTAATTGCTTTGTTTTACAAGTATTAGAGAACCAGTCTAAGCCTCAACCCCCTACTTGGAGGGCCAGAATTTTTAATCAAGGTTTTTCTCCTCTAGCCTTTGACGAGCCAACGCCATACTGTAAGGCAACAGCTGTGGTCTTTTATACTATCCCTAAAAGGTGCCACCTACGCTATGATCACCGTACCGAGGTCCATTTTCTCCGCCTTTTATATCGATGTGGTCTTCTCCCGTAACCCTGGGAAAGGGACCCTATACAAAAGATATATCTTTCTACCGCCTTATAACAATCTCAACAAATATTTTGAGTTTTTTTAATAAAAACTGTACAAGTGAGATTTTCAACAAAATTTAAATTTGTATTTTTTTAAATTTTTAGATTATTTGGCTCTCTCCAAAGCATTTTAGCGATGATTTTAATTTCGTATGAATATTATTGTATTTTTTGAGTTAACCTATCACAATGTGCTTAAATTTATATATTATCTTTACATGGAACCGAGCAAAAAAAATACCAAAATTCGCAATATCGCGTTTTATAAAAAAAATTAAAAATTGCTCCTAAGATTAAATCATTTTTTGAAAGTAATCTACTACTTATTTTTTTATTCCCATTTTTTGCTTAATTATTATTTAAACTAAACAATATTATTTAATAAAATATTGCGGTGAACGAAAAATAGTCCGCGTGACTAATAAAAAAATTCAAACTTAAGTAATGCTATGTAAAAAATACAATGGATTTAGGGAGCAATTTGACATCTCTTCATTTGTGTATACCTCGGATTTCTATATTTTATGGTAGATTTTGATCCTCCACTGAAATTAGTTTTATTGATCATAATGAATCACAAAATTATTAGACATTGTCAAATTTGTAATGTTTAATAACAGTTTTTTTTCTTTAAACTTGAAAAATGCTATAACTTGAAAGCAAAAATGTTTTTAAATTTTTGTCTCCTTTTGACCTTACCCACCAATCCTTAAACTTTGATACATTATTTAAATTACACCCTGTATATTATTTTTTGGTACCTTTTTTTATTATCTTGTAAAATAAGTGCCACATGGTGTCATAATATTTATTTAATATTATTATTAAAAATTTGAATTCAATTAGATGTAAACGTATTATTTGGTAATCGTACATCATGTAAACTTATGTTGTATGCAGTGATCTTGCAACGAATATACTTAATCTATATATACTATAATCGTTGGTGATCTTGTCTCTCGCAAGCTTTCATACCTGGCCGCTAGATGGTTAACCCAGCAAACTTAGGGTCACTGCATCCACCACAAGCCGTCGTGACCTGCCTCGGAATTTCCATGGGCGACTCGTCAACTTACCTCGGAATAATAAGAGTACCCACACGCAATTTTTGGACAATTCGGAATTTCTAGAGTGCCTACAAATTTTCTAGAAGTTTGTAAAGCTATCTCAAAATTTTTATAGTACCTACAGTATGTAAAATCTTTTAAAAAAATTAAAAGACAATACTTATAATTTAAGTTTTTGACCAACTTTTATTTTTAAAATATAAATTAATACAAAAAAGACTACAAAAAAATTTAATACATACACTTTTACTATTAGATATAATATTAGTTATAGTACTTACCTATAATGATAAAAAAAATAATATTTCTGTGGGATTACTCTAAATTTTGCCCTTTTGGTTAAAATGGTTATAGTTTCTAGAATCATATTCCAGTGATTCTGCCATGCTTCCAATCAGTTCGACCCTGCGCAAAAACATGATTTAAAAAAAAAATTCCAAACCTTTTGGTTTTGTATTTTACATCGATATAAGAAAGTCTTTGTTTTTAAAATAACACACAGTATCTTTAAAGTTTGTTAGACTCGCGATCATTTAACGGCATTGTTCGAGATATATTACTTAAATATTAAATCAAGCAAAACAAACTTGAAACCTATCGGGACTTCGAGCCGCGGGGTAAACCTGGACGATCAGTCTAAAGTAGGAATGTTTAGGAAGCCAGAATTATTTTTAATGATACCTAGCCCTAATGCTATACTTACTTTATTTTAATTTGATGTCGTATGTACGTACCATATACGTCTAGGGTACGTACATTTTAAGTACTATATATATACCATGTACGTCTGGAGTACGTATATTTTACGTTTAACTGGACGTACCATGTCAGTATCTAGTACGAGTTTTTTACGTACATAGTAGGTGTTGTTGTTTTGAGGGTTGAGAGCTGCGGGACTGTATGCGCTGGCCGTTTTATAAAATCTGGGTGCAAAAATCCTTAAAAGGACGATGTAAAAATATCAATTTTTCCGAGCCACACAAAGACAATATAGAGGATTGGCACTCACCTTTTCAGCTGTTTCCGTCGTCCAGAGGAGCTCCTCTCGCTGGCCCAGTCGTTGCAGTCGCTCCACACTAGAATCACTTGTTTGTGTAATGGTTTAGTTTGATTTTCTAAGAATGTTATTGGATTTTTTGGTTAATAGAATTTATCACCATGCTGCGTGGTGATCTCGATAAAATACGACAGACGAATCTTTTTTGGTTACGCCTTTTTGCGCAGATTCATTTTTGTAGATGGCGCTGGCGTTTTGCTTGTGCCAATCAAATTGAAATTGTGTGGGTTTTCCGAATACGGGAATTTGGCGCAAAATTTGAATTTAAAATTAAAGTTGCACGAACATTTTCCGCCCACTTAAAACGAAGTTTTACATTGAGATTAATTGAATAAACAAATGGCTATATAAAAAAAAAATATAAGTTAATTCAAAACCTTAAAGGGTAGGTTATTAAAATCCGTTTTAGGTTTATAGATCAAAAGGAAAAAAATGAAAAAAAAATATATATATATATTCTAGATAACGACACACGAAACAAAAGAAGTTGCTTGGGAGTTTAGTGCGCATCTAAAGGTAGTGGGCACAACTTGACCACGGGACGAGTGAAAAGTCCGTGTTGTGTTTTAACAGTAGCAACTCGAATGTGATTATCCCGACCAGGATGTACAGATACTATTCTACCCAGCAACCAGTGTAATGGCGGCCTAGTTTCATCCTTAATTAATACAAGCGTATCTAGCTTGATTTCAACCGAAGGGTCCGACCACTTAGAACGCTGTTGTAAAGTATTTAAGTACTCGAGTTTCCAACGCTTCCAGAAATCGGCATGAATTCGTTGGATAAGTTGCCAACGCTTAAGGGTATTAACTTTAAGGGTAGAAAGGTCAGGATCAGGACACGAATTAAGGGGTTCCATTGTGAGGAAATGACCCGGAGTCAAAGACGTAAGATCGTTTGGGTCAGAGCTTTGCTCACAAAGGGGTCGAGAATTGAGTAATGCCTCTATTTGGGCGAGGAGAGTATAGAGCTCTTCGAAGGTTAGTATCTGGTCGCCGATGACCCGATACAAATGTGTTTTTATAGATTTGACTCCTGCTTCTGCTAGACCATTTAGGTGGGGGGCTCCCGGACTATTAAGACACCATTTGATTTTTAAGCTCTCAGAAGCTAATTTCGAAAGATTATGGAGCTCCTTAATAGCCCCAACAAAGTTTGAGCCTCTATCACTTGTGATTTGGACACAAGTGCCACGTCTAGCGACAAAGCGTCGTAAAGCAGCGATGCACGCCTCTGTGGTTAAATCCGAAACAAGCTCGATATGGATTACCTTGACAGAAGTATCGACAAAGACTGCGATATATGATTTACCAACTTGTGCTCCACGACGTCTCTGACCTACAAAGGTTTTGATTGGGCCTGCATAGTCTAAGCAAACGTGTGAAAAGCATTTTAATTGTGACGTTCTAAAAGAAGGTAAATCCGACATGTACGGAGTATACGGTTTTGGTTTTAAGCGAAAGCAGGGAATACATTTCAATAAAACCCTCTGAATAGCTCGACGTGATGACATAATCCAAAACTTTTGACGAATTAAGTATTGGACTGTGTTTATTCCGGGATGTAAATTTTCGTTATGAGTTTGAAGAATGATCAATTGGGTTAATCTATGAGATTTCGGCAATAATAAGGGATGTTTTGCCTCAAAGGAGAGTTGAGAATGCCGTAAGCGTCCGCCCACTCTAAGGAAACCCAATTCGTCCAAAAAGGGCGCGAGTTTACGAAACGGCTTAGGTAATAGCTGAGTATTTTGAATTTTTTGAATGATATCCGAAAAACACTCTTCTTGGACCCTTTTAACTAAAACAAGTAGAGCCTTGTGTAGTTCAAAAGCGGAAAAAACGCCGGATAAAGGGTCAGCTGAGGTTTTTCGATTGTGAATAAGTCTTAGAAAATGACAAATGATTTTTTGAATGGTATTTAAATTGGATATTTTATCGATTAATCTATCAAAAAAGTTTTGATTTTGAATTTCTGCCGTCAGCACCACTGAATTTTCCGGTTTTTCTTCTTTGAGAACCTCGTCTGGAACTCCCAAAGAACGTTCATTTATAAACCTTTGAATTTGCCACTCCGTAGTGGGCAAGGTAATCCATGGAGGGCCGTGAAACCAAAGAGGGTGATTTATTAAGTTATTGGGCGACAACCCTCTGCTAGCGCAGTCGGCAGGGTTCTCGAGTGAAGTAATGTGATACCATGGGACTTCGGGGATTGTTTCTTGAATACGACTTACGCGGTTTGCCACAAAGGTCTTCCACTTGTGAGGTGAAGATGTGACCCAATGAAGCGTGACCTGTGAGTCCGAGAACGCAAGAATTTCATCGATTACGAGTAATGATGAATAGGTGCGAATAACTAGTTCGAGTAAATCAGCTAATAGAGTAGCTCCAAGTAGTTCCAAACGTGGGATTGAAATAGTGTGTAAGGGAGCAACCCTTGACTTGCCCATGACTAGAGCAGTTTTGATAATTTTATTTGGTAATTCGACGCGAACGTATACGCAAGAAGCGTATCCTAGCTCGGATGCATCGCAGAAACCTAGCAATTGACATCGTTGAATATTATTCGAAAAAATATGTCTAGGTATACAAAGATTCGAAAGAGTGGTTAATTGATTATTGAATTGATTCCAAAGAGTTTCGATTGGATCGGGGGGTATTTCATCCCAATCAGTTTTGCATAACCAAAGTTTTTGCATAATCACTTTGGCTAAAAATGAAACAGGCGATAAGAAACCTATAGGATCCCAAATTTTAGCGATAGCCGATAAAATATTCCTTTTGGTGCAAGGTTTTTCACAAGGGGTACAAGAATAGGTAAAAGTATCTGTAGAAGGGTGCCACTGAAGGCCCAACACCTTAATCGATGTTGAAGAATCGTCTTCAAAGGTAACAGGGATCTGACAATCAGCGGGCGACAAATGTGAAAGAAGTTTCGGATTATTTGATGCCCATTTTCTTAATTCAAATTTTCCCAATTTAAGCAACGCGATGAGATCTTTTTGAAGTGATAAAGCACCTTCTAGAGAGTTAGCTCCACAGCAAATATCGTCCATGAAAATGTTATTCAAAAGGACCTGGGATGCTTCAGGATAATTCTTAGCCTCCAGGATGGCTAGCTCTCTAAGAGTTCTAATAGCTAAATAGGGACTTGAACTAACACCAAACGTCACTGTATTAAGCCTGTATTCCTGCAGGGGTTCATTGGGATCAAATCGCCAAAGTAGCCTTTGGTAGTCCCGATGAATTGGATTGATTTGAATTTGTAAAAAGTGCTGTTTTATATCAGTCAAAAATACGATAGAATAAAATCTGAATTTTAATAGAATTTCGGAAATATCGGCTTGTAATTTTGGTCCTATTAAAAGAGTTTCGTTCATGCTTAGGCCTTTCGAACCCTTAATCGAGGGGTTAAAAACCACCCGGAGTTTAGTCGTTGATTTGTCAAGACGAAGGACTCCGTGATGTGGTAAATAAGAACATAACTGAGGTCTAGGTTCGGATCTTGAAATTAAAGACATGTGCCCGTTTTTGAGATATTCTCTCATAAAATCCGAGTACATACTATAGAAATTTGAATTTTTTATTAAGCGAGATTCGAGAGACAAAAATTGACGGTAGGCCACTGAATATGTGTCTCCTAGGTCAGGAGGGTCAATGTGACGAAAAGGCAAATTTACAGTAAATCGGCCCGAAATATCTCTAGTGGTAGTTTTTTGGAAAATCTCTTCACATCTCTTTTCTTCGGGTGAGAGAAACGTTTTTGACTTAATTGATTCTAGTTCCCAAAATCTGCGAATATTAAAGTCGAGAGACTGCTCACAGGAAGTAAAGTAAGAATTGACTTGAGGTGAAATCTTTATGTTTTGAGTTTGGCCCATCAAGACCCACCCAAAAACTGTCTCAAAAGCGGAGGGTAGGCCGTGAGGTCCTGGAATTCGTCCTGATTGGACGATTTCTGTGTAAAGTTGTGCACCTAAGAGTAAGTCAATTGGACCAGGGTTGTAAAATTGATTATCTGCAAGCTTTAGATTTGAAATATGACTCCAATTGGATGAATCTACCTGTATTGAGGGCATATTCGAACAGAGTTTCGGTAAAACGAAGACTTGAATAGAAAAGGTAGGCTCTTGTTGGCCTAGGGCTCGAATAGTGCAAGTAGAAATGCCGTTAGTGGCCGATGAAGATTGATTTAGTCCCAGAACAGGGATCGAAATTTTGTTTCTTGGCAAGCCTAACCTGTTAAGACAAGCTTCGCTTATCAGGTTAGCTTGGCTACCGCTGTCCAGAAGTGCTCGGACAGGTTGGTAGTTACCCCGACTATCCAGTACCTCTAATTTTATAGTCGCTAGAAGCACTGTCGTCCGGGGCGTCAAGGTGGATAACGAAAAGTATTGATTTGTAGATGTATTTGGATTCGAATTGATTTGAATTGAATTTGAACTGGGTTGAACAAAACTAGGGTTCTGTTGGCTAAGACTTGAATTTGAATTCTGATACGATAAGTTTGTGCCTGTGCTAGGCACGGCCACTTGATTTGAATTAAAACTTTGATTTAAGTTCGAATTTTGATTTGAATTTTGGCTTGAATTAACAAAGGATTGACTTGAATTCTGACGGATTGAATCTGTCGTTTGCGATAGATGAATAAGACTATGGTGCCTATGTCGACATACCCTGCAGTTGTAGGTACTACTGCAGTCGATTACTTGGTGATTTGAACGTAAACAGTTGATACATAACGATTGTTGTTTTACATAAGTAAAACGATCTGAAGGAGATTTGGAAATAAAAACACCACACTGGGAAAGTGGATGAAAAGAATTATTGCATAATTTGCACTTATAGGGTTGTTGGTTTTGTCGAAATTGAATATTGGATTGTTTATTTGCTACTTGTGAGTGCGTATGCGCTAAAAAATTTGATGGAGGGCTTGATTTGTACTGATTATTTGAATAAGAATTATATTTTTGGTTACTAGAATTCGAATAATTTGGTTTTTGCTGTTTGGAAGTCGAAGGTTGCATTTGCGTATTTTGGGGAGATAGCTGTACTGTTTCAAGAGCACGGCATTGGTTAATAAGAAACTGAATTAGATTTTGATATGTTGGAATCTCGGTAGTACTATACTTTAATTCGAAAGCGGTTCTTGTGGTTTGATCGATTTTTGATAATAAAATTGAAAATAAACAAAAACACCACGACGTTACTGGAAATTCAAGATTTTCGAGCGCCGCAACATTCTCGGAAAAGGTATCTACCAAGACTCTAAGATCCTTTGCTGACTGGTTTCCCTTTAAAGAATTTGCATAGTAGATTGAGTTCCAGTAGGTACTGGCTAAAAGTCTTTTATTTTGATAGCGATCTGTTAATACCTTCCAGGCGATTGCGTAATTACTTGCCGTTAATTTTATAGAGCTTAAAATATTAAGTGGTTCGCCCTCAAGGAAGGTTAGCAAATGTTGAAATTTCCTTATATCGGAATAATTAGAGTTTTCGTGAACCAAACAAGAATAAACATCGTAAAAGGTTGGCCACTTTTTTACGTTTCCATTAAAGCAAGGTACCTTTAAAGGGCCCAGATCATCGCTACGTGAATAGTGTGAAGTTGCGGGGGTGAAATTTGAATGAACTGAATCGGAACATAAACTCGAAAAAAGAACTTTAGCTTGGTGGTAGAATAGATCCGTATCTTTCCTAATTTTGTCTTGTACTTCGAACTCATCATCGTCGTCGTCTTTCAAGAGACCTATGATGTCATTATGAATGTTTTTAAATTGTTCATAGTGATCATCTAACGATTCGTAAAACGCCTTAAAAATTGGCAAGGAAGAACTATCTGATTTAGCTTTTGTTCCCAAGTTATACGTTTCCGTAATACGAGATATTGAAACTTTGCGTTGATTCTCAAGCTTTTTTAACGACATATTGTTAATTAAAAAAATAAAAAATATTTAAAAGGAATAAAACTAACACTTGACCCCTATTGACTTTAATCAGTCCAAAAGAGTTCGACAGCATATATTTTATTATCGATTTCTCGAATAAATGCAAAAACTGTTATCCTAGGTCGCGATTTTTCTCCCAAAATAAATGCACAGAAAACAAATTGTACCTACTACCGTTTACTTATAATTTACAGGTAAATACTAATTCTACCAGATGTGTTTGTTTACCTGTTAAATAAGAATAAAGCATTCAACTCACAAGCACTTTTGTTGTTTTGAATAACTATAACATATTATTTAAACAAATAACTATTATTTAAACAAATTTCGATTTTTGAATCAAAACAAACGACGTACGAAGTGCCAATTTCGGCTGCAATGAAATGTGGGTGGAGCCACCGTTAAGCCACGCAAGGGGGGACGGAACCTCCTTTCTAAACCGCACACGGCAACAAATGAACCAAAATGGCGAGGCGAAAAAATCTAATATTTCTAGCAAACAAATTTTAAAAAACTATCTGGGTCGTGGGACCAGAAAATGTTGTTGTTTTGAGGGTTGAGAGCTGCGGGACTGTATGCGCTGGCCGTTTTATAAAATCTGGGTGCAAAAATCCTTAAAAGGACGATGTAAAAATATCAATTTTTCCGAGCCACACAAAGACAATATAGAGGATTGGCACTCACCTTTTCAGCTGTTTCCGTCGTCCAGAGGAGCTCCTCTCGCTGGCCCAGTCGTTGCAGTCGCTCCACACTAGAATCACTTGTTTGTGTAATGGTTTAGTTTGATTTTCTAAGAATGTTATTGGATTTTTTGGTTAATAGAATTTATCACCATGCTGCGTGGTGATCTCGATAAAATACGACAGACGAATCTTTTTTGGTTACGCCTTTTTGCGCAGATTCATTTTTGTAGATGGCGCTGGCGTTTTGCTTGTGCCAATCAAATTGAAATTGTGTGGGTTTTCCGAATACGGGAATTTGGCGCAAAATTTGAATTTAAAATTAAAGTTGCACGAACAGTAGGTACATTCATTGAAAATACGTCGAATGTTAGTAATAGTACGTCCATAGTACGTACAAATCCCTACGACGTACATATATGGGCGTAAGCTCTCCGGTCCTCATTTTGGGAGGTTCTCTTTTAAGCACAAACCTGTGACTTGGGGACAGTTCTTTGGTTGAAAAAAGTCATGCAGGGGTATCCGAACCTGTAAGGAAATGTTTGCGATTAATTGACAAAGGTTAGAAAAACACCAATTTCGACCTCCTAAAAGGAGGACAGTGGAGCTTATTCAAGAAAATAATTTTTCCAAAATATGTGTTGGTTTGGTTCGGTTTGGTTTCACACTCTCTAAGATCCGGGGAAAGAAGTCAGGGAAGTTTTCTTATGAAAAAATATGTTAGAAAGTCGAACTATATGAGTTGTGTAAAGTTTGGCAATCCACTTCTTTTTTCACAAAGCTTGTTTTACAATGAAATTATTTTTAAACAAATTTCTATTTGAGGAAAATGTTTTCGAACTATTACTTTCGAATAAATTTCCATTCAAAACAACTGTTTTCGAACAAATTTTCGATTAAAGAAAATGTTTTCCAAGAAATTTCCGTTTAAATAAATGGTTTTTAAACAAATTTACGATTGAAAAAATGCTGTCGATAAAATTTTCATTTAAAGAAATTGTTTTCAAACTAATTTTTGATCGAAGAAAATGTTTTCCAAAAAATTTCCGTTCAAAGAATAGGTTTTCGAACAAATTTTCGTTGAAAAAAATATTTTCGAACAAATTTCCGTTCGAAGAAAATGTATTGAAACAAATTTCCGTCAGGAAAAACTATTTTCAACAAAAAAATACTATTAGTGCGTTTGTGAGTGTGTGTGTTTGTGCCTATGTGTATGTAGTAAAGCCTTTTTTTTCAATCTTTTGTTTTTTGACCTTTTGTATTTCGACCTTTTGTATTTTTGATTTTGTATTTTCGACCTTTTGAACTTTCGGCTTTTGTATTTTCGACCTCTTGTAGTTTTGGCTTTTTGTTTTTCGACCGTTTTTACTTTCGATCTTTTGTATTTTCGGCTTTTTGTAGTGTCGCCCTAATGTTCTCGACCTTTTGTATTTTCGACCTTTTGTACTTTCGACCTCTTAAGCCGAAATAAAATAATGGTAGGCATACTATAAACCTGGGGACGACAGTGTTTACTTTTAATCCCGCGACGAGAATTTTCAAGCCCGACGGGAAGGACGGCTATACTCTGCTAAGTAACTAAAAGGGACTTTAATGCCAAGGTTTACATACTAAAAATAATAATAATAAAATAAATATTAAACCACTAACCGATACTCTAGTTTTAGCATGTCAACTTCCGATATATAATAATACAGGGCAGTGATTTGTCATTTATTTGGTGGGCTATGAACCCGTTGCTATAGCATGGCGTTAAACAAAAGTCAGTCAAACGCTAACAAACATAGAAAAAATGTGGAAAAAAATAATATTTATTTCGTAACACACTAAATAGGTTTAGTCAAGAAAAAGTTCGAATTAAATTTCTCTAAGATGGAACAAACATGGACCAAAGAAAAAAGCCTATTCCTACTTTGAAGTGGACATTCAAAAGGCCACCGAAGAAAGCAGCTTTCAGAGTACCGAAAATGATGCAATAAACAGAATGTCGAAAATTTCAAAAGGTATTTGATTTACATCCTGAAGAAGTCTAGAAAGTTAAATTCTTCCTATGAAGGCAATATTTTATGCCAAAGGACACAATAATAATTGAAATCAACCAAGTCATCAGTAAACTGCAAGCTGGAGGCAACAGAAGAACCGTAATCGTGTATCTTGATAGCTTTTTGTTTTTTGTATTCTAATTAAATAAAATGATCGAAAACACCTATATTTGGCCTTTATAGTTTTAAAGAAGTTACTTTTAATCACTGGGGATAAAAAATACTACCTTAGTGCCTAAAAAAAAGGATTATACGTACACTTTTATTCCGTAGAGCGCATAAAGAAAAACATAATAGTTTTTTATATTTTATAATATATCGTCACCCTAATTCTGAAACATCGTAACCCAACTCAACAAAATTTTACAGGAATAAGAAAAGTTAGAAGCAAATTACATAGCGTTAGCATTATGCGACTTTTAAGAAATCGCGGGAATGACCGTTTTATATTTTTTTTTGGTTGGAGGATTTAGCAGCATATAGAATTTTCACTTTTTTGTGGGTTATGACGCACAGTGGAACGTTTTGAAGATCTAGGTGGACAACCCCTGAGCAACATTAACACTCTTTTATGCTTGATTTTTTTAGCTTTAAAATAACATAAAATATTTAAAAGCATTTAGTATTTGCAATATTACCTACCTCTTATATATGGTGATTAAGATTTTAACGATTGTAAGATTTGTAGTCATACTGTATGTTTGTAACGAAAATTGTTTCAACAAATTTTATAACAATGAAGTAACGGTATATATTTTTTTAGTTTTTGCAAGAAGGAATTTAAATAAAACAGTTTTGCAATATACAAGGTATTTCAGAAAAATTTAAATAAAGACGTTTTAGGCGGTAAGGGACGATCAAGAAAAAAATTCCGCTCTCATCTGTCACTATATGATAAATAAATGCATTAAAAATTTTAAACCTCTCACCCCTTGCCCGGGGTGAAACCAAACCCTAAAATTATAATGGAAAATGTTCATCGGATGGCATTATCTTTAAAGGGGTTTAATGTGAGAAAATTTAAGAGATATTTGGATTTTAATTTTACATAACTAAGAAAGTTTTAAAAAATATTTATTTAATTGGAAAATTCAATTTTTATTTGAAAAATATCATTAACTAACACAAGTCCATTTTATTATTATCTTGCAAACTAAACTGTGTTAATTAATTTCTCAATCTGACACAAAAAAGACAAGAAAAATATATTATCATATTTCTAAAACCGCATAATAATAACTCGCTCCGTTTAAAACTTAATTTTTTGGATTTTTTAATAACCTCAAAAAACTTTCCTTGGGGTTTGGTGCAGATGCATTTTTATTCAGCTTGGTTAAGCTTGGGACAGAGTGAAAAGTTACTGTTTACAAAAATTCGTGAAAGTCGAGAGTTTCAAAAACCCATCCTACAGTACGTACTTCTCTTCCCCCCTCCGTAATGCATTTTTAAGAAAAAATATATTCAAGAATCATGACAGTGTAACGCAAGGTTTATAACCGCCCTTCCCCCCTTGAGCGTTACGTACTTTAGGAATCGGCCCATACACATAGGTACATGGGATAGGGTGTCTCAGAAACTACAAGGGGTTTATGAGGATTTAGGAGACGGTAAGACATACCAATTTTGGTAAAAAAGTGGCGCTATTCCGAGCTATATCAAAGAAAACATTTATATGTGTTTTCAAAATAAATTGATCCATGAGGGATCTGATACCTTCCTAGCTAGTCTATTAGCACACTTCAAGTGAAGCCTTGATAATATATCAGCTTTGAAAAGTTTTTTGTATATATCTGAGAAACTGAAGCTCTTACGAAGTTTTTATTTATAACACGAATTATTGAGCAAAATATAGTCTACCATATTGCGAAAACTGTATATTGATACGATGCTCCGGTAAAAAGATAGATTTTTTAAAAATGTTAATTGTCGAAAAACTGTCATTAGCATTAATAGATTTTGACCAAAATCTAATCAGCTCGTAAGAGTGTCGAGCACTATTTTACTTGATAATTTTATGAAAATCGGTTCAGCGGTTTAGCAGCTATCGTGTTACGGACAGAAATAATATACACACACACACAGACAGACGTCACGATGATATTGCTAGGATAGGTCAAAATACACCCAAATAACACATTTTTGGCTTTATAAAAAAAAAAATTTCGTCGAAATAATACCTATAAATAATACCATTACTATGCGGGCTAGGAAGGCAAAAACTAAAAATTGTGACTGTTTGAAAAAAATAAAGTCCTAAAAAAATTGTTAACGTCATTTTATTGGCCTAGCCATATTTATATAGTTTTCTTCAATTTGTTTAAAAGAAGGCGACAATATTTTAATTTTTCGAATAACATTTAAGTTTTTAAGGAATATTTTGAAACCCCCTGTAGATATTTTTAACGTCGACACTGCATCCGATTAAGATCGCAATAGCGCCACTTTTTTCCTTTTGAACGAATATCGTAAGTGTTACCGTTTCTGAAAATCCCACAAAGCCCTATGTACTTACTTTTATCTGGACACCCTGTAGACAAACAGACACATTGACTCATCGTGATATAGACAAATGCACGAAGATTGACTAATTTAGGTTAGAAAATCCCGAAAGGGCACATTTGTAAAGGTATCAAAAAGAAAATGTCATTAAACACAAATAATACGTTTTCTATTTTTAGAGTTGCAGGCTAACAAAATAATTAAGTAGTTAAGTTTACCGCAAAAAAAGTACAACATTTCAATACTGCGTCAGAAAGTAGAGATTTCGGTCAATTAGAAAATAATAAAACTAACATTAACAAATTCAAACAAACTAAAGTTTCAGTTCAACAAAAACCATGTAAAAATAAAATTTTCCTTACCAAAACAAAATTATATTGCTTTAGAGCATTGCCCATACATAAGATTAAAATGTCTCAGCAGCAAATTTTTAAGATGCAACTTTCAATGCAAATATCTTCACAACCAGAGGGGATAAAAAAATAATATTTTGGATCTGGGATGTATGGAATATGCCCTTTAATTGTAGGTAGCTGAAATGTTAATTTATAGTACTTAACCATGTCCACCTAGATTAGTCAAACGTTCCACTGTGCGACGTGTCAGAATTAGGGTATCGATATATAAAACATGTCAACTAATTTTTGGTTTCTTGCGCTGCGTGGGTCCTAACATATTGCAAAACTTAGTTTTTATATTCGAGAATCTGAAAAAGCATTATTTTAATGGTTTGTTTATTTGGATAGTCTAAATATATATACCGGGTGTGATAGACAGTTCTCTACGTAATATTTGTAAGCCATTTTATTTTTTTGAACACAAAGAAAGCTACGCTCCTGAAAGTGCCAGATTCGTCATATAACCAAAAAGATTTAGCTGTCGTGTCGCTACTTAAAGAAGACACTTCGTGATGCAGTGACCCTAAACTATAATATAATAATATATAATTGTAATCAAACAACGCTATAATGTAACAGCAAACTTGGCACGGTGGCGAGTTAATTATAGAATTGACGAGTTTCCGATTCGACTTTTTTAAGGTTCGAGCTTTTTACGTTTCGACATAATTACGTTTCGATGATTTTGCGTCTCTTCTCCATTGCGTATCGAGCTTTTCATTTTCGACTTTTTTACGTTTCGACATTTTTACGGATCGATGATATTACGATTCGTTTAAATTATTTTCGACTATATTATTTTCGACAATTTTACGGTTCGACAAAATTACGTTTCGCTTGAATTGCTTTCTATTCTTTTATTTTTCAATTTTTCGACCTTTTGCGGTTCGGCTTTTTTGCGATTCGACTTTTTTACGGTTCGAGCTTTTTACGTTCGCCTTAACTCCGTTTCGATCATTTTACGATTCGATGCTTTTACGTTTCGACACTTTTACAGATCGACAAAATTACGATTCCTCTAAATTATTTTCGACTATATTATTTTCGACAATTTTACGGATCGACAAAATTACGTTTCGTTTAAATTATTTTCGTCAATTCTGTTTATGATTGTTTTATTTTCGACCAAATTACGGTTCGACATTTTTATTTTCGACATTTTTATAGGGACCCCTAAGCTATCAGTATTTTACATAAATATATATCTAAATTTGTTTAATTCTTAATAATATTTTTGTACGTTAAGGTCTTTTTTACATTTTTGTTTGATATATTCATTTATTTAGAAAAACTTTAAAATTATTTTTAAATATAACCTTTTTCTTTTTATTTTTTTATTGTTTAATAATTGTTTTATTTATTTATTGATTTATTTATTTATTGAAAAAGTATGTTTATTTAAAATTAAGGAAAAAACAGTCGAAAGCTTTCAGTCTTTTAATATTGTTTCTGGGTTTAATTTTTTATTTCTTTCAATTTCTTATATACAGGAGCGGGCAAAAGAGGGGAAAAATTCATAAGGAATTTTCAAAAAGAACCATTCGCAACTTATTTAATAAATGATTTGAATATACTAAACCAACACGTAACTGATAAAACCTTTAAAATTTTACATTTAAATATATGCACCATAAAGAAAAATTACGATGAATTCTTATGTTTTTTACAACAAATAAGGGAAGGGGAAATTATAGTCCTTTCGAAGACTCATGTGATTTATGATACAAGCATTTTTAGATTAATCGGAAATAACATAATTTATAATAATGCGACTTGCAACAAATGTGATGGTGTGGTGGTACTGATTAAAGATTATCTAGAATTTGAGTATTCTTTTAAAAATATAGGACAGATTAAAACAATTAATTTTTTTGTCACCTGCCTTTACAAATCGCCGGCTATCAATAAAAATATATTTGTGGAACAACTATCAGATTATTTATTAGAAACAAACACTTTAAAAATCACATAATTACAGGGGATAGAAACTTAGACTTAAATCAAAACAAAAAAATTATTGAAGATTATAAGAGTTTACTTGCCAGCTATGGTTTTGTTTCTTTTAATAAATATTATACAAGGCCCATCTAAAAACTCTGTCTCGATCACTTTTTTGTAAAAAGTTCCGGTGAAAAAAGATTTAAAAAAACAAAGAATTACGTAATTTATTACAAAATTCCTAATCACTGCCCAATTATGTTGACATTTGACATGAACACTCACGATAACTTAAACAATGTACCATTTAAAAAGTATACAGATTATGACAGTCTTCGATATGACTTAAGGTCCTCAGCTGGACGGATGTGTTTGGAGTTGCTGACCTCATTACTGAAACAATTAATTTAATTAATAAGATCAAACCACTGTCCGATAATAATACAAAAACTGTTAGACAAAGCAACATCAAAAATTGTAAAAATAATTGGATAACAAAAACACTACTAAATGAGATTAAATATAAGAACTCTTTGTACTTTGAATGGCAAAGGTCACCTCAAAATGAAAATCTTAAAAACACATATCTTACTTGCAAGCAAAATTTATTGAAAAGTATTAAAATTGCAAAAAAACATTATGCGAAAACTTTGATAAACAAGGACCAAAATAAGAACATCTGGGAGACTGTAAATAACATTTGTAAAAAAACTAAATGTAAAACAACAATTGATAAAATTCAGTAAACAGAAACAAACTTTATATTAACAAATAAGTACGAAATTTGAAATTATTTTAATGATTTTTTTACTGAAATTGAAGATACAAAACATTGATTATATAGAAAATATTAAGGGGGTGACAAAGACAATAGGTTTTTTTGATGAAGTATCATGCAGAGAGGTCGCACATATTATTAAAGGGCTTAAACAAAAAAAATCTCCTGGATTCAATGAAAGAAGAACTGAAACACTTATATAAAGATGGACCCAAATTAAATGTTAGTAATTATAAGCCAATTTCTTTGATTTCAAATATTTCGAAAATTTTTGAAAAAAGTATAAAGGAAAGAATGGTAAGATTTTTAGACAAAAATAATATTATATCTAAAAAACAGTTCGGTTCCCAGAAAGACAAATCAACAGAGGATGCTATGCTATTCTGTGTTTTTGTTGACCTAAAAAAAGCGTTTGATACGGTCTCTCATGAGAAATTCAAAATTAAATAGATATGGTTTTGTGGGAAGTGCTTTAAGTCTAATACAGGACTATTTACATAACAGAAAGCAATGTGTCAATCTTAACCGTCACTTGTAGTATACCTCAAGGAACGGTTTTGGGGCCTATCCTGTTTATAATATACATCAACAGCCTTTTAAATTTAAATAGCAAAGAAATAATTCTCTAAGTTTTGCAGACGACACTGCAATTTTTTACTCTGCTCATACCTGGGATCAACTTAAACACAAAGTGGAAGAGGATCTTGTTATTAGCAAGTGGTCTCAATATAACAAGCTAACCTTAAATAAGGAAAAAATAAAATTTATTACTTTTGCATCGTATTCAAACATATTACCAATTTTTTACACAGTTAAGATTGATGCAAATTATAACATTTCGATGACTGACTCGACAAAGTACTTGGGTATCATTATAGATCAACATTTAAGATGGAACAAGCATATTAAGCATCTTACAAAAAAGACAAGATTCCTTGTAACTAGGTTCTCTCATCTTAAGGACTATCTGAGCACGACCTATCTCAGGCATATTTATTATTCTCTCTTTTAGTCGCAGCTTAACTATGGCATTGTTGGACGGGGAGATGTCAGAGACAATTATCTACAAGAAATTAATGTATTACAAAAATGGGTTTTAAAAATTATCTTTGGCAAAAATCGAACGTATTCCTCCGAACTTTTATATAGAAAAAGTAAAATTTTTGACTGCAGGCAACTTTATTTTAACAAACTTTTACAGCGGTATTTACTAAGATGGTTTAAGGTTTGAGTTTAACTTTTAGTTTATCTTTTGTGAAAGGTTTTAACTGAATTTCTTTTAAACTTAATAAAACTTAATGGAATTTTGGACTAATTATAACTACATAGGTTATATCGCAATGGAAAAAAACCGGTTTAAATAAGAATCTGCAAGGATTTCGTAAAAAAATGGAAAAAACGGAAAAGAAATGGTTTAAACTACAGGTTTAAGTTTGTAGGGAACGAGGTTTAAGTGAAAATGCAGCGATATTTAAGTGAATTACTTACATTTTTCAATTTACACTTACTTCCCAAACTTGACATTGTCGGAAAATGTGTTTCGTAATTTTTATTATATAACTTGCACAAAAAAACGAAACTGAAAAATACATTTTTAAATTTATTTTTGACGAAAAGTGACTTGTCAGTCAACTTGCTGGATTGTCATCTGCTGTCATCCCGGTGCACGTAAATCTTAAATATATCTGTATGGCTAGAGCGTATTAAAACCATTAATGGAAAATGACTGCTACTAGCGTTCCGCCATATTGGATTCAATTGAACACAAAATGGATTAAAAGAGCCAGTGACGTATATAAGGGGGGGAACCCCCCCCCCCACCTTTAGCTAATAGTTTTTTTAGAAATTTTTCACATATTTCATGAATACAAATATACAGTAACATAAAATACGGCCTTATAGGGTTTCCCCCACCCTCAAAACTGTCTCGGTCCCCTAAAACCTTTTTCCAAATACGCTACTAAAAAAAGCAAACGCTTTCAACAATATTTATATTTATATTGAGTTGATTTAGGGTGGAATTTATAGTCGAGCCTCAAGGTCGGACGTTTGCGGGGCGTCCTCAAAGATCTCTCAGCATTTTCATTTTATAAAGCTTTCCTTAAGAAAGGTTGAGTCAAGGAAGCGAATGAGCTGGCTACATTGACATTTATATTAATTTTTGATATTTATGACATCTTTTAACAATTTCAGCTAATTTATCAAGATTGGTTTAAATAACAGTTTTTAGCTGTGATAAAAGTTTCGCTAGAACGAAAAAGTATGATTGTGAAGAATGGTTTAAAACTACAAAAAATCCTACAAAATAAAAAACACATGGATAGAATTACCTACTTGAAAAAACAGGGGACAACAAAGGCCTGAAAGAAAATGAATTTGATGATCAAGAAATTTATATAGAAAGCCTTTTCAGTATCATGAAAAAGCCAAATTAATGTTTTAATACAGTTGAATATTTACTTCAAATATCATTTGTACGAAATCTGGTTAAGTTAAATGTTGTATTTTATGTTTATATGTATTAAATGTTTTATCAAAATTAAATACAATTTTTTGACTTCATATAAAATATTTCTTTATTCGTCAGATAATAACTTTTTTGAAACTTCTCCAAATAGGTATTTGGTGGTTAGTATACAATTCAAAATTTTTTTTTAGAAAAATAAATAAACTCGCGGATCCAAAAAGGCGGATCTTCCCATTTATGAACCAATATGCATCAAATTCGGAACTTTGCGATCTTTTAGGTTGCTGATTATTATTTTTAACTTAAACTAAAAAAATCAAAATGGCGGATCACAAATGGCAGACTTTCACATTTCTGAACCATTATGCATCAAATTCGGAACTTTAGGGTGTCTCAGGTCGCTTATTATGATTTCTAACCTCAACTTAAAAACAATCAAAATGGCGGATAAAAAATGGCAGATTTTCCCATTTATGAACCGATTTGAGTCAAAGTCGGAACTTTACGATCATTCAGGTCGTTGATTATTATTTTTAACTTAAACTAAAAAAATTAAAATGGCGGACCAAAAATGACGGACTCTCCCATTTATAAACCAATGTGCTTCAAATTTGGAATTTTAGGGTGTTCAGGTCGCTGATTATGATTTCTAATTTAAACTTTGCCTTCCTATTTATAAACCGATTTGCCTCAAACTTGAAACGTCGCGGCGCTTAAGGTAACTCAATACAATTTTTGACTCAAATTTAAAAACATGAAAATGGCGGGTACAAATTGGCGGCTTTTCCCATTTATGAAATGATATACATCAAACTCGGAAATTTGGGGTGTTTTAGGTCGCTGATTATTATTTTATTCATTGTTACAAGTGATTTAGTAGCACCGCGGAAAAACTGAAATTAAAAAAAAATTTAACTTTTTTTACAAAAAAATCTGGACTTTTAAAGCAAAATATTTTGGTATATTGGTTCATAAATGGAAAACTCCGCCATTTTTGATCCGCCATTTTAATTTATTTTTAGTATAAGTGAAAAATAATAATCAGCGACCTGAAAGATCTCAAAGTTCTGAGTTTGATGCAAATCGGTTTATAAATGGAAAAAGTCACCATTTTGTATCCGCTATTTTGAATTATTTTAAGTTTAAGTTAGAAATCAAAATCAGCGATCTCAAAACACCCTAAAGTTCCGAGTTTGATGCGAATCGGTTTATAAATGAAAAAATCCACCATTTTGTATCCGCCATTTTGATTTATTTTAAGTTTAAGTTACAAATCATAATTAGGGACCTGAAACACCCCAAAGTTCCGAATGTGATGCATATTGGTTAATAAATGGGAAAGCCCGCCATTTTTCATCCGCCATTTTGATTTTTTTTTGTTGAGTTAAAAATATTAATCAGCGACCTGAAAGATCGTATAGTTCCGAGTTTGATGCATAGCGGTCATTATTGGGAAAATCCGACATTTTTGATCCGCCATTTTATTTATTTTTCTAATAAAAAAAATGTTGAATTGTAACTAGTCACCAAATACCTATTTGGAAAAGTTATGATCAAACAAATATATTATATGACGTCAAGTTAAATAAAACTGTTTAAACAATTAATAGTAATATCGTAAAACAAAAAATCTCGCGGCAAACTGTCACCGCGGCGAATTATCCGCGGCGAATTATCCGCGGCGAATTGTTCCCTACTCTACTTGAGACTTTAATAAAATTTCTGTCTAAATTTTCATTAATATTACAAAATATGTGAAATTTAGGTAGCTACCTATTTATTAAACTGTCTTTATCTATAAGCTTTAAAAAATGATTTTTTCAACAGCCCGCTTTACTTTTTAATCTACCAATTAAAGGAAAAACCAAATTGTTGTCTTCCTCAACTAATTATTTAGTTGCATAAAATCTTAAAAGCAACCGTCACAAATTTTTTAAACTAGTGCGCACAATCAGGACGCGAACTAACAACAGAAATCGTTATTAATTTATATTTGTATTTTAAAACTATTGAAATAAATAAATAAATAAATAAATAAATAAAAACATTTTTTATTATAATAATTTAAAGATTATTTGCAAATAAACAAATCGCGTGTGTGTTTTTTTACTGTTACTGGTTCTCCACAACAATTAAAACTCGCAATTGTTGAAAACGATACGTCAATTTATTTCGACAAATTATGTACACAAAAACGCACTTAAACTTACTAATAACTTGCTAATAATTCACTACTTTAATCCGCCTATTAACTTCGCGTTAACATCTAGCGATCACTACCATTGGTTATCTTTGACTGCCCGATGCACGACGTCCGGCCCTATATATAAGGGTCTGCCTACTATTCGAGAATTTTCCATCCTTGTTCGATTCAGGATTATACCACCCTTTTCTAGAACGCGGACCGTTCGCACACCAGTTTGTTACAGATAACGCAACTAAAACCTAGACTAAGAATACAACCATAAAATACGTCAACCTAATACTACACTAAACCTAAATAAATTCTAACTATAAAATTTAAATAACTTAAATTTGTAACACTATCCTCCTCTTCAGGTTTGATCGTCTCGATCAACATTTCCCAGGTAAGGTTTTAGTCTGTCTAGATGAACAACTTTCATCTTGGACTTCGGGCTTTTCTGGATTCGGTAGACTACATCATTAATTCTCTTAACAACTTTATAAGGCCCTTCCCATGGTGGTGTCAACTTAGGTGATCTTCCTTTCTTGCGTTGAGGATTGTATAGCCAGACTTGATCATTCTCTTTGAACCATGAAGAGTTTGCTTTCAGGTCATATCTCGCTTTCATGCGGTCACTGGCTATTTCTATTCGCTCTCTAACCACTTCATGGATATCGTGCAGCTTATGCCTTAAACGTTCGACATAGTCATTAACCTCTAAGTGTTCTTCTTCAGGTGAACCAAACATGATATCACATGGTAAACGCAGTTCTCCACCAAACAGGATACTAGATGGAGTAGCTCCTGTCGTATTGTGAATGGTGGTTCTATAGGCCATGAAAAACAATGGAATATATTGGTCCCAATCTGTTTGGTGCTCATCAACAACTTTTAAAAAAAGTAAAGCAGTAGTCCGTGTTTTATGTATTCCTAAAAGGTCACAGAGATTCTGGAAGAGCTTTAATTCAATGTTTCTTCCTTGATCTGAATGTAGTTCCAAAGGAATGCCAAATCGGCTGAAAACATCATTTACCGGAACTTCTGCAACTGTAGCGGCCTCTTGGTTAGGCAAAGCAAAAACTTCTGGCCATTTGCTAAAGTAATCCATGACAACAAGGATGTATTTGTTGCCCTTTTTAGTTTCTGGAAATGGTCCGGCCACATCAATAGCAATGCGTTCAAATGGCAGACCTACGTTATATTGTTTCATTTGACCTCTGGACCTTGTTTTGGGACCTTGGCTGGCTGCACAAGTCGAACATCGGCGGCACCAGTTTTTCACATTTTGAAAGTAATTGACCCAATAAAATCGGTTTCGAATTTTGTCCATAGTTTTATTTATGCCTAGGTGTGCGCCTGACTTTCCACCATGGCATTCGGCAATTACATTGTCTACCGTGCTCCTAGGAACTACTACTTGATTAATCACAGTAAGGCCATCGGTACATTCCCAGGCACGTTTAATAATGTTTTCTTCTACTATCAGTGAATCCCATTGTGCCCACAGTGATTTGAATATCATCCCTTGATTTGCGATATCTTGCCATGATGGTCGTGGCTTGTTCTCTTCTTTTAATCGCAAAATAGGTCCTACATCTTTGTCGTCAAATTGTGTGGTTCTAATTGAAGCCGCCATCCATTCTTTATCCGGTTCCAATTTTATCTGACGCACGTAGGTAATTCCTTCTTTCTGGTCAATTCTCCTGCAATGTTTACAATCTTCAGGGCAAGGTCTTCTGGACAATGCATCTGCATTATTATGCACCCTTCCCGCTCGGTGCTTAATTTGATAATAGTATTGTTGTAGCTTTTCTATCCATCTCGCGACTTGCCCCTCAGGTTGTTTCATTTTCATGAGCCACTGTAACGCAGCATGATCTGTTCTAATCAGAAACTCGTGTCCGTAGAGATATTTGTGAAAGTGATCTACGGATTTAATTATGGCTAGGAGCTCCTTTCTGGTAACACAACAATTTCTCTCTGGTTTGGATAGCTTCTTGCTGAAAAATTCGATGACCCATTCTTCTCCATCTTGTACTTGGGAGAGTACTGCTCCTATGCCATCGTTGCTCGCATCAGTATCTAATATGAATTTTCCTTTTGGAATGGGATATGCAAGAATCGGACTAGAACATAATGCTGCTTTTAGTCTTCTAAATGCTTGGTCCACATTCGGTATTCGGTGTTTTAATGAATAATAAGCTTTATCTTCTGTAAGTCTATGTAATGGAGACGCTATTTTAGCAAATCCTTCTACAAATCGTCTGTAGTATGTACATAGACCCAGAAAGCTTCCCAATTCATGTTTGTCACGAGGTTGAGGCCATTCTTTTATTGCTTGCAACTTTTCGTCGGTATGGATGCCTTCTCGGGAAACGACGTGACCCAGGAACTCAACTTTTTTTTGGAATAGAAAACATTTCTTTGAGTTTAATTTAAGATTTGCGTTCCTGATTCTTGAAAATACTTCTCGTAAAATGTCTAGATGGTCTTGAAATGATTTTCCCATTACTATGACATCATCCAAATAGACTAGGCAGGTTTTCCAAGTAACGCCTCGTAGAACGACTTCCATTAGTCTTTCAAATGTAGCTGGGGCATTGCATAGGCCAAATGGCATCAGATTAAACTGATAAAGTCCACTTCCAGCAGAGAATGCTGTCTTTTCTTTATCTCTTTCAAAGATTCCTACTTGCCAATACCTACTTTTTAGATCAAGAGTAGAAAACCAATATGATCCTGCCAAGGTTGTTAATGTGTCGTCTATTCTTGGCAGTGGGTAACTATCTTTCTTGGTCACATCGTTAAGTCTCCTGTAGTCGACGCAAAATCTAGTACTTTCATCCTTTTTAGTTACCAACACCACAGGAGATGACCAAGGACTTGATGATTCTTCAATAACCCCGTCACTGAGCATTTTATTAATGAGTTTGTGAACTTCTTCCTGTTTGGCCATTGGTAGTCTTCTTGGGCATCGCCAGTGTTGATGTATAGTTGAATAAGGTTTGTGCGTCCCAAACTACTCTTAGTTTCGAAGATATTACTTTGTTCTTCTATAAACTCTCTCGCTTTACGAAATTTCTCTGGAGTGAGATGTTGCCAAGTTGACTGAAATTGCTGAAGTACCTCCGTTGGTAACTTACTTTTATCCTCCGAAGTTGGCTCTCCACATTTTGTTACTTTCTGGACTGGCTCAGATAATGCTACCACCTCCCCTTATTAATTTTGACACTATTTGGGAAAATATTGGCGACTCTAATCGGGATGTCTTTATCGGTTTTAACTAGTGACTTTGCAACGAAGTAGGTGTTGGGTGTGTTCTGTTGGCTTATCAGTCCGACGCAGCTTGATGTTTTACTTTCTAGCCTCCCCAAAATTATGGTCTCACTGTTACCGACCAGTCTTGTTGTGCATACTGCCACAACCTTTATTGGTTCTTTATTGATGTGACTATTTGACAAAATGAACTCTTCGTTCCCAAATCTTAGGGTATTAAGTTTATTATCAATTGCAAATCCATGTTTACTTATCAAGTCCATTCCCAAAATAAATTCATCTTCTATTTCTGCAACTAATACAGTGTGGCGAATCTTCAATCTTCTCAGCTGTAGATCTATATCTGTCTGCCCCAACACGTCGGCGGATTCTCCAGTCACAGTCTTAAGTGTTATTTTCTTTTCTGTTGGTCGAATTTTATATCTCGTTGCAATTTTGGACTTAAGCAATAATATGGCTGCACCGGTGTCTACTGTGATGTTAATCTGTCTTCCATTTATAAGTCCGTCAATGTTGAGGCTGTCAGCAGTATGTTTTAAACTCTTAATAGAGTAAATTTTGGGGGCTTCCCTTCCATTAGTTAACACCCGCCTTTCCGTGTTGAAAAGTTTTAGATTTTCCTGATCTCCTCTGCTGTACCTTGTCCCGCTAGATGGTAGGCGAGACCTCATTTGGACACGACAATTGCGTTGAATGTGCCCTGTAAGTCCGCATCTAAACCACTTTACATTTGGAGAGGGACGTCTGTTTTCCTTTAAAGAGTCAATCTTCTCTATCAGTGATTGAAGAGTTTGACTTAGCGTCTTTGAGGGAACCTCTTGATCACTGCTTATTTCTTCACCCTCGTGAATCGAAACAGCCCTTACTTTTGGCCTGATGACTCAATTTCAACTTGCTTCGCTGCTGTTATGGAAGCGTTCTCCATGAAGTAATTTTGCTAAGTCCGTGGCTCGCAAGCCGTTAATAAAGCGATCTACCGTGAAGGGATCTCTGTAATTTTCTGGCATTTCTGGGTAAGCCAAGTACATCAGCCTCCTGATATCCGCTTCATACTCTTGTAATGACTCCCCTGCTCTTTGTTGACGAACATTTAATTCTGACCAATGTAAATTTCGCAAGTGTTCGTCTCCATACCTTCTTTCTAACGCTGCCACTAAAGCGTTATAATTCTGTTTTTGTTCGACTGGAATGGACCGTAAAAGTCCCAGAGCAGGTTCTCGCAGAGCTACTAACAAAGCTCTAGCTTTTTCATCATCATCCCAACCATTTGCAGCAGCGGCAGCTTCAAACTGTTGTTTGTAAGTAGACCAGGAAGACGTACCATCAAGGCTTAATGTTTTGGTTGGAATTTACAACACACCCTTGAGCTTTTATTTTGTTGTGTTCTTTCTGAAGCTGTATAAACTGTTTTGAAATGTCCTGGAATTTTTGGTGGTTTGAAAAACTTCTTCCCTAACATTCTGTAGTTTGGTCTCCACTTTTTCTTCAACATTCTGCAATTTGTTTTGCATCTTTTCTTCTACATTCTGCATCCTTTGTTATTTCTTCCTTAAGCTCTTCTGTTGCTACCTTAAATTCTCCTCTCAGCTGTTCGGAGATGCTTCTTATTTGGTCGAAGTTTTCTTGCATACCATCTAATCTTTCTTCAAATGTCCGTCTCATATCGTTTTGGTTTTGTGCAATGGTCTGCCTCATATCGTTCTGGTTTTGAGCCATTTGAGATGATAGAGCCTGAATCATTTTAGTCACTTCTTCCATCTTTGCCGATCCTTGTCTAGTAAGCATCAACTTTCTGACAACTCTCTCTAAACGTGTATCCTTGGGCTATAAAGTTAATGTCGCAGTCTGTTTTTCAATATCTCTTCCGATTCTTAAATAGAACCTAATGGAATGTTCTGGAATATACTGGTAAATGTCACTATTTCTGCTACTAGGCAAATGTAGAAGTCGCTTTTTGATTATCTCTTTTGGTTCTCAAATAGATCGTTGTAGAATGTTATGGAATATTCTAGAAATTATTTCTAATTCTTACTTTTGAAATTACTAATCTAATGTTGAAGTCGCCTTTTGGATATCTCTTCTGGTTCTCGAATAAAACGTCGTAGAATGTTATGGAATATTCTAGAAATTCTTTCCGATTCTTACTTTTGAAATAACTAAGCTAATGTCGAAGCCGGTTTTTTGTATATCTCTTCTGGTTCTCGAATAGAATGTTATGGAATCTTCTAGAGATTCTTTCTAATTCTTACTTTTGAAATTACTAATCTAATGTTGAAATCGCTTTTTGGATATCTTTTTTAGTTCTCGAATAGAACGTCGTAGAAAGTGATGGAATATTCTAGAAAATCTCTCTAATTATCAATTTTTGGACTGTAAGGTAAATGTCGAAGTCGGTTCTCCAATATCTCTTTTGGTTTTTGAATAAAACAATATCGAACTTCTTCGAATATTTTGGAAAAATAACTTACTGTGCTTCTGTCCAATTGTCCTAGCCGGTGGTACTTTGTAAGGGTAGTCTTTGCACTATTCAGTTCTGAATATTCTGGCAAAATTACTTACTGTTCTTCTTCTTTTTTTTTTATTTGTCCTAGCCGGTGGTCCTGTGTAAGGATAGTCTTTGCACTATTTATTTCTTTTAATCTCACTTCTGACACCAATTGTTACGTGTTCTCCACAACAATTAAAACTCGCAATTGTTGAAAACGATACGTCAATTTATTTCGACAAATTATGTACAAAAACACGCACTTAAACTATTAGTAAGTTACTTGCTAATAATTCACTACTTTAATCCACCTATTAACTTCGCGTTAACATCTAGCGATCACTACCATTGGTTATCTTCCCGATGCACGACGTCCGGCCCTATATATAAGGGTCTGCCTACTATTCGAGAATTTTCCATCCTTGTTCGATTCAGGATTATACCACCCTTTTCTAGAACGCGGACCGTTCGCACACCAGTTTGTCACAGATAACGCAACTAAAACCTAGACTAAGAATACAACCATAAAATACGTCAACCTAATACTACACTAAACCTAAATAAATTTTAACTCTAAAATTTAAATAACTTAAATTTGTAACATTACTTTCCTCGTCAAGGCAAATATCGTTTAAAAGCTACATGCTAAAATATAGAAGAGATATGAGAATTTAGTACTAAACGGTTTATCCAGCCTTGTACATTGCCCTAAAAAACTCGCTCTAATAGTTAATTGAAGCTAAAAATCGGATAAAATTTTGTCATATCGTTCCTTAATATGATCAAATTTTACATTTATAACAAATAAATTAACAAAAACGTGATTGTTTTCAAGTTACAATGAGATAAACCACCCGCCGTAGGTAGTTTAAAATTTAGGACGATTTTTACTTGGAATCCCATGACCTAGGGGTTTAAAGTGACGTAGAAGTCTAAATTAGACAGTTGTAGAAAAATCAGTTTTTAATGTTTTCTTCTTTTTTCCGGTCTATATGGTGTAGCAGATTTCATTTAGTGAATTTTGCAGAACTAAATCGTTTTCTTGTTCTAATAGTGTTTTTTTCCGTCGGTGTGGTTTTACAAGACTATGAAACATTTGGGGTATTTTAACAAGGATATAATCGTAAAACTTCTATTAAAAATTTATGGTGCTTGTCCGCCCGTTTCCAAAAATCTGTTTTCTTAAATAAATTGTTTGGTTATAAAAAAAAAGGGTTTCGTGAGAAAACAGCTTTTGGGATATTTTGTGATCATAAAGTTTTGTCGACATAACCACATGTTGTATTCTCCTAAGATACAGTTATGTTCAAATGTATTGTTTAAACTTTCAAATAATCAGATTATGGTTTGCACCAGTGAAACGTACGAAATTTTGCAAAAAAAACTGATACCTAACAAGACAGAGTTTTAACTAATTAGCATATATGCGTATCTACCTTCTTCCTTGAACTCACTGACCACGCTGAATTATATGGAAAAAATTTATCTATTTTCAATCTAGCCACTGTCGACGGCGAAAAATGTATCTTCCATATGATCAGAATGTGTAACTACATTTTTCTTTTTGTGTGGAAAAACTTGTTCATTTATAACATATAGTAGCATTTGTCTTTTGATGATGTTAATTAGTTCCATCGAAATACGGGAACTAAGTGTGCAAAATTAAAAGAAATCTGCAACTTTGTACTTTAAGGAAATTAGGAACGATTGGCGTCTAGATTTAATATGTTTTATAATATAGGTTCAACGTCGTTTTTTTAGTCTAAGGAAGTCTTTAAAAAATAATTTTCTGGTTTATTTTCTTTGCAAATCAAATAAAGTTTTTTTTATTGGTTTTTTCTAGCAAAATTTTGACAAAGCCAATCAATTTTCAGATCTCAAAAGCCTAGATATAAAGGCATTTTCAAAATATATTTTAATTGGCAAGGCAATTCTCTTTTGTAATTAAGTAAATTTTGTTTGGCCATTCGTTTAAGATTCTTTCTTTTAGATGGTAATATTGGGTGACTTTTGGTTTTTTCTATTCTTCTCTTGTAAAATTTTTAAGATAAGTTCATTTTCTATCACTTTCTAGTACCATTTTAAGTAAAGATGTACAGATACCAATTTTGATCTAAGCCTCTCCATTTTGATTGGTTTAAGAGATCTTGCTGATCGAGGGTCAATGGTACCCGCCCTTTTTGTTTAAGCCAAGCCTATTCATTTAAGGGCCATTTTATAGAAGGGTGGGAAAAAAGTTTCTTTTTTCGAATACGAAATATCAAAGATTAGTTTTCGATTTTGACACGACAAACGTGAGTTTTGGTTAAAAAGTCACATTTTCGCGTTGCGAGAGTTTTACCCCCATTTTTGAATGTAAGTTTTTCTTCCGGCAAAGAAATGCTTGTCATTTCTTTGTCATCCATCTTCTTTAAAATGGCTAGAACAATTACAACAACTTTGTATATTTCCTTAATGAACTTATACATGAAAGGTTTTCTTTTGTTTATTTAAAAGAAAACCTTTACTTTTGTTTTTAAAATTTTGTCTAATTCATTACAGATTTATCAAAGTTAGTTCAAAGAAAAATAATTTTGTTTTTAATTGATAATCAGATTTTAAATAGAGAAATTAAATGCATACAGAATAATGTAAATTTTCAAAGTTGTAATTAACAATAACTATCAAATTTATGTAAAATTAACTAAAAAATATATTCTTTGTAAATCAATGTATAACTCATAAAATTTAATGTAATACGATTATTGCATCGTTTACACAATCATTTGTAACCTTTGAAATTGTAATGAAATTCATCATTTTTTTAAAATAAAATATAAATTTTGTGTAAACCAGAAACAGTCTCTTTTTATTGAAACAAAAACAGGAAAGAGTTAAGGCTATAAACCAACATAAAAACCAAGTTAAGTTGTGTCAAGAAGTCTCTTTAGCTAACTTTGGGTATTAATTAGGTTTGTTCATTTAATATAGTTGCAATTTACAACTTAGCTTGGTTAAACTTGGAAACCTTTAATTCAGCATCTGAAACTATAAAAGTAAATAAATAATTCTAAATGACTCTAAAATAAAAAAAAGAACCTTACCTTTAAAAAGATAACTGTTATATTTTCTTATTGTTCAAAATGGTAAACTTTAACATTTCTACATTTCATAAATAAAATTTAAAGAAAAAACAAAATAATTCAAGTAAAAAAACTTTACATACAAGATATGTTCGAGAAAATACATGAAAGATGATTTATTTGGTAAGTGATATATTTAGTTTACTAATAAGGTGATCCAGCCAAGAAAGAATCAACGTTCCTAAGATACTTTTGCAGTTGTCGATCCGTATCCACTTTTGATGTCTACCAGTTCCACTTGAGATCTTAATTAGGTAGTTCAAATAAATTAGTAGTTATGCTTAGCAGAAGTCAGCCTTATATCATTAGTATATCCGCTCGCCACGTTACAATTTGGAGTCAGGCATTTAGGGTTTTAAAATTTTTGCCAACAAAGTTATTTTTTCTCTAATTTCAATTCACTTTTTTTTCTGATAGCTAATTTTCTTGCTGAGGTTATTCTGTTAACCTATATTTTAATTTTTTTTCTTTGAGGTTATTTCGTTAACCTAGGTTATAGTTTCATTATTAAGGTTATACAGTTAACCCGTCATTTGGTTTTCATATTTTTTTAAAGTAATTTTCATTGTCATTATAGTTTATTTTAATAAAAATAGAAAATTGGTACAGTTGGCAATTTTTAAAATATTGGTTGGTTTCCTTTATAAAGAACTCAAATTAGTGAATACAGAGGTATATAGCTGAGTTCATAGCATTTTGTTTATATGAGCAGTAACTTCAAGACTCCAGAAAATCATCAGTTTTCCAGGAAAGCATGCAGGCAAGGAGGATAGAAGAAAATTCTGCATGTTTTGTGTGTATTTTTTTTTTAGCACTAACCATTTTTATTTGAACGAGCTAAAAAAAATTTTTTTATAGCGAATATTGCGGGATTTAGTTTTGGATAAATCGAAACTCCTAACTAAAAATAATTTAGTTAGAAAATTCAAGCTAAGTTAATGATCTCTATTTCTGACCATTGTTTTCTTTTGTTTTAATCATGTAACGTAACTTTTTCACTAAGGAGTACAAATTTTTTGTTTAAAAACAAATGAATCAAAAGTTGGTATTGTAAATTAAGTTTGAAATTATTAGTCATCCCAGAGGTTCATTAATTTAGTTTATTTTGAGTCTGTTACGTGTGGTAATATTAATTCTCGAGTCATGGGTAAAAGTTATATAAGTAAACATTGGTTGTTTTTCTTTTATGTTATACCCTTTAAGTTTATTTTCTCAAAGACACTGTTGGTAAAATTTTTATTTTATGTCTTTTTCAAATAATGTCAATCAACGTTTCGCTTATTATGCATAATTTATTTTAATTGGAACCACCCAAATTTAATTAATTTAATTATCCAACGTACGATCGTTAAAACGTACCGCACTAACGTTTTAAATAATACGTATATATATATATATATATATATATATATATATATATATATATATATATAATATATAAGTTTTCTTTGAATAACGGAGAAGGTTGATAGTAAATTTTATTTTTTTTTTCATTTTTTCCCCACTTTAGGAAAAATAAATGTCGCATTAGCATCTACGTGTTAATTACATAATATTCATGTTCATTTGCTGTCCGTAATGCGGAATGAAAAATAGATAGAACTCAAAATTTTTCTACGATGTCCGACGCATATTCTCCACCTCCTTCGATCCTGACAGTCATCTTCCGTCAGTTTTTTTTTTTGACTCATTGATTTTTGGAATGACTGTTGCCATTCCAGTTTAGGACGCCCTCTTTTTCTGTGCCCTATTGGTTACCATTCTAGGACCTGCTTTGGTAATCTTTCGTCGCTCATCCGTTGTACATAGCCGTACCATATTAGTTGCCTTTTTGTGATGTCATCCGTTATGCTTCTCTCTTCCCATTCTTTTTTTTATGATCTCATTTTTTATATGATCTGTTCTAGATATTCTCATTGATTTTCTTGTTGCATCCATTTCGACGCTTTCCATTTTTGCTTTGTATTTTTCTGTTACGCGACAAGTCTCTATTCCATACAACAGCGTGCTTTTCACCATTGTTTCATATATGTTAAATTTTACATTCTTTTTTATCTCTCTGCTCCATAAAATACTGTTAAGACAACCAATAACGTTTTTTGCTTGCACTATTCTTTTTTCCAGTTCTTTACAGTCTGTTCCCGTCTTATCAAATGTGACACCCAAGTATACATACTCATTACATGGAAATATTTTTTGTCCAGTTTCTAGTTTGTCCACGTTCACTGTTAACCCCCACTTTTGGTATTCTTCCGTTAACTTTCTCATCATATACTCCATGTCTTCTTTATCATTAGATACAATTACTTGGTCGTCAGCAAACTGTAGTGTGTATATAGTAAATCGGTCGTTAAGTTGTATTCCTATGCCGTGTACTTTGCGTTTCCAGTTTTTTAGAGCTACTGCGATATATATTTTAAAATAGTTGGAGAGATACAACATCCCTGTCTTAAGCCTTTCGTTGCCGGGAATTCTTTTGAAAGTCGATTTCCAATTTTAATTTTCAATTTTGACCCTTTGTATAGTTCTTTTATCGCTTTTCTGTGTGTGTGTGATTGATGTTAGTCTGCTCTGACACTGTTCATAATTTTTCTACTACAAAATAACTCGAAATATTTTTGCGCTATTCAAATGTACAATGTTTTTTTTTCTCTTTAGTTTTGGGTAAATATTTGTTCGTTTTTTACAGAAAAGCAAGTCTTCTAATTTTTTTTGTAAAGTAATGCAAGTTTTATATCGCAAAATGGTAGTTTCGCTCATATAAAAAAAAACCAAGTAATTCGTAAGTCTAACCGAATAAGATTACTTATACGTGAATATAGGTAATTTTCAGTCTACAATCAAATAAGTATGTGCATACCACTCGTTCTACTTATTTCTTATTTCAGGAAATAGCTTTCATAACCATGTTTATTTAAGTTTTTACAATTAGTCATTGCTATATTGCAGAAAAATCTTAAAAATATTTTAATTAGGTCGTGATGATTTTCTTTTCTCTAAAAAGTATGCACTAGAATATACTGCATGTTTAAGCCAAACCACTAACAAACCGTTGAACAATTTTTTTTTGGTACATAACACAACATTGGACCATGAGCCATTACATTATTGTAAAATTTTCTATTATTGTCCTAATAGGTATGTAGTCATCAACATTTACATCTTTTATCCACAGGTATATATAACACAAAAAAAAACATTTTTAGAGCGTATCTAGAATAACAGAAAACCTTTTTATTTTTTTAAGAGCCTTGAACAATGCAAAACTCTAACCAATATTTTTATTGTTAGATGTCAAAACTTATGTCATGTTGTTACCTGGTTTAGCCTAAAACAAATAAATTTCATTTTTAAAATTAAATAAAGTACATCAAGATATTAAAAAAAGAAAATCAAATGCTTAATATTTCTCTATAAATGCAGTAGTAACAAACATAAATGTAATTAATAAATTAAACTAAACTATTAAAAGGAAAAGCACCTAAGCAGCAAAGTTTAAGCATTGCTTTTCTTGAAAATCTATAATTTTTCTTAACAGTTTATTTTCATAACCTAAATAATAGCATACTCTTGTTTTTTTATAGAAGAAGTAAAATTACTTTAAGGAAAAATATATCTAGAATATGGCATAAATTATTTTAGTTGATTATTAATTTTTAAATTGCTAATATAAAGTTAACATAATAATAATAATATTAGATTAATCAGAGATAATAAATAATAATAAAATTATTATTAACAAAAATATAATCTGTAGACATATTTTGGAAATATTGGAAAGGGAAGAAGATCCTTTACGCCACACTTAGGGAATTCTTTATACTTTAGACAAAATAAAAACTATCCAAAGATTGCTTAATCGTTTATTTCATAAAATGATTCCAGACCGGTTTCGAGCCTTTGCTCATATTCAAGGGTCTATTACTAGTATTTTGGCGATAACTTAAAGGAAAGCAACAACTAAATACTGGTTCACTACATAGAGATTTTTTTTTTTTTTTAGAAAAAAAGAGAAAAATCTGTAAACATGTTGACGCCTAATTTTCTTGTGAAAAGAAATGAAAAATTATTTCAAATTTTATAAATCTAATTAATTAAGTAATTAATACAGCAACAATATAAAATTATATGCGAAAAGATTCACCTTTTAACGTTTAACTAAAAATGCATCTATTAAAATTAATTTGAAAATAAACAAAACAGGTCAAAATTATTAACTATTGCTAAAAGACTATGAAGAGTTTATTTGGAATCAATTTTTGAAAAGGAAGGCATAGAATGTCAAAGTCAATTCTTTCTTTTCGTAATAAAAAACACAACAATTATCAACAGGTTAACTGAAATTGCTAAATCCTTTTTTGTTGTTTTGTTGTTTACTAAATTTTGCTGAATTTCATTTTATGTTAGAGAATAGGAAGTGTTTAAGTTAGTATTATCCCTTTGATACTGGAAATGTTTGTACATGTTTGAAGAAGTAATTTGAGTAATGATAGTCTGTCCTGAGTTACTAAAGTGAAAAATTACGGTTGTTACTTTCAATGGTGAAAATTTTGTGTCCTGCTACATATATTTTAAAGATCAAAGTTTGTTTCAGATTATTGTATTTTTTTTTTGTTTTGTTTTATAAGATTTTCTGTTTCATAGTTTATTTGTTGTAAACATGTAAGTTCTTGACGAAAAACATTAACACAACTTTCATGATTTTAAAGTTTCCATAAAAACTAAAATTATTCCATACATTAAGTAGTAGACTTATTTACATAGCAAAATAAGTTAAATGATTAAAACTATTGCAAAACTTTCCTAGTACGGCGAGAGCCAGGTGTATGCTTTATTAAATCGTTAATTATATTCCATGCATTGTTTTCTTTAATTTGGTTATTTTTGTTTGTTGTTCTCTTCTATCAATATAAAAAGTAAAAAAGTTGTCTCTCAATGTTTCATGTCAGGTTTGGATCTACAAGTCGTTTCATTTGTTTTAAGAGCATTATTACTAATTTTAATATAAATACAGATTTAAGGCTATGTAAAATTTGAATAACCGAATACTTACAATTAATTTAAAAAAAAATAGCCCAGAAAAACAGACATACAAATACATAAGTAATTAAAATTCACAAATCAAGGTGTAAGTTGATATGCCTGTGATTGTGACTTTGATAAGTTTTTGCTCATGCTCTCATTATTGGTTTCAGCCACAGCTTTGCGCAAGAGATGTCTCTGTGAAGATCTTTGGCAAAAAGTCTGCGAAGATGGTTCGGATGCTATTGTTTAAATGTTTTCAAGTTTTTTTAAAATTATTATGTCAGTCTACAGCTTTTCACACATTTATTAGTATATAAACCATGCTTCAAACACTACTAATTTCTGGAAAAAACCTATATCACATGGCAGTATTCTTATGTTCAGTTTAAGGATTTTAGTTTTTTTTATCAACAATTACAGACCTATGGTAAATTAAGCCAAAACAAAAAATTATGGAAAACAAGTGGATCCATGACGCATCTGATACCTTCCTAAACCATTAGTACATTCACAGTGGATTTTATGCTTTATCAGCTATAAAAACAGTTTTTTGTAATTTCAAAAACGAAAGCTCCTATGAAGCTTTCGGTTATAACACAAATTATTGACAAAAATATGTTCTACTAAAAAAAAAACCTTCATTAGTGTAAATGGATTTTGACTCAAATCTAATCAGCTCATGACAGTGTTGAATACTGTTTTATCTAAAACTTTCATGAAAATCGGTTCAGCAGGGTAGGAGCTGTCGTTTTACAGATACACATAAAGACAGACGTAAAGCCGATACTGCTAAGTTAGGACCAAATACTCCAAAGTAACACATTTTCGGCGTTATCTCAAAAAACAATTAAAAATTTCCGTCAAAACATTATTTTTTTTTTAACAATAGCTATGCTGGTTAGGAAGATAAAAATGTAAATCTATGGTTTCTTTTTGTTCATTTAACCAAGTAAACAATTGCTGTTCAGTTTACAACTGTTTCAGCAAAAACAAAAGCAACTGGTCTTGTATAATTTTGCCCTGCTGATTTCAAAAATGCCTTCCGTTTTTTTTTGTCGTATCAGATCTAGTTTTTGAAAAAAAAATTGAATTAAAATTATTTGTTTACCCCGATAACTGTATATTGCCAATATCTTTATATTTTTGTTGCAATGCGCTTGATTAAGATATGCTGTAGACCTAATTTTTCTGATCAAATTTTAAAACATGCCTCTTTTTCGTCATCATCAAGTTTATTTGTTTTAAGGTTTTTAGAGATTTTTCACCAAAATTGTGTTATATTCTCTATTTTTCTTTTTCACATTCGACTCGCTAAAGGGACTACTTTCCATACAACAATTTTTATGTAACGTCTCAGACTATTTAATTTCGTAGGCAAAATTGACATATTACCTCTACTTCACTCTCACTGACGGCACAAACAATAGTCATATGTGTAGCAAATACAGTGGCGGCCAATAATCTAAGATTACTAAAACAACCAAGATTAGCTAAAAACATTAAAAAATTGTGAGGCACCAAAATGTGTTTTGATCAGTGTAATTAGTATTATTTGTCAAAAGTGTTTTTTTTTAATTTAAAGGACAATTAATAAATTTTGGTTTAAGTCAAACATTTTTAATAAAACAGAAACAATTTTTAGTTTTTTTTTTAAATAAATTAAGTACTTTTCCTTAAGCACAAAATTAATGCTTTGGTACAGCTAATTTCACTGTTTTATCAGCCCAAACAAACTTCGAGTATCTATTCACAATTAAACAAATCTCGGTTGCTAATATTGGTTTTTCCTCTATCTCTGTCTAAGAATTTCCATAATTATTAGTTGTTTGATATACAAATATGCTTGCTTAGATCGCTAAAAAGTTTTTTACCTAGTAATTTTTTTTTGTTGTCTTTGATATTGTTTAAATAAAATTTGACTTTTGTGCAAGGTAATATGTTACATAGTCCTATTCTAAGCTACGTATTCAATTTTCAGTTGTAAAATGAGGGGTTCAGCAAAAATTTGGTAGATGTAGAATTTTTGTCGAATTGATTATCTTTTTGTAATTTTTTTTTGTGAATAGTTGAAAAGGAGGATTTAGTAATCAGTTTTTTTTATAATTCCTGAATGTGAATTAAATAGGTTTTTTTTTGTTCACAGGATACATATGAATTTTGATCACGATTCTACAGTCTTATTCCTACTTCATAAATTTTTTATTTAGTTCGTACTTATTTCAAATAGTTAATTTAATTAGTAGTTAGTTTCACTAACAAGTAGATTAAAACAGTAGATTAGTCAGTAGATACAATAAGGCGCTGACTGTGACGTACTACGGCACCCCGACACAAAATAGGATTCTTGAACGTATCACCATCTAATCTAATCATGTCATTGACTGAGCTTACACATTATTATCCCAATATTTACCATCTCTTTTTAAATTAATGTATTAGTAAGGGCGCCTAATACTCTTAAACAATCATGATATCAATAAACAAACAGTGGTCTACTCGTTTTATTTACTAAACTCACACATTGTCATCCAGCTACTTACTTTCTCTTTTTAACTCAAATTAGTGCGATGGGTGCACCCAATCTAAAACAGTCTTGGGATTAGTTTGCAAATAGAAGTATTTATAAGATGTCATTTTGACAATCAGTGTCAATCGACGTTCTTCCATCAGCACACAGTGGGCTCGCGGACCTGGTTTTTCGCCAAAAAGGATTAAATTAAATACATACTAAAACATCTGAACATCTTTACTAAAAAAGAGTAGATACTCCAGTAGGCCTTGAAAAAACTATTATTTGATTAAGGCAGCTTTCAGAAGTGTCATGTTTCATTTCAACGAAACGCGTTAAAGTTTCATATTTGCATTGCAATTTGATCCAGATTGAAAGCCATTTTGCGACAATATTTTATCTTGTATAAAATTCTCATAAAATAAATCTTGTAGAGGGAGGTAAGTAGATTTTCTCCCTGTACATTTTGGTTTCAATTTTGATGTATAGACAGGTATGGTAATGGTTTTTGCTTGGGATTTCTGTAATTCTATATAAATATAGATTTCTCATAAATGTTGGACAAAAATTTTGCTTCAGTTATCAACCGTTTTCTTGAATATTTTTTTTTCTTAAAGGGAAATAATGTACCAAGTTTGACACAAATCGGTTTATAAATAGGATAGTCTATTGGATAAGGATTTTGGGTCCGGCATGCTAGTTTTGTTTGTTTGAGTAAAAAATTATAATAAACGACGTTAAACACCGTAGAGTTCCAAATTTAATACATATCGGTTCATAAATGTAAACGTGCTCCATTTCGGATCCGCCATGATATTTTTTCTTTAGGTTTGAGTAAGAAATCTTAATTATCAGCTTTATGCACTCCAAAGTTCCAATTTTTATACATATCGGTTCATAAATAGAAAACTCTGCCCTTTTGGATCTGCCATATAAATTTTTTAAAGTTTGAGTTCATAATTATAATCAGCGACTTTAAACACGTCAAAGTTCTAAATTTGATACCTCTTGGTAAATGAGTTTTTTTTAAATTTATTTTTATTATTATTGGTTCATAAATAGGAAACTTTGCCATTTTGGATCCGCAATTTGATTGATAATTACTTTTTTCTCATTTTAAAACAAAATATTGTTACAAAACCTGTTTTTCTAATTTTGATCAAAAATTAGCTCCGGGAGCCCATTGTGCAGCTCTATGAGTTGTATAGCAATAAAAAAAATTGCTGTGCTTTAAAAAGAGATGCAAATGAGTATGTTCCAAAATTACAATTTATGTCGGGGCGCAGTTTTTTACTGACGTCACGAGTCAGCGCCTAATTGTAGATCAGCTAATAAATAATAAGTACTATCCTGTGTTTGTGGTTTGACAAATAATTTAGAAAGAATTATAATATTATTTAATGAGCATGGAAAAGAGAGTTTGTCTAAAGGTTGATTTGTCACTGTCGCTTTAGACAGAGTAGAAATTAAAAGAGAGAGATAAATAAAATAAAGTTATATAAAAAAATATTTACAGAGAGTTATAAATTAAAAGAGAGAGATAAATAAAATAAAGATGATAAAATGTATTTACAGAGAGTTATAAATTGTGTGGCCTTAAAAAAAGTTAAAAAAATAATTTGGGCGCCAATTTGTGGCCTATTAAAATGCGTTGTGTGACATTTGTGGCAGCTTAAAGACGTTGCCGCCATTTTGTGACACTGAAACCCACTGAATAATTAAACAAATATCTGGAAGCAGAACTGTATTTTCCAGCTAGGTAAAACATTGATATGCCCGGTAACTTTTATACAGTGGAGAAGGGGGGGTTCAGAAATAAGAAAATTTTAAGTGCGCCACATTATTTAATACCAATGTTTTACAAAGAAGATCTTAAATAAAATACAGTTCAACCCAAACGTTGCAGCCAAACAATGAAATTCTACTTACTTCCGAGGCTTCCAGAGTATTTGTGTAATTAAGAATAACCAAAAAAAAATAAACAGAATAAAATTCTAAAAGATTGAATTCAGATGACAAAACAGAAATACTTTACAGGTAGATGGACTCCTTTAACAGGTCATAGTGTACCTACATCTGAGTCAGTAGCGTAGGACTCAATTATATGAATGATTGTTAAAAAAATATATATATACTTCCAAAATCGTTCCATCATAGGGGAGATCTAGACCAAATATCTGCTGTCATCATTCTACGTTGGGTAGAATGAGACAGACAGCAACCCAGTCCGAGATCCACCCCATGAGGTAAAAATGTGTGACGGAACCGCTAGAAACAAAATATAATCTCATCTCTCTTTTGTCTCCGCAAAGTTGGCTCACTGGATTGTACAAATAACAAAGAAATTTAGTTCATCTTGTATATTTTGATTGTAAAACTTGAGAAAAATACCAAACAAGTCAGGGCCAAAATAGCAAGGCACTTTAAATAGGGCCAAAATAGCAAGGCACTTTAAATTTGACAGTAAAATTATCTTAAATAAATGAAATGAAGGAAAACAAGCCGATGTAGTAAATATGCCGCAAAACCAGGGTTATGACGTCATACCTTATCTTGCGTTTACAAGAAATGTTGAAATTATACTGTGAAAACTTATATATGAAAAGATTACATCTAAATTATATTAAAAGAATTTATATATGAGGAAAAAATTATAGTTAAGGCTTGCTCCTACCTTGGTCCTTGATTATTTTGTGTATAAATATGTTTTATTTTGTAAACCTGGATGTGTTGTACCAGACATCTTCTGCTACTCCACCGGTCCCAGTTCTGCCGCGCCTTCCCTGCTGACTAACTAGCACATGGTACTAGTGCAGCACATCGTGGACAAAATGTTGTTGGTTTCTTGCCCGAGCATAAAAAGGTTGTGGGATTCTTGCCCGAGCGTAGAACCCTTTCCCAGGGTTATAACTGGCCCGTCCGGCTTCCCACCAGCGTCCAGCACCGCTGCCGATGGAATGGACAGGGCAATGCTCTTTCCGTGCAAATGGCGTAGGCCGACTTAAATCCCTCTATGTAGAGGATATGAGCCGTCCACGAGATACGCCTCACGACGGACTCACTCTTTACAGTCTCTGGGACAGAACCTGCAGTTTTTGCAGTGCCACTACACAAAAACAATGGCGATCCCAGAAACTGTTGTCGACCCAGCCAAAATTTGTTAGCAAAGAGACCAGGTAGAACACAAAAACCGAGGTGGCCGGAAACCGTTTTGTAAATTTTGTGGGGAGTGGGTACAGTAAAACGCAATACCAACCAACCAGAAAAACCCGCGATTTTCAAACTAACCAATGAGGTACAGCAATAGTTCTATACAGGTCTATAGGGGCAGCACCGACCACTTTGAGGTGTTGTCGGATCTATTTCCACGGTTGAAATTTTTATAACAAGGACGTCGAGACACCCTCCATACATTTGACCGAACATTTGCCTACCGGACCCCCACCAACATATCAAGTAGAAGAAGAATAACCCGACGGACTAGAAGAAGCTCAGCATTGAAACCATCAACTGTAAAATCAATTACTGGAGATCAGGGCATGCAGCAAACCCAGGAATATTCGAACACTCAACCAATTCCCATATGAGTAAAGCTATACTAAGAGTAGAATTTAGTTGTATTTTAGCTACAGTTTTAGTCACAAGTTTCCTTTGCTCTTTATATATGTTTTCTCTAAGATTCATGTGGTTTGACGCCATTCTTGTAAAACATTTCTACTGTAATAAAGTTGTTTCTGAACCTGAACCCAAAAATACACACTGAACTACTGCTAAGAAGCTCGGCACAAGAGTGTTCAGATGTTAACTCACACGATTTCGTTTATTCTTTTAGTCTTGGTTTTTATCCCTCGTTTATCTCCCATTTACAAAAGTGCATAACTCGTATTTATTTCATCCTCTCCCTATTAAATTAATAAAGATATCAAAGTGGGCGGAGCCTCGGTTGTTACTGGTCAAACCGTGGACCTAAATATGTTTTCGTGCTGTCACAACTAGCTATGAGGTTCGGATTGTCCCAATATCCTCGAAAATAAACGTAAGGGAATGAAATGTTCATCTAAATGTTTCCTTCCTGTTACTGAATCCATTTGTGATGCGGCAACGCCGCCATTCCCCAGCATAACAGCTGTTTAACTTTCATGACGACAAGAGAATCACAAAATTCCACAGATAAAAACAAAACAATCAAAATTTTTATGTGATTTTCCCGAAGCCTGTGATCTTAAATTCCAATTACGACGTCCAGATAATGCGATGTGCGTAGTGTCCACAGTAATTCGATGGAATGCCTCCTTTTAAGGTAACTTCCTAGACCCTATATAACCTCCAAACCTAGCTCTATAAAATACCCTTACTTTGTGTACAGAAAGACGAATCAAAGAGCCTTGATTATTTACCTAAATAAACAAATATGTAACGATGCCTTAAACGTAAAAATGACACGTTACAATTGATAGAGATAAATAAAGATATATGGAAAAATAATTAGAGAGAGTTATTAATTGAACGAGAGAGATAAATATATATGAAGAAAAAAATTTATTTACAGAGAGTTATAAATTGATAGAGAGAAATAAAGATATATGAAAAAATAATTAGAGAGAGTTATTAATTGAACGAGAGAGATAAATATATATGAAGAAAAAAATGTATTTACCGAGAGTTATAAATTGATAGAGAGAAATAAAGATATATGGAAAAATAATTAGAGAGAGTTATAAATTGAACGAGAGGGATGAATATATATGAAGAAAAAATAAATTTACAGAGATTTATAAATTGATATGTATATTGAGAGAGAGATAAATATATATAAAAAAGTATTTACAGAGAGATAAAAAAAAAGTTAGTTTTAGTTTCTTTTAATTTCTCCTAATAGGTACTACAACTAAATCCTAGTCTACCGGTTGAACTGGCCATTCAACCGGTGGCACATAGTTCATTAAGTTGTCATTGGTAAAAAAGCGACAGATGATAAAAATGTTAAGTCTGTAAATAGTACCTCATCCCCAGATAGCTTTAGTTTATATACAGAAGAAGAAGTTAGGAAGCTTGTCTAACTATACCGGAAAAATAGTAAAACCAGTCTGCTAACCGTTACTGAGGTTGTAATGTCCTTAGATAGTTTAAAAAATAGCCTAGATAGTAGTAAATAGTGCGTATAATGTTAAGGTTAGAGTGAAGCCGTTTTCGAAAGACGAAGAGTCAGAGAGTGCGAATGCCCCTGTCGCCCGTCTTAAAGAATTCTTGGAGATACCACCTTATAGTGGCTGCGATATCTTACCCAACTAACAATTATAGTAGCGGCTACATGCTCCAAAGGCTTTCCTACTTTCTTATGGTAGAAATGTGGTGATCTCAACCAAAATTCGTTACTTTTTAGTTCTGCCTACTGTTTAGTATCACGAAAAAGTAGAAGTTTCGTAAAAACGACCCTTTAAACTACCTGATAGGATTGTTTCTTGATAGTCTAATCTGATAGTCTCATCTACCACAATAGCACGTTGCCAAAGTTTTACTATCTTTTTAGTCGTTAATTCGTAGTCACCCCGACATTTATATGTTACTTAATTACCACTACAAAGTTGGGCTTAATTGAAGTCGCAAACGGGTGTATTCGACAACTACCTTATAACTTTATATTTTACTACATAGGTTTGGGTCATCATAGTAATATCTGATGTAATAATGTAGAGAAAATTACTTTTGAGGACAACCTAAAAGTCACAAAAACTTTGATTTTGGTTTTATGTCAATCCTTCAAAGTGGAGACTACTTCCTATTTCTACTTTAAAAACGTAAACATCTTAAAGTCGCCTGTTGGTCGCGACTAATGTTAACCTTACTTTTTGTGGCTCCTTAAATTATTGTGAATTTGTTATAATTTATAATCAATTAAAGCAAGTATCGTTTATAATAAATTCTTAGCAAAGTACGACTTGTAAGCAGAATTTTAAGTTGTGACTTAAGTGCAACTAATACAAGTGGTCTAAATAGAACGAAAATGCTCCCTGGTTGTCATTGCTACGTTTTCATGCGAATTGAGTTCGGTTTAATCTTATTGGAATAAAGCCATAACAACACTATTAGGGACCTATTGCAATAGTGCCAGGCACAAATTGTGCCGGGCACTATATTGACAGTTTATCATTATAAGGACAGCTGTGTCCTTTCAAAGTTAGGCCTTTGTGTATTATACGAGTCGAATTTAATAGTGACGCCACTATTAATGGAAAATAAACGACGGTATTTATAAATTCGACTTTGGTATGTCAATTTTGAAAGATCAACTATCAGTTTGTAATGCGAAACTGTCAATATAGTGCCTGGCATAATTTGTGCCTGCCACAATTGCAATAGGTCCCTATTATTGCAGTATTTTGACAGATTACCATTGCACACCAAAGTCAAATACCGAACCGATCCAATACGTGTACTAGAGACCCAGAGAGAGAGATGTCCCAAAAATTTGGTTCTGTTGTCTTGAAAAACAAATATCTAAATTTGGCAATCCTAGTTAAGTTAGATGCTAGGTCAATTTTTTGTTTTTATTGGTAGGCTTTAAGGTAGGCTTGCCAGATCTGTTTTAGGTCAAAACGGGACTAAAGTTAAAAAAGAAGCAAAAATATGGGACAAAGCAGAAAAAAAAGCATAAAAATACATATGGAAAGTTTAAGAACGTTTGTGAGCCACTCATTAATAATGATGTCCGTAATATGCACTTGTACGCAAGCATATGTTAAAAAATAGTTTTATCATTTTTGTGTTGCAGTTGACTTCTTAAAATAAAACAATTCATGTGAGATAAATTGGTAAAAGTTTAAAATTTTGTGCAAAGTTTGAAAAATGGGACAAAGGACGTCCCGTTAATACCTTGTCCGCCTTGATTTTTTATTGTAACAATGACAAAAATATAAGGTTTTAACCTAAGCACATTGTACAACAGCATTCCCCAAATTATACTGAATTGATGTACGGTACTTATATATTCAATTAAAATTTGTTTACTGCTTTAATGTTATATTTAATACCAACAATCAATTCAGCGTTGACAAACTGTTCGAAGTTGCGATGCGATAGAAAGACCTGGCACCACACCTTCTGACACCTTCAATAAAAAACATTTTAATATTTTATGTATCTGTTCCCCAAATGATGACTTTCTAGTCGGACAACTTTCTTAATAATTAAAATTAACGTTTACTTAAAATTTATTGTAAACCATGTAGGAACTCATAAACCTTACTGATTCTAATTAGAGTTTGAAATAAAGATTGGAAAATTTAATTGATTTTAATATGTTTTGTGCCCATTTGAACTATTCTTATTGAGTTATGGACGCGTTCCCCAAGTAATTGTTCGAGTATAAAGAGAACAAAATTAAATTAGGGAAGTTTTTATTAAAAATGTTTCTGAAATGTGAAGATGAGTTTGAAGTATAACAATCTGACAATAATTTTAAAACTGTAATTTACTACAGCTTTAACTAAAAAAATCTTCTCCAATTGAAATTTTCCACCTCCATGATTTTTACCCATATGTTTTGGTATATTATAAAAACTTTTTAAAATTTACTTTTATTTATTTATTTATTTATTGGATACTTTACAAACATCACTAATTATGGTAATAACATATAGAGAAAAATTTGATGAAAAAAAGTAAATATTTATAACTTAACCTACTGCCTACCTACAAAATAAAAAAAGATGAAATATTACATAATGCGTAATGAATCGTTATTGCCAAATTAATTAAATCATAAATAATAAAACAAACTGAGTTGAAACCTGGTTGAAACGCCATGGAAACGCAGCAACAGACGGCAAGACGACAATAAGGATTTATGTGTGTGTGTAAGAGAGAGCGCGAGACACAGAGTAAATTTACTGAGAACAACAGAGACAGTGCCATAGCAAAAGGGAATTTCTATTTTACTGACCATCATTTTAACGACCAACGTATTTCCGATAAAAAACCGCCTAGTTTGTGGTAAAAACAAATATTAACTTTTAAGTTAACAGGTGTTAGTGAAGTACCACTTCTAAACAGCTCTACGGACCTATCTTTTTAACTACAACTCAGTTTTATCCCAAAAACCACCTTGACTTAGCTTCTACCACCCTTGCTTAGGCTTAGCTTCTACCATCAAAAAATCAACTACTACCACCTACCGTAGTAGAACCTAAGGGAAGGTGGTAGTACTTGATTTTTTTGTGGTGAAAGCTTGGAGAAGTTGGTGTTAGAAGCTAAGTAAAGGTGGTAGTAGTTGGTTTTTTAGGGGTAGAATCTAAGCGAAGGTGGTAGTAATTGGTTTTTTTGTAATAGAAGCTAAGCGAAGGTGGTAGTAGTTGGTGTAGAATATAATAATTAAAGGTATTTTTGCTATAAACCTGAGCTGTAACTAAATAATAGATAAATAGGTAACTGTATGGCAGTGGTAGAAGCTTTTATTTATTAGTTATGATTTGTTTCGACCCTATACAATTTAGTTTGACGTGAAATAGTATACAAAATCGTTGGTCAGTAATATCCAAGTCAGTAAAATTCGGGTCAGTATAATAGGCAGACCTCAAAAAGTGTTTTGATTTATAAACAAATAAAAAATGGCTTTGGTCTTCTGTTTTTTACTAATCCTATTCAACCTAATCTGTGCTTCTGTTAAAATGGCTTTTTGATGAATGATGCCACAAAACAACGAAGCCTTCAAGTTTATTATAGTGCAAATAATCTGCAATCAAGTACAATCTACATAGAGAAATGATGAAGGCATGTAAACCAAAGGAAAATAGGTAAGGGAGAGAGCTATGAACCGTGGGGAATACGCCCTTTTTATTCGCTTTCATTATTCAGAATAATGATATCTGTAGGCAAATATTTTAAATACTATATCTTCAAACACATCGCAGAAGCCCCATGTATAAAAATTTCCTTTTTTTATTACAGGATCCACATTTTCAAAGACGAGGAAACCTCTACAAATGTGAATACAACAGATTTTGGGAAGATAGGTATACAGAATAATCCGAGAACTTTTACAGAAACCTCTGGCCTAGTTTTAACTAAAGAACAAAAAAGTGTTTGAATTTAATTTGACAAAATGTTATTATTAGTACTACCTACCTACCCTGAAATTAAAATAAAGAACATAAGTTTTTTCCTTACACATTGAGCTGTGTCTGGCCGCCATTATAAATGTAACCCCCCACGATCCCCATGAGATCCACTATCCCCACAAGATAGTGAGGGGGTTACATTCATAATGAATACCCCTGTAGATGTGGCAATGTGTTAATCCTAAATCATTTTTTGTTGTAGTCAGTAGAGACCCACATGTGGTCGTGATGCATCGAGGTCAACTAGGGCCTGCCACCACTTTAGAATACAATACCCCTGTACATCCAAAAAATTGATTTCTTTTGTTTTATTTAATGGTCATGTCAGTGGAGGTCCCAGAGGGGGGGGGGGTGGCATGTTCCTCCCTTTTTCCCGAGAATTACATAAAAAATACAAGACACATGTGGTATTACACACCTGAGCAAAAAAATAAGGTTTTATAACCTTGCATTTAAATAAGTCAATCTATGTCCTGTTGTGTGTTACATTTTTTGAATCAGGGTGGGCACACATAGGTGGAAACCGGGCCTCACTGCCCCCTCTAGATAATTTTTTAAATAAAAAACTACATAAACAACTTTTATTTATTTCATTTAAAATAACTTATTACAATAATTGATTAAAGCATTAAAAGCCATACTAAATATATTGAGAATGACAAAGGCTGACCTGAAATCAACCAGGAAAGAAGTCAACTTAAAATTTGTCTGGATCATCTCAGCAAATCCCTGGTTAAGTAGGTTCAGTAGGGTAATGAATGATTGTTTTCATTGTTTATAATAATAAAGGCATTGCATAATACACATGATGTCGAGTGATCTATTTATAAGAATACATAGTGGTTGGGCATTCGTTGCAGTCCCTATCATGTACCCCAATGGTGATAAGGAGACCTCATTGGCCTTTAGCAGCTTGTCATAACTCATAGAGTTAGTTCAATTGCAATACTTCTTTAGCATTTCTGGTTACTACAAGCAGTGATCTAAAATTAAAAAAAAAAACAATGTGATAAATAACTCAGATTTTATACATAAAATTATTTGTTTTGATTCCAATTAATAACTTTTCAACTAGGTTAGACGAGGCCATAAGTCCATGAATACATCCTTGATCAGAACATAAACTAGGCCTTATTGTAAAAGCGTAAAAATTAGCTATGTGTTTTCTTATATCTTTATTAATAAATACTAATCTCTCACTATCATTTTTAAAGTTTTTTTACCTGAGTTTGTTGATAATATTGTAAAACAAAATAATTTGTTTAAAACTTTTATTGTTGATCCTCTTTAAATGTCAGTGACAAGTGACGTCTGTTGCTGACGGTCCGATCGGCCATATAACTTGAACGTCGTGATTTGCTTACCCGCGCGGTGGCTGACACCCTCTAGGAATTTTTTAGTTGCGGAGAAAAGTCGGTAACACGTTCCCGTAACGGATGAGGTAGAAATTTCAATGTGCTATCTAGAACTATAGGGGAATGGAGACACAAAAGTAGTAAGTGGTACGTAGCCGTAACTTAGTCTCACTTTCAAGTAGCTCTTCCCTCTATGAAGGAATAATTTTGGTACGCCATGTTTTTTTTTGAAGGACAAAAAAATTGTTTTTCTTATTTTAGTTTTAAAGCCCATTTAACAGAGATATAGTTTTTCGTACACAAATTAATAAAAGCTTTTCCAAATATATCCATATTAAAAACCATTTGGTCGGATTATCTGCCAATTATAAAAACATAACCTCAAAAACCACAACGAAAATATTCCATCAGCTACCAGAAAACGGCTAAATTTTGCAGGCGCGCTTATTTTTTGCAATAAACATAATGCATGTTGCACATAAAAATTTGCATCGCAGTTGAATTTTGACCTCTGCTCGTTAAATCTCGTAATTTTAGATAACATAGTACATATTACAGACATAACCAAACTAAAAAACTTAGCGTGTTTGTTTACTGTTGTGTTCCATATTGTATTATAATAATTCTACCAAAAAGAAACGATTATATTATTTGCAACTACATCGCTACTTTTATGCCATTACGGAAAAAAAACAGCCTCTACGACGTAGTAGATACCTGGCTGCGACGTAGTAGTGTAGTTGTTACTACAGTGACTTTAAACACTTGGCCTAGTAGTCATAACCAGAAATTGGTTCCCCACTTAGGGAATTAACACGTCGCTGTATGGTATACTGAGACGTAGCGGGAATACGTTGCGGTTACCTTTAGGAAATTCTTTCTAGTTGGGGTTTCGTCGTGACAACTTTAAATGTTTGTTGGGTAGCTTCAGTGAATAGACGTATTCCTGCAGGCAGTAAGATCGCAGAGCCTTTACAACTTCCAAAGAGATTAATTTGCGTACATTCATTAGTAAGTGTTCCAGACCATGAGAAACTGCAAAGGAGCGTGGTTATACGTATTTTAAAGGTGTCTTCCTCAATACAGTCCCTTCTAAAAAAAAATATTTGTAAACTTAGCGGATCTGACAGAGGATTTAGAAGAAAGCTTCAGACGAGAGCAGCCTGAAAGAGTAAAACCTTTTAAGGATGTGGGACACGAAACAACAAAACATCTACATGGTATAGTCGAAAAAGAGAAGAGTTGGTGTAATTTTTTGTAAGTATTAGAATATTTTAGAACTAGGAGACAAACCACTAATGCAAACTTTAGTTCAACACAGAATAGAAACTAATAATTCACAACTGATAGCTAGAGCACCTATAATGTAATTATAAAAGTATTATAAGTTAAAATACTCTGCCAATCTATGGGCACCTAAGCTCACACTAGGTACTATAGTTATAGTGTGAGCTAATATAATCAAAAACTGAAATATATTTTATTCAACTCCAGACTCAATTACCTTTCGTTTGATACCACACAAGCCATGTTTTGACTTAAACTCAAATTTTTTTAATCTACCCTCACCCTTTTGAAAAAAACTAAAATGTATTTTTTTTAACTCCAGACTTAATTACCTTTCGTTTGATATCACACACGCCATATTTTCACATAAACTCTAATTTTTGGAATGTACCCCCACCCTTTTATTTGGCTTGCGTTCGGTGGATTTTGTTCATTTTTAAATGGGACCATCACGGCCCAAGACCCAACTTAGGTACCAAATTTCATTAAAATCGGACAAGCGGTTTTTGAGTTATGCGGGTTGGTCGTTACAGACAGACATACAGACAGACAGACATACAGACAGACAGACAGACAGACAGACAGACAGACAGACAGACAGACAGACAGACAGACAGACAGCAAAACAAAAAAGTTTCAAAATCATCTCAAACGCAAAGATATATAAAAATTTTTGAAATTGGAGCAACTTTTTTTTTCTCGAAAAAATTAGGATCACCATAGCTCACACTACTTATAGTAGTAGTGTGAGCTAAAAGAAATAAGAAACGTTATGCAAATTGTTTATTTCTACAAAATATTTAATATAAGAAAAATTATTGATATATAAATAAGACAATTTATTTTTAAATTAATTTTCAAGTTAGAATTATGTTTTTTTTACATATTTTTTAATTTTTTTTACAATAATATATATTTTATTTCAACAAGAGTGTTTGTGCTAATCAATGCACAATGGGATAGAATAGAGATATTTTGGCCATAAACAAGAAAAAACCGATAGTCATGCAGCAGTCCTTTGCTTTTGTCAATCAAAATCAAAAGGTATATTTTTGACACAAAAATCATGGGCGCACCCAGGGAGAAGGGCCCGCCCCCCCCCAAACCTATGATTTTTGTATATATTTTCCACATATTTCTGGAATAAACACAAAAAATAGCATGAAATACGACATTATGAGGCATCGGCCCCCCCCCAAGACATATTCCTGGGTGCGTTACTGCAAAAATTAAGCATATTTGAGTAAAAAACTCATAAGTCACTTTTAAAATTAATTCTGAATCAACTGATTCGACTGCAATGGAATCAATAGCAAATCTTCCAAAAATTTTATCGCAAGCCTCGCCTTCGTCATTTGTACTGTCCATGTCTTAATGATTGTAAGGCTAAAAAGATTTTGAACCTCAATAGGTAAATTCTTGAGTCTTAGTTTTGTTTTACTGATCTAACTGAAAATGTTAAAATTACCGGGTCAGATGTACCCATTACTCTATTAAAAACATCTAATAGTGCTAGTTTTATTCTTCTTTCTTGCATGGATTTCTCGATCTTCTTTATACAATTTTGTTTCGCGACTTTGATGCTTCTTCTCCTAGGAACCTCGGAGGCAAGAGAGAGAGAGAGAGAGTTTTCTATTATTTATCTATTATGAACTAAAACTTTTAAACAATAAAAATAAACAAAAAAGTTACGTTTGTACTATTTGAGCTGATATTCCAGGGCATTGTGAAATACTATTCTAATATCAATCATTTGCAATCAATTTTTTTTTGGCTCTAAGTAAAAAGAAATATGAAATAATTTATTTAGCGATAAAAGTGCTTTATTTGTTTAAATTTTGAATTATAAAATTTTTAGTACGTACCCTCACTATTGCTCTCCATCAAAAAAAAAAAAATGTTCACTCGAATAACAATTTAACCACAATGTCCCATCGAAATTGAAGTAAATTTTTAAAAAGAAAACAATCGGTTTCTGTCACGGGCGTATGCGCAGTTTTGGTTAATTCCATTTTTTGATATTTTGATTGGACGACATGATTAAATGGAGATTTATATAAATTTAATTACTATTTTGAAAGTCGCAGCAGTTACCTGAAACTTTGCCTATAATGGCCAAAATTAAATGGATTTATCCCATAGTGCAGTGTGCTAATTAATTTCCGTTTTGTATATTTTGGCAAATATATACACATCATTGACTTCTATACAGGGCCTTATACAACTCAATGATACACACACACATATATATATATATATATATATATATATATATATATATATATATATATATATATATATATATATATATATATATATATATATATATAAGGACAAATAGCCCTTAAATCAATTTAAAGAGTGTTAGTAGTAGATCTCAACATCCCACTAACTTGTAAATACTAAGAATGTAATTTCTGTTCAATAAATCAAATCAACTCAAAAACTTTATTGATTTTTTTTGTTTTAAGCTTTTATTTAGCAATTTTGCTACAATGTTTTCTTAAATTAACTTAAAATTATATTCAAATTTTTAAAATGAATAAATAAATAAGTATAACCTAACACTATATTAATAAAATTTATTAACTAACTATTGAAAATAAATATATTAAATTTTTTTTTTTTTTAATTTTCTTAAATTTGGTTAATTTTTAACTGACACTTTTAATTTATTGTATTCACTCAAGCCTTTTGAAAATATTTTATTTTTTTGAACAACTAATTTTGATGTGGTGCTTATGTGAAAATCTTCATTAGACCGGGTATTGTAAGTGTAATATTTAGATTTAAAATTGTTTTAATGATTCTGGTAGTAATTATTAATTTTACAAATAAAAATACAAACATTATAAAATATTATTTTTTTTTTCATTATTTAGCCAGTTTAATTTCTATAACATTGTTTTTATTTTGATATAACTATCTTCATTTAAAATTATTCTCATTGCTCGATTTTGTAAAATTTATAATTTTTCCAGAATGTCTTCATTGGCTAAGTATAAATATAGCAATCTAAAAAAATAAGGAAAAATTATTGTGTTGTATACACAGTTTTTTTTTGAGAAAAATTATAAATGATAACTTATTCTTCCTAAATATCCATTTTTTTGCTGCTATTATGTATATTATGATATTTTCGTAGTATAAATTAAACTTTTATTTTGAGTCTACTACAATTCCTAGTTATTTGAATGAATCCACAATTTTCAATTTTTCATTGTTTATTTTAATTTCCAAATTTAATCGATTACTTTTCAAATTTATTGTCATGCATTTCGTTTTATTAACATTTAACTTTAATTTGTTTGTATTTAACCAATTTAAAACTAATTTTAAGTCAGAATTCATAAATAAATAATATGTTCCAAAGAATTGCTTTATAAATAAATTAACGTCTCATCTGCAAACATCTGAATACAACGATATTTTTTAAAATGAATGTTAAATTGTTTATCTAAAGAATAAATAATAATGGCCCCAATTTACTTCCCTGAAGTACCCCAATTTTGATTATTTTTTTTTAATGATAGTGTGTTTATTATTATAGTACCTCGGTTTCTGTTAAATTAATAATTTTTAAACCATTTTATGAGTTCCCATAAACAAAAAAAAATTTTTAGAGAACAAATTAATAACACATGCCTAAATACTTGAGTATTTTGTCTTTTTTGTTTCAAGTTAGATTGCGTTATTGATTCGCATTTCTTGTTATCCACATATACATATAAAGAGCAACTTTGCATTTAATTGTTATTGATTCCCCCCCCCCCCCCCCTATCAGTTGTTATTAAACTATACTGCGAGTAGTCTTTATTTCAGGAAGATGACACTACTGCCATTCCTTTTTGTATACTGAGCAGCCTCTCAACGAACACAGCCGATATCATAGCATATGATTATCAAGACAAAACTACGGAGCTAACGAAACTGTCGCTGTTAGGAGTTGTCAAAACTACGCAGCTAACGAAACTGTCGCTGTTAGGAGTTGTTCCCTGCCGTGACCCGAATATCGCAACTTCATCCGTTTCACGAAGAGTTCAATTGATCCAGAAGCGTGGACATGTGTCTGTCCACACATATAATTGTTTAGTGATGGTACAACAATTGGTCCAAAGATGTAGGATGTTCTCACATACGAGTGCTGTTCCTGGTGGTTTCATGAAAGTTGTTCAAACTGTCAACAGAGAAGCATGCATTAAAGCTCATAAATTCCGCACCTTAAATCTAAAAGGAATAGGTGCTGGGCTCGTGACGCAATTAAGTCTTAATGGCACCACAGAAATATCAACAACCATCCATAGACATGTCAGTCCTGATGGAACTTGCCAAGGCGTAAAATATACATACAGTAGGAGAAACCGTATTCGAGAACATAACAGTCAATGCTGCGATTACAATTAAGCTTTTTGACTATCAAACGACAGCTAACGTAGATCGAAATATAATACACCTTAAATCTGGTACTATTTATTCCTTTAATGATGGATAATGTTAATGACGATCAAGTAGGAGAGGTTGTATGGGAACAGAACTATGAAGAAATGTGTGATTCTCGTGGAGTCGACGTACTATTCGAAGGAAATGCAACCATCTTAACAGTTAGTAAAAATCCCATCGTTCATTATGTAGTTGTGGATACTGAAGATACAGTGTTTGCACTTAAGTTAACAAAAACAGAAGAGTTATGCCATCAGAGAGCATGGCGGACGAAACAAAACCTGCTATTTATAATCATAGAAGACGAGTTAGGCTTCTACTACAGAAAGTCACTACTTTTAGACGAAAACACTGAGCTGATGGCTCAGGTTTTAAGCAAGCTCCTATTCCTAGATATTGCTGTCAAAGAACATATGGCAGAACTAGTTTATAACGCCATAGTCAAGAGGTGTGAACTAAGAGAGGCTTTTCTATCTATCTATCATGAAAGATGATTTATTTGGTAAGTGATAAGGTGATCCAGCCAAGAACGAATCAACGTTCCTGAGATACTTCTGCAGTTGTCGATCTGTATCCACTTTTGTTGTCTACCAGTTCCACTTGAGATCTTTATTAGGTAGTTCAAACAAATTTAGACCTAGTTATGCTTAGCAGAAGTCAGCCTTATATCATAAGTTTATCCGCTCGCCACGTTACAATGGTCCACTTCAAGAACAAATCGTCTTAAATTTCAATTTTTAGGACATTTTATCGTCCGTACAGGTAAAAATACCAAATCAGTTGCGGCCTGTTTCGGCAAAAAATCAATTTTTCCAAACCAATGCACATTTAAATTTGAAACCTAAACTTAAACTTAAACCAAAACCTAGACTAAAACTTACGCCTTAGTAAATACTGGTGTTAATGTCTATAAACAAAAAAAAAACTATCAGTGGAAGCTATTACCCATCAACATAATACTCGGTACAAAAATGATTGTCCATTGATCCCTTCAAGTAACAAAACTATCACTCAGCGATCATTTCTTTATCCAGCGCCGAAATTTTTTAACTCGCTACTAATATTTCTTAAAAACATAATTTATAGCAAAAACTTTAAAACAATATTAAAAGACTAGTAGTAGTTTTATGAATATAGTATATAAGAGCTTTTTTTAGAGTATATAGGTATAACTTACGTACTCAATAAATACATAAAAAATTAAGGAACTCGTAGCTATAAAAAAAAATATGTGTGAAATACTAAAATAGACAAATAAACCCGATTTGTGTAAAAAAAAATCCTCATCAATTCTATTTTAAATATTAAAAACTTAAGTTTGAAAAAAAGCACTAACAAGCAGTCTTAGATTGCTTCAGTGCTAGCTGAGTTTATTTATCATAAATATTTTTTGTTAGCTATTATTAATTATTGTATTTTTTATCTGATAAATAAACCATTTATTATTATTATCAAAATTAAAAATCCCATTCTGGAAGAAAGATCAATAAACAAGCCACATTCATTTTCCACTAAAAAAATGACAGATAAATTTTTAGATTATTTCACTAAAATTCAAAATAATTAAATATTCCTCCCGTAAAAAACAATGAAGAAACTCAGATAAAGGTCAATCATTCGACAAGTATTAATAACAGATGATTATGTAACATTTATAATCACTCTGTACTGTACTCAAGTGTACAAACCTTCTGGCTATATTTGTTTTCAAACTCATAGAAAAAAAACGAAAAATTTTACTCGATCTATTTATAAATCAAACGAATTTATAAACGCCAAAAGACATCTACTACTTAATCGTACTTAAAACCTTAATCAAGCATTAATTAGAAGTTCACTGACTTTGCGCTAGATGTCGCATGGAGTCTCCTTTATTTTTAAATATTTGTAAATGAAACAAAAGGTTACAAAAAATACGAATTTTTCCGTAACAAGTTACGACAAGTCTACAGAACTTTGCCTTTAGCACTAGGTCTAAATATGTTAGTAAATGCTGGTATAAAAGTCTGCTATTGTCGAGAGAAAGGGCACTTTTATAGGTGATACGTCATTTCTCGCATTTAAAAACTTTTTTGCCTTATATACCTACTGAAAATCAAACAAAAACCACATAAAACAATATTTCAAAATATTAATTAATCTGAAATTGGTTCCTATGGGCGACGAACGAAAAATCAACAAAAAGCCCTAGGAATAAGAAGTACCTATACTGTTAACCCTCAAAGTGCAAAAACATTTTAAAAGGAAAAATAAGAACTTTTTGTTTGGAAAATCTCCATTCTCTTCTTTTCCTTAGTTAAAGTTTAAACATTCATAATGCTTCATGACAACAGATTTCTTATTTCGGAAATCTCTCAGTCTTATAGGAATTTTGGAATATTATTGTATGTAAATATGTATTACTTATATAGCTTTTTGGAATATTATTGTATGTAAATATGTATTAGTTATATACCTAAATTGCATTTATTTATTTTTTTTGAACTCATCATTATACAATATACATAAAAATGCCATAGAAAGGTAATGGAAAAAGATAATTTTATGAAACACAAAGCTGCAAAATTGACCCAGTCCCATCAAAAGATTTTTAACGTTTTATAGTTTTGCAATAGGGGTTTCACAGTTACCCCGAACTGTGTAAATGGGACCTACCCCAAAAGACAAAAATTTTAAAACATATTAAGTTTTTCTGTCTCAAATTGCTTACGGTTGTTCCAAATAGATCACATTTGTGAAAATCCAAATACAGTGGTGACTCGATAATTCGTACATGCGATAATCCGAATGCTTCGGTAGTCCGAATAGCCTCAGCAGTTTATTTATTTATTTATTTATTTATATATTTATTTAGTACAACTGGAATGCCAACAGACCGCGGTCTAAAACGGCATTCACAAAATAACAATAAATTACAAGGTGAACCATTAAACTAAAAAAACTAAAAGATTAAAAGAAATTCTAAACACTTAATAAAATGTAAATGTAACAGTTTAATTCTTAATAGATAGTTTAAGTTGTGCTACGTATTTTTACGTAAAACTGCACGTTAAGCGCTCTACGTTTTGTTCCAAATTTGAGTTTAAGTTGAATGTTTTTACGTTACCATAACAAGTCTACTAATAGCAGAGAATATGGAATTCGGCACTGTGTTTATTTGATGTTACAATTTTGTTTTTTGTCTTTTCAACTACAGTAGGAATATATTTGCAAAGAATCGTTTGTACTGGAAGCAAAAATTATCGTCTAGGCCTCATTTTTCGATCGGTCAATCAACCAATTCTATTCTTTGGTAACGTTAAGGTGCCCGCAGACTGCTGTAAGCTAACGTAAATACGTAAGCTCCTAACGTGACCTTGACGAGGATGTGACGAAGTGCGCTTGCGTAACTATCAAAGCTACGTAAAAATGCGTAGCACAACTTAAACTATCTATTAAATTTACCTATTCGAATACGTGTAAAATAAAATTTCTCACTTTATTTATTTTTTTTTTTGCACACTATTTTTTTATGGCAGTCTCTGAAGATGAAACATTTTAATATTATTTTTAAAGGAGGTGAGTGAGCAGTTATAGAGATCTATATTTTGAAATTTTTCGTTATAATTTCTTATCATTCTGGAAATTGGAGAATTATGAGTGTAGTTGGCTGAGAGGCTTGGTTCAGAAAAAAGTTCATGATTTCTAAAATTCCTAGTTGGTATATTAAAGTTTATGAGGGACAAAATTTCTGATGATTCTGACAAATTATTTAAAATTTTAAAAAGTTCATTTTGTTTGTGTCTATCTTTTATTTTGACAAATTTCAACGAATGCCTTAAGAAATCAGTACTAATCATATTGTCATACAATCCCGTATTTCTGTAATGCAAGTAACTTAAAAAATAATTTTGAACAATCTCCATCCTTTTAATTTGTACATCATTCAGCGGTGACCACACACTGAGAGAAGAATTTTGTAACAATAACAAACATTTTGTAATTGTTACCAAATGCGTTGCCCATATTTGGCTTATTAGATATTTGTTTGCAGGTAACAATTCATAAATTTCAACAATTGGAACAAATATTTGTTAATAAAAACAAAATCGTCTGGTAATATTTAAAAAAAAGCTACATTAAGCACTAATATATTGTTGGTATTTAAAAATATATGTGAGTTTACTTATTAATATACTGTATATTTATTATAAGGATCATTTTTATTTAATATTAAATTAATTAATTATGGGTTAGTATATAATTAGTAGCTGTAATTATATTTAGTTATTTTGCATTAATAAGGTATTTGTAGGTTTCACGTTCTGTTTAATATACAGGGTGTTCATTTTAAAACTTCCCACCCCAGATTTCTCAAAAATGATTTTTTTTTAAAAAGCAAAAACATGTCAATTAATTTATTAAGGATACATTTTGGCTATCTTAAAATTTTTGTAGTACACACCCCCTTTGAGGGGAACATTTTACCCCTATATTTTAAATATGGAAAGTGGGTCAATTGACACTTTTTTTTGAAGGTTTTTTAAGTATCTTTACAAAGGTGTACAAATTTTGAAAATCTATCAATTTGTTTTTGACATATTCACTTATTTTTTCAAAGGGGGTGTGTACTACAAAAACTATGAGATAGCCAAAATATGTCCTCCTTAATAAATTAATTGACATGTGTTTACTTTTTCTCAAAAAAAAGTCATTTTCGAGAAATCTTGGTTGGGAAGTTTTAAAATGAACACCCTGTATTGTAGCGTTTTTATTTTCCGCTATAAAGAAAATTTAGAAAACACTTAAAAATAGCCTATTTCTATATTTTCTTTCTTTTAGTAACTTATTTTAACAAATTCTAATTAAAACAAATTATTGTGCTCTTGCTGAGATTTGATCTCGGGCCTGCTGGTTACGAGGCCGATGCGCTGTACCTTGTTCCATTGTGGCAGATAGAAATTTTTTGCTGTTACATTTGGACCGCAGAATAAGAAGCCTTGGGCTATGGAAAACTATAAAAGTTATGAAAATTGACTTTTTTACATAAATATTTTTTAATGAAGTTTCACACTTATTGGAAGTCCTCTTTAATATTTAGAAAGTTTTTTCGCCATTTTGTCGTCTATTGGTTGGCACCTTATTTCCATTAACACATCTGAGTATGAAGGGAATTGTTTATTCGTTGTCTCAGCCGTAGTATCGATCGCAGGGAATGAGTATGCCGCAGGCGCACATTTTCTGGTCCCCTCCAGAACGGGTGCAAAAATTAGGTCGGCCGATCGATCTTTCCTTTTTCTTCGACATTTTGAACAGCAAACAGCAAAAATTTTTGCAGTGACAAGTGATTTCATTTTTTGGTGATGAAATTTTAAAAAATGGTAAGTTTACCTTATTAAATCCAAGCTGAAGGATTCTTCTTGTTGTTGAACCAAAAATTTAAGGGTTTTCTTGAAATTAAGTCCATCTTTTTCCTTGTTACAGAAAAGAAAAGGCAATTTTCCATCATGGCGTTGGCGTGGCCGCTGTAACGCGCTAGTCATAATGGCGTAAATTTTTGACGGGGCCATAGGATGACAGGGGTGAGTTGAGCTGATTTTTTTTCAACAAATAAAAACATCAGTGTTTCTCCTGTGGTTTTGTTTTTGCCTGTTTTTTATTTTATCTTTGAAACCATTTTTTACCGGGGTAATTTTTTATTACAGTGTTTCTGGGTAAGACAAAAATCGACCATCTTACCTCTATGGGTTAGTTTCCGACACTGCAAGTATGAGTAACCGATTGAGGTTTAAGAGGGAACATCACACACAACAAACCTCATCTTTCTATTTCGTGACGTCACGTGAGGATTTGCAGCTCCTTGTAATATGGGCACTCAGGCTTTATGAGATTGAAAGAATACCTAGTCTGTATTTGCAGGTATTTGGTTGACATGGTGATAAAACATCCTAATTGGTTCCATTATAAGTGATTACCTATCTGAATAATTAATTACTATTTTTCTATTTGAATTTTAAGGTAAAACCTAAACTTTGATATCTTCTTATAAACTAAACAGTTTATTCTTTAAATTTTTTAACATAAACTTTTAAATTTTCTAATTGATTAAACTGAAATTTTTTTCTTAATGAATTAAACTTAAAACTTTTAATTATTCTTAATTATTAAAAATAACAAGCTGAAGGAGGAATCTCATTTTAAAGGTATTTAATGTGATAAAAAAAAAAGTACTAGTTATGTATTAATTTGATTTTACATGGTGGTATACAAGGTTAGTTATTAAGTAACTATGAGTAAACAAAAATTCTAGAATTTTTCACTTGGTATTTAGGTTAAGATAGTTAAGGCTGTTTCATAGTATTTTTTATATAACACACTGTATAAAATGTCACAACATTTATGTCAATACATCACCCCAATGTGTCTAAAACATTTGCCTATTATTTAAAATTTGACTCCCCTCCCACTTTATAATGCTTAAACATTAATAAGATTTGACTTATTAATTAGACTTTATAAACTAATTAATATTATTAATTAACTTAAAGACTTTGATTTTATTTAGCCAGTTTGAATATTTTTCTGTATTTTTTTTTAAAGTTTTTTCTTGATCTTTTCTTTGATAAAGATTAAGTGGCGTCCAATTAATTAAATCCCTAGTTAATTAACATCTTTTAATTAATATTATTGAACCCATGACCCAATGCCACCAGACGAACAGCTGCCGGTGCTGTGTGATTCCTTTTTAAAAAAGAGAGAGATAATATTTTATTTTAATTTTTTTTAAACCTCTCCTCTTAGAAAAAAAGGGCCACAGTATATTTCTATAGGGTTAATGGAAATAAAGACACCAATTTTAATCACACACCTGTATTTCTTCGTCTTCCTCAGGCTACACACCTTAGCCTTAGGAAGACGAAAATGAATTGTCGAAAATAAATAAAGTTGTGTGATCAAAATTGGTATCTTTTTTCCCATTAACCCTATAGAAATAAATAAGGTATAGAATAATAAGAGAATTTTAATAATAATAAAAAGCAAGTTGTTTTGATGAAAAATATTTATTTGTATTTTATTATAAAAGTGGAGTCAATTTTTTTTACGGACTCCACCATTATGAAAGGCAGCATGGGTAGCCCGTGTTTTTTTTAAATGTTTCTCCTTTGTTCAATTACTTCCTCCACCTTCAAGTCAGTGCTGACCTGAAAAAGAAAATAAATTTTATATATTTGTAAATTTAATACAGAACCAGTGGCGTATATAAGGGGGGCCTGGGCCCCCCTTTAACGTTAAGTTTTTTTAGATATTTTCCACATATAGCCTAAAATACAGCCTCATGAGGTCTTGCCCCCCCCTGAAACCGTCTCCCCCCCCCCCCGAATTTTTTTCTATATACGCCACTGTGCAGAGAATTAAATGTTTGCTTTAAGTTAAAAGGTTTAAACTTCACATTTTCATACTAAAGGCTCTTTGCTTAAAAATCTTTAATAATTAATTCAAAGAAATGAAGTCATGATTCAAATGACATCAAATTTAAAATTATTAAAATAACACTTACTCTGTTATTGTGGACGACCAAAGCCAGATTGTTTCCATCTTTAAGCGGAAATCTGAAACAAAGAAAAAAGTATGAATTTTATATTAAAAACAAATAAAGCCTACGCCTATGGATACTTGTCGTCAATTAGCACATAAATCAGTTAATTAAAAATCAATCTTATTTACTGTTTGTTTATAAAGCAATCAGTTTCCACAGAACAAAAAGTTTGTACAATGAATACGTTTTTTTTCATGAAGCTATATTTCTACCTTTAAAGCGTTATTCCTGATTACTTTTTGTTCACCTCGACTCTTGCAACCAAAACACCATTATGATGCCATAAAAATACCCGCGTATTTAGGTCTGTATTAGCACATAATCACAAAAACTAAAACTTAACTAAACATGGGGTCCCCTTGATTTTTGGGCACAGTGTCTGCAGAGACATTTCTCTATGAGTGTCTGCGACGGTCTGTAATACAATGCTACGTAGGGCGTCGGGTCGGTTCGGTCTAGACCGCGGCTCACACGTAGGGGAGAGCGGGGCTCGTTGGGCATAGAGGCACGTTGAGACACCCCTATTAACTCGACAATTAGACGTCAGATGCCAGCGCCACCTACGTAGCAAAGTCGCCTTTGCTCATGCATTAGTCCGCAGTGAGAATCTGTGATGTGTGTATCTCCAAGGAACAGATTTTGAACTATTTTTTTTGACCTCGAGTTTAATGAAATTATAACGATGCTAATATTTACGCAAACATGGTTGTCGACTCTCTCAATTTTGTATGTAGGTGTGGGGCTAGTTGAATCAAAAAGTTCGGGGCACGTTGGGCCACCGGCCCAGCTAACCCCATACATTTTCTAAAAATATTTTTTTTTATTTTAAGGTTAAAATCAGCATGCGTACGTATGATGGACTAAAAATCACGTCATGTAATAATTCTCGACCTAAACAAATGTTTTAGATTGTACGCCTCTTGAAGACTGCGACGACTTGCGCCTATAGTTATTTATCAAAGTTACCTTTGGCAACGCTAAAACGCTTTCGACTGGAATCGGGCATATTGCGGTCTCTTATTATTTTTATATATTATATGCTATAGTCTATCTGTTTTTTATCCACTTATGGAAATTAGGTCCCCTAGATGTGGACTTGTTCACGCGGTATTTTTGTTAGTCTTGGAGATATAAAGCTAATTTCTTCACAATCTTGATTGGTGTTCTCTTGCAAACAAAAAACGCTTAGTTTTTCTGTAAAACTCAGTTGGCAGAAGTTATAAGCCATAGATTGTGAAAAAACAGTAAAAAAGCCGCCATTTATTTATTTATATTTATTTATTTATGACATCACACAGACCCTCCAACTCAAATTTGAGGCAAACACCCGGTGACTTAAAATTGTGTGATCTATTATTACCAATCGATCTAGGGAAATGTAAAAAATTTGGGCTTTTCCGAAAGCTGGCGAAAGAAAGACCAAGAATATCAACCGAAGAAAATGGTCAACAGCTATACTAACTGAAACTCGGGTTAAAAAAGAGTTGAAACGTGAAAAAAGTAAAAAAGAAAAAAAAAAGAAAAAAAAATATATAATTAAAAATGTCTTCAAGGAAAAGAAGCATAGAAAAACTGCTCAGAAAAGGACACTGAAAGATGACAGCGATGATGAAGAGGAAACATTTTGTCTAGTCTGCACGGAACCATTGTTAAATAGCAAACCAAAAGAAAAATAGGTACAATGTTTAACTTACAAGTTTTGGGCCCATGAAACATGTGCTGATTCAGGGTTTACTTATGTTTTGCTAAAACCGTAATTCCAATTCACACTAGAGCAAGAATTAGGTTACTTTATATTGTTTGTTTTTTAAGAAAGTTAAAGTTTAGTATTTTATTATTATCAATAAAAATAATCTAAGAATTTCCTGTTATTTTATGTTGCATATATACAGTTCCTAATTATGCAACCATGCCCAACTTGCCCCATCGTATGGCCCAACTTACCCCGTAGGTGGGGCTAGCTGGGCCGCTTGCAAGGGTGCTAGAAAAAAGTTTTTTTTAAGTTTGAATGCATAGTTTTAAAAACCAATCTTTGCGAATTGTCTACCTTAGGGCCCTGCCTTAAACATATTATTAACCAGGGTCGCTCCGTTGCTACCAACTTGTTGCACTACGTTCAGGATGTCTACGAAACAATGGAGGGAGGCTCTCAGATTGTACACCGATTTCTCAATAGCTATTGAAGAATATCGGTGTGCATGGCATCTTTCTGGGCTGGTTGGAGTCCTATTCGACACCTCGGCGCCAGTATGAAAATTAAGTAATTGCCAGTCAGACTGTGTCAGTATACCTTCTGGCATCGCCCAGGGGTCGCATTTAGGACCTCTCCTTTTCTCTCTATATATCTATCATATCTCAAAGTGCTTTCAACACTCAAAGTTTTCAAATTTCGCAGACAATTTGAAAGCGTATAAAATTGTCAAAAATGACTTAGACCAATTACCTCTTCAGTCCGATCTTCAGCGACTCCAGGAGTACTGCCACGAGAATCGTTTATTTTTTAATGTATCTAAGTGTTACTCAACTACGTTTACTCGACAAACGAGGGTAATAGATTCTCGGTACAGTATTGGTGGGGTTCAGCTGAGGAAAGTTGATTCCATTCGGGACCTTGGTGTAACACTTGACTGCAAACTTACATTTGAGATACACATAGAAAACATTGTCAAAAAGTCGTACCAAATGCTTGGATTTATATTAAGGGTCTCCAAAGTGTTCACAAACGCAAACTCTTTATTACTGTTATACAACGCGTAAGTACGAAGTCATTTAGAATTTGTGAGTACTGTTTGGTGCCCTAGATATGCCAAATATATTAAGAGAATTGAAAGATTTCAACAAAAATTTATCTTTCATTTGAATTTTCGATATAATAGACAATTAATTGGTGAAGCCTATGAGATAAGTTTAGCTTATTATAAGCTAGGTAAATTAAGCAATAGGAGACTGGTGGCTTATACTGTATTTTTACACAAATTGGTAAACAATAAAATCAATTGCCCACAATTATTGAGTAGGCTGCCATTTAACATAAAGCAAACGAATACTCGGCACTACACAAGGGCGGATCCAGAGGTGCTTCTCGGGGGGGCGACACTTTAGGTGACATTCTCTGTTGGTAAAAAACGGTATATATTTTTTTAAGCAGCATTTTATTGAATTAGTCAGTGGTTGTAATTTCGATGATAACAACAATAGACACTTTCATGCGCCGCAGGCAAAACTTTTGAGTTTTTATTAGCAAAAACATTACTTTTTACTCATTTTTTGTATATTCAAAAAATTCTCGGGGGGACAAGTGCCCCTAGTGCCCCCCCCCCTGGATCCGCCACTGGCACTACATGCTTTTCTATAATAAAAAATATAATACAAATTACGGGCAGAATGCAGATGCTTACCTCTTATAACACCTATTTTAACCACATCGACTTGTTTAGAGTATCAGTATTTACCTTAAAAACGTTGGCTTACAAAGTGTTTTAATATAGTTATGTGAAAAGACTTTCTTTCCGGAATAACCAAATTTTATTTTATACTTTTAATCAGTGATATACTCACAGGTAGTTTTTTTTTCTTTATTTTCTCTTTTCTAGTTTTAGGTCTATAATTTGTTATAAGCACTTACAATTGTCATTCTAAGCTGTCATGTAATTGGAAAGGTATCCCTTTCTGTTTGGCAGCCCATGTATTAATAAATAAATAAATAAATAAAAAATGTGTGTGAAAATGTCAACCGAAACGTCACGATCTCGCGCGACAAGGCCCGAGCCGAGACTGGTGTTCTGTGGCCGAGACGGTACAAAGTTATATTGCTCGATAATATCGCTTGTTAATAATAACCAAATTTGTTGAACTTTACGAAGTAATTAATAGAAACCAATTCAGACCGTTATAATAACAAGTCACACCATAACATTATACAAAAAATGTTTGTTGTAATAAACACAAAGAAATATTTGCCAATATTAAGAGTATATTTATATTTAGGAAATTTTAAGTATTAATAACAAAGAACCTTAAAAGAAAGAGTGTTTTGGTTATGCTTAATATAAGGCAATTAATATTTACAAAAATATAACTCTTTAAAAAATGTTTGTTACCAATAATTAATGATATTTGCTTTTAATATTTTTTGATGAGCACAACAAAAATCAGGTTTACCAAATATTTGTTAATAATAAAATCGGTTTTTTTTTTCAGTGCACAACGGAGCCATCATTTTATTGCATTTAGCCACCACTAAATCAATGTGTTGAATAAATATCATTCTGCTGTCAAATTCTATACCAAGGTCCCTAATAGACTCGACTCTCTGTAATATTTGATTTGATAATGAATAATCGTAAGAAAATAGCTTTTTGTTTTTACTAAATGTTATTATTTTACATTTTTCTACATCGAGACTTTGCAGTTTAAGGCAGTCGTGTATTGAAGTGATAGGCAAATAGATTTTGAAGTAGTCAGCGTAACCTGCGAGTTCGCAAAATGAAATATGGGAGGCAAGGTCATTAGGAAAACAAATAAATAGTAGCGGGCTGAGATTAGAGCCCTGAGGAACTCCTGAGGTTACGTAGTAGAGTTTAGATTTGTGCCCATTTACTACAACAATTTGCCTTCTTCCATGATTATACGATGAGCACAAACTCAGGAGTTTTCCGCATACACCGACCGCAGACAGTTTTGAAATTAAGAGGTTGAAATCGATTTTGTCAAATGCTTTACTGAAATCGGTGTACACGGAGTTCACCAGCACCTAAGCATCCATGGCCATTAAAATATTTTCCGTATAATTTATCAAATTTGTGTTAACAGATCTTTTTGGAATAAAACCATGCTGTTCCCCAATAAACCTGTTTTTAACATTGCCCAATTTGTTCAAAAACTTTACTGATTATATTTAATTTACTTATAGGTCTATAATTTGATACAAGGTTTTTATTCCCATGTTTAAAAATAGGGACAACATGGGCCACCTTACAAAGGGATAGAAAACTTGATTCTTGTATTGATCTACTACACATTTTTTTATGATATGAAGAAGGAAGATATTCTGCCATGAACCTTTGTTCCAGCTGTTCCCATGTATGGACCTCTCTTCGAACATCTTTATAAAAAGTATAGGCTGACTTTTCAAAAAGATCAATGCCTGAGTTCAGTAGAACCTTTTTACTAACTCCTCTAGCCTGACTCAACTCGTCCACTCTCTCAAAAAATGCAGTGACGGAGATCGTACCCCTCTAGCCTGTAAACTTTAAGTTCCATTTATGCGGAGGTACAGGTGCAACATGATATGAAGTACCAGGATCACTTGAAATTGGTACTGGCGACGAACATGAAAATGGTCGTGACTGAGCAATTGGTGCAATGCTACTTTAGAGGGCAGCTAAACTCAAAGGAACGGTAGACGGTTGTTGATAATGAAAAGCTGCTGTACCGTCATTCTGAATTAGCATTGGGGGTGGTGCTTGTATTGGTGCTTGAGTTGGGTTCGTAAGCACTTGCATTTGCACTGGAGCAATGACCGACGGTTGGTTCGTAGGCTGTTGAGCTGTTTGTGTGCTCGAGTGCTGTGGTTGCGGTAGTTGAGACTGGCTGGAGAAGTTGCCAACATTTGTCGAGTGGTCTGAGCTTCGACTCGTTGATTGGGTTTCAGATGCTTCATCATCATCTGAGGTAACGTCAACTCTTAGTAAATCTGTTGCTTGGCTCTGCAACCTCCTAATCAAACTCAAAGTTTCCGCAACCAGTATGCCTTTCGTTTGGCTTTCTTCAAAGTTAGACGGATTCATGTTATTTATCCTGGCCAACACGTGTTCCAACCTTACAGCGATTTTTCTAAACTCTCCCCCCTTGCTCGTACCAGAGAACTTCTCTACCAGCGGTACTAGACTATCAAGCTTCTTCATGCAGCTAAAAGCATCCTGGCCAAACGTAAAGGGATACGGAGGGTATCTCATACTTGCATCAGTCTTTTCTCTTTGCTTAATCAGCATGAGCTGTTGCTTCATTTCTTCCACCGATCCAATGGCTATGCCTCTCCATGTTAATTCGTAGATTAACTCGTCCTTGACTAAGTACCTTATGTCCGACAACCGACTCAAAGAAATAGCCATGGTGCCTTTTATATTAAAACTTTAAACTTTAAAACTCTTAATTATACCTCCCAATTACAAAGCTAAACCACGCAATAACAAACACAAAGTTCACTTTAAATTCACCAGTGAAAATCACTATAAATTTTCTCACAAATGTAGAAAATATAAAACTTAAATACGGGCAGACGCGAACAAAATCGAAGAAAACCGGAGCAGTAAGAAAATAAAATTTATTTGCATTTAAAAATGTAATCATAGTTTATAATAATTATTTGCACACCCAACCATGACGTCCAACCTTGCAGAGAGAAATAACTACTTAAATCCTAAATTAGAATTAACAAGTAGCCATAAAAAGTTAAAAAAATAAAAGAGAGACAAGAGTTTTGGCAGTGTTCAGGTCTTATGTTCCACTCCTGCGTGAGTAAAACCAAAAAAAAATAATTGCGCTTATCCTAGCTGAACTGGATTAAAATTAAAGTTAAGTGATGTTTGTTTACCTCAGCAACCGAATAGGTAAATTTATCCCTAAATGGAACGTACAACAGACTACCTATAACAAAAAAAATCCCAAAGCTGTTGTACACAAATTAACGCTAGGGTATACTCCTGCTATTGCAGAACGGCTCCACTAATAAACTCCTCAAAAAAAAAACCAAATCGCCGTATACAATGATTTTTCTACAAAGAATAAATCAAAACCCACTTTAACCTGCTTACCTACTCTGAGTTTACACGAAACATGCATTGCTTAAGGTCACATCATCCCTTAATATACAAGTGAACGCAATAAACATCGGAACAGATGTTCATGTTATAGAAATCGTAAAATATGCTCAATTAAAAAAAAACCGCTCGCTGAAATTGCGTCGAATTAGACTAGTAAGGACGTTGTGTGTAATTAAAAAAAAATTTAAAGAAAATTTAAAAAAAAATTACCGATGGTAATAAAAAATTTACACAAATAACGTCTTTAAGAGGCCACAAATTGGCGCCCTACGTGAGTTTTTGGCTAGGTTTTTTAACATCTGATGTAATTTTTTTGGTTTTTTTTGAATTTGGAAAAAAAAAGTTTGTTTTTTTTTTAATTTTTTTTTAAAATTTTTCCAGGGGCTGTCGGTGTTTTTTGATACCCAATCAATTTTTTTTTAAATGAAAAACAAGATCATTGGTTTTCGAAAATAACACTTTTTAAATATTTTTTTGGTAATATTGGTTGATTTGGAACTCGTTTTGTTGTTTTAGTGATTCTCATAGTTTTTTGTTAGCTTATCTTCACAAGTTTTTCTTGGAAAATAAAATATTCATTTTTATGTATTAAGGAAGAATAAGTGGATAAAAAACATGGGAGTTTTTATTAAACGGAGTCCAACTTATGTCTTAACTCTTTAAAGTTTTTTTGTACGAAAAACATGTTTTAGTTTTTTTAAATTTTTTTTAAGAAGAATAAATACAACAATGTAAATTAACTTCAATTTTTTTTGTTGATTTATAGGTGGATGGACCTCCAGACATGGTCTTTTTATGTTTTAAATATATGACATAGGTACTGTGTTTTTTTCTAACAATTTTTTTCTTTAGGTTCATTTATTTATATTTTATTATTTCCTGCTTGTGATAAGATAGAAATTGTTTCACAGATTATTTTTTAGTGCAGTCAATTTATTTAGGTCAACAAGTTTTTTTTTTGGTGATTTTAATTTTTTGTGGGATATCACCACTTGGAAATTGGAATATTTTTACAGGGTTTCACACGACTTTTTCTTGTCTGGGTTGTTTTAAAGTAAATATAGCTTAACAGCTAGTAGATTTGTTTAGTTGAAAGTATTAATTAGTAATGAAAGAAAAGGAAAATGAGTTTATTTTGCTTTGTCATTTTCTTTTCTTGTTTTTGGTGGTAACTGTTGATGGCATTTAACATCTTACGTCACTCAGTTACATCGGGTCAGAGGAGGGTACTACTACTACTAATAGTTAGCTAGGACGTCATACCTTTATCTTGCGTTCACAAAAAGTGTTAAAATTATATTGAAAAGTTATCTGGAAAGATAATGTCCAAATTATACTGGAAATTATATGAAAAGACTGTCCAAATTATATTGAAAAAATTATATGAAATGGTTATGTCTAAAGGCTTGCTCCTACTTTGGTCCTGCAATTATTTAATTGTTAGTTTGGTGTTTTATTAAACCTGGAAGTGGTGTTGTTCTCCTCCCACTACCGCTGCTCCTGGTTTGCCCGCGCCTCCCCTCGTGCTTGCTTAGCACATGGTGCTAGGGCAGCACATGGTGGTCAAAAGGTTGTGGGATCCTTGCCCGAGCGTAGAACCCTTTCCCAGGGTTACAACTGGCTCGTCGATGGAACAGAACCTCGTCCCACCAGCGCAACTGTCCCGTCGATGGAATGGACGGTACACTGCTCTTTCCCGTACAAATGGCGTAGGCCGACTTAAATCCCCTTCAAAAGGGTATGAGCGTCACTTCAGGATTTGCCTAAACACGACGGACTCACTTCTCACAGTCTCTGGGACAGAACCTGCAGTTTTTGCAGTGCCACTAACCAAAAACAATGGCGATCCCAGAGACCTGTTGCCGACCCAGCCAAAATTCGTTAGCAAAAAGACCAGGCACTCCGTCAAGAATACCAAAATAATGAAGCCATCGGAAACCGTTCGTAGATCTGGTGGGGACAGTAAAACCGCAATACCAACCTAATTTTCCCGGTTAAATTCAAATAAAGGATGCAAACCTATTTATAAAAAAACTTTTTCACCAAAAAATCTCTAACTTCGGTTTGGAACAGTGGAGGAAAAGTATCCGCGGTTTTCAAACTAACCAATGAGGAAATACATGAATAGTTTCGTACCGGTATATAGGGGGCAGCATCGACCAAGGGGACATTGAAAATAGGTAAAACGCGCATTGAGGTGTTGTCGGATCTATTTCCACGGTTGAAATTTTTATAACAAGGACGTCGAGACACCCTCCATACATAGACCGAACATTTGCCTACCGGACCCCTGCCTATCATATCAAGTAGGAGGAAAATAACCAGACGGCCTATAAGAAGCTCAGCATTGAAACCATCAACTGTAAAATCAATTACTGGAGATCAGAGCTTGCATCAAACCCAGAAATATTCGAACACTCAATCAATTCCCATATGAGTAAAGCTATACTGAGTGTAGAATTTAGTTGTATTTTAGTTACAGTCTTAGTCAAAAGTTTCCTTTGCTCTTTATAAATGTTTTCTCTAAGATTCATATGGTTTGACGCCATTTTTGTAAAACATTTCTACATTAATAAAGTTGTTTCTGAACCTGAACCTAAAAATACCCACTGAACTACTGCTTAAACTCGGCACAAGAGTGTTCAGATGTTAACTCACACGATTTCGTTTATTCTTTTAGTCTTGGTTTTTATTCTTCGTTTATCTTCCATTTACGAAAGTGCATAACTCGTATTTATTTTATCTTCTCTTTATCAAATTAATAAAGATATCAAAGTGGGCGGAGCCTCGGTTGTTACTGGTCAAACCGAGGACCTAAATATGTTTTCGTGCTATCACAACTAGCTATGAGGTTCGGATTGTCCCAATATCCTCGAAAATAAACGTAGGGGAATGAAATGTTCATCTAAATGTTTCCTTCCTGTTACTGAAACCATTTGTGATGCGGCTACGCCGCCATTCCCCAGCTGTTTATTCTCGTGAACGACAAGAAAATCTCAAAATTCCGCAGATAAAAACAAAACAATCCAAAGTTTTTATGTGATTTTCCCGAAACCTGTGATCTTAAATTCCAATTACGATGTCCAGATAATACGGTGTGCGTAGTGTCCACAGTAATTCGATGGAATGTCTCCTTTATAAGGTAACCTTTTGGACACTATATAACCTCCAAACCTAGCTCTATAAAAGACGAGTCGAAGAGCCCTGATTATTTACCTGAACAAACAAATATGTAACGTTGCCTTAAACGTAAAAATGACACGTTACATTATATGGAATTTTATATTTTATAATTTATCACGAACCATAACAATTTGTTAATATAAAAAGAGAGGATTTATCTCAATAAAGCAGATTCAACATTTGATAGTTGTTCTCACTATACCTACTTAGTTTACTGTACCATAAGCCTTCTTGGTCGTTGCAGGGAGTGAGGCTGCTCTCTGGCAGTAAACTTTTTACTTTAGTCCCGCTGCTTAACCAAGCCGAGTTCAGCAAGTGTAATTGTCAAGCACAGCTTGCACATTGGTCCTTCGAACCGGATCAAGCACATTGGCCCGCCACAGACGCCCGTAAGAAGAACACCACTACAGCCCAACCGTCCAACTGCCGGTACGACTGTCCGTACACTTATCCTGCCCGAAGCCACTACGCAAGAGAGCTTCAACCAGAGCGACCTTCCACGAGATAGTCCGTCCACCTGCCCGTACGACTGTCCGTACACTTGTCCTGTCCGAAGCCACTACGTAAGAGAGCTTCAACCAGAGCGACCTTCCACGAGAAACTCCATCCAGCGTCAAAAAACCGTCCACCTGCCCGTACGACTGTCAGTACACTTGTCCTGTCCGAAGCTACTACTCAAGAGAGCTTCAACCAAAGCGACCTTCCTCGAGAAAGTCCAGCCATTCTACAAGCGTCATAAAACCGTCCACCTGCCCGTACGACTGTCCGTATACTTGTCCTGTCCGAAGCCACTACGTAAGAGAGCCTCAACCAGGGCGACCTTCCACGAGAAAGTCCATCCATTCTACAAGCTTCAAAAAGCCGTCCACCTGACAGTACGACTATCCGTACTCTTGTCCGAAGCCACTATTCAAGAGAGCTTCAACCAGAGCGACCTTCCACGAGAAAGTCCGTCCATTTTATAAGCTGCAAAAAACCGTCCACCTGACAGTACGACTATCCGTACACTTGTCCAAAGCCACTATTCAAGAGAGCTTCAACCAGAGCGACCTTCCACGAGAAAGTCCGTCCATTCTACAAGCTGCAAAAATCCGTCCAACCGACAGTACGACTATCCGTACACTTGTCCTGTCCGATAGCACTACGCAAAAGAGCTTCAACCGTCCACAAAAGGGACCTTCCACGAGAAAATCCGTCCATTCTACAAGCTTCAAAAAGCCATCAACCTGCCCGTACGACTGTCCATTCACTTGTCCTGTCCAAACCCACTACGCAACCTTCATAATTAACAGGTTAACACCAACATAAACAAAAAAATCATTAAGAAGAAACCAGTACATGAGCCAACCGACCACAATGATAGGAAAAAATCTAGAAAGAATATTGCGAGAAAGACAGCTAAGAAGATACAAAATGGGCTCACACCTTCTAGATTGCCGTCTAGACATACATATAATGGAGTATGCGTTAGCACAAGAACTAAAAAAGCTCCTACTGCATGCCGAAGATATACCTAAATTTTCACAAGCGATTAAAGTCAATTGGGAGCCAATAATCATAAACATAATTTACCAGAAATGGGATGTCGAAACGCACATTTTACACCATGAATGGGTAAACTACGAACTAGGCAGATTGCCCACATGGAAAGAAGCTTTTCAGTACTTAATTGAAACAATTGAAGAGTTGAACAAAACGTCATTATGGATCATTTAGATGATATCCGAGACATCCCAAGTATGGATGAAGAAACAGTTAAAGAATTACAACAGCTTTATGAGGTGAGCCGTCAGTGCCTTAGAGACATTCAAACCTCGGGGCAAAATTCAGAAACTTGGGACCTACCATTGATGAAATTATTGTCAAAGAAATTGACGTCTGTAGTAGAAAAGTCATACCATAGATGGGTTCAAGCCTTTGAAAGCAAAATCCCCACACTAGAATCCTTTTTTCAATTTTTAAAAAAAGAAATGTATACACTTAAGAAAAAAGAAGTAAGCAAAGAAACAAAGACAAACCATAAAATAAGCAACTTTATTCAAACTGAACAAACTCAAAAAAAGAGAATTTAAAATATTACCCAGATCATGTATATCAGAAGATACCTCCAGTAATCTTCGTTACGAAAGAAGTGAGCAAAGAACAACAAACTCTAGAAGAACAGAACATAGTACGAAACAATAAAATCCAGCATATCAAATTAAATAGCAAAGTTAAAAAACCAAACATACAGTCAGCAGAAGTCCTCAATTTAAAGCCAAAAAGAAAATTCGTGCCTATCCAGTGCCTAACCAGAAATACCTTCAGAATAAAAAGCAAGTCCAAGAATAACCAAAAGTCAAGCAGACATACTAAAAAGAAGAAAAGTTTAAAACAAGTAGCAGGAATAGTTATTAAAAAGACAACCCGAAAGAAAAAACATTCCAAATCAAATATTACTGACAATGGCGAAACATTTTGCCATTGTAAATAAGCAACAAAACATTTTTAAATTCTTGCAACCCAATTTACAATTTCTGCATGGCACTTACAAAAGTAAGGGAATAACAACAATAACAATAGATCATAATATTTTGCAACAGAAACAATTTGTCTCCACAGCGAAAAGTTCGACGACGTACGATGACCGCAAAATCCAAACACAACTGATGCCTAGATTCATTGTCAGCAGTTTTAAGAAACTGACCCACCTTATAAAGCAGCAGTAGCTATTTCGATACCTACCTACCATATCATCAGCATTATTCAACCTGAGGTCCATACAGTCACCCGTTCTGGAGAGAGGGGAAAATGTTTAATTACAAAATTAAACAGATTTTCTTTTTTTTAACATTTTTCATAAATCTTCATTTTTAGTTAAATTTATTATTTAAACACAGGTGATCTTGAGTTAGTTTACTGTACCATAAGCCTTTTTGGTCATTGCAGGGAGTGAGGCTGCTCCCTGGCAGTAAACTTTTTACTTTAATCCCGCTGCTTAACCAAGCCGAGTTAAGCAAGTGTAACTGTCAAGCACAGCTTGCACATCCGCCATTTTGGATCCGCCATATTGATTTTTTTAAAGTTTGAGTAAAAAATTTTGTTAAATGACCTCAAACAATGTAATATTTTAAGTTTGAGACAAATCGGTTGGTAAATAAGAAAATCCGCCATTTTGATTTTTTTAAGTTTGAGTTAAAAATTGTGTTAAATGACCTCAAGCAATGTAATATTTCAAGTTTCAGACAAATCGGTTAGTAAATAAGAAAATCCGCCATATTGATTTTTATAAGTTTGAGTTAAAAATTGTGTTAAATGACCTCAAGCAATGTAATATTTCAAGTTTCAGACAAATCGGTTAGTAAATAAGAAAATCCGCCATTTTAATTTTTTTAAGTTTGAGTAAAAAATTTTGTTAAATGACCTCAAACAATGAAATATTTCAAGTTTGAGACAAATCGGTTAGCAAATAAGAAAATCCGCCATTTTAGATCCGCCATTTTGATTTTTTTAAGTTTGAGTAAAAAATTTTGTTAAATGACCTCAAGCAATATAATATTTCAAGTTTGAGACAAATCGGTTAGTAAATAAGAAAATCCGCCATTTTAGAGTCGCCATGTAATTTTTTTTTGTTTGAGGATAAAACTGTATTTAGTGATCTCAGGCACTGCAAACATTCAAGTTTCAGACAAATCGGTTTAAAAATAAAGAAATCCGCCATTTTGGAATCCTTCTAACTACCAAGATTCAACAGTCGACTTTATGGATTTAACTTTACTTAAAAAGAACAAATTTCAAAAAAAATTGCTTAAAGGATTTTTTAAAGATGTTTTTATATATCTAATATATTTTGTTTTTCATCTACACATTTTATCAAAAAAAAATTTTTAGTCCGGCGCTGAGTTGGCCCTGCGCCCAGTTGGCGGCGGCGAGTTGGCCTGGCGCCCAGTTAGCCCGGTGCCCAGTTGGCGGCGCCGAGTTAGCGGCGCCCAGTTGGCGGCGCCGAGTTGGCGACGCCCAGTGGTCCCATTTCGTAGAACGGTCCCCAATAGGGCGCAGAAGAACATTGCATCCTAAACTAGAATGGCAACAGTCAATCCAAAGATCAATGAGTCAAAAAATCTGACAAAAGATGATTGTCAGGATCGAAGGAGTTGGAGAATAGGCGTCGGACACCGTAGAAAAACGTTCTAAACCGACATAATAGTAGTAATAGTAGTAGTATTTAGTTTTTTCGAGATTGTGTAATTCGACATTTTTTAATATAATATTTTCTACTTCAGTAATTTGCCTTTTCGAAATTTTGTAATTTCGATATTTTGTTATTTCGAGAGTTTATAATTTCGACATTTTGTAATTTAAACATTTTTTGTAATTTCAGTACTTTGTAATTTCGACATTTGCACCAGTATTTACTAAGGCTGTGGCCTATTAAAATGCGTTGGGTGACATTTGTGGCAGCTTAAAGACGTTGCCGCCATTTTGTGACACTATAATTAGAATAATAACAATTTGCCAATCTGTGACACAAAAAAAACCCACTGAATAATTAAACAAATATCTGGAAGCAGAACTGTATTTTCCAGCTAGGTAAAACATTGATATGCCCGGTAACTTTTATACAGTGGAGATGGGGGGGTTCAGAAATAAGAAAATTTTACGTGCGCCACAGTGTTTTAATATCAATGTTTTACAAAGAAGATCTTAATTAAAATACAGTTCAACCCAAACGTTGTAGCCAAACAATGAAACTCTACTTACTTCCGAGGCTTCCAGAGTATTTGTGTAATTAAAAAAAACAAAAAAAATTGACTAATAAACAAAATAAAATTTAAAAGATTGAATTAAGATGGCAAAACTAGAAGCACTTTACAGGTAGATGGACTCCTTTAACAGGTCATAGTGTACCTACATCTGAGTCAGTAGTGTGACTCAGTTATATAAACGATTGAAAAATAAATAAATATACTTATATACTTCCAAAATTATTCCGTCATAGGGGAGATCTGGACCAAATATCCGCTGTCATCATTCTACGTTAGGTAGAATGAGACAGACAGCAACCCAGTCCGAGATCCACCCATGAGGTAAAACAGTGTAAAGAAACCGCTAACAAAAATGTAACCTCATCTCTCTTTTATCTCTGCAAAGTTGGTCATTGGGCTGTACAAATAACACAAGAAAAATTAGTTCATCTTGTTTATTTTAATAGTAAAATCAGATAAAATTACCGGAAACATAAAAAAAATAAAGGAAATGGATGAAAACAAGGGCCAAAATAGCAAAGCACTTTTAATTTCACAGAAAAATTATCTTAAATATACCGCAAAATTGGGGCTATGACGTCATACCTTTATCTTGCGTTCACAAGAAGTGTTAAAATTAAGCTGTGCAAAATTATATATGGAAAGATTATGTCTAAATGATATTGTGAAAATTATATATGAAAAAATTATAGTTAAGGCTTGCTCCTACCTTGGTCCTTCAATTATTTAATAATTATTGGTGTTTTTTGGTAAACCTGGAAGTGTTGTTGGTTTTCCGACATACTCCTGCTACTGCTGCTCTGGTTTGCTCGCGCCTTCCCTAAAGATCCCTTAGCACATGGTACTAGGGCAGCACATGGTTGTGGAAAGGTTGTGGGATCCTTGCCCGAGCGTAAAACCCTGTGGAAAATGAAATGTTTCAGTTTCCTGGAATTCGTCTATATTGCACGAAGTTCCCCTACACCGAGTAATTTAAATCGAGAACCCCATGTCGACTCAATAAAATAAAGTAGATTTAAACAGATGAACTAAAATAACCCTAACGTACCTTTCCCAGGGTTACAACTGGCTCGTCGATGGAACAGAACCACGTTCCACCAGCGCAACTGTCCCGTCGATGGAATGGACGGTGCTGTAACCAAAGGAGAAAACAATATATAGTTTTTATCCAACACGTGGTTAAAAGAAAAATATAAAAACGCCAACAATTCCCCACGTCTTTTGTCAAAAAAAGTACATTTCACATGAAAAATAATTACAATTTGGGAGGCAAATATTATCTTGAAGAGTCCTCAAATAATAAAAAAAATGAAAAAAAAATAAAATCGAACTTACCACTGTTCTTTCCGTAGAAACGGCGTAGGCCGACTTAAATCCCCTTGCGAGCGTCACTCTAGATTACGCCTAAACACGACGGACTCACTCTTCACAGTCTCTGGGACAGAACCTGCAGTTTTTGCAGTGCCACTAACCAAAAACAATGGCGATCCCAGAGACCTGTTGCGGACCCATCCAAAATTCGTTAGCAAAAGAGACAAAGCACTTTGTCGAGAACACAAAAAATACTGAAGCCACCGGAAACCGTTCGTAGACTTGGTGGGGACAGTAAAACGCAATACCAACCTAATTTTCCCGGTTAAATTCAAATAATGATGCAAACCTATTTATAAAAAAAACTTTTCCGCCAAAAAATCTCTAACTTCGGTTGCACGACTGGAAGAAAAAACCCGCGGTTTTCAAACTAACCAATGAGGAAATACATCAATAGTTTCGTACCGGTATATAGGGGGTTGTCGGATCTATTTCCACGGTTGAAATTTTTATAACAAGGACACCGAGACACCCACCGAACATTTGCATACCGGACCCCTGCCAACATAGCAAGTAGGAGGAAAATAACCAGCCGGACTATAAGAAGCTCAGCATTGAAACCATCAACTGTAAAATCACTTACTGGAGATCAGAGCTTGCATCAAACCCAGGAATATTCGAACACTCAACCAATTCCCATATGAGTAAAGCTATACTGAGTGTAGAATTTAGTTGTATTTTAGTTACAGTCTTAGTCAAAAGTTTCCTTTGCTCTTTATAAATGTTTTCTCTAAGATTCATATGGTTTGACGCCATTTTTGTAAAACATTTCTACATTAATAAAGTTGTTTCTGAACCTGAACCTAAAAATACACATTGAACTACTGCTCAAACTCGGCACAAGAGTGTTCAGATGTTAAGTTTGCTCACCACTAGTCAGCCCTACAAAACCTTCAATCCGACTAACTGAGCTAGTTATTAACTTTACATAACTATGATTATACATAAATTTATATAATATAAAAATACGATTTTGTTTACTCTTTTAGTCCTGGTTTTTATTCCTCGTTTATCTTCCATTTACGAAAGTGCATAACTCGTATTTATTTTATCTTCTCCTTATCAAATTAATAAAGATATCGAAGTGGGCGGAGCCTCGGTTGTTACTGGTCAAACCGTGGACCTAAATATGTTTTCGTGCTATCACAACTAGCTATGAGGTTCGGATTGTCCCAATATCCTCGAAAATAAACGTAAGGGAATGAAATGTTCATCCAAATGTTTCCCTCCTGTTACTGAAACCATTTGTGATGCGGCAACGCCGCCATTCCCCAGCAGACCCGCTGTTCATTGTCATGACCGTCAACGAAAACTATGAAATTTCACAGATAAACAAAACAATCAAAAAGTTTTTATGTGATTTTCCCGAAACCTGTGATCCCGAATTCCAACCACGATGTCCAGATAATACGGTGTGCGTAGTGTCCACAGTAATTCGATGGAATGTCTCCTTTATAAGGTAACTTTTTGGATACTATATAACCTCCAAACCTAGCTCTATAAAATACCCTTAATTTGTGTACAGAAAGACGAGTCGAAGAGCCTTGATTATCCACCTAAACAAACAAATATGTAACGTTGCCTGAAACGTAAAAATGACACGTTACAAGGCGTAAGTTTTAGTCTAGGTTTTGGTTTAAGTTTAAGGTTTAGGTTTAAAATTTAAATGTGCGTTGGTTTGGAAAAATTGATTTTTTGCCGAAACAGGCCGCAATTGATTTGGTAATTTAACCTGTATGGACGATAAAATGTCCTAAAAATTGAAATTTAAGACGATTTGTTCTTGAAATGGACCATATAGACCGGAAAAAAGAAGAAAGCATGGAAAACTGATTTTTCTACAACTGTCTAATTTAGGCTACTACGTCACTTTAAACCCCTAGGTCATGGGATTCCGACTAAAAATCGTCCTAAATTTTAGACTACCTCCGGGGGGTGGTTTATCTCATTGTAACTTGAAAACAATCACGTTTTTGTTAATTTATTTTTAAAAATGTAAAATTTGATCATATTTGTAGAGTGGCCAACCTCAGATTTTCCACCCAAAATGATGTTTGTGTCCGGGCCAATACGGAGCTATAAGATCTAAGTAACATTTCCCACCTTATGCTCTAACAAGCATAATTAAAATGACGTCATCGTTAAGTCCGCTTGCATGTATTGTATAGTTCTCTTTAGTTTCTCACAAAAATGCTTTTTGGCACTTAGATCACTTAGCTTTTCCACTCTACATTTAGGAACGATATGACAAAATTTTATACGATTTTTAGCTTCAATTAACTATTAGAGCGAGTTTTTTAGGGCAATGTACATAAGGCTGGATAAACCGTTTAGTACTAAATTCTCATATCTCTTTTATATTTTAGCATGTAGCTTTTAAACGATATTTGCCTTGACGAGGAAAGTAAAAAAAAACGATCTTCAGATTAAAATCCAAATAAACTCACACGCGATTTGTTTATTTACAAATAATTTTTAAATTAATATAATAAAAAATGTTTTTATTTATTTATTTATTGTAGCAAGGCCAACACAAAAATAGAGGCCACGACCCTGAAAAAATCAGCTGTTCTCTGGGGGCTGATTTTTACATTGGGTCTTATGGGAGGCCAGACGTTTTTATATGATATTTTCAAAATGGCACTACAGATTTCGGCGAAATTTTAGTGAAATATTCTCAGACACCATCCCCATATTCCACCAAACATTTGTAAGGATGCAAGATGATTAAAAGGTTAAAATCTTCAAAATTTAGCATTCCATATTTTGAATTCAAATTACCCGCCATGTACCACGTGCCAACTGTTATATTTGACATGTATTTGACTTTGCCATCTGTGTTTGTCACATTCGCTTCTGTTTTAAATTTAATTTTAGTGTGAGCTAATGAAGCGGCTCTGAAAAATTAAGGATTACTATACATTAAAAAAAAATTGTTCTTCAAGAATATAGTAAAAACAATCTTAAAACCGGCTTCATTTTTAAAAAAATCAAATATTCATGAACCGTCATTCTAACTTCAATATTTTAAAGACAATCAGCTGTGTCGTGACGCAACCATAAAAAAAAGTCAGCTTCGGATGTGACGTCAACAAAGTGGAGGATCGTGGCCCGTCCGTTTTGATAGCCCTGATTGTAGCAGTCATTTTCCATTAATGGTTTTAATACGCTCTAGCCATACAGATATAAATAAGATGTACGTGCACCGAGATGACAGCAGATGACAATCCCAGTACTTAGTCCAGCAAGTGTCAGTCAAGTCACTTTTACGTCATTTTAATAAATTAAAAAAATTATTTTTCAGTTTCGCTTTGCTTGTGCAAGTTATATAATAAAAATTACGAAATTAGAACACATTTTCCGACAATGTCAAGTTTGGGAAGTAAGTGTAAATTGAAAAATGTAAGTAATTCACTTAAATATCGCAGCATTTTCACTTAAACCTCGTTCCCTACAATCTTAAACCTATAGTTTAAACATTTCAAATTCGATATTTTGTAGTTTCAATATTTTTCGTTTTGATGTGTCATCCTTCGCTCGAAAAATTTAAACCTACTGGTGACGTCAACAAAGTGGAATATCGTAGCCCATCCGTTCTAATAAACCTGGTTGGTGTAGACCTCAATATTTTAAAGAACAATGAACAGAGCAGCATACCGAACGGCGATCTAGTTTAAATGGGCTCACAAGCGCGTTTGCAAACAATTCTACAAATCCCAGCCATTCGGCGAACAGTTCGCGGTTTTTACATCAAGCTTTTTCCCCAATATCAAAGATTTGCAGATTTGGATGAGCGAAAACAAAACGGCAAACAAACATTTTAATTTTGAAAGAAAAAAACTGCGAGTCATTTATAGGAATACCAATTAATAGGAATACGTTGCTTAACTTACCGAAATCAAAACAGCATATTCGCTGGTTGGTTCGTTGCTCTGTTCGCTGTTTGCCTAAATGTTCCGGTCTGCACGAAGTTTAACAACACATCGCGCTTAACGCAGGGTTCTCACGAAGTTACTTCCAAATTAAATGACAATCGTTTCGTCAGAAAAATATATATTCAAAAATACTTTACATTACGTACGCGAGCCGTGGCTTTTAGCATCTAATATCAAAAATCCATTTAATATCCACCTACATATCTCTCCTTCAACCCATATAATAAAACGTAAACGTAAAAATTAATCCGATGGGAAATTTTATATCCCCATTTTTATAGAGCTGTCCGGGTCGGCAACTCCAACTTCCATGCCATTGCTAAAATCAATTTTAAAGAAATTGAGCGTAGTTAAAAGCTGTCATGTGGGGGTTTGATATTTATCTATTTTAGAAGAAAACAAAATCTACATGATGAATTATTGTCCTCCTCGTAAAATTGAACGGGAGGCGGCGTGGCGGCGGGCGACGGCGACAGAATCGGCAACATTCTCCGGGAGAATGGCGGATGGAGATGATAAGACATTGCTCCAAACGCAAACCCCGATACTTGGATACAAGGTATAGCCAGTAAATACATAAACAAATATTATAAAAATCAAACAAAACGCTTAGTTATATAAAGACATTCTTTTTTTATCTTTGAGCGGATGCGGACACCTATGCATATATAAACTCTATACCATTATCTTTGAGATAACTTTTGACTGTGTTACTTGTCATCAAGAAAAAAGCTGCCCAAGGGTGCACAGGTCCGGATTTAGACTAGACGAAAAATAAAGTTAGGGATCGTTCACAAATTAGACTAATATAGACGTAACAGGGTATTTTTAAAGTATGTCGTGCTCCTTTGAGTAACTAAAGAAAAGCTCTTACTAAAAAACATGAAAATAATGCATTTCGGGTCGTATTTTTAAGGGTGACAAAATAAAAAAAAACGATCATAATACCTATGTATAATCATTTAGTCAACTTCGTTGAAATTTGGCAGTGCTGTTTGAAGTGACATGAGGCGAATTTGGCACTACTTAGATTAAAATAATTAAGTCCAGTGATGTGCCGAAGCACATCGTGACCAATATTTTTGAGAAAAAACTATGCGTTACTAAATATTTTCCAAATTCGGTATTTTTTTTTATTTTGATTAAATAACTACAAACACAAATTAGTCTTTTGGATTTTTTTTACCATGATTTGTTTAAGTCAGTAGCGCACAACCGATTTTTTTAAAAGTTTGACATCCCGTACCTTAAAAACTTTATATTTCGAGCCCATATGTATATGAATTTTTTTTTCTTAAAATTACTTATTGTAACGTCCGAACAAAGCATATATCGGCATAAACTTTCGCTACAAACTGGGCGATTAATCCTTGCTATGGATGGAAAGACCCAGTTTAAATAAAACAACACTCGCAAAGTTACGGATGTTATGGAAAAATTTAATTAAAATGTAGGAATGTTTTTATTTTTTACATAAAAATACATATAGTTTTTTTTGTAAGTACACAAAGTAAAACTTTACCGCACGCAAAAGCAATTAGAAGAACGACGCAAAGAGTTTAGCAAAGACACTTTGCGCACGTTTTTGCAATATTATTTTTTTACGTGGGTTAAAATTTATTTTCAAAAACAATGATCATAAATATTAAATATTAATTTAAATTTTAATTTTTTTTTACATACATCAAAACATAATATGCTTGTTAAACCTAAAACACGTAAGCAGAAAACAATTATTTAACTATCGTGGTAAAAAAATTGGCGACGCCAGCTATTTGAGTTGTGATGTTTATATGAAACAACGCCCCTTTCTCTCTTCCACCCTACAAACTCCCCACCCTCAGAAAAAACTAATGGTTTTATTCACGGGTACCAACACAGATTACTAACCACAGGGTACCAAAGAATTTTTGTGCCAAATTTGATTACAATTGATTAGACAGACAGATAGAAAAAATAACCTTAATATGTGAATGTTCCTGGAGTGTCAATAATAGTTTTAACAAAACTTTGTCATACTGTCATACGCCGTTTAAAAGAACATTTTATTTTCTCTAAAAAAGGTATTTTAGCATTTATTCCGAAAATGCTAATAATGGTTTTTTTGAAAACTGAAAAAACCTAAAAAAAAAGATGATTTTTTTTCGTGATAAAAAATTGTGTTGGGCCAAAAAAAACCGGACAATTTTTTTTTCATTATAACTTTTGAACTATACAATCGATTTTAATGGGACAAACTGCACTTGGCAGAGAATTAATCAGAGTTTTTGACTGAGTATATTTCTATGGCCCCTATCTTAAAATCCAAGATGGCTGACGAAATTAAAATGTACCCTTCAAAGATGCTCGTTTATTCTCGTGTTGCGAACATGTCTTAATTACTTTTTAAATTAGTAAAAAAACTGCATTCTTGCCCCGCACAATAAGGTACGAGTGAGTAAAATCGGTTCAGTGGTTCTAAAAAAAATATTTTTGTTTCAACCATTGTTTTGCCTTGCCAATCATGTCTGCATTTATTTACTTATAAATTCAGTACTACTTAACCAATTTTAATGAAATAAAAAACATCCTGGTGAGAATTTATTTCTTTTTTAAGATCGTGATCAAGGTTTATCGCCATCTTAAGATTTAAGATGGAGGACAGAATCATACTTAATTCTTCAAATTGGTGTGTTTATTCTTAGTTTCCAAAAATGTATCAGTTTTTTTTCAAATTTATACAGAACCGCTACTTTTCCTTCACACAACGAGGTACAAATTAGTAAAATCGGTGTGGTGGTTCTGAAAAAATCTATTTTTGTTTCAGCCATTGTTTTACAGATTATACGATTGCATTGCCAATCCTGTCTGCGTTCATTTCCTTATAAATTCATTATTACTAAACCAATTTGAGTGAAATAAAAAAAAATCATGTTGAGAATTGATTTCTTTTTAAAGATCGTGATCATAGTTTAGTATCTTAGAATTTAAGATGTCGGACAGAATTAAACTTGATTTTTTAAAATGGCGTGCTTATTCTTATTTTCCGAAAATATTTTAGTTTTTTTTTAAATTATAGAGAGAAACATTCCTTTTCTCCCGCATAAAGAGATAAAAATTAATGAAGTGCTTTTCTATAAATAAAAAAAAAATTTAACATTTTTGGAAAATAATAAACGTCTGTCCACATGATCTTTAAAAAGCAATCAATTCTCAAATTTTTATTTCATCAAAATCGGTTCAGTAGTAATGAATTTATAAGGAAATAAATGCAGACATGATTGACAAGGCAATCGTATAATATTCAAAACATTGGTTAAAACAAAAATATATTTTTTTAGAACCACTAAACCGATTTTGCTGATTTTGAGACCTTGTTATGCCTGATAAGAATGCTGATTTTTTAGTGATTTAAAAAAATTCTTAAAACGTGTTCGCAACACAAGAATAAACGAGCATATTTGAAGGGTACAATTTTATTTCGTCCGCCATCTTGGATTTTAAAATGACGGACACAAAAATTTATTTGTTCAAAACTCTGATTAATTCTATGCCAAGTACAGTTTTTTCCATTAACATCGATGGTATAGTTCAAAAGTTATGATAATAAAAAAATTGTCCGGTTTTTTTTGGCCCACCCGGTATACTATGAAAAATACATAGGAAACGAGTGTACACGAGGGGTAGTTAGCTGCCCACAGTAGGTGTATCGAAATTGTCTACCGGACTTCACAGGACACTATAGAGTTTTTGAGATATTAAGATTTTTTATAACTCAAGATATAGGTACTTTTTTATCTAGCCACATTATCTATTTAAAACCAATTATGATATACTGTACATTTACTTACTGTCTATAATTTAAATACACAGCCAAAATTTAAAAAATTTACCTTTTAACGAAATTTTCGTTCACTTCACAAATGCTTGTTTATAGAAAAATTTCAAATAAACAAAATAGCAAAATGTAAATAGATACGGAACTGTCTTTTAGACATACACCAACTTGGATTAATCCAATACTTATATTAATTTAGCACCAGATCAACTCAACTGCGATTTATCTCTTTTTAACATGCACTGGCCGCGCGCATGCTATCGAGAGGATTAAATCGCTGTATAAGTTAAGCTTTATGAAACGAATATTCACAAGTTATAGGTTTATCTCTTTTAGCGCATTGAAACCGTATATTAAATTGTCTTTTTTATGAAATTATTCAAGAAAAACGATTGACTCCTAACCAAATCAAGCAATTTTTTGATCTTTACCTTGCTATGCTATGGTCTGAAAAAAAGTTATCGCAAAGATAATGGTATAGCCTGTAAAAGAGGCGGTTATTGGCTAAACTGAGTACCTTATTAAAAAATGGGACATTTAATTACCCTGTAATTTGCATGGACAGTTTGGCCGGGATTAAGGTACTGAACACTTACAGAACTCAAACCTTGTTCAAAGATGTCAAGGGAGTTTACATGAGCTAAGGAACCGATTCATTCTCTTATTCTATGACGTGTCTCGGATGACTCAACATATAACATAATAACGCGGCCGATAGACTAGCCAAAGGAGATATAGTCATTTCAGTAAACTTAGTGAAAATCTTACATTAACAGCACCACCGCAAAGCTAGCAAATAGAAGATGGGAAGGGCTCAGATCCTACAGCTTCATAAAGCAGCTATGGCTATTTTAATACTGGTCACTGCCTTTTTGAAGTGTATGCCATCCGTTTAAACATCCCACCAAACGAATACTGCCCTAATTGAAGTGTAAAGGTCGGGGTTTATTTAATAAAATATAAAAATATTTTACCAAAAATATGAGAACTTTTAAGGTTTCCGTTTGGTTGATAATAAAATTTAACAAGATGAAAAATAAATAAGTAAAAAAAACAAAATTAATTGGATATTATTTTTTTTAAGAAAAAAATAATATTTAAGAAAAAAAAATAATATTCATTAAAATTCAAATTAAAAAAAAATTAATAAAAAAAAAATAAATAATTTTTTTCAGAAAAAGAAAAAAACACATTCACTAAAACCTAAATTTAAAATATTAAAAACATATTCTAAAACTGGCAGGAAATATACAAGTATTATCGAATCAAGAAAGTAAAAAAACACAACACAAAAAAAATATTTTTAAAATAAAATAATAAAAACCAAAAATTTAAAATATTAAATGTAAAATAATAAATTAAATAATAAAAAAATATTGAGAAACTGGTCGATGATGAACAAGTAATATTTAAAGCAAAAAAGAAAGAGTTAAAATAAAATGATTGAGACTCACATGAAGCCAGCTGAACTAAAACCCTAACACTTATTTTCACTAGAGAGCACTGTTGATTCGATCGATCGCAAAATTACAAATGAAATTAATTAAAGGAGCCAGAGAAGAGGTTGACAAAAATCCCAATTTTTACCTGTTTTGTCCGCGTCTTACGAAATTGTTTATATTAGGTGGCAATGAATACACGACTCTACTATGAATACTATTGTATTCATTAATTAGGGCTATATTTAGAAACACTGGCTCGATCTAATACACAAAACCTTGAAAAACACATTGACCTGTTTCGTCATAAAATTTGTGGGATCAACAAGAGGGGATCCCCTATAAATTCGATTTCTTGAATTATATCTGGGCATTATTAAAGTACCAGTGTTAAAGTTGCAGCCAAAAGTGAAAAATAGTAAACAGTTAAAATTAAAGTGAATTAGTAAAAGTTGAGTTAACCATTTTATATAAAAATATAGTCTTCAAGAAAATCTAGAGTTTTGAACTCTATAATAAAAAATATATTTTAGTGATTCGATGACAGAAAGTAAGTTAAATGTATTTGAACGTTGATTTAAAAGGAAAATATTACGTTTTAAACTAGTTGAACATTGATTTAAAAAGAAAATATTACCGTTTATTTAATTGCTGTAGACAATTAAATTATTAGACTTTTATACGTAAATAAGGATTAGTAATTATAGTAAAGATGAAAAGATGAAGAATGATTTTGAACTTTTGATAGTGCTTTCTTTTAGTATTTAACGAGATTTAGACTTTTGGAATAAATTTACTGAAATGTTTACGGACTTATTATGTATGTGTTACCATTGAGTTAATTTCGCAATATTATGTCCTACAACGTTTTTTTTAGACTCTATAATTTTTTGCAAAGACAATTTTGTGTCGGAAACATTGTAATAAAACCAATTTTGTGTTGTTCGTAGATATACTCTAAGGTATTGGCTAATGTTAATTTTAGCGCATTTTCGTAATTAATTTGAATGTTAGGACCATGCTAGACTTTAAATCTACGATTTTGTATTAATAATTTTTAACTTTAAATATAACGTATTCTTTATAACAAATGGTGTCTAATTTAATAACAACCAAAAGTCAATAACAACAAGTGGCTTTAATCATAGCTATGTGCAACTAGGACGCCTACCTCCAAATAAATTTAATGTAATCGTGGAAAGGGACAAATTGTAAAAAATATACCGCTCGACTAAAGCACCCCTAACCGCGGCGTTACAGTAGGAACGAGGAGAACCCTGAGAGCATAAGACATACTGCTATGTAAATGCCCTGGACTTGCTAGGACGAGATGTACCTCTCTAGGTCTTTTATTATTTTGAGGATCTAGAAGAACTGAGGTATAAACTACCTTGTATAAAGCATGACACCATCTCTTTGTTTTGCTGTGTACAAAAACTCCAGCAGGCACTTTCTACCAATATGTGGGCGACAAATTATTGTCAATCCTCGTGTTTGAACTGCTTACTATTATAGCACTACCTAACAAAGTTGAGGATATGATACACTTTTGAATATGTAGATAGAAAAAGAAGTCCTAGCTAGTTTTAAAAGTCGTCTAAATCAAGAACACTTTAGTTAAGATATTAAATCCCCACGCAACTTTGTCATCTATGTAATCGACATCATTTTTATTTATTTTCGAAAATTGCCTTTTGTGGACTTTCTCCTCATTAGGGATCATCAATTAAATTAGTAGTCAATTGATATTTTTCTAACTTTTGTAATATATAATTCTGGTAAAAAAACAGTAAGTAGAATTATAATTATTTTTAAAAGGGTTAAATCTTCTCCATCCCTTATACCATGGAAATCGGGTAGCAGCAGAGTGGTGGGGACCTCTTTGCGTAGGCGGACTCGGTAGAGATTCAACTGTTTTCCTACGTCCGCGTTTAGTCGCAAGTGAAAATCAGCCCTGTAAGCAAACATACAACACAGAAAGCGTTCGATAACTCAGCCCCTGCTTTTACCTCTCTTAAATTTCCTTTTTTACCCAGCTCTCCGTTCTAGCTGCCTGGCGGCGGCCGTCGCCTAAACTAAGAGCGTAGCTAACTGTACCCGAACGCAGAGCGTGTGACGTGTGTTGTATTTAGTTTAACTTCATAACCTAACAGGCAGCAACAAGTAGTGCGGATAGCGCGAGGAGAAATAAGACACGCCGCGATTTCAGAACATCCATGTTCCGACGCAATGATCACCTGAGGCTGAAGCCATTTGGCCATTTGCTGGTGTAGAGGTGCGTGGCGCGGGTGGATGCGGCTCGTGGCGGGTGTATGCGGCATGAAGGCCATCTTGGCCACCGCAGCCACTGCACTTTGGATGGTGTGCGTGGTGGGCACACCCCTCTTGGACAGAGATTCCTACCGGTAAGTCAACTTTTTTGTCTTCATAATTTAGGCATAGCGATATGAAGTACTTTCATAGATTTCGAGAACTTTCAATCACAAAAATTCTCAAAAGTTATTTTAAATCGGTACTTAGAGTTTCAATTAAGTCACCGGAAGATCTATTGAGTTTTTTGCAGACTTTACTAAAAACAGAAATATTCTAAAAATAGTTTTGTTATTTAACAATTAAATGATTCTCTATAATGTTAAAGATAAAAAAATATAAATTAACAAAAACTTCCAATAAATTAGATACTTGAATGCATCAGAGAGGGTATGCATTAGAGTACCAAATGCATTGGAGTACCAAACCTACTGATGCCTCCTCGCCAACATCGCCAAAATATTATTTTTTGTAATTTTTAGCCCTTGTAAGAATCAATTTGTGTGCATTAAATTTTCTGTTCGTAAGTTCTTTGGCCAGTAGGGACGGGGGTGACCAACAAATAGGCCCTTTTGGGCATGTGACAGATTTTCCCTTAACCCACTATCTGCACTTCCTTTGATGTCCAGGTAGCTCATTGGGCCTTTCTCTTCTCTTTACAAAGTCCAGTGTGTACTTAAGCAAGTGCAGCTCTTCCTCACTCAGAGTTGGTGCTCCGAGTGCCTGTTGTCTTATCCTTGTATAGGCCTCACATTTTGCCACGAGGTGTCTTAATGTCTCTTCTTCCTGTCCACGGGCGAGGCCGTTAGATTCGTTCTCAAGTCCCATATGTGTCATATGTTTCCTCAACCGACTAGATCCAGTTAGAATACCTTTCAACAGTCCCTGATTTTTTCGTCTCCTTCCCAGCAACCATATAAGTCTGGTGGCTTTTGGTCGGCTTAAGAATTCTCTGGTCTGTATGCAACCCGTTCCTGTTCCCCAGAAATTTGACAGTGCGTCCTGGGCCGATTTGTAGAGTCCGCTCTCCATTTGTCTTTTTGTCATGCCCAGAAGTGGCTTCGTGTCTACATAGGCGATTTTTTGCTTCGATCCGCTCAAATTCGTCCGCCTTTTCGTTACGTGGTATCCCCGTATGCCCTGAAACACAGACCAGCGTCACCAGTTTGCGATCGTTTAGGGTCTTCTGCGCCGATAATTCAAAAGTATGTCAAAAGCTCCTACACAGAAGGGTGGTCGTACTTTATTAGGTTTATTAACTCTCCCAGATGACAAACCTCCCTTAAATTTTTTTGACGATAAATAAATGTGATTATTACAGATGACATCATCCGGAATCGGGACCATGGTTGCCTAACTTGTTTAACTTAATTGGACTATACAAAGGCTTTTGACACTTTGGTCCATAAAGTCCTATTTGATAAACTTTGGTCTGAGTAATGACGCCATCCTTCTCTTTCAAAGCTACGTTTTTGAGAGGCAAATGAGTGTCTATGTCGGAAATGTCAAATCTCACCCTGTGACTATTATTAGGGATGTAGCCGAAGCGTGACGGATCCAGGGGAGGGCCAGAGGGGCCCGCCCCCCCTCCCTCCTTGACATAAAGCTTATAATTTTTAGAGCCAGAAAAAAAATAACCAATGTATAGGCCGGTATAAAATTTTTCGCTAAAATGTAATTTTTCCATATTTTGACGCAAAATTTAACTGATTTTGCTCCAATTTTTGCCTGCGGCACATTTTATTTCCACGTAGTGGCAAACTTTAAAGGTGACTTATTAAATCCTGCAAAAAAATTGTTTTGTTTTTTCCCTTCTTGCCCGCTCCCCAACGGAGATCCTGGATCCGCCACTGAGCCCAAGGTTTCCTTTACTTTTTTCGCTGTACATGATTTCTCCAAGTTTATAAAAAACTCAGCTTCACATCAGTTTGCAGACCACTATCCTTTTAATTTTAAAACGCCTTGGAATCTGCAGAAAGAGTTTCCGATCACCTCAAAATTATTTTTGAAGTATTTGACGCCCACGGACTAGTTCCAAATGACGGTAAAACCAAAATGTTATTATTCCTATTAAAAAAACAACAACTTAAAAATATATTTAAAGTAAACATAGGTAACGTTAATTTAAGCCCTGTAGAAAGTTGCAGGAATCTTGGACTCATCTTTTACATGAATAAACAATCATAAACATCAAATTGTTTTTCTTATCAAGTCCGAACGATTATTGCCCGTCTCACAGAATATCCGTATTTTAAAACAGAATTGTTTTTTTTTAATCAATGTGTAGCATACCGTTAGAAAGGTAATCAACTACAGAAGTTTTTAAAAGAAAATGAAGTTCTCAAGTGTCGATACTTTTTTTTAATTTTTAATTTTGAAATTGATTTTCTTTCACAAAATCACTAATGTTCTTCAATAAAAAACCTCGTATGTCCCTTTGGAACATAAATTTTAACAAATCTATTAATTAGTTGAAGTAGCATAAGATTACAGAATTATTAAAAAAAATGGTGCTTTTCCAGACATTAATAAAAAGCTTACAAGGGTTTAGTGGGATTTCGGGTAATTTGAGAAAAAAAATTACAAAGTTCATATCTCTTTTGCCGTGACTCTAAGGACCCAAGTTCCAAGGTTGAAAAGGTAGCAAATGACCCCAACAATATCCCAAAAAATTTTGACGGTTCATGTGCCGAACACCCTGTATAGTGACCTTAGTTTACATTGTAGTCCTAAAAAAATTGGGTTTTCGACCTTTGGGGGGAGGCGGCTTCCCACGCCATCTTGGATTTAGTGTGCAGAAAAAGTTTTTTTTTAAACTACTTGGTAACTGTACATTTTAGAAAAAAAAGTTTAAGACAAAAGTTGAAGACAATAAAATTTCCTACAAAAACGCTTTTATATGGTTTTCGAGTTATGACGCTAAACATTTCGCCGCCATTTTGGCATATATGAAACAATGGTCAAAAGCACGCTATTGTATGAAATTGAGACTTGTCGCGTAACAGAAAAATACAAAACAAAAATGGAAAGTGTCGAAATGGATGCAATAAGAAGATCAATGAGAATATCTATAATAGATCACATAAGAAATGAGATCATAAAAGAAAGAATGGGAATCGAGGGAAGCATAATGGATGACATCACTAAAAGGCAACTGATATGGTACGGCCATGTACAACGGATGAGCGACGAAAGATTACCAAAGCAGGTCCTAGAATGGCAACCAACAGGGCGCAGAAAAAGAGGGCGTCCTAAACTAGAATGGCAACAGTCAATCCAGAGATCAATGAGTCAAAAAAATCTGACAGAGGATGATTGTCAGGATCGAAGAAGGTGGAGAATAGGCGTCGGACAACGTAGAAAACCGACATAGCAGTAGTACTAATTTTTAGCTTACACTACTACTATACTATAGTAGTGTAAGCTATGGTGTTCCAAATTTAAAAAAATAAAAATAAAAATTGCTTAGATTTCTGAGGGCACGGCAGTGCCTCGCCAAGTTCGCGCGCCGTACCATCTTTTCTTGAAACATTTCAGCCGATATTTGACCTATCTAAAACTCTACTTCCGAATGAGCTACGAATCTCAAACTTTGCACAGTCGTAGATCTTCATGAAGTTAACAACGCCTCCAAGTTTCCTGGAATTCCGTAAGGTAGTAAAGTAGTCACGAAATTTCAACAAACGTCGAAATTGGCACTCACTCATGTATAGATCATCAAAATTCTACTGTACTTCCAGCCATGCTATAAAGCTGAAATTTGGGAGACTAATAGAAATTATGACCAAACCCCTGGAAAAAATCCCCAAAATTCTAATTTACTCCCCTCCCCTATACAGGTAAAGTTATGTAAAAGAAATGCTAGAGCTGAGCTTTGGCAGACTGATAGGAACTATGATAAAACTGTAGAAAAAAATGTAAAAACATCAAAATTTTAATTTACTTTCCTTTCCTTTAAATGTTAATACTAATACTCTGCCATTCTATGGTCACCTAAGCTCACACTAGGTATTATAGTTATAGTGTACGTGTGAGCTAATATAACTAAAAACTGAAAGATATTTTATTAACTGCGGACTCAATTACCTTTCGTTTGATACCACACACGCCAAGTTTTGACTTAAACTATAATTTTTAAAATCTACCCCCACCCTTTAAAAAAAAACTAAAATGTATTTTGTTTACCTCCAGCCTCAATTACCTTTCATTTGATATTACTGTTTTGACTTAAACTCTAATTTTTGAAATCTACCCCCACCCTTTTATTTGGCTTGCGTTTGGTAGATTTTGTTCATTTTTAAATGGGACCATCACGGCCCAATACCCAGCCTAGGTACCAAATTTTATTTAAATAGGACAAGCGGTTTTTGAGTTATGCGGGTTGGTCGTTACAGACAGACATATAGACAGACACAGACAAACAGAGCAACAAAGAAGTTTCAAAATCATCTGAAACGCAAAGATATATAAAATTTTTTTAAATCGGAACAACTTTTTTTTTCTCGAAAAAATTAGGATCACCATAGCTCACACTACTATAGTATAGTAGTAGTATGAGCAAATAAAAAGAAGAAAAATTCATTCTACCTGTATAAGATGTTCTCGTTTCCGTTGGCGTAGTGTCCATTTGAGTTGAGTACATCGTGATTGTGTCATTTCTCGTTGCAGCTGGCATACTGATATCCACATTCTGATACTGGCCGCTGTTTTGATATTGCCAGGAGGAATTTTCTAATTGCAGTTGAGTATTTGTGGCGCACCATTTTTTTCTTCCAAAATATTAAATCCAAGCCCCACCGAACGCCACTGCTAAAATTTTTGAAAATTATATTACACCAAAAAATGTTTTGCGATGCGCAAAAGACGTGTACCAAGTTTTATAAAAATATCTAGAGACTATTTTTTAATTAGAACTTTAACAGAGACGAAGCTTTTTCGGTCCCATGTTTATATAACATTTTAGTTATGAAATAAGCCAAAGAATGATATACCATTAATTTAAGAACACCCAGTTTATACGCAGCTAAACTTTACAGTCAGAGGGTCGATTTTGACAACGTTTTGTTAAATCTTTGATTGGAGATTTAGCAAAGTGTAGCAGTCGAGTTTAGAGGAAGTAATACTACAGTATATATATCATTATTTTTGGGATAGCTTTTCACTGTGTCATTGTCATCAAGAAAATAGGTATCCAAGGGTTTAGAGGCCCAGATTCAGACAACAGGAAAAATAAAGATCGGGAGTCGTTAAAGGTTTTTTAAAGTATAGGTTTTCTTTGAGTAATGTAAAGGAGAGCTCTTACTGAAAAACATTATGCATTAAGGCAGAAACTAGTATATGCAAGTTTCTAATTGAGGGTTTTATTTTTATGGTTGTCAACGTAAAACAAAACGATCTTAATACCTAATCGTTCAGTCGACTTAGTTCGTAGTGCTGTTTGTAGTAACAAGAGGCGAAATTGGCACTAATTAGATTAAAATAATTAGGTCCAGTTGCGTCTTAAAACACATCAAAACCAATAGTTTTGAGAAAAAAACAGTGCATTACAAAATATTTTCCAATTTCTGTATTTTTTTTATTGAATAATTACAAACACAAATTAGTTTTTGACTTTTTTCTATACCTTGATTTGTTCCAGAGATCAAAAATAAAAAGCACTTCATTGCATTGTGTTTTTTTTATCTCGAAAACCAAGCGAGATGCGCAAACAAACTAGAAAGTAAGAAAGTTTATTATGTATTTTCTTAGTTAAAAAAAAATACACAAAGTAAAAAAATGTCAGTGGCGCACAACCGATTATTTTAAAAGTTTGACACCCTGTATCTTAAAAACTTTACAATTCGGGCTCATATGTATGTGAATTTTTTTTTCTTAAAATCATTGAAATTATTATATATATATATATATTTATCGGTTTCACAACGTTCTACGTCTTCCGATACCCAATCTCCACTCGTTTCTGTTTGCCCATAATTCATCATCTAGGCCTCTTATTCTTATTTCACTGTCTATTCCTTCTCTCCAGCTTCTCCTTGTCCGTCCTCGTTTTCTTCGGCCAGTTGGTTTCCATTGTAGTATTTGTTTAGGTAGTCTTTCATCATTCATTCTTTGTACATGTCCGTACCACACCAGTTGTTTTGTTCTTATATCATCCACTAAAGTACGTCCACCCACTGTCATAATTTCTCTTATTCTTTGATTTGTAACTCTTTCTCTTTTTGATTTCCCTGCTGCTCTTCTCCAATAGTCCATCTCCGTAGCGGAAAGCATTTTTTCTGTTCTATCCTTGATTGGCCATACTTCTGAGCCGTATGTAATAATACTTTTTATAATGGTGTTATATATAAGCTTTTTGTTATGTTTTGATATACTTTGGTCCCAAATTATTCCATTTAATAAAGTTATTGCTTTTCTTCCTTGTACGTTACGATCTTTTATAGCTTTGTCTAGTGTTCCGTCAGCTGTAATTTTTAGACCTAAGTATTTATACTCATCACAGGAGTGAATTCGCTGCCCGGTATTTAAGATTAGATCCTGTTTCATTCCACCGATACACATATACTCTGTCTTATTGAGATTAACCTCTAGTCCCCATTTATTGTACTCTTCTATTAGTTTTCGTGTCATATATTCGAGGTCGTCATAATCCTGAGCCACTACTATCTGATCATCGGCGAAACATAAAGTATACAAGGTGGTTTCGTCCAACGGAATTCCCATGTTTTGGCATTTTCTCTTCCATACTTTAAGGACTTGTTCCAAGTATATCTTGAAGAGCGTAGGCGAGATACAGCAACCTTGTTTAAGACCTTTATTTACTTGAAAGCCTTTGGTTAGTTTTGCTTTTATTTTAACTTTTGCCTTACTATTGCGGTATAACTCTTGGATGGCCTTAATTAGTTGTACGCTTATGTTTGTGTTTTCCAACGCTTTCCAAAGCAGATTTAGTGGTATACTATCATATGCCTTCTGCAGATCCACGTAAAGCAGATGCAGCTCTTGACCGTATGCCATTTTCTTTTCAATAACTTGGGTTATACAAAAGAGGTGATCTGAAGTCGATCTACCCGCCCTGAAACCAGCTTGTTCTTCTGCCTCCATGTCTTTATATTCGCTCTCTACTTTATTTCTTATTATTTTACCGTATATTCTGCTTAGCGTACTAGTCACAGATATACCTCTATAATTGTCACATATATCTTTCCTTCCTTTTTTGTGTATTGTGGATATATATGACGTTTTCCACTCAGTTGGGACTACAGTTCCATTTAAATATTTTTGGAAAAGATTCCGTAATCTCCAAAACAGTTCTTCAGTGCCATATTTAATAAGTTCGGCTGGGATATTTCCGGGTCCGGCAGATTTACCGCTTTTTAAGGTTGTGCACACGTTTTTGACCTCAGAGATTGTGAGGGGTACTGGAGATCCCATCGTTCTAATTATATTGTCTCTTGCGTCTTCCTTGAATTCTGCTCTATCTTCAGTTAAAAGTTTTTTAAAATGCTCATCCCATTCTTTGTCTGGTATTGGTGAAATGATATCTCTGCATGTTTCTTTTTTAATCGATCTTATAGTTTTCCAGCTTTCGGTACTTCTCCTACCTCCTAAGTAAGAATCTATTTTCTGGCACTTTTGCGTCCACGAATGATTTTTCTTATCACTGATCATTCTTCTCACCTTTGATTGCGCGATTTTGTATTCTTGTCTGCTTCTATCTGTCTTTTGGGATAAGTAGGTGTGATATAATTTCCTTTTTTCCTCTATTTCTCTCTCAATCTCAGCATCCCACCAGTATGGTTTTCTTCTTTTAGAAGTTTCTTCCACTAATCCTAGTGCTTCTTTTGCAGCTTGGTGGATGCTTAATGTAATACATTCGTATTCCTCATCTGGGGTTTCACCTGAACTTGTATTAAGTTTTTCGTTCAGTCTCTTTTTGTATAAGTTTTTTACGCTGTCATGTTCTAGGCTTAGTAGATTATATTTACAGTGATCAATTTCTTCAATCACTGTATCATCAAGATGTTGTTGATGCAGGCTTCGGCCTTGATAAGGAAAGAGAATTTTGGACTCCAGAAAATAGTGATCACTTCCGCATGTTGATCCACGCTTTGTTCTGACATCTTGAATTTTTAGTTTTGTCTTTTGTTTAGTGATAAGATAATCAATGACGGATTTCAGGTTTTGTGAGGGTTTGGTCCAGGTATATTTGTGTATTTCCTTATGTTGAAAAAAACCGTTTTGGATTTTTAGGTCTAATTGCTCACATACTGTAATTAGCCGGTTTCCATTGTCATTAACAAGATTTTCTCCATATTGGCCAACTGTCAGATCATTAACTCTGTTACCGGTTCTACTATTTAAATCTCCCAATATGACAATTTCTCTAGATGCACTTACTGCTGATATTTCATTGTGTATTTCTTCAAAAAAATTGTCTTTCACGGCTACATTTGCATCGTCGTTATACGCATAGATTCCAAAAATCGTAAGTCTCATTCCTTTTATTGTTATATTCATTTTAATTAGCCTTTCATTGACTGCTTCCCAGTTGGTGATAAATTTTCTAAATCTTTTGTTGACCAAAATAGATACTCCTTGTTGGGCATGTTTTTCTTTTGCCACTCCGCTATAGAAATGGTCATATTGTCCTAGGTTTTCAGATCCTTTTCCTTTCTTTTTCGTTTCTGTTAGTACAGCAAGGTCTACCTTCATTCTGCTGCACTCATGTACTATTTCATTCATTTTTCGATTCATTCCTTGTACGTTCCATGTACCAAAAATCTTATTCCTGTTTCTTTGCTTGGTTCGTCTTAGGTTTTTCATTTCTTTCCGAGGCGTTTGATTGGGTTTTTTAACAGTGTACGTTTTTTCCGGGTATCAGAGAGTTAGTCTGATGCCCCAACCCCCAACCTGGAGGACCAGGTGATTTTTGATCGAGGTTTTCTTCCCCTAGCCTTTGACGATTCCAACGCCGGTACTACAAGGCAGTAGTCTTTTATACTATCCCTAAAAGAAAGGGTTGCCACCTACGCTATGATCACCGTACCGAGGTCCATTCTCTCCGCCTTTCATATCGATGTGGTCTTCTCCCGTAACCCTGGGAAAGGGACCATACAGGTGCTAACTCTCCGGGTCGAAGAGTACCTGGAATCTACGGAGGGCAGGGGTCGATTCATTTTCCCTGATAGACATCTGACGAGGTCTACCCGTACCCGTAATTATTATAACATCTAAAAACTGGGCGATTAATCATAGCTCTGGATGAAAAGACCCAGTATAAAAAAAGCAACAAAGTTATTACTCAAATTTTGGGAAATTTGGGACTCGCGTCAGTTTTAGAGTTTAAGGATGTTTTCTTGCAAGAAAGGGAAAATATTGAAAAAATTAAATTAAAATGTAGAAATAAAAATGAAAATGTTTTTGGTTAGTTTTTATATAAATACATATAAATAGTTTTTTTGTAAGTAGACAAAGTAAAACTTTCACGCACGCAAAAGAACGACGCAAAGAGTCTAGCAAAGACACTTTGCGCACGTTTTAGGACAATATTTTTTACGACGGTTATCATTTATTTTCAAAAACATAAATATGAAATTTTAATTTAAAAGTTTAAAAAACCAAACCTAAAAAAATTCAAAAAAATATGTCAAATCTTTATATTCTAAAACGTTTTAGTAAATACATAATGCCTTGTATATAAAATCGATAATTATGCTCGACAAAGTAAAGTGAGTAATTTGCGTACGCGAGCAAAAAAAAATACTCTGGCCATTTATGGGCACTTAAGCTTACACGATTAATGTATTATGTAATTTTTATTCATTCTGGTCCTTGAAAATAACCCCCTATTCGCCACCCGCGTCCGATGGGAATTCCCCCGCCCCCAGTGCAACACCACTGATTTAAACAAAATATAATATATTTTTTTAACTTCGTGCACTGTTACCTTTAATATAGTACCACACAAGTAATATTTTTACAAGAACTTTAATTTTTGCAATTTATTCCCACCCTTTTTTTCGGCTTATGTCCGGTGGATTGTAGTAGTTTATTAGATTAGTAGTAGTACCATCTAGAGCGAAAGCCCAACCTAGGAACCAAATTTCAATAAAATCAAGCAATTAGTTATTGAGTTATGCGCGTTCGTCCTTACAGACAAACATACAGACAGATAGACAGACGGCGCGAGAAAAAAGTATTTTTCGTCTTTTTTACACGATTACCATAGCAGACGTAGGAGCTAATAATTAAACTACCATGGTATTTTGAGTAAAAAATTATAATCAGCAACCTTAAACACCCCAAACTTCCGTATTTAATACATGTCGGTTTATAAATGGGAAAGTCTGCCATTTCGGGTGCGCCATTTTTATTTTGTTTTTAGTTTAATTAAAAAAAGCGACCTGAAACACGATAAAGTTCCAAATTTGATATATCGGTTCATAAATGAAAAAGCCGGCATTTTTTTAAGCATAGCAAGTTTTAAGTTTCACGGTAATCGGTATATAAATAAAAAAGTCCGCCATTTTAGATCGGTAATGATAAATGATTCTTTTTATTTTCGCCACTGTTTTCTTTGTAGTTTCTGTCACCCCCAAAGTAATTTAAATAGGCTGTATAGGCCATAAAACTTTTTAGGTCTTTTTTTGGGTAAAGGACTAATTTTGTCAAAAGATTCCTTAAAATTTACCTTTTCAATATGTAAACCTGTCGTTCTTTCTTTTGAGATTTTGCTCATATTGAAGCCCCAAACACCACGTCGACCCAAGCGCACGTGTTTCACATCACTCATCCTAAAGTATCGCATTTTTAGTGATTTATTGGCTTGAAAATTGTGATTCTCTGAGAACCATACCATCAGATGGTCTAGCACATTGGTGAGTTGAAAAAATTACTGTAGCTGTTCCACAATACTGTAAATTGGCCCTTTAATGAAATTCCCGCCATAAAATTCCACGATGTCATCTCGCAGCTGTGGTGTTTGCGACACGTCAACACGCAAGCCATCTCTCTCTTGCGAAGGGGTTTGCAAGAGAAAATATCACGCAGATTGTTTGCGTATACCAAACGATTCAGTAGCAGTAATACAGAGTGTACCAGGGCTAACTTGGAAATGTCCCACGTGCCGTAACCTACCTGCCGAAACTTTTACAGCTAACTTGGAAGGTCGTATTGAAGCACAACTCAACTCGGTGAAACAATCAATTGTAGAGGAATTATTTGCAAAAATTGATCAAAAGCTCCAGGATGTCAGTCCTCAAACAATCAGCAAACCCAGGTATTCTGACGTTCTTAAGAATCAATTTCGTTCTAATATTATCATCAAACCGAAAGTTACAAATCAGAACAATACGCAAACAAAGAGCGATATTCTCCATAAAATCAAGCCAGACCAAGAAAAAATCCAAATCAATCGGGTAAAGCACATTTCCAACGGAGGCATCGTACTGTCCACCAACCACAATGATGCCCAACGCATGAAAGATCTTTTTAGCCAAAACTTAGCAGACGATTACGAGGTTCGCGAATCAAAATCCGTATCGCCGATGGTCAAGATTGTTGGTCTCTCAGCCGAGTACGACAAAGACGTACTATTACGACACCTAAAAACTCAAAATTTTTTCTTTAATAACTCAGCAGATATAAATATTCTAAAAGTCTGGCCAACCAAAAATAACGCGAACATTTTCCAGATGGTACTGCAAGTAGATATGGTCACACACAAAAAACTAACTGATAAAAAACGCCTTGTAGTTGGTCTTGATTATTGTACCGTTTATGATTCAACTTCTTTATCACGCAAAAAGACCCCACCTGCCCTCTCTGCGCTGGGCCACACTTGGTAAACGCGTGTGACAACTCTGCCAATAAATGCTGCGTCAATTGTAAGCATCTTAAAACCAAATTCGACCTAAACATCGAAATAAATCATGCTTGCTGGAATTATGATGCATGTTACGCTTATAAACAAGCAAACCAAAAATACAAGTCGGAAATTTTTGGGTCCACCATGTAGCAGCCAACCGCGCTAGCCCCCTCCTTAGTTGAGTTTACTGTTGATCCCCACAATATTTCACTACAGTCGACTGAGTCTGGTAGGTGCTGTGATATCCTTTCAATTTATTATCAAAACGTACGCGGGTCAAGGACAAAAACAAAAACTATTTTTAATTCCACACTCGCTTGTGAATTTGATATCATAGCGTTGACTGAGACTTGGTTGTACCCGGGTATTCACGATACAGAACTTTTTCATTCGGGGTATTGCATCTTTAGATCTGACAGAAACTACGATGAAGTAGAACAAAACTTGGGGGGTGGTGTCTTGTTGGCTGTAAGGGAAAATCTACAGACAACGAACCTGGAAATTGAATTGCCTGTATCAATCCGTGACACAATAGACATAGCTGGAATCAAAGTATCTTTCTCGAACAAACTATCTCTTTATATTTTCCTTGTATATATTCCGCCAGGCAAAATCTCATACATATATGAACAACTTTTTGAATATCTGTCATCCCTGAATTTCCTATATAGTGCTAAAGCAGTCTTTCTCGGAAATTTTAATTACCCTGAATACGTAACCTACATAGAGAGGGATCCTCCTCCCAACAGTAGGTTAACTCACTTGCTGAATTTTATTAATTTTCTTGATTGGCATCAGATTAACACTGTCAAAAATTCTGATAATCGACTGCTTGATCTAGTATTAACATCTTCCTCAAACCTCACTTCTGTGCAGAGATGTTATGACATCCTGCTAAACGAGGACAGGTGCCATCCTTCTTTATTAATTGACTATAAAATGACCGGTGACAAAAAGGTGAGCAAACTCAAAATTAATGACATCTTTTATAATTTCAAGAGATCTGACTTGAGAAATCTATATGCGAGCTTAGCTGAGATTGACTGGCGTGTTTTGGAAACGGTTGATAACGTCAATGAGGCTGTCGAATTATTTTATTACAAATTATACTCCTGTCTAGACACCCACGTGCCAAAAACATCTAAGCGGCGTAGAAAATATCCTCCCTGGTTTACTTCCCTCATCATACGGTCGATTAAAGAAAAACATAAATACTTTCAAAAACACAAAAAAAGTCGCAGCGATAATGATTTACTTAAATTTCGAGAACTTCGTAATAAAATAAAACGCGATACAGAAACATCATACCGCGAGTATTGCGCTAGACTTGAAGCGAACCTGACAACTCAACCTGGAAATTTCTGGCGCCTAATACAATCATTGCAGTCGAATAATGGTCTGCCGCAGTGCATGACAGATCACAATGAAGAGAGTACGACGGATCCCCAGCGCATAGCTGATGCATTTGCTGATTACTTTCAGAGTTCATATACACAATCTCAGCAGCGTACCTCAGTACAAAATAATATTCCTTCTAACCTTAACTCAAATTTCATTTCACTTAAAAGCTTCAATGAATCTGAGGTATTGCAAGCACTAAAGACCATGAAACCCAAGGCCATTGTCGGTCCCGACAAAATTCCTGCATTTTTACTGAAAGATTGTGCATACGTCTTCGCTTACCCTTTAACTGTTCTTTTTAACTTATCTTTAAAATTCTGCACATTTCCTGATACTTGGAAAAATTCTAAAATTATACCTGTCCATAAAAAACAAGAAAAAGATCGTATTGTAAATTATCGGCCAATTACCATAATAAACAATTTTTCAAAATGTTTTGAACGCGTTCTCCATACATCGCTTTACTTTCCCCTGAGCAGTCAAATAGATTCCTGTCAACACGGCTTCATGAAACGCAAATCTACCACAACCAATTTAATTACTGTTACACACCTAATAGCTGAATCCTTGGATGCGGGTGCTCAGATTGATGTTATTTACACCGACTTTTCTAAGGCCTTTGACAGACTAGACCATAGTATTCTTCTCCGTACACTTGTAACCTTTGGCATCTCTGATGATTTATCTAAGTTTCTTTATTCATACTTAACTGAAAGGCTGCAGTATGTAGAATGCTATGGACAAACCTCCTCTACGATCAAGGCTACTTCCGGAGTTCCTCAAGGCTCTATACCAGGTCCTCTCTTCTTTATAGCTTTTATAAATAGCATAGTTCAGGACATAGAAGATATTTGCCTATTGTACGCTGATGACTTAAAGCTTATCTGTAGAATAAATAACATTGCTGATTGTGAAAAACTTCAAGCTGCTCTAAATAAGGTATATACTTGGTGTCTTGATAACTCTCTCCCTCTCAATCCGTCTAAATGCAATGTAGTGTCTTTCACCCTTAGAAAACAGGTAATTCAATTCAATTACTCCATTGATACAACCGAAATACCCAGGAGTCTGGAATTTAAAGATCTCGGAGTAATATTCGATAGTGCTCTATCATTTGTTCCCCACATCCAGGATGTTGTAAAGAAAAGCTACCGAATGCTTGGGTTCATAATACGGAATTCTCAGTACCTAGAAAATATTTCTAGTATAAAATTACTCTATTTTGCTTATGTCAGATCTAAATTGGAATACTCGTGCATAGTATGGTCTCCGTATTATGATACTCACGTTAATACTATTGAAAAAATTCAACGTAAGTTTCTGAAGTACCTTGTTTTTAAGCTTGATGGTGTGTATCCCGAAATTGGTATTCTGAACCAGGTCCTTTGTGAAAGGTTCAGTATATCTTCGGACCGGCGCAAGTTGGCAGAGTTGCAATTCATTTTCAAATTAATACATAATCAAATCGACTCCCAGGAATTATTGCATAAGATTAATTTTTTAGTACCCAGAACATCAGCACGCACTACTGTTCCGTTTTATCTTCCTTACCAGCGCACCAATATTTGCAAAAATTCTCCAATACTTCGGGCTTGTAACACGTGCAATCAGGCTTGCGACAGATGTGACATATTTAATTGCAGTATCTCTACCTTAAAAAATATACGATTTTCATAATTTTTATTTCTGCTCACTCAGTGTAGATGTAGTAAATTTCTTTTATTTTGTACTTCATTTTATCCTTAGATTCTGTTATTGTTAATCACTGTATTCTTCCCCACTTTGTAATTGGGTTAACTCCTGTTAAGTGGTGTAAATAAAATAAAATAAAATAAAATAAAATATTTCGAAACTAAAACTTTAAGGAAATTTTTTATATGAAGCAAATAGTTAAACATGAATAGACTCAATAAACAGTAAAATCCCCATGGTAACAGTTGTTATGGTTTTTGAGATATTAAGATTTTTATGAACTCAAAGATATGCTTTTTTTATTTAGCTACATTATCTATTAATCTATTATGATATACAGTGCGGACCTAAATAGACCTTCCCCCCTTCTAACTTTTTGAACAAAAAGATATATTGATTTCTGGTAAAAACTCTTTTTAATGGGACTTTTTTAGGCTATTTGAGCTAAGAGACAGTTATGTCAAACTAACTTAATGTCAAAAATTTGACCATAACATCAAAATTTTTAAATTGGAAGGGGAGCATTTAATACTTCTTTCGAAGGGTATTTTGATAGTCTATACAACACGTTTAAAATTTTTAAAATTGGTTTAGTTTCCGAGAAGATATGTTTATTTTTCTTCGTGATCGACTAAAAAAAGTCAATTTTTTATCAAGCAAAAAAAACTATTTAAATTGATTTATTTTATCATGAATTGAATTGAGTTTTGGCCTTGCAGCCGTAATGTAAACATCGCCGCTATCTCTCGTTCGCGAAAAGTCAGTTATTTTTACCTAAAAAGTACTTCTATTAAGTGAAAATTAAAAATTAAACAGTGCGAGAAAATACTTTATAGGAAAATAGGTCATATTTCTAGTGTTTACCGCTGTTTTAAAAGTCCTTTTAATTAATAATCAAACAGCTATAATTGTTCTCATTTTTGTGGATCATGGCGGACACGTGTTGTTCGTGTAGTCGTGTGTCGTCTCTCGGCAGTTTGCGCCGGCTGTAGCAGACGGGCTCACTTGGCGTGTTGAAGCCGTGCTAAACGAAAACACAGGCGGTGGCGATCCAACCCAGCGGTTCACATGCAATACTTGCCGAAATCAGAATAATATGACAATGAATAATTCTCAATTTAATACAATAATGCATCAGTTCGCTATTTTAAATAAAAACATTGAAAACATTCAATTGGCAGTTACTGAGAACACAAAATCAATCGACCGTTATCAAAGTACGATTGCAGCCCTGGAATGTAACTCTTCCGAGTTAACTTCACGAGTGGAAAAAATTGAATGCTCTCAAGAAAGAATTGTTAATGAAATGCTTGCTGAAGCAACGGACCAGGCAAGACGGGAATGCAATTTAATTGTGCGGGGTATACCTGAGAATAGTGACTTGCTCGTGGAGGAGAAAACTGCAACCAATTTTATTAATAGCATTGTCCCTTTCAACCCTCCCCATGTACTGGAGGCTAAACGAATTGGAAATAACACAAGTAACCTACCAAAACTTCTAAAATTAACCTTTAACAACAAAAGCCACGTAATCGAAGTGCTAAAACACAAATCCAACGTAAACAAATCAACTTATCCTAACGCCTCCGTCAAAGCGGATAAAACGCCTCAACAAATAAAGTACCTCAATGATCTAAGGAGCGAACTTACTCGTCGCACGCAGAACGGTAAAAGAGATCTAACAATTAAATACATCAACAATACGCCAACGATTATAACTTCAACAAGCCGAACCACTCCGCTTGGAAACAAGAGGACCCTGTCTAATACATCCATTTCACCAGAGGCAATTGATGCCAAAAAGACCAATTTTGATGAACCAAGGGCATACCATTTACAATATTATCATGGAACTTGGCGGGCTTTAATAATTTAACCTCCTTTGATTTTTCCTACAACAAAATCAATGCTAATATTGTTTTTTTTACGGGACGTGGTTGACAGGCCCACCAGAAACTTACTATAACATTTTAAAAAATGAGCTAAAAGTCATAGTGCATTATTTTTTAAACATTCTTCAACTTCGAAGCTTTATTCTTAACAAATAAACGATTTATAAACAATTAAAGCAACAAATTAAGCTATATAATTACCAAGGCCAATAAATAAATAAAACTTTTTTGTTTCCCTACGTTTTTGATTTACGAGCGCACTGCATAAATTTTTTGTTTTTTTTTTAAGTTTTTGTTGGAATCAAATATTATAAATTGACTTTTTCTTCTAAATCTTGTAGAATGGTTTTAAATAAAAATCTACGTTATTTTTTTTTAGTTTTTCTATTTTCAAAAAACAACAATTATTGTTTATTTTACTTTTTCTTTTTTGGTATTTACTTAGGTACTTTTTAGTTAGCTCCGATTTTTTTATAAATATTGTTATATAAATATGTTATATTATTTTTATCATATGTAGGACCAACTCTCGATTTCTATAAGTGTACATTATATTACTTTAAAGAAATAAAAAGTTGTCTATTGTCTAATTAAATTTTTATGCTTCTAACTACATGGGACTTTATGGGAATTTTGAATAGAACTATTTTGATAATGGAAGGAAAAAGTTGCGCTCTTCCAAGCGCAATCAAATATTTTATCGGAATTAATTTACAGGGGTTTCAAACAAAAACTAAAAGTTGTGTCTGTCATAATAATTAAATTAAATGAAATGAAATAGGAAAAATCTTCTTGTATCAGTAAAAATAAACGTTAGAAGGTAATTTTAGAGGGGAAGACAATGATATAATAGCTAGGTATGCCAAAAAAATGCTCGTCTGGGAAAACTCCTTTTTTATAGCTAATGTTCGATTATACCTGGTGCCCTTGTGGTAACCATAATATAAAATAAGGATATGTATATAGTGCCAACTAGAAACTAAATAAAATTTAGAATAATACTCCTAACCGTTAAAATTGTAAATTATATATTTTAGATCCTGGGAATCAGTAAAAATCTCTATTACTCACTACTCAATCATCACGGCTGACATTTACTTAGACGGTGTTTTAACAATTTTGTAAAATATATCGCATTTAAAAAAAAACTGAAAACTGCCTTTTATCACAACAATCCTAGACTTCTTTTATTTTCCCAATGTCCCCAGTTTTTCCATTGATCTTTGGGCTTTTGTTAACTTATCCATGTTTGATTTTGTAAGTGTCCAGATCTAGGATTCATACGTGAGTACAAAAAGTACGCTTTCGTTTTGAGGTAGGTGAAGTGTACTTTAAATGGGATAGTAATGTAAAATGGGATACCGACACTTCTGACCAAATTAAAGGTAGCAACGTTACGCTGTATCGCTAGATTTATTCACTGGGATCGACATAGGCCGCCGTTTTCTTTTGGATCAGTTATTAGATGGTTACAAGCTCGTGCAGTCATTTTTTTTATTTTTGTGTTCCGCTTGTAATTTTTTATTTAAATTCTGTAAGAATTGATTACTGAATAAAGTAAGATATTATGTTATGCTGTCGATAGTTTATAGTCTTATCTACCATAAAACATGTAAATAAATGAGATACAATTAAAAAGTAGGATTAGTTTAAATATTTTATATGAGACTAAGGTAAAATGGGAAATTACTAAAGTAGCAAATGGGATATCTTGTTTTATCTCAATTCATGACTAATTAATTTTGTGTTTTTTTAGATGCCGCCTATTTACTAACGATTTTTTATTTTCGTTAAGTCTCTGTGCCTTTTTTTATAATAAGTATTATTAGAATCCTAGTTATAGTTATACCTATTTTTTTGCCACATTAAGAATAAAGACTTAATTATTGTTAAGTCCTAGTTGATTTTTTTAAAGAAAATTATCTCCTTTTAGTTTTATCTTTGTGCCGTATTTGTTTTATTAAACCAGTTTTTTTGTATTCTCAATGTTAATTTTATATCCTATTTCACCTGCACAATAAGAGCAAAATTGGAAACTGTGTTGGTCTAGATTTATCATAATAACAAATTATTTTTAAGTGTTTAAAGTACTAGAAATAAACTATAACAAACGAAAAAGAGTATTTCATCAACAGCATAATAAACCAACTTCAATTTTTTTTTGTATAAATTTTTAAAGCTTAAGTATCCCATATTAAGTTAACACTTTCCCTACTGAGGATATTTTATATTTTAATATGTAGCTTAATTTACTGAATGCTGCCCAGGCCAATCTTACTCGTCTCTTGATTTCAGCCGTTTCCAATCACTAGCTGTTCTACAATCTCTGTTGTATCCGTAAAACTGAAAATGTTGATTCTTATAGGTTTTCTAAAACAAATGACCATCAAAATGATATTTAATTATCACTCTTATTTAAGAAAAAAATCAATGAAGAAATTAAGATAGTTTTTAAAGTTAGATTCATTTTAGATTTAAGGGCATTTATGGTGCTTGAATAATCAGCTTTCAATCGTCAAGATGGAAAACGATTTCCCATTGAGGCACGTTAAACCGTGGTCAAGGCAGATATCACACAAAGGACGCATACCTAATTCCTGATTGAAAACAAATAATTGCACGCCATTATTAATGCTAGAGTACTAGAGTGTGTTTGTAGTGACAAGAGGCGAAATTGGCACTAATTAGAGTAAAATAATTAGGTCCAGTTGCGTCTTAAAACACATCAAAACCAATATTTTTGAGAAAAAAACAGTGCATTACAAAATATTTTCCAATTTCTGTATTTTTTTTATTAAATAATTACAAACACAAATTAGTTTTTTAATTTTTTTTATACCTTGATTTATTCCAGAGATCAAAAATAAAAAGCACTTCATTGCATTGTGTTTTTTTATCTCGAAAACCAAGCGAGATGCGCAAACAAATTAGAAAGTAAGAAAGTTTATTTAGTATTTGCTTAGTTATAAAAAAATACACAAAGTAAAAAAATGTCAGTGGCGCACAACCGATTGTTTTAAAAGTATGACGACACCCTGTATCTTAAAAACTTTACAATTCGGGCTCATATGTATGTTATATTAAAAATATGCGTAGGCGTATTTACTTAATGCGCAGTTTCTAGAATTAGTTAAGACGTCGTACCATAATTGCACAATATTGCTATTGTTTTCAAGATCATATAAAAGTCATTTGATAAACATATTTACTTCCATATCCTTCGGGAACCCACGCGAAGCTGTGTCAGCACTCTTGTAACTATAAGTAGGCTAGCAGGTAAACAACGTCTTTGAGGTTTGACTTAGCATCTAAACGGTTCACATCTAACTTTAAAGTTGTCTTATTTGTAAAAGTGACTATATAAAATAAAGTTATTTTTTTTAAAAAGAGTTTTATTAAGCTTGCATCTAAAATTGGCGCAGTCGTGCGGATTTTCGGTTCGGTTCGGTTCGGTTCGGTTCGGTTCGAAAAAAACAAATGAAGACAACACTTTCTATGTAAGCAACTTTATTATTATTTCCTTTAATTATTTTTATTTTTTTGAACTTGCTGTCAACCTCCGTGTGTGTAAACGTAAAACTATTATTTAATTTTATAAATAATTAAGTTTCAATTTAAAACATCTTATTTTATATTTATTAAGTTTTAAAAATACTTTAAAAATGTCAAATCCAGATAATACTAATCAAAATCAAGCTCCAACAACAACAACAATTGAACCTTATAAACTTTCCGAAATATTTTCGTTACTACCAGAATATGATGGTAACCCCATTAATCTTAATACTTTTATAAATGCGTGCGATCTGGCGTACCAAATGGGTGTTCTAACACAAAGATCATTTTTAATTGTCAGAATTAAAAATCAATTACGCGAAGAAGCCTCTAGATTAATTAACTCGCAAGACTTAGATACATGGACACAAATTAAACGAATGCTTCTAGCCCATTACGCGGATCAAAGAGATTTGTCAGCTTTGACTCAATATCTCCAAAAATTATTTCAATTACCAAACGAAAGCCCTTTAATTTTTATTTCAAGACTTCAAGTCCATATTGCTAAAATAAATGCTGCAATTAATAAACAAGACTTAACAAATATTGAGAAACAAGCTCAAAGTACACTAATCGAAACAATGATTTTAAATACTTATTAACAGGCTTAGATAAAGACTTAAGTTTAGTCGTAAGAGCAAGTAAACCTGCAACAATTTTAGAAGCAGTTTCTTGTGTTAAATCTGAACTTCAATTTAAATATTTTCAAAAACAAAGACTTCATAAATTGCAATTTTCTCAAAAATTAAAACCTAGTCAACAAAAAATTTGTTCTTTTTGCGAAAGATCGGGACATTTAATACATGATTGTAGAACAAAACAAAATAGTAGAACTATTCAAAATTACATACCAAACTTTAATCCACTTTACCTTCCACGTCAAATTATAGACAAACTCAAATTTTCACCCCAAATTATAGACAAAATCAACCTTCCACGTCAAATTTTAAACAAAACCAACCTTCCACGTTAAACTATCGACCAAATCAATAATCAACATCTAACAATTATAGACCAAATAAACAAGGAAATTATTTTAGGTCTCAATCAAATAATAATCCTAAATCAAACAATAATCAAAGATCAAATTTTCAAAATAAACCTATGCATTTTATGGAAAATGTAGAAAATGAAACTCAAGATTTTGAAGATACTTATTATTAAAATCAAACTAATGATTTTTCTAATGATCAAAACCTTTATGATAATAATTTTGAACAATATGAAGATGTTTCATTTGAACAAGAATATGAATCTAATGATGAACAAAATGTAAATTTTCGAATACAAGCCTCGGAAATCGATCAAACGTTAATAAATTTTCAAACTATGTCAATACAGAACGAACACGATCAAGCGAACCAAACTCAAAACAAATTCATGTAAAACATCAAATTTTAACTTTTTCAAGTAATCTTTATTATTTTACAGACATTACACAAAAATTTAAAATTTTAGTTGATACAGGTGCTAGTTGTTCTGTTTTTAAACCAAAAACATGTGAGCAATATTTACAAAGATTTCCTGAAAATGTAACTGTCAAAGGCATTTCAAATGAACCAATTTCAATTAACGAATCAGTTTTAATTCCTTTTACTTTGAAAGATCCTTTTAAAGTACTAGTTTGTGATCTTGACATAGGATTTGATGGACTAGTAGGATCAGATTTTTTAAAACATTATAATTGCATTATTGATTATCAAAATAATAAATTGATTAACAATTTTAAAACAGTTCCTTTATATAGAACTAACCGAGAACAAAAAGACTTTACTGTAAAAAATGAACCAATAAAAAATATAATACAAATAGAAGGAAGAACAGAAAGAGCTTTTAAATTAAAAACAAATAAATTAAAAAATACAGAAGTTATTTTACTAGCTCAACAAAAAGACAAATGTTACATTCCTAATTGCATTGTTAAAATAAATGAAAAAGGAGAATTTTGTACAACAATTATTGATGCCTATGCAACTAATAAAACGATAAATTTTGATAATTTTGAATTTGAAAATTTACCTAGCAACTCAAAAACAACTGAAGTATGTTTTAATCTAAAAGAAAATAAACCAATAATAAGAGAACATGAAATACCAAACCAATTAAGACTAGATCACTTAAATGATGAAGAAAAAGAAATCATAACATCACTTTGTCTAGATTTTTCGGATATATTTTACTTAGAGGGAGATAATTTATTTTTTACAAGCGAAATTAAACACTCCATTCACACCAAGGAAACCAAACCACATTTTACAAAGTCCTATCGATATCCTCAAGGATATAAAAAGAAAGTAAAAAGTCAAGTTTCAAAAATGTTAGAACAGGGAATAATTCAACATTCTGTTTCTCCATGGTCTTCTCCTCTATGGGTAGTACCAAAGAAATTAGATGCTTCAGGGAAACAAAAGTGGAGAGTTGTAATTGATTACAGAAAGTTAAATGAAGTTACAATTGATGATAAATATCCTTTGCCAATGATATCAGATTTACTTGATCAATTAGGACAATGTGAATACTTTTCAACTTTAGATCTTACATCAGGATTCCACCAAATTGAGGTAGATCCTAAAGATACTCAAGAAACAGCTTTTTCCGTTGAAAACGGTCATTATGAATACATTCGAATGCCGTTTGGACTTAAAAATGCTCCATCAACATTTCAAAGAGTTATGGACAATATTTTACTTGGTATCCAAAACGAAAGATGTTTGGTATACATGGACGATATTATTATTTATTCAGATAACATTAATGAACATGTCAAAAGACTAAAAGAAGTTTTTCCTAGAGTAAGAAAAGCAAATTTAAAGATTCAACCAGATCTAGGTCACATAATAACAGATAAAGGTGTAAAACCTAATCCAAATAAAATTTCAGCTTTGAAAAATTTTCCAGAACCCAAAAATCAAAGAGAAATTAAAGTTTTCCTAGGATTAGCAGGATATTATCGACGATTTATCCAAGATTTTGCCAAAATTTCTAAACCATTAACTAAATTATTACAAAAAGATCAACCATTTGTTTTTGACGCAACTTGTAAAGAATCTCTTGAAAAATTAAAAAATATTTTGACAACCAGTCCAATTTTGATTTATCCTAATTTTAATGAACCTTTTCTTTTAACAACTGATGCCAGTGGTTATTCAATAGGATCTGTGTTATCTCAAGGACCAATAGGAAAAATTTGCCTATTGATATGCCTCAAGAACTTTAAATAATACGGAACAAAAATATTCTGTCATTGAAAGAGAACTTTTAGCCATTGTATGGTCAGTCAAACATTTTAGACCATATTTATACGGAAGAAAATTTAAATTAATCACAGACCATCGTCCTTTAACTTGGTTATTCTCAATTAAAGATCCTGGAAGTCGTTTAGCCAGATGGAGATTAAAACTGGAAGAATATGATTATGAAATAATCTATAAACCAGGAAAAATTAACAAAAATGCAGATGCCCTTTCTAGAATAAGAATTGAAGAAAACATAAACAAAATATATCACTCAGTAATGTTTCAAAAGCAAATTAACCCTTCAACGGCGAAATTTTTTTTTTTTAATTTTACCAAAAATAGCTGTTATTTAGCTAACCAATAACACGAATTAAATATAAATAAAACAAAATTTTCCATGAAAATTGCTTTTATTGAAAGAAAATCGCTGTTACCATATGGTAACGCTAGCCGAATAAAGGTACAAATATTTTTATTTGGTGTGAAATATTTCGTTACAGTCAATGCATAAACCTACTTTACATTTACGACATTTAGTTCTTATACTAGACGAACAGCCTTCACCAGCGCATCTTCTCCTTTTCTTGCCTTGCCTGGCACGAGTAAATGGTTACTACCATCATATCGAAGATCATCTGATATTCTATTATAGTTACGCCCGAACGTGATGTTGCGGGCTTCCCTGCTCCCTTAGGAGGAATTCCATATTTAGTGAGATACAAGTGAGATATGATTGCACAATTTGTTTTCTGAAGTTCAACTGAGAAATAGTTTCATGCCTCCTGTAAATAGTCCAAGCGTTCACCACTGAAACATCCAACAGCCAGGTGAAAATTGCCCACTACCACTTTTTGCGCCTAATACTGATTTTATATCTGGCAACATTCTCATCTAACAAATCAGTACCCCACATGAAGCGATTGTACTCTGTTAGAAGTGATGGACGGCCGACATATATAATCTTCTTTTCTGCTCGAGAAAATCGTTTTACTTTGGTGATTGGATTTATACCATAACAAGTCGAAGCTGCACCGACGACGTTGTTATCGACTCACTTGACAACAATAATACCATCATCCTTATTCAGACTTGAAGTGAATTCTTCCCTCTTTTTTTATTTCAAAACATCTTTTTTATTTAGTGACGGACAAGATTTAGGAATACGATTTTCTCGAATTGTTCCTATGCCATCATATCCCAGTTGTTTCAGATAAAATAACACGTTGAAGTTAGTGAACAAATTGTCGAAATAAAAACGAAAGGGCAGTTTTCTAACAGCTTCTGGAAACTCGTGTATCATATTTATCATTGGTGCAATATTTTTACCAAATTCTTCTTCGAAAGGAAGATTTTTCAACATGAGCTGAGAGCTGCTGTCTGTTGAGGTTGTCAATCATACCTCCTTCATCTTCTTCGGCTGAGTCCTCGTCTGTAAGAACATTGGAGTCTGGAGGTTCCAGGAAAATCTCTCTAACATCCAAGTCGTCCTCATAGACCATATTTAGTGCCTCCTCGAGAGTGAAACCTCGTCTGAAAAAAAAAATGTTTTGACTACATAATCGGCTAGCGTTACCATTTGGTAACGTAAGAAAAAACACACGCAAGAGAGCAAAAACATGATTTAAAACGTCACCCTTACTAATCAACCATGAAGGTGAAACATTTATCTAGCATATATCACTGTTTTTGCACCAATTATAACTGAAATATAAAAATCATGGTACTTACTGTAAACAAAAGTCCAATGGTTGATCGGCCATTGGGTTTTTTCAAATTTGACACAATGTCACACCAAAACCAAAAAAACTAAAAATGCAGCAAATTATAAGTCAGTTCAAAATACTATCGAACAACAGGTTGACATAACCTATAAACGTATTTCTTTATAGGAATGGGCAATTTTGATTTAAATAGAAATGTGCGTCACTGAAGCCGTACGGTAACGCTAGCCGTTCAAGGGTTAATGAAGAAAATATTAAAATTTTATATGGAAACTTATTTGATGCACCTCAAAATTTTTCATTAGCACATTGTGTATCAAAAGATTTAAAAATGAAAAAGGGAATTGCAAAAGAATTCAAAGAAAGATTTGATAATGTAGATTATTTAAAAGAACAAAATAAACAAATTGGTGAAATAGCAACTTTACAACTATCCAACAGAACTATTTACTATTTAGTTACAAAAGAATTATACTATCAAAAGCCAACATATGATACAATTTATCAAATTTTGCAAAACCTAAAAAATATTCTTCTGCAAAATAACGAGAAATATTTAGCTATACCCAAAATAGCATGTGGTTTAGTCTCACTCGATTGGAACATTATATTGGCAATGATTAAATCAACCTTTCAATCAACTGATATACAAATAAATATTTATATTTTACCAGACAAAAGATCTGCTTTAATTAATTCCCTTACAGAGGATGAAAATTCCAATGAATCAGAAAATATAGTTGAAGATGAACTAGCTTTAATGTCTCCTCAAAATTTGGAAAATGAATTTAAGAGATTTCACAATTTATATCAAACAACATCGTTAATTGACTATTCAAAGATTAGATATACAAATGATCAACTATTGGATAAAAAACACAAAAATATTATAACCATTTTTTAACAAGATAACTTAAAAGAAAAACATCATAATATAATAAGTGACATATTAGATGAAGAGCTTAACTTTGATTTAAATAAAATTAATATTTGTTCTTCAAAGACAGTTAATAAACGAAAGTATTTTATAATTCCAGTACCGTATGTTGAGGAAGAAGCCAATTTCTTTTCAAAATTTTATGTAGATGTCAAAATGACATTGATATCTCCAAAACATACTATGTTGAAAATAATGTAGATTTACCAATTTTAGAAATGCTCTGTTTTGTCTTTGTTGAAAAAGATTTAAATTTAGTAATTTATCAAGATATAGTTACTGAGCCAGTAGAAGATCAAAGACAAATAATAATTGATCAATATCATTCCGGAAAAAAGAATTTTCATAGGGGAATTAATGAAACAATCAGGAGAAAAAAAGAAAAATATAATTGGAAAAATTTAACCAAAGATGTTGAAAAATTTATAAACCAATGTGAAATATGTCAAAGAAATAAAATTTTAAGAAAAAATTTGGACAATCCACTTGTGATTACTGAAACTCCAAAAACACCATTTGAAAGAATTAATCTAGATATTTTAGAAATTCCAGAAAGAAATTTGGTTTTAACAGTAAGAGACGAATTGACAAAATTCATTCAAGCTTATCCATTAAATGATAAAACTGCAAAATCAATTGTTAATACACTACTATTATTTTTTCAACATTATGGAACTCCTTTAAGAATCCATACAGATTTAGGTAGAGAATTTAATAATCGGCTTTTAAGATGTACGATATCAAACTAACTTTTTCAAGTACAGGACATCCACAATCAAATGGAAGTTTAGAAAGATTTCATGCAACATTATTAGAAATGATCAGAGTTTGTAAAACAGAAACTCCTGAAGAACATCCACTACAATTGTTACCATTTACTGTCATTTGTTATAACAATTCAACATGTAAAACTCTTGGATTTACACCGTACGAGTTAGTTTTTGGACATACAGCAGCAAGACCTCCAGAAACTCTTTACAATGAAGAAGAACTTATTTCCAAATATATCAGAGATTTAAATGCAAGGATCAAACATTATTATCGAATAGCTAGATCAAGAACAAAACTGTCAAAACAAAAAGCTAAAGAAATATTCGATAAACACGTAACTCCAAATTATGAATTTAAAGTAGGCGATAGAGTTTTCGTGAAAGAAACTCAAATTACTGGAAAATTATCACCTAAATTTAATGGACCTTTTAAAATTAGAGCAATTTCAAATAATTTTGCAACTGTTTATAATCCAATAACTAAAAAAACTTCAAAATATAATTTTGATCTTTTAAAACCTTGTCATAAACCCGATTCAGACTCTGATTCTGACTGAAACTTTTCCTTGTTTCAGATTACTCGTTTTCCTTATCGGATGGGGAAAAGGACAATACAGGATCAATGAAATAAATAATACCGTAGGTGTTTATTTTCATAAAGAACTTAGTATAAAGGTATCAAATGATAAATGGACCTTATTAGTTTATAAAGATATTAAAGCTTTGCAAGATGCTTTTATTAGTAATAATGTTATTTTAGATAGCTTACGCTTAATGCTTCGTCAATCAACTGGAAATATTAAAATGATCCACTTAGATATAAGACCACACTTGTCCCTTTTATTTCAAATTTCCAATGATATAACCAATAAATTTAATGAAATCTATTCAGACATGCCTTACACACCAAGACGTAAAAGAGGTTTAATAAACGCTCTCGGTACTGTTTGGAAGTACATAACGGGAAATTCAGAAGCAGCTGACGGTCAATATTATGAAAATTGTATCAATAAAATTGAAAAAGATGATAAAGAATTGGAAAACTTAATGAAAAATCAAATAAGTGTTACTACGTTAGTAATAAAACAATTTAATGCAACTTTGCGCAAACTTCAAATTGATGAAGAAACTTTCAACTCCAATATAATTGAAATTTCAAAATCAATACATCAGATTTATGATGAAATCGAACTTCTTAATCTTAAATTTTATTTTATTAATCTATGTGAACAATTATTGGAATCATACACTTATGTTCAATCTCAAATAACAGATGTATTAGATTCAATTTCTATTGCCAGATTAAAAATTATTCATACAAGTATTATCCTTCCTAATGATTTAGCTAATGCTTTAAAACAAATTGCCCAAAATTTACATACAAATAATTTAACGGTAGCACCCATGGACGACAGAATTGCAACATACTTAGATATTATTGATTTGAATGCTTATATTACAAATGAAAGACTTGTTTTTGTCTTGGACATACCATTGGTTCGACCAGAATGGTATTCCGTTTTCCGATTGTACCCAATACCAATTTATGACAATCGAACTATGTTACATCATATGTTAGTAAGAAATATATTGCTAAAGATAATGATGATGATTTCTGTTTGTCTTTATCAGAAATTGACACTTGTAGGGATTTGGGCTATAAAATGAAAATTTGTAAAAATTTATATCCTCTTCTGATTGATAGCAATTCAATTTGTAAAGCTCAATTATTAAGAACTCAAAAATTGTTACCTTTTCCAAAAACCTGTGAGTTAGTTTTGATTTTAGCAGAAGTTTATAATATTCAAATTTTACAAAATAATGTTTGGCTAATAAGTGTAACAAATCAACTTCCAATTACAATAAAATGTAACACTGATACTATTTCGAAAATTGTAACAAAAAATGTAATTTTGTCTTTAAAACCATATTGCTCAGCTTTTGAAGGATCAACTAAAATCCAAGCCAATCAATTACAAACAATTGATTTAAGTTATAATTATTCAAATTTTATTCAAATTCCTTTCAATTGTTGCGAAAAATATTCAGAAAAACTTAGAAATCTTCCTAGATTAAAACATTTAAAAATAACAAAACTAAATTTGGAAGATTTGGAAATTGCTAAACATAAATTAGATCAATATGCAAATGAATTGGATGATTTAATCATTGGCTTTGATTATAATTTTAGTTTTAATTTACCTTTATTGTAAATCTAAAAATCGAAGAGCTAAAAATGTACGTATAGGCATCGAAAATAATACTGATAATATTGATTTTCCACCATCACCAAATATATCAAGTTTAGGCAAAAGATTTTCAATAGCTAGGCGCAGGCCATCAATAAGGCTTACGGAGCCAATCGAAGAAAAAGAGAATTAAATACTAATGTTTTAAGAAAATCTTATGTCTAATTGTATTGTGTAATTTTAGGATTTTTTAAAATTTTGTTAGTAAAAGTTACTGCGTTTTATAGCACTAACTTTTTAAATTGCGGGGGAGTTGTTATATTAAAAATATGCGTAGGCGTATTTACTTAATGCGTAGTTTCTGGAATAAGTTAAGACGTCGTACCATAATTGCACAATATTGCTATTGTTTTCAAGATCATATAAAAGTCATTTGATAAACATGTTTACTTCCATATTCTTCGGGAACACACGCGAAGCTGTGTCAGCACTCTTGTAACTATAAGTAGGCTAGCAGGTAAACAACGTCTTTGAGGTTTGACTTAGCATCTAAACGGTTCACATCTAACTTTAAAGATGTCTTATTTGTAAAAGTGACTAAATAAAATAAAGTTATTTTTTTAAAAAGAGTTTTATTAAGCTCGCATCTAAAATGTATGTGAATTTTTTTTTTCTTAGAATCACTGAAATTATTAAAACATCTAAAAACTGGGCCATTAATCATAGCTCTGGATGAAAAGACGCAGTATAAAAAAAGCAACAAAGTTATTACTCAAATTTTGGGAAATTTGGGACTCGCGTCAGTTTTGTCAGTTTTAGAGTTTAAGGATGTTTTCTTGCAAAAAAGGGAAAAATTACTGAAAAAATTAAATTAAAATTTAGAAATAAAAAATGAAAATATCTTTGGTTAGTTTTTATATAAATAGTTTTTTTGTAAGTAGACAAAGTCAAACTTTCACGCACGCAAAAGAACGACGCAAAGAGTCTAGCAAAGACACTTTACGCACGTTTTAGGACAATATTTTTTACGACGGTTATCATTTATTTTCAAAAACATAAATATGAAATTTTAATTTAAAAGTTTAAAAAACCAAACCTAAAAAAATTCAAAAAAATATGTCAAATCTTTACATTCTAAAACGTTTTAGTAAATACATAATGCCTTGTACATAAATTCGATAATTATGCTCGACAAAGTGAATAATTTGCGTACGCGAGCAAAAAAAAATACTCTGCCAATTTATGGGCACTTAAGCTTACACGATTAATGTATTATGTAATTTTTATTCATTCTGGTCCGCAAAATATAGTACCACACAAGTAATATTTTTACAAGAACTTTAATTTTTGCAATCTATTCCCACCCTTTTTTTCGGCTTATGTCCGGCGGATTGTAGTAGTTTATTAGATTAGTAGTAGTACCATCTAGAGCGAAAGCCCAACCTAGGTACCAAATCCCATTAAAATCAAGCAATTAGTTTTTGAGTTATGCGCGTTCGTCCTTACAGACAAACATACAGACAGATAGACAGACGGCGCGAGAAAAAAGTTTTTTAATCATCTGAAACGCAAATTTATATACAAATTAATGAAATTTATTTTTCGTCTTTTTTACACGATCACCATAGTAGACGTGGGAGCTAATAATTAAACTACCATGGTGTTAGCTCCCGCTAATTTTCGCGGTTGTTTTTAACTTTTTAAAACCACACAATTGGATGAAGGACAGAGTGCATTTCGCGCCTTTGGACATGCGCACCAACAACCAGCGAGAGAGTAGGCGTGTTAATTTCGTTCTCCAACTATTTCAAATTTCTACACCTGAAAGTGCTCGATTTTGGTGTACTGAAGCATAGAACTAGAAACTTCAGCCCTTCAGCTACGTGGTGACATCATTAGATCCAATCAGGGGCCCCTAGGAACGTGGAGAAATTGGCTGCAAACTGGTGAGTGCCTTTGTTTCTGATTGCCGTTGTGTGGCACAACAATTAACCTATGGACCTTTTAATTATTTCGAAATTTCATATCAATATATTTATGTTTGTTCGCGCTTCATTTAGTCAAAATATTTACAGTCCATTGCAGTTATCGTTTTTCTTACTGCGGGCATAAAATAAGTGTTCCTTTCGAGCCGAATTATTTTAAATTAAATCCATACGACGGTATTAATAGGTCGGCCATTATTTTCACGCCGAAAACAAGGCGGCCTTGAATTTTTCGCATCGTATTGAAACGAGAGAAAGTCGTGTTCGCACCGAAGGTCGGTGTGGTGTCGGCAGTACCTGTTTTCGCGTACCGCGTGGTATAAACAAACCACGAGAAGGAATCAAAACAAACAAAACAAACGTTCAGTGTGTTAGGGGTGTTCCATATCATTTCGATATTTAAAACAATTTTCATCAATTGCGATAAATTAGTGCATATTTTCGACGATTCGTCATTTTTCTATTTCAGAAGCATTAATTAGCGTTAATTGTATATTTACCGACATTTCTGTGATTAGATGTGTTCCATATCATTTCGATATTTAAAATAATTTTCATCAATTGCGATAAATTAGTGCATATTTTCGACAATTCGTCATTTTTCTATTTCAGAAGCATTAATTTAGCGTTAATTGTATATTTACCGACAATTTCGTCATTTCAAAGGTAAAATCATGTCTGTCAAAAAAGCCGTGCAAAAACGCAAGGGTTTTTTATCTGCGATCACCGAGTGTTACGCGTTTTCACAGACCGCGGCAAAGGATGAAAAAGCGAGAAACGAGTTTCAAGTGAGGTATTCCGATTTGGATGAAACCTTCGATAAATGCATGCTGGCGCATAATGACGTCATTATGTTGATAGACGACGCGGACGACGAGGAGTTTAAAACGCAGGATGCGATCCTTTCAGAAGCTCGTAAATATTTTTATGCGTGTAAGGGGGTTGACTCTAAAATATTTCCGGTTGAGGCCCCATCCTTTTCGGGATCATATGTTCGACAAAACGAAACTCCAAAACTCAAAGAGTTAGGTATTCCCATATTTCGAGGTGATAAAAAATTATGGCCAAGCTTTTTCGATCTGTTTAATAACATTATAGATCAAAATCAAAGTCTAAGTAACGTTCGAAAACTTCAATATTTATTTTCATATCTCGAGGATGAGCCTTTAAAATTGATATCAGGGATTAGCTTATCTGATCAAAATTATAAAATTGCTTACGACAAATTAGTCAATAGATATCAAAACAAGCGAGACCTCGCAAATGATGCTTTAAGCTCAATTATGAACTCCACCTTATAAAACGAGTCAGCTAAAGAATTGCGTAATTTAATTGACACCTTTTCTGAATCCCTAGAAATTTTAAAATCACTTAGTTTTGACGTTGACAGTTGGGACTTTATTACTTTTTTCATTTTGTTAGAAAAATTGGATATTCCGACGCGTTCAAATTTCGAAATGAGTCACGCCAATACTAATACCGAAATTCCCACTTTTCAGTCACTTTTTCAATTTCTAGAAAAAAGATGTAAAGTTTTGGAATCACTTCCTCAATCAACAGCACCCAAAAGGTGCCTATCTATCAAAAATCAAATTCTATGCAAAATCAGTCTGGGCAAAAGCCTACCTATCAAAATTCAAATTCTATGCGAAATCAGTTTGGGCAAAAGCCTACCTATAAATCATCCAATTCGCCTTTTATAGGACTGCTGGCACCTCAACTAATTCAAGTACGGGAATAAAATGTTTCCGGTGTAATCAAGGTCACGTGCTTTCGAAATGTCAAACATTTCTTGATCTCTCACCTATCTTTCGTCAAGCAGAAAAAATTATGACTAGCGTGTTTTCATCCCTTGCATGGGGTAGATACGTGCAAATCCAAATATTCATGCAGGACTTGCAATAGTAAAAGGCACCACACTTTAACTCATATCTTAGAAACTAATCAAGAGTCTGGAAGCCAAGATACTAGTCCTGTCATTCACACACCACCTGTCAATAATCTTCATGTATCATTAAATACCTCAGGACCTTCAGGTACCTTTCTTTTATGTACCGCCATAATAGATGTTATGGACGGTTGCGGAAATTTTCAACCTGTAAGGGCACTGCTTGATTCTGGATCACAGACAGGATTCATCAGTGAAAAGTGTATTCAGCGTCTTAATCTTCCTAGGCGAAGTTACACCACTGAAATATTCGGATTAAATCAGATGTCTTCTTTTACTTCCAAAGGGCTCGTTCAATGTCACATTAAGCCACAAGGACAAGTCACTCCTTTACTTAATTTCGAAGCAATTGTTGTTCCACAACTATGTTCCAATATGCCTACATTCACTTTGAACGATAATCAGTGGAAACACTTGGAAAACCTTAAACTTGCCGACCCATCTTATTTCAAATCTAGACCTGTGGACCTGGTTATTGGTTGCGAGCTATTCGCACAGATATTCAAAAAGGGCAGGGTTCTTGGACAGGTAGGGCAGCCTTCAGCCCTTGAAACTATCTTTGGCTGGGTCGTCATGGGAAAGGTTGACGAAGTAGGTAGTCTTACGGAACGAACCAGTTGTTTTTTAACGAGTCATTCACCTCCTTTAGAGGTCATTCTCCCTAGGTTTTGGGAAATCGAACATTTGCCTAAAAAACAAATCTTATCAAAGGAAGAAAAACAAGCAGAATCAATCTTTACTGCGAGTGTAGTACGACAACCGAGCGGTAGATTCATGGTAGATCTTCCGTTTAAAGATAAAATAAACCCTGACCTAGGAAATACTTATCCGCAAGCTTATCGTAGATTTTTACTTCTAGAAAATAGATTAATCAAAAATCCTGATCTGTACACTGCCTATTCAAGTTTCATGCAAGACTATATCGATTCTAATCATATGAGTCTAGTTTTATCTAGTCAACCAAAAGTCGACGTAACATGTTTTTTAGCACATCATTGCGTATTAAAGCCGGAAAGCTTAAGTACAAAATTAAGGATAGTCTGGGATTGTTCGGCAGTCACCCCAAAAAATATTCGTCTTAATCCTATTGCCTACATTGCTGATATCAAACAGATGTTCCGTCAAGTCCTTATCAATCCTTATCACCGTCCTTATCAAAGGATATTGTGGAGGTTTTCTGCACAGGACCCACTTTCAGTGTGGGAACTTTCTACTGTCACTTTTTGCATGACATGCTCACCTTTTCTAGCCATGCGTACATTAAATGAGCTGGCAGAGAGAGAAAAGGAACGTTTTCCTATGACTAGTACTGTTCTAAAAACGTCAATCTATATCGACGATATCTTGGGAACTAGCCCTTCGCTTTCTGAAGCTCTCTCCCTTCAAACAGAACTCAATGATTTGTTGAAGTCGGGAGGATTTGAACTCAAAAAATGGGCAAGCAATTGTCCTGAGTTATTGGCAACATTGCCAGAGTCCGATCGTCAAATGCCTTTTTCTTTCGACAAGGAGGAACCCCACTTTATCAAAGTTTTAGGACTTCAATGGCATCCAAAAAACGACATTTTTTCTTATTAATGCCGAATGAAGGACAAACCCCCAACCAAACGTGCTATTTTATCTATCATAGGAACAATCTTCGATCCCTTAGGTTTTCTGTGTCCCTTGTTGCTACAAGCAAAATTTATTTTGCAACAGTTGTGGATATCAAAAATAGGCTGGGACGAAGAACCAGATTCTTCTATCATCGACTCTTGGAATAAACTTCGTTCTGAATTCCCACTCTTTCCAATTTTCAATTACCCCGACAAATCAAACTGTCAAATCATCGGCTTCTGTGACGCTTCAATTCGAGGCTACGCAGGCGTCGTATACTTTCGTGTAGTTGAGGAAAATAATATATCTGTTTCTCTCATATCTGCAAAATCTAGGGTCGCGCCTATAAAGTCACAAACTTTGGCTAGGCTAGAACTCCTAGGCGCATTTCTTTTAAGCGAATTAATTGACTTCGTTTTATCTAGCTATGAAGGAAAAATAACTTTTACAAATATCGTTACTTTCTGCGATTCGCAAGTCGTATTGCACTGGCTTTCATCCCCTCCTAATCGCTGGCAAACCTTTGTTGGAAATCGAGTCAGTAGAATCCAAGAAATCATTCCCTCAAACTCATGGCGCTACATTCCTTCTGCTTTAAATGCAGCCGATATTGCGTCACGAGGGCCACCCCTTCACAGCTCATGTCACATGACATGTGGTGGAACGCACCGTCGTTTTTGTGGTCTCCCGAAAACGAATGGCCCGATTTTCATAAATCAAAAATGCCGATTGATTTCGGAGATATTAATCTGGAGGAAAAGTCAAAGGTCTGTTGCAATGCGATAATTGATGTCAAATTCTTAGATCAGCTTCTTATCAAATATTCATCTATATCAAAAATTCAACGTATCATTTGTTATGTCCTTCGAATAGTTAACTTTTTCAAAACCATTCCTATCAAAAACCCACTAAGCCGCCGGACCAAAAAGTTATTTTTGAGAATATTGTTTTTCCTACCACCGGTGAGATGCAAAGTGCGTTATACCTTCTTATCAAACGCGTTCAAGGTTCTTGTTTTTCTGAGCTTTTTTCCGCGTTATCTAAGGATAAACCAATACCGAAACCTTTGCGAAAACTTTCACCTTTTCTTGATGAGAATAATATCATTAGAGTCGGTGGCAGATTACAAAAATCTGACCTTTTGTCTTATTCTGCAAAACACCCCGTCTTACTTTCGAGTGACCATCGTTTAACTACTCTTCTTATCGAGTCCGCTCATCGACAATATCTTCATCCTGGGTTTAAAACGGGCAATTCAAAGAACCATATCCAAGTGCTTGCAATGTTTTAGAATCAACCCTAAACCCTATGGACCGCCCATAATGAGTTCACTTCCCGCTCATCGAATCAATCAACTTAAACCTTTTTCGAGTGTAGCTATCGACTTTTGTGGACCTTTCTTTGTGATTCCTCATCGTTACCGTGGTTGTAAAGATTTCAAATCGTATGTCTGTGTGTTTGTCTGTACGGCCACACATTGCGTGCATTTGGAATTAACCATGGAACTGTCCACCGAAGGGTTCGTAGGTGCATTCCATCGATTCATTTCCAGACGCGGAAGCGTGACGCAATGCTGGTCAGATCAAGGCAGTAATTTTATAGGGTTTCGTAACCAATTACTTGATTACGCAAGAAGTGCTGCCACCAGACTTTCTATTCGTTGGCATCTGGGACCTCCTCTCAGTCCACATTTCAATGGCCTGGCAGAAGCTGGCGTCAAAAGTTTTAAAACTCACTTTGTTCGAGTTGTCGGCGACCAGAAGTTGTCTATCATGGAGATGTCCACCCTTACCTGTCGCATAGAAGCCGTACTTAATAGTCGCCCTTTATCTCCTGCCTCTTCAGACCCACACGATCTTCAACCTCTTACCCCCGGTCATTTTTTGACACTTGAACCCCTTAATTCAGAAATTCCGGAGTCAGATTTGTCCGAGGTTCCCCTAAATCGGCTCTCGAGATGGCAACTAATCCAAAAACTACATAATGATTTTTAGAAACGGTATTCTATAGAGTATTTGCATACGCTACAACAGCGACACAAGTGGGCTGATTCGTCCCCAAATATCAAATTAAATGATTTGGTTATCATAACAAGTGATCACATTCAATCACCTTTGAAATAGCCGGTCGGCCGGGTCATCGAACTGCATCCCGGCGGGGACGGTCAGGTGCGTGTTGCGACGGTACAAACGGTTACCGGTGTTTATAAGCGGCCAGTTGTAAAACTGTGCCTCTTGCCAAATTAAAAGTAATTTTAATTTTTCTATCTATTACCGGGATTACAATAGGTTTTTCTTTATTTTTATTTCTTTTTTTTTAATTTTTTGTTTGTTTGTTTTGCCTTTTTTGGGATTTCGTTATCTCTAAATAAACTTACGATACTTATCGGTTTTCATTCATTTATATATATCGGTCGATCATTTTTCTTATATCTATATCTGTCCGGTTGAGATTCTAAAATTGTGTGTTTTGGAGGGCAGTTATGTTAGCTCCCGCTAAATTTCGCGGTTGTTTTTAACTTTTTAAAACCACACAATTGGATGAAGGACAGAGTGCATTTCGCGCATTTGGACATGCGCACCAACAACCAGCGAGATCCTTTGTCAAGCGCCTCGAGAAATGGCGAGTTAATTTCGTTCTCCAACTATTTCAAATTTCTACACTTAAAAGTGCTCGATTTTGGTGTACTGAAGCATAGAACTAGAAACTTCAGCCCTTCAGCTACGTGGTGACATCATTAGATCCAATCAGGGGCCCCTTGGAACGTGGAGAAATTGGCTGCAAACTGGTGAGTGCCTTTGTTTCTGATTGCCGTTGTGTGGCACAACAATTAACCTATGGACCTTTTCATTATTTCGTAATTTCATATCAATATATTTATGTTTGTTCGCGCTTCATTTAATTAAAATATTTACAGTCCATTGCAGTTATCGTTTTTCTAACCGAGGGCATAACACATGGTATTTTGAGTAAAAAATTATAATCATGAACCTTAAACACCCAAACTTCCGTATTTAATACATGTCGGTTTATAAATGGGAAAGTCTGCCATTTCGGGTGCGCCATTTTTATTTTGTTTTTAGTTTAATTAAAAAAAGCGACCTGAAACACGATAAAGTTCCAAATTTGATATATCGATCCATAAATGAAAAAGTCGGCATTTTTTTAGACATAGCAAAGTTTTAAGTTTCATGGTAATCGGTATATAAATAAGAAAGTCCGCCATTTTAGATCGGTAATGGTAAATGATTCTTTTTATTTTCGCCACTGTTTTTTTGTAGTTTCTGTCACTCCAAAGTAATTTAAATAGGCGGTATAGGCCATAAAACTTTTTAGGTCTTTTTTTGGGTAAAGGACTAATTTTGTCAAAAGATTCCTTAAAATTTACCTTTTCAATATGTAAACCTGTCGTTCTTTCTTTTGAGATTTTGCTCATATTTCGAAACTAAAACTTTAAGAAAATTTCTTATATGAAGCAAATAGTTAAATATGAATAGACTCAATAAACAGTAAAATCCCCATGGTAACAGTTGTTATGGTTTTTGAGATATTAAGATTTTTATGAACTCAAAGATATGCTTTTTTTATTTAGCTACATTATTTATTAATCCATTATGATTTACAGTGCGGACCTAAATAGACCTTCCCCCCTTCTAACTTTTTGAACAAAAAGATATATCGATTTCTGGAAAAAACTCTTTTTAATGGGACTCTTTTAGTCTATTTGAGCTAAGTGACAGTTATGTCAAACTAACTTAATGTCAAAAATTTGACCATAACATCATTTTTTTTTTAAATTGGAAGGGGAACATTTAATACCTCTTTTGAAGGGTATTTTGATTGTCTATACAACACGTTTAAAATTTTTAAAATCGATTTAGTTTCCGAGAAGATATGTTTATTTTTCTTCGTGGTCGACTAAAAAAAGTCCATTTTTTATCAAGCAAAAAAAATTATTTAAATTGATTTATTTTATCATGAATTTTTATGCTTCTAACTACATGGGACTTTATGGGAATTTTGAATAGAACTATTTTGGTAGTGGAAGGAAAAATTTGCGCTCTTCCAAGCGCAATCAAATGTTTTATCGGAATTAATTTACAGGGGTTTCAAACAAAAACTAAAAGTTGTGTCTGTCAGAATAATTAAATTAAATGAAATGAAATAAGAAAAATCTTGTTGTATCAGTAGAAATAAACGTTAGAAAGTAATTTTAGAGGGGAAGACAATGATATAATATCTAGGTATGCCAAAAAAATGCTCGTCTGGGAAAACTCCTTTTTTATAGCTAATGTTCGATTATACCTGGTGCCCTTGTGGTAACCATAATATAAAATAAGGATATGTATATAGTGTCAACTAGAAACTAAATAAAATTTAGAATAATACTCCTAACCGTTAAAATTGTAAATTTCTCACTCACTACTCAATCATCACGGCTGGCAGTTACTTAGACGGTGTTTTAACAATTTTGTAAAATATATCGCATTTAAAAAAAAAACTGAAAACTGCCTTTTATCACAACAATCCTAGACTTCTTTTCTTTTCCCAATGTCCCCAGTTTACAATACATTTATTCCATCGATCATCTTTCTGTCTGATATTATAGCGGGAAAATTTCCATGTTAATTTTTCTACCACTTCTCTGACATTCCTTACTTTTGTTTTATTTCCTATCCATTAATTCCTTATTATATCTGTTAGCTTTACATGTAACATTTGTCTTTCCATTGATCTTTGGGCTTTTGATAACTTATCCATGTTTGATTTTGTAAGTGTCCAGATCTAGGATTCATACGTGAGTACAAAAGGTACACTTTCGTTTTGAGGTAGGTGAAGTGTACTTTAAATGGGATAGTAATGTAAAATGGGATACCGTCACTTCTGACCAAACTAAAGGTAGCAAATGGGATATCTCGTTTTATCTCAATAAATGACTAATTAATTTTGTGTTTTTTTAGACGCCGCCTGTGTACTAACGATTTTTTATTTTCGTTAAGTCTCTGTGCCTTTTTTTATAATAAGTATAGCATATTATTGTTAAGTCCTAGATGATTTTTTTAACGAAAATTATCTCCTTTTAGTTTTATCTTTGTGCCGTATTTTTTTTTATTAAACCAGTTTTTTTGTATTCTCAATGTTAATTTTATATCCCATTTCACCTGCACAATAAGAGGAAAATTGGAAACTGTGTTGGTCTAGATTTATCATAATAACAAATTATTTTTAAGTGTTTAAAGTACAAGAAATAAACTATAACAAACGAAAAAGAATATTTCATCAAGGGCATAATAAACCAACTTCAAAACTTTTTTTTGTATAAATTTTTAAAGCTTAAGTATCCCATATTAAGTTAACACTTTCCCTACTGAGGATATTTTATATTTTAATATGTAGCTTAATTTACTGAATGCTGCCCAGGCCAATCTTACTCGTCTCTTGATTTCAGCCGTTTGCAATCACTAGCTGTTCTACAATCTCTGTTGTATCCGTAAAACTGAAAATTTTGATTCTTATAGGCTTCCTAAAACAAATGACCATCAAAATGGTATTTAATTATCACTCTTATTTAAGAAAAAAATCAATGAAGAAATTAAGATAGTTTTTAAGGTTAGATTCATTTTAGATTTAAGGGCATTTATGGTGCTTGAATAATCAGCTTTCAATCGTCAAGATGGAAAACGATTTCCCATTGAGGCACGTTAAACCGTGGTCAAGGCAGATATCACACAAAGGACGCATACCTAATTCCTGATTGAAAACAAATAATTGCACGCCCTTATTAATGCTAGAGTACTAGAGTGTGTTTGTAGTGACAAGAGGCGAAATTGGCACTAATTAGATTAAAATAATTAGGTCCAGTTGCGTCTTAAAACACATCAAAACCAATATTTTTGAGAAAAAAACAGTGCATTACAAAATATTTTCCAATTTCTGTATTTTTTTTATTAAATAATTACAAACACAAATTAGTTTTTTAATTTTTTTTATACCTTGATTTGTTCCAGAGATAAAAAAAAGCACTTCATTGCATTGTGTTTTTTATCTCGAAAACCAAGCGAGATGCGCAAACAAATTAGAAAGTAAGAAAGTTTACTTTGTATTTGCTTAGTTATAAAAAAATACACAAAGTAAAAAAATGTCAGTGGCGCACAACCGATTGTTTTAAAAGTTTGACACCCAGTATCTTAAAAACTTTACAATTCGGGCTCATATGTATGTGAATTTTTTTCTTAAAATCACTGAAATTATTATAACATCTAAAAACTGGGCGATTAATCATAGCTCTGGATGAAAAGACTCAGTATAAAAAAAGCAACAAAGTTATTACTCAAATTTTGGGAAATTTGGGACTCGCGTCAGTTTTAGAGTTTAGGGATGTTTTCTTGCAAAAAAGGAAAAATATTGAAAAAATTAAATTAAAATGTAGAAATAAAAAATGAAAATGTCTTTGGTTAGTTTTTATATAAATACATATAAATAGTTTTTTTGTAAGTAGACAAAGTAAAACTTTCACGCACGCAAAAGAACGACGCAAAGAGTCTAGCAAAGACACTTTACGCACGTTTTAGGACAATATTATTTACGACGGTTATCATTTATTTTCAAAAACATAAATATGAAATTTGAATTTAAAAGTTTAAAAAACCAAACCTAAAAAAATTCAAAAAAATATGTCAAATCTTTACATTCTAAAACGTTTTAGTAAATACATAATGCCTTGTATATAAATTCGATAATTATGCTCGACAAAGTAAAGTGAGTAATTTGCGTATGCGAGCAAAAAAAAATACTCAGCCAATTTATGGGCACTTAAGCTTACACGATTAATGTATTATGTAATTTTTATTCATTCTGGTCCGCGAAAATAACCCCCTATTCGCCACCCGCGTCCGATGGGGAATTCCCCTGCCCCCAGTGTAACACCACTGATTTAAACAAAATATAATATATTTTTTTTAACTTCGTGCACTGTTACCTTTTTTATAGTGCCACACAAGTAATATTTTTACAAGAACTTTAATTTTTGCAATTTATTCCCACCCTTTTTTTCGGCTTATGTCCGGTGGATTGTAGTAGTTTATTAGATTAGTAGTAGTACCATCTAGAGCGAAAGCCCAACCTAGGTACCAAATTTCATTAAAATCAAGCAATTAGTTTTTGAGTTATGCGCCTTCGTCCTTACAGACAAACATAGAGACAGATAGATAGACGGCCAGTGGCGGATCCAGGGGGGGGGGGGCACTTGCCCCCCCTTCCCCCCGAGAATTTTTTTGAATATACAAAAAATGAGTAAAAAGTGATGTTTTTGCTAATAAAAATTCAAAATTTTTGCTTGCGGCGCATGAAAGTGTCTATTGTTATTATCATCGAATTTGCAACCAATGACTAATTCAATAAAATGCTGCTTAAAAAAATATATACCGTTTTTTACCAACAGAGAATGTCACCTAAAGTGCCCCCCTCCGAGAAGCACCTCTGGATCCGCCCTTGCAGACGGCGCGAGAAAAAAGTTTTTTAATCATCTGAAACGCAAAGATATATAAAAATTAATGAAATCCGAGCAACTTTATTTTTCGTCTTTTTTACACGATCACCATAGTAGACGTAGGAGCTAATAATTAAACTACCATGGTATTTTGAGTAAAAAATTATAATCAGCAACCTTAAACACCCCAAACTTCCGTATTTAATACATGTCGGTTTATAAATGGGAAAGTCTGCCATTTCGGGTGCGCCATTTTTATTTTGTTTTTAGTTTAATTAAAAAAAGCGACCTGAAACACGATAAAGTTCCGAATTTGATATATCGGTTCATAAATGAAAAAGCCGGCATTTTTTTAGGCATAGCAAAGTTTTAAGTTTCACGGTAATCGGTATATAAATAAGAAAGTCCGCCATTTTAGATCGGTAATGATAAATGATTCTTTTTATTTTCGCCACTGTTTTTTTTTGTAGTTTCTGTCACTCCAAAGTAATTTAAATAGGCTCTATAGGCCATAAAACTTTTTAGGACTTTTTTTGGGTAAAGGATTAATTTTGTCAAAAGATTCCTTAAAATTTACCTTTTCAATATGTAAACTTGTCGTTCTTTGTTTTGAGATTTTGCTCATATTTCGAAACTAAAACTTTAAGAAAATTTCTTATATGAAGCAAATAGTTAAACATGAATAGACTCAATAAACAGTAAAATCCCCATGGTAATAGTTGTGATGGTTTTTGAGATATTAAGATTTTTTTGAACTCAAAGATATGCTTTTTTTATTTAGCTACATTATCTATTAATCAATTATGATATACAGTGTGGACCTAAATAGACCTTCCCCCCTTCTAACTTTTTGAACAAAAAGATATATCGATTTCAGGAAAAAAATCTTTTTAATGGGACTTTTTTAGGCTATTTGAGCTAAGTGACAGTTATGTCAAACTAACTTAATGTCAAAAATTTGACCATAACATCAAAATTTTTAAATTGGAAGGGGAGCATTTAATACCTCTTTTGAAGGGTATTTTTATTTTTAAAATTTTTAAAATCGGTTTAGTTTCCCAGAAGATATGTTTATTTTTCTTCGTGGTCGACTAAAAAAAGTCCATTTTTTATCAAGCAAAAAAAATTATTTAAATTGATTTATTTTATCATGAATTAAATTTTTATGCTTCTAACTACATGGGACTTTATGGGAATTTTGAATAGAATTATTTTGGTAATGGAAGGAAAAAGTTGCGCTCTTCCAAGCGCAATCAAATGTTTTATCGGAATTAATTTACAGGGGTTTCAAACTAAAACTAAAAGTTGTGTCTGTCATAATAATTAAATTAAATGAAATGAAATAGGAAAATCTTGTTGTATCAGTAGAAATAAACGTTAGAAGGTAATTTTAGAGGGGAAGACAATGATATAATAGCTAGGTATGCCAAAAAAATGCTCGTCTGGGAAAACTCCTTTTTATAGCTAATGTTCGATTATACCTGGTGCCCTTGTGGTAACCATAATATAAAATAAGGATATGTATATAGTGCCAACTAGAAACTAAATAAAATTTAGAATAATACTCCTAACCGTTAAAATTGTAAATTATATATTTTAGATCCTGGGAATCAGTAAAAATCTCTATTACTCACTACTCAATCATCACGGCTGACAGTTACTTAGACGGTGTTTTAACAATTTTGTAAAATTTTAAAAAAAACTGAAAACTGCTTTTTATCACAACAATCCTAGACTTCTTTTATTTTCCCGATGTCCCCAGTTTACAATACATTTATTCCATCGATCATCTTTCTGTCTGATATTATAGCAGGCAAATTTCCATGTTAATTTTGCTACCTCTTCTCTGACATTCCTTACTTTTGTTTTATTTCCTATCCATTAATTCCTTATTATATCTGTTAGCTTTACATGTAACATTTGTCTTTAAATTGATCTTTGGGCTTTTGTTAACTTATCCATGTTTGATTTTGTAAGTGTCCAGATCTAGGATTCATACGTGAGTACAAAAAGTACACTTTCGTTTTGAGGTAGGTGAAGTGTACTTTAAATGGGATAGTAATGTAAAATGGGATACCGACACTTCTGACCAAACTAAAGGTAGCAACGTTACGCTGTATCGCTAGATTTATTCACTGGGATCGACATAGGCCGCCGTTTTCTTTTAGATCAGTTATTAGATGGTTACAAGCTCGTGCAGTCATTTTTTTATATTTGTGTTCCGCTTGTAATTTTTTATTTAAATTCTGTAAGAATTGATTACTGAATAAAGTAAGATATTATGTTCTGCTGTCGATAGTTTATAGTCTTAGCTACCATAAAACATGTAAATAAATGAGATACAATTAAAAAGTAGGATTGGTTTAAATATTTTATATGAGACTAAGGTAAAATGGGAAATTACTAAAGTAGCAAATGGGATATCTCGTTTTATCTCAATTAATGACTAATTAATTTTGTGTTTTTTTAGATGCCGCCTATTTACTAACGACTTTTTATTTTCGTTAAGTCTCTGTGCCTTTTTTTATAATAAGTATTATTAGAATCCTAGTTATAGTTATACCTATTTTTTTGCCATATTAAGAATAAAGAGCATATTATTGTTAAGTCTTAGATGATTTTTTAAAGAAAATTATCTCCTTTTAGTTTTATCTTTGTGCTGTATTTTTTTTTATTAAACCAGTTTTTTTGTATTCTTAATGTTAATTTTATATCCCATTTCAGCTGCACAATAAGAGGAAAATTGGAAACTGTATTGGTCTAGATTTATCATAATAACAAATTATTTTTAAGTGTTTAAAGTACTAGAAATAAACTATAACAAACGAAAAAGAATATTTCATCAACAGCATAATAAACCAACTTCAAAACTTTGTTTTGTATAAATTTTTAAAGCTTAAGTATCCCATATTAAGTTAACACTTTCCCTACTGAGGATATTTTATATTTTAAAATGTAGCTTAATTTACTGAATGCTGCCCAGGCCAATCTTACTCGTCTCTTGATTTCAGCCGTTTCCAATCACTAGCTGTTCTAAAATCTCTGTTGTATCCGTAAAACTGAAAATTTTGATTCTTATAGGTTTTCTAAAACAAATGACCGTCAAAATGATATTTAATTATCACTCTTATTTAAGAAAAAAATCAAGTTAGATTCATTTTAGATTTAAGAACATTTATGATGCCTGAATAATCAGCTTTCAATCGGCAAGATGGAAAACGATTTCCCATTGAGGCACGTTAAACCGTGGTCAAGGCAGATATCACACAAAGGACGCATACCTAATTCCTGATTGAAAACTAATAATTGCACGCCATTATTAATGCTAGAGTACTAGAGTGGAAGGCAAAGCGCAAAATTATTTACGATCCGACATAACCGCAGAGAGTTAAACCTGCAAGCTGGATTTCTGTGGATCGTTATCGTGGCTTAACAAGGGGATCAAATTAATTCAAAGCGAGTATTATAAAATAATCAGTTTTTGAGTGCATATAGGATTGCTATTATCGTAAAAAGAAAAGGAGGAGTGACTAGATCTCACCTTGAATTTCGTTTCTCATTGCCAGAGATATGCTACAGGCAAAAATGTTTTAAATACAAAAGGAACATTTTTAAACACGTTATTTTTAAAACTACGCTAATATCACACCGAATATCACACCGAAATAACTTTGTTTTGAGAATAGGTAGCGTTAAAGAACGACCTATTAAACTTAAAAAATTATGTGTTTTTAACGTTCTTTTATTTCTGATATCTCGGCTTTTAACACTTTCTTTTTAACCAAAATCTAATGCCGGCAAAAAACTTGTATACCATATTGGGTTAAAATTGTCTATGGCGCTCTTGAGTTATCGTTATCGCCAATTTAGGTGTTTTACGACCTAAATAGCTCACATTTAATAAAATTTAAGAAATCAAATTTTCACGTTTTTAATCCACTTTTTATATGGTGGAGCAAAAATGATTACCTATAGCAACGCTGGAATGCTTTCTACAGAAATCAGGCGTTTGCGGTCTCTTTTGGAAATTATGCCCCTAGATGTAGAGTTGTTCATGCGGTATTAGATAACGTTATTTTAGGTCGAGAAAATATTTAAGTTAAGAAATTAGTCACAAATAAAAAGGTAAACAGAAATAAAAGTTTAAAAATTATTAAACTAAAATAAATAAATAAAACTGGGTCGGGCAGCAAAATAACAACAAAAACAAATTAAATTTATTTTTCTTGAAAATAACTAGTATGCATAAGTGAAGATTGATTTTTACTTGACATTTTTTTATTTTTTAGTTAATATAGTAGGTGCTAGATATTTATAAGAAAAATAAATAAAAGTTTATTTCTCTCTTTTTATTTCACTGACCCACTCAGCTTTTAAGTATGATATGCTAATTTGAAAAACGAATCAAGAAATAATCGATCTAATATCGATGTAATATTTAAAAGACTAAATGTAAAAGATGAAATTTAGTTTGAGAAATAAATTATTTTAAAAAATTCTATAAAGAAGCTACAACAAAATAAAATTAACCTAAATAAAAAGTTGGAGTTCCCATCCCAAACTGCAACTTTACCTTTGCACTTCTCTTAGAAACTGAAGGAAGTGGGTTTTTTTTTTATCTAATCCTAGAAATACCCAAAACTTAAAAAAAAATCGAATTATTTGATCGTATTTTTTTAAATTGGGGGTACGGGTAGGCCTCGTAAGATGTCTATCAGGGGAAATGAATCGACCCCTGCCCTCCGTAGATTCCAGGTACTCTCTGACCCGGAAAGTTAGCACCTGTGTAGGGTCCCTTTCCCAGGGTTACGGGAGAAGACTACATCGATATGAAAGGCTGAGAGAATGGACCTCGGTACGGTGATCATAGCGTAGGTGGCAACCCTTTCGTTTACGGATAGTATAAAAGACTACAGCTGTTGCCTTACAGTATGGCGTTGGCTCGTCAAAGGCTAGAGGAGTAAAACCTTGATTAAAAATCCTGGCCCTCCAAGTAGGGGGTTGAGGCATTAGACTGGTTCTCTAATACTTGTAAAACAAAGCAGTTACCAAAAAGCCTAAAAAAAGCCTCGGAGCAATGGATGGAAACTCTCGAAGACGAAAAAAGCAAAGATAAAGGACTATGAATATAGCTACATGGAACGTACAGGGATTGAATCAAAAGTTGGACATTATTGCAACCGAAGTGCAGAATTGCAAAATCGATATTATTGCACTCACTGAGACAAAAAAGAAAGGAACAGGTACGAATAATGTCGGTAATTTTGTCCATATATTCACTGGAGTCCCAAAAGAAAGAAGAGCAGCCAGAGGGGTATCCTTGTTAATAAAGAAAAATCTAAAGAAAAAAATTACAGACTACGATTGCATTAGTGAAAACATACTTCGAGTGAACATGAAGATGCTTGGACATAATATATATATACATATATATATATATATATATATATAACTTGATGAGACTATCACAAAAATCGGTAATACCAGAGAAATAATTATGCTTGGCGATTTTAATAGCCGAACTGGTAGGCAAACCCAGAGCAAAGTGATAGGACCATTTGGAGAGGAAGTAACAAATGATAATGGCTTAAGACTGATGCAATTGTGTGAAACCCGCAACCTAAAAATAAATAATGGTTTTTTAAAACATAAGGATATTCATCGATATACCTGGATTCAGCCAACAAGAAATCTTAAATCAATCATTGATTATGCTATAGGTGGACAACACTCGCAATTAAAGTGGTATGATGTGCGAGCACTTCGTGGTGTTACCTGTGGATCTGACCACCATCTGGTAAGAGCAAAAATATTATTCCCTTTAAGAAAAACAAATAAGGACGAAAGTATTAGAGAATATGAAAACCTTGAAAGCATCGAAGACAATCAAAAATACAACTTTAGAAGTCTAGAAATCGAAAGTACTCAAAGATTGTATCAGAACCGATTAGATGAAAAATTAATAAACACAAATCACTCATTTGAAGAGATATATACAAACATAATAAAAAGCTTGAAGGAAGCAAGCAACGAAGCTGTTGGGTACCATGATAATAGAAATAACAGGAAGATATGGTGGACGGACAAAATACAGGAAATGGTCAAAGAGGAAAAACGTACATACTTGAAATGGCTCAGTACTAAGGAGCAAAGAGACCTAGAAATCTACAGGGAAACCAGAAGACAGCTAAGAAATTTGATACGCACAGAAAAAAATGAAATGTTCGAGCGCAAGTGCCACGACATAAATACACACGTAGGAGGTGGGCAGAGTTCTGAAGTATGGAAATTCATTTCTACAGTAAAAAACCCAACAAAAGAAAAAGTAAACATCCAGATAATCAAACTAGAACAATGGACAGAACACTACAAGGGAAAGCTGCAGGAGACGAGACCCGAATATCTGGCAGCCTCTCCGAGAAGAGACATAGAAGTACATGGAGAGGAAGTAATCATCGAAAAAGAAATGATAAAGAATAATATTAAAAAGCTTAAATCCGGAAAAGCTAGCGGACCTGGGGGAATATATGCTGAAATGCTCAAATATGGATCAGAGAAACTAGTCGAAAATCTCACATATATTATTAACCAATGCATAAACGGACATCCAGTACCTAATGATTGGAAACTTGCATTCATATCCTCAATACATAAAAAAGGAACCAAGCTGGATTGCAACAATTACAGAGGAATTTCAGTAACCAGTACTCTAAGTAGATTGTACGGTAGGATTCTTAGAGATCTAATAGAGAATGATTTTCATGAACAAGAAGAAGAAGAGCAAAGTGGGTTTCGCGCAGGCCGATCTTGTAGTGATAATTTTTTTTGTCTTAAGCAAGTAATTGAGAAAAGAAGCTCCAGAAATATAGAGACTCATGTTACCTTTGTAGACCTACAAAAAGCATATGATACCGTTCCAGTAGAAAAATTATGGACAGTGTTAGAGCAAACTAATATCAATCATACATACATAAAAGCGATAAAAGAACTATACAAAGGGTCAAAATCTAAAATTAAAATTGGAAATCGACTTTCAAAAGAATTCCTGGTAACAAAAGGCTTAAGACAGGGATGTTGTATCTCTCCAACTCTGTTTAAAATATATATCGCAGTAGCTCTAAAAAACTGGAAACGTAAAGTGCACGGCATGGGAATACAACTTAACGACCGATTTACCATATAGACACTACAGTTTGCTGACGACCAAGTAATTGTGGCTAATGATAAAGAAGACATGGAGTATATGATGAGAAAGTTAACAGAAGAATACATAAAGTGGGGATTAACAGTGAACGTGGACAAGACACAGTACTTATGTATTGGAAACGAATCCAGTGAGTTAGTACTAGAAAATGGACAAACAATATCTCCATGCAATGAGTATGTATACTTGGGTGTCACATTTGATAAAACAGGTACAGACTGTAAAGAATTGGAAAAAAGAATAGTAAAAGCAAAAAAAGTTATTGGATATCTTAACAGTATTTTATGGAGCAGAGAGATAAAAAAGAATGTAAAATTTAACATATATGAAACAATGGTCAAAAGCACGCTGTTGTATGGAATAGAGACTTGTCGCGTAATAGAAAAGTACAAAACAAAAATGGAAAGTGTAGAAATGGATGCAATAAGAAGATCAATGAGAATATCTAGAATAGATCACATAAGAAATGAGATCATAAAAGAAAGAATGGGAATCGAGGAAAGCATAACGGATGACATCACTAGAAGGCAACTGATATGGTACGGCCATGTACAACGGATGAACGACGAAAGATTACCAAAGCAGGTCCTAGAATGGCAACCAATAGGGCGCAGAAAAAGAGGGCGTCCTAAACAAGAATGGCAACAGTCAATCCAAAGATCAATGAGTCAAAAAAATCTGACTGAGGATGATTGTCAGGATCGAAGGAGGTGGAGAATAGGCGTCGGACAACGTAGAAAAACGTTCTAAGCCGACATAGTAGTATTTTTTTAAATTGCCTTTTGAATCCAAAACTGACGAGTCCAAGCTTTTTTCTTAAAAATCGCAGTTTCATTTATTTATAAAAGCGATTAGGGTAAAGGCGAATAAGAGTAGGAAATTGCTTGCCAAAAATAATAAAAACAAAATTACAAAACTGCTATATTAAACTAATACTGTTTACTCTATTGGTAGCAAAACTACTACTACTATGTCGGTTTAGAATGTTTTTCTACGTTGTCCGACGCCTATTCTCCACCTCCTTCGATCCTGACAATTATCTTCCGTCAGGTTTTTTTGACTCATTGATCTTTGTATTGACTGTTGCCATTCCAGTTTAGGACGCCCTCTTTTTCTGTGCCCTATTGGTGGCCATTCTAGGACCTGCTTTGTTAATCTTCCGTCGTTTATCCGTTGTACATGGCCGTACCATATCAGTTGTCTTTTAGTGATATCATCCGTTATGCTTCCCTCGATTCTCATTCTTTCTTTTATGATTACATTACGCATCCACCAAGCTGCAAAAGAAGCACTAGGATTAGTGGAAGAAACTTCTAAAAGAAGAAAACCATACTGGTGGGATGCTGAGATTGAAAGAGAAATAGAGGAAAAAAGGAATTTATATCACACCTACTTATCCCAAAAGACAGATAGAAGCAGACAATAATACAAAATCGCGCATCTAAGGTGAGAAGAATGATCAGTGATAAGAAAAATCATTCGTGGACGCAAAAGTGCCAGAAAATAGATTCTTACTTAGGAGGTAGGTGAAGTACCGAAAGCTGGAAAACTATAGATCGATTAAAAAAGAAACATGCAGAGATATCATTTTACCAATTCCAGACATAGAATGGGATGAGCATTTTAAAAAACTTTTAACTGCAGATAAAGCAGAATTCAAGGAAGACGCAAGAGGCAATATAATTAGAACGATGGGATCTCCAGTACCCCTCACAATCTCTGAGGTCAAAAACGTGTGCACAACCTTAAAAAGCGGTAAATCTGCCGGACCCGGAAATATCCCAGCCGAACTTATTAAATATGGCACTGAAGAACTGTTTTGGAGATTACGGAATCTTTTCCAAAAATATTTAAATGGAACTGTAGTCCCAACTGAGTGGAAAACGTCATATATATCCACAATACACAAAAAAGGAAGGAAAGATATATGTGACAATTATAGAGGTATATCTGTGACTAGTACGCTAAGCAGAATATACGGTAAAATAATAAGAAATAAAGTAGAGAGCGAATATAAAGACATGGAGGCAGAAGAACAAGCTGGTTTCAGGGCGGGTAGATCGACTTATAATCTCTTTTGTATAACCCAAGTTATTAAAAAGAAAATGACATACGGACAAGAGCTGCATCTGCTTTACGTCGATTTGCAGAAGGCATATGATAGTATACCACTAAATCTACTTTGGAAAGCGTTGGAAAACACAAACAAAAGCGTACAACTAAGTAAGGCCATCAAAGAGTTATACCGCAATAGCAAGGCAAAAGTTAAAGTAAATGCAAAATTAACCAAAGGCTTTCAAGTAAATAAAGGTCTCAAAGAAGGTTGCTGTATCTCGCCTACGCTCTTCAAGATATACTGGGAACAAGTCCTTAAAGTATGGAAGAGAAAATTCCAAAACATGGGAATTCCGTTGGACGAAACCACCTTGTACATTTTATGTTTCGCCGATGATCAGATAGTAGTGGCTCAGGATTATGACGACCTCGAATATATGACACGAAAACCTTAGAAGAGTACAATAAGTGGGGACTAGAGGTTAATCTCAATAAGACAGAGTATATGTGTATCGGTGGAATGAAACAGGATCTAATCTTAAATACCGGACAGCGAATTCAGTCCTGTGATGAGTATAAATACTTAGGTCTAAAAATTACAGCTGACGGAACACTAGACAAAGCTATAAAAGATAGAAACGTACAAGGAAGAAAAGCAATAACTTTATTAAATGGAATAATTTGAGACCAAAGTATATCAAAACATAACAAAAAGCTTATACTCTTTGTTATTTCTGATAATAATAATAACTGATCTAAAAGAAAACGGCGGCCTATGTCGATCCCAGTGAATAAATCTAGCGATACAGCGCAACGTTGCTACCTTTAGTTTGGTCAGAAGTGTCGGTATCCCATTTTACATTACTATCCCATTTAAAGTACACTTCACCTACCTCAAAACGAAAGTGTACTTTTTGTACCCACGTATGAATCCTAGATCTGGACACTTACAAAATCAAACATGGATAAGTTAACAAAAGCCCAAAGATCAATGGAAAGTCAAATGTTAAATGTAAAGCTAACAGATATAATAAGGAAATAATGGATAGGAAATAAAACAAAAGTAAGGGATGTCACAGAAGAGGTAGCAAAATTAACATGGAAATTTGCCCGCTATAATATCAGACAGAAAGATGATCGATGGAATAAATGTATTGTAAACTGGAGACATTGTGGCCTATTAAAATGCGTTGGGCGACATTTGTGGCAGCTTAAAGACGTTGCCGCCATTTTGTGACACTGTAATTAGAATAATAACAATTTGCCAACTTGTGACACAACAAAACCACTGAATAATTAAACAAATATCTGGAAGCAGAACTGTATTTTCCAGCTAGGTAAAATATTGATATGCCCGGTAACTTTTATACAGTGGAGAAGAGGGGGTTCAGAAATAAGAAAATTTTACGTGCGTTACAGTGTTTTAATATCAATGTTTTACAAAGAAGATCTTGATTAAAATACAGTTCAACCCAAACGTTGTAGCCAAACAATGAAATTCTACCTACTTCCGAGGCTTCCAGAATATTTGTGTAATTAAAAAAAACCAAAAAAAAATTGACTAATAGACAAAATAAAATTCTACAAGATTGAATTAAGATGACAAAACTAGAAGCACTTTACAGGTAGATGGACTCCTTTAACAGGTCATAGTGTACCTACATCTGAGTCAGTAGTGTGAGACTCAGTTGTATAAATGATGGTTAAAAAAAAATATACTTCCAAAATTATTCTGTCATAGGGGAGATCTGGACCAAATATCTGCTGTCATCATTCTACGTTAGGTAGAATGAGACAGACAGCAACCCAGTCCGAGATCTACCCCATGAGGCAGAACAATGTAAGGAAACCGCTAAAAAAAAATATAATCTCATCTCTCTTTTGTCTCTGCAAAGTTGGTCATTGGGTTGTACAAATAACACAAAAATTTAGTTCATCTTGTATATTTTAATTTGAAAACTAGGGGTAAAAATAGCAAATTATTATGAAGAAAAAAATAAAGGTGAAGCCAAGTTGAAACAAACTCTTCCAATGGTACAGTACAATTCAGATAAATAGTTATGCCGCAAAATTTTGGTCATGACGTAATACCTTATCTTGCGTTTACAAGAAAAGCAAAAGTTGTACTTAACGATATATGGAAAATTATATGAAAAGAAAAATTATATCTAAAGCTTGCTCCTACCTTGGTCCTTGATTATTGTATGAATAAAGGTGTGTTTTAGTTTATCAACCTGGAGTTGTTTCCAGACATTCCCCTACTACTGCTGCTCTGGTTTGTTCTACTCCTGCTACTCCGGGTTCAATTCTGCCCGTGCCTTCCCTCGTGCTTGCTTAGCACATCACGCTAGGGCAGCACATGGGTCTTGAATGTTGGTTCCTTGCCCGAGCGTAAAACCCTATGGAAAATGAAATGTTTCAGTTTCCTGGAATTCGACTATTTTGCACGAAGTTCCCCTACACCGAGTAATTTAAATCGAGAACCCCATGTCGACTCAATAAAATAAAGTAGATTTAAACAGCTGAACTAAAATAACCCTAACGTACCTTTCCCAGGGTTACAACTGGCTCGTCGATGGAACAGAACCTCGTTCCACCAGCACAACTGTCCCGTCGATGGAATGGACGGTGCTGTAACCAAAGGAGAAAACAATATATAGTTTTTATCCAACACGTGGTTAAAAGAAAAATATAAAAACGCCAACAATTCCCCACGTCTTTTGTCAAAAAAAAAGTAATTACAATTTGGGAGGCAAATATTATCTTGAAGAGTCCTCAAATAATAAAAAAAATGAAAAAAATAAAATCGAAGATACCACTGCTCTTATTTCCCGTACAAATGGCGTAGGCCGACTTAAATCCCCCTCAGAGGGTATGAGCGTCACTCCAGGGTTCGCCTAAACATGACGGACTCACTTCTACAGTTTCTGGGATATCTCCTGCAATCGCTGCAGTGCCAATAACCAAAAACAAAGGCGATCCCAGAAACTGTTGTCGACCCAGCCAAAATTCGTTAGGAAGAGACAAAGCACTTTGTCGAGAACACAAAAAAATGAAGTGGCCGGAAACCGTTTTGTAAATGTGGTGGGGGACAGTAAAACGCAATACCAACCTAATTTTCCCGGTTAAATTCAAATAGAGGATGCAAACCTATTTATAAAAAAAACTTTTTCGCCAAAAAATCTCTAACTTCGGTTGCAAGACTGGAAGAAAAAACCCGCGGTTTTCAAACTAACCAATGAGGAAATACACCAACAGTTCCATACCGGTATATAGGGGGCAGCACCGACCAAGGGGACATTGCAAATACGTAAAACGCACCTTGAGGTGTTGTCGGATCTATTTCCACGGTTGAAATTTTTATAACAAGGACGTCAAGACACCCTCCATACATAGACCGAACATTTGCCTACCGGACCCCTGCCAACATAGCAAGTAGGAGGAAAATAACCCGCTAGACTGTAAGAAGCTCAGCACTGAAACCATCAATTGTAAATTCAATTACCGGAGATTCGAGCATGTATCAAACCCAGGAATATTCGAATACTCAACCAATTCCCATATGAGTAAAGCTATACTAAGTGTAGAATTTGATTGTATTTTAGTTACAGTTTTAGTCAAAAGTTTCCTTTGCTCTTTATATATGTTTTCTCTAAGATTCATATGGTTTGACGCCATTCTTGTAAAACATTTCTACATTAATAAAGTTGTTTCTGAACTTGAACCTAAAAATACCCATTGAATTACTGCTCAAACTCGGCACAAGAGTGTTCAGATGTTAAGTTTGCTCACCACTAGCCAGCCCTACACAACCTTCAATCCGACTAACTGAGCTAGTTATTAACTTTACATAACTATGATTATACATAAATTTATATAATATAAAAATACGATTTTGTTTACTCCTTTAGTCCTGGTTTTTATTCCTCGTTTATCTTCCATTTACGAAAGTGCATAACTCGTATTTATTTTATCTTCTCCTTATCAAATTAATAAAGATATCAAAGTGGGCGGAGCCTCGGTTGTTACTGGTCAAACCGTGGACCTAAATATGTTTTCGTGCTATCACAACTAGCTATGAGGTTCGGATTGTCCCAATATCCTCGAAAATAAACGTAAGGGAATGAAATGTTCATCTAAATGTTTCCTTCCTGTTACTGAAACCATTTGTGATGCGGCAACGCCGCCATTCCCCAGCAGATTAGCTGTTTATCTTCGTGAACGTCAAAGAAAATTATTAAATTTTACGGATAAACAAAACAATCAAGAGTTTTAATGTGATTTTTCCGAAACCTGTGATCCTAAATTCCAATTACGATGTCCAGATAATGCGATGTGCGTAGTGTCCACAGTAATTCGATGGAATGTCTCCTTTATAAGGTAACTTTTTGTAGACACTATATAACCTCCAAACCTAGCTCTATAAAATACCCTTAATTTGTGTACAGAAAGACGAGTCGAAGAGCCTTGATTATTTACCTGAATAAACAAATATGTAACGTTGCCTTAAACGTAAAAATGACACGTTACATAATCCCCCCCAACTTCAAGACGATTAACCTAAAAAGGTTAATCGGAGAGGTCCGCTGCCAACTTAAGGTCTTTGGCATGCCAGCTCCCTGGTAGTACTTCACCCGATGGTTCCTGAAGCTCAAATATCCATGGAGAAATTTTATTCCTAATCACATAAGGACCAACGAATTTCGGTGCTAACTTCTTCGAGAAAAATTTCGCAGCATCTGACAACACATAATTCTTCTTCCAAACACGCTGACCCACAACAAAGTTGGGTACCCTTGTACGCAAATTATACTGAACTACGTTTTTCTCTCCTGCCACCTCTAACCTTCTCTTAACATCAGCATAGAGCTTCCGGAAACCTTCGTTCTTACTTTCAGCTGCAGATTGTACACCATTTTCTTGAGATAACAAAACTGGGTTGGAGTAATCTTTTCCTGACAAACACATATTCCTACCGAAATTAACAAAGAAAGGAGACATCCTGGTTGTCTCATGGGTTGCAGTACGAATCGCGCAGGCAAGTTTATGTATTTGTTCATCCCACTTCCTGTGGTTTTCTTTCACATAACAACATAACATGGTTTTTAACGTACGATTCGTCCTTTCTGTTGGATTCGATCTGGGGTGATAATACGGATTATACTGAATTTTAACCTGATAACTCTCAGCAAAACGTTTAAACTCGTTACTTTTGTACTGAGGGCCATTATCACAAAGGATCAAACGGGGTACTCCGAAGACCATAAATACTTGCTCCTCAAGATGCTTGACAACAGCTTGAGTAGGGGCTGTTCGCATTGGAAAAACTAAGGAAAACTTACTCAAATAGTCCGTAACGACGAGAATCCAGCAATTACCCTTTGTCGAACGAGGTAAAGGTCCACATAAATCTGTTGAAATAATTTCCCAAGGACGAGTTGGTTTTGGGTGAGATATCATCTGATCAGATACACCTTGTGTATCACCTTTATGAGCTGCACAGACAAAGCATTTCTTTACAAAAGTTGCCACGTCCTGGCGCATTTTTGGCCAATAATATTTTCCTGCCAGTCTGGGGAAGGTTTTATACACACCCATATGTCCTGCGGTAGGAGGATCGTGAGCTTCTCCGATAATTCTACGCCTATGATCTTTGGGGACTACCTCTTTCCAATATTCGTTAGATGGTGAAAGTTGAGGGTATTCTTGTTTGACATATTTATACAACTTATTATCAGTGTATCTCCAATTCATAAATTTTAACGGTGATTCTACGACCCTCTTTATCATCTTTTGGTACCATCGATCTTTAATTGCTGTTGAAACGTCTCTGGGCTGCGAAATTGTATCAATCATAGGTACTGCACGAGACAACATGTCCGGAACAACTAAATATTTCCCTTTCCGATGGATTACTTCAAAATCATATTGCTGCAGTTTTACAGACCAACGAGCAAGTCTTCCACTGGGCTCTTTTAAGCTATGAAGCCATTTTAAGCTAAAATGATCTGTTATGACCTTAAATGAGATCCCCTCAATATAAGGCCAGAGCTTCTCTATCGCCCAAACAAATGCCAAACATTCTCGCTCGGTGGTCGTGTAAACACGTTCTTGCTTAGTCAAAGATCGACTCAAATAGCAAATGACTTTGTCTCCCTCAGGATAAGGCTGCGTTAAACATGCTCCTATTCCATATCCTGATGCGTCTGTTTGAATGACAAATTCCTTGCTATAATCCGGACATGTAAGAATCGGTGCAGTCACTAAAAGTTCCTTAATCTTAATAAATGCTTTTTCGCAGTCTGGAGTCCAATCGAACTTTTGATTTTTCTTAGTTAGAGCTGTAATCGGAGCTATTATCGCTGAAAAATTCTCTATGAAACGTCTATACCAGGAAATTGTACCTACAACTCTACGAACTTCTCTGACAGTTCTTGGCCTCTGGAGCTCTAACATGGCTCTAATTTTATTAGGGTCAACTCGGATGCCTCGACGGTCCACTACGAATCCTAAATAAGTCATTTCTGGCCTACACAGTTGGCATTTTTCCCAACTTACCGTTATCTTTGCATTCTGCAATCTTCGTAGGACTTCCTCAAGAATTCTAAGATGTTCAGAAAAGCTCTGTGTGACAATTACGAGGTCATCGAGATATACGTACACGTAGGGGTCTAAACCGTTTCCTATGATGCTATCTATGAGTCTCTGCTAAGTTGCAGGTGCATTATGAAGATCAAATGGTAACCGCTTAAATTGGAAGAGACCTCGTCGACAGATGAATGCTGTGAGTGGCTTCGATGATTCTTCCATTGGTACTTGCCAATAAGCGCTTTTGATATCTAAAGTTGACAAGTATTTAGCATCTTTCAACTTGTCAAGAGTCTCGGATACGAGTGGTAAAGGATAACTATCACGCGCCGTCACTGAGTTCAATTTGCGGTAGTCTACGTAGAACCGATATTTCTTTGTGTTTTTCTTTTGTACCATTACCACTGGTGAAGCCCATGAACTACTACTCCGTTCTATTATATCCATTTTCAGCATTTCGTCGATCTCGTCATCAATAAGTTTTTGAATGACCGGTGAGACCTTATATGAACGTTGTCTTATCGGTACTGCATCTGTTGTAATCTTATGCTCTACCCTGTCTGTACATCCTAGTGAGTCGCCCATCATAGTCTTATATTTAACGACCAATTCCTCTAGTCGTTCTGATTCATAAGGTGTAAGAGTTGTTTGTTGGTCTGATGTTTCTAACGAACAAATCACATTTTTATTATCGGCAAAATGCCACTCATTAGTACTTAAGTTCGGTACTATACCCATCGAAATCCAAAAATCTAATCCCAAAATCAAAGTGTGCGGCAACTCAGGAACGACGACGACCTCTATTAACCTAAATTTATCCTGAACTCGCATAGGAAGCTGCACTGTCCCAATACTACTCGTGCTTTGACCATTTGCCACAATACAACTCGTCTTCTTTGTCGTATCAAGTGAAAAACCAAACCTCTCGATGATTGACCAACCATGATTCCCTAAAAAGGTACGTGAAGCCCCGGAATCCAATAAACCTAATAACTTATTTCCGAGCACATCCACTTCTAAATAAGGCCTCTCATCTTTACGAGCATGACTTATCACATAATCTAAGACGTACGTTAGCCTATCGGTCGATGCTTGTTCAGGCTGACTCGAAGGTCGACCACCTACGAACGCCTGGGTCCGTTTCCCTGACGATTACAATTTCGACTTGCTCTGACCGTTACCCCTGCCTGACCACACGAATAACACTGCTTACCTCTAGATAATGCGCACCCGATTGCCATGTGCCCTGTTTGGTTCCATCTATAACAAACAACGTCCCTAATCGCCCTACCAGATCTAGCACCTTGTGGTGGTTGTCCATCTCTATCATTTACACTAGACTGACCACTAGCTGGTTGTTGTCTATCTCTATCAGCTCTAGCATCGAAACTGCTTGCCGGCTGCTGCCTATCTCTGTTAAATCTATTTTCAGGAATATTCACATTCTGTTGATTTGATGTCCCGGCACCTGATATTTGAATTGCACTGACTTCTGTTGGAAAATCGTCACTGTCGCTCTCTACGTCAACGTAGGCTAAGTCAGGTTCGATTGATTGGTTTTTTCTAGGTGTAAAATTTTCTTCCTCTAAACCATATCTCTGGTCTATTCTACGACACAGATCCTTCAAATGTGATAGGCTGTTGATCTCAGTAGCAATCAACCCATTTTTATAGATGTCCGCGATATTTCTGAAGACGATAGCTAATTTTGCCTCTTCGGAAACAGGACAGCCAAGTCTTTGGAAGTATGTGTTCATGACAGCAATATAGGTCCCTATAGACTCTCCAGGGCCTTGTTTACGTTTTTGGATCTCCTTCAATAGCTTCTCGCCATATGAAGAAGGAAGATAATCTGCCATGAACCTCTGTTCCAGCTGTTCCCATGTATGAACTTCTCTACGAACATCTTTATAAAAAGTATAGGCTGACTTTTTAAAAAGATCAATGCCTGAGTTCAGTAGAACCTTTTTACTAACTCCTCTAGCCTGACTCAACTCGTCCACTCTCTCAAAAAATGCGGTGACGGAGATTGTACCCCTCTCGCCTGTAAACTTTAAGTTCCACTTATGCGGAGGTACAGGTGCAACGTGATATGAGGTACCAGGATCACTTGACATTGGTACTGGCGACGAACATGAAAATGGTCGTGACTGAGCAATTGGTGCTATGCTACTTTGGAGGGCAGCTAAACTCAAATGAACGGTAGATGGTTGTTGATACTGAAAAGCTGTTGTACCGTAATTCTCAATCGGTATAGGGAGTGGTGCTTGTACTGGTGTTTGAGTCGGGTTTGTAAGCACTTGCATTTGCAATGGAGCAATGACCGACGGTTGGTTTGTGGGCTGTTGAGCTGTTCTTTGTGTGCTCGAGTGCTGTGGTTGCGGGAGTTGAGACTGGCTGGGAATGTTGCCAATATTTGTCGAGTGATCTGAGCTTCGACTCGTTGATTGGGTTTCAGATGCTTCATCATCATCTGAGGTCACGCCAACTCTTAATAAATCTGTTGCTTGGCTCTGCAACCTCCCAATACAACTCAAGGTTTCCGCAACCAGTATGTCTTTTGTTTGACTTTCTTCAAAGTTTGACGGATTCATGTTATTTATCCTGGCTAACACATGTTCCAACCTTACAGCGATTTTCCTAAACTCTCCCCCTTTGCTCGTACCAGAGAACTTCTCTACCAGCGGTACCAGACTATCAAGCTTCTTCATGCAGCTAAAAGCATCTTGGCCAAATTTAAAGGGATACTGAGGGTATCTCATACTTGTATCAGTCTTTTCTCTTTGCTTAATCAGCATAAGCTGTTGTTTCATTTCTTCCACCGATCCAATGGCTATGCCTCTCCATGTTAACTCATAGATTAATTCGTCCTTGACTAAGTACCTTATGTCAGACAACCGACTTACAGAAACAGCCATGGTGCCTTTTATATATATTAAAACTTTAAACTTTAAAACTCTTAATTATACCTCTTAATTATAAAACTAAACCACGCAATAACAAACACAAAGTTCACTTTAAATTCACTAGTGAAAATCACTATAAATATTCTCACGAATGTAGAAAATATAAAACTTAAATACGGGCAGACGCGAACAAAACTGAAAAACACCGGAGCAGTAAGAAAATAAAATTTATTTGCATTTAAAAATGTAATCATAGTTTATATTAATTATTTGTACAACCAACTATGACGTCCAACCTTGCAGAGAAAAATAACTACTTAAATCCTAAATTGGAATTAACAAGTAGCCATAAAAAAAATTTAAAAAAATAAAAGAGAGACAAGAGTTTTGGCAGTATTCAGGTCTTATGTTCTACTCCTGCGTGAGTAAAACCAAAAAAAAAATAATTGCGCTTATCCTAGCTGAACTGGATTAAAATTAAAGTTAAGTGATGTTTGTTTACCTCAGCAACCGAATAGGTAAATTTATCCCTAAATGGAACGTACAACAGACTACCTATAACAAAAAATCCCAAAACTGTTGTACACAGTTAACGCTAGGGTATACTCCTGCTATTGCAGAACGGCACCACAAATAAACTCCTCAAAAAAAAAACCAAATCGCCGTATACAATGATTTTTCTAAAAAGAATAAATCAAAACCCACTTTAACCTGCTTACCTATTCTGAGTCTACACGAAACTTGCATTGCTTAGGGCAAAATCATCCCTTAATATATAAGTGAACGCAATAAAACGTAACAGATGTTCATGTTGTAGAAATCGTAAAATATGCTCAATTAAAAAAAATCCGCTCGCTGAAATTGCGTTGAATTGACTAGTACGGATGTGTGTAATTAAATTTTTTTTTTTAATTACCGATGGTATTAAAAAAATTATACAAATAACGTCTTGGTAGGACTGCAACTCTCTAATAATTGTTAAAATGAAATTCCCAAAATTTTAACTAAATTGATGCAAACCATGGTCAAGAAGACCCTAGGATCGTACCGAAAGGTGCCCAAAAAAAATTAAAAAAAAAAAAAAATTTTGGTGTCGACCACAGTAGCCCAATAATCAAAAAAAAATTAATTAGTGACTCACTAAAGTTTTCAAAAATTTCTCTACCCTGATAGGAGATTTGGAGTAGGGACAAAAAAAAATTAAAACAAATGATAGGTTGTTAAAACGCGAGGGTTCGAAATAAAATTATATTTTGATTCAGCAAAAAAAAATATTTAAATAAACTGGTCGAACCATTGTAAGGGCAAGGTACTACTAGGCACCAAGAAAAAAAATTCCAACAAGAAAATCAAGTTTCCTTTTTTTAAAAAAATATTAAAAAAAAAATATTTAAAAAATATTTAAAAAAAAAATTTTTAGTGTTTAAGTGGGGTTGCAGTTCCTATTAACGATTTTAAAAGAATTAAAATAAAATTAGCACTAGAAAAATCTTAATAGAGTTATGTCATGCAACAGTTTTTGTTCTTTTCCTTAAAAAAAAACAGTTGTAGATTTCCCTTCCTCTCCCAAAACTGTGTGAATGTGGAAAGTGAATGAGCTAGAAAAAATTAATTTACTATACAAAAAAAATATACTGAAAATTAAATTTACTTAAGAATCATAAAGTACAAAAAAATCGTAATTGCAAAAAAACCAATCAGTTCAGGAAAAGTTGAAAAAATATTCATGCTCCAAAGAAAACAACCGATGTTAGTATATTTGTTTAAAATTATTACTTAAGGAAATAAGCAACGTTAGTACTTATTTACTGTACCACTATAATATGAAGAAACTAAGTTTCAAACTTTGCACTCAACCCCGTAAAGAATTATCTTGTGTGCACTTTCAAAAAAACAAATATGGAAACAATTTCAAGGTTCACCTATAAGAACGTTGTAAAACTAAATCTGCCTACTCAAGTGTCTTTACACACAACATCTAATCCAAAAAAAAAATTACTGCTTAATGCGTTCTCAGATCCCTATTCCTGGTGTTTACGAGAAAAATTAAGTTGGGCCCTTTCCACAACCATTAGTCAAAGCAAAATTACCAAATGTACAAGGGCTAATGAGACCCTATCACTTACAAATGACATTTTGAAATGAAACAGTTGGGAATAATCCTGCGTGAAACCCAGAAAACAAAAATCAAGAAGCCAAAACTATTACATTAATTTTAAAAGAGCATAATAAAACTCCCGGCCCCAATTAAATTTTTGTTATCTCAACAAAACTCGGCCTGAAACCAAAAAACTTTTTTATTAGACATTTCCCCTATTTCCTAAGTATAATGTCAATAAACCCAAAAACTTGATTTGACGTGATTTCCATTCCAATCCCATCTGTACCCTATATATTTTTTCAACGGTCAAACGCCCACAGGCGAAACAATATCTTTTTTCAAAGAAAGGGTGAAGATATTTTGAAGCACCCTGTAAAAATAGGACACTATTATGGAAAATTGTTCAGGTCAGTGTTAACTCACTAATTTCCAACCCAGATATGTCTAGCTCCCTCATGTGCATGTTACTATTTTACTTCCTATCATAACTAACCAGATCACAAAATTTGTCTGTCTCCGCGAATCTGCAAGGTCCTGGAAAATGCGAGATACAGCCTGTAGGCCAAATTTGGATGTATTTTAATTTAGCAAAAATCGAAGATGCGAAATCCTAAAAAGATTAGCAGGAAGTCTTCGTTCCTCGATTTCTACACTCCGAACCAAACATTTCTTCCATTTCCACCCAGCTCGCGGGAGGAAAACCCCTAATTATTGCAATACAAAAGGTACTACTATCATATTATGCATAACAAAAAAAAGTATATGCCCTTATCATTGTTTAGTCGCATCAAAGAAAACCTATTGTTTTTTAAATTTATTCTTAGGTTGAAATCTTTTTTTTTTAGAAATCAATGATCTTAAATTTATTGTTTAACCTGAACACTTTCCCATTTATTCCACAAAAGTGTATTGTAATTTAAAAATTTGCTTCATTACTTGAGGTCATCAGTATGAAATTATTTTAAAATTAAAAAAAATGAAATAAAAAAAAATTATTTCCCAATTGTCCACAACTACCAAGTTTTCATCCCTAAATACCTAGGTACTTTCTCAGTCTAACACCATCCATCGTTATCCAACATAACGCTTTAATTTCAGAAGCAACAAAACGAAGATTAAGTGTAAAAGCTAAGCAAGTAAGTTGGAAGTTGCTTTACAATGGGCGCAGATGACAGGCCCCTTTAAGTACACGCCACTGTCCTGAAATGCAAACTAACTAAAAAAACTGAAGACTAGCATATCTGCCGTCAAACAACATTTGGCATGAAATTAAAATAATTCCATATCATACCAGTATCCTCAAAAAACAAAAGTTTTTTACTATAAGACCCAAACACTCAACCAATAAATCTTGTTATTTAAAATTATGATTCGGAAGTAAAAAGATTTATTTATTCCTGCCTGATCAACTAAGACAAAAAAAGTTCCCCTTTTGTAACTCAAGAATTTCCCGTTTGGTCCCCTAAAAAAAATATAACCTGTCTGGTCACCCTTTAAAACTACGACCACTATACAAACCGTTTTGACCAAAACAAGAATTCGAAAAGTTATGTTTACAGAAAAAAAAAAATCTTTTTAAGAAAGATTAAATTATTTAAAAAGAAAGGTAAAATTTTGAAATATTTTTACCAATTACCACCGCCTAGCATTTATATTTAGTTGAAAGTCTCTCTTAAATTCACTGACCAGTTTTACGGCCTCACAATGACATTACTTAAAAAATTACTGAACTTTACAAATGAACTAAAAAAAATCAAAAAAACTTATATCTATATCTGTCTCAGTTAAACATTTCTTTTGTGGTATTATATCTAGTTGGGCTTCAAATTCATTTTCTCTGTATTCAATCCGGAGCAGGCAAAACTTCTCAAGGCTCAAACATAAATGTTTGCCCTCCATTGGCCATGACCAAGCTATGACCTGAACGCAGAAAAAAATACAGAAAAAAAAGTAATTGTGAACCAGAAAAACTTTAATTGATAGAAATACCCGTAGGTCATTTTTTTTAAAAAATGCACCCCAAAGCCCAACGCTGTATTTTCTACCAAAAAAAAATTTTATCAGTCACGAAACACAACTAGTTAACTAAACCAAAGACCTAAAAAACTGTCTTTCAAAAAAAAATACCCCAACAAAAAAAATGTTAACTGGACCTCTGGCGTTAATCTTCAGCCAATATGTTGCTCTAGGAATTTTAGTCTTGTGTTCCCTAAACTTCCGAGCTAACTATAAGTAGTAGTACCCTCCTCTGACCCGATGTAACTGAGTGACGTAAGATGTTAAATGCCATCAACAGTTACCACCAAAAAAAACAACAAAAGAAAATGACGAAGCAAAATAAACTCATTTTCCTTTTCTTTCATTACTAATTAATACTTTCAACTAAACAAAGCTACCAGCTGTTTAGCTATATTTACTTTAAAACAACTCAGCCAAGAAAAATTTGTGTGAAACCCTGTAAAAATATTCCAATTTCCAAGTGGTGATATCCCACAAAAAATTAAAATCACCAAAAAAAACTTGTTGACCTAAATAAATTGACTGCACTAAAAAATAATCTGTGAAACAATTTCTATCTTATCACAAGCAGGAAATAATAACATATAAATAAATGAACCTGCAAAAAAAAATTGTTAGAAAAAACACACTACCTATGTCATATATTTAAAACATAAAAAGACCATGTCTGGAGGTCCATCCACCTATAAATCAACAAATAAAAATTGAAGTAAATTTACATTGCTGTATTTATTTTTCTTAAAAAAATTTAACAAATTAAAACATGTTTTCCGTACAAAAAACTTTAAAGAATTAAGACATGAGACTCCGTTCAATAAAAACTCCCATGTTTTTTATTCACTTATTCTTCCTTAATAAATAAAAATGAATAATTTATTTTCCAAGAAAAACTTGTGAAGATAAGCTAACAAAAAACTATGAGAATCACTAAGACAACAAAACGAATTCCAAATCAACGTTCAAATATTACCAAAAAAAATATTTAAAAAGTGTTATTTCCGAAAACCAATGATCTTGTTTTTTATTAAAAAAAAACGATTGGGTGTCAAAACCACCGACAGCCACTGAAAGCCTTTAACCTGGCTTGGCTGTACCACATAAAAAAATTTTTATCTAAAAAAAATTTAAAAAAATTTAAAAATAATTTTTCCTTTTTTTTTCAAATTCAAAAATAACCAGCTAGGTAAAACATTGATATGCCCGGTAACTTTTATACAGTGGAGAAGGCGGGGTTCAGAAATAAGAAAATTTTACGTGCGCCACAGTGTTTTAATATCAATGTTTTACAAAGAAGATCTTGATTAAAATACAGTTGAACCCAAACGTTGTAGCCAAACAATGAAATTCTACCTACTTCCGAGGCTTCCAGAATATTTGTGTAATTAAAAAAAAAAACAAAAAAAAATTGACTAATAGACAAAATAAAATTCTACAAGATTGAATTAAGATGACAAAACTAGAAGCACTTTACAGGTAGATGGACTCCTTTAACAGGTCATAGTGTACCTACATCTGAGTCAGTAGTGTGAGACTCAGTTGTATAAATGATGGTTAAAAAAAATATACTTCCAAAATTATTCTGTCATAGGGGAGATCTGGACCAAATATCTGCTGTCATCATTCTACGTTAGGTAGAATGAGACAGACAGCAACCCAGTCCGAGATCTACCCCATGAGGCAGAACAATGTAAGGAAACCGCTAAAAAAAAATATAATCTCATCTCTCTTTTGTCTCTGCAAAGTTGGTCATTGGGTTGTACAAATAACACAAAAATTTAGTTCATCTTGTATATTTTAATTTGAAAACTAGGGGTAAAAATAGCAAATTATTTTGAAGAAAAAAATAAAGGTGAAGCCAAGTTGAAACAAACTCTTCCAATGGTACAGTACAATTCAGATAAATAGTTATGCCGCAAAATTTTGGTCATGACGTCATACCTTATCTTGCGTTTACAAGAAAAGCAAAAGTTGTACTTAACGATATATGGAAAATTATATGAACAGAAAAATTATATCTAAAGCTTGCTCCTACCTTGGTCCTTGATTATTGTATGAATAAAGGTGTGTTTTAGTTTATAAACCTGGAGTTGTTTCCAGACATTCCCCTACTACTGCTGCTCTGGTTTGTTCTCCTCCTGCTACTCCGGGTTCAATTCTGCCCGCGCCTTCCCTCGTGCTTGCTTAGCACATCACGCTAGAGCAGCACATGTGTCTTGAATGTTGGTTCCTTGCCCGAGCGTAAAACCCTGTGGAAAATGAAATGTTTCAGTTTCCTGGAATTCGACTACTTTGCACGAAGTTCCCCTACACCGAGTAATTTAAATCGAGAACCCCATGTCGACTCAATAAAATAAAGTAGATTTAAACAGATGAACTAAAATAACCCTAACGTACCTTTCCCAGGGTTACAACTGGCTCGTCGATGGAACAGAACCTCGTTCCACCAGCACAACTGTCCCGTCGATGGAATTGACGGTGCTGTAACCAAAGGAGAAAACAATATATAGTTTTTATCCAACACGTGGTTAAAAGAAAAATATAAAAACGCCAACAATTCCCCACGTCTTTTGTCAAAAAAAAAGTACATTTCACACGAAAAATAATTACAATTTGGGAGGCAAATATTATCTTGAAGAGTCCTCAAATAATAAAAAAAATGAAAAAAATAAAATCGAACTTACCACTGCTCTTATTTCCCGTACAAATGACGTAGGCCGGCTTAAATCCCCCTCAGAGGGTATGAGCGTCACTCCAGGATTCGCCTAAACACGACGGACTCACTTCTACAGTTTCTGGGATATCTCCTGCAATCGCTGCAGTGCCAATAACCAAAAACAAAGGCGATCCCAGAAACTGTTGTCGACCCAGCCAAAATTCGTTAGGAAGAGACAAAGCACTTTGTCGAAAACACAAAAAAATGAAGTGGCCGGAAACCGTTTTGTAAATGTGGTGGGGGACAGTAAAACGCAATACCAACCTAATTTTCCCGGTTAAATTCAAATAAAGGATGCAAACCTATTTATAAAAAAAACTTTTTCGCCAAAAAATCTCTAACTTCGGTTGCAAGACTGGAAGAAAAAACCCGCGGTTTTCAAACTAACCAATGAGGAAATACACCAATAGTTCCATACCGGTGTATAGGGGGCAGCACCACCCAAGGGGACATTGCAAATACGTAAAACGCACCTTGAGGTGTTTTGGGATCTATTTCAACGGTTGAAATTTTTATAACAAGGACGTCAAGACACCCTCCATACATAGACCGAACATTTGCCTACCGGATCCCTGCCAACATAGCAAGTAGGAGGAAAATAACCCGCTAGACTGTAAGAAGCTCAGCATTGAAACCATCAATTGTAAATTCAATTACCGGAGATTCGAGCATGTATCAAACCCAGGAATATTCGAACACTCAACCAATTCCCATATGAGTAAAGCTATACTAAGTGTAGAATTTAGTTGTATTTTAGTTACAGTTTTAGTCAAAAGTTTCCTTTGCTCTTTATATATGTTTTCTCTAAGATTCATATGGTTTGACGCCATTCTTGTAAAACATTTCTACATTAATAAAGTTGTTTCTGAACTTGAACCTAAAAATAACCATTGAACTACTGCTCAAACTCGGCACAAGAGTGTTCAGATATTAAGTTTGCTCACCACTAGCCAGCCCTACACAACCTTCAATCCGACTAACTGAGCTAGTTATTAACTTTACATAACTATGATTATACATAAATTTATATAATATAAAAATACGATTTTGTTTACTCTTTTAGTCCTGGTTTTTATTCCTCGTTTATCTTCCATTTACGAAAGTGCATAACTCGTATTTATTTTATCTTCTCCTTATCAAATTAATAAAGATATCAAAGTGGGCGGAGCCTCGGTTGTTACTGGTCAAACCGTGGACCTAAATATGTTTTTGTGCTATCACAACTAGCTATGAGGTTCGGATTGTTCCAATATCCTCGAAAATAAACGTAAGGGAATGAAATGTTCATCTAAATGTTTCCTTCCTGTTACTGAAACCATTTGTGATGCGGCAACGCCGCCATTCCCCAGCAGATTAGCTGTTTATCTTCGTGAACGTCAAAGAAAATTATGACATTTTACGGATAAACAAAACAATCAAGAGCTTTAATGTGATTTTTCCGAAACCTGTGATCCTAAATTCCAATTACGATGTCCAGATAATGCGATGTGCGTAGTGTCTACAGTAATTCGATGGAATGTCTCCTTTATAAGGTAACTTTTTGTAGACACTATATAACCTCCAAACCTAGCTCTATAAAATACCCTTAATTTGTGTACAGAAAGACGAGTCGAAGAGCCTTGATTATTTACCTGAATAAACAAATATGTAACGTTGCCTTAAACGTAAAAATGACACGTTACAACATTGGGAAAATAAAAGAAGTCTAGGATTGTTGTGATAAAAGGCAGTTTTCAGTTTTTTTTTAAATGCGATATATTTTACAAAATTGTTAAAACACCGTCTAAGTAACTGTCAGCCGTGATGATTGAGTAGTGAGTAATAGAGATTTTTACTGATTCGCAGGATATAAAATATATAATTTACAATTTTAACGGTTAGGAGTATTATTCTAAATTTTATTTAGTTTCTAGTTGGCACTATATACATATCCTTATTTTATATTACGGTCACCACAAGGGCACCAGGTATAATCGAACATTAGCTTTAAAAAAGGAGTTTTCCCAGACGAGCATTTTTTTATATCATTGTCTTCCCCTCTAAAATTACCTTCTAACGTTTATTTCTACTGATACAACAAGATTTTTCCTATTTTATTTCATTTAATTTAATTATTATGACAGACACAACTTTTGTTTGAAACCCCTGTAAATTAATTCTGATAAAACTTTGATTGCGCTTGGAAGAGCGCAACTTTTTCCTTCCATTACCAAAATAGATCTATTCAAAAGTCCCATGTAGTTAGAAGCATACAAATGTAATTCATGATAAAATAAATCAATTTAAATAATTTTTTTTCCTTAATAAAAAATGGCCTTTTTTTAGTCGACCACGAAGAAAAATAAACATATCTTCTCGGAAACTAAACCGATTTTAAAAATTTTAAACGTGTTGTGAAGACAATTAAAATACCCTTCGAAAGAGGTATTAAATGCTCCCCTTCCAATTTAAAAATTTTGATGTTTTGGTAAAATTTTTGACATAACACAAGTTAGTTTAACATAACTGTCACTTAGCTCAAATAGCCTAAAAAAGTCCCATTAAAAAGAGTTTTTACCAGAAATCGATATATCTTTTTGTTCAAAAAGTTAGAAGGGGGAAAGGTCTATTTAGGTCCGCACTGTATATCATAATGGATTAATAGATAATGTAGCTAAATAAAAAAAGCAAATCTTTGAGTTCATAAAAATCTTAATATCCCAAAAACCATAAGAACTGTTACCATGGGGATTTTACTGTTTATTGAGTCTATTCATGTTTAACTATTTGCTTCATATAAGAAATTTTCTTAAAGTTTTAGTTTCGAAATATGAGCAAAATCTCAAAAGAAAGAACGACAGGTTTTCATATTGAAAAGGTAAATTTTAAGGAATCTTTTGACAAAATTAGTCCATTACCGAAAAAAAGACCTAAAAAGTTTTATGGCCTATACAGCCTATTTAAATTACTTTGGCGTGACAGAAACTACAAAAAAACAGTGGCGAAAATAAAAAGAATCATTTATCATTACCGATCTAAAATGGCGGACTTTCTTATTTATATACCGATTATCGTGAAACTTAAAACTTTGCTATGCTTAAAAAAATGCTGGCTTTTTCATTTATGAACCGAGATATCAAATTTGGAACTATATCGTGTTTCAGGTCGCTTTTTTTAATTAAACTAAAAACAAAATAAAAATGGCGCACCCGAAATGGCAGACTTTCCCATTTATAAACCGACATATATTAAATACGGAAGTTTGGGGTTTTTAAGGTTGCTGATTATAATTTTTTACTCAAAATACCATGGTAGTTTAATTATTAGCTCCTACGTCTACTATGGTGATCGTGTAAAAAAACGAAAAATAAAGTTGCTCGGATTTCATTAATTTTTATATATCTTTGCGTTTCAGATGATTAAAAAACTTTTTTCTCGCGCCGTCTGTCTATCTGTCTGTATGTTTGTCTGTAAGGATGAACGCGCATAACTCAAAAACTAATTGCTTGATTTTAATGAAATTTGGTACCTAGGTTGGGCTTTCGCTCTAAATGTTACTACTACTAATCTAATAAACTATTACAATCCACCGGACATAAGCCGAGAAAAAGGGTGGGAATAAATTGCAAAAATTAAAGTTCTTGTAAAAATATTACTTGTGTGGCACTATATTAAAGGTAACAGTGCACGAAGTTAAAAAAAATATATTATATTTTGTTTAAATCAGTGGTGTTACACTGGGGGCGGGGGAATTCCCCATCGGACGCGGGTGGCGATTAGAGGGATATTTTCGCGGACCAGGATGAATAAAAATTACATAATACATTAATCGTGTAAGCTTAAGTGCCCATAAATTGGCAGAGTATTTTTTTTTGCTCACGTACGTAAATTACTCGCATTACTTTGTCGAGCATAATTATCGAATTTATATATTAGGCATTATGTATTTACTAAAACGTATTAGAATGTAAAGATTTGACATATTTTTTTGAATTTTTTTAGGTTTGGTTTTTTAAACTTTTAAATTAAAATTTAATATTTATGTTTTTGAAAATAAATGATAACCGTCGTAAAAAATATTGTCCTAAAACGTGCGTAAAGTGTCTTTGCTAGACTCTTTGCGTCGTTCCTTTGCGTGCGTGAAAGTTTTACTTTGTCTACTTACAAAAAACTATTTATATGTATTTATATAAAAACTAACCAAAGACATTTTCATTTTTTATTTCTACATTTTAATTTAATTTTTTCAATATTTTCCCTTTTTTGCAAGAAAACATCCTTAAACTCTAAAACTGACGCGAGTCCCAAATTTCCCAAAATTTGAGTAATAACTTTGTTGTTTTTTTTATACTGGTTCTTTTCATCCAGAGCTAGGATTAATCGCCCAGTTTTTAGATGTTATAATAATTTCCGTGATTTTAAGAAAAAAAAAAGCACATACATATGAGCCCGAATTGTAAAGTTTTTAAGATACAGGGTGTCAAACTTTTAAAACAATCGGTTGTGCGCCACTGACATTTTTTTACTTTGTGTATTTTTTTATAACTAAGCAAATACAAAATAAACTTTCTTACTTTCTAATTTGTTTGTGCATCTCGCTTGGTTTTCGAGATAAAAAAAACACAATGCAATGAAGTGCTTTTTATTTTTGATCTCTGGAACAAATCAAGGTATAAAAAAAATTCAAAAACTAATTTGTGTTTGTAATTCTTTAATAAAAAAAATACAGAAATTGGAAAATATTTTGTAACGCACTGTTTATTTCTCAAAAATATTGGTTTTGGTGTGTGTGACGCAACTGGATTTAATTATTTTAATCTAATTAGTGCCAATTTCGCCTCTTGTCACTACAAACAGCACTACGAACTAAGTCGACTAAACGATTAGGTATTAAGATCGTTTTACTTTGACAACCTGTTATATTATTTTTTCATATAATATAACTTTTTGTATATTATTGATGTTGTTTTAATATTTACCTCAAATTTACCTCGGCTAGGAAGAGTTATTTAGGGTCGTTAAGTTCCTTTAAGAAATATATTGTCAATTTTCTATTTTTGAAATGATAATAAATCTCTATTTACTTTGACACAATTAACAACAATGGTGACAGATTTTTCTTACTATCACCATGTTACCAATGTATCAATGCAGGAACGAAATAAAAGATCAGGATTACTTTTTGTTTACAACCCTCAACATTTATTTTGTTTCAGAAAGAAAAACAAAAAAAAAACAAATGATCAAATATAAACAAGAAAAAAATATTAATTTTTTGTTTCTTAAAAAGGTAGTAAAAAAAAATGATATTAATAAAATTATAGATTTTACTGTTCAGATATAACTTAAAAGAGACATACTTCCTTTTTAGAACCTTGTTTCTTTGGATGGACAATAGTGAAAAGAAATATTTACATATGTTATGAGAGTTATACATATGAGAATTGAGGTTAAAAAAAATAACATAAAAACAAAACAATCTTAACCCAGGAAATGTTAGATTCAATATACTTGAAGTAATCTTTAAAATACAACTATGGTTTCAATCATTTTCCATGGATAAAAACAAAAAAACTTTATTTTCTGATCAGGTCCATCAAAACACCCTATATAAATATTCCAAATTTTCATCAAAATTTGTACATACTGTACAGTAATTCTGTAGAATTACCAAATAAAACTTTAGTCTATTCACACCAAGTTATTTATCTTTTCTGGACGCAAAGCATCACCTAAGTTTATAAAAAAAAACAAAAATGTGTATTTTGGTTATAAAAAAAAAACTATATGTAAAAAACAGCTATCGACAATAGCTATATAAAATTTAGCTGTATTAACCTGTCTAACTCTATTTCAACCAAAGGTGCTTAACCATAACCTTAAATTTAACCATATGGCCATGTCGTGGTGACTATTGTTAATTGGTACCAAGCTATCCAAAAGAGAAATGAGCGAGATGCAGGATTAACTACTAGCTTAAAATCATAATCTGGATTCTAGAAATCCCATGTAGGCACAACATTGTGAACCCATTATAAATAAACTATAACCAAAATACCATATAGCCAATACCTATATAAATATTTTGTCGAACATAGTTTGAACCATAAAACAAAATCAATACCACATTTTAATAAAGAAAAAAGATGAAACTAATAAAAATTGTAACATTTCCTCGGCAAATATATAATATATATATATATATATATATTTATGTTATAACATATTGACCTAATTAAAAATAAAAATCTGGTATATCCAATTGAATTTCATATTACCATTGATTAAAATTAGAGCAAAGTTCTAATTTATCTTATAAAAAAAAATTTCAAGCCATGCTTGATGAACAAAAAAAAATTTTTAAGGTTTCATATTCCTCTCAATTTCCCAAACTGCATTGCAATCACTGACCAATAAGATTCCCTAAAATTCCAAAATCTTCATTCTCCAGAAAATCAATAACACAAATCCGTATTCATTAATAAGACTAAAACTGACTAAATAATTTTGAGTCACTTTATTTAAATTACAAAAAACGTATGTTTATTGTTTTATAGGTAAATAAATGTGTAAACAATCTTCGCAAAACAAAGCTCTTTAGGCTAAAATACAACACGGCCAATTACGCAACGTCTGTCGTACAAGTTGAACAACCCGAAAATTCTTTCTATCCCTGTTTCACCCCAACGACAAAAAAGGGACAGACAACTCACTCGATCCTATTCCAAAACTGAAACGAATTCAAAAGGAACCTCTCCCAGCAGTTAGTTCGCTGCATAAAATCAATAATCTCGACCTTAACCAGACTACGGGCAGATAGTGTGCAAGTCACCGGTTTATTTTCAAAATATTCTAATTAAACTCTCTCACGTAAGATGTTGCTAGAGGTTATTTTTTTAAAGCAAATATTTCAATTCACTTAGCAAAAACGCGTTATGAAAAAAATGTAATTTTATTCGTAACACACACCCTCTAGTCGGTTAAAAAAAATATATTTAATTTTTTTTTCTGTTAGTATTTTCAAAAAAAAACTATCAAATTCCAAAAATTACAAAAGAAATATGCTTAGCCAGGAACTATCTCAAAAACATTAAGTGATATACAATTTTACTTAAATAATAAAAAAAATATATTGGCGCCAACATATACTTAAACCTATGTGCAAGTTTTACAATATGAAACGCACTTTTATAGATAAAAAAAAACTTCAAACTAAGTAAGGACATTGTACTTCCATTTACAATAATATTACCTAGTGGGATTCAAATTACAAAATTTTGAAGTCACCACTAATGTGATAATCACAAGAAAAATTTTGACAGGATCAAATTAGTAGAGTATTGTTGAATTGACATTATAAACACACTCTTGGGCAGCGACTCGCATGACAGTAGCCAAAACTCCTATAGTGAAGGCTCGCCTAAGCTACCTTCGAGGCTGTCTCAACCCCCCATCACCAAGCTTAAACCCAAAAGTTTACTAAGTTAAAAGTTGTGAGTATATTGTTAATCCACACCCACTAAACCAAAAAGCCGTAAAAGTTACCAAAAGTAATATAGAATTTATTTAAATTTCCCCTTTTTAATATACAGCATTGTCTCCCAAGAAGATGGAAAAACATTCAAATACCCCAGCAATGAAACACAGTCTATAGATCACTTTGGTTTGCTTAGTTCTCAAAGTAAAGTACAGAAAATTCAAGATGAAATAAATTACTTTAAGACAAGCAGACTAAAATTGCACAGTTTGATATAGCAATCAAAAAGTCTCGTGTAGTAGCCCTCAAAGTAATCTGCAAGACTGCCCACACCAACCAGAAATGCAAAAACACTCCCCAACAATCAGAAGACAATCCGGCGTATTAATATTAAAAATTAAATTATTGAGTTATTACTCAATTTAAGTCGACACATCCGGGTATATAAAAAAAATTTAGAAACTTAGTTTCTGTAAGAAAAATTAATCTAATGTCAAAAATATAGAAGTTGAAAAAGAAATCTAATGTGTTACCAGAAATATATGAAAAACTTCAAATGGAAGGCTTAAATCAATTGAAAAAAATGTTCCATTGTTATGTTTTTTAATAAAAAAAAAATTGAATGCAAGAAAAATAATCTTAAAATACTTCTTTTTACTTGAAATATAAAAAATTTAAAAAATGAATGAAATTTTTTAAATATTGTTCTCTGTAAATCATATTTATTTAAATAAAAGTATTCACTCCTATATTGTCCACAGCAAAACAAATTGTTTTCTGTAGATCACACCTCATTTAAATAAACATGCACTCCTTAATGTTTACAGCAGGACGAGAATTTGTTTCTTTTAAAAAATTGAAACAAAGAAAGGAGAAAAAAAAAGTTGCCTTCTGAAGGTCATATTAAAATATGGTCTTTTAGCCTTCAGCTAGACAAGAAAAAAACATAATCTGCAAAATCTGTGCAAACCATGGGAAATCATGCGGTCCAAAGTTTACACCAGATCACAAAATACAGTATTTTTTTTACATAAAAAATTACAAAAGTTAAGTAAAAAAATTTTGTTTAAAAATATCTCAAAAGTTAATACATTAAAAATAATTAAAAGTTAAAAGTTTTTTCAGGAAAAAAGAAAAACACGCTTCGAATTATTTAGGCACAGAATTTCACTAAATATTCAAGCTATATGGCATGTCCTTTCGTCATTGCCATGTCTGTCTGGCCGTCTGTCATGTTTTGTCATGTCTCCTACCACTCACCCTTTAGTAACTGACTGGAATAAAGATAGAAAGTCCAGTTCAGGTACCACCAAAAATTTAAAACTTATACAAAAATAGTTACATAAAATACTACACAAAGAGTTAGACAAAGTTAGGGTAAAAAAAATGTGAACATTAGTTAGAGATATCACTTTCTGGTTCTGTCCAATCATCAGAATCCAGTTCCTGTGTAACATCAGGTTTTATATCAGATTCATGATAATTACCCAAATCACTACCATTCCTGCCTTTCAGGCCATAAACTAATTTTGAAAGTTTTCTGATAATTACACAAGGAATAAACTTAGGTGCAAGTTTGCCAACAAAATTATTTCCCGCATTAGATAGAACATAGTTTTTCTTCCAAACGTAATCCCCAATAAAATACTGTACATCTCTCCTGCGCAGGTCATAACATTGTTTGCTCTTTTTATAATAATTATACAGTCTTTTTCGAACATCCTCAAAAATTTGAGTTCTTGTACTGTGTCTGGATTATGAACTTTCTTAGAGATTTCTAACTTATTGGTCGGATTTTCTGAAATAAGACCATAATAATCACCACTGACAGGAATGTTTCGAGCAAAGTTTAAAAATGAAGGAGAAAATTCAGTAATGTCATGTTTTGCCAATCGAATTGCCTGTGCAATCTCATAGATCTTTTCGCACCAAGACTTATGATTCTCATGGACTCTCTTATAGCAGTTACAATACTTCTGTTTACTCTCTCTGTATGATTTATCTGAGGGTGATATACCGCATTATAAAAAATCTTCTGAACCTTATATTTTGCCATAAAGTCTTTAAAAACCTTTGCAATAAACTGGCTTTCATTATCGCAACAGAAAATTTGGCACACACCATATACAAGAAAGATTTGATTTTCTATATATTTAATAATAGACTGAGAAGTTGCTTTAGTGAGAGGATGAACTATAGGGTATTTAGTAAACCAATCTACTACAAAAAGAAGATACTGATAACCGCCTTTACTACGAGGATAAGGTCCCAATAAATCAGCGGAAATCATTTGAAATGGAAAGTTTATGTTTCTATACTCCCCCATAAGAGCTGCCTGTGGTAAGTGACCAGGTTTACATGAAGCACAGATTTTACATTTTCTTATATAAACACTTTGGCGCATATTGGGCCAATAATAGAGTTCAGATATTCTCGATAAAGTTTTAGAGATGCCAAAATGTACTGAAGTAGGTTCATTATGGTATTTATTCAAAACTTCTTTTCTATGTGCAGTAGGAACAACTACTTTCCAGTTTGAGATATTACCATCAAAATTATACTTATAGCAAGAATATGTTTACACAAAATATTATTTTCAACCTTAAAAGCAGGATACTTATCAGGATCTGATTGTACATTCTTTATCATATTTTTATACCAATTATCCAATGTTAAAAAAGTTAAATTTAAGACAGCTACATCCTCTAAACTTCTAGACAGAGCATCAGCCACAGTATTATATGTACCTTTTCTGTGAACAATATCAAAAGAATGTTGACATAAAGTAACAATCCATCTAGCTATACGTGGACTAGGATTTTTCATATTAAAAAGCCAAGTTAAAGAACTATGATCAGTATGGACAGTAAAATGAGTACCCTCAATATAACAACGGAATTTCTCTACACCAAATATGTAACGTTTTAATTTTGCCATTAAAATATCTTATATTTATCGATAATTTATTATGAAAATAATTAAAATATGAGGGCACTTCGCTCCACATAGTATTGCGTAATATAAATAAAACAAAAATATTTCACCATAAAAATATTACCTTTATTGATTTAAAATTATTATTGTTACAACTTCTCTAACTGGTTACATTTATAAATTTCCTCACTTCAACGTCCACATTCTAGTCCACTCTTTTCTATCTGATTTTAGTTTTTGTTCTCCATAAAATAATTTTCTCTTTAGTTATTTGTCCCCTTCTTTACCTAGAAGCAAATAATAATCTATTATTACTTAAATTACCTGGAAATAATTAGTAAAACCTATCTATACATAAAATTATCTATTTGTGCTCTTTACTTTTCTAGTACTCACCATTTTATCTAGTTATCTTTGAAATCTTTCTCTTTCCTTATCTGGCTAGAAATAGTCAATTTTCTATGATCTATGGTTCTTTTACATAGTTTTAGCTGAGTAGTTATTCCATTTATTTTGTAATTCCTTCTCTGCCTTATTTAACTTCTTATACAATTTATTCTAGCCCAAAAACATCGCCTAAAACAAAACAGATAATTAATTTACCTATTTGTCTATTTTATTTATGTTAATATGGTATCTACCTAATTAATTGTTCCAGGGTGATCCAGTTTACAATCCCTTTCTACTCATTTAACACTTTGCTTGCCAATTGTCTATCCTATTTTCTATGAATTGTTTTCTCTTCTCCTAGGTCTTCTTTTATCTATTGTATTGTCTAGGATTATTCTAGCTACCCTGTGTATGCTTTGCTTTCATTTGCTAAAACAAAAATATTTTTATTGATTTTAAAATTAATTGATTGATTGCTAGTTATCCTTAGATTAATCAATTTTCCTATCCTAGACTCACCTTAGACTATTTTATTTATCCTATTTGAAGGTGAGTACCGACACTACCACTGGTTAATTTTTCCAAGCATTAGTGATTTTTTCCATTAATTAATAATCGAATTTTCCACAAGTGATTAAATAACCACTTTGAAAACAATTATTTTAACCTTAATTTACGACACCTGTGTATTTGGACACACAAATAAATTCTATTTTTGGAAAATCTTGGATCAAAATGCGGCGTTGCCTGATCACTTCAGATGAAATTCCTGAGATGGGAATTTATATAATATATTTTCAATATTATAATTAGTTGCTCTGTAACTAGGACTTGAGTTCTATTATCATAAAAATAAGTTGTTTCTCAAGGGGTTTTCACATAAATTATCTAGTCAACCCTTTGCAGTAGAATTGATAGTATTTATATAACTTGGCAGCATCTCTTTAATGGCATTTCCTATCTTTCTCTTCTCCTCATTTTCCCCATAAATCTATCTCTCTCTCATTTTGAGGTGCATAGAACTCCATAATTTTCGCCACTTTAGGAAGTGGAAATTATTTATTTCTTGTCCTGTCCCATTCGTATGGAACAGAAAAGGATGGCTAGATATTTTCTTTTGATTTATTGGTTTAGTCTCCTTTTCTCCTCATTTCCTGATTTCTTGTTTTGTTTAATGTGTGAGAAAGTAAAAGTAATATTTTTAAGTCCTTCTTTAGGTTAGTTTAAGATTTAATTGATTTTGATGTCACCACTAATTTTCGCTCTTGTCATTTTTCCTTAGGAAAAAGGACGTATCTTTCTACCATCCGCAGTCGTCCTGTGAGGAATAAAATTTTATATTCGACCATTATCTGGATCATCATATCGGATTCATTAAAATTTTATTTAAAATTGCAACAAGCTTCTCGTGATATTCACTTGGCTGTATTTATTTTGGTGATTGCGCGTTGCATTGCTTCTTAAGAAGGATTTTTTTTGGACAACGGACTGCATGTTTGCTGACGTAAGAAACGCAGCTTCTGACCCCCCTTAACAGGACTTGAGGTAAATGAATTTCTATTTATTTTATCGGTCGATATTTTATTTTGTGTTTTTGGTCATAATTATCTATTTTAAAGTTGACTTTCATTATAAAAAAATTCCGATTTAATTAAGTTTTTTTTTATCAGAATTAAAATAATAATATAAAAAGGCAGTGTTCCTTTGTTTTTTAATTAAATCTTGAGACAGAAAACACGTTGTAAGATTTATATTTTTTTTCTACACCTTTTGCACAAAAGAATTATTTTCCTGTGTGCATATAAATTTTATTAAAGATTACAAATAATCATTTTTATTAGGAAAATTAAGCTCAATAAAATTAAATGAAAAATGTCCTTCAATTTAAACCTAAACTAAATATTCACTTATATCTTTTTACAATAAAAGGAAATAAATCTAAAATTCTTTAAAAAAATATATATATTTATTTTATTATAAGAACATTTAAAAAAAAAGACAAAAACACCACAAACAGAATAGAACTTCCTCCTGATGGTTTTGCCTACATAACTTGATCTTTGTAGGGTTCTTTGGACTGGTTCTCTGGACTGGTTCTTTCGACTGGTTCTTCCAACTGGTTCCAGCTACGAGTGCTCTGACTAGCACCACAAATTTTCAAACCGAGTGGTTTTTGTCCACAGTTTCCTATACCTACCTGTCAAATTCTTCAATGGTCTTACCACACCTGATTTTTAACTAAGATATTCCTATGATTATTCCGTCAGACGAGCGGAAAAGATGCCCATGTGACATTTTGGCTTTTGGTATGATCTAACCTTTTAGTTATTCTAGCTTCTGTTAATTACTAATAGGGTTTGATATTTAGCATTAATATTATAATATTAATCACCATGATTAATTCATTTCAATTTTAATTAATTAATAATTAAATTATTATCAGTTGACTTTAGTAATAAGTTACGAACCGCCTTTCCTTTTTAATTTAAACTAATTTATGAGTTTGGAACTCATAGTAGTGCGCTTAAGTTTAAGTAATTTGCTGATTATCATGGCTATTTTGTGTAACTAGGTCCTTAACAATTAGGTTACGGTAAATGTAAACCAATGGTGATCACTATTAAATAACAAATCCTAGATTCAAGGATAATCATTATTACATAACAAATTCGACTTAAATAATTCTTTTGCAATCACTACATCATCTTTTGTTTTGTACTATGCAGCGGTTGATTAATTAAAAAGGGAAATTTTACTTTAACTCTGCCTAATCTTTGTCTTTGGTCCATTACCCCTAATTAATTATTAAAAAGAGTTAGACATTGTATTATTCAGTTATGATTGGTAATTTTGATCATAGGTATAAAGAAAAGGTAAGTCCATCATTTCTTTATTTAGTCTGATTATTTATTACCGCATCGTCTTATTTATAACAGAGTTCCTCTTAGAATCTGAGGAGATTGGAGAAGGTCTTGCAACTTCCTGGCGCCATATTTTAAGTGTGCTCCTCTTATTTATTTACCTGTCTCTCGAACCCCCCACCGCTCTCGAGCTCTGAGCACTACGGGCAAACACAATTGCACGCTCGCAGCTCTATTTGGATAAAACTGATGCTATTTTCGAATTTGACTAATTTTAACTTTAATTTTTGTAAACAAATTTTAAAACCAAAAATGGTTGTGGCAATTTTTAGCGCCCAACGTGGGGCCCATGTGCAGTAAGTTTTTAAAAAACCATAATACCTTTTTACACAGAAAAAAAAAACCTTAATTATTTTTTTTTATAAAAAAAAATAATTTAATGAGAACATAACTTGACTTAATTATTTTATTAGCCAAAATCAAAGCTTACTTTTCAAGATCCCCCGCACATGCGCAGCAATTTTTTTTGCTAGCGCAGTAGATTTATTTGAGAATTTATTTCAATTTTTTTTTATTTGAAACTTGGTACCTATATGCTGTGGTATGACTCACTGCTTGAGTAAGTAACTTAAGTTTGCACATGCGCAGTAAAGTTTTTTTAATTTTGCCCTTTTATGCATCTAACAGTTTTAGTAATATAAATATATTAATTATTGGCTACTGTTTGCCCCATATTGTATCTATACCTTAATTGGCGCAGCCCTGTATTTATACGCATGCGCTGTATTATTTTCCCCTTTCCCTTGATTTAATTTGTGTGTTTCTTGCTAATTATAATTTTAATTAGTCCCCTTCCTTGTTTTTGACTACTTTTCTTTGAAATTTAGTTAAATTAGATTTGAAGTCTTTCGCGTGCTCAGAAGCTAACTCGCTTACTACTAGAGATTTTTGAGTGCAGCTTTCGCGGTTCACTTTAAAAAAAAATAATAATTCAGGATTGCTTCAACCCTACGCTAAAATATTCTGTCAGTTTTGACGCATGCGCAATAACAAATTTTGCATTTTAGCTAATTTAATTTAAAAATTAAATGCTACCTTGCTTCGTGTTGTAAACTTTTATAAATAAAATTTTATTTTTAAGATTTTTGTTTGGTGTGCATGCCCAGTAGGTTAATACTGATTCAACACGCATGCGCAATTAAATTTTGTGCTTATTATTACAGAACGCGTATAATTCAAACTATTATTATTTTTTTGTTTTTGCACGATGCTTTTTGGTCTTTGAAGGCTAATTTTAATTAGTTTATACGGAATTTTTTTTTGGTGCTTGTGCCAGTGGACTTAACAAAAACATGGATTATAAAATGAAGATTGATCATTTAAGGAAGCCTAAACTCCAGTGGGAGCTGAAGTCACGTGGCTTACCTACTGAGGACACCGCTACTGTAGAACAAATGAAGACAGCGCTTCGGCCACTTCTAAAATTGGAAAATTAATCCGAATTTATGACTTCTCCTGCATATATTTTTGATTTCGAAGACGAGGAAAAGTATATTAGTGACAGCGTAAAGGAGGTTACCTCACTAATGAAATCATTTGCCGGTGATCAAGCTAAAGTGAAATTTGAGCGCTTGCAGTCCAGATTGGTACACTTTCTTAACAGAATAAATAAAATGGCGAATGAAAAATTATCAGAGGCCCAGATTAAAATAAAATCAAATTTATTATTGGAAATCCTAGCAGCCATGGACGCTCTGGAAAAATGCACTAAGCAAGATCCTGATTTAAGTGTCCTAATGGATAAAGCACATCTCGGCTCTGATTCTGAAGAGGACCGAGCTTCTACCAGTTCTCATAATCAAAACTTTGTTAGAAATACTCCACCTGCTGCGATACCGTCTACCTCTAATACTAACCCATCCTTCATAAACAAATCACAGCAAATTGATAAATGGGGAATTAAGTTTAATGGCAACACAAAAGTCATGTCTGTACACAGTTTTTTGGAGCGAGTAGAAGAACTTAGGATAGCTCGTCATGTTACCGAAGCACAACTTTTTAAATCTGCTACTGATTTATTTGAATCTAAAGGCACTGAGTGGTATAGATCAAACAAAAGTCGTTGTAAGACTTGGAAAGAGTTATGTACTTTGCTCAGAAAACATTATGAAGATCCAGACTATAAACCACGGCTCTTTAAACAAATTTTGGATCGCACACAAGATCCATCAGAGTCAATTGTAAGTTATCTTACTGACATGAATGGTTTATTCCGACGCTACGAAAATATTCCCGCTGACGTGCAGCTCCACATAATCATTAGAAATTTGGCACCATTTTATGAAACACAACTTGATGTTGTACATTCTATCGAAAAGTTAAAAGAGGAATGTTTGAAGCTGGAAACAAAGAAGTATAGAACGGATCATTATGTCTCTTCTTTAAGAAAAAGAACTTCCATGGTTGAGCCTGATTTTGCATTTGTTTCTGCACCTTCCGGATCTGTTGATAGTTTTCCTGACATGGGTGTAGATGTGGATGCTGTGAATCAATATGGCTCTCAAAGAACAACACCTAACCACCGCACATCATCAATAAAGTGCTTTAATTGTCAAGAGTTTGGACATTTTAATAGGCAATGTACAAAACCAAGAACAAGACACTGCTATCGTTGTGGAAATCCAGATAAAACCACGCTTACTTGTGAAAAGCGTTTTCCTTCGGGAAACGGCTCAACGGGGAATCAATAAGCCGTGAGACTTCTTCCGTTATCGATTTATCGGCTATTTCTACAGATTTTCCACAAAAAATCTTATTGGACTTTATAATTGGACATGCGAATGGTGATCAGGGACCATATTTGGAAATATCGATAATGGGATACCGCATGCGAGGCTTATTAGACTCTGGGGCCTCTAGGACGATTGTCGGTCTACCAGGCTCTGAAACATTAAAAAACTTGGGTTTCAAAATGTAATAATGTAATGTAAAATAACTTAAACTGTACTGTAGCTAATGGTCAGAGTTGTATTAGTACTGGCTATTTTCAAGTGCCTATGACCTTAATGTACAAGACAAAAATCATAGATATCCTTGTTTTGCCTGAATTATCCCATACGCTAATTTTGGGAATCGACTTTTGGAAAGCAATGGAGTTAGTTCCAGATTTAAAGCAAGATATATGGCATTTTTCTGCTGAATCAGGTTTTCAAATTTGCAGTCTTCATGATGAAATATGCTCACCCCAGAACAGCGAATAGCTTTAGATAATTTAGTGAAACAGAAGTTTTCCGAAATACCAAAGGAACTTGGCTGTTGCAGAGTTGCAGAACACGAAATAGAACTTTTACCTGGAACCAAGCCATTTAAGCAACGCTATTACCCTGTGTCTCCAATTAAGCAAAAAATTATTGACGATGAACTTCAAGAGATGTTACGCTTAGGAGTAATCGAACCATCGAAAAGTCCATGGTCGAGCCCCGTGTGTTTGGCTAAAAAGAAGGACGATTCCTATCGTTTCTGCATAGATTTTAGAAAGCCTAATATGGTAACCAAAAAAGACGCTTTTCCACTGCCATACATATCTTCAATTTTGGATCGCCTTAGGGACGCGTGTTACATCAGTTCAATTGATATTAAATCTGCATTTTGGCAAGTACCCCTTAGTAAAGAATCAAGGGAATACACTGCATTTACTGTGCCAGGACGTCCGCTGTATCAGTTTACTCGCATGCCTTTCGGCCTTAGTAACACCAACGTGGCAAAGAATAGTAGATAGAATTCTAGGACATGAATTAGAGGAGCACGTGATGGTTTATCTTGACGATATTATCATAATTAGCAGAAAAGGTGCATTTTCTGACCATCTAAGAATTTTAAATATTATGTTTGACCGATTACGAGACGCTGGGCTAATGGTTTCCAAAGAAAAATTTAAATTTTGTAAACCTCAGTTAGAATACCTTGGTTACTTAGTTGACATCCAGGGCTTACGCCCCAATGCCGATAAGGTCGAAGCTATTGTAAATATACCACCTCCTAAAAACATCCACGAAATTCGAAAATTTTGCGGAACAGCTTCACGGTATAGGCGATTTATACCGAATTTTTCAACTGTTATGGCACCTATAAATCAGCTAACTAAAAAAAATGTCAAATGGCATTGGTCTGACGAATGTCAAAAATCATTTAATATGATTAAAGGATCACTTGTCAGTGCACCGGTCTTAACTTGTCCAGATTTTAGTAGAACCTTCATCTTACAGACAGACGCATCTAATTTTGGATTAGGCGCTGTTCTAACTCAAGAATTTGATAAAGGTGAGAAGGTAATAGCCTACCTATCACGTTCTTTAACACGTCAAGAAATGAAGTATACAGTCACTGAGAAAGAGTGTCTGGCGGTTATCTGGAGCATCGAAAAATTAAGACACTATCTGGAAGGTCAAAAATTTTAAATCATCACCGACCATCATTCTTTGTTGTATTTAGCAAATTTAAAAGACCCCCAAGGTCGTCTTGCTCGCTGGTGCCTACGTTTACAACCTTACGACTTTGAACTCATCCATAGAAAAGGAAAAGACCATATAGTTCCCGATTTTCTCTCTAGATCTGTTCCTGCTGTCGATGTAAATTCTGTAAAAATTGAAGAACTTGAAACCTTATCTTCCACTTTCTCCAACAGTAAAGATAAATGGTACCAAAACATGTTCTCAAGACTAGAGAAACAACCTGATAAATATCCCTCATGGCGAGTAGAAACAACCTATTATATAAACACGTAAAATCATCATATGCAGAATTCAGAGATCCCTCTAGTTCTTGGAAAATAGTTGTTCCAAAGGATAAACGAAAAGACATTTTAGTAAGATGTCATGATATACCAGCTGCCGGTCATATGGGTGTTTTTAAGACATATTGGAAAGTGTGTGAACGTTATTTCTGGCCAAAAATGAGATCCGACATTACCAAATATATTAAATCTTGTCATATTTGTGCTCAGAATAAGGTAGAACAACAAGCTCCACCCGGACTTATGGGTGATCGCCCAGAAATTATCAAACCATGACAAGCTATCAGTCTTGACATTGCTACATTGGCCCATTACCGAGATCAAAATCTCAGAATACTTACCTTCTCGTTGTTACTGACTACTTCAGCAAAGATTCAGTTTTATTTCCTTGTCGTTCAAGTCATTATGCAAATTTGTTGAAGAAGGGATATTCTTAACCCATGGAACGCCCCAATATCTTACCTGTGACAATGGCCCTCAAATGAAGTTTTCAATAGAGTTTCAGGATCTGTGTCTTTCTTACAAAACCAGGATTTTCTATACTCCCTGTTATTACCCAAGAGCCAAACCTACCGAACGTGTTAATCGTGTTCTTAAAAGGATGATGAGATCGTATATTTCGAAAGGCAACCACAAAACATGGGATGAGAACCTAGCAGCTATTGCCTGTGCTTTGCGAACTTCAAAATCAGAGACCACCAATTATACCCCTTATTTCATCAATTTTGGTCGTGACCACAAACTATTTGGTACTGATTACGAAGAGAATATTAAAACTGATAAGAAATCCAATCTTGATCCAAATAATTTAATACAGAAAAGACACGAAGCATTCATTAAATTACATTCCGAAATTGCGAAACTTATACAAGCCTCAAGAGAGCGTAACAAACATCGCTATAAGTTAAGGAGACGCCCTGTACAGTATACGGTTGGTCAGAAGGTTTATCGTAAAAATAAAAGCCTCTCGGATGCCACCAAATTTTACAGTGCTAAATTAGCACCAGAGTACCTTGGTCCTTTCAATATAAAACGAAAAACTGGCAGTTGGACTTATAAACTTACTGATGAACAAGGTAACTATAAAGGGGATTGGCATGTGCAAGATTTTAAACCTGTCCATTCGCCAGAACCACCTAATCCTGGCATAAGCTCCGATTCCGAATAAACTATAACATTTAGGCCGATTTTTGCTATAATTTTTGATAACGAGACTTCTTACCTATTTAGTTCACGAACTTTGTTACTTTAAATTTATCTAGTAATTATGTTACTTTATGTAGCAATCTCTTTTGATTAGTTTAGTTTAGTTAATTACCTTATACTATTTTATAAGTTCTATTACCTATGTTTATTTCACATACTCTCTGTCGTCCGAAAATTATTTTAGATAATTTTCGTCCTTTCCTTGGAAGGGGGGAATTGTAACGTTTTAATTTTGCCATTAAAATATCTTATATTTATCGATAATTTATTATGAAAATAATTAAAATATGAGGGCACTTCGCTCCACATAATATTGCGTAATATAAATAAAACAAAAATATTTCACCATAAAAATATTACCTTTATTGATTTAAAATAATTATTGTTACAACTTCTCTAACTGGTTACATTTATAAATTTCCTCACTTCAACGTCCACATTCTAGTCTACTCTTTTCTGTCTGATTTTAGTTTTTGTTCTCCATAAAATAATTTTCTCTTTAGTTATTTTTCCCCTTCTTTACCTAGAAGCAAATAATAATCTATTATTACTTAAATTACCTGGAAATAATTAGTAAAACCTATCTATACATAAAATTATCTATTTGTACTCTTTACTTTTCTAGCACTCACCATTTTATCTATTAATCTTTGAAATCTTTCTCTCTCCTTATCTGGCTAGAAATAGTCAATTTTCTATGATCTATGGTTCTTTTACATAGTTTTAGCTGAGTAGTTATTCCATTTATTTTGTAATTCCTTCTCTGCCTTATTTAGCTTCTTATACAATTTATTCTAACCCAAAAACATCGCCTAAAACAAAACAGATAATTAATTTACCTATTTGTCTATTTTATTTATGTTAATATGGTATCTACCTAATTAATTGTTCCAGGGTGATCTAGTTTACAATCCATTTCTACTCATTTAACACTTTGCTTGCCAATTGTCTATCCCATTTGAATTGTTTTCTATTCTCCTAGGTCTTCTTTTATCTATTGTATTGTATAGGAATAGTCTAGCTACCCTGTGTATGCTTTGCTTTCATTTGCTAAAACAAAAATATTTTTATTGATTTTAAAATTAATTGATTGATTGCTAGTTATCCTGGGATTAATCAATTTTCCTATCCTAGACTTACCTTAGACTATTTTATTTATCCTATTTGAAGATGAGTACCGACACTGCCACTGGTTAATTTTTCCAAGACTTAGTGATTTTTTTCCATTGATTAATAATCGAATTTTCCACAAGCGATTTATTGATATGTAAATAACCACTTTGAAAACAATTATTTTAACCTTAATTTACGACACCTGTGTATTGGGACACACAAATAAATTCTATTTTTGGAATATCTTGGATCAAAATGCGGCGTTGCCTAATCACTTCAGATGAAATTCCTGAGATGGGAATTTATATAATATATTTTCAATATTCTAATTAGTTGCTCTGTAACTAGGACTTGAGTTGTATTATCATAAAAATAAGTTGTTTCTCAAGGGGTTTTCACATAAAATATCTAGTCAGCCATTTGCAGTAGAATTGATAGTATTTATATAACTTGGCAGCATCTCTTTAATGGCATTTCCTATCTTTCTCTTCTCCTCATTTTTCTCATAAATCTATCTCTCTCTCATTTTGAAGCGCATAGACCTCCATAATTTTCGCCACTTTTGGAAGTGGAAATTATTTATTTCTTGTCCTGTCCCATTCGTATGGAACAGAAAAGGATGGCTAGATATTTTCTTTTAATTTATTGGTTTACTCTCCTTTTCTCCTGATTTCCTGATTTCTTGTTTTGTTTAATGTGTGAGAAAGTAAAAGTAATATTTTTAAGTCCTTCTATAGGTTAGTTTAAGATTTAATTGATTTTGATGTTAGTATCCAAAGGCGCCATGGGTGTCGCCACTAATTTTCGCTCTTGTCATTTTTCCTTAGGAAAAAGGACGTATCTTTTTATCATCTGCAGTCGTCCTGTGAGGAATAAAATTTTATATTCGACCATTATCTGGATCATCATATCGGATTCATTAAAATTTTATTCAAAATTGCATGAAGCTTCTCGTGGTTGTATTTATTTTGGCGATTGCGTGTTGCATTGCTTCGTAAGAAGGATTTTTTTTTGGACAACGGACTGCATGTTAGCTGCTGTAAGAAACGCAGCTTCTAACCCTCTTAACAGGACTTGAGGTAAATGAATTTCTATTTATTTTATCAGGTTTAATTTTTCGGTCGATATTTTATTTTGTGTTTTTGGCCATAATTATCTATTTTAAAGTTGACTTTCATTATAAAAAAATTACGATTTAATTAAGTTTTTTTTTTATCAGAATTAAAATAATAATATAAAAATGCAGTGTTCCTTTCTTTTTTAATTAAATCTTGAGACATAAAACACGTTGTAAGATTTATATTTTTTTTCTACACCTTTTGCACAAAAGAATTATTTTCCTGTGTGAATATAAATTTTATTAAAGATTACAAATAATCATTTTTATTAGGAAAATTCAGCTCAATAAAATTAAATGAAAAATTTCCTTCAATTTAAACCTAAACTAAATATTCACTTATTATATCTTTTTACAATAAAAGGAAATAAATCTAAAATTCTTTAAAAAAATATATATATTTATTTTATTATAAGAACATTTAAAAAAAAGACCAAAACACCACAAACAAAATAAAACTTCCTCCTGATGGTTTTGCCTACAAAACTTGATCTTTGTAGGGTTCTTTGGACTGGTTCTCTGGACTGGTTCTTTCGACTGGTTCTTCCAACTGGTTCCAGCTACGGGTGCTCTGACCAGCACCAAAAATTTTTAAACCGAGTGGTTTTTGTACACAGTTTCCTGTACCTACCTGTCAAATTCTTCAATGGTCTTACAACACCTGATTTTTAACTAAGATATTCCTATGATTATTCAGTCAAACGAGCGAAAAAGATGCCGATGCGACATTTTGGCTTTTAGTATAATCTAACCTTTTAGTTATTCTAGCTTCTGTTAATTACTAATGAGGTTTGATATTTAGCATTAATATTATAATATTAATCACCATGATTAATTTATTTCAATTTTAATTAATTAATAATTAAATTATTTTCAGTTAACTTTAGTAATAAGTTACGAACCGCCTTTTAATTTAAACTAATTTATCAGTTTTGAACTCATAGTAATGCGCTTAAGTTTAAGTAATTTGCTGAATATTATGGCTATTTTGTGTAACTAAGTCCTTAACAATTAGGTTACGGTAAATGTAAACCAATGGTGATTACTATTAGGTAACAAATTCTAGAATCAAGGATAATCATTATTACATAACAAATTCGACTTAAATAATTCTTTTGCAATCACTACATCATCTTTTGTTTTGTACTATGCAGCGGTTGATTAATTAAAAAGGTAAATTTTACTTTAACTCTGCCTAATCTTCGTCTTTGGTTCATTACCCCTAATTAATTATTAAAAAGAGTTAGACATTGTATTATTCAGTTATGATAACTGGTAATTTTGATCATAGGTATAAAGAAAAGATAAGTCCATGATTTCTTTATTTAGTCTGATTATTTATTACCGCATCGTCTTATTTATAATAGAGTTCCTCTTAGAATCTGAGGAGATTGGAGAAGGTCTTGCAATTTCCTGGTGCCATATTTTAAGTGTGTTCCTCTTATTTGTTTACCTCTCTCTCGAACCCCCCACCGCTCTCGAACTCTGAGCACTTCCGGCAAACACAATTGCACGTCGCAGCTCTATTTGGATAAAACTGATGTTATTTTCTAATTTGACTTATTTTAACTTTTAATTTTTGTAAACAAATTTTAAAACCAAAAATGGGCGTGGCAAATATAATTGCTAAAAGTTCTTTCTCAGTAGTTGTATACTTTCTTTGACATTTATTTAACGTTTTACTGGCATACGCAATTGGATGTTCTAGACCGTCTTCTTGCTGAAAAAGATAACAGCCTACTCCTGTATCGGAAGCATCACACATTAAAATAAAAGGTTTAGTATAATCAGGACCAGCAAGCACAGGTGCTGTGCTTAAAGCAACTTTAATATCCTAAAAAGCTTTTTCTGCTTCAGGAGTCAATTTAATAGGTTGACCTTTTTTTCTACTCTTAAGCAAATCTGTAATTGGCCTACTTACAGAAGAAAAATTATTTAAGAAACGTCTATAATATGCAACTAAACCTAATAAACGTCTAATTTGCGTGGTATTTTGGGTCTAGGATATTCCAAAAATCCTAGGAAATTCCAAATTAAATCATCAATAAAATAGAAGAGATTAGGTTCTAGAGCAGGACCAACAACAATGTCCATCAATTTACACATCGCTTGAGCACTATTGTTTAAACCGAATGGTAAAGTTTTATATTGATAAAGACCTTTTCCATGAACTGCAAAAGCTGTCTTAGGTTTAGAATCCTCATCAAGAGGTATTTGATGAAAAGCTTGTTTTAAATCAATTGAAGTTATGTTTTCTATTAATGGCATAGGATAACTTGACGTTGAACAAGGTTTTTGTATTTTTCTCCCATCAAAAACTACACGAAAAGATGAATCCGCCTTTTTGACAAGCCAAACTGGTGAACACCAAGGAGAATCAGAAGGTTCTATAATGTCTAATGCCAACATTTTATCAACTTCCATATGTAAAATTTTATTCATTGCATAAGATAGTGCATATTGCCTCTGTTTCACAGGCTCAGCTGTGCCTGTATCAATTTTATGTGTCATTAAATGAGTACGACCTAACCTATCCTCAGGTGCAATAGATTTAAACAACTCTATAATTTCAAAAAGCTCATTTTGTTGTACATCAGTTAATTCTTTAGCACTGTGTAGAGTATTTACTGCACAGATTGTAGAATTTGAAGTATAGGACAAATTCTTAAAATTGATGCTTAAACCAAAACTTTTCAAAAAATCAACACCTAAAATTAGTGTGTGCTTAAGCGATGGAATAACCAAAAGTTTTATTGGGAGTGTAATATTATTTAATGTGACAGGTACCCATACAAAACCTACAATTACATCTGCAGTTGTAACATGAAAAGACAAATCAGTAGATAAAGAAAGATTTAGTGAATTTAAAATATATCAGCCATCAGAACCTAAAATAGAAGAGCAACTTCCACTATCAACTAATGACAAAAGCTTCAGATAAGGTCTATCATGAATTCTCTTTTAATAAACAAAGGACTAATCGACTGGCGATTTTCTGGCGACTCATTAGAAATATAATTATTTGTTTGACTTTTATTATGTAAAGGGTTAGAAAAATTTTGTAAATGTTTAAAATTATTACTATTATTGTTAAGCATAAAATTTTTTGAATTATTTTGTAAGGTATTATTAGGTTGAGAATTGACAAATCTTTGGGAATTTAATTTTGATTGTTTTCCTTTTGTTTGATTGAAAGTTCTTTGAGAATGGTTTTGGTTTCCAGTAGCCGTTGCTGCGGTTGTTTGGCGGCTTAAACCACTGGACTTTCTCCGTTTTTTGAAATATTATTTTTATTACACTGTGGGCAATTTATTTTAGAAAAATCTTTTAAGCCACAGGAATAACAAAAAAGTGTTTTAGGTTGTCTGCATATTTGATATTTATGCCCTTTCCTCAAACAATTATAACACGTAACCGTGTAACTTCTATTGTCTTGTGACATAGAACCAACATTCCCTGAAAATGAAGGGCGATTTAAGTCCGGTTCAATTCTATTTTTAAATCCGAAATTCCAAAATTGATTAGTCACTTGTAAAGATTCCTCTAATTTCTTACAAAGTTTTGTCAATTCATCCATTGAAGAAATGTCATTTAGGGCCAAACCTCTGACATAATCAGGTAATAAATTTATTCTAACAATATCAACCATTTCTTGTTCTGAAACTGGTTCAATCAATCTATTAAAATATCCCTCCATTGAATCAATAAAAACAGAAACATTCTCTTTATAACCCTGTTTACGTGAGCTAATCTCTATTTTTAAATTTTTATCATGATTTTTGAGTAAATAAGTTTGTTTAAGCTTTTCCACCAAGTCCTCCCAATTAGAAAAACGATTTTTCTTGTGATTACTATTCCACCAAGTCCAAGCTTGACCATCAAAAAGATCACTGGCAGAGACAAAAAGATCATCAAATGAACAGTTTCTAGAGATGCTCAACGTTTCGACTTTTTCCAAAAATGCCATTAACGAGCCATGTCCAGTGAATTTTTTAAGATCCCACTTATAGACTAGTATAGAACTTTGAAAAGGATTTGGGGGTATAATATTGGCAGACTGAATATTAGGAGTCGAACTTGCAGGTAACAATTAATTTTCCAGGGTCCCTTCTAAAGTTAGACATTTGACATAAAGGTCTTGTCTAGAGCTACATTGATTTTCTGTCTCACAATTCATTCTCGAAATTCTACCCGAAACATGGTGAAGTCGAGTAGTGATTTCTTTATATTTAGCCGTTTGTTTAGTACCCGTAAGTGAATCAATTTTTTGTTTTAAACTATCTAAAGTTCCCTGAATTTGGGTATGGTCGTCACTAAAAGTAAAGGGATTTTTTATCGTTGCAAAACTACGGTTTCCATTTTCTTGAGACAGAAGGCCCTGCAAAACGATTCTTTTACTGTCAACATTCCCTGTAGGTTTAACCTCCCTAATCTTCAGCTCATATTCTACCTCACTAGCATGTAAAGCATTTACAATAAAAGCCATTGTCAACAATATTCAAGATCAAGATAAATAATGAAATTATATTATCAAATTAAATTCAGAAAAATAGATATCAAACAATCTTCAAATATATAAAAAAAAAATATTTTAAGTCAAATTCAGTTAAGTAGGTAAACAATGTTCAAATTAAAAAGATTTTAAGATAAAAAAAATTGAACATTTCCCTAAATTCTTGATTTTTCTATCAAAAAGAACGTTGGGCGCCACTAGGAAGAGCTATTTAGGGTCGTGAGGTTCCTTTAAGAAAAATATTGTCAATTTTCTATTTTTGAAATGATAATAAACCTCTATTAACAACAATGGTGACAGATTTTTCTTACTATCACCATGTTACCAATGTATCAATGCAGGAACGGAATAAAAGGTCAGGATTACTTTTTGTTTACAACCTTCAACATTTCTTTTGTTTCAGAAAGAAAAACAAAAAAAAAACAAATGATCAAATATAAACAAGAAAAAAATATACATTTTTTGTTGAAACTCAGTTTCTTAAAACGGTAGTAAAATACTCTGCCAATATATGGGCCCCTAAGCTCACACTAGGTACTATAGTTATAGTGTACGTGTGAGCTAATATAACTAAAAACTGAAATATATTTTATTTAACTCCAGACTAAATTACCTTTTGTTTGATACCACACAAGCCATGTTTTGACTTAAACTCAAATTTTTGAAATCTACCCCCACCCTTAAAAAAAAACAAAAAACTAAAATGTATTTTGTTAAACTCCGGACTCAATTACCTTTCGTTTGATATCACACACGCCATATTTTCACTTAAACTCTAATTTTTAAAATATACCCCCACCCTTTTTTTTCAAATAAATTAAAATGTATTTTGTTTAACTGCAAACTCAATTACCTTTCGTTTGATATCACACACGCCATATTTTCACATAAACTCTAATTTTTGAAATCTACCCCCACCCTTTTATTTGGTTTCTGTTCGGTGAATTTTGTTCATTTTTAAATGGGACCATCTCGACCCAAGACCCAGCCTAGGTACCAAATTTCATTAAAATCGGCCAAGCGGTTTTTGAGTTATGCGCGTTGGTCGTTACAGACAGACATACAGACACACAGACAGACATACAGACAGACAGACAGACGGCGCAACAAAAAAGTTTCAAAATCATCTGAAACGCAAAGATATATAAAAATTTTTGAAATCGGAGCAACTTTTTTTTTCTCGAAAAAATTAGGATCACCATAGCTCACACTACTATAGTATAGTATATGTGTGAGCTAAAAATTATATTAATAAAATTATAGATTTTACTGTTCAAATATAACTTAAAAGAGACATACTTCGTTTTTAGAACCTTGTTTCTTTGGATGGACAATAGTGAAAATACTCTGCCAATATATGGGCCCCTAAGCTCACACTAGGTACTATAGTTATAGTGTACGTGTGAGCTAATATAACTAAAAACTAAAATATATTTTATTTAACTCCGGACTAAATTACCCTTTGTTTGATGCCACACAAGCCATGTTTTGACTTAAACTCAAATTTTTGAAACCTACCCCAACCTTAAAAAAAAAACAAAAAACTAAAATGTATTTTGTTAAACTCCGGATTCAATTACCTTTCGTTTGATATCACACACGCCATATTTTCACTTAAACTCTAATTTTTAAATTATACCACCACCCTTTTCTTTTAATAAATTAAAATGTATTTTGTTTAACTGCAGACTCAATTACCTTTCGTTTGATATCACACACGCCATATTTTCACATAAACTCTAATTTTTGAAATCTACCCCCACCCTTTTATTTGGTTTGTGTTCGGTGGATTTTGTTCATTTTTAAATGGGACCATCTCGACCCAAGACCCAGCCTAGGTACCAAATTTCATTAAAATCGGCCAAGCGGTTTTTGAGTTATGCGCGTTGGTCGTTACAGACAGACAGACAGACAGACAGACAGACAGACAGACAGACAGACAGACAGACAGACAGACAGACAGACAGACAGACAGACAGACAGACAGACAGACAGACAGACAGACAGACAGACAGACAGACAGACAGACAGACAGACAGACAGACAGACAGACAGACAGACAGACAGACAGACAGACAGACAGACAGACAGACAGACAGACAGACAGACAGACAGACAGACAGACAGACAGACAGACAGACAGACAGACAGACAGACAGACAGACAGACAGACAGACAGACAGACAGACAGACAGACAGACAGACAGACAGACAGACAGACAGACAGACAGACAGACAGACAGACAGACAGACAGACAGACAGACAGACAGACAGACAGACAGACAGACAGACAGACAGACAGACAGACAGACAGACAGACAGACAGACAGACAGACAGACAGACAGACAGACAGACAGACAGACAGACAGACAGACAGACAGACAGACAGACAGACAGACAGACAGACAGACAGACAGACAGACAGACAGACAGACAGACAGACAGACAGACAGACAGACAGACAGACAGACAGACAGACAGACAGACAGACAGACAGACAGACAGACAGACAGACAGACAGACAGACAGACAGACAGACAGACAGACAGACAGACAGACAGACAGACAGACAGACAGACAGACAGACAGACAGACAGACAGACAGACAGACAGACAGACAGACAGACAGACAGACAGACAGACAGACAGACAGACAGACAGACAGACAGACAGACAGACAGACAGACAGACAGACAGACAGACAGACAGACAGACAGACAGACAGACAGACAGACAGACAGACAGACAGACAGACAGACAGACAGACAGACAGACAGACAGACAGACAGACAGACAGACAGACAGACAGACAGACAGACAGACAGACAGACAGACAGACAGACAGACAGACAGACAGACAGACAGACAGACAGACAGACAGACAGACAGACAGACAGACAGACAGACAGACAGACAGACAGACAGACAGACAGACAGACAGACAGACAGACAGACAGACAGACAGACAGACAGACAGACAGACAGACAGACAGACAGACAGACAGACAGACAGACAGACAGACAGACAGACAGACAGACAGACAGACAGACAGACAGACAGACAGACAGACAGACAGACAGACAGACAGACAGACAGACAGACAGACAGACAGACAGACAGACAGACAGACAGACAGACAGACAGACAGACAGACAGACAGACAGACAGACAGACAGACAGACAGACAGACAGACAGACAGACAGACAGACAGACAGACAGACAGACAGACAGACAGACAGACAGACAGACAGACAGACAGACAGACAGACAGACAGACAGACAGACAGACAGACAGACAGACAGACAGACAGACAGACAGACAGACAGACAGACAGACAGACAGACAGACAGACAGACAGACAGACAGACAGACAGACAGACAGACAGACAGACAGACAGACAGACAGACAGACAGACAGACAGACAGACAGACAGACAGACAGACAGACAGACAGACAGACAGACAGACAGACAGACAGACAGACAGACAGACAGACAGACAGACAGACAGACAGACAGACAGACAGACAGACAGACAGACAGACAGACAGACAGACAGACAGACAGACAGACAGACAGACAGACAGACAGACAGACAGACAGACAGACAGACAGACAGACAGACAGACAGACAGACAGACAGACAGACAGACAGACAGACAGACAGACAGACAGACAGACAGACAGACAGACAGACAGACAGACAGACAGACAGACAGACAGACAGACAGACAGACAGACAGACAGACAGACAGACAGACAGACAGACAGACAGACAGACAGACAGACAGACAGACAGACAGACAGACAGACAGACAGACAGACAGACAGACAGACAGACAGACAGACAGACAGACAGACAGACAGACAGACAGACAGACAGACAGACAGACAGACAGACAGACAGACAGACAGACAGACAGGCACACAGACAGACAGACAGACAGACAGACAGACAGACAGACAGACAGACAGACAGACAGACAGACAGACAGACAGACAGACAGACAGACAGACAGACAGACAGACAGACAGACAGACAGACAGACAGACAGACAGACAGACGGCGCAACAAAAAAGTTTCAAAATCATCTGAAACGCAAAGATATATAAAAAAATTTGAAATCGGAGCAATTTTTTTTTCTCCAAAAAATTAGGATCACCATAGCTCACACTACTATAGTATAGTATATGTGTGAGCTAAAAATATTTACATACGTTGTAACAGTTTTGTCGAGAATTGAGGTTAAAATAAAAATAACATAAAAACGAAACAATCTTAACCCAGGAAATGTTAAAATACAACTATGGTTTTAATCATTTTCCATGGATTAAAACAAAAAAACTTAATTTTCTGATGAGGTCCATCAAAACACCCTATATAAATATTCCAAAGCTTCATCAAAATTTGTACATACTGTACAGTAATTCTGTAGAATTACCAAATAAAACTTTAGTCTATTCACTCCAAGTTTTATCTTTTCTGGAGGCAAGGAGGCAAATCATCACCTAAGTTTATAAAAAAAACAAAAATGTGTATTTTGGTTATAAAAAAAACTATATGTAAAAAACAGCTATCGGCAATAGCTATATAAAATTTAGCTGTATTAACCTGTCTAACTCTAGTTCAACCAAAGGTGCTTATGATAACCATAAACTTAAATTTAACCATATGGTCATGTCGTGGTGACTATTGTTAATTGGTACCAAGCTATCCAAAAAAGAAATGAGCGAGATGCAGGATTAACTAATAGCTTAAAATCATAATCTGGATTCTAGAAATCCCTTGTAGGCACAACAGTGTGAACCCATTATAAATAAACTATAACCAAAATACCATATAGCCAATATATAAATATTTTGTCGAACATAGTTTGAACCATAAAACAAAATCAATACCACATTTTGATAAAGAAAAAATATGAAACAAATCAATATTTTTATTAAAAAAAGTAAGTGGTCTAAATAGAGAGATAATTGTCTGTTAAAGGGATAAAGAAAAATTCTAACATTTCCTCGGCAAAGAAATTTTTTTATAAATATATATATATATATATATATATATATATATATATATATATATATATATATATATATTTCAAACCAGAAACAATGAACACAAAACTACAAGGGACTGCTGCAGGAGACGAGACCCGAATATCTGGCACCCTCTCCGAGAAGAGACATAGAAGTACATGGAGAGGAAGTAATCATCGAAAAAGAAATGATAAAGAATAATATTAAAAAGCTTACATCCGGAAAAGCTATCGGACCTGGGGGAATATATGCTGAAATGCTCAAATATGGATCAGAGAAACTAGTCGAAAATCTCACATATATTATTAACCAATGCATAAACGAACATCCAGTACCTAATGATTGGAAACTTGCATTCATATCCTCAATACATAAAAAAGGAAACAAGCTGGATTGCAACAATTACAGAGGAATTTCAGTAACCAGTACTCTAAGTAGATTGTACGGTAGGATTCTTAGAGATCTAATAGAGAATGATTTTCATGAACAAGAAGAAGAACAAAGTGGGTTTCGCGCAGGCAGATCTTGTAGTGATAATGTTTTTTGTCTTAAACAAGTAATTGAGAAAAGAAGCGCCAGAAATATAGAGACTCATGTTACCTTTGTAGACCTACAAAAAGCATATAATACCGTTCCAGTAGAAAAGTTATGGACAGTGTCAGAGCAAACTAATATCAATCATACATACATAAAAGCGATAAAAGAACTATACAAAGGGTCAAAATCTAAAATTAAAATTGGAAATCGACTTTCAAAAGAATTCCTGGTAACAATAGGCTCATTTTTAAAATATATATCGCAGTAGCTCTAAAAAACTGGAAACGTAAAGTGCACGGCATGGAAATACAACTTAACGACCGATTTACCCTATACACACTACAGTTTGCTGACGACCAAGTAATTGTGGCTAATGATAAAAAAGACATGGAGTATATGATGAGAAAGTTAACAGAAGAATACCAAAAGTGGGGATTAACAGTGAACGTGGACAAGACACAGTACTTATGTATTGGAAACGAATCCAGTAAGTTAGTACTAGAAAATGGACAAACAATATCTCCATGCAATGAGTATGACTGTAAAGAATTGGAAAAAAGAATAGTAAAAGCAAAAAAAGTTATTGGATGTCTTAACAGTATTTTATGGAGCAGAGAGATAAAAAAGAATGTAAAATTTAACATATATGAAACAATGGTCAAAAGCACGCTGTTGTATGGAATAGAGACTTGTCGCGTAACAGAAAAGTACAAAACAAAAATGGAAAGTGTCGAAATGGATGCAATAAGAAGATCAATGAGAATATCTAGAATAGATAAGAAATGAGATCATAAAAGAAATAATGGGAATCGAGGGAAGCATAACGGATGACATCACTAGAAGGCAACTGATATGGTACGGCCATGTACAACGGATGAACGACGAAAGATTACCAAAGCAGGTCCTAGAATGGCAACCAATAGGGCGCAGAAAAAGAGGGCGTCCTAAACTAGAATGGCAACAGTCAATCCAAAGATCAATGAGTCAAAAAAATCTGACTGAGGATGATTGTCAGGATCGAAGGAGGTGGAGAATAGGCGTCGGACAACATAGAAAAACGTTCTAAACCGACATAGTAGTAGTGGTATATATATATTTATGTTATAACATATTGACCTAATTAAAAATAAAAATCTGGTATATGCAATTGAATTTCATATTACCATTGATTAAAATTAGAGCAAAGTTCTAATTAATCCTATATAAAAAAATTTCAAGCCATGCCATTAAAATACCTTGTTTCTCGACAAATGCTCGAAAAAGAGAGAGCGATTTTTGTCAAATTCCTCTAAATTTCCCAAACTGACCAATCAGGTTCCCTAAAATCCCAAAATCTTCATTCTCCAGAAAATTAATAACACAAATCGGTATTAGTATATATATTATGTTTATTGTTTTATAGGTAAATAAATTTGTAAAGCAAAATAAAGCTCTTTAGGCTAAAATACAACAAGGCCAATTACGCAACGTCTGTCGTACAAGTTGAACAACCAGAAAATTCTTTCTATCCCTGTTTCACCCCAATGACAAAAAAGGGACAGACAACTCACTCGATCCTATTCCAAAACTGAAACGAATTCAAAATGAACCTCTCTCAGCAGTTAGTTCGCTGCATAAAAGCAATAATCTCGACTTCACCAGACTACGGACAGGTAATGTGCAAGTCACCGGTTTATTTTCAAAATATTCTAATTAAACTCTCTTACGTAAGATGTCGCTAGAGGTTATTTTTTTAAAGCAAATATTTCAATTCACTTAGCAAAAACGCGTTACGAAAAAAATGTAATTTTATTATAATAAAACCCTTAATCAGAAATTAGCATATACTAGTTTCTGCCTTATTGCATAATGTTTTTAAGTAAGAGCTCTCCTTTACATTACTCAAAGAATACCTATACTTTAAAAAACCTTTATGGACTCCCTATCTTTATTTTTCCTGTTGTCTGACTCTGGACCTCTGAACCCTTGGATACCTATTTTCTTGATGACAATGACACAGTGAAAAGCTATCCCAAAAATAATGATATATATACTGTAGTATTACTTTCTCTAAACTCGACTGCTACACCTTGCTAAATCTCCAATCAAAGATTTAACAAAACGTTGTCAAAATCGACCCTCTGACTGTAAAGTTTAGCTGCGTATAAACAGGGTGTTCTTAAATTAATGGTACATCATTCTTTGGCTTATTTCATAACTAAAATGTTATATAAACATGGGACCGAAAAAGCTTCGTCTCTGTTAAAGTTCTCATTAAAATACTCTGCCAATATATGGGCCCCTAAGCTCACACTAGGTACTATAGTTATAGTGTACGTGTGAGCTAATATAACTAAAAACTAAAATATATGTTATTTAACTCCGGACTAAATTACCTTTTGTTTGATACCACACAAGCCATGTTTTGACTTAAACTCAAATTTTTGAAATCTACCCCCACCTTAAAAAAACAAAAAACTAAAATGTATTTTGTTAAACTCCGGACTCAATTACCTTTCGTTTGATATCACACACGCCATATTTTCACATAAACTCTAATTTTTGAAATCTACCCCCACCCTTTTATTTAGTTTGTGTTCGGTGGATTTTGTTCATTTTTAAATGGGACCATCTCGACCCAAGGCCCAGCCTAGGTACCAAATTTCATTAAAATCGGCCAAGCGGTTTTTGAGTTATGCGCGTTGGTCGTTACAGGCAGACATACAGACAGACAGACAGACAGACAGACAGACAGACATACAGACAGACAGACAGACAGACAGACAGACAGACAGACAGACAGACAGACAGACGGCGCAACAAAAAAGTTTCAAAATCATCTGAAACGCAAAGATATATAAAAATTTTTGAAATCGGAGCAATTTTTTTTTTCTCCAAAAAATTAGGATCACCATAGCTCACACTACTATAGTAAGCTAAAATATTTTTTCATCGTCATTTTTAAACCACTCTAGATATTTTTATAAAACTTGGTACACGTCTTTTACGCATCGCAAAACATTTTTTGGTTTAATATAATTTTCAAAAATTTTAGGAGTGGCGTTCGGTGGGGCTTGGATTTAATATTTTGGAAGAAAAAAATGGTGCGCCACTGCTTTTTCTTTTAATATTTAATATTTTATACACAGAGCGTGCCAAGCAGACTTTATGTATTTCACCTATAGCCACTTAGGTTGATGTCAGCTTCGTGTTACCTATATGATCATATTTTCTGACACACCGATTACGAACCTCTGACATTAAAAGAGTATCTTAAACACGAATTCTGTAGCTTTTGGAGGCTATTCCTATCTTTTTTTAATAATTATAACCAAATTATTGTAATGCAATATCTAATGTTGGATAATACTATACTTCCTTATTCATATTGAGCAATTTTAAATTATAAAACGATTTTTTCATAATTGGTAAAAGATGACTTTCAAATCTCAGATTCATGTAAAAGATGAGTCCAAGATTCCTGCAACTATCTACAGGGCTTAAATTAACGTTACCTATTTTTACTTTAAATATATTTTTAAGTTGTTGTTTTTTTAATACAAATAATAACATTTTGGTTTTACCGTCATTTGGAACTAGTCCGTGGGCGTCAAATACTTCAAAAATAATTTTGAGGTGATCGGAAACTCTTTCTGCAGATTCCAAGGCGTTTTAAAATTTAAGGATAGTGGTCTGCAAACTGATGTGAAGCTGAGTTTTTTATAAACTTTAAGAAATCTGATATGTACAGCGAAAAAAGTAAAGGAAAATACTGCCTTGGGCTCAGTGGCGGATCCAGGATCTCCGTGGGGGAGGGGGCAAGAAGGGAAAAAACTATTTTTTTTTTGCTGGATTTAATAAGACACCTTTAAAGTTTGCCACTACGTGGAAATAAAATGTTCCGCAGGCAAAAATTGGAGCAAAATCAGTTAAATTTTGCCTCAAAATATGGAAAAATTACATTTTAGCGAAAAATTTTATACCGGCCTATACATTGGTTATTTTTTTTCTGGCTCTACGAATTATAAGCTTTATGTCAAGGAGAGAGGGGGAAGCGGGCCCCTCTGGTCCTCCCCTGGATCCGTCACTGCTTCGGCTACATCCCTAATAATAGTCACAGGGTGAGATTTGACATTTCCGACATAGACACTCATTTGCCTCTCAAAAACTTAGCTTTGAAAGAGAAGGATGGCGTCATTACTCAGACCAAAGTTTATCAAATAGGACTTTATGCATTGGCGTAGCTAGGGGGGGGCCAGGGGGGGCCTGGCCCCCCCTGAAGTCCCTCAGGCCCCCCCTAAGATATTTTAGGCCTCCCCTACCGACTACTAGTAAAAGAACATGACGCTGAAAATACATACTTTTCTTATTATTCGGGAAATATTCAAATAAAATAGGTGCATTAAAATTTAAAATCATTCAGATAATGTTTACATTTCAGGAAAAAGCCCTTGTCTTGCGGAATTAGGCTTTTTCTCTTTAAATTATCGGTAACTTTTCTGCACTTATGCAATTTCCCGAAAATATTTTTTAAATTTAAACATAATTATGCATATTGAATATTTCATACATATTGGCGACATCTTGTAAAATATTATAGAAGTGTAAGTTAAATTTCGCATTTAATAAAGACAGCGACCTTTGCCCCTCTGTTTGCGAAATCGGGTTGTAGATGTCGTAAGGTTATAAAAGACCTTTTTAAGCTGTTTTTCTAAAATAAATATAATAATCTTTTTAGTTTTTTGAGGTTAGCGTTTAGTGTCTTATGAAAATTTTCCGATTTTGGTGACAATTTCATAACCATTTTCATATTAAGTTTTCCCACGTCGTTAAATGGAATAAATTCGTCGAGCAATACCGGGAAATGTTTAATATTAATACTTCTGCTCTAAGAGCAGAAATGACCGTTTTAAAGAATTGTATTTTTCGGTTAAATCAAACTGTTGGTTATGATTCTATCAAACAACATATAGCAGAAAACACCTATCCAAACCTCTACCAACTTTTTAAAGTTGCGAGTATTCTTCCAATTTCAAGTGCAACTTGCGAGAGGACTTTCTCTGCCATGAGGAGAGTTTTTAATTGGCTTAGAACAACTATGATTCAAGAGAGACACTCAGGTTTGTCATTGTTATTCATAGAAAAAGATGTTGAGGTCGACTTAGACAGTGTGGTAGACGCTTTCAGTCAGCGACGTAGAAAACTTTCTTTGTAGAATTGCTGAATTACATACTTCCTGTGTATACATATAAATAAGTTGGTAAATGTATTATTAAATTTGTTATATTAAAATATTAGAACATTTAATGCGCGTATTTTTTTCTTATTCATTGCACACTTTGCACGACTCTTTAAAACCTATGTTTGCTTTTTGTTCAAGATAGACCGGGGCCACGGCCCCCCCTGAAAAGCAAGGCTAGCTACGCCAATGACTTTATGGACCAAAGTGTCAAAAGCCTTTGTATAATCCAATTAAGTTAAACAAGTTTGGCAACCATGGTCCCGATTCCGGATGATGTCACCTGTAATAATCACATTTATTTATCGTCAAAAAAATTTAAGGTTTGTCATCTGGGAGAGTTAATAAAGATAAAAAAGTACGACCACCCTCATCCCTTAAAGTCGTCATCCCTTAAAGTTTGGTACATCATTTATGTAACACCCTGCATATTCTCCACTATTATTTTTTTACGTGATTTTTGTGTCTTATATTTCCAGCAAAACATTTTATTTTGTACCATAAAGATTCTCATTTCGCTTTACCAAATAATAATTTATCTTTGAAATTGGTGAATTATTTATTTTTAAATACAGCCTAGATTTCGGCGTTAGCTATTACTATAACCATTGTTTATTCGAATACACGGCTGTCCCAAACACTTGATTGATATTGGGGTTTTCATTAGGCCAATCGTAGCGTCATAATTTAATAACATAGGGGTGCTACTTTATATAGAGTGAAGTAGCGTTGGAACTCATTCATTTAAAATTCAGAAGGTTGTTTTTTGGAAAAAATCTCCAACACGTTAATATTTAGTTTTTTCTGCGATTTCTGTTGCGGTTTAGATTCATATACATAAAAATTTAATTTAAAAAAAAGGTGGTTTGGAGAAAAAAATTTGTTTCACTGCAAAGGTTATTTGGTCACACTAACCTCTAATTTTATGGAAAAAAGAAATGCAATATTTTTCGATCACAATGAATCACAAAACTATTTGACGTTGTTCAATTTGTCATTTTTAAAATGTACAGTTTTCCACCGCTCTTTAAACTTGATAAATGCTATACCTAACTTGGAAGCAAAACACTTTTGACAAAAGTATTAGAACTTTTTGTCTGATCTTGACCTTCTCCGTCATCCCTTAAAGTTTGGTACATCATTTAAGTAACACCCTGCATATTCTCCAATATTATTTTTTTACGTGATTTTTTTGTCTTATGGTTCCAACAAAAACATTTTATTTTGTGCCATAAAGATTCTCATTTCGCTTGACCAAATAATAATTTAACTTTGAAATTTGGTGAATTATTTATATTTAAATACGGAGTAGATTTCGGCGTCAGCTATTACTATAACCGTTGTTTATTCGAATACACGGCTGTCCCAAACACTTCATTAATTTGGGGTTTTCATTAGGAAAATCATAGCGTCATAATTTAATATCATAGGGGTGCTACTTTATATATAGCGAAGTTGCGTGGGTTGAAACACATTCATTTAAAATTCAGAAGGTTGTTTTTTGGAAAAAATCTCCAACACGTCAATTTTTGTTTTGAGCTGCGATTCCTCATGCGGTATAGATTCACGTACAGTGTGTCCACGGATAGAGGTTCCAAGAAAACAAATTAATTGAAACACTTTTTAATAAAAAGTCACCCTTTATAAAAAGTTCTGCTTGTTCAAAGTATTTTGGCCTACTATAAATTTGATAATATTAAACAGGGGGTTCGAAACCAAGAAAACGTCAAATACTAAGAGTTCGTTTTGGAGCAAAGTGGCAAATAAAGTTGAAATTTTTGAAATTCGTCTTTGGATAGGATTTAAAATATTTTTTTTATTTACCACTTTTCTCCAAAATCAAAAATAAAGGCGGTTTACTTTTAATAGTATTTCACATTTTCCTTTTTTTTTGACTCCCCGGTAAACTAATTTTCAAATGTAAAGTATGTATTATTTAAAACAAGCGAAACTTTTCCTTAAGTGTGATTTTTTGTCGAAAAAATTAATTTTTAGTATGTTTTGCACAGCGTGAACGCCCAGAAATAGTTAAATCTTCCCAGAAAAGCAACGCTGTAAAATTAACTTCCCTAGTTGAATCATTTCTTTTCTAATTTTGTTATATTTAATTATATAGTAATGTTGCTCATTGAGTAGTTTTATTTAATTACTTTTCCTAAATAATTTAAGAATTTTTTAGTTAGCTCATTATTCTTCCGAAGGTATGGGAGTATGATTTGTCTTCTTTTAAACTTAATTTATTTAACGAAAACGTATTTTTTGTATTATATTTTTGAATTCTTCTTTGAATTTTAATAACTTTTAGGAATAATGTCCTATAATACCCAAGCTAAACAGTTCGTTTAAAATTTGCGAAGAGGTGTGGGTTAAAGCATTTTGTTTAACGTCCAGAGGTTTATTTTTTGGAAAAACGCTTGGAGTTGATTTGTATTTTTACTCACAAATTTTTTCATGGTAAATGCATGCAAGAGGTCTGAAAAATAACTGTCGAACACCAATTTTATTTTTCTTTTGAAATTCTTTTCTATACTTTACCTCTACAGTCAACATTTACCCTAAAGCCATCTTTTATATTATTTGAATTTGCGATAAAAAATTCATGAATTTCAAATTATTTTCTTGTAACCCACACACCGGCGAAATTTTCGAAAGAAATCAATCTTAACTTTCTGGTCTATAAAGCGGGATTTAAATTGGTCAATTTTCACCATGCGGCTAGGCCACACGGCCAAAAATCGACCGAGTAAACGGGAAATCACCTGCACTGGAGGCACGGATCACCCACGGATCACCTAACAAACAGATAAATAAGCCGGCTGGCCGTCTTTGATCTCGGAGAATTCAACGATGGCTGAGCATTGGGAATCAAACTCAGAGCCGGACTAAAATAAATTTATCATAAAATATAATTGTTTCAGATTGTTGATGCGAAAAAATATTTTTACTGCCAGAAACAATAAAAACATTAAAATAGTTTTGTTCTGCTAAAAATGGGAGCTAAAATGAATTTTAGATTCTCGGCCGCGTAAAAATATTATATCTTGTCCTCTGTAGGGGACTATGGAAATAATGTGTTCTATTGAATAAGAGATATGGGAAGTACAAAAAGAGGTCTTCTTCTTCGTTCAGAATACGTGAGCATGTTGTCGTTTCCAGCATACAGCCAAACACAAAAAGAAAAAAATTGATTGCTTTTTTTGTTGTATTGGGATAACATTTATTAAGTTTCAAGAGAAGTAAAATTGTGAATTTTAAATATAAGAAGTTTGACATTGTAGAGTGATTTCTTAATTTACTGGAATCAGATATTATTTATTAGTTTTTTTGAAAAATTGAAAAATTAAGGAGATACAGGTTGACCAAATAATCTTTACAATTAGCACAAAATTGCTTCACGGTAAATAAATATTTTAAAATTTAGTAAAATCCAATATTTAAAAAAAATAGTTGTTTTATATGTATTCTTATAAGTGTAAATAGTAGCATAATAAAAAATTATAACAAATTTGTGTCAAAAACTCTTGACCAAATGTTATATAATAGTGTATTATACAGGGTTTTATTTAAATGATGCATGAAACTTTAAGGGGTTGTGGAAATGGTAAAAACAAAGATATTTTTCGCATTACATTTAGACCTCTTTGTTTTTACAGGGTGTTAAACTTAGCATTTTTTTTTCGATTTTTTTATCGTTTCTTAAAACCATTAAAATTTTGTGGAATTATGCATTACCAAAACGGTAATATTTAAGTTTCAAAATTATTCAAAACTATCTAAAAATTTTGAAAATTATTACACTAAAATCTGTTGTAAAAATGTTAATAAATTTAGTGCTAAAATGACTATTTTCTCTTTTTATTAAGGGCCATTTAGATGGGTAGGGGACGATTCGCCACGGCCAATTCGCTGTTGTCCAATTTGCCGCGGGGACAATTCACCGTGAGATTTTTTTGTTTTATGATGTTACCATTGGGAATTGTTTAAACAGTTGTATTTAGCTTGACTTCATATATATTTGTTTGATTATAACTTTTTCCCAACATTTTTTTTATTACGAAAATAAATAAAATGGCGGATCCAGAATGGCGGATTTTTCCGTTTATGGACGGACTTGTATCTAACTCGGACTGATGAGATTTTTAAGGTCGCTGGTAATTATTTTTAACTTAAATTTTAAAAAATCAAAATGGCGATACAACATGGCGGATTTTTTCATTTTTAAACCGATATGCATCAAATTCAAAAGTTTGGGTGTTTCAGGTCGGTTCCCATTTTGATTTTTTTTAGTTTAAGTTAAAAATAATAACCGATGCATATCGGTTCATAAATGGCAAAAACCGCCATTCTACATTCGTCATTTCGTTTATTTTTTCCAATTAAAAAATGCTGGATTGTATAGTTAGCACCAAATAAATAGTTGGAAAGTTTGAAAACATTATTTTTATAAACAAATATTATATGAAGTCAAGGTAAATAAAACAATGGTAATATCATGAAACAAAAATCTCGCGGCGAATTGTTCCTGCGGCAAATTGTCCCCGCGGCAATTTGATTGGCGGCGAAATGTCCCCGCGGCAAAAAGAGCCGCGGCCAATCAGCCAGCCGCGGTTAATCGGCTGCGGCGAATTGTCCCCTACCCTTTTAATTTGTGAACCTCTGCTTAATTTAAGGATTAAAATACCAATCTACATATTTCCCTTTTCTACAAACTGAACTTATGCCGCTGTTTCATACAAAACACCAAAAACTTTCTAAACAAAGCATAGTTTAAATCTTGTTTTTTAGGATCTAATGGCGGCACATTTTTAAATTTGAGATTAATATAACAAATCCTGCAAAAGTATAAAAACAATAAAAAAACAAAATCAAAGGGGTTGCAGATCTATATGTCCTTAAGAACTCTTTGTACTTAAATCATTTACAGATTCATCTCATAGGACATTTAATTATTGAACACCTTGTATAGAATAAGCAAAAAATCGAAAGATAAAATAATGTATAAGTTTGCCTTATAGGATCCTGCGGAAATCAAAAATTACTTCGATTAAGAGTAAACCGTCGCGTGGATTTACAGTCTCTTACGGCACAAACCGTTCCCATTGTTTAAAATCAAAAATAACATATATATATATATCTATATATATATATATATATATATATATATATATATATATATATATATATATATATATATATATTTATCGGTTTCACAACGTTCTACGTCTTCCGATACCCAATCTCCACTCGTTTCTGTTTGCCCATAATTCATCATCTAGGCCTCTTATTCTTATTTCACTATCTATTCCTTCTCTCCAGCTTCTCCTTGGTCTTCCTCGTTTTCTTCGGCCAGTTGGTTTCCATTGTAATATTTGATTAGGTAGTCTTCCATCATCCATTCTTTATACATGTCCGTACCACACCAGTTGTTTTGTTCTTATATCATCCACTAGAGTACGTTCACCCACTGTCATAATTTCTCTTATTCTTTGATTGGTAACTCTTTCTCTTTTTGATTTCCCTGCTGCTCTTCTCCAATAGTCCATCTCCGTAGCGGAAAGCATTTTTTCTGTTCTATCTTTGATTGGCCATACTTCTGAGCCGTATGTAATAATACTTTTTACAATGGTGTTATATATAAGCTTTTTGTTATGTTTTGATATACTTTGGTCCCAAATTATTCCATTTAATAAAGTTATTGCTTTTCTTCCTTGTACGTTTCTATCTTTTATAGCTTTGTCTAGTGTTCCGTCAGCTGTAATTTTTAGACCTAAGTATTTATACTCATCACAGGACTGAATTCGCTGCCCAGTATTTAAGATTAGATCCTGTTTCGTTCCACCAATACACATATACTCTGTCTTATTGATATTAACCTCTAGTCCCCACTTATTGTACTCTTCTATTAGTTTTCGTGTCATATATTCGAGGTCGTCATAATCCTGAGCCACCACTATCTGATCATCGGCGAAACATAAAGTATACAAGGTGGTTTCATTCAACGGAATTCCAATGTTTTGGCATTTTCTCTTCCAGACTTTAAGGACCTGTTCCAAATATATCTTGAAGAGCGTAGGCGAGATACAGCAACCTTGTTTAAGACCTTTATTTACTTGAAAGCCCTTGGTTAGTTTTGCTTTTATTTTAACTTTTGCCTTACTATTGCGGTATAACTCTTTGATGGCCTTAATTAGTTGTACGCTTATGTTTGTCTTTTCTAACGCTTTCCAAAGTAGATTTAGTGGTATACTATCATATGCTTTCTGCAAATCTACGTAAAGCAGATGGAGCTCTTGTCCGTATGCCATTTTCTTTTCAATAACTTGGGTTATACAAAAGAGATGATCTGAAGTCGATCTACCCGCCCTAAAACCAGCTTATTCTTCTGCCTCCATATCTTTATATTCGCTCTCCACTTTATTTCTTATTATTTTGCCATATATTCTGCTTAGCGTACTAGTTACAGATATACCTCTATAATTGTCACATATATCTTTCCTTCCTTTTTTTTGTATTGTGGATATATATGACGTTTTCCACTCAGTTGGTAGCTCCATTTAAATATCTTTGGAAAAGATTCCTTTATCTACAAAACAATTCTTCAGTGCCATATTTAATAAGTTCAGATGGGATATTTCCGGGTCCGGCAGATTTACCGCTTTTTAAGGTTTTGCACACGTTTTTGACCTCAGATATTGTGATGGGTACTGGAGATCCCATCGTTCTAATGATATTGTCTCTTTCGTCTTCCTTGAATTCCGCTCTATCTTCAGTTAAAAGTTTTTTAAAATGCTCATCCCATTCTTTGTCTGGTATTGGTGAAATAATATCTCTGCATGTTTCTTTTTTGATCGATCTTATAGTTTTCCAGCTTTCGGTACTTCTCCTACCTCCTAAGTAAGAATCTATTTTCTGGCACTTTTGCATCCATGATTGATTCTTCTTATCACTGATCATTCTTCTCACCTTTGATTGCGCGATTTTGTATTCTTCTCTGCTTCTATCTGTCTTTTGGGATAAGTACGTGTGATATAATTTCCTTTTTTCCTCTATTTCACTTTCAATCTCAGCATCCCACCAGTATGGTTTTGTTTTTTTAGGAGTTTCTTCCACTAATCCTAGTGCTTCTTTTGGGGTTTCACCTGAACTTGAATTAAGTTTTTCGTTCAGTCTCTTTTTGTATAAGTTTTTTACGCTGTCATGTTCTAGGCTTAGTAGATTATATTGACAGTGATCAATTTCCTCATTCATTGTATCATCAAGATTTTGTTGATGGAGGCTTCGGCCTTGATAAGGAAAGATAATTTTGGTCTCCAGAAAATAGTGATCACTTCCGCATGTTGATCCACGCTTTGTTCTGACATCTTGAATTTTTAGTTTTGTCTTTTGTTTAGTGATAAGATAATCTATGACGGATTTCAGGTTTTGTGAGGGTTTGGTCCAGGTATATTTGTGTATTTTCTTATGTTGGAAAAAACCGTTTTGGATTTTTAGGTCTAATTGCTCACATACTGTGATAAGCCGGTTTCCATTGTCATTAACAACATCTTCTCCATATTGGCCAACTGTCAGATCATTTACTCTGTTACCTGTTCTACTATTTAAATCTCCCAATATTACAATTTCTCTAGATGTACTTACTGCTGATATTTCATTGTGGATTTCTTCGAAAAAATTGTCTTTCACGGCTACATTTGCATCGTCATTATACGCATAGATTCCAAAAATCGTAATATAACATATATCAAATACAAAAACCACATCTACACACCACTAATGCTCAACACGTACTAAAAGTTTAAAAAATATTGAAATACAGAATGCGCCTCTGGAGTGGTTGACCCCAACATGGCAGGCTGCGTGAAAGATGCGCGTAGCACCCCCCACCACCTGAGTTCCCTATCTGTTTGTTAGGTGATCGGTGCTGGAGGCGACTTCAGAATATCGCGGTTCGGTCCGCTTTGATGACCGTAAAGGGGTGTTTACACGGGCCGATTTTAGCCGTGCGACGAGTCGAATCGCTAGCCCATTTACACGATGTGACTAAAGTCACAAGGAAATAGGTCATTTTTGTTGAAAATGTTGTGTAAAACAGGTGTTTTACGTAATGGAATTAAAATAGAGCGTAAATCAATAATTAAAGATTTGCTTAAAAACACAAAGAGAAGAAGTGAGTTTTTAAATTTTTTATTTTAATTTTCAATTCTTCTGGACATGTTTAATTCAATTTCTGCAATAATTGCTCTCAGGGCACCGAAAAGCACATCATTTTTTCTGTACTTCTCTGCTCTAGGATTCCACAGGCAGGGATATTTTTCGTAGCACTCAGAAAATTCAATTTCAATTTTTGTCTTCTTTCAATCTTTAAAAGCTAAATATTGTTGTTACAAACTCCTAATCATCAAAAAACTGTGCAAATGACCTATGCGGCTGCGAATCACCTAACCATTTACACGGTCGATTTTAGTCACCAGTCGCATGCGACCTACGGTCTTTCTGATATATGTGGTTCTTAAATTTTTTATTTTAATTTTCAATTCTTCTGGAGACATGTTTAATTCAATTTCTGCAATAATTGCTTTCAGGGCACCCAAAAGCACATAATTGTTTTTGTACTTCTCTGCTCTAGGATTCCACAGACAGGGATATTTTTCGTAGCACTCAGAAAATTCAATTTCAATTTTTGTCTTCTTTCAATCTTTAAAAGCGAAATATTGTTGTTACAAACTCCTAATCATCAAAAAACTGTGGAAATGACCTATGCGGCTGCGAATCACCTAACCATTTACACGGTCGATTTCAGTCACCAGTCGCATGCGACCTACGGTCGCGCGGTAAAAGTCGAGAGGCATCCAACTTTTGGCAGATTCGATCTAGTCGCATGCGGCGCAGACGATTTCCCTTTTATACGTGCGATTTTAGCCGTGCGGCCTGGCCGCACGGCAGAAATCGATCCGTGTAAATGCGCCCTATGGCGCATGCGGCGGGTGACTAAAATTGACCGTGTTAAGAGCGTTCCAACATCCCTTTCGACAGTCAAAAACTGTCCGAAAAATCCCAATGCGCGTAATGCAGTACGAGGACTGGCTAAAACGGTTTTGGTTAGATGGAACGAACAAATATTTGTCCAACAAACGAATGCTGTTGGCGTAGTGATCGATTTACAAAGTATGAATTCGAGAGCTCTAATTTAATGTTGTCCACAGAAAAAAGAGATTTGTACTTTGCAAAATTGCTTATTGTATGTAAATTTTATTTAAAAAAATTATGGCCGCACTAGTTTTATTTATTATACATTTTTTTATAAAATTACATAGGATTATCGGAATACATTTTTAATTTTAGTTGTTTAAAATGCAGATAAAATTACATTAATTTAATTTATATTCACAAGTTTTATGTGAAATTTATATATATATATATATATATATATATATATTTTGTAATTTTGATTTTTAGAAAATATTTGTGAAATTACCTACTTATTATCGAATGCTTTTGTGATTTTATTAATTTTTAGGTAATATAGTTAAGACCTGCTACATATTATTTTACTAAAACTGTAAGTGGAGCATAAACTGATTAAAATCAAAAACTACATAGGTACTTATATGCATTGGATATACCAAATAAGAATTACTGGCCATAGGAAAGCCTGCTAAGGAACAGAAAAACTAATTTCGCAGGTGTGTACAGGGTGTCTCATTATATTTTTTTCCGCACGTTTAGACCATTAATAATTGATATAGGAAAATGCAAGAAATTGTGTTCGAATTCAAGAAATTTTTACTTTTAAATTGCATCTTGACTTTATTCCTGATGCTTACCATATTTGACAGGCGCTCAAATTTATAGTTTTTGTAAATTGGATGCTCCTTCGAACACAATTTCTTTTATATTCCTACATCAATTATTAATGGTCTAAAGGGGTGGGAACAAATATAATGAGACACCCTGTACATATGAATAGAAGCAAATTATTTTCTTGATCCCTTCCCGATTCTTTTTCCGAGTACCATGCAGAGTCGGATGAATGAACCCCTCTTCTTTTAACGTGTTTACCGCGATTTTAGTGTTTATTCTCAGTGTTTATTTTTGTTTTTTTGCAATTAGAAAATGGAGTGATTAATATTTAAGCAACAAATTAAGCACTAAATTCGCATTATTCCCTACATTTAATGATAAATCTTGCTTAAAATGCATTTCGTCGCCCTAGATGTGAATGCTTCACACCCACAAAATATTAGTTTACTTAAAAATATAAACTGAATAAATTTAATCTCAGAAAATTTATTTGTCAAAATGTCAAAATGTCAAAACTGGATTCTTACTCTACACAAAATGTTTATAACCATATTACTCAAAAGTAACGTTTTGTGGATTAGACGCTTTCACATCTAGTAGGACGATTTATTAGCATTAATATATTACATTTATTATAAAAAATGTTTTGGACATATTCTGGCATATTTAATGAAGCAACTTTTCCCCTTAGTCTTGTAAAATGAATCCAACTATCTCTATCTTTCTTATTTAAGCAACCAACAAAGGCACAAAAAGTTGTTATTTTTACAAAAAATTTAAAATTAACCTACCCTAACTACATGCATTTGCCAAAAATGATCAATTTATCGGTACTGTTCATATAAATGGTCAATTTTACTTTTGTAATATTAAAAAATAAAGTTCTTAATTAAGTTATGTTTTTTGTTGTTTTGAGTTTTTATATATTATAATTTTTTAAATTTTATGAAAGCAGAGCTTAGTTAGTAGCGGATATTTTTTTATCGTACTTTTTAGTGTAAAACTGCAAGAAAATAGTCATTTCGGTAACATGCTTTAAATAAAAATTAACTCAATTTTAAACTTTATAGTTTTATTAAAATTAACTTAAAATGAAGATATTTTACTATTAGCGATCTAAGGAAATGGCTAAAGGTGAGACTATTTTTCTTATGTGGCAATATTTACATTTTTTTAAAATTGCACAATATATTTGACTTTATTTTATTCTAATTTTTCGATTGAGCTAAATTATAGGATTTCCTTGACCTAGTATATTTAAGCCTCATTTGTATTTCACAGTTGTTAAGTTTTTTGGGCTCAAGTTAATGTTGTGTTAGAAAAAAATTATAATTTCTGCGCATTACCGAAATTACCTAATGTTTCCGAAATGACGAATCTTATGTAAGATTTTCAAGAAAACACATTTTTAAACGATATTTCTTTATTATTCTTCCAGAAAAAATTGATAACATATTCTTAGATTTGTGGATTATTAACTTTTTTGCATTTAATAACTTCCCCAAAAACTATTTTTTTCTAATTAACTCTGAACATCGATATCAGCTGTTAATTTAGCCACCCTTGTTTGAGGGGATTCTTTTTCAGTTTTTTGGTTAGAAAATTTCTTTGATTTAGATTTCTCTCTTTGTAATCTTTTTCTATTTCTTGCTAACTGTTTTGTAAGATATCTTATTTTTGCCTCTGCCTTTTTTAATTTTCTATAACAAGAAGATTTTCCTTTCCTTACAATTTTCCGGCAGTTTTTTGCCTTGAAGGGCTGTTTGTCAACATGTATAACATCCAAATTTTGAACAAACTCCTCAACAGGAGAGTCGCGCTGATTTTCAACGGAAACTTCATCTTCGCTAGTTGGGGGTGAATTATCCCTAACAAATTCTTTAGTTTTAGACTCCATTTTTTTCTTATCTCTGTACCTTTTGCTGGTTTTTTTCCATTGTTTTCTTTTGGATTTCTGTTCTCGTGGTGTCAAATCTTTAATAAACTTAACCTGTCCTTCTTTCTTTTTTGTGTATCGCTCTCGATCTTTTCTTCTTTTTTCTTCAAGTTGTTGCTCTGTTAATTTACTTCTATGTTTCTGAACTCTTTTTCTTACTTGTTCTTTAACCTTTTCGTTACTTTTCTTTTTTCTAATCTTAATTTTCAAATGTGTTTTTATGTCCGATATTTCATTTGCATTTACTTTTTTTCTTAGGAGTTCAGGTTTAAACTAGTTTCTTTTTATTGACTTGAATTTCCGACTTAAAATCGCAAGTTTGAACCGAGGAAGACACACCTGAAGTGGAAGACTTAATCAACTTCTCTTCACTGTCTTTCGTCAATTGTTTTTCACATATTTTATCAATTAAAACAGACTTTTATATTTTTTAAACTTTGTTCTTTTTTTCCTCTTTAATCTTTAAATTGATTTCGTAAGCTTTCTTTCTGTCTTGGGTTAATTTTTTTTTAAAGATTTTAGTTTTTCACTGTCCATCATGTTAACCTATATTTAAAACAAAATACTAATCATTTCGGTAACAAAACATCATGTCGGTAACACAAGATACCTTTAGAAAATGTTACCGAAATGATGTTACCGAACTGACGAAATCTTGCATTTTGTAATTTAGCTCCCTCTAGGGGTACTTTAGGTTATTAGAATTTTGAGGTTATGTACATGGCCTGTTTCCCGAAAAAAAAACTAGTTTGTATTGCCTATTTGAGGCAAAAAGTCTAATAAATAAGTGGTTACCGAAATGGCCAATAATAAGTATACGCCCAAAATATCAGTCATTTATTTAGCTCACACTACTACTATACTATAGTGATCCTAATTTTTTCGAGAAAAAAAAAAGTTGCTCCGATTTCAAAAATTTTTATATATCTTTGCGTTTCAGATCATTTTGAAACTTTTTTGTTGCGCCGTCTGTCTGTCTGTATGTCTGTCTGTCTGTAACGACCAACGCGCATAACTCAAGAACCGCTAGCCCGATTTTAATGAAATTTGGCACCTAGGCTGAGTCTTGGGTCAAGATGGTCCCGTTTAAAAATGAACAAAATCCACCGAGCACAAGTCAAATAAAAGGGTGGGGGTAGATTTCAAAAATTAGAGTTTATGTTAAAATATGGCATGTGTGATATCAAACGAAAGGTAATTCAGTCTGGAGTTATAAAAAATAAACTTTAGTTAAAAAAACGGTTGGGGGTAAATTTGAAAAATTAGATTTTAAGTTAAAATATGGCGTATGTGTTATGAAACGAAAGGTAATTGAGTCTGAAGTTAAACAAAATACATTTTAGTTTTTTTTTAACTGGGTGGGGGTAGACTTCAAAAATGAGAGTTTAAGTCAAAACATGGCTTGTGTGGTATCAAACGAAAGGTAATTGAGTCTGGAGTTCAATAAAATATATTTAAGTTTTTAGTTATATTAGCTCACGCGTACTATAACTATAGTACCTAGTGTGAGCTTAGGTGCTAATAGATTGGCAGAGTATTTTATTTAAAAAAACTTATTAAGTTACTTAAAAAAACAGCCCCTAATTAATGCACCCGCTTCACCTGCATATTACACGTGAAAGAAATAAACAACAATTTAAGTCGGTATTGCAGATTTCTTCGCTTAAAACTTTTGTTACCGGGATGATGCGAGAGGTCTGTGACATCATATTTTAGTCTACAATATTTTTATTGGAGAGCACTAGAAAATTTCATAAATCTAAATCAAAAGTAAAATATTTATTTTCTATAAAAATGTCTCTTAAAGGTTATTGCGTGAAAAATTGTTTAATATATTTAGTTTTAAAGTTAAAATTTTGAATGTGGGACATTTACCGAAATGACGATTTTGAAGTATGAGGACAATAAAAAAATATTTATAACCCTTTTACAGCCAAACCAAAAAAAAAAATGCTTTTCGAAACAACTTCATTGTTTTAAATAGTTTTTAATTTACTGGAATATCTAAAACGGTTTTCGAAATAAAATAAAAAAACCGCCTATTGTACATTTATATGAACACTACCCTTATCAAGGCCTACTTTACGCGCTATTTGAATTCCAGCATGTAAAACACCTGTTCTCCTCAACATTTTTAACAAATCTGACCTATTCCCTTGCGGTTTTTGTCGCCCCTTGTAAACGGCGTAGCGTTTCAACTTACCGCACGACAAGTCGAAGCGACCCGTCACATAGCGAAAATCGACCCATGCAATGAATACACGACTCTATGAGAAATGCAGCTTAATTAAGGACACTCGAGCCCCTAGCATAAAGCAGCGGGTAGATGGATCTGTTGTTACTTCGGCTAGTACGTAGAGCAGCGGGTAGATGGATCTGCTGTTACTTCGGCTAGTACGTAGAGCAGTGGAGAGAGGGTGCTATTTTTAAAGATTTTTGGCGGCCTCTCTCTTCGAAATCTGAGAACTAAAATTGGGGGCGACTGCTCGATCGGGAAGTGGGCGCCATCTCTCTGCGAAAGAACTAACTCGTCCTGTGGCCTGGGTGAGTAAAGTTTTTTATATAAATGGGGTCTTTTCATAAAAAATATATTTTTATGTCTTTATCGTATCATTTGTAAACCCGATTAAGCAATAATAATTCGTAATTATATCGTCATTGCTTTCTTTAAAGCTCTTACCTATGTGTTCAAAAGGAAATTTTACAGTATGTGCAATAGTATTTATTTACACTAATTAATGTTTAGGTTAATATTTAATTATGGTTGTAAAATCTCTATAGGAATATTTTAAAATATATAGCTTAGTTACAATAGTAGGGTAGGCCGTGAATATTTATTGGAAATTATAATAATCAACAATTTTTCATTCTTTTGATGATTTTCTGATGGTTTCAAAAGGTGAGTAGCTAGTTCTAAATCTTTTACAATAAGCAGAAGAGATCATGAACATTCTAAGAAAAGTACTCTGGCTCATCTCAATTGGTGGAAAATATACCTGACAGAAAATTTGCGGATCCAAAAAGTGAGTTATATTACACACTAGAGTTGGCGGGAGAACAAACAAGCTCCCGTTACGACATCGACAGTGTATTTTCTTTTAAATCTGTGAAGTAAAGTCCTTGCCATGGGCAGTTAAACTTTTGTGACATTTCCAACCTCTTTATTTATCATAGGCATACTGACAGCAACAAAAAAAATTTTGAACAATGGTATGTCTTTGAGTTGTTTTTATCCGTGCATTTTATTTGTTATCCTACAGTCAGCATCTTTTTATCCAGAGTCAATGACAGTTTTACCTTTAAATTTATACCAACATGACATGTTTACTTGTTAATATATTTCTGGTTAGGAAATATGTTTATTTCATGTCAAACTTAAAAAAGTGTAACTGCGAATGGCAAGGACTATAGACAATGGAATAAAATTTATTCGACTTGATATGACAGGAGGAGCAAGAACTGGGAGGAGATAAACAGAAGAATTTGCTTCTATTTGCTTCTCTTTCTAAGCAGGCTTCCCCATGGCCTTTTTCCTATGTGGTATATTTTTTAAAACTTGTAATTTAAAGTAATTACCTTTCGGTGTTGTGTAGTCAATGCTTTCGAACCGATGTTTTTTTAACTTTGAATCATTGAACCAGCTAAATTATTGTTTTTTAATCTACACACAATGACTACATATTATGTATCTGCTACATGCCATTCAGGGCATTCATCTATCTTTTTTAAACTAATAAGTGTTTACAAAATTGTGTTTCAAACATTTAGTTATGTGTTTTTCAAAATAAAGTTTCGAAAACAAATACGACTTATTTATTATTAGGGATTTTTTGGGACTTTTAAAATAGCGGGTATTTTAGTCGATATTATCGTTAATTTCACTAATCTTAAAGATGACATTTGGATAGTTGCTTTACAAATAAAGACCCTGCCATCTGTCACTTCAATGTGATTTAAAATTGACAAAATATTTTTATTTACTTACTTTTTGCAACGTAAAGTTATAAAACACCCGTAAAAACACTGCAAACATGTCAACAAATAGCCAGACTTTCTAATCTATCAATTTTAAGTTTAAGTTAAAGCACAGAATATGAACAGATGGCAAAATTGACGCCGCGCAAACAAACCATTCTTGTGAGCTCTGATGATGATTTTTAAAAAATGATTATTTTAACTAAATAGCGCTAGACCCTTTTTTGCCAATTCCAGATTTTATACCAATATTTTTCAAATTGTTTTTCAAACTGATTTAAACTTCTAACTAATTACAATTCGTTTTTCGAGCTAAATAACATTGGATATGTTTTTTAAATTAAAATGATTATGACTTAAGCTGTTGTTCCGTAGATCAACATTTTTAAATTGCGTAACGCAGAAATTTTCTAGAGCATTTTAAAGAAAAAAAATTAAAAGCATTGAGACCAACAGTGTAACGCAAGGCTACACCCCATGAGGGTTACGTAATTTAAGAATAGTGCCTTAAAACTACATACCTATTTACCGAATTATTTTGCAAACTAGGGCGGTATCTATTATAATGGATAGCTCTCTACATAAACATTGCTTGATATTTATCGCAAAAAGCAATAATATTTTGTAATAATTTTTATTTGTTCAGGATGACTTACAACTTTTTAGTTTCATAAGAAGACCTGTAATTTATCACGATGATTATGATGATTATTTTAAACTATTAAATAACAATAATAAATATATTAATTAAAGGTAAATAAAATAAATATATTGTTTTAAGTAAAACGATTTTATTAAAAAAGTGCCCTAAAAATACAAAATAATTTAACAGGTTTCTTTTTACTACAGTTTAGTTTTAACAATCGCGATGGCGCGATTATTAAAGAAGCCCACCAAATCTAGATGTATACTCGCAACCATTTATATCGGCCTTAAAATATGTATTTAAAAAAGTGTTTTTATATTTTTTACTTTTTAGTCTTAATTAAAAAGAAACAAAATGCAGGATGGTTCATTATTACAGTCGAATCTCTGTTACTCGAACCTCTATAACTCGAACCTCTCTATAACTTAAACCTTTTAAGTGGTCTCTGCACTTTTTATATGTATTTTATCCTCTTTTACTCGAATTTCTATAACTCGATACTGTTTTAGTTGTCCCTTTACGTTCGAGTTATAGAGGTTCGACTGTATTTATAATAAATCATAAATCTAAAAACCGCATATTCGTATCTGTTTCGATTTCAAAGTTCAAAATTTATCCCCTATAGACTCTTTACCAACCGATTTTTTTCCTAAAATTGTTTTGTTACCAGATTAAAGATTTGATTCAAACGTAATGAATTTACTCCCTTTACAACCCTTACTCACGCCTACCCACGTTGTTTGTTAATAAAATTTTATTGTCACCAGATCAAATCATAAACGTGAAAACCGCATATTCTTATCTGTTTTGGTTCCAAAGTTATGAATTTACCTCCTTTAGAGCCCTAACCTACCCCCTACCTTCGTTTTTTTTCCATATAATAATATTGTCTCCACGTCAAATCATAAATCGGAAAACCGCATGTTCCTATCTGTTTGGTTCCAAAGTTATGAATTTATCCCCTTGACACCCCGCATACCCTACCGGACCAAATTTTTTTATATATTATTATATTAAATACTCTGCCAATCTATGGGCACCTAAGCTCACACTATGTACTATAGTTATAGTGTACGTGTGAGCTAACATAACTAAAAACTGAAATATATTTTATTCAACTCCAGACTCAATTACCTTTCGTTTGATACCACACAACCCATGTTTTGACTTAAACTCTAATTTTTAAAATCTACCCCCACCCTTTTTTTAAAAACTAAAATGTATTTTGTTTAATCCCAGACTCATTTACCTTTCGTTTGATATCACACACGCCATATTTTCACTTAAACTCTAATTTTTGACATCTACCCCCACCCTTTTTTTAAAATAACTTGAAATTCATTTTGTTTAACTCCAGACTTAATTACCTTTCGTTTGATATCACACACGCCATATTTTCACACAAACTCTCATTTTTGAAATCTTCCCCCACCCTTTTATTTGGCTTGCGTTCTGTAGATTTCGTTCATTTTTAAATGGGACCACCACGGCCTAAGACCCAGCCTAGGTACCAAATTTCATTTAAATCGGACAAGCGGTTTTTGAGTTATGCGGGTTGGTCGTTACAGACACATACAGACAGACAGACAGACAGACGGTGAGACAAGACAGACGGACAGACGGCGAGACAAAAAAGTTTTCACTATAGTATAGTAGTAGTATGAGCTAAAATGAATCGCAATATTTGATAGACAGTCAGACATGCTTTGTGAAGTTAAATAAAATCGTTTATCAAAAACAAACTAACAAGATATCCGTATCATCATTACCACGCCCCCAAACTTGTTTCTTGTTTGTTTTAGATATGTTTGCAAAAAATTAAAATTAAAAATGTTTTTTGACAATATTTAACAAACTAAAATTAAATTACTTTGGACTTGCAAATTGTGCAAAAACCCTTCGAAACAGGAAACGGCTTAACGTTCAATGAAGCACTTGGCGAACAGGTTTTTCTGAGGGTTTGAAGGTAGATTCCGATATGACTTATGACCACACGATTTTGCGTGTAGAAAAATAAGAGCCATTACATAAAATCTTGCAATAATAAATATTTACTTAAATTGAACACGCATTTATTTCAGTGGCGCACCCAGGAATGTGTCTTGGGGGGGGCCCGACAGCTACGAAGCGCGCCCTCAAAAAACTTGCGACCAAAAAAAAAAAAGGTCATCATGTCTTTTCGCAACTACGCCACTGCTTGGGCTTGGGGGGGGGGGCGAAGCCTCCTGATGTCAGGTATTTTTCATGTTTTATCATCAAATATGTAACAAATATATTAAAAAATTTAAGGCTTGGGGGGGCCCGGGCCCCGCCCCCCCCCCCTGGGTGCGCCCATGTTTATTTTATTTATAATAAACAAAATAATTTAACAAATTTATTTAATAAAAGTTCGTTATTAAATAAATTATGCTAGTAAGACAAAAAAATATATTTAGAAGATTAAACAAATTATTTATTAAGAAAAAACAATCAAAGGAAACAGCCATGTTAAAGAATTATTTTATTTTTACCAACCATCATATTTGTTTGTTTGAAATAAACTTGTTATTGCAAATAAATAAATTATTAGTATTTGGTTTAAATATTTCAAATTATTTGATTTAAATGTATTTTTGTTTGTCAATTAAACCAAATAATTCTAACGCATCAAATAAATCTTATTTAAATAGACTAAATTAGTTATTTCAAAACAATAAATATTTTTATTTGAACCAAACAAGAGGACGTTTTGGACCTATTGAAATAACGAATTTGGTTGAGTCAAATAATGTTTTTTTTGGTTCAAATAAACACTTTTTTCTGTGTAGAATGTTTGTTGCAAATATCGCTTCTTCTATCGTCCGTTTCATAAGGGCGTAAAACGTTTTTGGATCCTTAAAAATTTAGGAAATAGCCTTAACGCCTTTCTGCCTTAACACCGTCGATATGAAAAATACTCTGCCAATTTATGGGCACTTAAGCTCACACTGGGTACTATAGTTATAGTGTACGTGTGAGCTAATATTACTAAAAACTGAAATATATTGTATTCAATTCCAGACTCAATTACCTTTCGTTTGATACCACACAAGCCATGTTTTGACTGAAACTCTAATTTTTAAAATTTACCCCCACCCTTCTTTTTGAAATAAACTAAAATGTATTTTGTTTAACTCCAGACCCAATTACCTTTCGTTTGATATCACACACGCCATATTTTTACATAAACTCTAATTTTTAAAATCTTCCCCCACCCTTTTATGTGGCTTTTGTTCGGTGGATTTTGTTCTTTTTTAAATGGGACCATCTCGATCCAAAACCCAGCCTAGGTACCAAATTTCATTAAAATTGGGCAGGCGGTTTTTAAGTTATGCGCGTTGGTCGTTACAGACAGACATACAGACAGACAGACATACAGACAGACAGACGGCGCAACAAAAAAGTTTCAAAATCATCTGAAACGCAAAGATATATTAAAAATTTTGAAATCGGAGCAACTTTTTTTTTCTCGAAAAAATTAGGATCACCATACCTCACACTACTATAGGTAGTATAGTATATGTGTGAGCTAATAACGAAATTCGCTGTTACCGGGTGGGCCAAAAAAAACCGGTCAATTTTTTTTTCATTATAACTTTTGAACTATCCTATCGATTTTAATGGAACAAACTGCACTTGACAGAGAATGGATTAGAGTTTTGACCAAATATATTCTTTTGTCCGCCATCGCAAAATCCAAGATGGCGGACGAAATGAAATTTTACCCTTCAAAGATGCTCGTTTATTCTTGTGTTGTTTCCATTATTTTTTTTAATTACTAAGAAAGCTGCATTCTTGCCAAGTACAACAAGGTACGACTCAGCAAAATCGGTTTAGTGGTTCTAAAAGAAAATATTTTTGTTTCAACCATGGTTTTGCATATTATACGATTGCCTTGCCAATCATGTCTGCCTTATAAATTCATTACTACTGAACCGATTTTGATGTAAAAAAATGCTTCCCGGTTTTTAAAGATCATGATCAAAATTTATCACCATCTTAATATTTAAGATGCGGACAGAATCATACTTGATTTTTGAAAATCGCCTGTTTATCTTATTTTCTGAACATGTTTAGGTTTTTATTTTCTTTTATAGAAAAGCACTACTTTTCCCCCGAAAAACGAGGTACAAATGAGTAAAATCGGTTTGGTGGTTCTCAAAAAATCTATTTTTGTTTTAGCCATTGTTTTACAGATTATACGATTGCATTGCCAATCCTGTCCGCATTCATTTCCTTACTTACTTACTTTACAATATTACTAAAGCGATCTTAGTGAAATAAAAAAAAACATAGTGTTTAAGTTAATATGTCGGATAGAACCATACTTGACCCTTCAAAGAAACACGTTTATTTTTCGAAAATGATTTATATTTTATTAGCACTACTTTTCTCCCGCTTATCAAGGTACAAAGTAATAAAATCGGTAAAGTGGTTCCCACAAAATCTGCCATTTTTATTACAAATTATACGATTACATTGCCAATCCTGTCTGCATTCTGTCTCTTCATAAATTCATTACTACTGAACCAATTTTAGTCAAATAAAAACATCATAGTGCAAACTGATTAATCTTTAAAAATCAATTCCCAACCATGATTTTTTTGTTTCACTAAAATCGGTTTAGTAATAACGAATTTATTTTACCAATTTGTACCGCGTGTGAGGGAAAAGTAGCGCTTTTCTATAAATTAAAGAAAAACTAAAACGTTCTCGGAAAATGAGAATAAACACGCCATTTTGAAGAATCAAGTATGATTCTGTCCACCATCTTAAATTTTAAGATGGCGATGAACTTTGATCATGATCTTTAAAAAGAAATCAATCCTAACCAAGATGTTTTTTATTTTATTAAAATCGGTTCAGTAGTAATGAATTTATAAGAAAATAAATGCAGACATGATTGGCAAGGCAATCGTATAATATGCAAAACAATGGTTCAAACAAAAATATTTTTTTAGAACCACTAAACCGATTTTGCTGAGTCGTACCTTGTTGTACCTACGTGACAAGAATGCAGCTTTCTTACTAATTAAAATAATCTGCCAATATATGGGCCCCTGAGCTCACACTAGGTACTATAGTTATAGTGTACGTGTGAGCTAATATAACTAAAAACTGAAATATATTTTATTTAACTCCAGACTAAATTACCTTTTGTTTGATACCACACAAGCCATGTTTTGACTTAAACTCAAATTTTTGAAATCTACCCCCACCCTTAAAAAAAAACAAAAAACTAAAATGTATTTTGTTAAACTCCGGACTCAATTACCTTTCGTTTGACACCACACAAGCCATGTTTTGACTTAAACTCAAATTTTTGAAATCTACCCCCACCCTTAAAAAAAAAACAAAAAACTAAAATGTATTTTGTTAAACTCCGGACTCAATTACCTTTCGTTTGATATCACACACGCCATATTTTCACATAAACTCTAATTTTTGAAATCTACCCCCACCCTTTTATTTAGTTTCTGTTCGGTGGATTTTGTTCATTTTTAAATGGGACCATCTCGACCCAAGACCCAGCCTAGGTACCAAATTTCATTAAAATCGGCCAAGCGGTTTTTGAGTTATGCGCGTTGGTCGTTACAGACATACAGACAGACAGACAGACATACAGACAGACAGACAGACGGCGCAACAAAAAAGTTTCAAAATCATCTGAAACGCAAAGATATATAAAAATTTTTGAAATCGGAGCAACTTTTTTTTTTCTCGAAAAAATTAGGATCACCATAGCTCACACTACTATAGTATAGTATATGTGTGAGCTAAACACACTACTATAGTATAGTATATGTGTGAGCTAAAAAATAAAGAAAACGTGTTCGCAACACAAGAATAAACGAGCATCTTTGAAGGGTACATAAATCTATGACCTTTTAAAAAATTAAAATTTTCAGTTTTTTTTCTGTTAATTTGCAACTGCCTCCGCTCTGGGTTTATATCACGGATCACCCAAATATTATAAAACAGAAAATTAAATTGACCTGGGTGGGTTGGTATTTATTAATCAGTCTACCTACTCTACGCGTTTTGCTTGATCTTCGACCGGCCGAATTCGCGTTGACGACAGCCGATGACACACGATTCAATTTTTGTTTTGCACGCGCGCCTTTAGTCTTTCGTGGAACACTCGATCCGGCTTACCTACTTCTTTCTAAATTAAATTCGAATAGATATGTACATGATATTCCCATTATAACAAGGCGTGTGTCGCACCCACAATACCACATATATATATAAATGTATGCCTCTTTATTTTTTACATAAAAAAAAGTGAGACAAAAGTTTTAAGCTCCGCGCGGGTGAAACAATTTACTTAAAAACCTAGTTTTCTGTTCGACTCTTGTTTCACTCAGCCTTCTCCGCCGCGCTGGTGAAATTAATTCCCAAAAACTCACGTTACGCCCGCCGGCTAAATCTAAAGCGCCTTCGCCAATCGATACCACTAGTTCTGTACCCACAGTCTAGTTTCCTACAATCGTAGTAAATTTCTTCTGTTATGGTCGATTTAATCAACCCAAAATTAAAATTACTTCGTTTCGTAATTTGAGCGACATCTGTGGAGACCGCTATAACTAAAATAATCAATATAGGGACAATTATAGGAGGGCTCGGGTGGCCTTAATATAGCTGCACTTCTTATAGTTGTATTCATTGACCCATGTCAATCCCGCTTACACACATAGCACAAAAATCACATCAAAGTTAAATTAACGTCAACAAAAATAATAAAGTTATTTTTTACTAGAAAACAACCTCATAGATAACTTAAAAACACGGAGGAATCAAGCTATAAAAATGTAATTTTTGCTGAAGTTTCTGGTGCTGTGTATATAACGTCTTTCTTACCCGCGTTATTTTTATGCGCCAAATTCACTTGAAAAGTCCTCCACAACGTGTTCGAAAACGCCCCTAGATTAAGACTTCTCAAACCTCATAGCATAACATAACATAACCCGTTTTTTGTTATGTTTTTCTCTATATGTTTTTTAATCAAAAAAAGGCGCGAAAGCCTGTTCTAAAAGCTCTCTAGATAAAGATCTGTTAAAAGTAATAACTTTCTGCGTTTTTTTCTTGTCACGTTTCTAAAGGTTCACGTCGAATTTCTAAAAGTTCACTAGTTTGAGGCAAAGATGGCGCTCAAGGCAAGAGAAAATCTCTATACACACATTATGTTTTCTTTAAAAGCTAAACAAGATTTTTCAACAATAAACACTAAACACTTTCACATAAAATTATTGTATCCATCAGGTTAATAACTGATGTGTCGTGATCGTGAAGGATCAGGCATCAGTTCATTAACTGGTCTTTGGAGTTTAGGAGCCACAGCACTCCCGGATAGATTTCGTCGAAGTGAAAAATGTCGCCAATAGGTGGGGCTGCTTTTAGTAAAATCTCAAAAATATTTGGTAGAAATGCAATGCAAGTCGCGTTTTAAAATTTATGTAATATAGGTGCAAACCTAATGTAATTTTGACATTGATAAAAATCTACTACACTTGAAAATAACGAAGAATTTAAGAAAATGAAGGACATAAAAAATACTTTTTGGAAAAAAAAATTGTTCTCAAAGAATTCTTAGGCAATCTCATTTTATCGGGTTTTTATTTGAAAATGTTAGCTTAAAAACAAGCGGTGCAGATGTGTGTGCAGATGTAAATGATCGCACTAAACATAACCAGTGCGAGCTTAGTAAATCTAACCAGGGACAGATTGAAGGTATTCATAAGTCCTTAACCTAACGCAGAGGAACAACATTTGGTACGCTTTTAAACATAAACGCATGAATTTGTTGAAACATTGCATTTGACTGTTGTAGGTTTTCGACAATTTAAAGACGCAATTTACAAGAGACCTAAAAGGTTTTGACACGATTCGTTAGCTGATATTATATTGGAGCATCTGTTCGAGTGATAAGCATTTCATCAGGAAGTATTAAAAACACGATTAATAAAAAATTATTTTACATATTTATGCGAACATCATTTTTCTCTAATAATAATTATATAATAATTTTATTCTAACTTTGTTTTTGGTGTAAATCAAAATTTGGAGCCCGCTGGCAACATTTATGTGTAGGAATAACACCAAAAAAAACTTGCATAGGGCGGCATTTTTCCCGTCTTGCTCCAGGCGGCCACTAGTCTAGTAACGGCCCTAATGAGTATGACATTAAACTTCTTGTTGTGTCGTAATTATAATTAAGGGCCTTTTACTCTATATTATTCACATTTGCAAAACTGATTAGATGGCTGGATTTAGGGTTCCTGGGACCTGAATATTAATGTGCTCTACCTTAGCATGGCGAATTTTAAAATTATATTAATTACAGCCCCGGCTCGTGAGGCGAAGTACATGTTTATCGCTTTAAATATGTACAGATTGTCTCAAATTCGAGGTTTTTGTTTGGGGCTTTGGGTGTCTCTGTGGTGAGATGATTATTGATAAAGAGTACATCTTGATACAGCAAGCCGTTTTTAAGCTAGAAGGTTTTTTGAAAAGTCTGTATTTAAGGCCTATAAATTTTTATTTATAATAATGTAAATTGAAAAAGACAACTGACAAATTTAGCATGATCTCCTCATTTTCTTAGTATCTTTGTTATTTTTTATAATGTTTGTTTTTATTTTATATTTATTTTTCTCTGTGGCCTATTAAAATGCGTTGGATGCCATTTGGGGCAGCTTAAAGACGTTGCCGCCATTTTGTGACACTGTAATTAGAATAATGACAATTTGCCAACTTGTGACACAACAAAACCCCTGAATAATTAAACAAATATCTGGAAGCAGAACTGTATTTTCCAGCTAGGTAAAACATTGATATGCCCGGTAACTTTTATACAGTGGAGAAGGGGGGGTTCAGAAATAAGAAAATTTTAAGTGCGCCACATTATTTAATACCAATGTTTTACAAAGAAGTTCTTAAATAAAATACAGTTCAACCCAAACGTTGTAGCCAAACAATGAAATTCTACCTACTTCCGAGGCTTCCAGAGTATTTGTGTAATTAAAAAACAAAAAATTGACTAATAAACAGAATAAAATTCCAAAAGATTGAATTAAGATGACAAAAATAGAAGCACTTTACAGGTAGATGGACTCCTTTAACAGGTCATAGTGTACCTACATCTGAGTCAGTAGTGTGAGACTCGGTTATATAAATAATTGTAAAAAAATACACTTCCAACATCGTTCCATCATAGGGGAGATCTGGACCAAATATCTGCTTTTGTCATTTTACGTTGGGTAGAATGAGACAGACAGCAACCCAGTCCGAGATCCACCCCATGAGGTAAAACAGTGTAAAGGAACCGCTAAAAAAATATAACCTCATCTCTCTTTTTGTCTCTGCAAAGTTGGTCATTGGGATTGTACAAATAACACAAAAATTTAGTTCATCTTGTGTATTTCGAATATGGGGTAAAAAAAAGGAAAATTATCAAAAAAAATAAAGATGAAACCAAGTTGAAACAAACTCTTTCAAAGGTACAGTACAATTTAAATGGAAGTTATGCCGCAAAATTGTGGTCATGACGTCATACCTTTATCTTGCGTTCACAAGAAGTGTTAAAATTAAACTGTGCAAAATTATATATGGAAAGATTATGTCTAAATGATGTTGTGAAAATTATATATGAAAAAAATTATAGTTAAGGCTTGCTCCTACCTTGGTCCTTCAATTATTTAATAATTCTTGGTGTTTTATTTGGTAAACCTGGAAGTGTTGTTGGTTTTCCGACATACTCCTGCTACTGCTGTTCTTGGTTTGCCCGCGCCTCCCCTAATGCCCGCTTAGCACATCACGCTAGGGCAGCACATGGTGGTCAAAATGTAGCTGATTGTTGCCCGAGCGTAAAAACCCTGTGGAAAATGAAATGTTTCAGTTTCCTGGAATTCGTCTATTTTGCACGAAGTTCCCCTACACCGAGTAATTTAACCAAGAACCCCATGTCGACTCAATAAAATAAAGTAGATTTAAACAGATGAACTAAAATAACCCTAACGTACCTTTCCCAGGGTTACAACTGGCTACACCTGGCTTCACACCAGCGTCCAGCCCAACTGTCCCGTCGATGGAATTGACAGGGCTGTAGACAATGGAGAAAAACAATATATAGTTTTTATCCAAAAACGTGGTCTTAAAAAAAATAAAAAACTCCAAAAATTTTCCATGTCTCTTGTCGAAAAAGTACATTTTACACGAAAAATAATTACAATTCGGGAGGCAAATATTATCTTGAAGAGTCCTCAAATAATAAAAAAAATGAAAAAAATAAAATCGAACTTACCACTGCTCTTTCCCGTACAAATGGCGTAGGCCGACTTAAATCAAAAGGGTATAAGCGTCACTTCAGGATTCGCCTAAACACGACGGACTCACTTCTCACAGTCTCTGGGACAGAACCTGTAGTTTTTGCAGTGCCACTAACCAAAAACAATGGCGATCCCAGAGACCTGTTGCCGACCCAGCCAAAATTCGTTAGCAAAGAGACCAGGCACTCCGTCGAGAATACCAAAATAATGAAGCCACCGGAAACCGTTCGTAGATCTGGTGGGGACAGTAAAACCGCAATACCAACCTAATTTTCCCGGTTAAATTCAAATAAAGGATACAAACCTATTTATAAAAAAACTTTTTCGCCAAAAAATCTCTAACTTCGGTTTGCAACAGTGGAGGAAAAGTACCCGCGGTTTTCAAACTAACCAATGAGGAAATACATGAATAGTTTCGTACCGGTATATAGGGGGCAGCACCGACCAAGGGGATATTGAAAAATACGTAAAACGCGCATTGAGGTGTCGTCGGATCTATTTCCACGGCTGAAATTTTTACAACAAGGACGTCGAGACACCCTCCATACATAGACCGAACATTTGCCTACCGGACCCCTGGCAACATATTAAGTGGGAGGAAAATAACCAGACGGACTGTAAGAAGCTCAGCATTGAAACCATCAACTGTAAAATCATTTACTGGAGATCAGAGCTTGCATAAAACCCAGGAATATTCGAACACTCAACCAATTCCCATATGAGTAAAGCTGTACTAAGTGTAGAATTTCGTTGTATTTTAGTTACAGTTTTAGTCAAAAGTTTCCTTTGCTCTTTATATATGTTTTCTCTAAGATTCATATGGTTTGACGCCATTCTTGTAAAACATTTCTACATTAATAAAGTTGTTTCTGAACCTGAACCTAAAAATACACACTGAACTACTGCTTAAACTCGGCACAAGTGTGTTCAGATGTTATCTCACACGATTTCGTTTATTCTTTTAGTTTTTTTATCCCTCGTTTATCTCCCATTTACAAAAGTGCGTAACTCGTATTTATTTTATCCTTTCCCTATCAAATTAATAAAGATATCAAAGTGGGCGGAGCCTCGGTTGTTACCGGTCAAACCGTGAACCTAAATATATTTTCGTGCTATCAAAACTAGCTAATCCGTGAAGGATATGGGGTTCGGATTTTCCCAATATCCTCGAAAATAAACAATATCGAATGAACTGTTCATCTTCTTCATCCCTGTTACTGAAACCATTTGTGATGCGGCAACGCCGCCATTCTCCAGCTGTTTAATTTCATAAACGTCAAAGAGAATTACGAAGTGCAGATAAACAAAACAATCGAAAGTTTTTATGTGATTTTTAAAGAACTGTGATCTTAAATTCCAATTACGATGTCCAGATAATGCGATGTGCGTAGTGTCCACAGTAATTCGATGGAATGCCTCCTTTTAAGGTAATTTCCTAGACACTATATAACCTTCAAACCTAGCTCTATAAAATACCCTTAATTTGTGTACAGAAAGACGAGTCAAAGAGCCTTGATTATTTACCTAAATAAACAAATATGTAACGTTGCCTTAAACGTAAAAATGACACGTTACATAATCCCCCCCCCCCCAACTTCAAGACGATTAACCTAAAAAGGTCTATCGGAGAGGTCCGCTGCCGACTTAAGGTCTTTGGCATGCCAGCTCCCTGGCAGTACTTTACCCGATGGTTCCTGAAGCTCAAATATCCATGGAGAAATTTTATTCCTAATCACATAAGGACCAACGAATTTCGGTGCTAACTTCTTCGAGAAAAACTTCGCAGCATCTGACAACACATAATTCTTCTTCCAAACACGCTGACCCACAACAAAGTTGGGTACCCTTGTACGCAAATTATACTGAACTACGTTTTTCTCTCCCGCCACCTCTAACCTTCTCTTAACATCCGCATAGAGCTTCCGGAAACCTTCGTTCTTACTTTCAGCTGCAGATTGTACACCATTCTCTTCAGATAACAAAACTGTGTTGGAGTAATCTTTTCCTGATAAACACATATTCCTACCAAAATTAACAAAGAAAGGAGACATCCTGGTTGTCTCATGGGTTGCAGTACGAATCGCGCAGCCAAGTTTATGTATTTGTTCGTCCCACTTCCTGTGGTTGTCTTTCACATAACAACATAACATGGTTTTAACTTACGATTCGTCCTCTCTGTTGGATTTGCTCTGGGGTGATAATACGGATTATACTGAATTTTAACCTGATAACTCTCAGCAAAACGCTTAAACTCATTACTTTTGTACTGAGGGCCATTATCACAAAGTATCAAACGGGGTACTCCGAAGACCATAAATACTTGCTCCTCAAGATGCTTGACAACAGCTTGAGTAGGGGCTGTTCGCATTGGAAAAACTAAAGAAAACTTACTCAAATAGTCCGTAACGACGAGAATCCAGCAATTACCCTTTGTCGAACGAGGTAAAGGTCCACATAAATCAGTCGAAATAATTTCCCAAGGACGAGTTTGTTTTGTGTCAGATATCATCTGATCAGATACACCTTGTGTATCACCTTTATGAGCTGCACAGACAAAGCATTTTTTTACAAAAGTTGCCACGTCCTGGCGCATTTTTGGCCAATAATATTTTTCTGCCAGTCTGTGGAAGGTTTTATACACACCCATGTGTCCTGCGGTAGGAGGATCGTGAGCTTCTCCAATACGCCTATGGTCTTTGGGGACTACCTCTTTCCAATATTCGTTAGATGGTGAAAGTTGAGGGTATTCTTGTTTGACATATTTATACAACTTATTATCAGTGTATCTCCAATTCAAAAATTTTAACGGTGACTCTACGACCCTCTTTACCATCTTTTGGAACCATCGATCTTTTATTGCTGTTGAAACGTCTCTGGGCTGCGAAATTGTATCAATCATAGGTACTGCGCGAGACAACATGTCCGGGACAACTAAATCTTTCCCTTTCCGATGGATTACTTCAAAATCATATTGCTGCAATTTTACAGACCAACGAGCAAGTCTTCCACTGGGCTCTTTCAAGCTATGAAGCCATTTTAAGCTAAAATGATCTGTTATGACCTTAAATGAGATCCCCTCAATATAAGGCCGGAGCTTCTCTATCGCCCAAACCAATGCCAAACATTCTCGCTCGGTGGTCGTGTAAACACGTTCTTGCCTAGTCAAAGATCGACTCAAATAGCATATGACTTTGTCTCCCTCAGGATAAGGCTGCGTTAAACATGCTCCTATTCCATATCCTGATGCGTCTGTTTGAATGACAAATTCTTTGGTATAATCTGGACATGTAAGAATCGGTGCAGTCACTAAAAGTTCCTTAATCTTAATAAATGCTTTTTCGCAGTCTGGAGTCCAATCGAACTTTTGATTTTTCTTAGTTAGAGCTGTAATCGGAGCTATTATCGCTGAAAAATTCTCTATGAAACGTCTATACCAGGAAATTGTACCTACAACTCTACGAACTTCTCTGACAGTTCTTGGCCTCTGGAGCTCTAACATGGCTCTAATTTTATTAGGGTCAACTCGGATGCCTCGACGGTCCACTACGAAACCTAAATAAGTCATTTCTGGCCTACACAGTTGGCATTTCTCCCAACTTACCGTTATCTTTGCATTCTGCAATCTTCGTAGGACTTCCTCGAGAATTCTAAGATGTTCAGAAAAGCTCTGTGTGACAATTACGAGGTCATCGAGATATACGTACACGTAGGGGTCTAAATCGTTACCTATGATGCTATCTATGAGTCTCTGCCAAGTTGCAGGTGCATTATGAAGACCAAACGGTAAACGCTTAAATTGGAAGAGACCTCGTCGACAGATGAATGCTGTTAATGGCTTTGATGATTCTTCCATTGGTACTTGCCAGTAAGCACTCTTAATATCTAAAGTTGACAAGTACTTAGCATCTTTCAATTTGTCAAGAGTCTCGGATACGAGTGGTAAAGGATAACTATCACGCGCCGTCACTGAGTTCAATTTGCGGTAGTCTACACAGAAACGATATTTCTTTGTGTTTTTCTTTTGTACCATTACCACTGGTGAAGCCATGAACTACTACTCCGTTCTATTACATCCATTTTCAGCATTTCGTCGATCTCGTCATCAATAAGTTTTTGAATGACCGGTGAGACCTTATATGAACGTTGTCTTATCGGTGCTGCATCTGTTGTAATCTTATGCTCTACCCTGTCTGTACATCCTAGTGAGTCACCCATAATAGTCTTATATCTAACGACCAATTCCTCTAGTCGTTCTGATTCATAAGGTGTAAGAGTTGTTTGTTGGTCTGGTGTTTCTAACGAACAAATCACATTTTTATTATCGGCAAAATGCCACTAATTAGTACTTAAGTTCGGTACTATCCCCATCGAAATTCAAAAATCTAATCCCAAAATCAAAGTGTGCGGCAACTCAGGAACGACGACGACCTCTATTAACCTAAATTTATCTTGAACTCGCATAGGAAGCTGCACTGTCCCAATACTACTCGTGCTTTGACCATTTGCCACAATACAACTGGTCTTCTTTGTCGTATCAAGTGAAAAACCAAACCTCTCGATGATTGACCAACCATGATTCCCTAAAAAGGTACGTGAAGCCCCGGAATCCAACAAACAAAATAACTTATTTCCCAGCACATCCACTTCTAAATAAGGCCTCTCATCTTTACGAGCATGACTTATCACATAATCTAAGACGTACGTTAGCCTATCGGTCGATGCTTGTTCAGGCTGACTCGAAGGTCGACGGCCTACGAGCGCCTGGGTCCGTTTCCCTGACGATTGCAATTACGACATTCTCTGACTGTTACCCCTGCTTGACCACACGAATAACACTGCTTGCCTCTAGATAATGCGCACCCGATTGCCATGTGCCCTGTTTGGTTGCATCTATAACATACCACGTCCCTATTTGCCCTACCAGGTCTAACACCTTGTGGTGGTTGTTCATTTCTGTCATTTACACTAGACTGACCACTAGCTGGTTGCTGTCTATCTCTATCAGCCCTAGCAGAGAAACTGCTTGCTGGCTGCTGCCTATTTCTGTCGAATCTATTATCAGGAATATTCAAATTCTGTTGATTTGATGTCCCGGCACCTGATATTTGAATTGCATCAACCCCTGTTGAAAAATCGTCACTGTCGCTCTCTACGTCAACGTAGGCCAAGTCAGGTTCGATTGATTGGTTTCTTCTAGGTGTAGAATTTTCTTCCTCTAAACCATATCTCTGGTCTATTCTACGACACAAATCTTTTAAATGTGATAGGCTATTGTCCTCAGTAGCAATCAACCCTTTCTTATAGATGTCCGCTATATTTCTGAAGACGATAGCTAATTTCGCCTCTTCAGAAACAGGACAGCCAAGTCTTTAGAAATACGTGTTCATGACAGCAATATAGGTCCCTATAGACTCTCCAGGGCCTTGTTTACGTTTTTGAATTTCCTTCAATAGCTTCTCGCCATATGAAGAAGGAAGATATTCTGTCATGAACCTTTGTTCCAGCTGTTCCCATGTATGGACTTCTCTACGAACATCTTTATAAAAAGTATAGGCTGACTTTTCAAAAAGATCAATGCCTGAGTTCAGTAGAACCTTTTTACTAACTCCTCTAGCGTGACTCAACTCATCCACTCTCTCAAAAAATGCGGTGACGGAGATTGTACCCCTCTCACCTGTAAACTTTAAGTTCCACTTATGCGGAGGTACAGGTGCAACGTGATATGAAGTACCAGGATCACTTGACATTGGTACTGGCGACGAACATGAAAATGGTCGTGACTGAGCAATTGGTGCTATGCTACTTTGGAGGGCAGCTAAACTCAAAGGAACGGTAGACGGTTGTTGATACTGAAAAGCTGTTGTACCGTAATTCTCAATCGGCATAGGGAGTGGTGCTTGTACTGATGTTTGAGTTGGGTTCGTTAGCACTTGCATTTGCAATGGAGCAATGACCGACGGTTGGTTTGTGGGCTGTTGAGCTGTTCTTTGTGTGCTCGAGAGCTGTGGTTGCGGGAAATGAGACTGGTTAGGTGTGTTGCCAGCATTTGTCGAGTGGTCTGAGCTTCGACTCGTTGATTGGGTTTCAGATGCTTCATCATCATCTGAGGTAACGCCAACTCTTAGTAAATCTGTTGCTTGGCTCTGCAACCTCCCAATCAAACTCAAAGATTCCGCAACCAGTATGCCTTTTGTTTGACTTTCTTCGAAGTTGGATGGATTCATGTTGATAATCCTGGCTAACACGTGTTCCAACCTTACAGCGATTTTCCTAAACTCTCCCCCTTTACTCGTACCAGAGAACTTCTCTACCAGCGGTACCAGACTATCAAGCTTCTTCATGCAGCTAAAAGCATCCTGGCCAAACGTAAAGGGTTACGGAGGGTATCTCATACTTGTATCAGTCTTTTCTCTTTGCTTAATCAGCATAAGCTGTTGTTTCATTTCTTCCACCGATCCAATGGCTATGCCTCTCCATGTTAACTCATAGATTAATTCGTCCTTGACTAAGTACCTTATGTCAGACAACCGACTTACAGAAACAGCCATGGTGCCTTTTATATATATTAAAACTTTAAACTTTAAAACTCTTAATTATACCTCCCAATTAAAAAACTAAACCACGTAATAACAAACACAAAGTTCACTTTAAACCTACTAGTGAAAATCACTATAAATTTTCTCACAAATGTAGAAAATGTAAAACTTAAATACGAGCAGACGCGAACAAAACCGAAAAACACCGGAGCAGTAAGAAAATAAAATTTATTTGCATTTAAAAATGTAATCATAGTTTATAGTAATTATTTGCACAACCAACCATGACGTCCAACCCTGCAGAGAGAAATAACTACTTAAATCCTAAATTAGAATTAACAAGTAGTCATAAAAAAAGTTAAAAAAATAAAAGAGAGACAAGGGTTTTGGCAGTGTTCAGGTCTTATGTTCCACTCCTGCGTGAGTAAAACCAAAAAAAAAAATAATTGCGCTTATCCTAGCTGAACTGGATTAAAATTAAAGTTAAGTGATGTTTGTTTAACTCAGCAACCGAATAGGTAAATTTATCCCTAAATGGAACGTACAACAGACTACCTATAACAAAAAAAATCCCAAAGCTGTTGTACACAGTTAACGCTAGGGTATACTCCTGCTATTGCAGAACGGCTCCACTAATAAACTCCTCAAAAAAACCCAAATCGCCAATACAATGATTTTTCTACAAAGAATAAATCAAAACCCACTTTAACCTGCTTACCTACTCTGAGTTTACACGAAACATGCATTGCTTAAGGTCACATCATCCCTTAATATATAAGTGAACGCAATAAACATCGGAATAGATGTTCATGTTATAGAAATCGTAAAATATGCTCAATTAAAAAAAACCCGCTCACTGAAATTGCGTCGAATTAGACTAGTAAGGATGTTGTGTGTAATTAAAAAAAAAATTGAAAAAATTACCGATGGTATTAAAAAAATGTATACAAATAACGTCTTGGTAGGACTGCAACTCTCTAATAATCGTTAAAATGAAATTCCCAAAATTTTAACTAAATTGATGCAAACCATGGTCAAGAAGACCCTAGGATCGTACCGGAAGGTGTCCAAAAAAAATTAAAAAAATTTTTTTTTGATGTCGACCACAGTAGACAATAATAAAAAAAAAATTAGTGGCTCGTTAAAATTTTCAAAACATTAGTCTACCCTGATAGGTGGTTTGGAGTAGGGAGAAAAAAAATTAAAACAAATGATGATAGGTTGTTAAAACGCGAGGTTTCGAAATGAAATTATATTTTAATTCAGAAAAAAAATATTTAAATAAACTGGTAAAATCATTGTAGGGCAAGGTACTACTATGCACCAAAACGAAAATTTTCCAACAAGAAAATCAAGTTTCCCTCCTTAAAAAAAATATTTAAAAAATATTTTCAAAAAAAAATTAAAAATGTTTAAGTGGGGTTGCAGCTCCTATTAACGATTTTAAAAGAATTAAAATAAAATTAGCACTACTAGAAAAATCTTTATAGAGATATGTTATGCAACAGTCTCAGTTCTTTTCCTTCAAAAAAACAGTTGTAGATTTCCTTTCCTCTCCCAAAACTGTGTGAATGTGAAAAGTGAATGAGCTAGAAAAATTAATTTACTATACAAAAAAAATATTGAAAATTAAATTTACTTGAGAATCATAAATTACAAAAAAATCAGTGTAGGAAAAGTTAAAAAAAATATTTATGTTAAAAAAAACAAACGATGTTAGTATATTTGTTTAAAATTATTACTAAAGGAGACAACCAACGTGAGTACTCATTTACTGTACCACTATCCTAAGTTTTAAACTTTGCACTCAACCCCGTAAAGAATTATCTTGTGTGCCCTTTAAAAAAACAAATATGAATTTCCAGGTTCACCTATAAGAACGTTGCAAAACTAAATCTGCCTACTCAAGTGTTTTTACACACAACATCTAATCAAAAAAAATTTTACTGCTTAATGCATTCTCAGATCCTTATTCCTGGTGTTCACGAGATATAAAATTAAGTTGGGCCCTATCCACAACTATTAGTCAAAGCAAAATTACCAAAAGTACAAGGGCTAATGAGACCCTATCACCTACAAATGATATTTTGAAATGAAACAGTTGGGAATAATCCTGCGTAAAAACCAAGAAGCCAAAACTATTACATTAATTTTAAAAGAGCATAATAACCTCCCGGCCCCAAATAAACTTTTGTTATCTCAACAAAACTCGGCCTAAACCCAACAAAATCTTTTTATTAGACATTTCCCCTATTCCCTAAGTATAATGTCAATAAAACCCAAAACTTGTGATATCCATTCCAATCCCATTTGGACCCTATATATTTTTAAAACGGTCAAACGCCCACAGGCGAAACCATATCTTATTTCAAAGAAAGGTGAAGATATTTTGAAGCACCCTGTGAAAATAGGACACTATTATGGAAAATTGTTCAGAGCAGTGTTCTTACTAATTGTTAACCTAAATATATCTAGTTCCATCATGTGCATGTTACTATTTTAATTCCTATCATAATTAAATAGATCACAAAATTTGTCTTCCTCCGCGAATCTGCAAGGTCCTGGAAAATGCGAGATTCAGCCTGTAGGCCAAATTTGGATGTATTTTAATTTAGCGAAAACCGAAGTTGCGAAATCCTAAAAAGATTAGCAGGAAGTCCTCGTTCCTCGATTTCTACACTCCGAACCAAACATTTCTACCATTTCCACCCAGCTCGCGGGAGGAAAACCCCTAATTATTGCAATACAAAAGGTACTACTATCATATTATGCATAACAAAAAAAAGTATATGCCATCATCATTGTTTAGTCGCATCAAGGAAACCTATTGTTTTTAAATTTATTCTTAGGTTGAAATCTATTTTTTAACCTGAACACTTTCCCATTTATTCCACAAAAGTGTATTGTAATTTAAAAATTTGCTTCATTATTTGAGGTCACCAGTATGAAATTATTTTAAAATTAAAAAAAAATGAAATAAAAAAAAATTATTTCCCAATTGTCCACAACTTCCAAATCTTCATCCCTAAATAGGTACTTTCTTAGTCTAACACCATCCATCGTTATCCAACATAACGCTTTAATTTCAGAAGCAACAAAACGAGGATAACGTGAAAAAGCTAAGCAAGTAAGTTGGAAGTTGCTTTACAATGGGCGCAGATGTAAGGCCCCTATAAGTACACGCCACTGTCCTGAACTGCAAACTAACAAAAAACTGAAGACTAGCATATCTGCCGTCAAACAACATTTGGCATGAAATTAAAATAATTTCATATCATACCAGTACCCTCCAAAAACAAAACGTTTTTTACTATAAGACCCAAACACTTAACCAATAAATCTTGTTATTTAAAATTATGATTTGGAAGTAAAAGATTTATTTATTCCTGCCTGATCAGCTAAGACAAAAAAAGTTCACCTTCTTGTAAATCAAGAAGTTCCCGTTTGGTCCCCTAAAAAAATATAACCTGTCTGGTCACCCTTTAAACTACGACCACTATACAAACCGTTTAGACCAAACAAGAATTCGAGAAGTTATGTTTACCGAGAAAAAATTATCTTTTTAAGAAAAATTAAATTATTTAAAAAAGTAGTAAAGTTTTGAAATATTTTTACCAATTACCCCCGCCTAGCATTTATATTTAGTTGAAAGTCTCTCTTAAATTCACTGACCAATTTCACGGCCTCACAATGACATTACTTAAAAAATTTACTGAACTCTACAAATGAACTAAAAAAAATCAAAAAACTTATATCTATATCTGTCTCAGTTAAACATTTCTTTTGTGGTATTATATCTAGTTGGGCTTCAAATTCATTTTCTCTGTATTTAATCCGGAGCAGGCAAAACTTCTCAAGGCTCAAACATAAATGTTTGCTCTCCATTGGCCATGACCAAGCTATGACCTGAACGCAGAAAAAAAATACAGAAAAAAATAATTGTGAACAAGAAAAACTTTAATTGATAGAAATACCCGAAGGTCATTTTTTTAAAAATGCACTCCAAAGCCCAACGCCGTATTTTTTACCAAAAAAAAAATTTCACCAGTCACGAAACACAACTAGACAACTAAACCAAAGACCTAAAAACTGTCTTTCAAAAAAAATACCCCAAAAAAAAATGTTAACTAGACCTCTGGCGTTGATCTTCAGCCAATATGTTGCTGTAGGAATTTTAGCCTTGTGTTCCCTAAACTTCCGAGCTAGCTATAAGTAGTAGTACCCTCCTCTGACCCGATGTAACTGAGTGACGTAAGATCTTAATTGTCATCAACAGTTACCACCAAAAAAACAAGAAAAGAAAATGACAAAGCAAAATAAACTCATTTTCCTTTTCTTTAATTAATAATTAATACTTTCATCTAAACAAAGCTACCAGCTGTTAAGCTATATTTACTTTAAAACAACCTAGCCAAGAAAAATTTGTGTGAAACCCTGTAAAAATATTCCAAATACCAAGTGGTGATATCCCACAAAAAATTAAAATCACCAAAAAAAAACTTGTTGACCTAAATAAATTGACTGCACTAAAGAATAATCTGTGAAACAATTTCTATCTTATCACAAGCAGGAAATAATAACATATAAATAAATGAACCTGCAAAAAAAAAATGTTATAAATGTTATAAAAAGACCATGTCCATAAATCATAAAAAAAATTGAAGTAAATTTACATTGCTGTATTTTTCTTTAAAAAATTTAAAAAATTAAAACATGTTTTCCTTACAAAAAAACTTTAAAGAATTAAGACATGAGTTGGACTCCGTTCAATAAAAACTCCCATGTTTTTTATCTACTTATTATTCCTTAATAAATAAAAAGAATCTTTTATTTTCCAAGAAAAAACCTGTGAAGATAAGCTAACAAAAACCTATGAGAATTACTAAAACAACAAACTCCAAATCAACGCTTAAATATTACCAAAAAATATTTAAAAAGTGTTATTTCCGAAAACCAATGATCTTGTTTTTTATTTAAAAAAATGATTGGGTGTCAAAAACACCGACAGCCACTGAAAGACTGAAACCTGACTATGGCTGTAACACCAAAAAAAAACTTCCCTAAAAAAAATTTTTAAAAAAAATTCAAAAAAAGTTTTTTCTTTTTTTTTTCAAATTAAGAAACAAAAAAAAAATACATCAGATGTTAAAAAACTAGCCAAAACTCACGTTGGGCGCCAATTTGTGGCCTATTAAAATGTGTTGGATGCCATTTGGGGCAGCTTAAAGACGTTGCCGCCATTTTGTGACACTGTAATAAGAATAATGACAATTTGCCAACTTGTGACACAACAAAACCCCTGAATAATTAAACAAATATCTGGAAGCAGAGCTGTATTTTCCAGCTAGGTAAAACATTGATATGCCCGGTAACTTTTATACAGTGGAGAAGGGGGGGTTCAGAAATAAGAAAATTTTAAGTGCGCTACATTATTTAATACCAATGTTTTACAAAGAAGTTCTTAAATAAAATACAGTTCAACCCAAACGTTGTAGCCAAACAATGAAATTCTACCTGCTTCCGAGGCTTCCAGAGTATTTGTGTAATTAAAAAACAAAAAATTGACTAATAAACAGAATAAAATTCCAAAAGATTGAATTAAGATGACAAAAATAGAAGCACTTTACAGGTAGATGGACTCCTTTAACAGGTCATAGTGTACCTACATCTGAGTCAGTAGTGTGAGACTCGGTTATATAAATAATTGTAAAAAAAATACACTTCCAAAATCGTTCCATCATAGGGGAGATCTGGACCAAATATCTGCTTTTGTCATTCTACGTTGGGTAGAATGAGACAGACAGCAACCCAGTCCGAGATCCACCCCATGAGGTAAAACAGTGTAAAGGAACCGCTAAAAAAATATAACCTCATCTCTCTTTTTGTCTCTGCAAAGTTGGTCATTGGGATTGTACAAATAACACAAAAATTTAGTTCATCTCGTGTATTTCGAATATGGGGTAAAAAAAAAGGAAAATTATCAAAAAAAATAAAGATGAAACCAAGTTGAAACAAACTCTTTCAAAGGTACAGTACAATTTAAATGGAAGTTATGCCGCAAAATTGTGGTCATGACGTCATACCTTTATCTTGCGTTCACAAGAAGTGTTAAAATTAAACTGTGCAAAATTATATATGGAAAGATTATGTCTAAATGATGTGAAAATTATATATGAAAAAAATTATAGTTAAGGCTTGCTCCTACCTTGGTCCTTCAATTATTTAATAATTCTTGGTGTTTTATTTGGTAAACCTGGAAGTGTTGTTGGTTTTCCGACATAAACTGCTGTTCTTGGTTTGCCCGCGCCTCCCCTAATGCCCGCTTAGCACATCACGCTAGGGCAGCACATGGTGGTCAAAATGTAGCTGATTGTTGCCCGAGCGTAAAAACCCTGTGGAAAATGAAATGTTTCAGTTTCCTGGAATTCGTCTATTTTGCACGAAGTTCCCCTACACCGAGTAATTTAACCAAGAACCCCATGTCGACTCAATAAAATAAAGTAGATTTAAACAGATGAACTAAAATAACCCTAACGTACCTTTCCCAGGGTTACAACTGGCTACACCTGGCTTCACACCAGCGTCCAGCCCAACTGTCCCGTCGATGGAATTGACAGGGCTGTAGACAAAGGAGAAAAACAATATATAGTTTTTATCCAAAAACGTGGTCTTAAAAAAAAATAAAAACTCCAAAAATTTCCCATGTCTCTTGTCGAAAAAGTACATTTTACACGAAAAATAATTACAATTCGGGAGGCAAATATTATCTTGAAGAGTCCTCAAATAATAAAAAAAATTAAAAAAATAAAATCGAACTTACCACTGCTCTTTCCCGTACAAATGGCGTAGGCCGACTTAAATCCCCTTCAAAAGGGTATGAGCGTCACTTCAGGATTCGCCTAAACACGACGGACTCACTTCTCACAGTCTCTGGGACAGACCTTGCAGTTTTTGCAGTGCCACTAACCAAAAACAATGGCGATCCCAGAGACCTGTTGCCGACCCAGCCAAAATTCGTTAGCAAAGAGACCAGGCACTCCGTCGAGAATACCAAAATAATGAAGCCACCAGAAACCGTTCGTAGATCTGGTGGGGACAGTAAAACCGCAATACCAACCTAATTTTCCCGGTTAAATTCAAATAAAAGATGCAAACCTATTTATTAAAAAACTTTTCCGCCAAAAAATCTCTAACTTCGGTTTGCAACAGTGGAGGAAAAGTACCCGCGGTTTTCAAACTAACCAATGAGGAAATACATGAATAGTTTCGTACCGGTATATAGGGGGCAGCACCGACCAAGGGGATATTGAAAAATACGTAAAACGCGCATTGAGGTGTTGTCGGATCTATTTCCACGGTTGAAATTTTTACAACAAGGACGTCGAGACACCCTCCATACATATACCGAACATTTGCCTACCGGACCCCTGCCAACATATCAAGTAGGAGGAAAATAACCAGACGGACTGTAAGAAGCTCAGCATTGAAACCATCAACTGTAAAATCAATTACTGGAGATTAGAGCTTGCATAAAACCCAGGAATATTCGAACACTCAACCAATTCCCATATGAGTAAAGCTGTACTAAGTGTAGAATTTCGTTGTATTTTAGTTACAGTTTTAGTCAAAAGTTTCCTTTGCTCTTTATATATGTTTTCTCTAAGATTCATATGGTTTGACGCCATTCTTGTAAAACATTTCTACATTAATAAAGTTGTTTCTGAACCTGAACCTAAAAGTACACACTGAACTACTGCTTAAACTCGGCACAAGTGTGTTCAGATGTTAACTCACACGATTTCGTTTATTCTTCTAGTCTTGGTTTTTTTATCCCTCGTTTATCTCCCATTTACAAAAGTGCGTAACTCGTATTTATTTTATCCTTTCCCTATCAAATTAATAAAGATATCAAAGTGGGCGGAGCCTCGGTTGTTACTGGTCAAACCGTGAACCTAAATATGTTTTCGTGCTATCAATACTAGCTAATCCGTGAAGGATATGGGGTTCGGATTGTCCCAATATCCTCGAAAATAAACATAAGCGAATGAACTGTTTATCTAAATGTTTCCTCCCTGTTACTGAAACCATTTGTGATGCGGCAACGCCGCCATTCCCCAGCTGTTTAATTTCATAAACGTCAAAGAGAGTTACGAAGTGCAGATAAACAAAACAAGTTTTTATGTGATTTTTAAAGAACTGTGATCTTAAATTCCAATTACGATGTCCAGATAATGCGATGTGCGTAGTGTCCACAGTAGTTCGATGGAATGCCTCCTTTTAAGGTAACTTCCTAGACACTATATAACCTCCAAACCTAGCTCTATAAAATACCCTTAATTTGTGTACAGAAAGACGAGTCAAAGAGCCTTGATTATTTACCTAAATAAACAAATATGTAACGTTGCCTTAAACGTAAAAATGACACGTTATATCTCTTAAAATATTTTAAAATAACTAAATTAAGAAAATAATTAAAACTAAAAAGGTAACTAAACAACAGAAAAAAACAATAAAAAAGTTAAAAATATATACAGTGGTGGCCAACTAATTAGAAACGATGTCAGTAAAATAATTTAAGTTTCAAAAATTTAGGAAAATAAAATTTATTTATTCTCATATTATACCCACAGTTAGTTTTGACATTGAACTTTAATAAAACATAAAAAGTTGATTCTTTTATAATGTCTATACACATGTATTAAAAAAAAACAATTTTGGGCGAATATTTAAATGGACAACAAATTAGAAACGCAATAATTATGTTTCAGTAAATAAACAGTAAACAACTCTAGTTACTCCAACACTTAGTTATTATAATGAATACACTTAATATTTTGTAGAAAAGCCTTTACTGTCAATAAGGGCCCAACATCTTCTGGGCATCGACTCAACCAAATGTTGACACCTAGCCAATGTTATAGATTTCCATGCTTGCTCTGCTTCTACCGCTAGATCATTTAAGTTTTTGATATTTTTATGCTCCAATAGTCTCTTGAGGTCACTCCAAAGATTCTCAATGGGGTTGAGATCAGGGCTGCATGATGGCCAGTCAATCACATTCACAGAGTTGTCCTTAAGCCATTTTTTTACAGACTTGGCTGAATGCGTCGGGTCATTATCCTGCTGGAAGACCCAGGTTATAGGCAAATTTTCATCCGCAAAAGGCACCATTGGAATTCTCCAAAATTTCTTTATATTTTACTTGGTCAAGAATACCATCAATCTTTACTAAAGGTCCAACTCCGCGCCAAGAAAAGCAACCCCATAGCTTAATATTTCCACCTCCATGTTTAACTGTGCTTGTTGTATATTTAGGATTATTTTCTGCACACTTAGGCCTTCTTACAAATATTCTACCATCACTACCAATTCGATTTATCTTTGTTTCGTCAGACCATAACACCTTTTTCCAGTCATTTATACTCCAATTGACATGATCCTTTGCAAACTTTAATCTAACTTGGCGATTTTTCTTATTCAAAAGTGGTTTTTTGCGAGAAACTCGCCCAAATAAATTAGCCTCATCAAGGCGTCGCCTAATGGTTCTTGCAGATACCTTTATGCCTGGAGAGAGTTCTTCTTTGATTTGCTTGGAAGTCAAAAAAGGCTGCTTTTTTACCATACGAACAATCAATTCATCAGTTTTTTTACTTTTTTTTCTTGGAATATTTTCGTGTGTACCATGAGTTTTTATGTGCTTTAGTGCATAAAAAACCATTTTTTTAGAATACTCTAAATGGGTAGCTATTTTACTATAACTCCAGCCCCGCTGCCTGAGAGTAAAGATTATTTTACGCGTACTAGGGTCACAACTTTTTTTCATCCCATTTTTAACTACAAACGTAAGGTAAGAGCTCTTAAAAACTGCTAAGACACAAACTTTTATCGTTGGAATGTTTTAAGAGAAACTGCGATTTTTATCTTAACCGTTTCTAAATAGATGACCAAATTCATTATCACTAAAAATTGTTTACAGTTTTGCATTCCTTATGTTTTTTGTAGAAAAATATTTGTAAACACAATATGAATGCCTTTGACATGGTATCTTATATTTAGCCAAATATTCGATTCTAATATATTTAAAACTGCTGAAATCCCCAAAAATATAATTTTTATATGGAGTGTTTCTAATTAGTTGGCCACCACTGTATATTAAGTATGACAAGTCATTTAGAAAAAAATTGTAGCTCGTGGGGACATGGTAGTGACAGAATTTTGATACTACTCAAAAAAAATATTTCGGGGTACTGCGTCAAATTTTTGCCCAAAATTCGTTAAAAAACATGCCTCGATCAATTTTTTTAGTGGCGCAAAACCAAGAGCGCATACCTTTGTATTATGTGTTATATGTTTAATATTTTAAGGGGTTTCTAACCCTAGTTTTTTAAAGAAACTAACCCAGACCTACCCAAATTACACCATAAAATAACTCAAAATTTATTAAAAATTTTCCTGAATTAATTTAAATAATAACTTAAATTACCCTCATTTATTTACAAAATTGTTACAAAAATAAACATTTTTATCATAAATAGTTTATTATATTTACGACAACGCGATTTTTGTCCACTTCAACGTTTGTTATTCAATTTTCAGATCACGTAGTGACCGGCCTAATTTTTTAATTTTTTGTTTTTCCTCTAACGAAAAACCACTAAAAGAGTTTATTTAGAGGGCGTAAATTAAAGCACATATTCTCCGCACTCACACAAACAAGACGACTAACTGGATCACAGAACACCAAAACTAATTGGGGTGCCCGGCACAAATTTTAGTTGATCATTTCATTTAGACAATGTAAAAATGGTCCAACTCTGTCGCTCTTATAGGCCACTAGAAAAATCTCTCTCTGTTCGGCGGTGCCAGCAGCAAAGCGGCACACCCTCCACTTCACACACAGCAGACAGTGGTCGCTCATTATTCGTAGTGTGATCCACTGCATTGTACAGGGTTTACAATATTTTATATAAATTAAAAAGAAATTCATAAAATAGCAAATAAATTAAAATAATTTTAAAAATAAAAAAATGTGTTTTTTGTAACAGGCGGCCAGTGTGACAGTGGTACTGTCACCTTAAGTGGCCAAGGCTTAAATGTTGTAAGCTACCAACTTAGGCAACTTATATAAATTATAAAAAGATTAAATGTTACTATATGTTATTAAATTTACACGTCTCGAAAGGGAATTTGACGGTTCTTGGAGGAAAAATGCTATAAACGGTTTTCTCAAATGTATAACTAATGTAGGATAATTATACATACCTTTTCAATTTTCTTATTGTAGCTTCACACTTTCACTTCTTATATTTATTAATTGAATATGAACTTTTTACTACTACAGCTTTTGTATTCAAATATTTACACTTCTTAAACTTTTAGGTTTTATAAACCTTTTGTATATTTGTTGTAAATATATATATTTATCAACATTTTAAACGTTGATTGAATGGGTGAAACCATTCAATCAACTGTTTAATTTACTTAATATTACTGTTTAGGTTTGGGATATATTGTTGAAGAAAATGCCGATTTTAGGGCAACGAATGGTTTGTATTTTGATGTTAAAAAACCATAAAAAAATTAAACACATTATTTCAAAACAGTGGCAACAGTAATAATTAATAGCTTTAAAATTAATAAACTCCAAAAGAAAAGACTAAAATAATTATGAATAATAAAGATAACAGTTTTATACAATTTTAAAATAATTGATAAATTTCCCCAGTTGAAATAAAACCCCCCTTAAGAAGTGTGAACGAAAGCGTAACGAACCAAGCAAAGCGTAACTAAAGAGTGAGCTCCCTCCCTACTTTTGAAAGTTTCAGTACTCTGCTCTCTAGGCATTCTTAGCTTGCCGCTAGCTGATTGGTCTAAATCTAAGCTTTCTTTAACGGATTTCTTCCACCACTCTGCTCTACAGACATTCTTGGTTGCCGTTGTCTGAAACTTAAGCTCTCTCGCATTGGCGAGAAAGGCAAATAGATAAAATACCACCGCAATTCAAACATGCGTGGACTCAGAAAATCGGTAAAGTTAAAATCATACAGTGTGTTTCATAAAAGTTGAAAATAGTTTAGCTAATTTGTTTCCAGTTACAAAATATTAATTATTTTTTTTGAATACAGCCGAATACAACTTTTATTAAAATACAGCGAACCTGAAAATATGCCTAAAAACAAGTCGGCGGAGTTGCCATAAATTTTACTTAATCCTAACTTAGTCTTGCATATAATTAATGCTTGTTGATGTCAAAACAATATTTAACTAAAAATCTTTAAAAACATAAATGACAAAAATACCATATATATTCAAATCCCGTTTTTTTACATTACTCCCCCCTGATTAAGTATAAACAATTTTTTTTAAACGCAAGTCGAAATAAAATGGTTTATAACAACAAGCATTAAGTAGTGCAGACAACACAAATTTAAACTAAAACTATAACGCTCTTCGTTTCCATTTTTCTTCTCTGGATATCTGATGGTCAACAAACATTCTGGCGGGAAAAAACTTGAAGTTCCATTTTGGAACAAAATAGCAACACTGGATCAGGTACAACATCTTAGATCAGCTAGTCAGCAACAAACATTGTGAACGATCAGTAGATTCCAAACAGTACTGAAAGAATCAGAATATCAGTGCAGCTTAATAACAACGATAACTTAAACTAAATGAGGGCAAGAGAAAATTGACAAATAAACCGAAAAGTATATAGAAATATATAATTTTAACACACATTGTTCGAAAACTACTACATTAAGGTATATATTATATACACGCTTATGCAGAAATTTGTGGAGACAAAAAAAAGTGATTTAAGTTAACGTAAATAAATTAAGGGAGTCTCCAAACCAAACCGTTTCCTCCATAGTATTAAACAAACACTAGGTACGCAGCAAGAGCTGAGTTTCCACATTGGCCATCTTTGAAACTAAGGGTGAACAGCAGACTCTGTATTGAATTTGGAAAGAAGCATCCAATTGCAGGTTTGCACAGCGACGGTAAGAAGACGTCGATTGTAATGATGATGGCTGTTTGGCAGATCTATTGACTTAAATGGTTTAATGGCTGCTTGGTTGATTAAACTGTTTGTGGAAGAAATTTGTTGGTTGGTTGACAGCACTTTGCAATAGCTGACTTAAAAATAAAATAATTTTAAGACAGGAAAACAATGTTTTTAATAACAATAAACCAACCTTATGTAAAACAAAATTATTTGTTTTAAAAAAATATTATTTAAATAAAAAAAAAATTAAATTTTTTGATTTTATGATTATATCTCATAAATAAGTTTTAGGTGAACTAAAACTAGTTAGACAGTAAAGAACCTACAAAAGGTTGTCTAACCCAAAAAACGTGTTTGCATAAAAAAACAAATTTTAAAACAAAGATAAAAGCAAGAAATTACAAACACTAACTGAAATATTAAAATTGATTATTTTAAAACTTTAAAACAGATATATTTATACCGAACAAAATACGTTTACTTGACCATAATTTATAAAAAATTCAAATACTTTAAGACAAAATTAATTTACAATAAAGGATTGACAATATTTGACAAAAAACTAAAAAAATTTAAGTTGGTTTATTGTTTTCATTGTAATACAAAAAAACAACCCTACCAGGTTAACACAATAAACTTTAAAACAAACATGGAATACTGAAACAAAACAAATCATATAAAAATAACTCATGTGATAGAAGGAATAACTGAAAATAAATACAAGTTAGCAAAAACAAACACAAAATGATACAAAAACTGAAATACAAATTTTTATCATAGTTAAGATTTTAATGATTCAAAAAAAATTTAATTTTATAAAGAAAATCAAATAGAACAGATTTAATACAATAATCTCAAATGAAACAAATTCACATAGATGTTTTTTAAATAGAACAAATCCAAATATAATATTTTTTTACTAGAACAAATCAAAACATATTGATTCAATAAAGAACAAATCAAAATAATTCAATATAGAAGAAATCAAAATATAATTTAATATAGAACAAATCAATAAAAAAAAATCAATAAAAAAAAATTAATGAACAAATATAAATAGAACAAATCCAGCCAGATGTATATACACATTTTCAAAATTACTTAGAATAAAGCTCCTCCTAGAATTTTTCACAGTTTTTCCGAATTTTCTTTAAAATTTCTTTCCAGAAACATTATCTTTTCCAATGTAAACTTTCTTTTCCATAGATCTTGCTAAATAATTTTTCTTTAAACATGAAAAATATTTTTCCTTTCAGATTGATTTTCGGTGTGACTTTAGTATGTTTGAAAATGATAAGTTGGGTTTTTAATTTTCTAATTAATTTCAATTTCATTTTATTTTACTTTCCAATAAATTGTAAGCTGGTTTTACACAATTTTCAAAAACTAAGAACGGCAGCAAAACAAAGTAGGTTAATATTGGTCATTGTTTGAAAATTAGACATCTTTGCTTCGAAATACTTGACCTAATGTAAGCAAATGTTTTTAAACTTGACCAATTTAGGTTTTTATCGAATTTCATGCGCACATAGATGGCGATAGATGATTTTAAAGTGCATGAATCAAAACAAACAAAATAAAATAATCTTAGTTGATAATAAAATTTTAAATAAAATTATGTCTTATTATATTCCAATTGAAGAAAATGACAAAAAAAAATAAAACAAAAATTTCAGTTGATGGTTGCTTCAATCGACTCTTTTTGGTGTTATGAAAAGAAAAAAACTCTCTTGGGTGATGAAGTCATTTCTTATTTTTCCAAAACTACTAAATAAGAACTACTTAGACTCCAAGCAGGCAATGGCTTACTTCAAAAATTTGAAAAAAATAATAAAAAAAAATACTTTAAAATATTTTAGGTATAAACTACTTTTTTTTTCATTTTAATAAGTTGTCAAAAAAAACAAAATGCATCTTAAACCATAAGGTTCTTTAGATAATGCAAGACTTAAAATGAGCAAATAATTTTAAAAAATAATAATAAATGAAATAATGCTTGCTAATATACGAAAAATAAACACTGATCTTAAAAAGACTAAGTTTTACGCTAAGTTTTCCTTAAACGATCAACTAGTGATTTAATCATTTGATTATTTACGCAAAAAGAATACATAAATTACTTTTTGTTTATCATTAATAAAGCCAATTATGTATAGGCCTTAGTAACAACAAAATTACTTAAAGATGATAATATTAATAAAAATAATACAAAAATAATAATTTAGGTGTTCTTGATTAGTGCTATGCCTGTGCACTAGCATATCATTTTAATAATGACGTTATAGAGAATATTTTTATTTTATCGATTAACTAGGGCAGCAAACAGAAAGGAACAAACTAACAAAAAAAAAACATTTTTAGAAAAAGACAACACATTTTTGTGATTTGTCATAGTTATATAGTCATAGAAAAGTTCTACAAAAACAATTGTACTCATTGAGTAAAAGAGTGGAGAATGTTTTTTTTTAAGTTGTTTAAAATAGTGTAGATTTTGAAAAAAAAATATAAAAATTTATCCTCAAAATGGATACTTGGCTTAAATGGTACAGACTGTACTTGAAGTTCGAATAGTAAAAGTTTTCCTATAGAAAAAGAAATATAAAAAATAAAATATTGTTTTATTGAGAAACAATACAAAAATTCAAAAATTTGATTTGATTTTATTTAATATTGATTTTATTAATTTACAATATGACGAAAAAAAAAGAAAAATGTATCTTAGCAATGCTTAGATTGCTATGATAATATCCAATTGGATTCAAGAATTACTTCAAAATGGAGAAAAAAAAAATATATATGTACACAAATCGAAAAATTTTAACCGTTGATGACGGAGTTTTTATTCGGTTTATGGGATCTTAGAAAAGTCAGAGTCTAAGCACTGATTAAGAGCAAATAATCCCAATTTAAAAAAAAACAAAGCTTTTTGAAATAATGGACTCAAAAATAGACTATAATAATCAATTTTACGTTAAAATTCTAATCAATAGGTGTTGATTTTACCACAACATACATATCCATCACAAAAGAACAAAACCAAAAGGCACGTGTGGATTTTAACAAAAAATAAAATGATATTTTGTTTTTTTTAAATATTACAAAAATAAAAAAAAAACAATTAAAAGTTTAAAAATATCTAAAATGTTCTGGTCACTAGAAAAAAAAATGACTCTACCAAAATAATAAAAAGTTAAGTATTGGACTTTTTCCGTGTAACAAAAAAAACAAGACTAAAATTACATATCTGATAGACGATTGATGCAGATATTATCTGAAAAGATACAATTTACTTCTACTAAAGCAAAGTACAAAAGAACTTAAAGAATTGCGGTATAGTTATCACTGATAATTAAAGGTTACAAAAATTCTGTACACTTATAGATAGAACTGTGGCCATAGCGCGATAGAGACACTTAGTTTTTATGGTAATTAGTTTGACGGGTAACATTTTACAGAAAAAAAACAGTTGTTTGCTGTACACTAGAAATTTTTTTATACAAAGATTTTATTTACGTGATTTTAAATATACCCTTCCATTAAGATGTTTTTGATTAAAAACTTTCTAATTCAAATGAGACTTTTTCGTTAGTCTATAGGTATATAGATATATATATATATATATATATATATATATATATATATATATATATATATATATATATATTTCATAATGTAAATATTACCAAATGACATAAAGATTAGCTTAAATAGCTTATCAACACTATAAAGAAAAAAGAGTAAAAAGTTGATCATAAAATTTTATAATAAAAGAAAATACTTCTTTATTCTGCTGTTCTTGTCTGTTTTTCCAATCTCTTATTTTTTCTTGATGTTAATATTTTCCAATATCACTTATGAAAATAAAACAGTTTTCTTTGATATGGCGTGACTAAAGAGTCGTCTACTCTTCTGGTTGTATCTCCTAGGTTTTTCCTATTCCTATACCATTAAACACTAAATTTCTAAAAATCCTAACTTTTAGTTACTATCTCAAATATTATCTAATTATCCTATTTTATAACCAAGTCAGAAAAATTTTCCAAATGTCTACCATAAAACCTGTTTTAAAATAATATCCCATCATCACTTCAACACAGGTTCCTGTAAAAACATATAGTATAGACTCTTGTATACCAAATCTAAATCATGCTTCGTCATAATAAAAAAAATATTGGTAGATCTACCATTTTTATATTGAAAATTGTATTGTAAAATATAAAATTTATTTAACGACAACGCTATTGTCCCCCTAATTAGAAAACATAAGACACTGTGAATTTCACACTTACAGGTAGTGGCCACATTCTGAAGATAGAAAATCACAGGTGTATGACGAAGAAAGAAACTAGTCTACATCTTCGTGTTAAATAAATTTTTCGGTCTATTGTTTATCCAGTATAACTCAAAAATGAGTTCCCAACATGACGAAATAGAAAATTACCTAGATCTCCTACTAGTATCTACTAGGTGTGACGTCACTGTCTTCATTAACCTACCCTGATATAACTTTTATTCGTTTCATAGGTAAAGTTTTACCTCTACCTTGAATAGTTTTTCCCAAATTTAAATTCCAATTTTTACAAAATTATTTGACTTGAAAGAAACCTAAAAATCCAACCCATATATTTTTCCGCTGTTTTAGACCATTTCACCTGTAGACCCTGTAAGCTATAATTTGACGGCTTAATTAATTCAGTAGTTTTCTTGACAAAGATTGGTTAAAACATTTAACTGACTATAACGTAACCCTATATTCAAAAATTGAGTTACGATATTAGGAGATACGGCAACAAACAAAACGAATATAGACCAATTGAAACTTTTAATTATAGGTATACCATTGAAACACCCCCTCGAGTGGAGAAGAAAAATTTCCCTAATATACTGTCCAGTTTTCTTCTCATTTTTACCGGAGAGTTTAAAATCCAGCTAAAACACTCATTCCATAAAAAAACATAAAAAATAATCTAAACTATAATAATACAAACAGCGAAAAAAATTAATTCGCCCTCGTCTTACAAAAAAAAACAAAATAAAAAGAAAACGCGACGATTCCACTTAGCGAATTATTATTGGTTTATTGTTTTATAACATTCCTTATACATCAAAAGTTGCATACATCGAGCACATATCAATTTTGCCATACCATGTAGCCATATCAAAGTTATGTTAAAAGAAAATTCTAGGACGCTTTAATTCAAAAACACTTCCCTCTCACATATTTACTTAACAGATAGTAATAAACTTTTGTCATTTATAAAAATATCTCAAAAATTACTAAACAATTTTAAAACAATTAGTTCTTAAAAACTTTTAACTTGATGTTTTGGTCATATACAACCCAATACAAACAATACAATCCTGAAATAAAAAAAAATTCATTCAGTAAAATTTTTGGGGGAAAAGTCCAGAGAATTGTACAGTTGTTGGATGTCATGGTCTTCACCTATAAAAGAAAACGAAGTTATAACACTAATTTTATACATGGTTTAAACAAATATAATAAAACTTTTGCTTTAAAACATCATTTAATGAATTTATTATGCTTTTGACATAGTGTTTAGACACATTTTTCTTTTCATTAAAATCGGTCTCGTAGTTATTAAAACTTTAACAAAATTATAAAAAATTTAAATGAGTGCTCATAAATAAAAGGTAAATAAAAACAATAAAAGCTCTACGAATGCAAAATTTTAAGTTAAAATGCTAAGGCATTACTTAATTAATTTATGTTTTATATTTTTTTATATAATGATTGACAGGCTTGCTTTTGCAATGCAAGAGAAAAGATATATTTAGTGTCAAAATTGCAAATATTGAAACAAAAAAAAACTTAAAAACTCAAAACAAAGATTGTCCTTTTTGACATAGACGATCTAATCTAAAAACTCAAGAGAGAGATTGTCCCTTTTTGACTTTCAGACTAGGTTCTAGATTAATAATTTTTATAGGTTTTTCAATATATGTGTAGCTTGAGCTATTACAAAAAAATTCAAGTTTTTGGCAAAGAATGGGTAGGAGATGAAACGTCAACTACCTATAATTCAGAAAAATTAATCGTTTGTTGAAACAACTACGCTTTCCATTCCATTCCAATGGAAAGTGTCGAAATGGATGCAATAAGAAGATCAATGAGAATATCCAGAACTGATCATATAAGAAATGAGATCATAAAAGAAAGAATGGAAATCGAGGGAAGCATAACTGATGACATTACTAAAAGGCAACTGATATGGTAAACCCATGTACAACGGATGAGCGACGAAAGATTACCAAAACAGGTCCCAGAATGGCAACCAATAGGGCGCAGAAAAAGAGGGCGTCCTAAACTGGAATGGCAACAGTCAATCCAAAGATCAATAAGTCAAAAAAAACCTGACGGAAGATGACTGTCAGGATCGAAGCAGGTGGAGAATAGGCGCCGGACAACGTGAAAAAAACGTTCTAAACCGATATAGTAGTAGTAAACAACTACTGTGTATAGTAAGTCCAACTACAGCAAAATAGTAATAACACATTAAAAAACAGTCTTTTGAAAAAAAGAAAGTAAGCTCTGATGATAATTGCATAAAAATAATTTTTTTATTAAACAGGATAAGAAGATGACAGTAAGTTAGCAAAAAAATGTACTAAATCTTTTGGTTACCAAGATATTTACGCACGCAAGTTATTATCTCTGTGTGCAAATAACTTAAAACTTTTGAGATTCAGTGCTATTTACGTATGCTAAGAATATCCTGGATGTATATATCTATCCAACATTTTCTTGGAACGCAAAGAAAAACAAAAGAATACTGTGAATGAAAGAAAATTCAAATTTTCTGTATGCTAGCACAATTTGCAGTCAAAACTGTGAAATAGTTTGATTAACTGTGCAGAGAAAACTTAACTGAAAAATTATAGAACTCTATGCATATAATAGCATAGCTAAGAAGGCATTGTATTATTAGCACTTTTCAAAAAAAAACATACAGTATGAAGTACGAAGTAGGCCTGGCAAATGTACCTTTCTTTTGGGCTATTTTTTGTTAGCAGTTGATAAAGATTACTACGATCAAAAAAAATAACATTAACAGATAAAACAAATCAAAATTATCGAACGGACTTAAAACTTGAGAAACATTTTCACATATCTTTTAAATCTTAACCTGGACAAAAAAAAATACTAACCAATAGGTTTAAGTTTTAGTAGTTGTCTTAAACAAAAATGAAGGTTTAAAAGCTCAAATGACACGTTTAATGTTAACAAAAATAGAAACAAAATGTCTTAATTACTCTATGGTATAATTTATAAAAATGAAAACTAGTTTTATACCTATTTATTTTTAAAGAAAAATGATAGATAGAAATTTATGTAAGCTGTTTTCAGTAGCGTACTGTACTCGCGGGTCTATTGCGTAACACTGTGTTTTACACGACGTGGTAGAAACTCATGGTTTTGCCAATATACTTATATATTAACTTAGTAGCAAAATTTTAAGAAGAAGAATGATCTAGATCTTACGAAAATGTACTGGTCAACTGTAAAAAGTTTTTATGAAAAACTTTATATCATATAGATATGAAAATACCAATTTTTTTAGTATGTAAATATAAATCTTATAATATTTTTTTTAATTTAACGCACACAAATCGTCACATGTGATGTGGTTACGAGAATATTAGAAATAATGGCAACTCAAAAATTACCGACCGACCTTAATGAAATTTAAATGAAGGAACTGCATTTTTCACTACCAGATTTTTGTTTGAAAAATATAAATTTAATAGTACCCGTGAATGAAAAATCAAACATTGGACCACCGTGAGCTTTCAAGCTACCTACGGAAAAATATGAGAGAAACAAAACTTTTTTTCGCGAAAGCTTGTTTGATTTATAAATTCAATATCATTGTTTAGTTTGTAGATATTGTAAAGTTAAATGTGAATAGACGTATCAGGCGCGAAACTATGGGAGGGTAAAAAAAAGTGAAATTTTCCCCCCAAATTTTAAAATATATTTGTTTTGGACACACATAATACACTGGTCTGGACAATATGCAAAACAGTTCTATGCAATATTTATTATAATATTTCCTTCCCCAAATAAAATAGATACGCCACTGTTATGCGTACGGGCCAACGAAGTAGGTAAAGAATAGAGGCTCTCTACAAAACGTTTTTTCCCCAGATGTGTTTGTTTTAAAAATTCCAGACCATTTCTTTGTGTACTTGGATGATTAGGAAAAGAACTGTATACAAAATGTGTTTCCAAAATTATCAAGTGGTCTATTTATAGCCATTTTAATGGCCCAGACGTTTGAAATTGGTCATAAAAAACGAAAATCTAAAATTTCAATACAGGCCTATATATTTGTTAAGAAAAAATCTTTATTATACTTAAATTGATTCAAGCAAAGATACAGGGTATATTTTTGCAACGTATCTACGTACTTGTGGCATAACCAATTTACAATAACTTAAAATTTTTAGCAACTAGCAAAAGCTAATGAATTATCGAAATATTCTAAATTTGTTTTACCTTACTCTCTTTACCGAATGGTAGACTTTTCCAACAGATTTTTGTTTTGGATTTTGGCACGCGATTCTTGCGATATTTATTTAATTTTTCAAAATAGTTTATTTGCTTGAAACAATACACTTTAACAATAATTATTACACTAATTAAGTCGTTCAACTAATTTATTTCTTGCTTCCTTACTACTAACCCTATCTAATGATTATTAACCAAAGGGTTTTATATTTGTTGTTTGATTTTAATAAGTTTTCTCTTTAACCAGTCTTTAATTATTAAATGGGAATTATGATACATTTATTTTAATAATTATTATTTATGTTAAATAATATTATTTTTAAGATTATGTATAAAATTATTACTAACTTAAAATACGCGAGTTTTTATTTTAGGAAAAATATCAAATACCTTTATCCAATTTCAAAAGTCAAGTCAAATTTAGAAATATAGATTAATTTATCATTATCTTTGGTTAAATTTTAGAAACAATTATTAGTACTTCTCCTATACAGTATAGAAAAGGTGCTATTAAGCAATTGTTTTAGCTTTTCTGGTGGTTTGGGTTATACCTACATATTACATCAAACATGGTACTTTGATCTTATCGAATTTATTTATTTAAATTGTTTATATTTTTAGTTATTTAAAACATGCTACTTAATTTTGTATATATTTTTAATAAAAATCAATAATGTACCTATATAGTCATGGACATGACCTGTAAACTTGGTATTTTTAATAGAAATTACAAGAAAATATCTTCTAGCTTCAAACTAATCAAAACAATTTCACTGTTATAACAAATTATCGTTTTAAAACAAGTAAAACGGTTAAGAAAAATCTTTACTGTGTTAGGACATTGATTTGTGGCTTTCTTTAGCCTTGCAATAAAAATGCAATGAGATTATGTTTTTTTTTCAAAAATTACTGTATGGCTTTACAAAATCTTATTTCATTTAATACATAGTCGATAACACCAATACATTTGTTAAATCGATCGTCTTTCTGTCAAACAAATGTATTGTAAACTGGAGACCCTGGGAATATAAAAGAAGTAGGGGAAGACCACAAGTGAGACGATTTGAAGAAACATGCGAGAACTAGATGGATGAACACGGTGTCATACAGGAAAGAGAGGAATATATTGGAGATATGTCCAAAGATGGATCGAAGAAGGCTAAATAAATAGATAGATAGCACCATTTTTTTTAAAGGTCTAATGAATGTACTGTTAAAATTACAAATGCAAAACTTGCTTAATTACCGTGTGAATAAATACCTAACTCAAAAATTACTGTCAAAAAATTATGTTTTCTGTCTACTGTGTTCTATGGTAACTTGTGAATGTCACACACATTATGTACAGAAAAATGAGATCTTCACTCTTGTTACTTAGACAATAAAACTAGTGGTAGTTTTTATAACAAATAATGTTTAATTACAACTTGTGCAATGTCAATCACTGCTCTAGGTGGCATTTTAGTGTAAAATACAGATGATAAAATAAAGGACTTTTTAAATAAAAATTTTGACTCGATTTAAAATATGTACTGAGATAAACGCTTATGGGCAGTTCTCAATAGGTAATATAGTCCTTTCTTAAGTTTAGTTAACGTGTTTTGACTTTTAAGTTATTTGGTGGATAATTTATTTATTTTTTCAGTAAAGTTATGATTCAGTACAATGACATACGAATAAAAAATAAAATGAAACAGTCTCTAAATAAGCTAAGTTGTGTTATACAGATGGTAACTAGTAAACCGATATGGATGCCATTTTTATTTTTTCTACAAAAAGGTTTAGTTTTCTGTTAGGTTAACGCTTTGATTTTTGAAAATATGAAAAATAACATAAATTTTTCGCTAAAAGTGGTTATTTTATGGCTTTGCTTTAAAAAAGGTCGAATTTTCTTAATATCCTTTCTTAGGATATAACTTTAGATTTTTTTCGAAAAAAAATAGGTCTTTAAAGTTAGACATGTACCAAATTTTAATGTTGACAAAATGGGAACAAAATTTCATAGCTAATTAGGTTTTAATTTCAAAGGTGTTAATATTTTATAAGATATTTAAGTGTGATAAGTTAATTTATTAACATAAATAGTTAATTACCTAATTACTTCGCATGTAGCGGATTAATTCCTTTAAGGGCAAAGATAATGATTCCTCTTTAAGCAAAAATTATTTTTATTGTGATTTTTTCCCAAAATATTTTTATTATGCTACATCTACATAACACCCTAAGAAGAGACGATAAATTAGTTTACGACTTTAACGGCCAAAACACAAGAGTTTTTGTCCGGACAATTTAGTAGGCTCTACGTGAACTAAAGAAAATTGAATGAAGGGTTCTACAATAGGTTTTTCCATTTCATAATATTTAATTAGGTTCGGTTCTATTCTATTCTATTTTGCAGTAATGTTATTACATGGTTTTTTCTAAACTTTGAGCAATGTCACAAAAAGACAATTTATATATATATTTTTTTAGTTGATTAAAAATAATATGAAACGAAATTCACTTGATTACCTAGATGTTAGTGAAAAAAAATAAATAAAATCAAGTCTCTCTCAAAAAAAACAAAAAAAAATATACAGGAGGTTGTTTTTCCACTCACTTTTCTTAAAACCTGTGAATATGCAGATAGTGCTGATAATATCCAACTTTTTAAAAATTAAATTTTCTTTTATGAAAAGAATAATACGTACTTTAATAAGAAAATGATAAAACAAAAATAGTTCGCCAGGTACGTCGTTTTAAAGAATGCTATGTTTGAATGCTATGTTTTGTAACATAAAACGTAAATTTTTATTTTTAATTTGATAATAATTGTATAGAATCGATTTTTGCTGTAGCTACATTTATTTAGTCTATTGTTTTAACAAATTAGGGCTTTTAAAATTTTGAAGGATTTACTTGAGCACCTTATAATAGAGAAATTTCTCATAATCGACAAAGTTGTTACTGAGATACAAAGAAATCAGTCAGTCACTTTCATATTTTCTAAAAAGAAACTTGTTTGCAATTTGAAAAAAAAATACATTTTGAAAATCTGGAAATATAAAATTTGAAAATACCTCGTGGTTACTTACTGATGGTTTAAACTTGTGGTAAATCTCTCATGTATGTATGAAATAGAGAGTACAAAAATTACAAAATGACAAAAAAAACATCTATCACATATTCTATACAAGATATTGCTACTAGGTCTGTTTTTTTGAGTTTATCCTGACCAGACAATTTACAACAGTCCTGTAGCACAAATTTATGAGAGAAAGAAAAAGCAGGTATATATTTTAAAGTTATGATGCAATATCAATGGAAAATTACTTGAGATTAATTAATTACACCACTGTGGATACCTAGATGGTCAAATAATTTGGCTTAGGTACTTTTTGCCAAATGAAGTTTTAGGTATTAAACAAACAATAAAACCAAACTAAAGTAGAAATATCGATATCTACGAAGAAAAAATACTTATTAAAACAATGTTATAATGACAACATAATTTTTTGTATTATTTAGACAAAAAATGTTATTAAATATTAATAAAAAAGGTTTAATGGTTCAAAAAAAAACAAAAAAAAACTGTTATTAATGCAATAAATTAAATAAAAAATATCGTCCCTTAGTTATATTTGACGGGTGTCTTCAAAAAAAATCAGTGGTTTGTCGGAGGAAGGGTTGGCAATTATTGTTCTAGCCAACTAATCAAAACTAAAGAGATGCAATGGACTCCTTTTTTGTGTTTTTAATAAAAGATTCTTCAAAAATTCAGCTAGAAAAACAAAAGCTTCTTAAGTTTCTACAAAATAGGCTTTTAATGGCAAGATAATAATAAGTTTACTGAGACTTTATTTTAACAACACTGTGCTACAATTAAGACAAAATAATGGACTCTTTTATCCATTTTGTTTAAATAATGTTTTGATGGAAAAATTTTCAAGTTTACCAACGAGTTTTGGAGTTATAACTCAAATCTAGAGTTCAGTAAAGCTTTATTAAGGCAAAAGGTTGATCCTTTCGCATGCTGGAGAATCCGTCCTCCAGATAGATATGGAGAGCATTTTATTTGCTGGCATATTCGGATAGTATTTAAACTTAACTTTTCAATAAAAAATATTCTACCAATTTATCTTTTCAAAATTTAAAGTAATCATATATCAATAGAAAAATTGTCATGACATTGACATTTTCCTTGTATTTACTGCTTCAAGGACAAAAAAATATTCAAAAATATAAAAAAAAATACATAAAATAAATGTAACACAGATTATAACGTTAGTAAATTAAACAACGAAAAACAGTTATGGCACATCTTCCAACAAATTAGTTTTGGCTTAAAACAAAAACTCGACAAGACTATTTCTTTTTAAACGAACAATTTTACAAAAATTTTCTTTAGTTTTTCCAACAAAATACTTTAACTAAAGTACTACTGAGTTTTTCTCAAACTTTCAACAAAAAATTTTCACAAATTTTCCAAAATTTTTTCACAAATTTTCCAAAAACTAAATTACCCCACACCTGACACCACTTTGTAATAGGCGGCCAGTGTGACAGTGGTACTGTCACCTCACGTGGCAAAGGCTTAAATGTTGTAAGCTACCAACTTAGGCAACTTATATAAATTATAAAAAGATTAAATGTTACTATATGTTATTAAATTTACACGATCTCGAAAGGGAATTTGACGGTTCTTGGAGGAAAAGTATGCTATAAACGTTTTTCTCAAATGTATAACTAATGTAGGATAATCATGCATACCTTTTCAATTTTCTTCTTGTAGCTTCACACTTTCATTTCTTATATTTATTAATTGAATATGAGCTTTTTACTACTATTAAGCTTTTGTATTCAAATATTTACACTTCTTAAACTTTTAGGTTTTATAAACCTTTCGTATATTTGTTGTAAATATATATATTTATCAACGTTTATTGAATGGGTGAAACCATTCAATCAACTGTTTAATTTACTTAATATTACTGTTTAGGTTTGGGATATATTGTTGAAGAAAAATGCCGATTTTAGGGCAACGAATGGTTTGTATTTTGATGTTAAAAAACAATAAAAATGTTAAACACATTATCTCAAAACACTGGAAACAGTAATAATTAATAGCTTTAAAATTAATAAGCTCCAAAAGAAAAGACTAAAATAATTATGAATAATAAAGATAATAGCTTATACAAAGTTAAAATAATTGACAAATTTCCCCAGTTGAAATAAAACCCCCCTTAAGAAGTGTGAACGAAAGCGTAACGAACCAAGCAAATCGTAACTAAAGAGTGAGCTCCCTCCCTACTTTTAAAAGTTTCAGTACCATGCTCTCTAGGCATTCTTAGCTTGCCGCTAGCTGATTGGTCTAAATCTAAGCTTTCTTTAACGGATTTCTTCCACCACTCTGCTCTACAGACATTCTTGGTTGCCGTGGTCTGAAACTTAAGCTCTCTCGCATTGGCGAGAAAGACAAAGAGACAAAATACCACCGCAATTCAAAGATACGTGGACTCAGAAAATCGGTAAAGTTAAAATCATACAGTGTGTTTCTTAAAAGTTGAAAATAGTTTAGCTAATTTGTTTCCAGTTACAACATATGAATTATTTTGATGTTAGTGGCTCAAAGGACATATTAGCCGAATACAACTTTTATTAAAATACAGCGAACCTGAAAATATGCCTAAAAACAAGTCGCCGGACTTGCCATAAATTTTACTTAATCTTAACTTAGTCTTGCATATAATTAATGCTTGTTGATGTCAAAACAATATTTTAGTAAAAATCTTTAAAAACTTATAAATGGCAAAAATACCATTTATATTCAAATCCTGTTTTGTTACATTTTGTAGAAAAATAAGATAAGGTAGTGCCATGGGTCCGTGGCATTACCCCACGAGCCGCCACTGATAGGCCCCCTCTCAAAATGGAGATTTTTAAAAAAGCCACCTTACTCTAAAAACAGTTTGTTAGATTTGCAGTGATAGTGGTAAGTTGGAGCCAATTTTTTTTCAGTGGCGTGCAATGCCAATTAAAGCAGGATAGGCAAAAATGGGCATTGTTTTTCCACTTACACGCTTACGGTACAAACATAGGTACTACACTTAAAGTTAAAAGTTTTTGAAAAAAAAGCCTCTTACAAACTATTATCAAATATTAAAATAAAATAAGCTAACATAAAACATAGAAGCCTTAAACAATCAAAGAAATGTATTATATAGATATTATGAAATCAAGGCAGTAACTAGCAAAACAAAATGCATTTTATTTGTTTGTTATAAATATTTGATAACACATTTACTGCTTTCTGGAAACACCAAATCTGCTAGTTAATTTCGATTTTCCACAAATGTGTTAATTTGCCGATTTCATCGTTCTCTAATAATCTCAGCCTTTTTTATTTCATTAGCGATAATAGGTAGAAATAAATCCTTTACAATTTAATATTCAAAATAGGCGGTTATTAAAAATATCATAATATGAAAAAAAGTGTTTTAAATTGGATTTAGGCTAGGCAACGCCTTTCCGCCTAAATTTTTCCAAAAAATTTAATTTTATATTAATTTAAGCAAGTAAAAAAAATAAATACCATTGTTTTACTTTGGCGGCGGAAAAATTAAAGAAAAAGTATTTTTGTTTTTTTTTTTCGAAGAATAACAAAAAAAACCGGACAAAATAAGACATCTCGTTAAAAAAAACACACAGATTTATTTAAAATGTCAAAAAAACTGACATAGGTCAAATACTGGGTGATTGACCATATTTTATTTAGCAATAGCAATCTCCGTTAATATTGTTCTGACAGTAACGTTTTAATTAGCAAAATAGAATGATTTTTTTTTGTCATAAGAATATGATGTCAAAAATGACATATGTCAAACAGCCAAATTTTTGACGTATGGTTTAATATTTTAAATAAAACACCCTATATTTAATATTTTAAGTCAATAGGGCACTTTTCCTGATATTAAAATATTTGCATTTTAATAACCTAAATAAACAATAACTACCAACTAGGTTTTTAAAATGAAAATATTTCAACAACGGTTGGACTAAATATCAACATATTATTTTTCTTTAAATCAGAAAAAGCTCTATCGATTAAAAAAATATAATATTAAAATATATACTTTTATTTAAAAAAATAAACCATATGTCAAAAATTTTGTAACTGTTTGACATATGTCATGTTGGACACCAGATTCTAATGACTCAGGAAAAATCATTTGATTTTGCTATTTTAAACGTAATCAATGAAAACGGAGTATAATATTAAGAAAAATATGGTCAATCACCCGGTACGTCAACTTTTTTCACATATTTTAAAAAATCTGTGTTTTGCTTAACGAGATGTCTTGTTTTATTCGGTTTTTATCTTCCTAGCCTGCACAGCAATGGCTACAGAAGGTATTATTTTCGACAAAAACATTTTTTTTAGAGAACCCCGAAAATGAGTTATTTGGGTGTATTTTGAACTATCCTAGTAATATCGTCGTGATGTCTGTCTGTGTGTTTGTGTTTGTATGTATGTCTGTCCGTAACACGATAGCTCATATACCGAGAAACCGATTTTCGTAAAATATACAGGTAAAATAGTGTTCAGCACTGTAAAGAGCTGATTATACTTTGGATAAAATCCGTTAATGCTAATGACAGTTTTTGAATTAAAATAATTTTAAAATATTAACTTTTTAATGGAGCATCGCATGAATATGCGGTTTTCGAAATATAGTAGAACACATTCTTCTTAATAATTTGCTTTATAACCAAAAACTTCGCAGGAGCGTTCGTTTCTAAGATATTTACAAAAAACTGCTTTCAAGGTTAATATATCATGGGGTTCGTGGTCCCAATCGTGCTACTAGAAATGCGTTACTACAAATCGGGTGGTATTATACAGCGCATGCAAACTCTGCCCACGGCTTTTACCGCGCCTACCAAAATCGTGTACGATCCATTTACCGCACGGTAAATGACAGCATTGGACATAATCACGCAGAACATATCGCGCGGGTAAATACCGCTTGGTCTATCACAGGGATATACCATACCGCGTTAACCTATAACATGTTTATTCAACATTTGTTACCGCGCAAATTTAATTCTTAAATAAAAAATATATCAGTACTCAAAGTGAACCGCGTGAACAAAAACCGCGTAACAACAACCGCGTGAACAGAAACCGCGTAGTAAAATCCGCGTGAACAAAAACCGCGCAACAAAAACCGCGTAATATTTCAGGCAGGCAGAATTTTATCAGCGTGGTTATGCTGATAAAATTCTGCCCCACCCAGCACCCCATTTCACTCCCCGGGTCCCAAAAGACAGTAGCAAATTAGAATTTCTTTTATTTTCTTGCCAAAAATCACCCACAGATTAACTTCAGATAAACCCCTAATTGTTACTCCAAAGTCGACAGGAGAACTATTTTAAGAAAAAATAAATCAAATAGTTCTATGAAGAAAGGTTTTTTTAACTTTTTGTATTTGGCAATGAAAATTTTTTACTGTCTTTCGGGACCCGGGGAGTGAAATGGAGTGCTGGGTGGGGAGATATTAACGGTTCATGACTTCAACCGAGTAAACAAATATCGCGCGACAAAGACTACGTGAATAAACACCGCGTGAACAAAAATCACGCAACAAAAACCGCATTAACAATAACCGCGCAACAATAATCACGCTAACAAAATTCTGCCGCACCCAGCACCTCATTTTACTACTCGGGTCCCGAAAGGCAGAAGAAAATTAGATTAAAGCGTGTTAAACCTATCCGCTGTCAATGGATCGGCAACGTGACCCAACCGTGTGAGTAAAGACCCCTATTCTTTACTGCCTAGGTTAGGATACGTTGGCAATCAAATGACAAAAGTTAGGTTTCACACTCTCTAGGACCTCAAAAAAAAATCAGGAAGGTATATTTTACAAACAAAATATGTTAGGATGAGACCCATCAGTCGCACCATATTGGTTGTGTTGAGTTTCGTTCAATAGTGGACTTTACTGACACGGTTAGGTTTCGTTGCCGATCCATTGACATCGGATAGGTTTCAAACCCCCTAGGACCCCGGGAAAGAGGTCAGGAGTGTATCATTCTCAAAAAAATTGTTACGATGAGACCCCTTAATCGAACCATATAGGTTTAGTTAATTTTAGTTTAATAGCAGTCTTCACTGACAAGATTAGGTTACGTTGCCGATCCATTGACAACGGTTAGGTTTTACACGCTCTAGGGCCCCGGGAAAGAGGTCAGGAGAGTATCATTTTCAAAAAACATGTTACGCTGAGACCTATTAGTCGAACCATATAGGTTGTGTTAAGTTTTGTTGAATACCGGTCTTCACTGCAACGTAACGTTACCGTGTAACGTTACGTTGCCGATCCATTGACAACGGTTAGGTTTTACACTCTCTAGGACCCAGAGAAAAAGGTCAGTAGAGTATCTTTTTAAAAAATTATGTTAGGATGAGATGTCTTAGTCGAATCATATACATAAGTTTGTTGATGAGCCAACGCTTAGTCGAATTTTTAAAATAAAAATTAATAAAAGATAGATAGCTAGGACCCCTAACCCAAAATATGTACATTACAACAGGTTAGGTTAGGTCGATTTTCTAAAAAAAACTAGTGTCTAAACGACAGTTAACCTTATTTTACCATTTTACATTTTTTAAGATTTTTCATATTAAGTATAGGTTTTTTATTTTATAAACATATTAAATATTTTTAGTTCACTATAAAAAGGTAAACTCACCTGGCCGCAACCTCGATGCAAGGTTTACTATAAATAAAATACCTATGAACTTTAAAGTTCACGGTTAGATGTAAGATTTTTTGTATAAAATAAAAATCTGTGAACTAATAAAATAAGTTAGCAACTTGTACTGTAATAGTATATATTGCGACTCAACCTACCTTGGCCAAGCCATCTTGCCATTATCCTATAGTGAGGCTCCTATAAGGAGGCAGGGATTTAGAGATATAGGAACTCCCTATATTTCTTTATGTTCCTTCAAGCCTAAGAGCAAAAAAGATTAGGAAGGAAATAGAAGTAAACCGCACCAACTCGGACTGAACCAGTGCCAACAACAGGTCCAAGTCGCCACAACCAGGACCGAACTAGTGTCCACAACAGGCCCAAGTCGCCACAACCAGGACCGAACCAGAGTCCACAACAGGCCCAATTTGCCGCAGAACCAGGAGCAACCAGTGTCCACTACAAGGCCAAAGCCGCCGCCACAACCAGGACCATCCAGTGTCCACTACAAGACCCAAATCGCCGCACAACCAGAACCATCCAGTGTCCACTATAAGGCCCAAGTCGCCGTACACCAGGACCATTTAGTGTCTACTACAAGGCCCAAGTCGCCGCACAACCAGGACCATCCAGTATCCACTACAAGGCCCCAGTCGCCGCCACAATCAGGACCAACCAGTGTCCACTACAGGCCCAAGTCGCCACACCAACCAAGACCAGCCAGTGTCATTAATTACAACCAGGAACAACAAGTGTCCACCCACAGGCCAAAACGCCAGTACAAACAATAGCCAGTCAGTGTCCATCAACACGACATAAACGCAGCAAAAAGAACAGGGCCCAGTGACTGACCACCAGAAATCAAGTCATAAGCCATTCACCGGCCACCTACGATCATATATTGTCCACCAACAAGGTACAGTAGCCAGAAAAAGTCAATACCCCATCAGCGACCACCAAACCACGTACAAGCTCCAAAAAAATAGTCAAGACCTATTAAAGCACCGTCCGATCACAAGACCATTCACAGCCAATCAACTCAGCATTTTATCAAGACAACCAAAATGGAGGAAGCAAACAAAATAGCGAAAGAGAAACTCTATGCAGAGCTATGTCAGCTGTACAAAAACAGAAAAAAATAAATCCGAGTCAAGAAAGACCGCTGCTTACCTAGATGTGCGTAACCAAGACGCAAACGAAAAATGGCAAGATATAAACAAAAATGACATATCAATGAAAAAAACTGAACTATTAGATCACTCGTATTTCAACCAAAAGTATTATGAAGAATCAAAGAAAGTATACGACGCAATTAAGCAGTATCTCAAGACCTTCCAAAGGGCAAAGGCTGGTCAAGAAAAAGTCAAAAACTCGAAAAAAGAAAAAATCAGAAGAAAAGAAGCCATTGTTCCAGAGCTACTATACGTTATCTACCAAATTACAATCGAACTCAAAAAAGATAAACCAATCACTCGTTCTTAATTCTTAAAAGAAGATGTAATATCAAAGTCAAAGAGATCCTACTTAGGGGCCAAAAAGTTGAAGACTATGATACAAGCCACCACACCATCAAAAAGAAGTACGCAGAAATAGTCGAACAGATATACCCGTCCCAGTAATGGAGCTACCAATTTTCCATAGAAGCTATGAAGAATGGCCTACATTTAGCGACCTATTTTCAAAAATTGTCGACCAAAACAGAAAACTGTCCAATGCCCAAAAGTTACCGCACCTCAAACTGTACGTAAGAGGAGATGCTCAAAACATTATCAGATACCTAAGCGCCACAGAAAGCAATTATTACACGGCTTGGAAATTGTTAAAACAAAGATACCAAAACAATCGATTAATTGTGGCCAAATTAATTAATAAAATTTATGATTTCCCAACAATCAACTATGAGTCGTTAAAAAATTATACGACGTCATAAGCAAGTGTTTAGAAGGAATTAAAAACATGGGTTACGATGTATTATCATAGGACCCAATGATTGGAAGACTCATATGCCGAAAATGGGACACAAAAACAAATAAGCTTTACGAACAGGCATTAGAAGACCCACACGAGTTACCTACACTTGAACTTTTCAAGGCGACGATTTCAATCATTAGAAGCCATTAGTACATCACATCAAAAATATCTAATAAAATAGAGAAACAGAGATGCCAACTTTGTCGTAACGAACACCCTGTTTCGAGGTGTCCTTTATTATTGTCCCAATTACCGATAGAGAGAATGAAAACAACTAAAAACAACCAGCTATGCACGAATTGTATAAGTCATCACTTTAGAGAAAAATGCAACACAATAACTCGATGCTGAATTTGCAACTTGACTCATAATACAGTTCTTCATCAAGATCGTCAAAATCTGTCTCAAGTCAGCTCAAGATCAAACATTATTCAAAATTTTAATCCAAGGTCCAGCAACATTCAAAACTCACAACCTAGAGCAAATAATGGCCAGATCTTCAATTCAAGATCAAACCACAACTTCAATTCAGCATTACGGCCAAATAACTCGCAGAACTCAAACTATCAATGTACCTACCACACAGTTGAACAAAAAGAAGTCCTACTTGCAACAGCACTAGTTCAGGGACAGACGAGCTATGGAAAGTCCCAATTGCTCAGAGTTCTTATCGATCAAGGCTCTCAATCATCATTTATCACTGAAGAAGCTGCACAAATGTTGACATTACCAAGATAAAAAAAAGTGCAGAAATCAGTGGAGTAGGGGACAACGAAACAAACGTTTCAAAATGGAAAATAAAAGCACAATTAAAACCACTACTTCTAAGCGAGTATGCACTAACAGCAGACCTATTAGTATTGCCAAAAATTACAAAAGCCCTTCCTGGCCAACCCCAAAAAGACATCGATAATAACAATACAACAGGACCAATTGACATCCTGTTAGGAGCCGAAGAACACAGTAGAATAATTTTAGAGGGGCTTAAAAAGAACTACGGCCTTATCGGACAAAAGACAGAGTTCGACTGGATCATTTCAGGGCAAAGAACAATATCTAACTGCAAACAATTACAAGTAAGGAGCATGGTATCGCGCACCAAAGAAGACAATCAACTTACCAACAAAGAAACAACAGTAAGAAATGAAAATGGACGTTACACTGTCAAACTGCCGTTTAAAGAAGAAGTACTTCAACTAGGAGAGTCCAAATGCCAGGTTCTTGGACTTAAAGAAAAACTCAAAAGCAACCCCAATTTATATAGCCAATATTCAGAATTCATACAAGAGTATCTTGCATTAGGGCACATCAAGAAAGTACCAGCCTATGCCTTTAATCAAGGAAAATACTATATACCACACCAAGCTGTCATAAAAGATGACAGCACAACTTCAAGTCTGCGAGTTGTCTTTGACGCGTCATGTAAAACATGCAACAGCCACAGCTTAAATGAAGCTATATTACAAAATGACCTAGCGGAAATCTTGTTACACTGGAGGAAATACAAAATTGCATTCATTGCCGATATTGAAAAAGTGTATAGATTCAATCAAAACCGGCGCCTACAAGAATACCAACTACAGACCATTACTTATGAAACAGCCGCAGCTCCTTTCCTGGCAATAAGGGCACTTCACCAGTTGGCAGAAGATGAAAAAGAGAGTTTTAAAAATGCATTAAAGGCCTTACTAGAAGAATTTAATGTAGATGACTGCTATCGGAGGCTAGCAGCATAAAAGAGGCAAATAAGATTCAAGCAGACCTTATTCAGCTACTGAAATTGGGAGGCTTTACTCTAAGAAAATGGTCAAGCAACTCAAAAGAATTCTTACAGAAAATACCAGATAAGATAGATAAAAAAATAAGCACTATATAGATCGGCGAAGAAGTCAAAAAATCGTTAGGGATACTCTGGACCCCACATTTTAAAGTAAACATACCCAAAGAAATGGGTCACACAAAAAGACAAATGGTATCGGAAATCGCCACAATATTTGAACCACTAGGATGGCCCCATTCAGAATCAGAGTAAAAGTAATGATACAAGAATTATGGTTGAAAAATCTGGCATGGGATGAAGAAGTAAATTCCGAAATTAAAACAAAATGGAACCAATTCCAAGATGAAAGTAATTGCATTTCAGAAATAACAATTTCTAGGTGCATAGAGAAACAGAATTCAGAAATTGAACTTCTTGGATTTTGCGACGCATCAGAAAAGGCGAACGGAGTAGTAATATGTAAGTGTTATTTTTACGTTTAAGGCATCGTTACATATTTGTTTATTCAGGTAAATAATCAAGGCTCTTCGACTCGTCTTTCTGTACACAAATTAAGGGTATTTTATAGAGCTAGGTTTGGAGGTTATATAGTGTCAAAAAAGTTACCTTATAAAGGAGACATTCCATCGAATTACTGTGGATACTACGCACACCGTATTATCTGGATATCGTAATTGGAATTTAGGATCACAGGTCTCGGAAAAATCACATAAAAACTTTTGATTGTTTTGTTTATCTGCAGAGTTTCGTAATTCTCTTTGACGTTCACGAAAATAAACAGCTGTTCTGCTGGGGAATGGCGGCGTTGCCGCAGCACAAATGGTTTCAGTAACAGGGAGGAAACATTTAGATGAACATTTCATTCGCTTATGTTTATTTTCGAGGATATTGGGACAATCTGAACCTCAGCTAGTTTTGATAGCACGAAAACATATTTGGGTCCACGGGTCGACCAGTAACAACCGAGGCTCATAAATACGAGTTATGCACTTTCTTAAATGGGAGATAAACGAGGAATAAAAACCAGGACTAAAAGAGTAAACAAAATCGTATTTTTATATTATATAAATTTATATATAATCATAGTTATATAAAGTTAATAACTAGCTCAGTTAGTCGGATTGAAGGGTTTGTAGGGCTAGCTACTGGTGAGCAAACTTAACATCTGTACACTCTTGTGCCGAGTTTAAGCAGTAGTGTGTATTTTTAGGTTCAGGTTCAGAAACAACTTTATTAATGTAGAAATGTTTTACAAAAATGGCGTTAAACCATATGAATCTTAGAGAAAACATTTATAAAGAGCAAAGGAAACTTTTGACTAAGACTGTAACTAAAATACAACTAAATTCTACACTCAGTATAGCTTTACTCATATGGGAATTGGTGGAGTGTTCGAATATTCCTGGGTTTGATGCAAACTCTGATCTCCAGTAATTGATTTTACAGTTGATGGTTTCAATGCTGAGCTTCTTATAGTCTGTCTGGTTATTTTCCTCCTACTTGCTATGTCGGCAAGGGTCCGGTAGGCAAATATTCGGTCTATGTATGGAGGGTGTCTCGATGTCCTTGTTATAAAAATATCAACCGTGGAAATAGATCCGACAACACCTCAAGATGCGTTTGTCGTATTTTCAATATCCCCTTGGTCGGTGCTGCCCCTATATACCGGTACGAAAGTATTGGTGTGTTTCCTCATTGGTTAGTTTGAAAACCGCGGGTTTTTCCTCCAGTTTCGCAAACCGCATTTAGTGATTTTTTGGTGAGAGCGGTTTTTTTTTAAATAGGTTTGCATCCTTATTTGAATTTAACCGGGAAAATTAGGTTGGTACTGTGCGTTTTACTGTCCCCACCACATTTACGAAGCGGTTTCCGGCGGCTTCATTTTTTTTGTGTGCTCGACGGAGTGCCTTGTCTCTTTCCTAACGAATTTTGGCTGGGTCGGCAACAGGTCTCTGGGATCGCCATTGTTTTTGGTTAGTGGCACTGCAGAAACTGCAGGTTCTGTCCCAGAGACTGTGAAGAGTGAGTCCGTCGTGAGGCGTATCTCGTTGACGGCTCATATCCTCTGCATAGAGGGATTTAAGGCGGCCTACGCCGTTTCTACGGGAAATAAGCGTGGTAAGTTTGATTTTTTTTTTTGAGTTCTTCAAGACAATATTTGCCTCCCAAATTGTAATTGTTTTTCGTGTGAAATGTACTTTTTCGACAAGAGACGTGGGGAATTTTTGGAGTTTTTTTTATTTTTTTTTAACCACGTTTTGGATAAAAACTATATATTGTTTTTCTCCTTTGTCTACAGCCCTGTCCATTCCATCGACATTTGTGCTGGACGCTGGTGTGAAGCCGGGTGTAGCCTTGTAACCCTGGGAAAGGTACGTTAGGATTAGTTTAGTTCATGTATTTAAATCTACTTTATTTTATTGAGTCGACATGGGGTTCTTGATTAAATTACTCGGTGTAGGGGAACTTCGTGCAAAATAGACGAATTCCAGGAAACTGAAACATTTCATTTTCCACAGGGTTTTACGCTCGGGCAAGGATCCCACAACCTTTTCACAACCATTCGCTGCCCTAGTACCATGTGCTAAGGGATCTTCAAGGGAGGCACGAACAAACCAGGACAGGAGTAGCAGGAGGAGAACAACACCACTTCCAGGTTTAATAAAACACCAAACTAACAATTAAATAATTGCAGGATCAAGGTAGGAACAAGCCTTTAGACATAACCATTTCATATAATTTTTTCAATATAATTTGGACAATCTTTTCATATAATTTTCAGTATAATTTAGACATTATCTTTCCAGATAACTTTTCAATATAATTTTAACACTTCTTGTGAACGCAAGATAAAGGTATGACGTCATGACCACAATTTTGCGGCTTAATTAACTTAAGTTCTACTGTCAAATTGCTATTGAGTGTTATTCTGCCCCTAACTTGTTTACATCCATTTCCTTTATTTATCAATTTTTATGTTTTTGGTATTTTATCCAACTTTGCAATTAAAATGAACAAGATGAACTAAATTTTGGTGTTATTTGTACAAGCCAATGGACCAACTTTGCAGAGACAAAAGAGAGATGAGGTTATATATTTTTCAGCGGTTTCCTTACATTGTTTTACCTCATGGGGTGGATCTCGGACTGGGTTGCTGTCTGTCTCATTCTACCCAACGTAGAATGATGACAGCGGATATTTGGTCCAGATCTAGGTATATATATATATATATATATATATATATATATATATATATATATATATATATATATATATATATATGTTATACTTTAAAGTTTACTTTTAACTTTTTAAAAAAACTTTATTTTGATTAAATACAATATAGGACTTAAACGTTATAATTGAACGTGTACTTAAGAACGATTCTAAAGAGAATGACTTAACATTACAATGATTTGAGTTTATATAAAGAAAATGTGCTGATTAAGCAATGGAATAATTCCTTAATATTCTAGACTTAAACTAAAGTGCAATTCGGCAGGAATGCACGTGTTGTTTATTCCGTGAGAGACGCAAGTCAGCAGAATGGTCTTCTTATCTTGAAAGGTTCTGAGAAATAAAGTGTTGATTCGGCTTGAATGCACGTGTTGTTTATTTCATGGGAAACGCAAGTCAGCAGAATAAGCTTCTTATCTGGAAGGTTCTCGAGTTTCATAGAAGGTTCTGGTTTCTTTTAAGTGTAGGCAGGATATTTTCATATAACAGCTCCCCTCTTTTTGAAAAAGTTGGCGTTATACGGCAACTTTTATTAAGATGATTGATTGATCATTAATTTTGCATTGGGTTCGATTTCTTCTTCGATTTGATCTTCGATGTGTATGCTTGGCCTTCTTCTTGGTAAGATATTCGATAAATTCCTAATTCTTTGTAGATTAGGTTTTGGAAATGGTGGAAAGTCATTACCATTATCATTATCGTTATTGGTATTATTACCATTTCTTGTTCTTCGGCGTCTTCGACATTTGTTAATAATGTAAAGAATTACTAGTAGTACTATCAATGTTATTGTAATGATAGTAAACCAATCAATGTGTTTTTGAATGAATGGTTGATTGACCATTTTATCTAATTCTTCTGAATATTGGTTAAGATTATGTTGTGCAATATTCAGATCTTCGACGTTTATTTTGCTTAACTTTAATGGTTTTAGACCTTGAATTTTGGGGATTGCAGGCATATCTTTACAACAAGTATATGGAATATTGATTATTGGTGAATTTATTTCTTCGAAGGTACTTTCTTGAAGTATGGTTTCAGAATGAATTCTCGTACTTCCAATAAAAGCATTGCATGTTGATTTGAAACGAATTATACTATTGGTTTCAATTGATTTCCTAATGATTTCTTGATTTTTGCATTTAATATTGGTAGGTACTGGTTCTGATGTAGTAACTAGCCATTGATTTTCTTCTAGTGGTTGAACATTGTAGCCTTGTGCATAGAAAATGGTTGTTTGACATGTTTTCGGCAGCTGAGTTTGTTGCTTCAATAGTTGAGCTTCACAAATAGCATCACTGTCGATGGGATACGGAAGTACTTTGGAACAGAGCTTCGTTCTTCTTTCGATGATCTTGCAGTGGTCCACGTTGTGGAAGGTGACGAAAAACATTGAATCATCGTCACGCGCAATAAATTTATTAATTGTTGATATAGTATGGTGAAGACCTGTTCGATTATCTAATATTGGTATTGGGTAAAGTCTGTATAAAGTATAAGTCGAAGGGTCTATAAGAGGTATTTTAAGAACAAATACTATTTTTGATTCAGTTTGAAAAGCACTAAGTTCAATTAAATTAATGTATTGGGCTACGGTTGAGATTGATATTGGTAAAGGCAAATTATTTTTTTGTAATGAATGAGAAATCTTTTTCAATGAATCTACCAAATCCGATGGTTTTATTATTGAACCATGCAATATTTTTAAACGTGCAAAAGTTACTGCGTTTAACGCGTCATTTAATGAATATTTAATAAAGGTGTAACTTTCCATAAGCGATTCGCATAAATCTAATGCTTTTATTTGTGCTTCTGCATAGGCAGCGTTATCAGAAATCGAAGTAACTAAATATTGAATTAATTTAATATCATGATTAAACGTTTCTTCATCAATTTGTAATTTTTGTAAAGTCGTATTAAAACTTTTAATAACAGAGGTTGTTACTGAAATTTGTTTTTGCAATAATCTTTCAATATTTTTCTCATCAGTCGATACTTTATTAATACAATCATTAAAGTATTCTCCGTCTGATGCATCTAAATTTCCTGTAATAGATTTCCAAATAGTTCCGATGCCATTAAATATTCCACGTTTTTGCCTATATGATTTTTCTTTTGTATCCGAGATAAGTTCTTCGTATTTAATATTAACGTAATTAGAAATTTGTTTTAAAAGGCTAACATGCGTTTTAATTTGCGATTTGAAATTTGCAATTTGATTATTATTAATTGAAAAGTGATCCATAAAGGTATCTAAAATTTTGTCATTATGTTCAATTGCTTTCTTAAAGGGTAAAAGATCTTTGTAAACAACAAGTGTCCATTCATTATTAGAAATTCTGATAAGGGATTCTTCATGATAAAATAGTCCTAGTGTATTATTTATTGGTAATATTGAATATTGACTGGAAACGATTGAGATTATTCCCATTAATCTAAAATAAAAGATTTTTATTTTATTCAAAGCACGGTTTTAACCTATCAAAATTAACTTTGGTTAATTGATTTGTTTGTGGGTTTTTAAGTGTTGCAGAATTACGATGTATTTCTAAAATTTCAAAAGGACCATTAAATAAATTTTCTGATTTTGATTTGATTTGTGATTCTTTAAGCCAAACTTTGTCTCCTACATTAAATTCAGGGAGATTCTTTCGTACGTGTTCGTCGAATCGTTCTTTCGATTTTTGTTTCGATTGATCAGTTCTATTTCTAGCTAATTTGTAAAAATAGTCCATTCTATTATTTAAATCGCGTACATATTTAGATATCAATTGTTCTTGATTATAAAGTTTTTCGGGGGGTCTACTTGATGTATGTCCGAAAACGAGTTCGTAAGGGGTAAATCCGTGTGTTTTGTTTTTTGTATTATTATAGCAAATTACTGCGTATGGAAGAACGCTAAAACAATGATCTTCAGGGTTTTCTTGTTTATTGATTCTAATCATTTCGCAAAGGGTTGCGTGAAATCGTTCTAGTGAACCGTTTGACTGGGGATGTGCTACGCTAGAAAATGTTAACTTAACATCGTATAGGGTACATAAATCTTTTAAAAGGGTATTATCAAATTCTTTGCCATAATCGCAATGTATTCGTAAGGGTACACCGAAATGTTGGAAAAATAGTAAAATAGTACTAACTACTGTACTTGCTTTTTTATCACTCATTGCGTAAGCTTGTGTAAATTTTGTTAATTCATCCCGTACCGTTAACGCGTAATTTCTGGTTGGGTATTCGAAAATATCGATATTGATTCGTTCAAAAGGGGTACGTGGTGTTTCTGTTACAACGAAGGGTCTGCTTAGATTTTTACGAACAATTTTTACTTTTTGACAAGTTTCACATTTTTTTATGAAATCTTCTACGTTTTTTGTTAAACCACGCCAATTATATTTTTCTCTAATGCGTCTAACTGTTTCATTTATTCCACGGTGTAGGTTGCTTTTTCCTAAGTGATAATTTTCTAAAATTATTGGGATTTCATCTTCGTCGGGGGTTGTTATTATATTTTGGCAAATTTTTAATTTTATATCTTTATCAGAAAAGATGTAAGATAGCATCTCTAAAGTTGGTAAATCTAGATTGTTTTCGATGCAGTATGTTTTGTTAATTTCAAATTTATTTTGGTCTTTAAAAAGGCAATAAAATAAGTGTTGTGAACAATCATCATTATCGAATGGTAGAGCTATAATAAAATATTTACGATCTTTAACTGTTTTGCTAGAAACAATATTAATTTTTAATTCTTCAAGGTGGAATTCTTCTTCGAAAATATCGTCAATGATTTTGAAATGTAAATCTTCCATTTTATTTTGTCGGAAAAAGGTTACTATTAATTTATTTGATTTATCTAATAATTGATCATTCGAGGTTTCGATTTTAGAATAATCAATTAGGGATCGCGTCTTGTAAAGTTCAACAAATCTGTTAAATTCATCTGTTATTTTTTGATCATCTTCTTCGTTAAAAATTGGTTCTTGATCGTTATTTTCGTTGTTTGCAAAAATTTTAATGTTTGATTTAAAGTCTATACAGTCTTTGAAATGATTGATTTTTATCCGCGATAAAGCGTCTGCATTTTTATTGATTTTACCGGGTTTATGAATGATTTTAAAACTATATTCTTCTAATTTTAATCGCCAACGTGCTAATCTGCTACCGGGGTCTTTAATTGAAAGTAGCCAGGTTAGAGGTCTGTGATCGGTGACTATAGTGAATTTTCTACCAAAAAGGTAAGGTCGAAAGTGTTTTACGGACCATACTATTGCTAATAGTTCTCTTTCAATAGTGGAGTATTTAGTTTCTGCACTACAAAGGGTTCTCGATGCAAAAGCTATCGGAAGGTCTTTACCAATTGGACCTTGTGAAAGTACGGCTCCTATCGCAAATGCGCTCGCGTCTGTAGTTAAAATGAAAGGTTCTTCAAAATTTGGATAAATTAATATTGGATCAGAAATTAATGCATTTTTAAGTGTTTCGAAAGCTTCTTTACATTCTTTAGAAAAAATAAATTTTGTATTTTTTTGAAGAAGTTTTGTTAAGGGTTTTGAGATTTTCGCGAAGTTCGGTATGAATCTTCGATAATATCCGGCAAGTCCGAGAAATGATTTTACGTCACGAGGATTTTTTAATTCTGGAAAGTTTTGTATACATTTTACTTTATCAGGGTTTGGTTTTACTCCATTTTCGGTAATTAAATGTCCGAGGTATGCTACTTCTTTTCGTAAAAACTCGCATTTGTCAGGTTGAATTTTTAAATTTGATTTTCGTAATCTTTGGAAAACTTCGGAAAGACGTGAAATGTGTTCGTGAATTGTTGGTGAATAAACAATAATGTCGTCCATATAAACTAAACAACGTTCATTTAGAATGCCTAATAAAATGTTATCCATCACACGTTGAAATGTGGAGGGTGCATTTTTTAAACCAAATGGCATACGAACAAATTCGTAGTGTCCATTTTCGACAGAAAAGGCTGTTTTTTGAATGTCTTTTTGATCAATTTCAATTTGGTGAAAACCGGATGCTAAATCAAGTGTTGTAAAATATTGACATTTACCTAACTGATCTAATAATTCTGAAATATTTGGAAGTGGATATTTATCGTCAACTGTTACTTCATTCAGTTTTCTATAATCGATTACTACTCTCCATTTTTGTTTGTTAGAGGCGTCAAGTTTTTTTGGGACTACCCAAACAGGTGATGACCACGGGGAAATTGATGGTCGGATTATTTTTTGATCGAGCATTTTATTAATTTGTGTTTTTACTTCCTCTTTGTGTATTTGAGGGTACCGATATGATTTAGTAAAAATTGGATGAGCATCGTTGGTTTCAATTGTATGTTTGATTTCATTAGTGAAAGTTAATTGATCTCCTTCGATATAGAAAATATCAGAAAATTCAAAACAAAGATTTGAAATTAATTCTTTTTCTTCGTAATTTAGATGTTCTAATCTTAATTGATTTTTAATAAGGTCGATTCTATCAATGAGTTCGTCTTCATTGGTATTAAAATTTAAAATATCGTGAACACTTGGTATGGGTTCGAAAGACAAGTTGTTGAAATTTATTGTTTTAGGAATAGCATTGGGATTTATTACTGATGTATAAAATTCACCATTTTCGTTAATGTGGACTAGGGCGTTTGGTAATCTTACTTTTTCTATTTCTTGACTAATTAAAATTGCATCTGTGTTTTTTAAATTACATTTTAATTTAAAAACTTGTTCGGTTCGCGGTTCTAGAGATATTTGATTTTGAAAATTAATTTGATTTATATTTATTCGCGGTTTTGGTATTGGTGGCGTTTTTTGATTTTGAATTAATCTTGGTTTAGGTATTGGTGGTATGTTTTGATTTTGAATTACTCTTGGTTTAGGTATTTGTAGTGGTTTTTGATTTATTTGGTTTTGAATAATTTCGGGATTTTGTTCAAAAGTTTTTTCTGTTACTTGAATTAAAGGTATTATTTTAAAATTAGTGCATAGCTGTTTCGAATTTAAGTCAATTACGCACTGGTAATGTTCAAGAAAATCGAGTCCTAATATTCCGTCAAATTCTATGTCTAAATTACAAATATAGACTTTTAGTGGATCGTCTTTAGCGAAAGGGATTAAAACTGATTGAGTGATTGGAATTTTTTCATCGGTTATTCCTTGTACTATTACATTTTCTGCAAATCGATTATTATAATTTTCGACTGTTTTTTCTTTAAATACTGAAATTCCTGCGCCGGTGTCAATTAAAAGTTTAAATTTATTTGTTGCGTCATTAATATAAAAAAGATTTTTTGAGTTTAAATTATGTAGATTGGTATTTACACGAATGTTTGTTCTGAGGTTTGATCGATTGACATGTGTTGGATTTTCGTAGTAGTTTGTTCTAATTGGGTATCTGTTTCTTGAATCGATTGGGGTGGATGGTTTTGATTGGAAGTAATTTGAAAATTTTGGGTTTCTAGTGGCAAAATTTGATTTTGATTTTCAAAATTTTGATATATTCCGGGTTGATTAAAATTGTATTGACTTATGTCATTTAAATATTGTTCTTCAAAATTATTCGAAAATTCTTGTGAGATTTCATTTTCGTAATGAAACTGATTTTCATACTGAAAATTTTCAAAATTTGGATCATAAGGTTCATAGTTATTAAAATTGTTAAAATTTTCAAAATTTGGATCATAAAGATCGTAGTTGTCAAAATTATTAAAATATTCATCAGAATAGTTCACTACATGTGCTCTATGTTGTGGGGAATTGTAATTTGGATTTCTTTGAATTACTGATGGTCTAAAATTATTTTGTTGGTTTTGGGGTACAAAATTTCTAGAGGTGCTTGGTTGATTTTGGGCAAAATTGGGTCTTTGAAAATTTTGGTTAAATTGTTGATTTTGATTTGTGTAGACCGGGGGTCTCTGTACAAAAGTACGGCATTCACTTCCGTGATGACCTAAACGATTACATTTAAAACATTTTTGTGGTTGAGAAGCTGTTCTTCGCGATTGAAAATTATTTTGTCTATTTTGTATAGGATTATTTGAAACATTGGGTCGGTTTGCAGTTTTTTGTGTTTCAAAATATGAAAGTTGTAGTTCGCGTCTTATTCTTACTTGTGCTTCAAGTAAATCTTTAGGATTGCTAGCACGGACAATATGACCTATGCGCGATTCTAATCCTGTTAAAAGCGTATTTAATGCCATGGAATCTATAATTTGGATTTGTGCATCTTTTTGAAGCATATTTAAATTTGATTTTTGAATACAAGCGTGCATTTTTGAATTCATAACTTGTAATCTATTGAAAAACATTAAAGGTGATTCGTTTGTTTGTTGTTTGAGTCTTTGTAGATCTTGAATTAATGAAGAAAGGTCTCGCGTATCTCCATAATATGTTGTTAATAATTGTTTAATTTGAATCCAAGAAAGAGGATTTCGAGAGTTTACTAATTGTGCGGCTTTTCCTTTTAATTTATTTTTAATGTGTATGACCAATAAATCGCGTTGATCTCCGACGGCCATGTTATAAGCACAATCGCAAGCATTGATAAAAGTTCCTAAAAATATTTGATCACCATCGTATTCAGGGATTATTGAGAAAATTTCCGATAAACGATAAGGTTCAACCTCAACTATAGGTTGGTTTGCTGGTACGTTTGCTGGTTGGTTATTACGAGGTTCAGTCATTTTTGATGGTTTTTGATTTCTCGTATTTTAAAACTTAAATTAAAACTTTTTTTAGGTTTTGTTTCTTAAAACTAAATTTTATTTTTGACTTCTTTTAAATTGAAAAATTTTCTTAAAATTCAAAATTGTAAAAGTCAGCCTATCAGTCAGTCTAACCCTGACTTAGTTAGAAAATCGAACAGATTTTTCAAAATATCAACTTATTTGAAGAAAAAAAAAATAATAAAACGTGATGATTCAATTGTCTTACTCACAAAAGCTTTAGCTGGACCATTTGTCTCCACGTGTTCGGCTACCAGGGGCTTCACTAGGTGTTCCTTCCGTATCCGTTGGTTGCGAGGACGCTTGGTTCGTTGCTGTCTAGCTTCTTGGTTGCTTGTGTAACTTCTTAGTTGCTATGTAACTTCTTTCTTGCTGTGTAACTTCTTGGTTGCTGTAGATTCTTGATAGCTTAAAGAGCTGGAGCTTCACCACTCGCGAATTAGAATACTCGTGTTTTCGCGTGTGTTAAACTATCCGTACGACTGCGCCAAATGTTATACTTTAAAGTTTACTTTTAACTTTTTAAAAAAACTTTATTTTGATTAAATACAATATAGGACTTAAACGTTATAATTGAACGTGTACTTAAGAACGATTCTAAAGAGAATGACTTAACATTACAATGATTTGAGTTTATATAAAGAAAATGTGCTGATTAAGCAATGGAATAATTCCTTAATATTCTAGACTTAAACTAAAGTGCAATTCGGCAGGAATGCACGTGTTGTTTATTCCGTGAGAGACGCAAGTCAGCAGAATGGTCTTCTTATCTTGAAAGGTTCTGAGAAATAAAGTGTTGATTCGGCTTGAATGCACGTGTTGTTTATTTCATGGGAAACGCAAGTCAGCAGAATAAGCTTCTTATCTGGAAGGTTCTCGAGTTTCATAGAAGGTTCTGGTTTCTTTTAAGTGTAGGCAGGATATTTTCATATAACATATATATATATATATATATATATATATATATATATATGTGATAAAAGAAGGGTTGCCACCACTCTCTTGTAACCCTGGGAAAGGGACCCTAGACAGGTGCTAACTCTCTAGGTCAGAGAGTACCTGTAATCTACTGAAGGCAGGGGTCGATTCATTTCCCCTGATAGATATCTGACGACGTCTATCCCGTATCCCATGGTGGCAAAAACAGGTACAAAAACCAAACAAAAAAATCTAAGCTAAAAAATATACTACAAAAATTAAAAGTCGCTGCAGTGTGGACTCTTAGAAAACCGCCCAACTAAGAGTCCACAGATATAAGTGCAGCCGCAGTAGGTAGTGAAGTATGCAAAATATGAAGACCGCAGTTTGACAATGGATTCTAGCTGACAATAGGTCGCCGATTAACGATCTGGATATTGCCAAGCCATGTTTTGGTCCATTTTTTTTTATCCCCCCTCCTCTTATAGTCGTGTTCGAATTTATACAAATTTAACTAAGTTGACGCCCTAAAGCCACAATGACAGAGAAATGAATCGAAAATGTATAAAATTTCACCTTAAAATAAAATTATATTATTTTTTTAAATTTTAGCTGCAAAAAAGACCCTATAAAACCTGAGATTTTGAGGTTTCCTTAAAATTTTCTCAAAAACTGAGCTTTCTAGAGAAAAATATATAATTACCTTTATTACAGACAACAAAATTTCCTTTTCAACGATGTACTAGTCAGTGGGGTAGAGCCAATGACAAGCTCTCCAGTGGCGTCCGTTTATTTAGGTGATGTAAAAAAAATTAAAAATGTTTACAGGTTTTACCCAATTTTCTTAAAAACTAAGCTTTTTAATAAAAATTGTGTTTTATAGTCGATCGTAGACAATAAGATTACCTTTTAAACGGTGTATAACAATGCAAGATCAGTTTTATTTATAACAATTTAGGGTCGTCCGTATATTACATCAATTTCTATCCAATTTTCTCAAAAACTAAACATTTTGGAAAAAAATTGTTTTACACTTTATTATGGAAAATGAAATTCCCCTTTTAACAATATAAGTCAGTGTGGTCAGACTAATACCAAACTTTCCAGCGGCGTCCGTTTATTGAAAAAATTTTGAAAAAATTAAAAAACCACATGTTTGTCACAGGTTTTACCGGATTATCTTAAAAACCAAGCCCTCTATTAAAAATTATATTTCACAGTCGAATAAAACTTTTTTAAATGCTAACTCCCAATGGTTAAAAATTACATCAAGAAGGTATAAAATAGTTTTTTTACCTTTATTTCCAAGTATATCCTTCCGTAAATTGCAATTTTTGCTGGCTTGTGTGTACACATCGTATCACTATTTTCACACTTACAATTTTGCCAGTTCGGCATAAGCTTGTCTAAAAATCGCACTGCGGACTCTAACCCTCCTTTACCCCCATAACTTAGGGGCCATAGGTCAACAGTTGATAGAGGAGGCCATGTCTGATAAAAAACGTTCCTATAATGCATGGGTCAAAACACTTTCTTTGTCGAAATACAGAGCATCAAATTTGTCGATTTTTAAAAAAATTTTGATAATAACTTAAAGAAAACGCAGTAAAAATATGAAATTGAATACCATATTAAACGCAATGTTTTTTTTGTATTTTTTGTTTATAAAAAAAGTCTCTAGCGAAAAATAGTAATACAATAATATTGATATTTTTTAAAAGAGTAAGTGAGCAAATATTAATTTTTGAAAAAAACTATTATTTTTTATATTTTTGGAGGTAATTTTGACAGACTGCCACATTTTTGAATCATAATTAGCTGAGTATTCAGCTGGCTGTGACAGATTTTCTTTTTTTTTCAAAAACCTTTCTTCCCCCACTCCTCTAACTTTAATAATCCTATATCTTTAAAATAGATGTGTTTTGACCCCCATGTTATATAAACTTTTTTTCGGAAATAACTTCCTCTATCACCTACTGCACTATGGCCTCTAAGTTATGGGACACCCTGTATATAAAAACTCAAAAGGCAATTTTATTGATTTGGTTACCGGCTTTTAAAATTTACATACAGTAGAGTAAATTTGTAAAAAAAAATGCAAAAAGGGTATGGCTTTACCTTCCTAACCCACGCAGCAATGACTAAAGATGGTATAATCTTCGAGAATTTTTTTTTTTTTAGATTAGCCGAAAATTAGTTTTTAAGGTGTATTTCGACCTATCTTAGCAATATCATCGTGATGTCTGTCTGTGTGTGTGTATATATGTGTATTTCTGTCCGTAACACGATTGCTTCTAAACCGCTTAATCGATTTTCATTAAATTTTAAGGTAAAATAGCGTTCGAAGAGCTGATTGGATTTTGGCCAAAATCCATAAATGATATTGATATAGCATAAGTTAGAGTCCCTGTATGTTGACATATTTGGATAGCATAAGTGTGCTAATAAGCTAGCTAAGAAGGCATCATCTCCCTCATGGATCCATTTATTTTATATTTAGGATAGTAGTACCTATGACCCAAAGCTAAATTTTGATTCGAATATCCCTAATTTTCCGGCTTTAGTATCCAAGACGGCTGCTGCTAAAGTTAAGGAAAAAATGAATTCCCTATTTTAGGAGAAATAACATTAATTTTGATGTATTTACTTTAGGCGGGTTTAAATTTAAAACTGTAAATAAATTTGACACCGGTCACTTCAAAACAAAATGTAGTTTTCTTTGATATTTCATTTAATTTTTGTGCGATATTTATTTTTCACACCTTTTTTACACCATGATGACCATTTCTTTAAACCTACTAAAAAAATGATATTGCTTTCCAGCCGATACAGAAATGGCGCTTAGTATGTCAAAAGTAAAAGAGACCTTCATAACCTATAGACCAAATTTGATTTTTACAAAGAAAAAATCTGGATTTTATCAAAAGTGAAAGTATTTATAAAAAGTTAGAATTTGACATTTAACATTTAAGATGGCTACCAAAGTTTACATAAAAAAGTTATTTTTTCATTCTGGTTTGACAGAACTAGTGTTGCAGTATATTATATCAATTTTTAATAACTGACATATGTCTAATATAATCCAAGATGGCAGCGTTCAAAAAATAGTTTTAAAATATTATGTACAAAAAATACAATTCCTTTGCTTTTTAAAGATAGCGGCGAAAAAATTAAAGAAAACGCATTTTGGTTTTTTTTTAAAGATAACCAAAAATAAATGGATCTATGACGGATCTGATACCTTCTTAGCTAGCCCATGAGCACACTTCCAGTGAACTCCATGATATGGTTCGCGGTCCCAGCCGCGCCTCCAAAAAAAATGGCGCGAAACCAATACCGCGCCTATTAAAAAGGTGTAAAATCGCGCTACACAAACGTCGCGCGAAACATCCACCGCGTAAATATTAACCGCGTCGTCTTAAACGGCGCAGACAAATATGGCGCTAAAAATTTACAGAACATTTTTTACAATCGCGCTTAAAAACATATACGTTTGCAAATGCATTGAAAAACAATTTTCAATCATTTTATAGACATATACAAAATATCCCAAGTGGAGAAAAAATTTGACAGCGATAGACAAGCTGCATATGAATTAAATAAACTGTATGCTTTAGCTTTTCTTCCTCCTACGCATATTTTAGATGCTTTTAAAAACCTGTTAAAATCATTTTTCTCGCAAGTAAGGTACCTCTGGCATACTGTGGGAAACCCTTTCAATGAACGGTGGAGTTTTTCCATTTGGCACTGTTAGGTTTGAGTTGGAGGAAAAGATTTTGGCCAGCATATTGGCTTTTTCCTCTGATGTTGTGGCTAAGTGAGTATTTTTATCTGTAAGTGGTGGTATGGATGACTTGGTGAAGTTTGATCCAACGGCTTTTGCAAGAGACCAAAAGGACCTAGAACTACTTGGACAATTCAGCAACCTGTTTTTTATTCTTTGATTGTATGTTTCTTTGGTGGCGTCAATAGTAATTTTCCAACTATTTCTGGCTTCTATAAATTCTGTGTGGTTTTGAGCGGTTTGTTGTCGTTTCCAAAGGTTATATGCTCTGTGTTTTTTCTGTACAGCCGTTTGACACTGGCTGTTGAACCAAAGTTTTGCATTAGCTCTGCGTTTTATTGTATGTGGGATATATGCATCCATTCCAGATAAGATTACTTTTGTTATTTCATTACAGCAAATAGTGGGATCAGCTGTTTTAAAGCAAACCTCTTGCCATGGAAAATCCAGGTAAAACTGTTTAAGGTTATTCCATTTTGCCGATTTATAGTGCCACATTTTACGAGGAAGTGATTGTTGGCTTGGCGGTATGAACATTTCGCATTTTGTTCTTATAAATCCCTACCTCCCTATAGTAGCCTCACTATGGCAAGATGGCCTGGCCAAGGTAGGTTGAGTCGCAATATATACTATTACAGTACAAGTTGCTAACTTATTTTATTAATTTACAGATTTTTCTTTTATACAAAAAATCTTACATCTAAACGTGATCTTTGAAGTTCATAGGTATTTTATTTTTTATAGTAAACCTTGCATCGAGGGTGCGGCAAGGTAAGTTTAACTTTTTATAGTAAACTAAAAATATTTAATATTTTTATAAAATAAAAAACCTATACTTAATATGAAAAATCTTAAAAAATTTTAAATGGTTAAAATGGCTAAACTGTCGGTTAGAGATCTTCCCGGGTCTCAACGTCAGCATCTGTTTAAATGGGACGGATTGGCATCAGTTCGATCATTTCGGCAGCTGCTGCCGGTACTGCTGCAGGGTGTCTAGTGGGTCGATTTCGTTTCGCTCGTCTGTAAACAATCCACATAACTGCTTTTGCGCTTGCGAGTACAACACTGCTGGCAACAGTCGTATGAGTGATGTTTGACCCTCTCCATACGAAGGTCTCAAGTCGTTGACCGAGCTCTTGTTCGTTGACTTTGAGGTTGGTCAGTGCATCATTTATTTTAAATACTGGTTCGTCTTTCAAACTCTTGACCTCGTTCGGTACTTGGCTATTTATGTTTTGTTTCAAACTTGAACTTTTTGCGTAGGTCGCAATTACGCGAAATGTGTCATTTCTTTTTGCTGCAATTATATTTTGTTTTGTTTGGATTAGGTAGTCTTTGCTGATTGTTATTATACCGATGCTGTTCAAAACGATGTCCTGTCGTATACCATGACATGTTATGGCAATGGTTACTGCTTTGGGTGATATGTACAACCAGCTGTAAGGGGTGTACAATTGCTTCCAAACGATTGTTGAGATTGGATGTTGTTGCACTGGGCATGGCCGTTTTTCTGGTCTTTCATAAATTTGAACTGTCCGTGATCATTTTAACGGTCGTAGGAGCACATACATATAGTGTTTTTCGATGACTACATGAAAGTAGCTTACCATACGTTAGCTGAAAATACTGTTAGTTGTTGTAATCGACAGCTAGTATGTCATTTGGTATGTCTAATGACTCTTTTTCTATTCGAAGTGGGGTTGGAACAGCCTTGAACAGAGTGAATTCTGAAGTCTTCAATGGTAAAATATGCATACATTTTTATCCATTGCCCTTCCGTCTCATCTATGGCCGTATTTGGTGACATCTGCCATATTTTCAAATTGAAAGAAAGCTTTGTTGAGGCAGTAGGTGACGAAAAGACCTCGAAAAGTTTTGACTAGTATTTGCTCAATTCTGAAATAAAATTGATATGAACTAATTACGTGAATGTTTAGGGCATTGGTATCGGCGACTTGGTACCATGTTTGCATCTTGCTGAGGGAATCTATGCTTTTTCTTTTAGTTTTTCTTGAAATTTGTTTAGCTGATTTTGAATTCTGATTTCTGTCTCGTTGACTGTTGATATGGCTGAAACCATTACTTTTATTTGATGCTGAGAGGCTCAGATCAATTGTTCTTGGTTAATTTGCAGACTGCCTTTGTAGACTTCGTCGTTAACTCCAAAGGCTGATGTTAGGAATTGTCCAAACAATCTCCTTTTGTGCGCTGATGTTTTTTAAAACCATTCTGGAATATCTTAATGTCTTCAGATTTTTGCTGTAATTGATGCTCTAGTGATTTACATTGCGTTTCTGTTGATAACTTCTGTAGCGTTACCGCTAATTACTTTTAGCTTTAATTGTTTTTGGGTATTTATTATCTATACTCTGGTTATAAGAAGATTGAAACTTATTTTTATTTTGTATACTTTGCTTTTATATTTACTTATCGCGTTTTTTCAATTGGGATGATATTTTTTGCTGCAAAAAAGAGACATGTGCCCAGACACATTTTAAAACGGATTTTAGTATCTAAAACTCGCTATTAGAATAAATCTCGAAATAAACTCTTATTTACCCACGCTGTTAATATTTAAAATTGTGTTAAGTAAACCCCTTAGACTATAAACTTTGAGTGAAAAGGTGTCGCCCACAGCTGCAAGGAGGTACCTCCAGGATCAAGAAAGAAGAATAAGTGGGGTAAGTCATCCCAATTGTCGTTTCTTTCTACTACTCTAAAATTTAAACTTTTACAAATATAAGACCTATGGAGTACTACAGCTATCGAAGGGAATAGTACAACTTCTTTGCTTGATTACATAACTTTTGGAATTTTTTAATGACGTCTTCAACTTTCTTCACTGTACGTCATCATTAATTATTGTTCGGCTAATGTCTACTTGGAGCCTAAAATCTCCTCTCTGTATCTTTGAGACCCCAAGATGCTCTATATATAGTCCCTTTGCTGTATGATGGATTGTATAATTCCCTTTCGTGCAATTGGGAATGCTTAGTACAATCATGGCACAAATTATTGCATGTATCATTGTAAACTTTGATTTACTGTTGCACTTTTGGTTCTCCCCTCGTAATCGTTGTGTTGACTTGGATTGGGTTCGACGTATCTCGTGTCTCGATGTTTTCTTTTTCACATGGAAGTGGTATTAACTTTGTGATGGGTTTTTTCAGTACAGTGTTGCTTTGTTATAGCGGGACTTCTCTAACTATGCCATTATCACTTGCGTGGGTTTCCAATATTTTTGCTAAAGGCCATTTTGCAGGATTGATATTGTCCTTTTTAATGAGTACTATTGTGCCTGATATAAGATTTTCTTTCGCTTTTTTCCATTTATACCGCATCTGTAGTCTACTTAGGTATTCTGTTGACCAGGATTTCCAAAAATCTTGTTTGATTTTTTGTACTAACTTCCATCTTTGTAAAGCACTTATTTCGATTGCAATGGTATCTGTAATTGTGAGTGGCTCTATTAAAGGTCTACCAATCAAAAAATGTCCTGCTGTAAGGATCATTTTATCGTCTATGACTTCACTGATAACGCTCAGTGGTCGTGAATTTAGACATGATTCAATTTGATATGCCATTATTTCTTCATATGTTAATGTGGTTTCTTCTATGACTCTTCGTAAATGATGCTTTATTGATTTAACGCCAGCTTCCTACAGTCCGCCAAAATGTGGTGACGACGGTGGAATGAAGCGCCATCTTGTTCCTGATGTGCTTAGCGTGTCTTGTAAATTTTGGGCTTTTGTAATGAATCTAATTTCGTCTTCTAGTTTGTTTGCTGTTGTTCCATTGTCACTGTCAATCTGTGCAATGGCCTCTTCTGGAGACGAACCTTTGGTACGCAGCCAAAAAAGTCTCTGTCTTTATATTTCTGACAATTTCAATGTGGATCGCTTGTATTGCTAAACCCACAAAAATTAATTGCTATGTATCCTTTGTAGGATTTGTGTCCTCTGCCTTTGGTTGTTCGGATTTGAATTGGGCCTGCATAATATATTCCTGTGTAGTGATTATGGTGGGGATTACATGATTCTTTCCTTAGGTAAATCTCCCATGATTTGATTCGACCTTTGTTGTTTATATCTAATGCATGTAATGCATTTATTTATTCTTGTTGAAACGGTTCTTTAGCATTTATGATCCAAAATTTTTGTCTAATGTATGCTAACGTTAATTGAATGCCTCCATGTAATGTTTTCTCGTGGGCATTTGGCACAATTAATTTTGTAACGTGGCAGTTTCTTTGTAATATTATTGGGTGCTTTTGCTCGTATGGTATTACGGCATGTTTTAATCTTCCCCCTACTCTGATAAGGCCCTTCTGGTCTAAAAATGAATTAAGATTGAGTAGTGCTTTTCTTGTCTACTATTTTTTGTTGACTGAGCATACCTTTTTCTTCTTTGAATTCTGTTTGTTGGACACATCTGATTACGGCTTTTAATGTGTCATCTAGCTCTTATGGTGTCAGAATGCCTTTTGGTGAAGTTTTTCTTATTCAGCGGCAATATGATAGTATTATAAGCATTTTTGTTAGTGATGAAAATTTATTCCATATTTCATCTTGTACGGCCACACATGTTTGGTGACACTTGATTTGCTTTATTTTTTTTTAGCCTCTGGTTCATATGTGTGTTTGGGCCAATGTTGTTGACTTGGCAACTATGTTGGTCCTTGCCACCACAACTTTGATACTTTTAGTATGCTGATGTGAACGCCTCTTGAGATTGCGTCAGCTGAATTATCGTTTGATTTTACATGGAACCATTGCACTGGACTAATTCTTTTGGTAATATCTAATACTAGGTGCCCCATAAAAGCGCTTAAACGGGTGTGCTGCCCTTTCATCCATTCATGGGTAATCATAGAATCAGTCCATGCATATATTTTCGGATTTTCTAATCTTAGGGCTTTGACTGTTGTCTCCATTAGCTGAGCTAGCATGTAGTAGTAGCAGTAGTAGTGTGTGGGGTAGGCTCTAGGCCTGGCGACTAGGCACATGAAGCGCCCTTTTCGCCAACCCCCGGGCATCCCCCCTACTGCGTCCGTCCCTCGCTAAGGAATCTGCCCGTCTTCTGTACAAAGGCCAGAATATCGGGCCACCTCAGATTCAGAAGGTCCTCCGTCTCAAAGGCCTCCTCTTCGAATATCTCTCTTCTTGCCTCCTTGTATGCTTCACATGATGAGAGAAAATGCGCCGAGGTCTCGTCCTCGGCCCAACATCGCTCGCACGTCGCGTCCTTCTTCACTCTCATCTTTGCCAGGTGTCCTTGAAGGACGCAGTGTCCGGTCAGGACTCCCACTATGGCTCCCACCTCTCTTCGTGTTCTGCGGAGCAGCCAGTCCCTACGGGATTTGCTGTAGCCTGTCACACACTCCTTCGCCTGTCTGGCGTTTCCTGTGTTGGTCCACTCCCTTTGTATCTCTTTCTGGGTCCACTCAGTTAGGGCCGACTTCATTTGTCCTCTTGTGAGCCCCAGGAACGGTTCTGGCCCGACGCATTTCTGCTGGGATCCTCCCCTGGCGATTCTGTCCGCTTTCTCGTTTCCGGGGACTCCCACGTGGCCTGGGACCCATACGAGCTCTACCTCTCTTACGCCGGCCAATTCCTGAAGTGCATCCGCACACTCCTGCACCAAACCTGCAGACATGGTTGGTTTACACAGTGCTTTCAGCACAGCTTGACTGTCTGAACAGATGCAGAGGCGTTTTCCTGTTTCGTTCCTAATTTCTTCCTCCCATGTTAACGCCAGTATAGCGTAAACCTCTGCCTGGAAGACTGTTGCATTGGATCCCAGCAGGTAGCTTTTTCCAATGCTCTTGCTTTCCACGTACACTCCTGCACCGGTCGAATTCCGGTCTGTCAGCCTTGATCCGTCTGTATAGCAGACCGTGGCGTCGCTAAGGAGTTCAACTCCGTCCTCCTACCATGCATCCCTTGGTGGTATGGTTACACGGTATCTCCTTTTCTCCCTTAACCGCTTTTCTGGCATCGCTAGCCTGTACGTCGATAAAGGAATCTCCTTTTCCGTCACAGTCGCGATCTCCGAATGTCCTTTTTGTCCACCGCTCCTTCTCCACACGCCCGCGTCTCTTATCCTAAGGTATGCTGCCATCGCTTCCTTCTTTATCCAGGTGGACAGCGATGGGAGACACAGGATCGTATTCAGGGCTATGTTAGGAGTAGACCTTAGGTCGCCAGCCTCTGCATGCTTTCGAGCTTTTTGGCGTTAGTGGTTTTCATTGCCCCCGGCCACCAAACCACGGATCCGTATTGGATCCTCGGTCTTATGATGGCCGTGTAGATCCAGTGCATGATCCTTGGGCTGAGTCCCAACTTTCTTCCTACCACCCTTCTTACTTGCCAGAATGTTTTTATCGTCTTTGTTGTGAGTCGGTCTATATGTTGTTTCCAGCTTAGTTTACTGTCTAGCACCATCCCCAGGTACTTAACCTCTTGCGATAGTGCAAGTGGTCTTCCGTACATTTGTGGTGTTTTGAAGCCTACTATCTTTCTCTTCTTTGTAAAGAGAACCATTTCCGTCTTGCTGGGGTTGACGGAGAGGCCGTTCTCTTGGCATCAGTTCTCTATTAGTTTGCCCTCCCTTTGCATCCTTTCGCAAATTACGCCTAGGAACTTCCCTGGTACTATAACCAGTCCGTCTCGGCGTACGCTTTGCCGTCAAATCCTTGTTCTTCCAGTTTGTGAAGTAGACTGTCCATTATAAGGCACCAGAGGTGTGGAGATAGGCAGCTGCCCTGGGGGCAGCCTCCTTTTACCCTCCTCTTGACCTGGACGTCCTTCATACTTGCCTCCACTTCTCTCTCCTGCAAGGCCATCTCGGTCCATGATATGAGGAGCGGGTTGATGCCCTTTTTCTGCATTGCTCGACTTATTGAGCTTGTTCTTGCCTTATCAAAGGCTCCTTCGACGTCAAAGAAAACTGACAGTGCATATTCCTTGTTTTCGAGAGCTTTTTCTATCCTTTGCGCGGTTGTATGGAGGGCTGTATCCGTAGATCTACCCTTCCAGTATGCATGCTGTTCTTTATGGAGAGGGGATGCTTTGAGTGGTACCTCTATGAGGTACCTGTCAACCATTTTCTCCAATGCCTTCATCAAAAATGATGTCAAACTTATGGACCGGAATGATTTTGCGGTGGTGTAATCTTTCTTCCCTGCTTTGGGTATGAATACTACCCTGGCTTTTCTCCACATTTATGGGACATAGGCCAAAGCTATGCTTGCCTGGAATATCCCTTTCAGGTGGGGTAACAGCAACTCAAGGCCCTTTTGCAGTAGAGCTGGGAAGATTTCGTCCGGCCCCGCTGCCTTAAACGAAAGGAAGCTTTGGACTGCCCAGGATACCGCTTCGTCGGTTACGATTTCGGCAGCTAGGCTCTAATCTGGGGCGGGTATTAAGTGGTTTTCGTCCTGGGCAGCCTCTGTGGGGTCCCTCTTGCCTGGGAAATGTGTCGTCAGGAGATGTTCGAGAGACTCTTCTGCAGATTTCGTCCATGATCCTTCCTGTGTCTCAAATACGCCTATAGCTTCCTCCTTTTCTTGACTTAGCAGTTTCATCAGTCTGGCGGCGTCTGGAAAGCTTTCCAAGTCTTCGCAGAATTGCCACCACGACTTGCGTTTGCTTCGCCTCACCTCGTTTTTAAAGTTGTTCTTGGCGGCCTTGTGCGCATCCCAGGCTTCTTCTGTGTCCTCTCTCATTACTCTCCTGAAGGTGTTCCTGGTGTTCCTTTTGAGCTGCTCTAGCTCATTCTTCCACCATGGTAACTTTTTCTGGGGAGCTTTTTTAAGAGGACACGCCTTTTCATAGTTGCAGACTATGCTGCGCTGCACCCGCGTTAGAGCTTCCTCTAATTCTTCTTTTGAAGATACATACCTAAATGTCCCGCTAAGACTGTTTTCTAGACCTTCCAGATAGGTGGCCCAGTTTGTAAGTCTTGGGTTTCTTCTTAGTTCTGGTGGTTATGTCTCACCTATGATCTCGAACTCAAGCATCCTGTGATCCGAGTTTGATATCTCTGGCGAGACACGCCAGTTTATAATTTCCTTTTCTATGCCTTGTTAGCTCCCGCTAAATTTCGCGGTGTTTGTAAATTTTAAAACCACACAATTGAATGACGGACAGAGTGCATTTTCGCGCATTTTGGACATGCGCACCAAGAATCAGTGAGATCCTTTTTCGACCGCCTCGAGAAATGGCGTGTTAATTTACTTTCTTCAACTATTTCAAATATCTACACTTGAAAGTGCTCGATTTTGGTGTACTGAAGCATAGAACTAGAAACTTCAGCCCTTCAGCTACGTGGTGACATCATTAGCTCCAGACAGGGGCCCCTTGGAAGTGGAGAAATTGGCTGCAAACTGGTGAGTGCTTTGTTTCTGATTTCCGTTGTGTGGTGCCCACAATTAACCTATGGACCTTTTAATAATTTCGTAATTTCATATCAATATATTTATGTTTGTTCGCGCTTTCATTAATTAAAATATATACAGTCCATTGCAGTTATCGTTTTTCTTACTTCGGGCAAAACATATGTGTTCCTTCGACCGAATTATTTAAAATTTACTCCATACGACAATATTAATAAGTCGGCCATTTTCACGCCGAGATCAAGGCCTTGAATTTTGCCAATCGTATTGAAACGAGAGAGATTTTCGCTCGACCTTCGGTAGCGGCGCAGTTCACCTGTTTTTTGGTCGCTGCTATGGTAACGTACCGTGGTCATTCAGTAAACAAATCGAAGCAATAAAAACGAACAAGCACATGTTCAGTGTGTTAGGTGTGTTCCATATTATTTCGATATTTAAAACAATTTTCATCAATTGCGATAAATTAGTGCATATTTTCGACAATTCGTCATTTTTCTATTTCAGAAGCATTAATTTAGCGTTAATTGTATATTTACCGACATTTCTGTGATTAGATGTGTTCCATATCATTTCGATATTTAAAACAAGTTTCATCAATTGCGATAAATTCGTGCATATTTTCGACAATTCGTCATTTTTCTATTTCAGAAGCATTAATTTAGCGTTAATTGTATATTTCCCGACAATTTCGTCATTTCAAAGGTAAAATCATGTCTGTCAAAAAAGCCGCGCAAAAACGCAAGGGTTTTTTATCTGCGATCACCGAGTGTTACGTGTTTTCACAGACCGCGGCAACAGACGAAAAAGCGAGCAACGAGTTTCAAGTGAGGTATTACGGTTTGGACAAAACCTTCGATAAATGCATGCTGGCACATAATGATGTCATTATGTTGATAGACGACTCGGACGACGAGGAGTTTAAAACGCAGGATGTGATCCTTTCAGAAGCTCGTAAATATTTTTATGCGTGTAAGGGGGTTTACTCTAAAATATTTCCGGTTGAGGCCCCATCCTTTTCGGGATCATATGTTCGACAAAACGAAACTCCAAAACTCAAAGAGTTAGGTATTCCCATATTTCGAGGTGATAAAAAATTATGGCCAAGCTTTTTCGATCTTTTTAATAACATTATAGATCAAAATCAAAGTCTAAGTAACGTTCGAAAACTTCAATATTTATTTTCATATCTCGAGGATAAGCCTTTAAAATTGATATCAGGAATTAGCTTATCGGATCAAAATTATAAAATTGCTTACGACAAATTAGTCAATAGATATCAAAACAAGCGAGAGCTCGCAAATGATGCTTTAAGCACAATTATGAATTCTACCTTAAAAAACGAGTCAGCTAAAAAATTGCAAAATTTAATTGACACCTTTTCAGAATCCCTAGAAATTTTAAAATCACTTAGCTTTGACGTTGACAGTTGGGACTTTATTATTTTTTCATTTTGTTACAAAAATTGGATATTCCGACGCGATCAAATTTCGAAATGAGTCACGCCAATACTAATACCGAAATTCCCACTTTTCAGTCACTTTTTCAATTTCTAGAAAAAAGATGTAAAGTTTTGGAATCACTTCCTCAATCAACAGCACCAAAAAAGGTGCCTACCTGTCAAAAATCAAATTCTATGCAAAATCAGTTTGGGCAAAAGCCTACCTATCAAAATTCAAATTCTATGCGAAATCAGTTTGGGCAAAAGCCTACCTATAAGTCATCCAGTTTGCCTTTTATAGGACTGGCTGGCACCTCAACTAATTCAAGTACGGGAATAAAATGTTTCCGGTGTAATCAAGGTCACGTGCTTTCGAAATGTCAAACATTTCTTGATCTCTCACCTATCGATCGCCTATCTTTCGTCAAGCAAAAAAAATTATGTCTAGCGTGTTTTCATCCCTTGCATGGGGTAGATACGTGCAAATCAAAATATTCATGCAGGACTTGCAATAGTAAAAGGCACCACACTTTAACTCATATCTTAGAAACTAATAAAGAGTCTGGAAGCCAAGATACTAGTCCTGTCATTCACACACCACCTGTCAATAATCTTCATGTGTCACTAAATACCTCAGGACTTTCAGGTACCTTTCTTTTATGCACCGCCATAATAGATGTTATGGACGGTTGCGGAAATTTTCAACCTGTAAGGGCACTGCTTGATTCTGGATCACAGACAAGATTCATTAGTGAAAAGTGTATTCAGCGTCTTAATCTTCCTAGGCGAAGTTACACCACTGAAATATTCAGATTAAATCAAATGTCTTCTCTTAATTCCAAAGGGCTCGTTCAATGTCACATTAAGCCAGAAGGACAGGTCACTCCTTTACTTAATTTCGAAGCAATTGTCGTTCCACAATTATGTTCCAATATGCCTACATTCACTTTGAACGATAATCAGTGGAAACACTTAAAAAACCTTAAACTTGCCGACCCATCTTATTTTAAATCTAGACCTGTGGACCTAGTTATTGGTTGCGAGCTATTCGCACAGATATTCAAGGAGGGCAAGGTTCTTGGACAAATAGGGCAACCTTCAGCCCTTGAAACCATCTTTGGCTGGGTCGTCATGGGAAAAGTTGACGAAGTAGGTAATCTTACGGAACGAACCAGTGGTTTTTTAACGAGTCATTCACCTCCTTTAGAGGTCATTCTCTTTAGGTTTTGGGAAATCGAACATTTGCCTAAAAAACAAATCTTATCAAAGGAAGAAAAACAAGCAGAATCAATTTTTACTGCGAGTGTAGTACGGCAACCGAGCGGTAGATTCATGGTAGATCTTCCGTTTAAAGATAAAATAAACCCTGACCTAGGAAATACTAGGTAGGTGGTAGACGCTTTTTACTCATTGGCCGTCGACCGGTGAGTAGCGCTAAGTGGTATCACCACGTTCCGCTACTGCGCTGGCAGTCCGGTTCCAACAATGAGTAACAGATAGCATGATGGCGCCTCCAGTATCAAAATATTCCGGAGGTAAAATACCCGACCACTGGGATCTCCGGGCGTCGGGTGATCCTGGGGGTCCTTCATGCAAAGATATTAAAAGAAGACCAAAAACTCAACTCAGAATTGATTTTAGCAATATAAGAGGATTAAGTACCAACATGAATTCAGTTCACCAACATCTTGAAGAACAAAGACCTGACATCCTTGTTCTCACTGAAACTAAAATCAGTTCTGCAACACCTACTGTGAACTATCTTTATCCCGGCTATGACCTACACCACCGATTTCGACATAATTTTGGGATCTGTGTGTACATTAAAAATGACCTTTCATGTCATCGAGAGGAGAAGCTAGAACCAGCGAACCTTGATATCATATGGCTGAAATTCACCTCAAAGTCATCGACCAAGTTCATTTGCTGCCTCTACCGACCGCCAAGTAACACCGAGTATCGAAACTTTTTTGCGACATTATCCGAAAACTGTGATAGTATACAGTCTAACTATCCACATGCGGAAATTGTTTTTTTAGGCGATTTCAACGTCCACAATATACCCTGGCTAAACACCACAACAAAACAGATAATGAAGGAAGGGAAGCAGAAGCTTTTGCCATAAGTTGTGGTCTAACGCAGCTTGTCGATGAACCTACCCGTATCTCAGAAAGGTGTGAATTTGCAGCGCTTTTAGACTTGTTCCTAACTACAAATCCTGACTTGTACACAATTCAAGTAGATCCCCACTTGGTTCATCCGATCATAAACTTATAAGAACAAAATGCGAAATGTTCATACCGCCAAGCCAACAATCACTTCCTCGTAAAATGTGGCACTATAAATCGGCAAAATGGAATGACCTTAAAAAGTTTTACCTGGATTTTCCATGGGAAGAGGTTTGCTTTAAAACAGCTGATCACACTATTTGCTGTAATGAAATAACAAAAGTAATCTTATCTGGAATGGATGCATATATCCCACATACAATAAAACGCAGAGCTAATGCAAAACCTTGGTTCAACAGCCAGTGTCAAACGGCTGTACAGAAAAAATACAGAACATATAACCTTTGGAAACGACAACAAACCGCTCAAAACTACACAGAATTTATAGAAGCCAGAAATAGTTGCAAAATTACTATTGACGCCGCCAAAGAAACATACAATTAAAGAATAAAAAACAGGTTGCTGAATTGTCCAAGTAGTTCTAGATCCTTTTGGTCTCTTGCAAAAGCCGTTGAATCAAACTTCACCAACTCATCCATACCACCACTTACAGATAAAAATACTCACTTAGCCACAACATCAGAGGAAAAAGCCAATATGCTGGCCAAAATCTTTTCCTCCAACTCAAACCAGTAACAGTGCCAAATGGAAAAACTCCACCGTTCATTGAAAGGGTTTCCCACAGTATGCCAGAGGTACCCTTTCGTCACAGAGAAATACGAAAATCCCTTAAAAAGTTGGATACAAACAAAGCAATGGGTCCAGATGGCATTTCCGCGATAGTACTCAAAAATTGTGCTAGCGAACTCACCCCAACTTTTGCAAAATTATTCAATTTATCTTATAGGCAAGGAGTATATCCATCATCATGGAAGTCTGCCGCAGTACAACCCATTCCAAAGAAAGGAAAAAAGACAGATCCGTTAAACTATAGACCAATTGCTCTACTTCCGGTGATATCAAATGTAATGGAAAGAGTTGTGAACAATCACCTAACCAAGTACTTGGAAAAGTACAAAATTATCAACGACAAGCAATACGGATTTCGAAAATATAGGTCAACTGGCGATTTACTTACATACGTCACTCATTTATGGCAAAAAGCGATTGAGTTGCGAGGTGAAACAAGAACAATTGCCTTAGATATATCTAAAGCATTCGATAAAGTCTGACATGAAAATCTGCTCAACAAGCTCAAAGCAACGGGATTGTCGCCGAGACTTTGCACTTGGTTTGAAAGTTACCTTAAGGATAGATCCATTTATGTTGCACTAAATGGCCGGAACTCCAACTCTTACCAAATAAATGGTGGTGTGCCACAGGGAGCAATCCTTTCGCCAACACTTTTTCTGATTTACATAAATGACCTCATAGATAAAACAGTAAATCCACTTTATTGCTTTGCAGATGATGGCAATGTAGTCTCCTCAGTCATACCACCCACATGTCTCTCCGCACGTGAATTCCATTACCTTAGACTAACTGAAATATCACAGATAACTAACGACTTGGAGATAATAGAGGACTGGGGCAACAAAAACCTTGTACAGTTCAACGCGCAGAAAACCCAAGCAGCCCTGTTTTCAAAAAAGACCAGCACCGGTGAGCCAAACATCATGCTATCTGGAAGTGATGTCGCATTGCAGAGCCAGTTGAACATCTTAGGAGTCACTGCAGAGACCAACATGTCTTGGCACAGTCACGTGGCAGATATAGCTAAAAGGACGTCCCAAAAGCTTGGGGTGTTATTTCGTACAAGACATCTGTATACACCAAGCCAACTGCTGACAATCTACAAAGCCCAGATTCGACCGACTATGGAGTACTGCTCACATATATGGAGTGCGGCACCCAAACATACCTTAATGCTTTTGAACACCGTGCAAAAACGAGCTATCAAGCTGATCAATGACCCCGCACTTACCCGTAGCTTGGATAGTCTCGAACATCGAAGAACTGTGGGCGATCTATCTCTCTTCTACAGGTATTATCACGGAAAATGCTCTGAAGAGTTGGCACGTATGATCCCCCGGGAGTAGCACCTACTAGGCGAACACGTCAAACAGACGGTAACCATCAATTTATTGTCAAAATAGAGGCACCAAGAACCTCATTATATCAGAATTCATATCTCTGGAGAACAGCATCACTGTGGAATAAACTCCCTGCGACAGTTTTCCCTGCAGGTTACAACCTGAGCCGTTTCAAAACCAACACACACCAATATTTTCGCACACTTGCCGCTCCTCGAGCGTGATAGGGATCTCCTTGCGAGTGCGCATACCCGTAAAAAAAAAAATACTTATCCGCAAGCTTATCGTAGATTTTTACTTCTAGAAAATAGATTACTCAAAAATCCTGATCTGTACACTGCCTATTCAAGTTTCATGCAAGACTATATCGATCCTAATCATATGAGTCTAGTTTTATCTAGTCAACCAAAAGTCGACGTAACATGTTTTTTAGCACATCATTGCGTACTAAAGCCGGAAAGCTTAAGTACAAAATTAAGGATAGTCTGGGATTGTTCGGCAGTCACCCTAAAAAATATTAGTCTTAATGACACGTTGTTATCTGGACCGAAACTTCAAAAGGATATTGCTTCTTTACTCCTTACGTTTCGTCTTAATCCTATTGCCTACATTGCTGATATCAAACAGATGTTCAGTCAAGTCCTTATCAATCCTTATCACCGTCCTTATCAAAGGATATTGTGGAGGTTTTCTCCACAGGACCCACTTTCAGTGTGGGAACTTTCTACTGTCACTTTTGGCATGACATGCTCACCTTTTCTACGTTTTCCTATGGCTAGTACTGTTCTAAAAACGTCAATCTATATCGACGATATCTTGGGAACTAGCCCTTGAAGCTCTCTCCCTTCAAACAGAACTCAATGATTTGTTGAAGTCGGGAGGATTTGAACTTAAAAAATGAGCAAGCAATTGTCCTGAGTTATTGGCAACATTGCCAGAATCCGATCGTCAAATGCCTCTCTCTTTTGACAAGGAGGAACCACACTTTATCAAAGTTTTAGGACTTTAATGGCATCCAAAAAACGACATTTTTTCTTATCAATGCCGAATGAAGGACAAACCCCCAACCAAACGTTCTATTTTATCTCTCATAGGAACAATCTTCGATCCCTTAGGTTTTCTTTGTCCCTTGTTGCTACAAGCAAAATTTATTTTGCAACAGTTGTGGATATAGAAAATAGGCTGGGACGAAGAACCAGATTCTTCTATCATCGACTCTTGGAACAAACTTCGTTCTGAATTCCCGCTTCTTTCCAATTTTCAAATACCCCGACAAATCAAACTGTCAAAAATCAATACCTGTCAAATCATCGGCTTCTGTGACGCTTCAATTCGAGGCTACGCAGGCGTCGTATATTTTCGTGTAGAAGAGGAAAACAATATCTCTGTTTCTCTCATATCTGCAAAATCTAGGGTCGCGCCTATAAAGTCACAAACTTTGGCTAGACTAGAACTCCTAGGAGCATTTCTTTTAAGCGAATTAATTGACTTCGTTTTATCTAGCTATGAAGGAAAAATACCTTTTACCAATATCGTTACTTTCTGCGATTCGCAAGTCGTATTGCATTGGCTTTCATCCCCTCCTAATCGCTGGCAAACCTTTGTTGGCAATCGAGTCAGTAGAATCCAATAAATCCTACATTCCTTCTGCTTTAAATGCAGCCGATATTGCGTCACGAGGGGCCACCCCTTCACAGCTCATGTCACATGACTTGTAGTGGAACGCACCGTCGTTTTTGTAGTCTCCCGAAAACGAATGGCCCGATTTTCATAAATCAAAAATGCCGATTGATTTCGGAGATATTAATCTGGAGGAAAAGCCAAAGGTCTGTTGCAATGCGATAATTGACGTTAACTTCTTAGATCAGCTTCTTATCAAATATTCATCAATATCATAAATTCAACATATCATTTGTTATGTCCTTCGAATAGTTAACCTTTTTCAAAACCATTCCTATCAAAAACCCACTAAGCCGCCGGACCAAAAAGTTATTTTTGAGAATATTGTTTTTCCTACCACCGGTGAGATGCAAAGTGCGTTATACCTTCTTATCAAACGCGTTCAAGGTTCTTGTTTTTCTGAGCTTTTTTCCGCGTTATCTAAGGATAAACCAATACCGAAACCTTTTCGAAAACTTTCACCTTTTTTTGATGAAAATAATATCATTAGAGTCGGTGGCAGATTACAAAAATCTGACCTTTTGTCTTATTCTGCAAAACACCCCATCTTACTTTCGAGTAATCATCGTTTAACTACTCTTCTTATCGAGTCCACTCATCGACAATACCTTCATCCTGGGTTTAAAACATTACATAATCTGATTTTACAGCAATTTTGGATATTATCTGCCAGACGGGCAATTCAAAGAACCATATCCAAATGTTTGCAATGTTTTAGAATCAACCCTAAACCCTATAGACCGCTCATAATGAGTTCACTTCCCGCTCATCGAATCAATCAACTTAAACCTTTTTCGAGTGTAGCTATCGACTTTAGTGGACCTTTCTTTGTGATTCCTCATCGTTACCGTAGTTGTAAAGCTTTCAAATCGTATGTCTGTGTGTTTGTCTGTACGGCTACACATTGCGTGCATTTGGAATTAACCATGGAACTGTCCACCGAAGGGTTTGTAGGTGCATTCCATCGATTCATTTTCAGACGTGGAAGCGTGACGCAATGCTGGTCAGATCAAGGCAGTAATTTTATAGGGTTTCGTAACCAATTACTTGATTACGCAAGAAGTGCGGCCACCAGACTTTCTATTCGTTGGCATCTGGGACCTCCTCTCAGTCCACATTTCAATGGCCTGGCAGAAGCTGGCGTCAAAAGTTTTAAAACTCACTTTGTTCGAGTAGTCGGCGACCAGAAGTTGTCCATCATGGAAATGTCCACCCTTACATGTCGCATAGAAGCCGTACTTATTAGTCGCCCTTTATCTCCTGCCTCTTCAGACCCACACGATCTTCAACCTCTTACCCCTGGGCATTTTTTGACCCTTGAACCCCTCAATTCAGAAATTCCGGAGTCAGATTTGTCCGAGGTTCCCCTAAATCGGCTCTCGAGATAGCAACTAATCCAAAAACTACATAATGATTTTTGGAAACGGTATTCTATAGAGTATTTGCATACGCTACAACAGCGACACAAGTGGGCTGATTCGTCCCCAAATATCAAATTAAATGATTTGGTTATCATAACAAGTGATCACATCCAATCACCTTTGAAATGGCCGGTCGGTCGGGTCATCGAACTGCATCCCGGCGGAGACGGTCAGGTGCGTGTTGCGACGGTACAAACGGTTACCGGTGTTTACAAGCGGCCAGTTGTAAAACTGTGCCTCTTGCCGAATTAAAAGTAATTTTAATTTTTTCTACCTATTGAAGTCAATTATTACAATAGGTAATTCTTTATTATTATTTTTTTAATTTTGTTTGTTTGTTTTGACTTTTTTGGGTTTTCGTTATCTCTAAATAAACTTACGCTACTTATCTGTTTTTCATTCATTTATATTTATCGGTTGATCTATATATATCTAAAATTGTGTGTTTTGGAGGGCAGTTATGTTAGCTCCCGCTAAATTTCGCGGTATTTGTAAATTTTAAAACCACACAATTGAATGACGGACAGAGTGCATTTTCGCGCATTTTGGACATGCGCACCAAGAATCAGTGAGATCCTTTTTCGACTGCCTCGAGAAATGGCGTGTTAATTTACTTTCTCCAACTATTTCAAATATCTACACTTGAAAGTGCTCGATTTTGGTGAACTGAAGCATAGAACTAGAAACTTCAGCCCTTCAGCTACGTGGTGACATCATTAGATCCAGACAGGGGCCCCTTGGAAGTGGAGAAATTGGCTGCAAACTGGTGAGTGCTTTGTTTCTGATTTCCGTTGTGTGGTGCCCACAATTAACCTATGGACCTTTTAATTATTTCGTAATTTCATATCAATATATTTATGTTTGTTCGCGCTTTCATTAACTAAAATATATACAGTCCATTGCAGTTATCGTTTTTCTTACTGCTTGCAAAACATGCCTCGCGTTGCCAATGTTATGTCTAGAACTTTAGTGCGGGTTCTTGTCACAAATGTTGGCTCGCACCCCTGATTTAGTATTTCTAAATCTGTATGGCTAAGGAATTCAAGTAGAGCTGCCCCCCTCCCGTTTATATTGGAGCTACCCCACACTGTGTGATGTGCATTTGCATCACATCCTATTACGAGTTTCAGATCATTACCTTTAGCATACCTAATAATATCAATTAATTCTTCGGATGGTGGTGGTTGTGCGCTATCATATGGGAGGTACGCACTACATAAAATAATGTGTCTTTTTCTACCACTCACCTGGTACTCAATCCGCACCGCTGTGACATCCCTGGAACCTAGTTGTGGTAACGGTATCACGTTGAGGTTCCTGGTTGCCACGATGCAGCTCCTTGGTCCTTCCGCTTCCTCTTTGCCGGTGTAGGTGTTGTATCCGGCCATCCTTAGACCACTTATTGTTCCCCTAAAAAGAAGTGGTTCTTGTATTAAGACAACCTCCCACCTTTTGCGGGCAAGTTTGCAAACCAGTTCACTGGTTGCTGCATGCTCGTGGTGGAGATTGATCTGACTTACCCTTATACGTTCCATGGTGGCGATCCTCTCCATGGGGGGCGTTTCGGCCTTTACTTTCCTGGTGGGGGGCGGTGGGCCCTCCGGGGGCGCGTCGGGCAGCCGAACTATATCCGTGACCTCTGCTAATGGAGGTCACGAGCTCATAGTAGAGCGTCCAACGGGCCTCCTCTAATCGGTCCACCACCTTCCTAGACACCCCGAAAGTGAGATGCCACCCCCCAGGTCCTCCTGTTGTGGCCACATGTCTCCACCCCGGAACGTCCATGGAGCGGTTCTGGAGGTGGAGGATGCGCAGCAGCCACCCTACATCCACTTCTTCCTGGCTCCGTACCCAGAAGCTGATCCTTTCTGGCCAGGGGGGCTCGTCAGCTCTTATCGGCATAAACGACGCACCCTAGACAGAAAGGGTCTGCTGTAGAAGCCAGTCCCTGGTGAGAGTGTCGTGGGTGGTGATCAAAAACCAGTCCGGGTCGACCACCCCCGAATTGTGGAAGCGAAGCTCCGGACCTGGTTCCCCTCCCTCGGGGCCCTCCATGGTCCGGATCATCGCCTCCACAATTGCTCTCCTCAGGGGCAAGGCTTCCTCCTGCAGTACGTTACCCCTTTCCCGATCGGAGCAGAATAGCACTTGGAGTGATCTGTCCTCCCTGGGAGGATATATTCCCCCGGCCGTTTGCTCCCCAGGATTTCTACGATCGTCCCTTAAGAGTGGGGAACGATCGAGATTCCGGTCTTTTGCTGGCCGGGTTTGCCCTCCTGGGAACTTCTTGGAGGCTGGTTTTTCGGGTGGCGTCTTGCTGCTGTCTTCCCTGCACCTCTTGGGGGCACTAGGAAGGTCGATGCACCTCCGCAGCTTCTCTTGCCTGCGATCGTCCTTCTTATCGTCCCTGGCTTTCGCACCCCTCGTATGTTTCGGAGGGGGAGGAGCAGGCCTCCGCTGGCTTTTACTTATCTTCGGGTAAACCCGCCTCTTGCCAGCGGAGGTCTGCTCCCCCTGAGGAGCTGACTCCGGCCGCTCCACTCCGCGTTCTTCCCGAGGGTTTTCCCTCGGGTGTGGTATCGCCACCTGAACACGGAGGGGGGCGGAGGGTGGTTTTTAGATGAGGGTCCGGGAGCAGAAGCCAGCTCCTGGTTCTGGGGATCCTGGGGCTGTAACTTCTGTTCCCCTTTCTTCATCTGCTCCTCCCGCTCTCTTTGCGCCTTCCTTTGTCTTTTGGCTCTCTGCCGTATCCTCTCTTTGTCGCGCCTTTGCTGCCCTCTGTCAGAGTTCTCCATACCTGAAACAGAAAAAGTATCAGACCTGGACGATATGCTAGACGATCTGAGCAGCTCTTCTTCTGCCAGGCAGGTCTCCTTTGTTGTGGAGGCCATGCTGGCAGTGCTGTTAGGGCTGGGACACCCTGTCTCCTTTTCTTTATCCTCTTCATCCTTTTTTTGCGCATTAACGATATTTCCTTGTTTGTCGCTCATGGTGCGTCCGAGACGCTGTAAAAAAGGGGGGGTTGTGTGCGGTTGGCTTACGCCGTCTTGTGTTTGTGTGTGTTTTTGCGTGGACATGTTTGCCAAAAGGTATCTGCATTTGTCTTTCCTGGTCCCAGTTAGACCCTTTTTCAGGAACAGGGGAAGGTAGGCGATCGCATAGGGAAGCATCCAAGCTCTGCAGCAGGGTCCCATCCAGGCGCCACCTGGCACTACTACAAAGTTCAAAATTTTTCGCGAAGACGATGGGGCAGCTACGTTCAACTGGCTAGGGAGCCCGCGGGCCCCTCCCAGTCGCGCGGCATGGGCACGCTAACTCACTTTTTCCTAGCTACCTCTCCTGACTCGGCACCTGACCTGAGGATCTCGTCGGTCCCTGTAAAAGAGGTCCTGCCTCCTCATCTGCATGCCGTGTTGGTGATGTTTTGTCTGATGTGGTGATGTATGTGTAGTGCTTGCAGGCGTCTTTGGTTAGGTGGTATGTAAGGCAAGAGAACTTGTGATACATATCACCGACATCCAGTGGTGCCACGGGGAGGCAGACGTAGCAGAAGTTGAATTATTATCCCCTGTCAGTTGCAAGTCTGCATAGGGCATAACAATTTCAACGACCCGCACCACCTGAGCTACCATGACTGCGGCGCATAACTCTAATTTTGGTAATGTCGTGCGATTCCTTGCAGGAGCCACTTTCGACTTGGCTTGCAGCAATGTGATATGATTTGAATGCTTTGTTTGGCACCTGCTATATATTACAACTCCGTTCGCCTTTTCTGATGCGTCGCAAAATCCAAGAAGTTCAATTTCTGAATTCTGTTTCTCTATCCACCTTGGAATTGTTATTTCTAAAATGCAATTACTTTCATCTTGAAATTGGTTCCATTTTGTTTTAATTTCGGAATTTACTTCTTCATCCCATGCCAGATTTTTCAACCATAATTCCTGTATCATTACTTTTACTCTGATTCTGAATGGGGCCATCCTAGTGGGTCAAATATTTTGGCGATTTCCGATACCATTTGTCTTTTTGTGTGACCCATTTCTTTGGGTATGTTTACTTTAAAATGTGGGGTCCAGAGTATCCCTAACGATTTTTTGACTTCTTCTTCGCCGATCTATATAGTGCTTATTCTGTAAGAATTCTTTTGAGTTGCTTGAACATTTTCTTAGAGTGAAGCCTCCCAATTTCAGTAGCTGCATAAGGTCTGCTTGAATCTTATTTGCCTCTTTTATGCTGCTAGCCTCCGATAGCAGTCATCTACATAAAATTCTTCTAGTAAGGCCTTTAATGCATTTTTAAAACTCTCTTTTTCATCTTCTGCCAACTGGTGAAGTGCCCTTATTGCCAGGAAAGGAGCTGCGGCTGTTTCATAAGTAATGGTCTGTAGTTGGTATTCTTGTAGGGGCCGGTTTTGATTGAATCGCCATCTAATTCTTTGGTACTTTTGATCGTTTTGATCCATTTTTATTTGTCTATACATTTTTTCAATATCGGCAATGAATGCAATTTTGTATTTCCTCCAGTGTAACAAGATTTCCGCTAGGTCATTTTGTAATATAGCTTTATTTAAGCTGTGGCTGTTTCATGTTTTACATGACGCGTCAAAGACAACTCGCAGTCTTGAAGTTATGCTGTCATCTTTTATGACAGCTTGGTGTGGTATATAGTATTTTCCTTGATTAAAGGCATAGGCTGGTACTTTCTTGATGTGCCCTAATGCAAGATACTCTTGTATGAATTCTGAATATTGGCTATATAAATTGGGGTTGCTTTTGAGTTTTTTCTTTAAGTCCAAGAACCTGGCATTTGGACTCTCCTAGTTGAAGTACTTCTTCTTTAAACGGCAGTTTGACAGTGTAACGTCCATTTTCATTTCTTACTGTTGTTTCTTTGTTGGTAAGTTGATTGTCTTCTTTGGTGCGCGATACCATGCTCCTTACTTGTAATTGTTTGCAGTTAGATATTGTTCTTTGCCCCGAAGTGATCCGGTCGAACTCTGTCTTTTGTCCGATAAGGCCGTAGTTCTTTTTAAGCCCCTCTAAAATTATTCTACTGTGTTCTTCGGCTCCTAACAGGATGTCAATTGGTCCTGTTGTATTGTTATTATCGATGTCTTTTTGGGGTTGGCCAGGAAGGGCTTTTGTAATTTTTGGCAATACTAATAGGTCTGCTGTTAGTGCATACTCGCTTAGAAGAAGTGGTTTTAATTGTGCTTTTATTTTCCATTTTGAAACGTTTGTTTCGTTGTCCCCTACTCCACTGATTTCTGCACTTTTTTTTATCTTGGTAATGTCAACATTTGTGCAGCTTCTTCAGTGATAAATGATGATTGAGAGCCTTGATCGATAAGAACTCTGAGCAATTGGGACTTTCCATAGCTCGTCTGTCCCTGAACTAGTGCTGTTGCAAGTAGGACTTCTTTTTGTTCAACTGTGTGGTAGGTACATTGATAGTTTGAGTTCTGCAAGTTATTTGGCCGTAATGCTGAATTGAAGTTGTGGTTTGATCTTGAATTGAAGTTCTGACCATTATTTGCTCTAGGTTGTGAGTTTTGAATGTTGCTGGACCTTGGATTAAAATTTTGAATAATGTTTGATCTTGAGCTGACTTGAGACAGATTTTGACGATCTTAATGAAGAACTGTATTATGAGTCAAGTTGCAAATTCAGCATTGAGTTATTGTGTTGCATTTTTCTCTAAATTGATGACTTATACAATTCGTGCATAGCTGGTTGTTTTTAGTTGTTTTCATTCTCTCTATCGGTAATTGGGACAATAATAAAGGACACCTCGAAACAGGGTGTTCGTTACGACAAAGTTGGCATCTCTGTTTCTCTATTTTATTAGATATTTTTGATGTACTAATGGCTTCTAATGATTGAAATCGTCGCTTTGAAAAGTTCAAGTGTAGGTAACTCGTGTGGGTCTTCTAATGCCTGTTCGTAAAGCTTATTTGTTTTTGTGTCCCATTTTCGGCATATGAGTCTTCCAATCATTGGGTCCTATGATAATACATCGTAACCCATGTTTTTAATTCCTTCTAAACACTTGCTTATGACGTCGTATAATTTTTTAACGACTCATAGTTGATTGTTGGGAAATCATAAATTTTATTAATTAATTTGGCCACAATTAATCGATTGTTTTGGTATCTTTGTTTTAACAATTTCCAAGCCGTGTAATAATTGCTTTCTGTGGCGCTTAGGTGTCTGATAATGTTTTGAGCATCTCCTCTTACGTACAGTTTGAGGTGCGGTAACTTTTGGGCATTGGACAGTTTTCTGTTTTGGTCGACAATTTTTGAAAATAGGTCGCTAAATGTAGGCCATTCTTCATAGCTTCCATGGAAAATGGTTAGGTCCATTACTGGGACGGGTATATCTGTTCGACTATTTCTGCGTACTTCTTTTTGATGGTGTGGTGGCTTGTATCATAGTCTTCAACTTTTTGGCCCCTAAGTAGGATCTCTTTGACTTTGATATTACATCTTCTTTTAAGAATTGAGAACGAGTGATTGGTTTATCTTTTTTGAGTTCGATTGTTATTTCGTGGATAACGTATAGTAGCTCTGGAACAATGGCTTCTTTTCTTCTGATTTTTTCTTTTTTCGAGTTTTTGACTTTTTCTTGACCAGCTTCGTTAGAGTAACTTTGTTCTTCATTCGACCCTTCTGCCCTTTGGAAGCTCTTGAGATACTGCTTAATTGCGTCGTATACTTTTTTGATTCTTCATAATACTTTTGGGTGAAATACGAGTGATCTAATAGTTCCGTTTTTTTCATTGATATTGTCACGAGGGGGTTTTATCGTGACGAACACAGTTTAAGTTAGGTGTAATGGTTTTATTATAATACTTATATTTACTACTTACATTGTACTTAAATACATCTTGTCTACAAATCTTCTTTGATAGGCTTAACTTCTTATACTTGACTAAGTACTACTTGTTCACTATTAACTAAGCCTGGGCGTTAGGTTCTCAGCGTACAACTAACTGCTAAACTCTTTTGGAGATGCTTTTATTACAAACCGTTTGCCATTGATAGGATATCGAGATGTGTTTTGTTTCCTGTATAAACATCATCGAAATCCCATTAGCCACGTTGTTTATAATACTTCTATATAGAATTTATTACTTTTAATACAATTTGAACTATATACAGAAGTTCATTTCCTTAGAATGTTTAGGGTTAATGTGCACTTGCTTATAAACGTAACTTGTGTCATTCACTTAATAGGACATTATTTTCTATCCTGACACATCCCCCTTGCTTTAAAAAAAATCTGTCCCCACAGATTGTCTACTAAACAATTTTTCACAAAAAAAAAAATTATAACAGTCGTCTGTACCTAATAAATTATAAAACTAATTAACTAAAATAATTGTTTATCCATTCCCATCTACTCGTTCCGATTGTTTTGCATTCTTCAGGTGACGCAACCTAGTCCAATGTAGGTTTATAAAGAAGTATCAACCGCAGTGTTGCCGTGACGAATTTGTGGGTCTTGCACGCTGCCTTGAAAATGTTCAGATCTCGCTTTGTTGCCAACTGTCCTTATCTCGTTTTGACTTGTGCGGTCCATTCCCTCAGGAAGACCTGGATGGTAGGTCCTTTTTTCTGTTCGTAGTGTTTGATTTGGCGGCACGACTGGCGGGGGTTTAGAGTTGACAATTGCCTTGTGTTATCGGCTGTTGCCTTGTGGTATCGGCTGTTGCCTTGTGTTATCGGCTGTTGCCTTGTGCTATCGGCTGTTGCCTTGTGGTATCGGCTGTTGCCTTGTGTTATCGGCTGTTGCCTTGTGGTATCGGCTGTTAGCTCTGTCTGGGTTGACTACTTGGTGGGTTGGCTCTATGACGATTTGTCTGCTGTACACCAGTGCTAATCGGCCCTGCTCACCACTTTTTCGTCTTTTGCATTACTTTGGTTGATCTTTTTGGCCGCTTTGCTAGGCCTTTTGTGACGTCTTGGTTATGTCAGGTTGTCATCGTTCTTCCATGTCTTCTTTCTTCATGTTGGGAACGAGTAGAATAGGTGGATCTAAAAAATTAATGTACAAACGATGTTAGGACATAATAAATATTTACATATGTGTACATTGAAAAGAGACAAAAATTACAAAAATGAGAAAAAAAAATTATTTAATTGTTCTCGGTTCATTTTAGAATTATTTATACCCTGGCAACCCTGCTTATTTAGCCTGCTTAAACTTATATCATTTGATAACATTCGAAAAAATATGTTTAATTTAATACACCTTTGTTTATACATTCCACAATTTGTTTTATTATACATTCAAAACAATGTGTGCGTCTTGCACCTTTTAAGACATTATAGAAATTATTTAACTAAGTTTAAAACATGTATGTCATACATTTATTTTTTCTATGGTATACGCCCTTCATTATAATTTATTCCCCTTACATCTCTCAATCTCACTCCTGTGATTCATAAAAATTATTAACATTGTAATAATATACAATTATACTTGGCGATCTCTTCTATGTGGCAATTAGCTTGTCGGCAAATGGGTTAGCTCCTATCATTTACTATAATATTTCTTCAATAATCTTTTCGCGTAGAAATGAGTTCTTCCATTTGCGGACTACGACGCGCAGTGCAGGTCGTAAACATTTATAAAAATTATTTATTATACAAAACTACCGGCATAGTATACGGTTATGTAATATATGCGGTTTTTATAATTACATTGAGCACGTGTATAAATAAAATATACCGGCATTTAATTATACGACGAATTTTTTATTCGCCGGAGCCACAATTGACAATGTTTGCATTAACTTTTTCGCCGATTTGAAGGGAGAATAAATCTTTTTGTTCTTTCAATTCGATTTGAAACTTTGTGTGACCGTAGTTGATTACGATTTCGGGTGTATTTTCTTTTAAATTTAGTGACGCCGATTTTTTTGAATGTTTTTTGAGAAGTTTTATACTTACATAGGTTAAAAACAAAAGCAGGGCAAGGCACGTGACACCGAATAATATGTCATATTCGTAGTGTATCTGTGTTGTGCTTAAAATATTTTGTGCGTTAGCAACTTGAACTGGTGATGCTGCCAAACTAACAATCGGATGATGAAAAAATAGGTATGCAGTCGACACTGAGAGCAGAAAATTCCATAGCAGAAAAATTCCGTGACTTCCCATACCGTATTTATCGCTGAAACCGTATGTTTGCGGTATAATAGTGTCTACTGAATTTTCAATTTGTTTTAATGTTGTCTCTGATGACGTCAAATTTAAATGAGGTATATTTAGTGTCCAATTTGAGTTAAGGCACTCTTGCATATCTTTATATGTGGGTTGCATGTGTTGCATTTTTGGTCTTAAAATAAATGATTTTAGATTTGACCAAACTGCAGGTATAATGTGAACTATGCTCGCTGTCTCGATTTTATTGTTACATGGGAATTTTTGTGGGATAATAATTTCTCCGGATGACTCTAACTGGCAGTTGCATGGGATTTTAATTTTTAAAGCTCCTTTTTTGTTATAAACGTTTTTTAGCTCGGTTTTTTCACTACCGCATGAGAGATAGGTTTTTTCTTGCAGATGTGTAAGTATGTATGTTATGTCATTTATTTCTGAGATGATCAACGAGTTACCCGAGTGGCAATTCATCGGGCAGTATGAACTTATTTCTTCTACAGACGCGCCGTGATACAATTTTTTGGCGCACTCTGGTCCCTGTATATTATCAGCAGAAAACCTAGGAATAAAACATAATTTGTCGTGATAAGGTCTACATAAATGTAGCCCTGTACCTGAAATTTGTCTAATCTCTTCTTTTCCGTAATTATTTTTTGAGACAGCGATGTACAATGCCTGGTGTGGTATTGTACATGTTTGATTGAACCATGCGAAGGGTGTGGTGGTCAGTTCATAAAGATCCCACTTTTGTCTGTGTTGTATAATCGGTATTTTAATGTGAATAAAAATTTTATTTTCCGTGATGCTGCAGTCGCATATTGGAAGTTCGTAAAATTTTGAAATTTTTTCTTTTGAAATTGCCAAACCTTGATTTGACGAATAGATTTGTTTTTCCAGATTATCTAAATCCTTTCGTAGAACCTCTGGATTGACTATTTCAATAGGGATTTTTCTTGCTTTGCATGATTCAATAATTTTTTGTTTTCTTAGTGCGCGAGTTAGAGATATTATTCGCCTTAAATTTTGATACTGATTGACCAGAGACGTGCTAGCAAAACTTTCTTCATCCCTCAGGATTACTTTAACCTCTTTATTTAAAGTTGAAACTTTTGAGTCGATAAATTTTATTTTACGTTCTGTATCTTTAAAAGTATCGCCAATTTTTGTAGTGTAATCGGAAAAATGTTTTGACTGTTCCCCGATACTGTGAAGGGTTTCGCCTAGCCCTTTACTGATTGTGTTAAGTTGCCTTTTTACTGTTTCGTCATCCTCAGAAATTATATCGAGTTTTTCTTCGGTCGCGACCCCACAACACCAATTTAGAGCGTCTCCGATGAAGCCTAGTGCCCTTTTTGGCCTTAAATTTTGTTTAGATTTTTGTGTCCTCATCGAAGATGCGCCCCAGTTACCGTTTAACAAATCGAATTCTTTTTTGAATGCCTTCCCTAACTCATGTGTGTGTGATACCAAGTTACAATTGTCGCCATATGACTCGCAGATATATCTTGGTAACTCTGGTTCTGTCATGATCTCTTCTGACCAGTCCATTTTATATGTAATCGGAATCGTAGCTTCGTATGCTACAGTTTGCGGTAGTGCCTTCCAAAATGCTCCGGCACTGACTTCTACTAGGTAGGATTGGTTGTTTTCGGCTTCTGTGACCTTAATTGCTATGATGCACAATATGAAGTTCCATCTAAAAAAATTCTTTGCAAATATATGTTATTTACATGCCATTAGATGTGTTTTAAAAAAAATTAAATGTCTCTTTTTAAAATTAAAATTTACTTTAATAAAATAATAAATAATAGCATTCATAGTGTTTGGCTACGATATTTATTTTGCATTTTATTTGTTTTATTGCCGTCTGTTCCTTGTTAGCAAAATATTAAGAGTTATCAAAATAAAGTTGTGGTTTATTTCCACAACATCTTAATTTATTTAAAAAAAATACTTTAATTATTTATAATGTTTTGATCGTTAATATAAATGTTTAACGAAAAATATTAAACTTCTAAGTGTTTTTAAAACAACCGGCTTGGATATTATTAATATCAAAATATTAAAAGTTGTCAAAATAAAGTTGTGGTTTATTTCCACAACATCTTAATTTATTTAAAAAAATACTTTAATTATTTATAATGTTTTGATCGTTAATATAAATGTTTAACGAAAAATATTAAACTTCTAAGTGTTTTTAAAACAACCGGCTTGGATATTATTAAACAAACTCCGAGTTGTCTCAACAAATTTAATCAAAAATTTTTATATTCCTTAAATGTTTTTTAAAACAATTTATCTAATTAGTTGATACTTATAAGTTAAATATTTCAATAATTTTTAACTTATTTTTAAACTTTGCGGGAGTGTTATCCCAACATTTAATTTAATTTATTATTAGTACTACCTAATTGTTTTCTAAACTTAGGTTGGTGAACACTAATTAGTCGGTCGTGTACCATTGATATTATATTTCCTACAAACAGTTTATATTTATGTATGTAAAGATTTCAAAGCGGTCGTTGCTTGACACTTTGTTATATTATCTGGTGTAGTGTTTTAATAACATGATACCGTACACCTCCTAATCGGTTTTTAATTGTTTTATTTATACTTGCACTGAAAATAAAAAATAAAAGTCTAATTTAATTATAGGTAGGTATCTTTTTTTAAAATTTAAATTTTGCATTGAACAAAAATGTCTTTTTCACTTCACTAAAATAGCGTCCTTTATTTTATTTCACTTCACTTTAAATAGTGTCTTTATATACAGGGGAATATTTGTGACACAAGGTCTTGTTATAAGGGCTTTGCCCTAAGGGCCTTGCCATAAGGGCCTTAAAAAAAATTTTTTTGGGCAGCTTAATTTTCTGTCCCTGGGACTACTTCCGGTGTCCATGGGTCATAGTAAGGTAGCATCCTGCTGACATGAACCACTTCTTTTTTGCATTTGTTTGATGGTCCTTTTCTTATTTCGTAATCCACATCCGACATTCTGCGTGTAACGTAATATGGGCCGAACCATCTGAGCAATAATTTTTCACTTCTTCCTACTTTTCTGACGGGAGTAAAAACTTTCACTTTCTCGCCTTCTTCATATTCTACGTGTCTGTGTTTTGCGTCATAGTGAATTTTGTCTTTTTGCTGCTGATTTTTTATATTTTCCGCTGCGGCATTTCGCACTGCGAGTGCCCGGTTTCGGATTTCTTCCGTGTTACTTGGTGGTGGACTCATCATGATATTTGCTTCTATAGGTAATATTGGTTCCCTACCATAGACCAGCATAAATGGCGAGTACTGGGTCGTTGCTTGTTTTGAACAATTATAGGTTGATGTCACTAAAGGTAAAAATGTAGCCCAGTCTGTATGTGACGTGTTTGTGTACATTGATAACATATCTGCGATAGTTTTATTCATTCTTTCTACTAGTCCGTTGCACTGTGGATGGTATGACGTAGTAAACTGGCTTGTGACGCACATCATTTTTAACATCTCTCTTATTAGTTCGGATCTAAATATTTGGCCTCTGTCACTCAGTAGGTACTTGGGCGATCCGTGTCTTGTGATTATTTTTTCGACCATAAATTTTGCGACAGAATTTGCTTTTCCGTCCGGCAATGGCGCTGTTTCGGCCCATCTTGTCGCATAATCTGTCGCGACTACAATCATTGTATTTTTTTGTTTTGATAATGGGAATGGCCCGAGAAGGTCTATAGACACTCTCTCAAAAGGAACGCCTATCGGCATAGGTTGTAATAGCCCTATGGGAATTCTATTCTGTTGTCCTTTTCTTGCTTGGCAGTCGGGGCATCTTTTAATAAAATCTTCGATATGTTTTTGTTGATGGTCCCAAAAATATCGATTTTTAATTTTTTCTGTTGTTTTGGCCACTCCTAGGTGGGCGCCTCCTAACGGCTCGTTATGATGTGCAAATAAAATCTCTCCAATTAAATTTTTTGGTATGGCAGGTAAAAATTCTCGCCCTTCTGGCCTAGGATTTATTTTGTGTAAAACTGTGTCTATAAGCCTAAAATTTTTTATTCTTTTTCTTAGTCCAATACTGCCAATTTTGTCAGGATCTTGTAAACCGTCTATGATCTCTCGCAAACTTTCGTCTTCTCTCTGTAATTTTCCCATATCTTCGGGTTCAATGATGAACGTTGGTATCTCCTCTAATTGTTCCTCTTCATTTTCGCTCGGTTTTAGCACGGGATTTCTACTCATGCAGTCGGCATCTCTGTGTTTTGCTCCACTTTTGTGTTCTATTGTGTAGTCAAATTCTGACAATTTTATTGCCCATCTGGCTAATCTTCCTACGGGATCTTTAACTGATGTTAACCAGCACAGTGCGTGATGATCGGTTACGATTCGCACATGCTTACCATATACCAATGTTCTAAAATAGCCTAAACTGTATATTATTCCTGCTAGCTCTAATTCTGAGATTGACATATTTTTTTCTGCGTTTGTTAAACTTCGACTGGCATAGGCAACGGGGTGAAGATGGGTGTCTTCCCTCTCTTGCAAAAGTATGGCGCCTAGGCCTTGCCTGCTTGCATCGACGTGTAAAACGCATTCTTTTTCGGGTTGATAATGCGCTAAAACTGGTGATGTGATCAGCCTTCGTTTTAGCTCCTCAAATGCTTTTTGATGTTTTTCTTCCCAAAAGAAAGGTGTGTCTTTTTTGGTTAAATCGTGAAGCGGTCTGGCTATAGCAGAAAAGTTTTTTATGAATTTTCGATAAAAATTTGCAAGGCCTAAAAATTGCATGACATTTTTTTGTGTTTTAATTTTTGGAAAATTTTCAATACAAACTAATTTCTTTTTGTCGGGTTTTAGGCCTTGGCTCGATACAGTATAACCGAGCAGATCTAGTTCTTCTTTTATATATTCGCATTTTGAGGGTTTTAGTGTTAGCCCTGCATCCCGTAGTCTTTGAAAAACGGTGCGCAATTTTTCCAAATGGTCAGAGAGTGTTTCTGAAAATATACAGATGTCGTCACAATAGACCAGGAGCGTTTTCCATTTTAGATCACGAAAAACCATATCTGCCAATCTTTGAAATGTTCCAGGAGCTCCCGATAATCCAAAGCATAGCTTGTTCCAAACGTATGTACCACCTTGTCCTGGGCAACAAAAGGCTGTATACTGTTTAGAATCGTCGCTAAGCTTTATTTGCAAAAATCCGCTGAACATATCGAGTGTTGTGAAGTATTTGGCCTTCCCTAAATAGGTCAAAAGGTCGTCTATGACTGGCATTGGGTAGTTAGCTCTACGTGAAACATGATTTACGCGGCGAAAATCGCAACAGAACCGCGTCTCTCCACTCTTCTTTTTCACCAGTACCACCGGACTTGCCCATTCTGACTCCGCTTCGCTTATATCGTTTGTCTATAATTTCCTTTTCTTTATGAGATACCCTATATGGCTTTTGACGTATGGGTTTCGCGTCACCCACGTCAATCACGTGTTCTACAAGGTCCGTCTGGCCCATATATTTTGGACTTTTTTCGAAAACATCGCTGTACTCCTCTAATAAATTGTATAAATGCGATTTAATTTTTTCATCTTTTATGTGGTTAATTTTGTGGTCCGCCATTGTCACTCTCTCTTCATCCTGTATCTCTTGTGTCTCTTCAATGTTAAGGACCGGTAAGGTGTCTATATCGTACCTAAACCCCTTTTTAAGGTAGCCTAAGGTCGACTCCTTGAAAATTTTTATTGGGTTATGTTTTTTGGTGGTTAATTGCATTGTACAAGTGTCGTCATCAAATTCAGGGGGAGAGCAAATAATTCCTTTAGGTCTTAAAAATGCGTCATTCTCTTCAAAAATAAAATTTTTTAAATCAACTGAACCGAATTTTTCTATTTTTAATTTAATTGTTGTATGCTCACTCGGTATAATAAAATAATCATTTAAACAAGTTACTTTAAAAATATCCCTTAAATCCTGGCTTTCCTCCTGTACTAAAGGTAAAGAAGGTGAAATAAAATTTTCATAAGTGCCCAATTGATAATTTTCGTCTTTATGAAACGAAAGTGTTGTTGTTATGTAACCGTTCGTTAGTCGTACAGTCTTGTCGGTGAGATTGATTTGGGCGTTATTTTTTTCTAAAAAGTCCATTCCCAAAATTAAAGGTTTTGGTAATTTTTCTACGACTATGGCTTCAATGTATCCACACATTTCGCCGATTTTAATTTTAAATTCTGTTAGGCCGAGTGGCATTACTTTATTTCCACCGGCAGTTGATAAAGCAAATTGTTGTTTTAAAGGCTCTATGTCTCTACATAGAGATTTCTCTATAATGCATTTTCCAGAGCCGGTATCGAGGACTATGTCTACCCCCTTAAAATTATTGACGACACCCTTAACTACCAGAATTTTATTGCTTGCCCCTGTTTGGAGGACGACGCCGTTGGGGCACTCTAATTGAGTCGTCCTTGCACATTTGGGGATGGCGACCTACTCGCTCTACTAAACGATACTCTTCTTTGTGGTCCCCTTTCGCTGCTACGCTCCCTGCTACATGCATAATGCCCACACCTATTGCAATCGTTGCATCTCGGCCTGCCGTCGTGACACCTCGTATTTGGAAGATCCCTGCTTCCTGAGTGATCCCTTCTGGGTGACTCTACGTGACTATTTTGCGGCCTTCTTTGTTCATTCCTGTTGTTTTGTCCAAAATTATTTACATTTTGGCCAAAATTCCTCCTATTATACCCATGATTTGAGTTTTGATTATAATTTCCCGTATTTCGATTATGATATTGACCTATCGGCCTGTTTAGATTACCTCTATAATTGTTTGATCTACCTCTAAATTCGCGAAACCTCGACCTACCTCTACCATTTTGATGATAGTTCGACGCGTTTTGCCTAAAATAGTTTGTTTCATTTTGTCGCGTGTAATTTGGGCCATTTTGCCTTAAAAAATTAGGGCCGTTTCGCCTAGGATAGCTTCCCTCATTTTGTTCGATTGTCAAAACTTCTGTTTGTCTTGTCATTTTGTCTATTAAAACGTATTGTCTGATAGCACTTAATTTCAAAACTGTTTCTCTTAGTTTTTTGTGATCCAGGTCGGATGAGGTTATTAATTCGTATGACTCTGTATAGGAGCTATGTAGCCCACTTTCAAAATGTTCTCTAAATTGGTCAAATGGCATTTTTTCGTCAATTTCATACGCCATATTGAATAAATCATAATAATATTGTTTAATATCCTCAGCACTTCCCTGTTTTCTATTTTTAAATTTAATTTTGAGATTTTTTAGAGGTTGGTCACCCCCAAATTCTTTTAAAAAATCTTGTTTTAAGTGAGCCCAAGTTTTATTTGCATTCTCGGTTTTGCTACTATATTCTAAAAACCATCTGAAGGCGGCGCCTTCCAAATAATTTTTAAAATATGCTATCTTATGCGTTTCGGTCCAACCGTTTACTTGAGATACTTTTTCGTATTTTGTAATGAAATTCACCGGGGAGTCTAACCCTGGGTTAAAGTAAGGTGGGTCTATAAATTTGGGTGATGCCGGATTACTGGTCGTACCCGTCAGAGCGTCACTTAGCGTTGTATTTGTCATTTTAAAAATTTTTGTGATGGCTGAGTCCTGTTTTTTATTGAAGCTAGATTTTGTATTCAACCCTTGGTTAATTATGGTTTGACTTTTTTCGTCTTGCAACGTTTCTTCGGTCGAAGGAATTTCCGTTTTATTGGAAATGACCGTTAAATTATTTGAATCTTCAAAAGATAAATTTTGCCCACGGGATAATTTAAAATCTTGTTTTGAAATTTGTAAAACTTTTTTAGGGGTTGAGTGATTTTCGGCACTCGGATCGACGAAGGATAAGTCGAAATTTACTGTCTTTCTGACAGGACTTCTTGAGAGTTTGGTGCTTTTTAAAAAGGGACTGCTGGCAGATTGCGAACTAGAGGCGAAGACGTTATTTTTATCGTCTTCACTAAGACTTTTTGTGACGCTTCTAGTGACTCTGGCTGGGTTACCCATTAATTATAGAAACCATCTTTTTAAGAGAAAAAAAAAAACGTATGAAAATACCGAATTGAAAATGTCGAGACAAAATGAATTAAACTAATATGCGAAAAAATATACACTAATAATAGGTAACATGTCACCACACTTAAACTGCGTTTTTTGATTTAAAAAAAAATATATTATTTTTTCTGTCCATCTAGTTTGAAAATTTTATGAAAATGGTATTTATATAGGAGAAATAATTCTAATGACAGAGAAATAATTGAAAAAAAAAATTATAAAAAATAAATAAATGTACTATTCAATATTTAGTTAATGCATGCCGGAATCGATTGTTTCGGCTGGAGCGTCATAATAATTTCGATACTCCTTAAAATAATTTAAAAAAAATTTAAATGAAATAACAAATAGTGAAAAGAGTGAAATTAAGAAAAATTAAAAAATTAAAAATAATTTGAAAAATACATTTTTTCCACTATATGCCTATATGTCTTTCAAAAAAGACAGCGGCGCCTCCACCATATGTCACGAGGGGGTTTTATCGTGACAAACACAGTTTAAGTTAGGTGTAATGGTTTTATTATAATACTTATATTTACTACTTACATTGTACTTAAATACATCTTGTCTACAAATCTTCTTTGATAGGCTTAACTTCTTATACTTGACTAAGTACTACTTGTTCACTATTAACTAAGCCTGGGCGTTAGGTTCTCAGCGTACAACTAACTGCTAAACTCTTTTGGAGATGCTTTTATTACAAACCGTTTGCCATTGATAGGATATCGAGATGTGTTTTGTTTCCTGTATAAAAATCATCGAAATCCCATTAGCCACTTTGTTTATAATACTTCTATATACAATTTATTACTTTTAATACAATTTGAACTATATACAGAAGTTCATTTCCTTAGAATGTTTAGGGTTAATGTGCACTTGCTTATAAACGTAACTTGTGTCATTCACTTAATAGGACATTATTTTCTATCCTGACAATATGTCATTTTTGTTTATATCTTGCCATTTTTCGTTTGCGTCTTGGTTACGCACATCTTGGTAAGCAGCGATCTTTCTTGACTCGGAATTATTTTTTTGTGTTTTTGTACAGCTGACATAGCTCTGCATAGATTTTCTCTTGTTCTTTCGCTATTTTGTTTGCTTCCTCCATTTTGGTTGTATTGCTAAAATGCTGAGTTGATTGGCTGTGAATGGTCTTGTGATCGAACGGTGCTTTAATAGGTCTTGACTGTTTTTTTGGAGCTTGTACGTAGCTTCGTGGTCGCTGATGGGGTATTGACTTTTTCTGGCTACTGTACCTTGTTGGTGGACAATAGATGATCGTAGGTGGATGGTGAATGGCTCATGACTTGATTTCTGGTGGTCAGTCACTGGGCCCTGTTCTTTTTGCTGCGTTTATGTCGTGTTGATGGACACTGACTGGCTATTGGTTGTACTGGCGTTTTGGCCTGTGGGTGGACACTTGTTGTTCCTGGTTGTAATTAATGACACTGGCTGGTCTTGGTTGGTGTGGCGACTTGGGCCTGTAGTGGACACTGGTTGGTCCTGGTTGTGGCGGCGACTTGGGCCTTGTAGTAGACACTAAATGGTCCTGGTGTACGGCGACTTATGTCTTGTAGTGGACACTGGATGGTCCTCGTTGTGCGGCGACTTGGGCCTTGTAGTGGACACTGGATGGTCCTGGTTGTGGCGGCGGCTTTGGCCTTGTAGTGGACACTGGTTGCTCGTGGTTCTGCGGCGAATTGGGCCTGTTGTGGACTCTGGTTCGGTCCTGGTTGTGGCGACTTGGGCCTGTTGTGGACACTAGTTCGGTCCTGGTTGTGGCGACTTGGACCTGTTGTTGGCACTGGTTCGGTCCGAGTTGGTGCGGTTTACTTCTATTTCCTTCCTAATCCTTTTTGCTCTTAGGCTTGAAGGAATATAGGGAGTTCCTATATCTCTAAATCCCTGCCTCCTTATAGCAGCCTCACTATAGGATAATGGCAAGATGGCTTGGCCAAGGTAGGTTGAGTCGCAATATATACTATTACAGTACAAGTTGCTAACTTATTTTATTAGTTCACAGATTTTTATTTTATACAAAAAATCTTACATCTAACCGTGAACTTCAAAGTTCATAGGTATCTTATTTTTTATAGTAAACCTTGCATCGAGGTTGCGGCCAGGTGAGTTTAACTTTTTATAGTAAACTAAAAATATTTAATATGTTTATAAAATAAAAAACCTATACTTAATATGAAAAATCTTAAAAAATGTAAAATGATAAAATAAGGTTAACTGTCGGTTACAAACTGTTTTTTTTTAAATTGACCTAACCTAACCTTTTATTAATTTTTATTTTAAAAATTCGACTAAGCGTTGGTTTATCAACAAACTTATGTATATGATTCGACTAAGACGTCTCATCCTAACATAATTTTTTAAAAGATACTCTACTGACCTTTTTCTCTAGGTCCTAGAGAGTGTAAAACCTAACCGTTGTCAATGGATCGGCAACGTAACGTTACCGTGTTAGTGAAGACCGGTATTCAACAAAACTTAACACAACCTATATGGTTCGACTAATAGATCTCAGCGTAACATTTTTTTTGAAAATGATACTCTCCTGACCTTTTTCCCGGGGTCCTAGGGGGTTTGAAACCTAACCGTTGTCAATGGATCGGCAACGAAACCTAACCGTCTCAGTAAAGTCCACTATTGAATGAAACTCAACACAACCAATATGGTGCGACTGATGGGTCTCATCCTAACATACTTTTTTTGTAAAATATACTTTCCTGATTTTTTTTTTGAGGTCCTAGGGAGTGTGAAACTTAACCTTTGTCATTTGATTTCCAACGTATCCTAACCTAGGCAGTTAAGAATAGGGGTCTTTACTGACACGGTTAGGTTACGTTGCCGATCCATTGACAGCGGTTAGGTTTAACACGCTCTAATTCTAATTTTCTTCTGCCTTTCGGGACCCGAGTAGTAAAATGAGGTGCTGGGTGAGGCAGAATTTTGTTAGCGTGATTATTGTTGCGCGGTTTTTGTTCACGCGGTTTTTGTTAATGCGGTTTTTGTTGCGCGATTTTTGTTCACGCGGTGTTTATTCACGCAGTCTTTGTTACGCGGTTTTTGTCATGCGGTTTTTGTTACGCGTTTTTTGTTATGCGGTTTTTGTTACGCGGTTTTTGTTCACGCAGTTGTTGTGACGCGATTTTTGATTTGATCGGTTGAGGTCTTAACCCGTTAATATCTCCCCACCCAGCACTCCATTTCACTCCCCGGGTCCCGAAAGACAGTAAAAAATTTACATTGCCAAATACAAAAAGTGGAAAAACCTTTCTTCATAGAACTATTTGATTAATTTTTTCTTAAAATAGTTCTCCTGTTGACTTTGGGGTAATAATTAGGGGTTTATCTGAAGCTAATCTGTGGGTGATTTTTGGCAAGAAAATAAAAGAAATTCTAATTTGCTACTGTCTTTCGGGACTCGGGGAGTGAAATGGGGTGCTGGGTGGGGCAGAATTTTATCAGCGTGGTTATTTTTACGCGGTTTTTGTTGCGCGGTTTTTGTTCACCCGGATTTTACTACGATTTCTGTTCACGCGGTTGTTGTTACGCGGTTTTTGTTCACGCGGTTCACTTTGAGTACTGATATATTTTTTATTTAAGAATTATATTTGCGCGGTAACAAATGTTGAATAAACAGGTTATAGGTTAACGCGGTATGGTATAGCCCTGTGATAGACCGCGCGGTATTTAACCGCGCAATATATGTTCTGCGTGATTATGTCCAACGCTGTCATTTACCGTGCGGTAAATAAATCGTACACGATTTTGGTAGGCGCGCTAAAAGCCGTGAGTTTGCATGCGCTGTATAATACCACCCGGTTTGTAGTAACGCGTTTCTAGTAGCACGATTGGGACCACGAACCCCATTGTTAGCCCGCGGTTAGAAAAACTGTAATGGACTGTAAATATTTTAATTAAATGAAGCGCGAACAAACATAAATATATTGATACGAAATCACGAAATAATCAAACGTCCATAGGTTTATTGTTGGTACCACACAACGGCAATCATAGACAAAGCACTCACCAGTCTGCAGCCAATTTCTCCACGTTCCAAGGGGCCCCTTTCTGGATCTAATGATGTCACCACGTAGCTGAAGGGCTGAAGTTTCTAGTTCTATGCTTCAGTACACCAAAATCGAGCACTTTTAAGTGTAGAAATTTGAAATAGTTGGAGAACGAAATTAACACGCCATTTCTCGAGGCGGTTGACAAAGGATCTCCCCGATTGTTGGTGCGCATGTCCAAAGGCGCGAAAACGCACTCTGTCCTTCATCCAATTGTGTGGTTTTAAAAATTTAAAAACAACCTCGAAATTTAGCGGGAGCTAACATAACTGCCCTCCAAAACCCACAATTTTAGAATCTCAACCGGACAGATATAGATATAACAAAAATGATCGACCGATAAATATAAATGAATGAAAACAGATAAGTATCGTAAGTTTATTTAGAGATAACGAAATCCCGAAAAAGGCAAAACAAACAAACAAAAAATTCAAAAAAAATAAAAATAAAGAAAAACCTATTGTAGTACCCGGTAATAGGTAGAAAAATTAAAATTACTTTTAATTTGGCAAGAGGCACAGTTTTACAACTGGCCGCTTATAAACACCGGTAACCGTTTGTACCGTCGCAACACGCACCTGACCGTCCCCGCCGGGATGCAGTTCGATGACCCGACCGACCGGCCATTTCAAAGGTGATTGAATGTGATCACTTGTTATGATAACCAAATCATTTAATTTGATATTTGGGGACGAATCAGCCCACTTGTGTCGCTGCTGTAGCGTATGCAAATGTAGTTTTTGGATTAGTTGCCATCTCGAGAGCCGATTTAGGGGAACCTCGGACAAATCTGACTCCGGAATTTCTGAATTAAGGGGTTCAAGGGTCAAAAAATGCCCAGGGGTAAGATGTTGAAGATCGTGTGGGTCTGAAGAGGCAGGAGATAAAGGGCGACTATTAAGTACGGCTTCTATGCGACATGTAAGGGTGGACATTTCCATGATGGACAACTTCTGGTCGCCGACTACTCGAACAAAGTGAGTTTTAAAACTTTTGACGCCAGCTTCTGCCAGGCCATTGAAATGTGGACTGATAGGAGGTCCCAGATGCCAACGAATAGAAAGTCTGGTGGCCGCACTTCTTGCGTAATCAAGTAATTGGTTAAGAAACCCTATAAAATTACTGCCTTGATCTGACCAGCATTGCGTCACGCTTCCACGTCTGGAAATGAATCGATGGAATGCACCTACGAACCCTTCGGTGGACAGTTCCATTGTTAATTCCAAATGCATGCAATGTGTGGCCGTACAGACAAACACACAGACATACGATTTGAAAGCTTTACAACCACGGTAACGATAAAGAATCATAAAGAAAGGTCCACAAAGTCGATAGCTACACTCGAAAAAGGTTTTAATTGATTGATTCAATGGGGTTTAGGGTTGATTATAAAACATTGCAAGCACTTGGATATGTTTCTTTGAATTGCCCGTCTGGCAGATAATATCCAAAATTGCTGTAAAAGCAGATTATGTAATGTTTTAAACCCAGGATGAAGGTATTGTCGATGAGCGGACTCGATAAGAAGAGTAGTTAAACGATGGTTACTCGAAAGTAAGGGGTGTTTTGCAGAATAAGACAAAAGGTCAGATTTTTGTAATCTGCCACCGACTCTAATGATATTATTTTCATCAAGAAAAGGTGAAAGTTTTCGAAAAGGTTTCGGTATTGGTTTATCCTTAGATAACGCGGAAAAAAGCTCAGAAAAACAAGAACCTTGAACGCGTTTGATAAGAAGGTATAACGCACTTTGCATCTCACCGGTGGTAGGAAAACAATATTCTCAAAAATAACTTTTTGGTCCGGCGGCTTAGTGGGTTTTTGATAGGAATGGTTTTGAAAAGGGTTAACTATTCGAAGGACATAACAAATGATACGTTTAATTTTTGATATAGATGAATATTTGACAAGAAGCGGATCTAAGAAGTTATCGTCAATTATCGCATTGCAACAGACCTTTGGCTTTTCCTCCAGATTAATATCTCCGAAATCAATCGGCATTTTTGATTTATGAAAATCGGGCCATTCGTTTTCGGGAGACCACAAAAACGACAGTGCGTTCCACCACATGTCATGTGACATGAGCTGTGAAGGGGTGGCCCCTCGTGACGCAATATCGGCTGCATTTAAAGCAGAAGAAATGTAGCGCCATGACTTTGAGGGAATGATTTCTTGGATTCTACTGACTCGATTTCCAACAAAGGTTTGCCAGCGATTAAGAGGGGATGAAAGCCAATGCAATACGACTTGCGAATCGCAGAAAGTAACGATATTTGTAAAAGTTATTTTTCCTTCATAGCTAGATAAAACGAAGTCAATTAATTCGCTTAAAAGAAATGCGCCTAGGAGTTCAAGCCTAGCCAAAGTTTGTGACTTTATAGGCGCGACCCTAGATTTTGCAGATATGAAAGAAACAGAGATATTGTTTTCCTCTTCTACACGAAAATATACGACGCCTGCGTAGCCTCGAATTGAAGCGTCACAGAAGCCGATGATTTGACAGGTATTGATTTTTGACAGTTTGATTTGTCGGGGTAATTGAAAATTGGAAAGAAGCGGGAATCCAGAACGAAGTTTGTTCCAAGAGTCGATGATAGAAGAATCTGGTTCTTCGTCCCAGCCTATTTTCGATATCCATAACTGTTGCAAAATAAATTTTGCTTGTAGTAATAAGGGACAAAGAAAACCTAAGGGAATGAAGATTGTTCCTATGATAGATAAAATAGAACGTTTGGTTGGGGGTTTGTCCTTCATTCGGCATTGATAAGAAAAAATGTCGTTTTTTGGATGCCATTGAAGTCCTAAAACTTTGATAAAGTGTGGTTCCTCCTTGTCAAAAGAGAGAGGCATTTGACGATCGGATTCTGGCAATGTTGCAACTTAGGACAATTGCTTGCTCATTTTTTAAGTTCAAATCCTCCCGACTTTAACAAATCATTGAGTTCTGTTTGAAGGGAGAGAGCTTCAGAAAGCGAAGGGCTAGTTCCCAAGATATCGTCGATATAGATTGACGTTTTTAGAACAGTACTAGCCATAGGAAAACGTTCCTTTTCTCTCTGCCAGCTTATTTAATGTACGCATGGCTAGAAAAGGGGAGCATGTCATGCCAAAAGTGACAGTAGAAAGTTCCCACACTGAAAGTGGGTCCTGTGGAAAAAACCTCCACAATATCTTTTGATAAGGACGGTGATAAGGATTGATAAGGACTTGACGGAACATCTGTTTGATATCAGCAATGTAGGCAATAGGATTAAGACGAAACGTAAGGAGTAAAGAAGCAATATCCTTTTGAAGTTTCGGTCCAGATAACAACGTGTCATTGAGACTAATATTTTTTGGGGTGACTGCCGAACAATCCCAGACTACCCTTAATTTTGTACTTAAGCTTTCCGGCTTTAATACGCAATGATGTGCCAAAAAACATAATACGTCGACTTTTGGTTGACTAGGTAAAACTAGACTCATATGATTAGAATCGATATAGTCTTACATGAAACTTGAATAGGCAGTGTACAGATCAGGATTTTTGAGTAATCTATTTTCTAGAAGTAAAAATCTACGATAAGCTTGCGAAAAAGTATTTCCTAGGTCAGGGTTTATTTTATCTTTAAACGGAAGATCTACCATGAGTCTACCGCTCTGTTGCCGTACAACACTCGCAGCAAAAATTGATTCTGCTTGTTTTCCTTTCCTTTGAAGATTTGTTTTTTAGGCAAATGTTCGATTTCCCAAAACCTAGGTAGAATGACCTCTAACGGAGGTGAATGACTCGTTAAAAAACAACTGGTTCGTTCCGTAAGACTACCTACTTCGTCAACTTTTCCCATGACGACCCAACCAAAGATAGTTTCCAAGGCTCAAGGTTGCCCTAATTGTCCAAGAACCCTGCCCTCCTTGAATATCTGTGCGAATAGCTCGCAACCAATAACTAGGTCCACAGGTCTAGATTTGAAATAAGATGGGTCGGCAAGTTTAAGGTTTTCCAAGTGTTTCCACTGATTATCGTTCAAAGTAAATGTAGGCATATTGGAACATAATTGTGGAACGACAATTGCTTCGAAATTAAGTAAAGGAACGACCTGTCCTTGTGGCTTAATGTGACATTGAACGAGCCCTTTGGAAGTAAAAGAAGACATCTGATTTAATCCGAATATTTCAGTGGTGTAACTTCGCCTAGAAAGATTAAGACGCTGAATACACTTTTCACTGATGAATCCTGTCTGTGATCCAGAATCAAGCAGTGCCCTTACAGGTTGAAAATTTCCGCAACCGTCCATAATATCTATTATGGCGGTGCATAAAAGAAAGGTAACTGAAGGTCCTGAGGTATTTAATGACACATGAAGATTATTGACAGGTGGTGTGTGAATGACAGGACTAGTATCTTGGCTTCCAGACTCTTGATTATTTTCTAAGATATGAGTTAAAATGTGGTGCTTTTACTATTGCAAGTCCTGCATGAATATTTGGATTTGCACGTATCTACCCCATGCAAGGGATGAAAACACGCTAGACATAATTTTTTCTGCTTGACGAAAGATAGGCGTTCGATAGGTGAGAGATCAAGAAATGTTTGACATTTCGAAAGCACGTGACCTTGATTACACCGGAAACATTTTATTCCCGTACTTGAATTAGTTGAGGTGACAGCCAGTCCTATAAAAGGCGAATTGGATGATTTATAGGTAGGCTTTTGCCCAAACTGATTTCGCATAGAATTTGAATTTTGATAGGTAGGCTTTTGCCCAGACTGATTTTGCATAGAATTTGATTTTTGATAGATAGGCACCTTTTTGGGTGCTGTTGATTGAGGAAGTGATTCCAAAACTTTACATCTTTTTCCTAGAAATTGAAAAAGTGACTGAAAAGTGGGAATTTCGGTATTAGTATTGGCGTGACTCATTTCGAAATTTGAACGCGTCGGAATATCCAATTTTTCTAACAAAATCAAAAAAATAAGAAAGTCCCAACTGTCAACGTCAAAGCTAAGTGATTTTAAAATTTCTAGGGATTCAGAAAAGGTGTCAATTAAATTACGCAATTCTTTAGATGACTCGTTTTTTAAGGTGGAGTTCATAATTGTGCTTAAATCATCATTTGCGAGGTCTCGCTTGTTTTGATATCTATTGACTAATTTGTCGTAAGCAATTTTATAATTTTGATCAGATAAGCTAATCCCTGATATCAATTTTAAAGGCTCATCCTCGAGATATGAAAATAAATATTGTAGTTTTCGAACGTTACTTAGACTTTGATTTTGATCTATAATGTTATTAAAAAGATCGAAAAAGCTTGGCCATAATTTTTTATCACCTCGAAATATGGGAATACCTAATTCTTTGAGTTTTGGAGTTTCGTTTTGTCGAACATATGATCCCGAAAAGGATAGGGCCTCAACCGGAAATATTTTAGAGTAAACCCCCTTACACGCATAAAAATATTTACGAGCTTCTGAAAGGATCGCATCCTGCGTTTTAAACTCCTCGTCGTCCGAGTCGTCTATCAACATAATGACATCATTATGTCCCAGCATGCATTTATCGAAGGTTTCATCCAAATCGGAATACCTCACTTGAAACTCGTTTCTCGCTTTTTCGTCCGATGCCGCGGTCTGTGAAAACACATAACACTCGGTGATCGCAGATAACAAACCCTTGCGTTTTTGCACGGCTTTTTTGACAGACATGATTTTACCTTTGAAATGACGAAATTGTCGGTAAATATACAATTAACGCTAAATTAATGCTTCTGAAATAGAAAAATGACGTATTGTCGAAAATATGCACTAATTTATCGCAATTGATGAAAATTGTTTTAAATATCGAAATGATATGGAACACATCTAATCACAGAAATGCCGCTAAATATACAATTAACGCTAAATTAATGCTTCTGAAATAGAAAAATGACGAATTGTCGAAAATATGCACTAATTTATCGCAATTGATGAAAATTGTTTTAAATATCGAAATGATATGGAACACACCTAACACACTGAACATGTGGTTGTTTGTTTTGTTTTTTGATTGATCCTCGATTTTGTTTATACTGAATGACCACGCGGTAGTAGACCCGTTACCATAGCAGCGGACCGAAAACAGGTACTGCGCCGACACCGAAGGTCGAACGAAACTTTCTCTCGTTTCAATACGATTGGGAAAATTCAAGGCCGTGATCTCGGCTTGTGAAAAAATGGCCTACTTATTAATACCGTCGTATGGAGTAAAATTTAAATAATTCGGGTCGAAAGGAACACTTATGTTAGCCCGCGGTTAGAAAAACGGACAAAATATTTTAATTAAATGAAGCGCGAACAAACATAAATATATTGATACGAAATAACGAAATAATCAAACGTCAATAGGTTAATTGTTGGTACCACACAACGGCAATCATAGACAAAGCACTCACCAGTTTGCAGCCAATTTCTCCACGTTCCAAGGGGCCCCTTTCTGGATCTAATGATGTCACAACGTAGCTGAAGGGCTGAAGTTTCTAGTTCTATGCTTCAGTACACCAAAATCGAGCACTTTTAAGTGTAGAAATTTGAAATAGTTGGAGAACGAAATTAACACGCCATTTCTCGAGGCGGTTGACAAAGGATCTCCCCGATTGTTGGTGCGCATGTCCAAAGGCGCGAAAACGCACTTTGTCCTTCATCCAATTGTGTGGTTTTAAAAATTTAAAAACAACCGCGAAATTTAGCGGGAGCTAAGACCCCATGATATATTAACTTGAAAGCAGTTTTTTGTAAATATCTCAGAAACGAACGTTCCTGCGAAGTTTTTGGTTATAAAGCAAATTATTGAGAAGAATGTGATCTACTATATTTCCAAAACCGCATATTCATGCGATGCTCCATTAAAAAGTTAATATTTTAAAATTATTTTAATTCAAAAACTGTCATTAGCATTAACGGATTTTATCCCAAGTATAATCAGCTCGTTACAGTGCCGAACACTATTTTACCTGTATATTTTATGAAAATCGGTTTCGCGGTATATGAGCTATCGTGTTACGGACAGACATACATACAAACACAAATACACACACACAGACAGATATCACGACGATATTACTAGGATAGTTCAAAATACACCCAAATAACTCATTTTCGGGGTTCTCTAAAAAAAATGTTTTTGTCGAAAATAATACCCTCTGTAGCCATTGCTGTGCAGGCTAGGAAGATAAAAACCGAATAAAACAAGACATCTCGTTAAGCAAAACACAGATTTTTTTAAACATGTGAAAAAAGTTAACGCACAGGGTGATTGACCATATTTTTCTTAATATTATACTCCGTTTTTATTGATTACGTTTAAAATAGCAAAATCAAATGATTTTTCCAGAGTCATTAGAATCTGGTGTCCAAAATGACATATGTCAAACAGTTACAAAATGTTTGACATATGGTTTATTTTTTTAAATAAAATTATATAGTTTAATATTTAATTTTTTTAATCGATAGAGCTTTTTCTGATTTAAAGAAAAATAAAATGTTGATATTTAGTCCAGCCGTTGTTGAAATATTTTCATTTTAAAAACCTAGTTGGTAGTTATTGTTTATTTAGGTTATTAAAATGCAAATATTTTAATATCAGGAAAAGGAGCCCTATCGACTTAAAATATTAAATATAAGATGTTTTATTTAAAATATTAAACCATATGGCTGTTTGACAATTTTATTAATTAACGTTACTGTCAGAACAATATTAACGGAGATTGCTATTGCTAAATAAAATATGGTCAATCACCCAGTACTTGACCTATGCCAGTTTTTTTGACATTTTAAAAAAATCTGTGTATTTTTTTAACGAGATGTCTTGTTTTGTCCGCTTTTTTTTGTTAACCGAAAAAAAAACAAAAATGCTTTTTCTTTAATTTTTCCGCCACCAAAGTAAAACAAGGGTATTTATTTTTTTTACTTGCTTAGAGTAATATAAAATAAAATTTTTTGGAAAAATTTAGGCGGAAAGGCGTTGCCTAGCCTAAATAGAATTCAAAACACTTTTTTTCATAGTATGATATTTTTAATAACTGCCTATTTTGAATATTATATTGTAAAGGATTTATTTCTACCTATTATTGCTAATGAAATAAAAAAGGCTGAGATTATTAGAGAACGATGAAATCGGCAAATTAACAAATTTGTGGAAAATCGAAATTAACTAGCAGATTTGGTTTTTCCAGAAAGCAGTAAATGTGTTATCAAATATTTATAACAAACAAATAAAATGCATTTTGTTTTGCTAATTACTGCCTTGATTTCATAATATCTATATAATAAATGTCTTTGATTGTTTAAGGCTTCTGTGTTTTATGTTAGCTTATTTTATTTTAATATTTGATACTAGTTTGTAAGCGGCTTTTTTTTCAAAAACTTTTTAAGTGTAGTACCTATGTTTGTACCGCAAGCGTGTAAGTGGAAAAACAATGCCCATTTTTGCCTATCCTGCTTTAATTGGCATTGCACGCCACTGAAAAAAAAATTGACTCCCACTTACCACTATCACTGCATCTTAATTAATCTAACAAACTGTTTTTAGAGTAAGGTGGCTTTTTTAAAAATCTCCATTTTGAGAGAGGGCCTAGCAGTAGCGGCTCGTGGGGTAATGCCACGGACCCATGGCACTACCTTATCTTATTTTTCTACAAAAACACATTTTTTTATTTTTAAAATAATCTTAATATATTTGCTATTTTATGAATTTCTTTTTAATTTATATAAATATTGTAAATCCTGTGCAATGCAGTGGATCACACTACGAATTATGAGCGACCACTGTCTGCTGTGTGTGAAGTGGAGGGTGTGCCGCTTTGCTGCTGGCACCGCCGAACAGAGAGAGATTTTTCTAGTGGCCTATAAGAGCGACAGAGTTGGACCATTTTTACATTGTCTAAATGAAATGATCAACTAAAATTTGTGCCGGGCACGCCAATTAGTTTTGGTGTTCTGTGATCCAGTTAGTCGTCTTGTTTGTGTGAGTGCGGAGCATATGTGCTTTAATTTACGCCCTTTAAATTACGCGACAAAAAATATACCCGTATACTCTGCATATTGTTCTATTTTTTAAGTGGCAGAATAAAATTAGAGTCCTAATAAACTTTTTTAGTGGTTTTTCGTTAGAGGAAAAACTAAAAATTAAAAAATTAGGCCGGTCACCACGTGATCTGAAAATTGAAAAACAAACGTTGAAGTGGACAAAAATCGCTTTGTCGTAAATATAATAAACTATTTATAATAAAAATTATGTTTATTTTTGTAACAATTTTGTAAATAAATAAGGGTAAGTTAAGTTATTATTTCAATTAATTCACGAAAATTTTTAAAAAATTTTGAGTTATTTTATGGTGTAATTTGGGTAGGTCTGGGTTAGTTTCTTTAAAAAACTAGGGTTAGAAACCCCTTAAAATATTAAACATATAACACATAATACAAAGGTATGCGCTCTTGGTTTTGCGCCACTAAAAAAATTGATCGAGGCATGTTTTTTAACGAATTTTGGGCAAAAATTTGACGCAGTGGGGGCAATTCTTTACATTTCAAAATACTCTGCCAATATATGGGCCCCTAAGCTCACACTAGGTACTATAGTTATAGTGTACGTGTGAGCTAATATAACTAAAAACTGACATATATTTCATTCAACTCCAGACTAAATTACCTTTTGTTTGATACCACACAAGCCATGTTTTGACTTAAACTCAAATTTTTTAAATCTACCCCCACCCTTAAAAAAAAACAAAAACTAAAATGTATTTTGTTAAACTCCGGACTCAATTACCTTTCGTTTGATATCACACACGCCATATTTTCACTTAAACGCTAATTTTTGAAATATACCCCCACCCTTTTTTTTAAATAAATTAAAATGTATTTTGTTTAACTCCAGACTTAATTACCTTTCATTTGATATCACACACGCCATATTTTCACATAAACTCTAATTTTTGAAATCTACCCCCACCCTTTATTTGGTTTGTGTTCGGTGGATTTCGTTCATTTTTAAATGGGACCATCTCGACCCAAGACCCAGCCTTGGTACCAAATTTCAATAAAATCGGTCAAGCGGTTCTTGAGTTATGCGCGTTGGTCGTTACAGACATACAGACAGAGAGACATACAGACAGACAGACAGACAGACAGACGGCGCAACAAAAAAGTTTCAAAATTATCTGAAACGCAAAGATATATAAAAATTTTTGAAATCGGAGCAACTTTTTTTTCTCGAAAAAATTAGGATCACCATAGCTCACACTACTATAGTATAGTATATGTGTGAGCTAAAATCTGGCGAAATTTGAAAAAATGTGACATAATCTGGCGCTTAAGATTTCTCGTTTAAGAGGCAATTTTTAAACTTAAAAACTTACCTAAAAGGCCATTTCCCACTTTTTGATAGATGTAGCTTCACGATATAATATTTGTTTTTAATTAAAAACCCGTAATTTGTTGAAAATTTTAATTTAAAAATTGTAAATAAATTCAAAGCAGAAAGCCATTAACCGCACAAACTGAAAAGTCAGATTTCGTCACATTTCGTCACATTTCTTTCAAATTTATGAGTCCTATTCGTTTTCTTTATGAGGTCAGCTAAGTTTACTTTCTTTCTTTGTTTTTTACGGTAGAATTAACAAAGAGGGACTAATTGCATGTCGTGGAAGGGTCGCTACAAAATTAGCTCTACGCTGTTGCCACCGTTATATTTGAACGGATTTTTAAGGGAATGTCAAATTATTTCTTTAAAATCTGCCAGAAAAATCTGACTAAGTGTAATCCTGGTCAAATTATTGAAGTGGTGATTATTTTTTTATTTTTGTTATCAAAGCTAGCCACGTATATAGTTTTTTTATTCTGGGGGGTCCTCCCATATAGAGACTGCTGTTCTTTAGCGCCGGCCCATGACACAGCCTTCGTAAACCATAGAGAAAATAATAAATTGTCTCTGTCGTAAACTAACACGAAGGCTGCGCCCATGAGGTTTTGGATAGGGTAATTAGAAATACTAGGGTCACTGCATCCTGGAAGCCTAGCGTCTCCCAGGGGTAGCGACACGAATGTCAAAACCGTACTCAAAATTCCATAGACGTTCGTGAAAAATACTCATTTTTATACAGTCTGAGAAAAGAAAAATGTTTTAATAAAACTTAAAAAGAACTCGTTTTTATACAGCTTAACAAATAAAAAATATGTTCCTTGAGTTTTTGGGTTATGAATATTTATTGTAGGTATATTTATTGTTATAAATCATTTTCTTTTAAATATTATTTCTGATTTTGAATAAAAATAATACGTAATAAATAAATAAACAGGACAGAAATACATTTCTATGTTAAAAGTTTATTAATAGTATATAATATATCAAGGGATAAAATGAAAATTTTATCACGATGTTTATACGCTATTTTTTGCACTGTTTAATTTATTTTCCAAGTTTTTTTCGCATTTTTTTGGGTGTTTTTGGTATTCTGTTTTTTTTTAGTACCTTTTTATTCCGAATTTTACATTTTATCAAAAGACAAAAAATGCCCAAATACAGTTCGAGTTTTCGTAAGGTTCGGCTTAATTATTTATAAGTTTATAGTACATTTCATATAAATATCTTAATATTGTTCGAAAGCATAAACTTCGAAAATCATTTTCTTCAAACCAAAAATTGTTCTAAAACATATTCTTAGAACAAAAGATTGTTCGAAAACGTTTTCTTCAAACAGAAATTTTTCGAAATCATTTTCTTCGAACAGAAATGTGTTCGAAAACATTTTTGTTGAACGGAAATTTGTTCGAAAATATTTTTTTTAAATGAAAATTTGTTCAAAAACATTTTTTCGAAAACAAAAAAAAAATATTTGACATGGCTTGCCAAACTTAACACAACTCATATAGTTCGACTAATGGGGTTTTTTTCTAACAATTTTTGGAAACAAAAACTTCCCTGACTTCTTTCTTGGGATCCTAGAGGGTGTGAAACCAAACCGAACCAACCGAAACCTATCGTCGAAAAATGATTTCCCTAAATTAGCTTTCCGGTCCTCATTTTGGAAGGTTGAAATCGGTGTTACTCTAACCTTTCTTAATTAAGCACATCAGGAGGTATCTGGACCGGTTCGGATACGTTTGCGATCAATTGACAAAGTTTAGGAAAATACCAATTTTGACCTTCCAAAAGGAGGAAAGTAGACAAATTTTCAGAATGTTTACGATCCCGGGAAAGAATTCAGGTTTTTTTTGAAAAAATATGTTAAAAAGACCTTGCCGTAGTTAAACTATATGAATTGTGTTAGGTTTGGAAATCCAGGTCTAGAGCGTCTTTTATCGAAAAACTTGCATTCGAAGAAAATGATTTCTATTCGAAGAAAATGTTTTTGAACAACTATTACTTACGAACAAATTTCCGTTCGAAAACAAATTTCCGTTCAAGAAATGGTGTTCGAATAAATTTCCGTTTGAAAAAAATGTTTTTGAACAAGTTTCCGTTTGAAAAAAATGTTTTCGAACAAATTTCCGAAGGAAGAAAATTTTTTCGAACAATTTTTTGTTCGAAAAAATGGTTTTCGAACAAATTTCCGTTCGAAGAAATTGTTTTCATAAAAATTTCCGTTCGAAGAAAATGTTTTCGAACAAAGTTCTGCGACCCGTCGAGTTTCTACCTTGAGATTTTATTGGATGTTGATTTCTTAAAAACTTTTCTATGAATGTGTGTGTCTCTTAATTCTACTTTGTTTTGCAATCATTACAGTGTAGCTACTTTCGATCTTTGTTTGGACCTTTTGTTTTTCAATCTTTTGTATTTTCGACCTTTTGTACTTTCGAACGTTTGTATTTTCGACTTTTTGTATTTCCGACCTTTTCTTCGCCGCCCGCTTTTTTTTGAACACTAATAAAAATAATAGTAGGTATATTATAAACCTAGGGCGTGAATTGTTTACTTTTAATCCCACGGCGGGAATTTTCATGCCCGACCGGAAGAAGGGCTATAATTTTCTAAATGACTAAAAGGGACTTGCCAAGATTTATTTTTATATACTAAATTTTGATCTGCCAGAAAGAGGACAGAAGAGCTAAGTTTTCGAACAAAACCAGTGGCGTAGCGTGGGGAGGGGCGGGGGTCGGGGGGTTCGTCGCCCTCCCGCCCCGAGTGTACTGGCGCCCCATGGGTGCCCGAAGCGCCCTCAGCTTGATTAAGGAGTAGGGCCGGCAACCGCAAATTGAGAGGGCGGCAAAGGAAACTAAAGACCTTTTTTTTTTTTTTTTTTTTGGTCGCACGTTTTGTGATGGGCGCCCTTTTAAGCTGTCGCACCCCCCCCCCTCCCCCCCGCCCTTTCAGGCACGCTACGCCGCTGAACAAAACGCCATTTGAATAAAATGCGATTTGAAAAAGATTTCTTTAAACAAAATGCCATTCGAGAAAGATATATTTTTCCACACTTTGCATGCATTTAAGTATAAAAAAATACGTTTAAGATTTAGATTTCTTAAAAATAGACTAACCAAACTTTGGTTTGAGTATGTTATAAGTAAAAATCTAAAAAATCAGAATCAATTCTATCATAAAAAATGCGAATAATTTATATATCTCTACTACTTATCACTACTAAATGTTTGATTATTTTTTATTCCTAAAAATTTCGGGGGGAGATTGATCCCCCTTAGGTACGACCTTGCACGTCACGTTGTAACAGTTTTTCGTAATCATATTTTACCAACATAATTAAAAATTAAAAAACAAACTCTGCTACTTTCTCTTGGGAACAATCAATTGGCAACAGCGGCAGCAAGTGGCCTTCGAATCTTTAACTGACAATTGACAAATGTGCCGGTCCCAGATGCTTTAAAATCGCGGCTAAAGGATGCCCTACACGAGTGTAGACGTATCATTTCTAAGTTGAAGAACCTACAGAGTGGGTGAATAATATTGTCATTGTTGAAAAGCGGTCTAGGACAACTGGGCGCCGGGCCAACTCGACGACGCCAACTGGGCGCCGAGCCAACTCGGCGGCGCCAACTGGGCGCCGGGCCAACTCAGCGCTGGACTAAAAAAACTTTTTACTATGTGCAGATGAAAGACAAAATAGATATGTTATTTATACAAAAATATCTTTAAAAAATCCTTTACGCAATTTTCTTGAAATTTGGTTTTGTTAAGTAAAGTTAAATCTATTAAGTCGAGCGCTGAAATTTGGTAGGTGTAGTGTTTGGTAACCTGGTAACCCAGCAAACATGGATTACAAAAAAAGTACTTTTTAAGTACTGGCTTTCGCTGAACGCCATAACGGCAAAGTACTAATTAGGAAGTACTTAATTTGTATTGATTTGGAACAACGGCCGGCATCAGGCCAGCAAGTATATATTTTAATACAAAAAACACTGTACTTTTAAAACAATGCATTTTTTTAAACTTTTTTTCTACACAAAAGCATGTACTTTTAAAGTAATTTATTTTCTTCATATTTTAAGTACAAAAAAAACGGAATTTTTTTAACTCTTTTTAAAAAAAAACCTGTAGTTTTAAAGCAATGTAATTTATTAATTTTTTTAGTACAAAAAAACTACTTTTGTTGTAAATATTGTAAGGACGTTATGTGTCACTCACGTCTCATATTTACCGAAAGAATTATTTGATCATTGTATAATGATCTTTAATATTCCTTTTCATATCAGATGAGGATATTTCCAATGATTATGGAACATTTCACACCAATTTAAAAATAAATAAAATTATTAACATTCTTAAGCTTGACATTCTTCAGTGTACCTGTAAAATGTTGACTAGTGTTTGCCATCTAGCGGCCAGGCCAGCAAACACGTTTTTTTGTAAATACTTTATTTTCACAGTAAAATATTTAATTTTTTGTACTAAAATAAAGTGCTTTAAAAGCAACCATTTAAAAATACTTTTGAAATGTTTTTTCACTGTTATATTAATTTTGCAGCCAGGAAAATATTTAGTTTTTTTGTACTAAAATAAAGTGCTCTAATAACAACTGTTAAAATATACTTTTAAAATGCTTTTTTGCCATTAGCCCTGACTGCGCTTGGTATTTTTCATAAATAAAGTATTACTTTTCGTTGTACTAAAAATAAAGTACTAAAATGTTGCATTTTTTGCACTTTTAAATAATATGCAAATTACATAATACAAAAATAATAAAAATAATGCACATCGTTGCCGATGCCAGCAGTTAAAGTACAATATTAGTACAGTACCAGCAGGTCGATGTTTGCTGGGAACACTTTAATTTAAGTTTTTATTACAACAATGGCGGATTTCTTTATTTTTAAACCGATTTGTCTCAAACTTAATTATAATGAAAATATTGTGCGATAATAACTTACCGAATAATGATTCTTATACAACACGATCGATACGCGTTGTTAGCAAACTCTTAAGATTTCAGGAATAATTAGTTAATCTTAAGTTTGTTTTTATATTATATTATTATAATATTAACAAAGGAGTACATAAGGTATGTAGTGTATGTAATCCAAAAGCAAAGATCTCTATATATCTATAACATAGAATTCATTGCACTCATTCTGCGTACAAGGCCACGTCGCGTGGTGGCGCAAATTCCTTCGGTCAATTTTTTATTCGCTTAGTTTAGACGGTTGCCGCTGGGTGGCGCTAGCAGAGACGGCACAGATAGGAATTACCAAGGCGTCTAAAATTTTTACAGGCATGATAAATTTTCTTATAAATAAAACTGTTTAGAATTTTTTTTTAAACTTTCATTAAAACGCCTTTTAGGAAAAAAATATAGCATTTATTAAAAGCATAAAATTTTCTTTCCAATGAAAGGGTTTAATTTACAAGAAATGGTACAGTGGCATGTATAAATGGAGATTATTTACAAAAATCGTAAAAAATAATTATAAGTTTCGATGTAACTAATTATTTTTATCTATATGAAACATTAGCATCAAGCCAGAATATATACTGGAGCAGCAGCGGCTCGTGCCGCAGGAGAGGTGAAGCGCCACATTATAAACACCCGTACAAACGTTATTCTCTTTAAAACTCTTTGCGTCCTAGAAATATTGGAGCATGGTACGTCAGTTGAAAGTAGAGATGGGTAGTTCGCGAACGAACTAGAAAAATGAACTAGTTCATTCAACAAGGAAAACGAACTAGTTCACTTTTCTAAAATGAACTAGTTCAAAGAGAACTATAAAGAAGCAACACACAATACTCTTAACCCAATTATTTCTGTACACTAGGAACGCGGCATCTGTGAACGATACCGCGGTGCTTTCTACGATGAACGAACGAACTGTTAGAAATGAACTATTGAGTTGAACTAATAAGTAAAAACCGGCGTTCGTTCAGTCGGCTAGTCGAATCACCTGTTTCGTTACATTGAGTGGCACGCTTAAGCTACGATGAACTAGGTATTTCAAATTTTGATTTGATTACGGAAAATTAAGGAACTGCTAGCCTAATACAAAATAATAAAATTTTGACGAATGTCCAATTATTTATTATATATTTATACCTACTGTAAAATATTTTAGTAAAAAAAAGCATTATAATAAAAATAATTTTAAACTGTTTTTGATTCTGCAAATATTTTAACTAAAAATTAAACAATTAAATAAAACAAGTCAGAAATACGATAAACAGGTTTTTTTTTTAACAGAATGAATATAAAATATAAATATATAACACGCTTAATCCATATAGCCATTCCGTTAATAGTTCAAACGAACTAGTTCAGTGAACTAGTTCATTTTGGTGAACTAGTTCACATGAACTAGTTCATTAAAATGAACTGCTAAGCACATCTCTAGTTGAAAGAGAAAAACGTCAATATCAATAAAACTTTTTGCCTATAAATATGTTTCTGATCTCTTTCAACTGAGGACGAGGAATACGTTTTCTGCAGAGATAATACCTTGTATACTGATGTTTGTAATGTACCGCTTCACCTCGCCTGCGGCACGAGCCGCAGCTGCACTGGTGGTCGCAGTGGAAGGGCTGCAAGACCCACTCACATATGAATCATCAATTATCTTTACATAATTAATCTGTACATTATTTAAAAGAAAATTTTATTTTCGAAAAGAGTACCAGAGTACTTAATTTTTAAGAAAATTAGTAGCAATTTTACGTTTTGAGAAAAACGGTTTTAGTTTTATATTTTTTTTTTATTTTCTTATAATTTTTAAATAAAAGTGAAGGTTTTAATTTTTTGCTTTTTATTTCAAAATTATATATAACCTGCGACGGCAGAATATGTTTTTTGAAAATGAAGTACTCTAGGCAAAAATAATTTCTGCCACTATTTAGAAAATAAAATTTTCTTCTTAGGAACGGCAGTATGTATTATAAATAATACTGATTTTTGGCGATTTTTACAAATTGCCTCCAGTTATGTTCGTCGTTATACCTAGAGGGGCGGAAGACCACCCAAGAAAAAGTGGCCAAAACATAAAGCTCATTACGAAAACATATAGAAGATAACGCTTTCTTTGCAAAAATGTAACTTTCATAAAAATCGGTTTTTCTTTTCTTAAGAAGACCACGCGGCAGATCATCGACCTATTTTTATGAAAGAAAATGTAATTTTCTATAAGCTTTATTCGTTATGAGTTTCTTACTTTGACCACTTTTGTCCCCCTCTCCACCCTAGATGTAGGTTGTAGTTGACAATGTGGCAAACAAGTAAAACTACATTCCAATAGCAACAAAAATCTATCTATCTGTCGGGAAATCCCATATAGGGGGAAGGTATAAACTATGACGACCTTCGGTCTAATCATTTAAAAGAAAATTTTATTGTCTATAACGTAGTATAATTAAAATTTATACACCGTTAGAAATAATTATAAATGATACATTGCTAAAAAAGAAATTTGGTCTTCCTAATAAAGTGTAATATCAGTGTTTTCTTGCAGCACTTAGTTTTTATGACAATTGCAAAATTTCAAAATTAAAAAGATTTTTTTGCAACGCTAATGAAATGTAATATTGACCAAATTATGTTATACTTTATCTGAAAATAAATTTTATCGCCTAAATAAAGCGTACATTTTTTTTGAAAGAGCTTTTTTGTTGAAAATTGAATGAAAATGTAAAAAATCAATAGATTTTTTGAGGATTTCTGTAAATCGCCCACATTGATGGATGCCACTGGCTCGTTAGGAGTGAAATTGTCTCTATTTGATTATCAATTGTTGGAACGCAAAGTTAATTTTCCTAATAAATTATTAAATACATTTCAGAAAATTATAAAAAAACAAAAAATATTTGTAGTGATTTTTAAAAAAGTTCTTAGTTTACGGACGCCAATGAAGTATTACCCACAATCTGCACTGAGAGATATATGATTTAAATCAATATTTTGTTGTAAATTATATACTATAGTTTTAGATGTACCGTAAGAAGGCTTAGCTAATCCATCATTGTTGTTTTATGTGAGCAACAAGGACTTAATCGCGATTAAGTGACTAATCCAAGAAATGTGCTTACGGTGCATCTAGGGTTTAGTGTCCAACAAAATTAGTTAAATTTAAAAATGTTAGTGGCTTTATTTTGAATAAAATGTGCAAACAATCGTTTTGAAGATGTTTAAGGATTCGTATCTTTGTAACAGTATAGTACCCAGGTAGCTTCAATATATCTTGTTTGTTGAGTCTCGAAGGGCCGGTTTCTCAATAGAGGGTTAGCCCTGACCCGTGGGTTACATATTTACCACATGCCAAAAAAAGACAGCTATTAAAGATAACCCACGGGTCAGGGGTAATCCTCTATTGAGAAACCGGCCCCTAATGTTCTCTGCATATTTCGTCAAAAATAAGTTTTTTCTTGTCTTGGATTTACATTTTAAAAATCTATATTAAATTTTTTTTTTTATTGATATTATTATATCACTAAAATCAAACCTATTGTCGTTGGTGGCCTTGTTTCGCAGGTGGACCGATTATTAATTATAATAATATATAATAATAGGGGGAATAGTGTTAATTTTAATAGATTATTATTTTTCAAGCAAATTAATAAGATTCACGCATGTCGCCGTAAGTTGTATTGTGTTAAATCAGATTAAAATTATGCCAATACCTTATTTGAATTCTACATTGCATTGTATCGTATTTATCCTTAGAAAATTGATGCAATGTTGTCAAGATTTAAGGTTAAATTCTGGCATGTCAAATTGTGTCAGAATTTTTCAAATTGTGAAGAATCGCCCCCAGTACCCCGAATTATTTTTTTTTTGAGTAGTATCAAAATTCTGTCACTACCATGTTGAATGGGAACGAGCTACCACTGGGGCCTATAACTTTTTATTTATAAGAATCAGCGTACAATTTTTTTCTAAATGACTTGTCATACTTAGTATATATATTTTTAACTTTTTTATTGTTTTTTTCTGTTGTTTAGTTAGCTTTTTAGTTTGAATTATTTTCTTAATTTAGTTATTTTAAAATATTTTAAAAGAAAAATATATATAAAATAAAAACAAACATTATAAAAAATAACAAAGATACTAAGAAAATGAGGGGATCATGCTAAGTTGTCTTTTTCAATTTACATTTTTATAAATACAAAGTTATAGGCCTTAAATGCAGACTTTTCAAAAAACCTTGTAGCATAAAAACGGCTTGCTATATCAAGATGTACTCTTTATCATTAATCATCTCACCACAGAGACACCCAAAGCCCCAAAAAAAAGCTCGAATTTGAGACACTCTGTACATATTTAAAGCGATGAACATGTACTTCGCCTCACGAGCCGGGGCTGTAATTAATATAATTTTAAAATTCGCCATGCTAAGGTACAGCACATTTATATTCAGGTCCCAGGAACCCTAAATCCAGCCATCTAATCAGTTTTGCAAATGTGAATAATATAGAGTAAAAGGCCCTTAATTATAATTACGACACAACAAGAAGTTTAATGTCATACTCATTAGGGCTGTCGCTAGACTAGTGGCCGCCTGGAGCAAGACGGGAAAAATGCCGCCCTATGCAAGTTTTTTTTGATGTTATTCCTACACATAAATGTTGCCAACGGGCTCCAAAATTTGATTTACACCAAAAATAAAGTTAGAATAAAATTATTAAATAATTATTATTAGAGAAAAATGATGTTCGCATAAATATGTAAAATAATTTTTTATTAATCGTGATTTTAATACTTCCTGATGAAATGCTTGACACTCGAACAGATGCTCCAATATAAGATCAGCTAACGAATCGTGTCAAAACCTTTTAGATCTCTTGTAAATTGCGTCTTTAAATTGTCGAAAACCTACAACAGTCAAATGCAACGTTTCAACAAATTCATGCGTTTATGTTTAATAGCGTACCAAATGTTGTTCCTCTGCGTTAGGTTAAGGACTTAATCTGTCCCTGGTTAGATTTACTAAGCTCGCACCGGTTATGTTTAGTGCGATCATTTATATCTGCACACACATCTGCACCGCTTGTTTTTAAGCTAACATTTTCAAATAAAAACCCGATGAATAATGAGATTGCCTAAGAATTCTTTGAGAACAATGTTATTTTCCAAAAAGTATTTTTTATGTCCTTCATTTTCTTAAATTCTTCGTTATTTTCAAGTGTAGTAGATTTTTATCAATGTCAAAATTATATTAGTTTTGCACCTTTTCTACATGAATTTTAAAACGCGACTTGCATTGCTTTTCTACCAAATATTTTTGAGATTTTACTAAAAGCAGCCCCACCTATTGGCGACATTTTTCACAGCGACGAAATCTATCCGGGAGCGCTGTGGCTCCTAAACTCCAAAGACCAGTTAATGAACTGATGCCTGATCCTTCACGATCACGACACATCAGTTATTAACCTGATGGACACAATAATTTTATGTGAAAGTGTTTAGTGTTTATTGTTGAAAAATCTTTTATAGCTTTTAAAGAAAAGATAATGTGTGTATAGAGATTTTCTCTTGCCTTGAGCGCCATCTTTGATTTAAACTAGTGAACTTTTAGAAATTCGACGTGAACCTTTAGAAACGTGACAACAAAAAAACGCAGAAAGTTATTACTTTTAACAAATCTTTATCTAGAGAGCTTTTAGAACAGGCTTAATCTAGGGGCGCTTTAGAACATGTTGTGGAGGCCTTTTCAAGTGTAAATTTGGCACATAAAAATAACGAGGGTAACAAAGACGTTATATACACAGCACCAGAAACTTCAGCAAAAATTACATTTTTATAGCTTGATTCCTCCGTGTTTTTAAGTTATCTATGAGGTTGTTTTCTAGTAAAAAATAACTTTATTATTTTTGTTGACGTTAATTTAACTTTGATGTGATTTTTATGCTATGTGGGTAAGCGGGATTGACATGGGTCGATTTTCGCTATGTGACGGGTCGCTTCGACTTGTCGTGCGGTAAGTTGAATCGCTACGCCATTTACAAGGGGCGACAAAAACCGCAAGGGAATAGGTCAAGTTTGTTAAAAATGTTGAGGAGAACAGGTGTTTTACATGCTGGAATTCAAATAGCGCGTAAAGTAGTCCTTCATAAATTGATCATTTTTGGCAAATGCATGTCGTTAAGGTAGGTTAATTTTAAGTTTTTTTGTAAAAATAACAACTTTTTGTGCCTTTGTTGGTTGCTTAAATAAGAAAGATAGAGATAGTTTAATTCATTTTACAAGACTAAGGGGAAAAGTTCCTTCATTAAATATGCCAGAATATGTCCAAATCATTTTTTATAATAAATGTAATATATTAATGCTAATAAATTGTCCTACTAGATGTGAAAGCGTCTAATCCACAAAACGTTACTTTTGAGTAATATGGTTATAAATATTTTGTGCAGAGTAAGAATCCAGTTTTGACATTTTGACAAATAAATTTTCTGGGATTAAATTTATTCAGTTTATGTTTTTAAGTAAGTCTGCTGTAGCAACTAAACACTAATATTTTGTGGGCGTGAAGCATTCACATCTAGGGCGACGAAATGCATTTTAAGCAAGATTTACCATTAAATGTAGGGAATAATGCGAATTTAGTGCTTAATTTGTTGCTTAAATATTAATCACTCCATTTTCTAATTGCAGAAAAACAAAAATAAACACTGGGAATAAACACTAAAATCGCGGTAAACACGGTAAAAGAAGAGGGGTAATACAATGCAATGAAATTCATCCGACTCTGCATGGTACTCGGAAAAAGAATCGGGAAGGGATCAAGAAAATAATTTGCTTCTATTCATATGTACAGAGTGTCTCATTATATTTGTTCCCACTAAGGTCACTCATCGTCAAGCAAGCTTTACAGGTAGCGAAGCTAACGTCAGGCTTTCTATTTTTTGCTTATTATTTTTGACATGTTTTCCTCGGTTTCGCATTGGCGGTTCTGTTTTATTTTGAAGATGTTGTTTTACACAGTATGAAGGTACGTAAACTATAATATATTTATGTAATTAGAATTAAAAAGTTATGCTGCAAACTATCTTGAAACTGTATCATTATTAAATAGATCTTTAGACTGTGTTAAAACCACATTTTTAAAATAACAATGCGAAAACGAGGAAAACATGTCAAAAATTATAACCAAAAAATAGAAAATCAGAGTTAGGCTTCGCTACCTGTAAAGCTTGCTTGACGATGAGTGACCTTAGTTCCCACCCCTTTAGACCATTAATAATTGATGTAGCAATATAAAAGAAATTGTGTTCACAAAAACCATAAATTTGAACGCCTGTCAAATATGGTAAGCATCAGGAATAAAGTCAAGATGCAATTTAAAAGTAAAAATTTCGCGAATTCGAACACAATTTCTTGCATATTCCTATATCAATTAATAATGGTCTAAAAGTGCGGGAAAAAATATAATGAGACACCCTGTACACACCTGCTAAATTAGTTTTTCTATTCCTAAGCAGGCTTTCCTATGGCCAGTATAGCTTTTTCTTATTTGGTATATCCAATGCATATAAGTACCTATGTAGTTTTTGATTTTAATCAGTTTATGCTCCACTTACAGTTTTAGTGAAATAATATAAAGCATGTCTTAACTATATTACCTAAAAATGAATAAAATCACAAAAACATTCGATAATAAGTAGGTAATTTCACACATATTTTGTAAAAATCAAAATTACAAATATATATATATATATATATATATATATATATATATTTATATATATATATATATATATATATATATATATATATATATATATATATATATATATTGATGCACGCGCCGTTGTCACCTCAGCGTTAAGGATATGACGACCTGACCTCACCTATTTATAGTGGTGTTACCACATATATAGGTACATATATGAGATTAGGGGAACTTCCTTTACCAGAATTTCAAAAGAGGGGTAAAGATTTTTTTTTAAATATTTGATAAATACGTGGAATACGTTCAGACCTCAGGCCAATATACAACCTTTGGATATGTGCTATGTCCTGCCACCTCAGGCACTGTTGCCGGTTTTATTGAGGTGATAACGTATGGCGTATATCTACCCTAACCTATAAGCAACGTATTAGCTTTATCTGACTAAATTTATATATTACATACAAGGTAACAACGTTTTACTTTTATTTAGGGACACTTTAGGAAATATTACAACTTTAAAACGTTGCAAAAGTTTGTAAGACAAGATTAATGGTGGCAACGTACTGTCTTTATATAACAAACCGTACCTTTATACTTTCATTATAGAAAAACGGGCTGTTATTTTTTTTTAATACTCATTTTGTGTTCTCAGAAATGTTGCATAGCTTGAAAGTCCTAAATACAATTTTTGTTGGGAAATGGTTTACTTACTGTCAAAAATTCTACACATAGATCCGATAAACAAATAAAAGGGAAGTGTCAAAAATACAGTTTTTGGAATGCTAATAAATTTAATAGTTTATATTAATGTGTATATTTTTTGGTTTGCAATGATTATGACATGATGGATATGACAGAATTTTGAATATTTTTTAATTTATCCGTGAAAGTAAACTGAATAAAAAAGGAGTTGTAATAGTTAGTTAAGCCGTTTAAAACAGAAAAAAACATATACGGATATTGTGTTTGCCCACGCCACAGCCCAACGCGCATATTATAAATCTAGTAATAACCACCAGCAACCAAAAGGCTCAAATGTCACGTGAGGTCAGAATTTGTAAATTACATTCTTTATCATTTAATTTCCAAGAAAGTCATAATAAAATTATAATTTTTATTTGCTATATTGCTAATGCATCACCCTGTATATACAGCTTATTATTAATATTTTCCTGCACCCTGTGAGAGGTTAATGTAATGAAAAATTTGCATAGTTTCCTATTATCCTGCTTTGCAAAATTGCCAAATCTTGACAGCAACTTTCTTCAGTTTATAGTATTTGTAGTTACATATTTTTTCAAATCGAATTTCTCTGAGTTCGTTTTAGGTTATTTAAATTTGTACCAAAGTATTAAATTCCTATTTAAGTATACTAATAATTTCCGAGTTGGCCCAGGATTACTCATAAATAATCCTGGTTCAACTCGTATTATTAGTGCACTCCAACAGGAATTTATAACCAATATAACTCAAAAACGACCTATAGTTCAAAATATAATATGAAAAATATTATGCAACTTTACATTATCCCCTGAAAAATGCCACGGAAACATAAAAATTGACTGTATTTAAATGCAATTTTCTGAAATAAAATAAACGGATCCATGACGGATCTGATACCTTTCTAGCTAGCCTATAAGAACACTTCCCGTTTTCAGTTTTTTGTACATATCTCAGAAACGAAGGCTTTTATGAAGTTTCAAGGTATTACACAAATTATTAAGATAAAAGTGCTCCATTATATTTCCAAAGCCGCATATTGTTAAGGTGCTCCGTTAAAAAGTTCGCATTTTAAAAAAAACTATCAAGCATTAGTGGATTTGGAGCAAAATCTATTCAGCTCGTTACAATGTCAAACACTATTTCACCTAAAAATGGGTTCAGCGGTTTAGGAGCTATCGTGTTACAGACAGAGATACACGCAGGCAAACGTCACAACGATATTGCTCAGATAGCTTCAAACACACCCAAATAACGCAGTTTCGGCGTTATCTCAATTTTTTTTTCTAAAAAAAAAACTATTTTCAAAACAACTTGCTTTGCTCCGATTTTCACTATTGTTTTGTCGATTAAAAAACAAAGCTTAGTAGGAGTAAGTTTTTTTTTTCTCTTGAAATAGCTGAATTCCTCCAAAGACATTGAATATAAGTTACGGCCAGAGACGTAGCTGCTATAGTGGTTCTTCTTATTGAAGGAAAAAGCTAAATAGCGCGTGACAAAACATCGCAAATTAAATCAAAGTGATTTTTTTGTTTATGCTAGCCTGACCAGGTTAAAAACACTAAAAACGCGCATTTTGGTCCGATTAATTTAACGTTAATTCTTCTTCCTGGCATTATCAATATTTTAGATTAGTCAAGTGTTTTAAGAATTGGCTATGTTGGCGCAAATTAAGTAAAAAAGTCGCATCCTTATTCTTTCAAATTCGAATAAAACCCTAGTAATATGACATTTGTTTTTTTTGCTAAATCCGTTTTGGTTCAAACTTACGGAGGTATTTTTAAATAAAAAACTGGAAATAGTAAAGTATCTTTTTAACATGTTTGTTGACTCATTTTTTTAATTTAAAATTGGCTAAGTAAGTTAGTCAAAGGTTTATCATTATTAAAAACCGGATTTTCTTAATAATTTTTTTTTTAAATCCGAAGCGTTTTTAAAAGTTTTTAAATTGACAGACATATCTATAAAAAGTTCTTTGCCACCACAAAAAGAATTACTTATAAATTGCTGCCCTTCATACCTACACAACGGTAAATGTTGGCTTCAATTTTCTTTTATTTATAACACTTTTTTTGGACATCGTATTTTATAGTCGAAGCAAATTAGGCGTAAAAATGACGACTAGATGAGCAAATTTATAAGGATTTTACATTTTGGTTGTGAACTCCTAGTAGGAAACCTAAGGTGCAAAACCGAGGAAAAAATGTCAAAAATTATAACCAAAAAATAGAAAATCAATGTCAGGCTTTGCTTCCTATAAAGCTTGCATTTACGATAGGTGTCCTTAAGGAAACCCCCTCTACCCTAGGATTAACCTCCTCACCAAACTGAACCTCACGACGATTTTCTGCGTTTATCTCACAAACCGTAACTTTTTATATTCTTCATCAAATTTCTTATATATGATTCAAGTTTCAAGATTTATTCCACACATTTTAAATGTAAATACAGAAATTCTAACATTTTTATAATAAATTTTTTTATTCTTTTATTAGTGCTGAAAGGGAAAAATTTAATCCTGTAGTGCTTTTACCTACAAACAAAAGATAAAATACAAGAAAAAAATGAAGTAAGTAAAAATAGCTTATTAAAATTTTAAAAACTAAGAACATTGACTAAGTAACTACTGTTTATTACTTAATTTTTAAACCAATAATTTTAATTATAATACTAAACTTTTCCTGTCAAAAACAAACTCTTTACATATACTATAAATAAAGAAATAAATCTTTATTATTTTTTACAGACACATACACACACACACACACACACATGCATTCACATAAACCCATATGCTATAGGTATAGGTACAGGTCAAATTACTTTGATAACTAGTGGACAGTGGTTTAATTATATAATAGATTCTTATGTACAGTAGGTCCGTAAAGTCTGGAATCACACATTATTGCTGATTTAGAGACCGTTGATTGGATGACATGTTTGTTATTAAATAAATGACGTACTTCATGATTACTTTTTACTCTATTTGACCAATCAGGGTGCTAAAAAAAACTTATTTTTAAGACATTTGTAGTCTTTTATTAAGTGTTTAGGTATGGAGATACCTTAACAAAAATGTACCACATTTGTAATGACCTATCAAAGCCAAATGTGAAAAAATATACCGGGTGTCCTATTTAAAGAAACATAAGTTTATGTCATAGCTTTTTCTGGAACATCCTGTATAATTACCAATAGCCTTTTCTAACTCGTATTTTAAATCTTTATTTGATATCCAAGCTTTTTTCTAAAAAGCTTGCAACTTTTTAAAAAAATTCGTGATTCTACACTTTACGGACACACTGTATAAGTAGGCATAATTTAGGGTTTGAAAAAATAGAAAGATTAAAATCGGAAAATACAAACTCTTTTGATTTTTTGACAAATGATTTAAAACATAGCATCTTTTTTGCTTTAGGAAATTCATTATAAATCTTTGCCCCAAGCAAAATAAACATCCTTTGTGTATGGGATAGGTTTGAATAAAACATAAAATAATACGGATTTTTTTTGTGATCTTTAAAAATAGCCCCATAATTGGGACGTCAATGAAGTTTTCTACAATAAACTTTATTATGCTTTTTCTCTAAAGTACTTAGTATTTAGAAAATTGGATAAAACCTAATTATTTCAGTTTATTTTGCATATAATATAGAAAGAAATATACGAAGGGGATATCTTTAACACTTTGTGGTTTGTATCCTAGCAAGAATATTACACATGCAACTAATTGATACTTTTTGTAGAATATCTATCAATCTTTGTTTAATGTCATTACAATCATTCTCAAAAATGAGCCGTTTTTAAGTTAAAGGCCACCAAAAAAAGGAAATTGTGCAAATTTAAAAATGGTTGATATCATACCTCGAAAACTATTACTCGAACAAAAACACTTTAGCATTTTCTTATAAAATTTAGTTTCAAACTCTTTTACAAACACCAAGGGATTTTAGAAAAACAGAATTTGTGCGCCATTTTTAAAAAAAAACTTCCTTGAATATTATGGACAGTCAACCTTATAATTGTGCCAAGTTTCGGACCTTTTGCACCAAAACCGCATTTTATGTCTCTAATGATTAAACTACTTAACTAATTTTAAGTCTAAAGCCCATAGCACAGGGTTGAATAGCTGTCGCAAATATTTGATGTATTACAAAAGCAATCAATCAACCGTCGAAAACTACCAGAATAATCAAAGAAATGTAAGAAGACTAACAAAATTAGTTCAATTATTTCAATAAGATAAAAAATACAATAATAATCGTCTACAAAGCCCCTTCTAAAATACCAGACCCAAGACGTTTCCGAGAATTCGATTAAACCTTCCAAGGGTAAATAGCAGGTAATATCTGAAATTACATACAACAAAGAAACCCGTCTTTAAAATCTAAACCACAAGGTTGCCAAATTTCTGAGGTCGCTGCGACGCGGTCTTAACACGCAAAATACCTTTTATACACCGAGGTGACCGTTTAGTTTCAGTAAAAGCGCCGCTAGCGCCACCGGTAAATACGTGAACTACAGGGCCAAAAAGTAGCTATATATACCATTTTGTGACCTCAGAACAAAATTTTGCACACAGCTTGCTGAGTGTGTCAGAAGTCATCCCTGAAATTTTTATTGAAAAACGTTGACACCTCAAAAAACTGAGGTGACAACGTTATATATGAGGTGACAGCGTAGTTTATATACTTTACTTTGAGGTGGCTACGTACCCTTTATCAATATATATATATATATATATATATATATATATATATATATATATATATATATATATATATATATATATATATATATATATATATATATATATATATATATATAGATATCCGATGATCGTTGTGACATCCAGGCGTAAAAATTTTAGATATCTTGTGACATCCTTCGACGCTGTGACATCCAAATTTGGATGTCACAACGTTTTTCCATGTTTTTGGTACAGTCCTGATGGGAAGGGCCCGGGTGTACCTAAATTAAATGGATGTCATAGCATACCATGTGTCTGATGAAGAATACAGCAAAATTTTTAAAAAATTTTGACGCCAGAATTTCCGTGTATATTGGCGCGAGTATATTCAAGAATCGATCCAATTTATACTCATCACTCTGTGACATCCAATGTATATTTTCATCTTAATTGCACGCACTTGTAACATCCGTCAAAGCGACAACCTTGCGTTATGCCTATTCTATTAATTAAATTTGGTTTATTTTTTATTTTGGGGCGGCTCTTGCTATGTGGTCCAGCGATTCACTTTACTTGCATCTTTGTAAAAATATTTAAAAATGTTAGCATAATAAATAATGTTAGCTAGCTTATTGGGAACATAAAAATTAAATATAAATAAATATTTCTTCAAGTACCTCAGAGAAAAAGTGAATTAACTAACGAACTTGGATAGGGACTTGATGTTAGCTCCCGCTAAATTTCGCGGTGTTTGTAAATTTTAAAACCACACAATTGGATGACGGACAGAGTGCATTTTCGCGCATTTTGGACATGCGCACCAAGAATCAGTGAGATCCTTTTTCGACCGCCTCGAGAAATGGCGTGTTAATTTACTTTCTCCAACTATTTCAAATTTTTACACTTGAAAGTGCTCGATTTTGGTGTACTGAAACATAGAACTAGAAACTTCAGCCCTTCAGCTACGTAGTGACATCATTAGACCCAGACAGGGGCCCCTTCGAAGTGGAGAAATTGGCTGCAAACTGGTGAGTGCTTTGTTTCTGATTTCCGTTGTGTGGTGCCCACAATTGACCTATGGAACTTTTTAATTATTTCGTAATTTCATATCAATATATTTATGTTTGTTCGCGCTTTCATTAATTAAAATATATACAGTCCATTGCAGTTATCGTTTTTCTAGCTGCGGGCAAACATAAGTGTTCCTTTCGACCCGAATTATTTAAATTTTACTCCATACGACGGTATTAATAAGTCGGCCATTTTTTCACACGGCGACACAAGGCTTTGAATTTTGCCAATCGTATTGAATCGAGAGAGATTTTCGCTCGACCTTCGGTAGCGGCGCAGTTCACCCGTTTTTCGGTCCGCTGCTATGGTAACGTACCGCGTGGTCATTCAGTAAACAAATCGAAGCAATCAATACAAACAAGCACATGTTCAGTGTGTTAGGTGTGTTCCATATCATTTCTATATTTAAAACAATTTTCATCAATTGCGATAAATTATTTTCGACAATTCGTCATTTTTCTATTTCAGAAGCATTAATTTAGCGTTAATTGTATATTTACCGACATTTCTGTGATTAGATGTGTTCCACATCATTTCGATATTTAAAACAATTTTCATCAATTGCGATAAATTTGTGCATATTTTCGACAATTCGTCATTTTTCTATTTCAGAAGCATTAATTTAGCGTTAATTGTATATTTACCGACAATTTCGTCATTTCAACGGTAAAATCATGTCTGTCAAAAAAGCCGTGCAAAAACGCAAGGGTTTTTTATCTGCGATCACCGAGTGTTATGTGTTTTCACAGACCGCGGCAATGGACGAAAAGGCGAGAAACGAGTTTCAAGTGAGGTATTCCGATTTGGACGAAACCTTCGATAAATGTATGCTGGCACATAATGATGTCATTATGTTGATAGACGACTCGGACGACGAGGAGTTTAAAACGCAGGTTGCGATCCTTCAGAAGCTCGTAAATATTTTTATGCGTGTAAGGGGGTTTACTCTAAAATATTTCCGGTTGAGGCCCCAACCCTTTCGGGATCATATGTTCGACAAAACGAAACTCCAAAACTCAAAGAGTTAGGTATTCCCATATCTCGAGGTGATAAAAAATTATGGCCAAGATTTTTGATCTTTTTAATAACATTATAGATCAAAATCAAAGTCTAAGTAACGTTCGAAAACTTCAATATTTATTTTCATATCTCGAGGATGAGCCTTTAAAATTGATATCAGGGATTAGCTTATCTGATCAAAATTATAAAATTGCTTACGACAAATTAGTCAATAGATATCAAAACAAGCGAGACCTCGCAAATGATGCTTTAAGCACAATTATGAACTTCACATTAAAAAACGAGTCAGCTAAAGAATTGCGTAATTTAATTGACACCTTTTCTGAATCCCTAGAAATTTTAAAATCACTTAGCTTTGACGTTGACAGTTGGGACTTTATTATTTTTTTCATTTTGATAGAAAAATTGGATATTTCGACGCGATCAAATTTCGAAATGAGTCACGCCAATACTAATACCGAAATTCCCACTTTTCAGTCACTTTTTCAATTTCTAGAAAAAAGATGTAAAGTTTTGGAATCACTTCCTCAATCAACAGCACCCAAAAATGTGCCTACCTATCAAAAATCAAATTCTATGCAAAATCAGTTTGGGCAAAAGCCTACCTATCAAAATTTAAATTCTATGCAAAATCAGTTTGGGCAAAAGTCTACCTATAAATCATCCAATTCGCCTTTTATAAGACTGACTGGCACCTCAACTAATTCAAGTACGGGAATAAAATATTTCCGGTGTAATCAAGGTCACGTGCTTTCGAAATGTCAAACATTTCTTGATCGATCTCTCACCTATCGATTGCCTATCTTTCGTCAAGCAGAAAAAATTATGTCTAGCGCGTTTTCATCCCTTGCATGGGGTAGATACGTGCAAATCAAAATGTTCATGCAGGACTTGCAATAGTAAAAGGCACCACACTTTAACTCATATCTTAGAAACTAATCAAGAGTCTGGAAGCCAAGATACTAGTCCTGTCATTCACACACCACCTGTCAATAATCTTCATGTGTCATTAAATACCTCAGGACCTTCAGGTACCTTTCTTTTATGCACCGCCATAATAGATGTTATGGACGGTTGCGGAAATTTTCAACCTGTAAGGGCACTGCTTGATTCTGGATCACAGAAAGGATTCATCAGTGAAAAGTGTATTCAGCGTCTTAATCTTCCTAGGCGAAGTTACACCACTGAAATATTCGGATTAAATCAGATGTCTTCTTTTACTTCCAAAGGGCTCGTTCAATGTCATATTAAGCCACAAGGACAGGCCACTCCTTTACTTAATTTCGAAGCAATTGTCGTTCCACAATTATGTTCCAATATGCCTACATTCACTTTGAACGATAATCAGTGGAAACACTTGGAAAACCTTAAACTTGCCGACCCATCTTATTTCAAATCTAGACCTGTGGACATAGTTATTGGTTGCGAGCTATTCGCACAGATATTCAAGGAGGGCAGGGTTCTTGGACAAATAGGGCAACCTTCAGCCCTTGAAACTATTTTTGGCTGGGTCGTCATGGGAAAAGTTGACGAAGTAGGTAGTCTTACGGAACGAATCAGTTTTTTTTAACGAGTCATTCACGTCCTTCAGAGGTCATTCTCCCTAGGTTTTGGAAAATCGAACATTTGCCTAAAAAACAAATCTTATCAAAGGAAGAAAAACAAGCAGAATCAATTTTTACTGCGAGTGTAGTACGGCAACCGAGCGGTAGATTCATGGTAGATCTTCCGTTTAAAGATAAAATAAACCCTGACCTAGGAAATACTTATTCGCAAGCTTATCGTAGATTTTTACTTCTAGAAAATAGAGTACTCAAAAATCCTGATCTGTACACTGCCTATTCCAGTTTCATGCAAGACTATATCGATTCTAATCATATAAGTCTAGTTTTATCTAGTCAACCAAAAGTCGACGTATCATGTTTTTTAGCACATCATTGCGTACTAATGCCGGAAAGCTTAAGTACAAAATTAAGGGTAGTCTGGGATTGTTCGGCAGTCACCCCAAAAAATATTAGTCTCAATGACACGTTGTTATCGGGACCGAAACATCAAAAAGATATTGCTTCTTTACTCCTTACGTTTCGTCTTAATCCTATTGCCTACATTGCCGATATCAAACAGATGTTCCGTCAAGTCATTATCAATCCTTATCATCGTCCTTATCAAAGGATATTGTGGAGGTTTTCTCCACAGGACCCACTTTCAGTGTGGGAACTATCTACTGTCACTTTTGGCATGACATGCTCACCTTTTCTAGCGCTTTCATTAATTAAAATATATACAGTCCATTGCAGTTATCGTTTTTCTAACTGCGGGCTAACACTTGATACTATTTGTGAATTGCTATCTCCGTCCTCCTTTTTACCACGTAGTTTAAGTCAGATGAGTAAAAAGAGCGCTAAATTTTAATCTAGCTACGTCAAAACGTACTGATTTATAATAGTATCTTTTTAACTCTATTCAGTGATTTTTCTACAAAAAAAAATCTGCTGAATTAAATTAGAATTCTTATAAATCAATCAATACATATATACTATGTGAGCCAAAAAAACCGGATAATTTTTTTTCATTATAACTTTTGAACTATACCATTGATTTTAATGGGACAAACTGCGCTTGGCAGAGAATTAATCAGAGTTTTGACTAATTATAAATATTTTTCAGCGATCTCAAAATCCAAGATGGCGGACAATATTAAAATGTACCCTTTAAAGATGCTGGTTTATTCTTATGTTGCGAACACGTTTGAATTATTTTTTTAAATTAGTAGAAAAGCTGCGTTCTTGCCACGCACAAGGTATGAATCAGCAAAATCGGTTTGATGGTTCGAAAAATATATTTTTGTTTCAACCATTGTTTTGAAAATTATACGATTGCCTTGCCAATTTTTTCATTGGCATTTATTTCCTTACAAATTTATGACTATTGAACCTTTGACTTTGATGAAATAAAAAACATCCTAGTAAGAATTGATTGTTTTTTAAAGATCATGATCAAAATTTATCGCGTGGGTTTATTCTTATTTTCTGGAAATATTTTAGATTTTTTTTTAATTTATAGAAAAGCACTACTTTTCCCGCGAACAACGAGGTACAAATTAGCAAAATCGGTGTATTGGTTCTCAAAAAACCTATTTCTGTTTTAGTCATTGTGTTACAGATTATACGATTGCATTGCCAACCCTGTCTGCATTCATTTCCTTATAAACTCATTATTACCAAACCGATTTTAGTGAAATAAGAAAAATGATGGTGAGAATTGATTTGCCGCCTTCCTAAAAGTTAAGATGTTGGACAGAACCATACTTGATCCTTCAAAGAGGCACTTTTATTCTTATTTTTCGAAAACGTTTTAGTTTTTTTATTAATTTATTGGAAAGTACTACTTTTCTCCCGCTTAATAAAGTAAAACTTAATAAAATCGGCGAAGTGGTTCCCACAAAATCTGATTTTGTACAATTGTTTTACAAGTTATGCAATTACATTGGCAATTTCTGTCCGATATCTTAAATTCTAAGATGGCTGCAAATTTCGATTATAATCTTTAAAGAGCAATCAATTCTTACCACGATTTTTTGTGTTTCACTAAAATTGGTAGAATTTATACGAAAATTAATGCAGGCAGGATTGCCAATACAATCGTATAATCTCTAAAACAATGGTTGAAACAAAAATAGATATTTTGAGAACCACCACACTGATTTTAATAAATTTTACCTCGTTGTGTGGGGAAAAAGTAGTGCTTTTTCATAGATTTAAAAAAAATCTAAAACATTTTCGGAAAATAAGAATAAACACGCCATTTTAAAAAATCAAGAATAATTCTATCCGCCATCTTAAAATTTAAGATGGCGATAACTTTGATCATGATCTTAAAAAAGCAATCAATTGTCACCAGGATGTTGTTTATTTCCACTAACATCGGTTCAGTAGTAATGAATTTATAAGTAAATAAATGCAGACATGATTGGCAAGCAATCGTATAATATGCAAAACAATGGTTGAACAAAAATATTTTTTTATAGAACCACTGAACCAATTTTGCTGAATCGTACCTTGTCGTGCCTGGCAAGAACGCAGCTTTCTTACTAATTTAAAAAAATAATTAGAATATTGTCGCAACACAAGAATAAACGAGCATCATTGAAAGGTACATTTTAATTTCGTCCGCCATCTTGGATTTTGAGATGGCAGACAAAAAATTATAAATTAGTCAAAACTCTGATTAATTCTTTGGCAAGTGCAGTTTGTTCCATTAATATCGATTGTGTAGTTTAAAAGTTATAATAAAAAAAATCTCCAGATTTTTTTGGCCCACCCTGTAAAGGAAAAGAGTTCAGAAACTGCTTAACCGATTTTATTGAAATTTGGAATAGGTACATGTTCCATGAGTTTTCTGTCTGGTTAAGGCATTTTTTTTACGCTACGGCGCATTCAATTCAGGCTAACTGACGAAGCCAGTTATTACTTGGCTAGTTTTATAAAAATAGCTTTTAATTTTGGTGTGTTTGCTTAAATGTATTTTAAATGTGTTATGGCTCTTAAAAAACATAAAAATATTTAAAGTAAAGAAAAATTATGAACGCTGAATGAAGAATGTCACATGATAAGCTTTTAGCCATTGACATAAAATTTATTTTAAATTAAATTAAATTAAAAATTATTTAATTAACAATTTGTCAAAAAATCGTTCAAAATGTTTTGGTTCGGTCCAAACTACCCATTTTTGTTTACAAAATTGTATTGTTACTAAATCAAATGATCTGAAAACCGCAAGTTTTTATCTGTTTTTATAACAAAGTTCTGAATTTACCACCTTCATCTCCTTTACCTCCTTACCTACCCCCCGTTTTTGTTCATAAAATTTTATTGTCAATAGTTCAAATGATAAATCTAAAAACCGCATGTTCGTATCTATTTTGGTTAAGTTATGAATTTATCCCCTTTACACCCCTCATCCATCCCCTATCACCCCAAATTTTTTTCAGAATATTGTATTGTCATCGGACCTTCGTCACTGTGCCAAATTTTGTTAAAATCGATTTATACGCTCCCCCCCCTAATTGCGCCTCTAATATATTTATTTATTTATTTCCAAGGAGTGGCACATATAAGAAAAATTCAGAAGAATAATTTAGGTACCTAAAAAAAAAGTAACATATGGGTCAGCCGATTTGGAAAAAAAATATAGATATAAAAGAAAAGAAAATGGGAATAAATTGCTAGACTGAATAATAAAAATCTTATATTTTTATTTTATATTATTTGTATAATAATTAAGGGCCTTAATTCTGCCAAAGTGGCGCCCGCGTCAGTAAATAAAACATATCCAGCTAGGTATAGAGCTACATAATTTATCAAAAATTCGCTGAACATAGGTAAGTACCTAGTCCAGATTATCTAGAATTTTTTTTTAAATCTAGGTACTGTAGTCATAGATTTTACTGGAATATCGGCCACTTTTTGTGTACCGAGCAAAGCCGATTACTAATCAGTTTCCATGTGACTATCCTTGGGGATGCTTCGCACCTTCCTGTTTACGTCTTGGAGGTGCCCTAGCTAAGGACACTCATCGTAAACTTGCTTGACGATGAGTGACCCTAGCCCTAGCCCCTTACTACCCCGGTAGTCGGCGCCCCTGTAGGTATTATATTTTTGCAAATGGCCGGTCCGCAATCGACTAGCCCTGTGGTGAGTTGAGTATGTATACTTCGATTTAAATTCCTCTCTCTGTGACATCCACACTTACGTGAAATTTCATCCACACTTACATAATTATGTTTTCGTTTTATTTGTGACCCCGCGTAGAAATCTAGCAAAAGCTGTTCCGGCAAAGTGTTTTTTTGTTTTTAATCAGTTTATTGAATTTAGAGGCAAGTAGATCTGAGGGCACGGCAGTGCCTCGCCAAGTTCGCGCGCCGTAACCATCTTTTCTTAAAACATTTCAGCCGATATTTGACCTACCTAAAACTCTACTTCAGAATGAGCTACGAATCTCCAACTTTGCACAGTCGTAGATCTCCTTGGAGTTAACAACCCCTCCAAGTTTCATGGAATTCCATAAAATAGTAAAGTAGTTACGAAATTTCAAAAAACGTCGAAATTGCCACTCACTGACTCACTCACTCACTCATGTATAGATCATCAATATTCTACTGTACTTCCAGACATGCTACAAAGCTGAAATTTGGCAGACTGATAGAAATTATGACCAAACCTCTGGAAAAAATCATAAAACCCCAAAATTTTAGTTTTCTCCCCTCCCATATACATTTAAAGTTATGTAAAAGTATCATCGCCCACTTCCAGAAATGCTAGAGAGTTGAGCTCTGGCAGACTGATAGGAACTATAATAAACCTATAGGAGAAAATCAGAAAAACCCCAAAATTTTAATTTACTCCCCTCCCCTTTACATTTAAATATATGTAAAAGTAGCATTGCCCACTTCCAGAAATGCTAGAGAGTTGAGCTTTGGCAGACTGATAGGAACTATGATAAAACTATAGGAAAAAACTAAAACACCCCAAAATTCTAATTTACTTCCCTCCCCTATAAATGTAAAGTTAAGTAAAAGTAACATTGCCTACTTTCAGACATGCTAGAAAGCTGAGTTTTGGAAGACCGATAGTAACTATGATAAAGTTATAGAAAAAAATTAAAACACCCCAAAATTCTAATTTACTTCCTTCCCCTATAAATGTAAAATTATGTAAAAGTAACACTGCCTACTTCCAGAAACGCTAGAGAGCTAAACTTTTTAGAACTTAAAGACAATATGATAAAACTATATAAAAAAAATTAAAAACTCCAACATTTTAATTTACTTCCCTTTCCTATAAATGTAAATTTATATAAAACTAACATTGCCCGCTTCCAGAAACGCTAGAGAGCTGAGCATTGGAATGCTGATAGAAATTATGATAAAACCATGGGAAAAAATTTAAAAAGTCCATTATTTTCATTTACTCTCCTCCCCTATAAATGTAAAATTATGTAAAAGTAACATTACCCACTTCCAGAAACGCTAGAGAGCTGAGCATTGAAGACTGATAGGAACTATGATAAAACTATAGGACAAAATTTAAAAACACGACAATTTTAATTTATTGCCCTCCCCTATACATGTAAAAGTAACATTGTGCACTTTCAGAAACGCTAGAGAGCTGAGCTTTGGAAGGCTGATGGGAACTATGATAAAATCATGGAAAAAAATTAAAAAACCTCAAAAATGTAAGTAAGGCATTGCAAAAATTTGAACACAAAATTCCGCATATTTTACTACTTTAAAAATTAAGTATTATTCAATTCCTTTAAAAAAGAAGTGAAATCATAACAAAAACATTTCATGTAAAAAAAAGCCAAGAACGCGAAAAAGGCATTCCGTAAAAAAAATTGAGATAAAAGTAAAGCCAAGTTCTCCAATACAAATTTCAAAATAAAAGGTTCAGACAGACAGACAGACAGACAGACAGACAGACAGACAGACAGACAGACAGACAGACAGACAGACAGACAGACAGACAGACAGACAGACAGACAGACAGACAGACAGACAGACAGACAGACAGACAGACAGACAGACAGACAGACAGACAGACAGACAGACAGACAGACAGACAGACAGACAGACAGACAGACAGACAGACAGACAGACAGACAGACAGACAGACAGACAGACAGACAGACAGACAGACAGACAGACAGACAGACAGACAGACAGACAGACAGACAGACAGACAGACAGACAGACAGACAGACAGACAGACAGACAGACAGACAGACAGACAGACAGACAGACAGACAGACAGACAGACAGACAGACAGACAGACAGACAGACAGACAGACAGACAGACAGACAGACAGACAGACAGACAGACAGACAGACAGACAGACAGACAGACAGACAGACAGACAGACAGACAGACAGACAGACAGACAGACAGACAGACAGACAGACAGACAGACAGACAGACAGACAGACAGACAGACAGACAGACAGACAGACAGACAGACAGACAGACAGACAGACAGACAGACAGACAGACAGACAGACAGACAGACAGACAGACAGACAGACAGACAGACAGACAGACAGACAGACAGACAGACAGACAGACAGACAGAC